>JAQJZS010000011.1:1349069-2698138 GCA_028828935.1 Penicillium sp. IBT 18751x | reverse complement strand
CCTAAACCCTAATAAACGGGCGGTAAACGGCTGCTCTGCCGCACTTCACCGCTATGGCCCTTCGCGGACGAAATTCTGGTCGGAAACTATCCGATAAAAATGTCTTTGTAAAACCCTACTTTATAATTATAACCCTTTAAATTCTAAACCCTATTTTCTGAAACCGGAAACGGTAAAACCCTAACCCTTCCGATTATAATCTTTATAATAACTTTAATCTCTTTACCCTCTATTCGTTTAAACCCTTTAAACCTTTTAAACCCTTTAAATACTTAAAATCCTTCGAAATATAAACTATATTTTTAAAACCGAAAACGGGAAAACCCTAAAACCTTTACCCTTTTTTTTCCTATATTATCTTCTTAAATTCCCTTTATTGAACTTTTTATAACCCCTTTTATATAATATTATAATATCTTTTCTATATAAATATATTTATTAATATAATTCGATAAACCCTTATCGATCTTCTATATATAATTAACCCCCTTTATAAAACCTAAACCCTGGAACTTAACATATTTCTTTTCTAATATCTATCTGCCTTTTCTGATATATTCTGTCCTCTTAAAATATATATTCTATCGAAATTCTCGCTATATATTCTACCCTTTTATCGATATATATTCGAAATCATACTCGCTATAATTCCCTCGATATCTATCCTTTCGAATATTTTCTATGATTCCCCCTATAAACCTCGCATCGATCGAATCGATATATATCCTATACGGACACCCTATGGAAATTCGAAACCCTAAACCTCGCACTTCCATCGCCGCGTAAATTTGCCGCTGCGTCAACCGACCGTTATACACTGCCATATTCTGACGCCCGTTATCATAGATATCTACCCACCTACATTAATGGGGTGCCTTTGACGTCGGTCAACATTTCTATCTATAACCCAATAGAAATCCCTATACGTACCACTGGTGCCTTTGATGTCTGTCAACATTCATACCGAAACCGATCATTCCCGTGCCTTTGACGTCTGTCATCATTTATATCTATAACCCAATATATATCCCTTTATATACTACTGCTGCCTTTAATGTCTGTCAATCTTTATACCGAAACCGATAAATTCCCTGCCTTTGACGTCTGTCATCATTTATATCTATAACCCAATATATATCCCCGTATATACCACTACCTTTGATACCTATCATCATTTCTACGGACCTACCGATATATAACCCTATACACACCGATGCTCTCGAACGCCCGTCACGGTGGATACCTTAACCCGATATAAATCCCTACAATACCGCGGCCTTTGATGCCCGTCACCATTGGTATCTACCCACTGATATATATATCCCGATATATACCGCTACCTTTGATCCCGGTCATCATTTATACCTAACCCCGATATATCTGCCTTGATATATGTGCCTCCTTGGATGCCCGTCATCGTTGATACCGAAACCTATATATGGGGTGCCTTTGATGCTCGTCATCATTTATACTTATCCGTCATATATGGGGCTCCTGGGACGCCTATCACGATATATATACACATACCACTGAACCGCTGATTCCCCCTACTTGGACTAAATCCCACTAATCAACTGGAATGCCCTCTCGCCTGAATGCTATATCAATACAAAACCCTAATATGGATAACCCTTACCACGCGATGAACTGAAAACCCGGACCGGACCGTCTTGGGCATCCCTCTCGACATATCTCAAACCCCAACATAGATAACCCTGACCACGATATATATAATCGAACCCGTGGGCGTCCTCGGGGAATCCTCGGACGCGAATATATATATCTCCAATGGGGCCCGATCGTCGGGATATGTATCTCTGCTATCTCCTGGCAATATCCCTAAAACCCACACGCCTGATACATCCGACGTAACCAAACATACTCATGCGCTAATCGGGAATGCCTACCGTCCACCGACTGCCCCAAATATCCTCGAACCGCGTCCAAATCCGTCACCCGGACCTGCGCGCTCTGCATCCGCTGGCACCACCATTCGTACCCGCCCGGCCGCCCATCCGGCCATTGCCAATGGATCAACATCGCCATCATCGGATACAAAAACTGCCGGTATGCACATGGGCCCCCGGCCTCCCACCCGGCACATATCGACTGCGGCATCCCACATGAATAACAACAATAAAACCCACCGACATACTGCATCGAATCCCGAATCGCCCGCACCCATCGTCGACACTCACCACTCTCCTCCGCCGGACACTGCCATAAATCATGCTGCACATTCGCTCGCTGCGCCTGCACGCATAACCAACATCGGTGGTTCCATTGCCGGGCCTCCTGCACTAAAAACGCCTCGTCCGATAACTGCTGCGCGGTTAACGTCCGCACGCGCTCCGAAATCGCCGTCTGCACCATCTGCTGCTGGTGATATCGGTGCTGGGCTTCGATGGGCACCTCGTGCGCGAACGGGCTCCGGGGACTGCCTGGCTCGTCTTCCTGCATCTCGGCGTCGCGGTCCGGATGGCTCCCGTCGATGACGGACTCGCCCGCCTCCCAATCCGGGTGACATTGATCACACCATTGCTCATGAACTCCCAATGGCCGGTCCTGGTCGCCGCATCGCTGACGGGTGTATCCATCGATGTCCCCATCCAAATACCCATCCAACAACACTCGACGACACCGATGCTCACCGGCGATGTATTGCCGGACCAACTCCAACCCGGCTTGCTCACGGTCCGTGTTCTGGTCAAACCATGTGGGAACCTCGTCAAACCCGTCGGGCTGGATGATGATGGCCTCACTGGGTAAACGGTCTCGCCCGGCACGGCCACTTTCCTGCGCATAATCTAACAATGACCGGGGGAACCCAATGTGAATAATGCATCGAATATCGGCAATGTCCACCCCCATGCCTAACGCACTGGTGGCCGCAATCACCCCATTCGTGCCACGCCGGAACTGTTCCAATATTCCTAACTTACGATCCTGGTCGCTGTAAAATGCGGAACATCCCAATATCTCGGCCGCCTGGGTCACGATGGACTTGGTGCTACCATACACAATCACTCGACCGGGTCGGGCACGCTGCACCCGTTTGTGGATGAAATGACGGACACCCGGATCCTCTAACCATTGCGTCTGGGAACGATATCTCGATGCAATCACGGGCCGGTACACCCGGTATGCCACGTTATGACGACTGGTACGCTCGCGGTGCATACTGATGTCCTCCCGCGTGACTTGCATTCGCTCAAACAACCGGCTCTCCTCGCATGGGGGTAATGTCGCGGTCAAAAAACACCATCGGCACCCCACACTGATGCAATCGACCTAATTGCTGTAACCGTGGGCGAAACGTCTCGGACTCGTTTAACATCATATGGCATTCGTCAATGACAATCCGATCTAACCGCATCAACTCGCGCTGGCGGTTCAAAAACGACTGGAACCCATCTGTGAATACGGACTCGGGCGTGACGAACACAATGGCCGCATGATCGGGATGTCGATGGCTGTCCCACTCCACACATGGAATGCCGGCGGCCTGGCATCGCTGCTGCAAATCCGCACGTAATGCCGTCAATGGCACGACCACCACGGTCAATCCGCCACGCTAGGCCACCCACGCGGGTAACATAAATAACATACTCTTCCCCCCACCCGTGGGCATCACGACGACGACCCAGGAATGGCCCGCCTGAATCGACTGCATCGCGGCCCCCTGCACCCCGCGGAACTGCATCGGGGCCTATCCGGTCATCCGTTGTAACGCCTCGGTCATATTCGTCGTCTCGACTAAATGCTGTCGCTCGTCCCGCATCATGACCCCCTCGTCCTTCCACCGGGGCTGCGGCCGCTTACCCAATACGCTACTGGGGATGTCCTTGATGTCAAACCCTAACAAATCATGCCAATGCACGCTGCTCGTCCGAAACCCGGCCTGCCGCCCTGCCGTGGTCCCCTGCTGCTGGCTCATCATCCGTCCGTATACCATCTCGGCCACGTGCGTGGTGTGCGCGGCTTGCAAATCGGCCACATGGCGGATCCATTGCTCGTCGTCCATGGCATCCTCGTTCGCCTCGTCGTCGGCGATGACCTCGGTCCCGTCCTCGCGGACGTTGTGCGGAAACGGTTTGGCATTGCTGAAATACCGTCGGCTGATGGCAATGGCAATGTCCCGGTATGCGGCTAACGTTAATCCATGGTGTAACCGCATCTTGCTTTCCCGGACTAATGCTTCTTTCAATCGCACCGACGTCCACTCGCGTCCGGTCCCGGCATCGACGCCCCATATCTTACTAGCCTGCGTGTCGGGAATAGGGGGTGACGGGCATCTCTGCTGATGATACGCCTATAATTGCTCGACAAATGGCAATACCAACCATAAATACCACACGATCAACTCGCCCACCGCGCGGGGCACGTACCGGTGGATCACCTTGGCATCACCACTGGCGTAAAACCCTTTGTGATACCGCGTGACTAACGCCACTAATCCATCTTCGATGAACACATTACGCTATCCTCCGGCGGCCGTGTTACGATGCCGAATACTCAATAACTCGGGCCCTCGCGCGGGCTGGCCGCTGGTGATGTGGCACAAAACGGCTAACTTCTCCTTGAAATCGGCCACGAACCCGAAAAACCGTTGGATACCATCAATACTGAACCGCCCTTCATCCGCGTGGATAAACAACTGCTGTAATGGACGCTCCGTACGCACTCGATCGGACATCCACTGGGCCCCATTGACCGGCCACGACGTGCGTGGATCCTGCAAAAAACTCCACCCCGCCTTGGGCTGGTTGAAATCGTCCGCCATCCGATCCCACGGAATAACCGGAATCTGATCGGGCCGGCACATTAACACATGGTCGATAAACAACTGCCGTGTGCTGGCCGTTAATCCGTGGACAAACCCTCGGAACGCCCCCATCGTGAACCGCATCGTCTTGTACGATAACTGATCATGGCCCTCCCACCCAATATGCCCGTCGGACGGGGTGTTGTAATGCACCTTTAACCCGTATCGGCGTAAATCCAACATCCATTCCATCGGGGTGGCCGTGCCGTGGACCATGAATGCATTGGTCATGATCCGGATCCATTCGCGGAACGTCTTGTGTCCCTGCCGCGCCTGCTGCGTGAATGCCACGGCGGGCGAACGGGATCGCGCGGGGATACTGGACCGCGCGGGCACACTGTCAAACGCGGGGGAACTGGATAATATCGGGGTGGACGGGATCTGGGGTGGTAGGGTGGACGGCGGACGACTACTGTACCCTTCATCGCCAAATATATATTTGGGATCCTCCATCGGGCTGGGCCCGGACCACTCCCCATCGCACTGGTTCTGCGTCCCCTGGAATAACTCGCGGGCGTCTGGGTCTAACAAATATGCCTTGTGCACGATCACAAACCGCGAAATCTTGATCATACTGGATAATATCGGCGGATAACTGTGGGGATCCTTCCATGGCCGGCCGCCCTCGTGGTCGCTCACGCCTAATACGGCTAATGCACATACGAATGCGCACTCGTACTCACTCGACTGAATCCGCTGGTTCAACAACTCGATCACGAAATCCATACATCGCGCCTCTACGGGCTCTAACCGGTGCGGTTGGTCGTCCCCACCGTCGATAGGGTTCTGCACGGGCCGGCCCGCGTGCACACGACCCTCGGCGGCCCGCCACAATGCGTCCCATGCGATACGCTGCCGGCGATTAAACCGATACGCGGGACTCTCCCACTCGTAGGGGACCTGCGTCCGCGTAAAAAACATCAACACTCGCTGGTACGGCTCGACGTGGCGCTCTAACTCGGCGTGCTCGTGCATGTACGCCTGTAATGGCTTCGATGGAATGCTCTGCATATCGGTTCGCGCCGCTTCGATCCGTAATAAATGTCCGGTCTGCTTGGTGATGCTCTGGCTTTTGCTCGCTACCCCTAACATGGCATCCCATATCACCCGCGCGGTGGCTTCGGGGCCCTCGGCGTCGTCCGCGGGGGTCTCCACACATATCCGTAATGGCTTAGGCGTCTGGCCATACAAATAACGGGCCCATCCGGTGCGGTCCAACCATAGGTTGGCCTCGTCGATTTCGCCGGCCTGGATCATGGCGGGCTGCTGCCGCTGCTGGGCGAATATCGCTTCTATCTCATCGATGGCTTGCGCGACTTGGCTGGCCTGGGGCGGTGGTGCTTCGGGCTCGTACGCGGCACCGGGGTTGCGAATATGAATATAATGCGACCCATATTTATTACGGAAAAACCGCTGGCAAACCACTCGCTGGCTATTTTCCTCTTGTTTCTCCCGTCCAATAATGGTCTCGGATGGTCGTGGCTTCCTCTCGATGGCCAAACGCGGAAAACCGATGCTCCTTATACCAATGGGTCCGCAAACTATCAACACTGCGGTAAATCTGATGACACCCGGATAACTTGCATAATAACCCATCGGTATATATGGTTAACCCCGGAATGGGATCGGGTACGCTCGTGGGAAAAATCGTGATCTCGTCGTCCACACTATCCCATTCATCTGCATTTTTAATTATGTCGATCACTTGCTGTGCAATACCTCGACTGATACGATGGATGCCTTTGGGTGTCGTTAAATGACGTACGATATCGTTGGGCTTCACGGCATACTCGCATTGGCGACAAATGGCTACGCCCCACTGATCGTTACGAATGAAATATTCGTTGGCAATGGTCAACTCGGTCGGTTCACTCATCTTAAACGCGGATATATATTTCGCGATGCGGAATCAATGCTGAACGGATGTTGGAAAACCCTATCGTTGGGAATGGCTTGGATATTGCAAAAATTGAAACTGGACACTAATAGTAACCCCTGAATCCTATGATTAAATTTTTAATCGCTAATCCCTGCTGGTTGCTATGTAATAAACTAGGTGTGGTTGTTGGCTAAAAATGGGTGATACTAGTGATGGCGCGGCCGACCGTACCCCATCAAAATAATTTATTAACTTCGAACCCCTGTAACTACCTCTTAATATTGTTGGATGAATATTAAATTTGGGGAAATAGAAATCGAATAGCTAAACTATAAGTAACGAAATTCTGTATACGATCTCTCTTACGGATGTGATTTTAATGCAATCACAATGTAATTGCAATGCAGTGAAATGAGAAACCCTAACCCATACAAACGGCTGCTGACTAAAATGCAATGCATTGCAATTCAATTACCCCCATGGGATAGGTCGGCGCTTTGGGCCGTAGACTGGGCATAACGCTATAAAGCCTGCCACGCGCGTTGCTGCCGCGATATAAACCGGTACCGGGGACTGCGCCATTCGTACGGCTACTGCGTACGAGCAAAAAACATTAACACCCGCTGCCATAGCTCCACGTGTCGTACAATATTATCCATATCCATATACGCCTACAATAGTTAGTACGGGCTCTAGTCCTTCTCGGTCCGCGCGGCCTCGATCCGGATCAAATGGCCACATTACTTAGTGATACGCTGGCTTACGCGGGCGACCTAATCTATAGCGTCCTAAATAGCACGTACGATGCCCTTAGGGCCCTCGGCATCCGGATTAGGTATGGCGATAGCCTCGGATAATGGTCGTACGGGGATCCCCTACAAATACTGGGCCCACTACGTCCGCCGTAACCACGGGTTAGCCTCATCTAGCTCGCCGGCTTATACGATAGTCTCGTCGCTAGCCTAGGACGCGGTGAAACATTCTTCGAGCTGATTCACTAACCCTTAGACCACGGTAGGGTGCGGCGGAGGCTCCATAGGCTCGTACGACGGGCCGGGCCGGCGCACCTAGATATAGTGGGAACCAAACTTCGTGGTAAAGAACCGCTAGTAGCATACCGCTTAGGTAGCGTCTTGAATCGCCACTCGGGCAAGATTAGTTAGCTAGGACTGTCGGTGGCCTCGGTGGTGACCGTACGGCGACCAATAATGCTTTATATGCCAATGTTTCCGCATAGTGTCCTTACTGCGGCATCTATAGCCACAGCCTTGGACTCGGGTGCATAGGATACCATCAGTATACATCGCGAGGCCTTCGATAGGCTGGTCGACCCACTTGGGAAACAATAACTGATCAATATTCTCCTCGATCTCATCCCACTCCCTAATAGCCGCTTATACCTACCGGGCATCGGCGAGAGTCGTACGATGAGGCGTATAGGTTAGATGAAAGACGACCTGGGTCGGACGGACGGCGTACTAACACTAGCGATATATAATCACTGAATACTTAGGGATTCGGAGAAATAACTCCGTAGCGGTAGGGGGAGCCATTATACAATAAGGTTTCGCGGATCCTTAATATAGATATCGCTATAAGGTTTATACGAATAAGAGCGATTCGTCTATTAATAAAAGAGGAAAAGGCAAGTGGGAATTCGCTAAGGGGTACCTAGCTGAGTAAGACCTAGGATTTTAGCTTATATGATTTTGTTTTTATGTGAACGACCCGTACAAGATATTTTAATTATATATTAAGTATATAATAAAAGAATTAAAACCCCTAAGACTTCTAAATATTAAGACTATACTAATAAATATTAATATTCTAATAATAATTCTAGTAATTCTATTTACTTATAAAGAAAGTGAAGTAAAAGAAAATTTATATGGTATTGTGACTATTTCTCTTGCTAGCCAAAAAGGCTATCTGTATTCCCTAGTCACTAGTATTGTACAATCCTTAGGCCTTATCCTCGTGTATCTGGTACACACCCTAAGGAAGTTAGCGTAGCGCGTTCTTACGACCGCGGTCCTTATCCAAGGTTAGATCTACCACAGAGATCTCTTCGATGTCGCTGTCCACACGCGGACGCTAATAACCCTAACGGGACGGCCGTAGGGCTGCCCGGACGACTCTCCGGTCGTCCGATAGGGTAATAGATTCCGGCGTAGGCAAAGGACGAGGCGGGTTACGTAGCTATAGCTGTGTGGTATTATGGGGCTCTCTATCTCGTATAGAGCACCGAGATGCGTAATCACGCCACTTACAGTTACTATAAGAGCCGCTAAACTGACCTAAGAGATGGATACACTGCGGAAAGGGTTTGCACTGGTCCACGTAGGCATCGCAGGGCTGAACGAGTTGATTGCCACGGGACTGGATTAGCAGCGCATTGATGTACAAGGGTCGCTAGGAGACGATTTGCTGCCCATTAATGTTGCCTCGTATATACTAGATGGGGCGTCCGCGTTCCCGAAGGATCGCAAGCTGCGCCGGAGTTGTGCATATCCGGGTAAGCTTATTACCACCCACTGGTAGTTGTAGCTGCCCCTGGTCACCGCCTGGTCGTTCCGTGTACTGAATAAGAGACTGAATGCCTTCAGCGTATGTACGAGGGAGGCGAGGGTGTCCGTCTTCGTCGGTATAGGGGAAGGGCCAGCTAGTAGACATCGTATATTAGCTATTGATCGCTAAGAGTGCGGAGATTAAGTCATAACTTACTTCCTCTACTCCCTAGGACCAAAGTTCGGGATACCTTCGCCGGCGCGGGGAGCCCAAAGCTCCCGATCTCCGCTATATAACAGTTAGTATCAAGGATATTGTCCGAGGATCAGAAGGATACGTACGACGAACTACGATTATCACCACTACTACCACCACCACTACGATCACTACCACTATGGCCACCGCAGCCTCGACCACAGCGAGAGACAGAAGAGGAACTAGAACAGAATTAGTTTAACTTTATATAATCATAAGGGTTCGTACAAGGAGCGTATCTTAACGTAATTATACGTTAAGGGAGGAGAGAATAAGGGGGGCGGGCCTCTATAGGGCGAGGTAATTAGGGATTTCAGGAAAAAAAAAGTGTAAATAAAAATGGTAATTATTAAGGTACAAAAGTGGTCGGGGAAGAGAGATGTAAAGGAAGGTAAGTTCGAAGGTTTTATATTCAGGATTATACATTAATCCGAAGTACGTCTATTGTCCCAGTCTATTAAGCATATTATACGTTTATATTAAGGTGTTTGCCTAAACTATATTATCCAAGACCATTGAGCACATTATGCGTTTGTATTGAGGTGTTTGCCTGAACCACGTTATATAAGACTATTAAGCATATTGTGCGTTTGTATTAAGGTGTTTGCCTGAACTACGTTATATAAGACTATTAAGTATATTATGTGTTTGTATTGAGGTGACTGCCTGAGCCGCATTATCTAAGACTATTGAGCACATTATGCGTTTGTATTAAGGTGACTACCTGAGCCGTATTGTCTAAGACTATTAAGCATATTATGCGTTTGTATTAAGGTGACTGCCTGAGCCGCATTGTCTAAGACTATTAAGCACATTATGCGTTTGTATTGAGGTGTTTGCCTGAACCACGTTGTACAAGACTATTGAGCATATTATGCGTTTGTATTAAGGTGACTGCCTGAGCCGCATTATCTAAGACCATTGAGCATATTAAAGTGACTGCCTGAGCCGCATTATCTAAGACTATTGAGCACATTAAGGTAACTGCCTAAGCCGCATTATCCAAGACTATTGACCACATTTAGGTGACTACCTGAGCCGCATTATATAATACTATTAAGCACATTCAGGTGACTGCCTGAGCCACATTATCTAAGACCATTAAGCACATTAAGGTGACTGCTATTATCCAAGACTATTAAGCATATTGTGCGTTTATATTAAGGTGTTTGCCTGAACTATATTATATAAGACTATTAAGCATATTATGCGTTTGTATTGAGGTGACTGCCTAAGCCACGTTGTCCAAGACTAATTGTCTAACACCAGTTGTCTAAGACTATTAAGCAGATTGAGGTAACTGCCTGAGCCACATTATCTAAGACTATTGACTATATTCAGGTGACTGCCTAAGCTATATTATCTAAGATTATTAAGCATATTAAGGTAATTGCCTAAGCCGCATTATATAAGACTATTGAGTATATTATGCGTTTGTATTGAGGTGACTGCCTGAGCTACGTTATCTAAGACTATTGAGTATATTAAGGTGACTGCCTCAGTCCTATTGTCCGAGTCTATTAAGCCTATTATCGACTGTAATAAGGCGACTTCCCCCGTTCTATTATCTATTAATCTTATTAGTATACTAAGTATAATTAAATATACGTCTTTAGCGAATCATAATAGAATATATAGATATATATATATTTATGAGACTGTAAAACATAAAGTAAATTTGCCCCCTATAACCTATAGTTTCTTTTATATTTATCGTATAATATATATCAGATAATAAATTAAACGTAATATAGTCTACCCTTCTAGTTTACCTTAATTAATTAAGATAGTATAACTACTAAAAGGCCTTCTTTAAGAAAGTAGTAGGGTTTTAGGGTTATAGAAAGCTTATGTAAACCCCTAGCCTAAGGGTGACTAAGTATCGTACGACTGGCCAAAGCGCACCCTATCAAAAAAATGGTCCAAATTTCTAATCTCTGTAACTACCTCTTCTTTTGATCGTACGATCTTCAAATCGAAACCGGGTATAAAGCGGTCGCTAGTTTAGAACTATTAAAGTTTTTGGGATTATCCGACCGATATTTTCAAATGGAATGCACTCGAGAAACCCAATTGGAATGCACTCACTAGCGCCGTTTTTCTCTTATAGTAAAGCCGAAACCCTAAATAGAATGTAATGTATTCCACTAACCCCTATAGGGTAGCGATTAAACCGATACACAGGACTCTCTCACTCGTGGGGGACCTACGTCCGCGTAAAAAATATTAATACTCGCTAGTATGGCTCGACGTAGCGCTCTAACTTGGTATGCTCGTATATATACGCCTATAATAGCTTCGATGGAATGCTCTGTATGTCGGTTCGCGCCGTTTCGATCCGTAATAAATGTCTGGTCTGCTTAGTAATACTCTGGCTTTTACTCACTACCCCTAATATAGTATCCTATATTACCCGCGCGGTGGCTTTAGGGCCCTCGGCGTCGTCCGCGGGGGTCTCTATATATATCCGTAATAGCTTAGGCGTCTGGCCGTATAAGTAACGGGCCTATCCGGTGCGGTCTAACTATAGGTTAGCCTCGTCGATTTCGCTAGCCTAGATTATAGCGGGCTACTATCGCTACTAGGCGAATATCGCTTCTATCTTATCGATGGCTTACGCGACTTAGCTAGCCTAGGGCGGTAGTGCTTTAGGCTCGTACGTAGCACTAGGGTTACGAATATAGATATAATACGACCCTAATCCACGGGGGAAAAAACCGCTAGTATACGACTCGCTTAGCCTATTCCTCTTAGTTTTACTTACCTATAGCGACCTCAGATAGTCGTAGCTTACCCCTATAGCTATACGCAGAAAACTGATGCTCCCTCGATTAATATACTCGTAAACTATCGTAGCTATAGTAAATCTACTAGTAAAATTAGTATTATAACCTATCTTAGTAAATAGGTAATATCGGAATAGGGCGGTCTACGCTCGTAGGGAATAAATTAGTCTCTTCCTCGACGCTATCCTATTTATCGGTATATCGTATAATATCTATAACTTACTCTATAATACTTTTGCGAATGCGGTATTAACCCTTTAGGTTAGTTAAATAACAGATAATCTCCCTAGGCTTTACTTTATACTCGCACTAGCGATAAATAGTAACTCCCTATTACTTATTATAAATAAAATATTAGTCGGTAATAGTAGGTTCTGCTAGTTAACTTATTTTTACCGTAGATATATATCTTATAATCCGGATTATCTACTAAATAAATATTAGTGAAACCCTATCGCTAGGAACTGCTCGGATAGTAATAAAATTAAAACTAGGAACTAATTAGAACCCCTAAAATCCTTAACTAGATTTTTAAATAAATCGAACTAATAATAGATATATAACGAATCGCGTAGTAGTAGGTGATAGGGTTTTAATAATATTAGTGATAGCGTAGCTGACTGTACCCTATCAAAATAATTCCCTAACTTTGAATCCCTATAATAACCTCTATATAACTTAATATAGCTTTATAACTCGGATTAATAAATAATTAACTATTAAATTAGAATTGCTAAAAATTTAAACGAAAAAAAACTATAGGAACGTAACTATAATAGCACCCTAAAACTAACTATAATTAGCCCCCTTAGGAAACCCTAACCCTATACAAAAAAATACTAACTAAACTATAATACGCCTTATTATAGTTACCCCTATAGGATAGGTAAATAGGATTATATAGGGATACTAGATTATATAAGTATATTATTAAATATAGGGGAACTAAATAATATTAGGGTAAATAAGATCTAAGGTAATAAGGTAGATAGTAAATAACTACTATACCCTTTATCGCTAAATATATATTTAGGATTCTCTATTAGGCTAGGCCTAAATTACTTCTTATTATATTAGTTTTATATCCCTTAGAATAACTTATAAGCGTCTAAGTCTAATAAATATATCTTATATATAATTATAAACCGCGAAATCTTAATTATACTAAATAATATTAGTAGATAATTATAAGAATTTTTCTATAGCTAGCTACTCTTATAGTCGCTTACGCCTAATATAACTAATATATATATAAATATATACTTATACTTACTTAACTAAATCCGCTAGTTTAATAATTTAATTATAAAATCTATATATTATATCTTTATAGGCTCTAATTAGTATAGTTAGTTATCCTTACTATTAATAGGGTTCTATATAAGCTAGCCTACGTATATATAACCTTTAGTAGCCTACTATAATATATCTTATATAATATATTACTAGTAATTAAACTAATATATAAGACTCTCCTATTTATAGAGGATCTATATCTACGTAAAAAATATTAATACTCGCTAATATAGCTTAATATAGCGCTCTAACTTAGCGTACTTATATATATATATCTATAATAGCTTTAATAGAATACTCTATATATTAGTTCGTACTACTTCGATTTATAATAAATATTTGGTTTACTTAATAATACTCTAGTTTTTACTCGCTACCCCTAATATAATATCCTATATTACCTATATAATAGCTTTAGGGCCCTTAGTATTATCTATAAAGGTCTCTATATATATCTATAATAGCTTAGGCGTCTAGCTATATAAATAATAGGCCTATTTAGTATAATCTAACTATAGATTAGCTTTATTAATTTCGCTAGCCTAGATTATAGTAGACTACTATTATTACTAGGCGAATATTATTTCTATTTTATTAATAACTTATACGATTTAGCTAGCCTAAGGTAATAATACTTTAGGCTTATATATAGTATTAGGGTTATAAATATAAATATAATATAATCTATATTTATTATAGAAAAACTACTAATAAATTACTTACTAACTATTTTCTTTTTATTTTTTTTATCTAATAATAGTCTTAGATAGTTATAGCTTCCTTTAATAGCTAAATATAAAAAACTAATACTCCTTATATTAATAGGTCTATAAACTATTAATACTATAGTAAATCTAATAATACTTAGATAACTTATATAATAACCTATTAATATATATAGTTAACCCTAGAATAAGATTAGGTATATTTATAGAAAAAACTATAATCTCGTTATTTATACTATCCTATTTATTTATATTTTTAATTATATTAATTACTTACTATATAATACCTTAACTAATATAATAGATACCTTTAGGTATCGTTAAATAATATATAATATCGTTAGGCTTTATAGTATACTTATATTAGTGATAAATAGCTACGCCCTATTAATTATTATAAATAAAATATTCGTTAGTAATAGTTAACTTAGTTAGTTTACTTATCTTAAATATAAATATATATTTTATAATATAAAATTAATACTAAATAGATATTAGAAAACCCTATTATTAGGAATAGCTTAGATATTATAAAAATTAAAACTAAATACTAATAGTAACCTCTAAATCCTATAATTAAATTTTTAATTACTAATCTCTATTAGTTACTATATAATAAATTAGGTATAGTTATTAGCTAAAAATAGGTAATACTAATAATAGCGTAGCTAACTATACCCTATTAAAATAATTTATTAACTTCGAATCCCTATAATTATCTCTTAATATTATTAGATAAATATTAAATTTAGGGAAATAAAAATCGAATAGCTAAACTATAAGTAATAAAATTCTATATATAATCTCTCTAGCGAATATAATTTTAATATAATTATAATATAATTATAATATAGTAAAATAAGAAACCCTAACCTATATAAATAGCTACTAACTAAAATATAATATATTATAATTTAATTACCTCTATAAAATAGAATAGAAACCCTAAATATCTTTTAGTTATATTCTATTAAAATAATTTACGAATTTTTAGATTTTTATAATTACTCTTTAATATTACTTAATAAACTTTAAATTCTACTAAAATCTATAAGATATATTAGATTAAATTTATATAAGCTTTAATAAAAATCTAATTAAAAAAAGCTTACTAAGATTTAGATAGGTATTTCTATTAATCTTTAAAAATAGACTTCTATAGTTAATAAAATCTTAGCTTACTAAGATATATATATTTTATTTATCCCTATAAAATAGATTTTAACTATTTTTAATTATAGTTTATAACTAACTAAATAATAGTCTATTTATCTCTAAATAATAGGTAAGACTATTTTTTTTTAGGGATGAATAGTCTATTTTTAGATATTAATAGTTTATTTTTTTAGGTATTAATAGTTTATTTTTTTAAAGATATATTTAGATATATTTTACTTATAGACTTTAACTATAGTCTTTAGACCTTAGTAAATAAACTTTAGCCTTTAATTTTTTAAGAATAGATAGATTACTTTCTCTTAAGAGAAAAATAATCTATTTTTAGATATATATAGCCTAATTTTTTTAGGGTAGCTTAGATTATTAATTATTAATATTATTTTTTTTATTTTTTCTCTTTTTTATTACTTTAATTATTTTATTATTTAGTATTTAAATATTATTTAAATATTATTCTTAATATTATTTTTAGGTTATTTTAGCCTATAAATATATCTTTTATTTTTAGTAAATAGAATTAAGCTTTTTTTATTTTTCTATTTTTTTTCTTTTAATTCCTTAGAACTATAGTTCTATTTTTGTTTAAACTATATTTACTTATAATCTATCTTATAACCTTTAACCTTCTAACCTTTATTTAGTATTAACTAATTTTATTAGACTAAGGTTAACTTTATAAACTTAAGGGGCTATAAAGTATTTTATAGTAATTCTACCTTTATAGTTTTTAATAGGTATTTTTACTAAGATAAATAAATTAGCTCCTATACTTAATAAAATCTTACTTTACTAAAATATATTATATCCTATTTACCCCTATAAGATAGGTAATATTTATTTATAGCTTATCCTAAGATCTTTAATTTTCTAATCTTTATTTAATATTAACTAACCTTATTAGACTAAAGTTAATTATATAGACTTAAAGGGCTATAAAGTATTTTATAGTAGTTCTGCCTTTATATTCTAATAATATCTATTATTATTTATATTTATAATACTTAATATATTTCTCTCTTTTTATTTATATATATATTCTTTCTCTATCTTTTTATATATATTTTTTCTCTCTCTTTATATATATCTCTGTTTATACTATCTCTCTCTCTATCTTTTTATATATATCTTTATTTTCTCTTTTTTTATATACTCTTTTATTCTTGTTACGACCCCTGCAGCCACCAACTATTTGAGGGGCCGCAACTTACAGATGGGCCACCAAGAGCCAACGAACCCAACACACGTGATCTAAAAGGGGAGCTGTTTCCCGAAGCTTACTCACCATCCCGAACTATACTCCATTTGGTGACTAGACGGTTAGCACCAGTCACGTGACAACAAAGGGTATACCAGAGGGACCATCGCTAGGTCACTAGCGGTATACCACAGGTGGTACCATGTACCATCCAGGCGAAGGATATAAGGACACTCTTTCTTGTACTTAGTTTAGTTCTTCGCGATCAATCCTACACTGTTACTTGGAACCTACTATGCAATAGTATCTTCACCGTTTAACTTATTGACAAACCCTCCTACAATCAGGCCAGCTCATTCGTGATCTGACCTTATTGGCGCTCTACCTGACACATCCTGCAAGAACGACTCTATAGACCCGAGCCCGTGTAAAGCCTAGCCCCTAGGAGACGGTACGGTTGCAAGTCACCCTCTTGGGATTCGCAGTTGGTGCCCGGAAGGCCGTATTCAGCCTGCTCAGCACAAATACCAATTCTACTCCATAAGAATTTGGGTATTCCTCAAGTACGTATTACCTTCGAGCACTCAACTCACCGTGACCAGTTAGCAACGCGTAACACATTGATCGCCCTGTCAACTGAACCGTGATACTATTGTCATGGCACCCAACGACAGCGCAACCGGGTCTTCCCGGGGGAAAACTCCACGCCCCCCCAGCCAAGCGACTGGTCGGGAGGACGATTGGGAAGATCAGCAGGAACGCAAGGTGCTAGAACTCCAGCGCCTTGTCAACACCCTCACCAACCAGCTCAACGAGCTTAGGGGAAATTACAATCAACACAGCACTAGTGTGAAGGACCACCTCGAGCAGTTGCACGCTCAGGTAGTTGCTTCGGCACCAGCCAGCGCTATCTCAGGACCTAAGCTGCCCAAAGCCGAAAGCTTCGACGGAACCCGGTCCAAACTTCGGGGGTTCCTCACCCAAATGGACATGCACCTAGACCTGAATTAAGGAAAGTTGTATAGCGAAGCTGCGAAAGTCATCTTCGTGTCCACCTACCTCCGAGGACAGGCTTGGGACTGGCTTGAAGTCCACGTACGGGAATACTACGACAAACCAGCGGAAGAATGGTCTGACATCACCCGAGAAATCTTCAGCAGCTACAGCAACTTCCGGCAGTACATGAACAAAATGTTCGGAGAAATCAACGCTACCATTAACGCCGAACGAAGACTAGCCTCACTACGACAGACCACGTCCACCGCAAACTACGCTACGCAATTCATGCAGATTGCGGCCATATTAGGGTGGGCCGACTACGCCCTCATCCCGGCATACACTCAGGGACTCAAATCCCACGTAAAGGATGAGTTGGCACGAATCGACAGACCCGACACCATGAATCAACTCATCGACCTCACCGTCAAAATGGACAACCGCCACTATGATAGACAAATGGAAAAGAAAGAAGTTGACAACTGGAAACGGAATCCCGGCCGAAGACAGAACAACCGATTCGAAAACAGAAGGTATCAGTCAAAGGGCAGGGACAGCGATCCCTACGGACCACGACCCATGGACCTTGATGCAGTAAGGCTTCCCATGGAAGAACAGAAACGTCGCAAAGACGGGAACCTCTGCTTTAACTGTGGCAAGGCAGGCCACAGAGCTAAAGAATGCAAAAGCAAAAGGAACGAAGGGAAACCGCAACAGCTACGAGCCACAGAGAATCGTGGAGGATACGACACCACCGGTGTCGAGACCCAACAGCTGCGCGCGACCCAGGAAATACCTCTCGAAGAAACAACCGAACCAATCGACCAGATAATACGGATACAACAGCACCTGAAGGAGGAACTTCAGGGCGTCACCGACCCAAAGAAGGAGGCAAGCAAAATCGAAGAGGCATTCGAACAGATGATTGCTGCCTACCAGACCAGGAAGAAAACACAGTAGCTCCGAGCCACCGGAGAAAGGATCATGAACCGGAAAGTTCCTAGGACCCAGGACAACAGACCCAGAAGGGCGCACGGTCCAACCGGCCAGACGGCCACAGATCACCGACCCGCCGGGCCCACGAGCCCAGACCCGCAATCCACAGGGGTCCGCGGTCAGCAGCCAACGAACCAGTATCCATTGACCAGTGGACAAACACCGGTCGAGACGACGGAACTGAGTCACCACGATAGGTGCGACACACCTGAGTTCCCAGAAGTCAGTTGGGAACATGTTAAGAGTCAAGGATGGACCCAGTATAGTTCCTGGAACACCATCGACTCCCCGGAACTCTCGGAGTACTCCCAGGACCAGAGCCACGAGTTCCAGGACGCAGACGAAGCCGCTCTGGAAACGCAGGAGATCCCAGAAACTCCACCTCTGTCCTCGGGAACCCCATAGGAGGGCCCGGGAACGCCTCAAGAATCTCCAGAATGCACCCGAGAAGGGCAGATCGCAGGAATCCGACACCAGTTGCACAACATCGCTTGTGAGCTAACGAATGCGAAAGATCCACACGGGATCACTCAGAAACTACTCGAAGAGTGTGCTACCCTAACGGATGAGCAAATCGAAGAATTCCTCACCACGTCCCAAAAAAGTGACGAAATAGAAGACGCCTTGCAAGGAGTTCGCCACCGAATGAACGACATCCTTTATGAACTTGTCCAGGCAGAAGCAACACACGAGAAAATTCAAGAATTACTCGAAAAATGGACAACACTAACCAACGAGGAAATTGGCGAACTACTTACGAAAAAACAAAACAACGATGAAGAGGACGAACTGATAGAAAGTCTACTCGAAGAACTTCGGGGAGAGCTACCCACATACCCCTGCGACAATACGCGATGCGCATGCCAAGGTTACGCTAGACACCCATAGCACGATCGTCGGGCTATCATCGGCTGTTACGATAATAATTGCATGACCCACTACCAAGGAAAACTAGACTATAGAGTGGAACCCAAACCACGACAATGGGAAAAAAGACCCAAGTGGAAACCAGGATACATAGGTATCTGGTTTGGAAAACGAAAGCTGAACAGTTAGCACCTCGCAGCCACGAAATGGGGGGCGCACATGAAAGTTACCATTATACTGGAAGGACAGCGAATCCGCGCAATGATTGACTCAGGCGCATGTGGAAACTTCATAGACCCCCGATACAGGGAAAAGAACCGAATTTCCTACCGCCTAAAGGACAGACCCACGCCAATCGTCGGTCTTAACGGAGAAAGCTTAGGACCAGGTCTCACCCAAGAAACGGGCACGGTGACAATGGTGTTAGGAAACCATAGCGAACGAATCGAATTCGATATCACACCCCTAGGAGGATACGACATCGTCCTAGGCGCGCCATGGTTGAGAGAACACAACCCGAGCATCGACTGGCAACAAGGAACAATCATCTTTAACAGATGCTCATGCAAGAAAATCCACAAAGAAAGAACCAATGAGCCGCTATACTACCAAAAGGAGCCTAGCCCCGGAGAAGTAGGCAGTCCACGAGACTCTCACGAGGAGAAACCTAAGAGAAGTACTCAGCCCAGAGGCAGGGCCCGTCAGACAATCGATGTCGACGTTATCATGACTAAAGAACAGTCACCAGACATGTCCGATGATGAGTTAAGAGACTACATCACGATCGAACACGAGTCCAAAAGATTGTGCGCGACAGGCGACAATCCAACGATACCTGAAGAATACAAGGGATTCCAGGACGTTTTCGAGCTACCACCGATTGGTGAGCTACCAGAACATGGTCCGCACGACCATGAAATCAAGATTCAAGAAGGCATGGAACCAAAACACATGCCAATCTACCAACTCTCTCAGAAAGAGTCAGAGACACTGAAGGAATACATTCGAGAGAACCTCGAGAAAGGGTATATCCAGCCCTCTAAGTCACTAGCTGGCTATCCGATGATATTCGTGAAAAAAAAGGATGGAAGCCTTCGACCTTGTGTGGACTATCGGCAATTAAATGCCATTACCATCAAAGATCGACACCCACTTCCACTGATCAGCGAGATCCAAGACCGACTCGCAGGATCTAAATGCTTCACGAAGTATGATATCACCAATGCTTTTAACCGCATTAGGATTAAGCCAGGAGACGAATGGAAGACAGCATTCAAGACCAAGTTCGGACACTATGAATACAAAGTCATGCCATTCGGACTCACCAACGCACCAGCAACGTTTCAACGCTTCATCTTTAGCGTACTGGAAGAAAAACTCGACGACTTTGTCCTCGCGTACCTGGATGACATCTTAGTATTCTCCAAGAACGAGGAAGAACACGTCGAGCACAACAAATAGGTACTACAGAAGCTCCGAGAAGCCAAAGTGACCCTCAAACCATCTAAGTGCGAATTCCATGTCCAGAAAACCGACTTTCTGGGATACACGATCAGCCCAGGAGGACTGGGGATGCAGGAAGAAAAGGTCAGAAGCATCGAAGAATGGCCAACGCCAAAAAACGTCAAAGACGTCTAAAGCTTCTTAGGCCTATGCAACTACTATCGGAAGATCGTCAGCTCGTACACCAAATACGCCGCTGGACTTTACCGATTCACCAAGAAAGGCGAAGTTTTCATCTGGGACGACGCCGCGGAATAAGCATTCCAGAAACTCAAGGACCTATTCAAACAAAGAACCATTGTTACTTTGTTTGACTACGAGAAACCAATCACAATCGAAACAGACGCGTCCGATTACGCGCTAGGAGCGCAGCTCACCCAACCAGGAGACGACGGGAAACCCCGACTAGTGGCATTCTGGTCCCGGAAAATGATCCCTGCCGAACTCAACTATGATATCCACGACAAAGAACTGCTAGCCATAGTGTCAGCATTTCAAGTGTGGAGAGCATACCTTGAAGGAGCAAAATATACGGTGACCGTCAAAACGGATCACCACAACCTCACCTTCTTCACAACCACGAAAGTACTCACGCGCCGACAAGCGCGATGGTCAGAAATCCTAGGACAATACGATTTCAAAATCGTATACGTCAAAGGAACAGAAAACGCTGTGGCAGACGCACTGAGCCGCAGACCTGATTACGAATTAGGAACCAAGGAAGCAAGCCCCGCTATCCTCACAACCAATGAGAAAGGGGACATTGTCTACAATCAGCAAACCCTCGCTGCGACAAGCGAAGTCGAGGACACCGAATGGCTTGATAAGCTCAAAGAAGCTACAAACCAAGACAAAACACTGCTAAAAATCCTTAACTGCAACCCGGATAACCACGCAATCCGACGAGAAGACGGACTAGTAATCAACCATGGGTTGATCTACGTTCCTCAAACCTTGACCAGAGAAGTCATACGAAGACACCACGACCAAATAACACACGGTCACCTAGGAATCGAGAAAACAATGGAACACATCTCGCGCAACTACTACTTACCTAACGCACATCGGAAAATACAAACATACATCCGGTGGTGTGAAACTTGCCAACGAGACAAGCCAGCGAGACACACTCCATATGGAGAACTTCAGCTGACCGAAGCGCCAAAGAAACCATGGGAATGGATCACCATGGATTTCATCACGAAGTTACCTAAATCCGACGGATGCGACATGATTATGGTAGTCGTTAATCGACTAACCAAATTCACATACATGATTCCGACAAACGAAGGAATCGACACGCAGCAGATGGCGAACATCTTGCTACGGTGGATCTTCGCAGTCCACGGTACACCACGAAAAATCACATCGGACAGAGACAAGCTCTTCACGTCTAACCTATGGCAATCTCTAACGGATCAAATCGGCATAGAGCACAGACTCTCCACCGCTTACCATCCACAAACCAACGGACAGACAGAAAGAACCAACCAAACATTGGAACAATACCTGAGACACTACGTGAACTACCAACAAGACGACTGGGCAGGATTGTTACCAATCGCGCAATTTGCATACAACAATGCAATACACGCGACAACAAAAGAATCTCCACACTATGCCCTGTTCGGGTATAATCCTACCCTCACAGGCGAAGCACGTGCGGAGAAACCTATGGCAGAGTCGGCACGACTCTTGGCCACCGGAATCAGACAGTTACATCTCCAACTAGCCCGAGACATTGAGTTCCTCGGCCTTCGCATGAAGATGTACTATGATCAGCGACACTAGGAGGGCCCTGACCTTTCAAAAGGGGAGAAGGTTTACCTCCTACGACGAAACATCAAAACCAAGCGACCGAGTGCAAAACTCGACTATTTACGACTAGGACCATTTGAAATCGAAGAAAAGAAAGGACCAGTCAATTATCGCTTGAGACTACCTAACAGTATGCGACGAATTCATCCGGTATTCCATATTTCATTACTGGAACCCGCACCCAAAAACGCCGAAATCGCTACCAATGTTGAAATAGAAGACGAAACAGAGAACGAATATGAGGTCGAGAAAATCCTGAAACACGAACGAATTAACGGTTAAGTCCATTACCTCGTGAAATGGAAAGGATACGATACCTCAGAGAACACATAGGAGCCTATCGAGAACCTAAGGGGCTGCCCCTAGCAGGTTCAACGGTACCACCACCAGAGGAAGAACCTCCAGAAGCCATCAGTAAAGAGACGTCCAGGCCGTCCCAGAAAAACGACGGGTCTTGATCAAAGGACGCCACCATCCTCGTCAGACTAGCGTCCTCTGACGTGGCGGCTAGCTGACGAACTTCTTGCTGTTCGGCCAGCCGATTAAAATCCGCGAACTCCGCAGCAGAAGGTGGATCGTCCTCGTTCAGCCGGTCAGCCACCACTTGGTCGTGATCCAACATCCGACCACCACGATCCTTAAGAAATTGTTGATGCTTTTGTAACCGAAGAATTTTAGCCATTGCTTCATTCATCTTTTGAGAATGCTGAAGGAACAACTTCTGGGCCTCCACGAGGTCCGCGGACAATTTCTGTTCCTCACGCTGCAGATCATCCCACTCCTTGTTAGAATGGAAACTCCGCTCACACGTCTGGCCGCGACGGGCGCAAGTCGAACACTTCCTACTGTTGGCATAAGAACTTATTATGTAACACTTTCCACGAACAAGGCAATAATCGCAAGGAGAGTCCACGGGACGACCAGAGCGTTCGATTCTGTCAGCTAAACGATTGTTGTCAGCGTATTTGTTACGCTTTGGCTTTTGAACAGCACTTTTCGGCATAATAGGACATGCCAGGAGAAAAATCAAGAAAATGAGGGACCGACACTTACCTAAGGGGGGTGAGCGGTTATAAGGGATTTCGGGGACGAAATCCTTGAGAGGGGGAGGTGATGTTACGACCCCTGCAGCCACCAACTATTTGAGGGGCCGCAACTTACAGATAGGCCACCAAGAGCCAACGAACCCAACACACGTGATCTAAAAGGGGAGCTGTTTCCCGAAGCTTACTCACCATCCCGAACTATACTCCATTTGGTGACTAGACGGTTAGCACCAGTCACGTGACAACAAAGGGTATACCAGAGGGACTATCGCTAGGTCACTAGCGGTATACCACAGGTGGTACCATGTACCATCCAGGCGAAGGATATAAGGACACTCTTTCTTGTACTTAGTTTAGTTCTTCGCGATCAATCCTACACTGTTACTTGGAACCTACTATGCAATAGTATCTTCACCGTTTAACTTATTGACAAACCCTCCTACAATCAGGCCAGCTCATTCGTGATCTGACCTTATTGGCGCTCTACCTGACACATCCTGCAAGAACGACTCTATAGACCCGAGCCCGTGTAAAGCCTAGCCCCTAGGAGACGGTACGGTTGCAAGTCACCCTCTTGGGATTCGCAGTTGGTGCCCGGAAGGCCGTATTCAGCCTGCTCAGCACAAATACCAATTCTACTCCATAAGAATTTGGGTATTCCTCAAGTACGTATTACCTTCGAGCACTTAACTCACCGTGACCAGTTAGCAACGCGTAACACTAATACTTAATAGGTTAGCGGAGCAGAAATATACCTAATAAAAATAAGGAATAGATTTCACTATAAGGGTTATAATTAAAACTATAATAATATATAAATAATCTCAGAGAGCTTAAGCTCCGCTAAAAGGAGGTACATATAAATTTTATAAAGCTTTACACAAAAATAGCTAGTCTAGATAATAAGATTCGGTCTATAGAATATAATAAATTAGCTAGGTAGAGTATCTAGAGCTATATTATTATCTTTCTTCCTAGAGGCGTATTTAGGCTTAAATAGTAGAGATAAGAGTAAGATCGTTCTTATTATAGCAAAATTACGACTTAGCGAATCGGAGATTCTAAGAAAAATATAATATTAAAGGCAATTTAATCTAACGAAAATATAATTATAATATATTATTAATAGGCCCTCTCTATTAAGAGTAAGATTAGGAAGAGAAAGAAGAAAAACTTAAGGGATTATTAAGAACTAATAAAGTAAATAGCTAGTTAAGCGAACCAAACATAGACCTAACACTAAATATAAGAACCCTATAAACTAATAATTTATAATTATAAAAATTAGTAGAATCGAGTTAAGGGCCGCTTTAGATATAGTTATTATATAAAGGAAACTTAGCAATTTACTTTTTAGTACCTTAGGTATAAGGAAATAGCTTACGTATCTTATAGGGATATTCTCCGACGGAAATCTCGTTAGTTTATATATAATATAAAAAATAGGTTTTATACTAGGGATTTTCTAAGACCTTACTCAGACTTATAATATAGTGAGATTTTGGAGGTGGGAAAGTGTGTTGTATTCAGTAAGTGTACGAGGGAGTAGATATATAACACCCATGCGGACCAAGGCGGGTACGCACGGCAGAAAGTGGTAGGAAACGTGACCGTTTCCCCTCAACAAGAAGGCCATGTTATCACATCCTCCCCTACCAAATGGGATCATGTCCCCATGATTCCCGGTACGTACAAGATCGGACACGATGGTCCCAATTAGTTTTTTCAATATATTGTAAGTGGAAGTAGTCAACAAAAGAAATCTGTTAAGGACGGGAACATTTGTTCCCAACTGCGGCCAGAATTGTCCGGTAGGTGCCGCAGTGTCATCACAATCACAATATACGGGCCCGACTGTATCCAAGGAAACGGACACGCGCGAGTTGTCATCTCAACCAGTCGCGTAGGATATAAATAAGTGGGTACGTCATTGCAGAAGAGGGTCCGGATAAGCGCGTCGATCATGAGCGATTAGAGCCGCGCGTATCCTGTCAACCATTAAGCTTAGCTAATCAGGCGCGTCTGAGGTAGATCGTGCCTGGTATAGCGGTATCGTCTATAGTGACAGAATCAATAGGATCAACAAAATCAATAAGATTAATAAGATCACGAGGATCACCAGGATCGCGGGGACCCGATTTGGAAGATTACGTAGGCGTACGCGTTTGTTGTGGGTGAGGATATGGGCGCACAAGAGTTCGCTCCCTATGTTTTTCTTCCCTTATCTCTCTAACCTATTCTTTTCTGTACCGTTCGGTTCCCTTTCGTGCTCGTTCGCTTGTCTTTAGGCATTTTCTGGCTAGCGTCTAGTATTTGTTTTCGCCTGCTTATAGGTTCACCCCAAAAATCCATAAAAAAAACATTCTTTTCTTCATTTTCGCGCGGTATAGCCAAAAAGTCTGGCTCTATTCGCTCCCGTGGCCGCCCGCCTAGCCGTACTAAGTCTCCTCCGGTCGCCCCCGCTCGTTCCTCCTCTCCTCCGGTTGCCTCCGTTCGCTCCTTCGTTGGCCTTAACGATAAAGGTAACCCGATCATAACTGGTTTCGTCACCGCTTTTGAGCGTTCGCTTGCGGCCACGCGTATTCGGAGTGATGTAGACTAGCGTTATAGTAATCCCCGTAATTGTAAGACGCTCCCCACTCTCCGTGCTACCTAGGCTCACTAGTCTGGTACGATCGCCCCTATTAGCGAGTCGTGTACTAACTATGCTCGCGGTTTGGGCCCGTTCGTAACTTATCGCGTCCTCGTGAACGACAGGGACGTTATTTTTAACGGTAGCTACACGAACTGTAGCTTTTCTGGTTCTGGTGCGGCCTATTCTTTCCGTTTAGAAGAGTACCTACCCTCCTAGATTCTGCGTCTCGTTCGGGACTAGAACCCAGATAGCAATCGTCTTCGTGGTGTGGAAATTCCTGCTCCCCTATCTGCCCCAGTCGTGTCTGTCACGCCCTAGAAGTCTCTTCCCTATTCGGGTCCGGTTTCTAGGAGCCGCAAGAGAACTAGCTTGGCCGATCCCCCTCTGTCTTCGCGTTCCGCGAAGATATTTAAACTGTCTGTATCCCCTTCGTCCCCGTCCGTCGGTGCTTCCCATGCTATCATACCTTTTGAGTCACGATAGTACACGACCCCTTTAACCGACGCTAGGTTCCTTTCCCTTGCCTATACGGAGGACTTCGCTAGCATTCGTGCTATCCTATAGGAGCTCCGTACGGTTGCGGAACGTCTAGATAATGACCTTACGTATATCTAGTACTTCTTGGAGCGGCGTAAGTAGCTCCGTTCCCCTTCCCCCGCCGTGCCTAAAGAGGAGCCGAACCCCTTCGATATAGACTAGGGGTGAACGTTCCCGTTTTGTTTTTTTTTTCTTTTTTTTTTCTTTTTCTTGGTGATAATAATGAATTTGATAATGAATAATAATCTTTTGTAAATAGTCGCGTTATTTTTCTTGTTTTTCTTGTTCGATTATACAATCAATTATCTGAGTCGTACATAATTGTGCTAGTTTCCACACAAATAAATTAGTTCTTGTATAACTAAATTAGTTTGTCGCTTTCGATGGTATAATCACTGCAAATGGGCCATTAAACAGTTCACGTTCGCTTATATCAGCGTCCCGATGTTACGAAACTCGTTTATGAGAAACGTCTTTCTTATCTCCTTTAGTAGATAACTTAGAAGCTTCGGATTCGTAGTTATTTGCCTCTGAATTCCACTCGTCCGCGTCCGATTCTTGCTGCTCGGTCGCGACTAATAGTGTTCGTCGATGTCGCGTCTTTGCCCTTTCTTTGGTAATTATACGCCTTGTAGCTAGCTCCTCCCCTACCGAATCAAAGCGTACGCCTGAACGCTTAAAATCTTCCTACTCTTTCCTAGTAAAAGTGGACAGATCTAAATAGTTAGGGAGTTCCTTATTATCTTCTAGGACCGCGCGAACCTCTTTAGGCCGCTTAACCTATATTCGAGCCCGACGTAGGGCTATACGGGCTACCGAGGACGTCTATAGCGTCTTTAGATCGTCTACGTTCGCTTCTAGCAACCTTAATCTATTAATAAGTGTGCGGAGTATATAGCCGTTAGGCTCCGCTAAAGTATAAGTCCTAAGTGGGTGGGACTAGAGGACCCGGTAGGGTCCGAACCACTTGCTTTTAAATTTCTTCCCGGTCTCATTCCGAATTAATACCCAGTCGTTCGGCTAGAAGCTAGTCTTCGTGACGAGACTATCTCATATACGTTTCGTCCTAATAGCCCGCGTAAGTAGTAGTTCGTTCGCTTTAGTGCGCGTATCACTAAGATTTTGGATAGCATCGGTGCGTAAGGTTTCCGTTTCTGGGCTATTAGGTGGGTCGCTAGGTATTCGTAGGTGAACACTATACACCAAATAAAATGGACTAGATCCTATAACTGTATGTTCGTGTACGTGCGTAGCGAATAGTGCTTAATATAAATAAAGATCCTAAGCCCTCGTAGGCTTATTTATTAGATACTTAGTAAGTATCCGTCTAAGAATTCTATTTAAATTTTCTACCTTCCCGTTCGTGCGGGGGTAATAGGGAGTTATCGTCCTATATTAAGTCTCTAATAGCTTTAAAAAGTAGCGTACGGCTCCGGCTAGGATATTCGGGCTATTATCGGAGATTAATTCTTTTGGTACACTATAGTGCACAAAGATCTTTTCGAAAAGAAAGTATCTAATCTCTTTCTTAGTAGTATCTTTTATAGCTTAGGCGATCGGCTAACTAGTGGCATAATTAATTATAGTAATTATCTAGCGATTACCGTTCGGTATAGTAGGTAGCCGTCCGATCAGATCTATCCCCTAACGTTTAAATAGCTAAAGTTTTGCAGATACTATCGGTTACGAAGCTTCGCGTTTGAGGCCTTTCTGTAGTCCCTGCGAGACTTAATAATTCGGGTAAGTCCGCGTAACTTCTTCGATATCGTAGCGTATCCCTAGCCACTACGCTCGTGGGCGAATAACTCTATTTAAGCCCGGGTAACTAAGATAGCCAAACTCCTAATATAGGCGTTTCACTTAGTCTCTACGCTAGTGGGGTTCTAAATAAGGCGCTTAAACCCTATCTCTATAGGTAAAGGTTAATTAGCGAGTAACCGCTACTATATCTTGATTCGGATCCGAAAGCTCTCGGTAGCTTAAGTTTCCTACGTATTTCAGGATAGCTTTTACGATAGATTTCTTATCCGGAAGGGTACGATTTTCGAGATACTGTTCTATAGCTACTAACTACTTCTCCTTAGGAACGCCTATAAACGCATATACCGCGTTTAATAAAGCGTTCTATACCAATTAGGTCTCCAATATATTAGCTAGGCTATCTCCCAAAAAATCCGGTCGCCGGCTAATAGCATCGGGTACGATTGCCTCCGAACCTTTACGGTATTAGATTTCTAGGTTATAATTCTGGAAGTCAGCGACCTAACGAGCTAAGCGTTTACTATAGGTCATAGTCGTCTGCAAGTATTAAAGACTTATATGATCCGTGACAATAGTTGTTTTAGTGCTGTTCTTGATATAACGGTCCTATACACGCAGAGCTTCCTTAATAGCTAACAGTTCTTTTTCCTAAATAGAGTAGTTTAGCTCTGTACCTTATAACTTTCTCCTATCGAAAGCTACTAGGTAAAAGCGGTTATCCGTATCTAATTAAAGCAAAACTATACTAATAGCCTACTCTGATACGTCCGTTTTAATTCGAAAAGGCTTATTACGGTCCGGTTATTTTAGGATAGGCGCTTATATTAAAGCCTCCTTTAGTCGTTTAAAGGCACTTTCATAACTAATTATCTATTAAATAGGTCTAAACTTATCCTTTCGGATTGATGCGTCTAGTTCCTTTAATAGTCCATAGAGTAGTACGTATATTAATGCGAAACCTCTAATAAAGCGTCGGTAATAGGTGGCTAAACTAAGGAACTGGCGGACTTCGTGGATATTACGCGGTCGTAGCTATTCGCGTATAGCCGCGACCTTTTCTGGTATAGGGCGAAGCTACCCGTTCCTAATAATATATCCATAAAATTCAAGCTCTTAGGTTACGAACTGACACTTTTAGGGTTAAGCGTATAGCTCCTGCGCTTCTAGTAACGATAATACTTAGTCGATATAACTATAGTGTTCTTCTAAGCTATAAGAGAAGACTAGGATATTATTAAGGTATACGACCACGCATTTGCCTAAGAGTGGACGAAGGGTATCGTTTATAGTCGATTAGAAGGTTGCGGGTGCATTATAAAGTCCGAATAGTATTGCGAGCTATTCGTACTTGCCCTATATAGTGTTAAACGCGGTTTTTTGGATCGAATTTTCTGCTATACGGATTTGCTAGTATCCAGACGTTAGATTAATTTTCGATACTACCTTTGCGGTTCCCACCGTATCTAAAAGCTCTTAGATTCGTAGCAGTAGGTAACCATTCTTCACCGAAAGTCTATTAAGGGCCTAGTAGTTAATATATATACGCTATAAACCATTATGTTTCTTCACGAATATTACTGGGAATCCCTAAGGACTGCTTAATGGTCGGATAAGTCCTCGATTAATTAAATCTTAGACCTATTAGGTCTGTTCGCTCAATTTCTCGGCCGATAAGGAATAGGTATTAATATTCACTAGATAGGCGTCTCTAGTATCAATTTCGTGGGCGATTAGACGTTCCGGGGGGAGGGATTCGGGCAGTTCCGCGCGGAATATCTTATTATGTCTTAACAAGATTTCCTATATACGTAGGTCGGAATGCCTTAGCGCCCCCTCTGTTTCCTCTTCCTCTTAATTAGGAAGGTCCCGAATAGTAGCGAATATTCCTTATGATCGTCCTTTCTGCATTATATATAAGCATTATTTCACGGAAATCAGGTTTAATCGGGCGCTAACGGTTCCGTTAAGACTAGGGATATCCGCGGGTTAGGTAATATGCGTCCGCTTATAATCCTATATAGTTATCGTTCTATTAACCTAGTTAATAATAGGGTTAATATTTCGTAAGAAGTCTCTTCTAAGAATAAAATCAAAGTCTAGGAAGTCCAAAATCCATATTTTTAGGACTCCTCGCTAGGATCTAATCGTAACCGGAACCTTTAGTTTCTCCCTCGTACGGAGCTCTTCCCTATTTAGAAGCTTAACCGTAATAGGGTTAACTAAGGTTAGTGGCGGTAGACTTTCTTTTAAGCGGTTCGCAATATTTAGGGATATAAACGTATGCGATGCACCGCTATTAAGTAGAGCGGTTATAATCGGAGAGATAGAGGTCTGTCTGAGTGTGATTAGGTAGTAAAGGAGGGAATCGCCTAGGACATTTAGGGATATATCTAAGCGTTTTTCGCTAGGATCTCTTATGACTGGATCTAGACGATTAAGTTCGGAGAGATCGGGCGTATATAAAGCCTCACGGATGCGAGCGGCTAAGGCTTCGTACAAAGACGCCCGCACTAGTTTTTTGACTAGCTCTTCCTATCTTTACTCCTCTTCTTCTTCGGGGCCGGACAGTTACGTCTGTAGTGTCCCTTTCTATTATAGTTATAATAGATAATAGCAGAAAGGTCCTATACTTAGTTTGGCATTACGCTTAGATCTATTTCGTCTAGGTCCGTACGCCTTATCTAACCAGCCACTATTGCTCCTCGCTTAAATTCGATAAATCTTTGGATAATATCTTATAGGGCGGTAGGGCGGTCTTATTCTCGATCCTTAGCCTAACGCCTCTTTAGGTTCACGTTCGTACCTTTTTGCAGGAATTGGATTAGGATTGGTTCGGGGATATCTATATCACAGTCGTATGTAGCTTATTATAGGTTAATTGCGTATTTATAGAATAACGTTTGTCCCTGTCTTAAGTTCACGAACTTATCCTATCGTTTTTCGGGTCTAAGGTATTCCGAAAATTCACGATTAATCTAATCCTTATAGGCTTACTAGGTAGTAAATTTGTCGCTATATATTCCTACAACCTGTTCTGTGTACGCACGCCAAACTTCAGTAGCGCGGTCAAGTAATCGTCCGCTAGCGTAGATGATCTTAGAGCTTTTATCCGGCTCCGTACCCGCGAAAGTGGTAACCTCGCGGAAATAGCGTTCGTAGTTACGTAGGTACTTTCGTGTAGCATCGGATTTAATCGCACCTCGATAGACCTTAATAGGGCATATATTCTTTAAGACTGCCTTCCGAATAGCCTTCTGGGCGCTTTCGACTTAGGAAAACGTCGAGCGGTTGGTTTCAGAAGTGTCTGGGGTATTAGTCAGTCTAGTTTGTATCCGTTTAAGGATATCTATTAGCTGTTAGAGTAGATCTTCCTGAATATATATGCGTTCGTGTTCCGTGCGTTATAGTTCGGCCTCTCGGAGGCGAGTGTTCTTAGCTAGGATACTTACGGCCTATTTAATTAGTATTGCCTGAATAGACAAGCTTTCTTCCGAGGCGGCCGTCTAAGCTTAATAGAATATCTGCGCGCTATCCGGCGGCAGCGAACGGAGTGTATACTCAGTACTCGGGGTCATAGAATAGGTGAATTACGAGTCTTAAAAGGCGTATTCGGATATAGTTAGTCGAAATTGGTTGTAAACGGTTAAGAACGTTAATATTCGAAGGTGTTTCTTATTGAAAATGTTAATTTTTCCCTAGGTTTTACTTCCTCTCTTAAGATAGATCTTCTTTTAGAGCTAGGAAGGATACGTAATTATCTTTTTCCCCCGCCTCTTAGCGTATACGGATGTGATAGGTATTAAACGTGAGTATTCTCTGACTAATCTCTGCCGTCTATAGCCCTAGTTAGCGGGTCGTTTCGGTGCCAATTCCTTTAGTATATAACTTCCTCACACCGCTATTTCGTGGGCATACACTCTCTGTGTTTTATGGATAGCGACCAGAATAATCAGAAAGACTTTAGATACCTTTCGGTCCCGCACGTAAGCGATCTCAATCAGTCGCTTATAAGGGGATCGTTTGTAGGAACAGAGGTATATCTAAAGGTAATGCTTCCGTTCCTGGCTAACCGTAGTAGATTAGCCAGGTACGGTCGTGCTACTAGATGAGATTTTGGAGGTAGGAAAGTGTATTATATTCAGTAAGTGTACGAGGGAGTAGATATATGGCACCTATGCGGACCAAGGCGGGTACGCACGGCAGAAAGTGGTAGGAAACGTGACCGTTTCCCCTCAACAAGAAGGCCATGTTATCACAATAGTCTATCCCAAAACTAATATAATTACCTATACTTCGATTAACTCTCCTTCGGTAGGAGTATTATAAGTAATTATAAAATAGAGAAAATAAAAGATTATTAGTATATTTTAGTAATATTTAGCCTTATATATATACATATATATATTATTAACTAGATATATCTTAATATATAGATAACTAGTATCCTATACTATAATTACCTTAGTTTAATAGTAATTTATGGAGTTAATTATTATATAATATAAGTTCTTAGTACGTTTTAATATTTAAAAATAAATTAGGTTAGAAATAGATTAGTATATTTTAAATTAGGGTTCTAGAAAATTTCTATAAGAATATATAGTGAAACTAATTTCGATCTATCCTACATAATCTTTAAATTCTCTAATATAGAGATTAAAGAGGAGTAATAGGTATTGAAATGGGAACGGCTCGATGGCTGTCTGGCGGTGCAGACTGGACAACACACACACACACACACACACTGCCTGCCCGTCGTAGAGGACGGTCTGGATGAGGCCGCACTGATGCCCTGATCGACAGTACGGGATAATCTTAATGCTGCATCATGAATAGAAGAAATGAGGGGACAACCTGAATGAATTGGGTAGATGACTTGTCTATCTTCCACATTGCCCTGAAGATGTGCAAGGCACTGCAGGATGTAGATTGTGCCTAAGGCCACCCACATGCTATTATGTCACTAGTTCTCCCACTACAGTATATATATATATATAATTGATTACGCCCAGAGGTATTAAACCTAGAGGGCACCTATTCGCTAATCTATCTTTCTATTATATATATTCCGTTATAATATTATTTTCGAGAGGAAAATCTATACTAGCTATAAAAAGCCCTCTAGCCTATATAGTAAATCTTAAACGATTTCTCTTATTATTATTATTATTATTATCGTTATATTATCTCCTCTAAAAGGAATAACCTATTACTCTATAACACTAGACCCCTATATATCTATCCTTAATATAGTTTTGTGAACCTCTTCCCTAAGTAGCGATTTACTAAGAGTACTTCTTATATTAACGCCCGAAGTAGCTAATTATCTCGCTAGCGGTAATACTAAATAGTAAACAAAGGACTAACGAATTAATATACAATCAAACTAGTAGGGTAGGTAAATTATTATAAATAAAACCTAGTAAGGATAGGTTAAAAATATATAGGTAGGTCGGTTATTCGAAGGCTCGTCGATATTACGATATTATCGACGTACGAAGTTATTAATATATCCTTTTAAAGGCTTCCCGCTATGCTATTATAACTAATAAATAGTTTTCTACCGGAGTTTCGATTTAGAAAGTTCTTAGCTTTAGTTAGACCTTATAGTCTAACTTGCTAATATCCCTTACTACGAGAAGGTGACTTTCTATAAAGGATAGTAATAGGTATATATATATATATAATTTATTAACGCCTAATAACTAAGCCGAAAGGGTAACTATTACTAATTTAAATATGTATATACTTTAGCTAATATAGTGCTTTATTAGAGCCTATATAAGATTCCTTTCAGTATATATTATCTCAGATATTAATATCTTAGCGGGTCCTTATAGATTAGTACACTTTCTTAAAGGCGCTTCTCTAAATATTTAATATCCTATTCTTAGTAATTAAAGCGCGTCTACCGTCTTTAGTATAAGGTAGTTAGTGGGGTTAGATAGGAATAAAATAGGGTAGGGTAAGGTTAATTTGTATTCGTCGATACGGTTAAGCGACGTTAAGTTAGCCCGTAGCGATTATAAACTATATTGCGGCTCGTACTACTTCTAAATTAGGCTTCTAGTTCTAGTTATCTAAAGGCAATTTTCCGCCTAGGAAAAAGGAGATATTATCTCGGTAAGTATTAGTATATTATAGTATTTCCGTCCGGTGTATAGTCCACCTCTAATATTAAAAGAGGAAGTGGTCTACGGTCTCTCTTACTTATCCATATATACACTAATCTAACTCTGCGACGTTAATTCGGTAGAGGTATCCATTAAGTCTCGCTATATTAGTCTAGAGTTAGGCTAGTACGCTCGCTTCTTTCTACGATAATCGATCGTATAGTTATTGGGTATGTTTCCCTAGAAGCGCTATATCTATACGTTTAGTATATCGTCCGACATTCTTTGGTAAGCCGTGGCTAGTGGCTACCTAGGACTACGCGATATTTAGTGTTATTAACTTTATTCGAGGGATCTATACTTGCGGGGTAGTATCCTCTTAGGTCGCGGTCCGAGCCTTCTCTTTCGCTAGGCCTAGAAGTTAATTATATTCGCGGGTCGGGACCTAAGAGATATTGATACGGTTCTCGTGCTTCCGTAGTCTCTTGATTAGCTTATATATTTAGCAGATATATTCCTAGCCCGACTGCTATCGAGGGTTCCTTAGCGTGAGTGCCGCCGCTTTATTACTCGTGAGTAGCGTAACTCTGCACCGTTTCAGTCCGCGTAGCGTATTCAGTAAGTGTGCTATTGCTACTAGCTCCCCAGAGTATAGGTTCTGCTCAGTTCTTATACCCAGTGTAACGGAGAAGGTCTTTAGCCTCGGTTTTCGGTACCGAGGGGGCTACTTCTTAATCGCCACGCCAAATCCTACTATCTTATTCCGCGCCGAACTACTGACCGCGATCCGTATAACTCCGCCCGTTTCGGTCTGTGTCTCTGGTAAATCCTGACTATCGCCTTATATACGTTCCTCCTATGGTGCTAATATAAATAGATTAATGGTTTCTAGTGTTTCTATCTCGATGCTTTTTAGCGTATCTGCGACCTAATATAATGGCGAGCGGTAGTATCTTCTGAATTTCTTAATCTGAGCTATGCTCCTACGGAGGGGATTAGTCACTAGTAGGGTATATATATCTATCTATATCTTCGTAGCTCGTCGCCAGAGCTGGTATTATATCGTAGCGATGTGAGCCTCCGCTTCCGCTACGCTAGTTATAACTATAAGGAATATCCCGATAATCGCTTATGCTCCTACCCTTTATACTCGGTTGATCGGCCCGACGTTCTTATTCTTAAAAGTGTATATCTAGATATTAGAGGTATAGTCCACTACTAGGGCTACTGTTAAGGTAAATAACTACCGTGCTATTACTAGGGATAGACCCTAAAGCCGTCGTAGCTCTATCGCTGCTTCTAGTCCTTTAGACGCCGCTCTCGTAATATGTTCCTTATATTTAAGTCTTGTGTCTATAATAATACTAAGAATCTTAATATAGTCTCTAGGCTTAACGGTCTCTCCCTTAATAATAAATAGCTCCGAGTCCGATTTATAGGCCTTAGGGGCGAAGTATATAATAGCGGTTTTCTCTGCTTCAAAGGTCGCTCCACTTCTCCTTTTCTAGTTAAGTACTTTATTAACGATTATTTTAATACCCTCCTAGTTACTCTATACGGTCGGTCCGGTCAACTACGCGGTGAAGTTATCTACGAAGGTAATCGCTCCTCCCTAGCCATTAATCTATCGCTATATAAGATCTACGTTAAAGAAAAGGAATAGGATTAGGGATAGGGGTAAGCCCTAAGGTAGCCCGGCCTATAGGAGGCTTTAGGCCTCTGATACTTACCTATTAATTTAGATAGTCGCCGTTCGCTCTGAGCAGAACGCTTCGACCTACCGAAGTAGGACCTCTGGGATCTCTTGCGCTTTTATCCTCTAGAGCAATCGTTCCTTATAGACACTATTATAAGCTCCTTTGATATCGAAGCTAATTAAGCTTAAGACCTATTAGCCACGCTACGCCGTATAAATTTGCTCTTATAAAAGTAAGAGTGCTTACTCCGCTAACCGTTATTTATGGGCCCCGAAGTGGCTAGTCGGAAGTAGGCTATAAGTTTCTACCGCGTATAAGATTCTTTCTGCGATAACTAATTCTAGTACCTTACCTAGTATCGTAAGGAGTGAAATCGGCCTTTAGGCCTTTATAATAGTATAGTTCTCTTTATTTGGCTTTTTGAGTAGTATAATCTTTATATATCTCTACTACCTAGGCACCGCGCCTTCTTCTAGCGACGTCCGGAATAGTTTAAGAATACTATGCTTAACCACGGGCTACGTTATCTTCCGCACTATCGCTAGTAGGCTATCTTTATTAGGTACTTTCTAAGACTTTGTCGCTAATAGCTATCGTTTGACCTCTTTTATAGTGATAGCGGATATCTCTAAGGGCACTCTCTGCGGCCTAATCCTTTTATCGTTAATTCTATTTGGTAGTAGCGGGAAGAATTTAGTTAGTAGTTCCTTCGCTTACTCTTTATAATCGGCGGTTATAGTTCTATCCGCCCGGAGGAGCTATAGGACCTTTCCGAATGCTATATTATCTCCTGACTTTAGGTATTTCGCGGCTTTCCATATATTATCGTTATTCGTAAGAAACTTATTCTAGTGTTTCTTCTTTTGTTTACGAATAGTATCGTAGTATTAGTTCGCCGTACTTATGGCTATATTTTCTAGGTATAGTACCTTTTGCCCTACGCGTCGCTCCGAGCGGGCGTAGTTTCTCTAATACGTATATATCTAATAGAGTTATATTAGGTCCGCTGTCTACTATCGCTTTGCGTATAGCGACGGTTTGGCCCTCGGCGTTAAAATATATATCGCCTCTAATACTGTAGATATAAGCTAGTCGGTTTTCTGCTATACTATATCTCCTAATAGAGTGGTGGCTAAGGCGCTCGTAATTCGCGCGTTAATTTCCTTCTATAGCGCGTTTTTTAGCAAAAGTCATTCTAGGTACTATAGAGCTAGCTATAGGGTATCGAAAATAGTCTTAATAGCGTAGTGGTCCGAGCCATACTCCGTTCCGTATATTACGTACTTAACTATTAAGTCTGTTAAGCTAGCTAAGGCTAGGATAAGGTCGATAGTAGACTCGTAGTCCCTACTCTGCCCTCTACTGTGCTATATCTTTATACCTTATTTAAGTAGGCTATAGAGAGCGAATTTACTTATAAGTTTAATAATTAGATCCGCTTCTCCTTATCTTATTAAAGATATATCGTCTCCTCCCTAGAGCTAATCGTAGCGGTTAAAGTCCCCTACGATTATAATCTTTACTACTATTCCCGCGTCTTACTATACCCTACTAATTACTTTTTTAAGGCGATTATATATATTGTCTAACGCTACGGTATCTCCTCCCTCTACGTAGACTAATACTATAAATATTAGGCGCTTAGGGAGGCGGATAACGGCTATAATTAGGTCTAGTGACTCGATTAGCACTTACTTCGCTTCTATATCCCTATTAATTTATAGTATAATTCGGATTACCTATTAGCCCTCCCTCTAAGTAGAGGGAACTATCTTAGTCTATTTATAATATTCTATTAGGGTTATTAGGAGCCGCCCTTAGATTCTCCTCGCTTAGGGTTCCTAAATTACTAGTGCTACTACGTCCTAGGTCTCTTTATTATTTATTAAACTATTATATATTACTCCCTATTTTCTTATATTTAATTAAATAATTCAGACGCTTTTATTTATATTGTGATAGGTAGAGTTTCCGACAATTTCTGCTAAATAATTTATAAAGGCCCCTATATAGAACGTACTTCGGAACTATTTAGTCGTAGCTACTATAGCGGTAGTCCTCCGCGGCGTACTTAGCGTATTTCTAGGTATTCTTATACTAGAATACCTTATATCTAATTTCCTAGTAATTATAATATTATATTAGTCGAGGTTAATACTCGAAGGTATTAGTTACGTTAGATTCTCCTCTAGCGTAAAAGAACTTATTAGCTAAGAGCCTCTATGCGTTAGTACCTTTAGTTAGGTAAATAACTAAAGACCTATATACCTTCGTACTATCCTTCTTACTAAGCTATGCGATCTTAGCTACTATAGCTTTATTCTCTTCGCTAAAGGCTACCGTAGCTTTAGCTCGGATCTTATCTTTTTTATCTAATACGGCGGCCTTATTAACGCTATTAACTTTAATTAGGTAGAGCTCGTTAGGGAGTACCTAGGCTCCCGCGCCGATCTTTGCTTCCGCCACTTTCTTAACTAGCTAGTGTTAATCTTCGTCGCGGTACGCTATTCTAATTCGGTTAATATTCTTTAAGTCTATAATAATAGCGCGATAGCGCTAGTACGTATAGCCTTCTATCGTCCGAATCTTTGTCTTAATCGCTATCCGGATTAGGCTTACGGAAATCCTCTCGTTTTTATTTTCTGTTATCTTCGAAGTATCTATTATATAATATAACGTATTAGTAAAAGTGGTTAGTATTATATTCGACGTCGAGAGCGTCTATACATTACTTAGGTAACTAAGTAAAGGAGTACAGGCGATATCTATATAGGATAGGGACCTAGTAGCAAAGGAAGGGCTAATAGTATCGCGTAAGGATTAAATCTCGCGGAGGATCTTATCGTAGCTATTCTGAGCGTATACCTTAGCGTAGGATTACGGTATCGAAGGTCTATCTATTAGGGTCTATAGCTTGTGTCGGACTTCGGCTAGGGTAACGCTAAATTCTTCTTTAACCTTCTGAAGCTCTTTCTTATGTAATTTATCGCGTCGCCTAATCTCTCGCCTAAGTTTAATAAGCTCCTTTATGAGTGTGGTAGCGTTAAGGTCTTCGCTCTCCGTCGCGGAGTCGTCCGAAGTGACCGCGTCATATTAGGTTACTAGCTTATCTTAGGCTTTCCTTCTTAGTTAGGACTATGTCGTTCTTTGCTAGTTATCGATCTCTTAATCCCGAGCATGATTACTGGGTGGTCGGGTAGTGCGTCTCGGCCTCGGCAATCGTGGCGGTGAATCTTCGCGTTCGTCGTCACGGTCGGGCGGTTCAGGGGTTCGCATCGCGGTCCGTCCCGCCATTGTTCAAAATCGATCTCGGGTCGAGATGGGATCGAGATCGGTTCCAACTCTCCGACCAAAGATACAGGATCTGCTATTCCAGTCCGATTAACAGACAGTCGATAGCGAAATCAGCTTCCTCCCTACAGATAGCTTTTATTTTCTCGGGCCCCACTACTAAGGCACTAGTGTGAATATTTATTGAACGGCCATCAATAAAAGGTCGACTGCTTAAGGTATTGGCCGGTATCTAGAACCGGAGTCACGGTTCCAACTTCACATACTATACATTTGAATTGTGTTTTGCTTTGGGTCCGCTCGAGTACTGGGTGATGCACGTGACCGGGTTCCTATGTTGGAAAGAGGAAGGCGGTCAAATTGTGTATATTATTGAAACTCTGGCCTTATCTAATCCATGAAGACACCAATTTATATCGGAATAGATATGCAAATACAGCAAACATGCGGAATAACACTTTCTCCTTCATGCCGGGGGATATTCATGCTGACATCCTATGTAGACCTGTGCAAACTGGTTCCCATGGGAAGTGACTCTGCACCAACTCCCAACTGTCCAGATCTAATGGGACTTTATAAGCTAGATGGGGATCCCAACGCTATATAACTCTTGTAGAAAATGGATTCTTAATGTAAATTACAAAGGTAATTTATGCCGTTTGGTCTTTTCGTTTTTTCCTTGGCATCTGTGGGGCTTTGTTACTCTTCTGTGGTACGCAATCTGGAAAAATATCAAAGGTCTTTCATAGTTTCGTTTGAATATTCGTTTGGATTTTTGTTTGAGTCCTGAGAAATCAAAAAACCTGAGAATAGTCTCTAATTCCCTACCTTTTCTGTAGACCTTCTCCAACTCTATATTAGGGACCAGCTTTGATCGCACCCCAGTTAAAGAACTAAGGCCCAAACATTTCCCGGGAGGGGAGCTGCAGGATCGGGATCACGTGTAAATGAGTTACAATCGGCCGCCTAGGGACATATGGCAAACCCCCCTAAGAGAAAAGGCAATCACGGGGGTTTACATGAGGCATAGTGCTTAGTGATCAGAAGTGAGTGTTCAGTTGGCAGAATGACCCAGAATGGTCCGTTAAAAAGAATTTGGTACATATGCTACTCTACAGACAGGATTCCAGCGACTCATTTGGCACGTATGAAGATTCTCGCGAACCATGACCATCAGTCAAAAGCAATCTATCGCTCCCACTAGGCAAGTAGCCCATACAGCATCTATGTTCATTCCAACTAGTGTCATCGACGAAGAACAAGGAGAGTATCCTGTAATGTTAGGCAGACACCTAATCCATATCCTCCCCGCCACGCCCGATAGAGTTTTCTGGATCTGCGGCACCGATGCCATGATAGTAACCGTCAGGGAATGGAACGCCTAGTAAACACGCAAATCAGTGAGGGTACCGTAGGTATGGAGCGTGTACTTACCCAGGTAAGGATGGACTAAGAATCCTGGTTTCATCATATCGACCGAACGGTCCTTCTGCCACTCGTAAAGCATATCCCAATTCTTACACTCATGGGCGTTCTGGAAGTCTGCTGCTGGGTACTTGCTGGTGGGTTCCCAGGTCATGGTGATCATAGATATATCAGCATGGCACATGACGCTCTGTCTCAGGATTTCCAAGCAATGGTCTCCCTATTGTTAGTATATGGTTAAGCCTACAGAAAAGGCAGCCAGCTCACCGGTGTGGAGCTCATTGAGACGACGATCCTCCATGGAAATGTTGGCAAAATAATAGTCTGAGTGGATGTATTGGCGGAGGCGTTTCTGAATGATGGGAAAGAACCTATTAGTCAATACTTTGCACGTGAGAGCCGCAGCGGTGACTGACAATGCAATGCAGCTCGTGAACGACACTTAGCTCAACCCAATACTTGTCTTCTTCGCCAGGAACTGGGATTGAGGTCTTGTTGATTTTGGATAGCTCCTCACCCGTCACCCAGATGTTGGAGTCTATTTGTGGTCAGGTTTGTATTATGCAATGCTGCTTGGGAAAATGGGGTTAACGTACACTGCAGGAGCTCTTTCCAGGCCTGATCTAGTTCGGGACTTGGGTCGCCCTGGTATGGGCTGATGATTCGGAGCTGGCCCTCTATACTCCGTCAGTCCCAGAAATACTCGAATGGAGAAGGTGCACGAACGAAACTCCATTGCCTCTAGCTTGACAGCTTCCTGTGCGGGTGCTAAAAATGTAGTCAGCTTATTTGTGAGCTAGGAAAGGTTCTGGGATTGATTGTGGGGAGGCCCATACAGTAGACGGCATGCCGGTTTTGCTTCTCGATTTTACGGACGTTTTGCAGAAGAAAAAGGAAGACCAGGGTGTAAAGTAGGAGGAGTGCAAAATGCCCTGCAGGTAATAACCATCGTCTCCAGGGTCGCTTTCTTGGGTTAATTGTGATTCCTTTGCCAATTAGACCTTCAGACTCGGAAAAGAGGCTGTTTGAGTCGGAGTGGCCCTCGTCATATTGGGGCAGCTTCTCAAACTTGGTCTCCATTCTGTTCCTGGTGAACTTTGTTTACCTTTTCTGATACCTAGCGAAGATACCCAGAGAGGTATGTAGTGAACAAATGGAGGGAAAGAGGGAAGGGTCTAAGCAGGTGAGTTATGGTCCATCGCGGGGTGAATGCTGTATTTAAATAACGGATAGCAAAGACAAAATACCCATCTCCGAGATAGGTATGACACTAGGCCCCGGCGTAAGGTGCCGTTATACTGTAATACAATCGCTGCAATGTCAATGCAGAAAGGACAGCCTTTGTCCCCATAAGCCCCAGCGTTTTCTGCGTCGTCAAGTATCTCCGACCCCTCATTGACGAGTAGGATTCTCTGGTAATTTTTATTACCAGTGCTCTGGTTTTATTTGGAATTAAGAGATCCGCTAAATCAGACGGTGAGTGATTAATATGAGGATCAATTGAGGCATATGTGCTATTGGCCTTGTAGATGGGACAAAAAAGCGAACTACACACCCGATTGGCTCATTCGAGAAAGATGGATTATCAGACATCAATGCATGCCTCATTCTGGCAAGTTGACTCCCTAGTGAGAGAGACTACCAGACACTAATGCATGTCTCATCCTGGCACCATCCCTGGCCAGACTGGCGAGCATGAATGTTCTAAAATGTTCTACGACCTTAGCGATGCTATAAGATCACTTGGATTTGTGGCCTCGAAGTACAACGTACTCCTTCCACTGCACAAGGCCAATCTTTATTTGCATCTTGAAGATGAAATTCTACATAGTCACCTTGGCCTTTCTGGCAGGAAAGCTCGCTGCCGCCCCAGTCCCGTCAAATGGTTTGTGAAGGTCCCGGCCAATAGGATTTCGCTAACAGTCTTCAGATTCCAATGATGGTGTCACTGTCCATGAAGCCCGGTCAGAAGCTCCCGGCATGATGATTATTTCGGAGCGAGGCGACGACGCCGATGATGCCTACCACACTATCACTCCTCACAAGCGCGGTGACGATGCCGATGATGCCTACCATACCATCACTCCTCACAAGCGCGGTGACGATGCCGATGATGCCTACCATACCATCACTCCTCACAAGCGCGGTGACGATGCCGATGATGCCTACCATACCATCACTCCTCACAAGCGCGGTGACGATGCCGATGATGCCTACCATACCATCACTCCTCACAAGCGCGGTGACGATGCCGATGATGCCTACCATACCATCACTCCTCACAAGCGCGGTGACGATGCCGATGATGCCTACCATACCATCACTCCTCACAAGCGCGGTGACGATGCCGATGATGCCTACCATACCATCACTCCTCACTAGCATTGATGTCTAACGCTATCGCTGGTAAAGCCTGTAAACATAACTGGTGTCAAAATCGGCGGAGCTTACAATGACCAAAGAGCAAAAGGACAAGAATTTGAAAGGATGCAGATTCTAGCATATGGCGGCGGTGAAAAATCAGACTCCACAGAGATGAGCAGGATACCAAATGTACGGCGATGAATTACCGCAAGGACGAAGAATAGATATTTTGCCCAGCAGAATTTATATCTACCTGCCCAGAAATTCACTTCTGATTCATTAAAATACATAGTGGCCACGCCTAGTCTTCTAGTATTTCTTCCCATGCATTGAAGGGGTCGCTTTATTAATTTTAACTGTTCCATTAGGTAATAAACCAAGCGAGCAGTTTAATATATTAGGTAGGTAGTGGGTAGGTGATTTATTTACACCCCGGCGGCGCGTAGGCGGTGGGTCACCCATCTAGGCCAATTAATCATCTTTCGGACTTGCAGCTATCCACCATCCTACATATAGCTATTTGTCTACATATTTGGTAGTTATCTCGCCGGCCTACTTTGCCGCAGCGGTCGGGCCTCTCGCGGCCCCAGCCCAATTTCTTCTCCCCCCACCCCGGAAAGGTTATTAGGATTTATATTCAAAGTCAGGCCACGTAGCTAGTTTATGATCTTATTCTTAAGCACTAATCTCCAGAGCAAAAAAACCTCTAAGAGATCTTTCAGGGCCGGTGTATTCACTCACCACCAATATGGCGTTCAGGCCATACATGAAACAAACCCACGTCTATAAAACCTATCTCGCCACAGATCTCCATCTTGACGTGTACCTATCCACCAGCAAAAAGGGGTCGAGTACGCCCAAGCCCGTTCTCTTGTGGTTTCATGGTGGCTATCTCGTATGTTCCCTACTCCGGTACCCTGACTTGCTTCAAAAAGGTCTAAGCATCAACATCATCAGGTCACAGGCAGCCGCACCGCCATTCCCCGCTGGCTTCTCTACCACGCCCTTGCTCATGGCTGGACATTAGTATCACCAGACTACAGGGTTTTGCCGGAATGCACCGGATTCGCGACAATTGAAGATCTAATTTCGGCCTATGAGTGGGTCGCAGGTTCCCTCAACCGCCTCTATCCGGGTTGCAATGAAGACCCTAACAACATAATTCTTGGTGGGGCCAGTGCCGGAGGCTGGTGCGCCTTGGTCACTGCGCTGCACTTTTCGTCCGCATCATCACAGCAAAAGAATAGGATCCCGCGTCCTAAAGCGCTTTGGCTCCTTTATCCGATGTCGGACCTCGGAAGCGAAAAATGGGCACAGAGCGTCTCGCTCCCCGGAGCGACGGTGGATCCGGCCACAGCGCAACATTTACTACTAGAGGAGATCCCCCGAAGGATTGCGCAAGGGAAGACTAGTGTTGGGGAGGACTTCCCATCATCCGAAGAAGAACTCTGGACGAGGAAACGCTTACCCTTGCTTTACGCTATTCTGGGTAAAGGAGTATTTCTGGATTATTTGACGGGGGTATCTGGGTTCGGGGAGAGATCTGTGAGTGTTGGGTTGGAAAATGCAGTGGATGATGAACGCGTGAAAAAACTTTTCCCGCTTCAGTGGGGCTTGTTTGGTTCTGCTTTTCCAGCAACTATTGTTGTGCATGGGACTGCAGATACAGAAATTTCTTGTGGCGAAAGTGAGAAGCTGGTTGCGAAGCTTCAGGAGAATGGGATCGAGGTGCAGTATTACGGGGTACCAGGAGCTGATCATGTTTTCGACTTGGAGTTGCAAGAGTGTCAAGAAAAGGGCGGGGAGCACGAGCCAAGCGTTATCCTTGCACGGGCTCTACGGGCTCTACAAGGGTACGTCGAAGGATAGGATACTTGCAGAAGAATGGTTCGCTAGCATATTCCTGAGCTGTATCAAGCTTTGCCACGGGAGGATGGAATTGAGAGAGATTTTAAATGTACTTCCAGCTAGAATAATGTCCCTCGACACTACATTCCACTCAAAATCAAAAAACCTAGCCATTGCGGCAGGTCTGTCCGGTTAGTGGGTACCGGCCAGTTGAGAATCGCTTCGGTGTCTGGTGCTGCTTCCACTCTATCGGGGAAGATCATCATGCCCAGGAATTTATCGCTTGGGCTTTGTAAACAGCGTTTTCCTCGTCAGTTTTGATTTGGAATCCTTTCAAGGTGAGTGGTATTTAGTGCCAGTACGTTGTTAGCGGCCGAAGCATGGAAGTGGATCCGCTGATCGCTCACCACTCATCCCGCAGTAAGTTGAGTTTATGTCGTTGATACCCAATTTTAACCAAGCAATTGCTACTTTGACCGGGTTTTCTTGGCCCCTTCTCCTACTGCATCCTAGTGGAGCGGTATCCTAGTGGAGCGGCATCCTAGTGGAGCGACTCTAGTGGAGCGACTCTAGTGGAGCGACTCTAGTGGATCTCCGACGGTCTCCGGACAGCTTATTTCCGCCGATCAGCCGTTTGGTTGCGCTGATTCTGAATATCAATATATTCCGTCTGTGGTCTAGACGAGAGTCAGGAATCGGTTGCTGTCACATGCCGACGGTGCACAAGTGGAACGACTGCTCGAAAGACATATCTGGCCGGGTATGAACAGTACACGCGAAAAATCCTGATGACTATCTTTTTTCATACCCGCCGGTTCCGATAGGAAGGTTAACCGATCCGTGACCCGTTTGCGAGGCGCTCGCCAAAACCACCTCGCAGGCGAACTTTGCTGCTTTGGTTTTACCCATCGTTAGACTATTGATAGGAGGCGGCGGCTGCTGTCCTGCCCACAGCCTAGCCCGTCGGAACTGAATCGTGCCTAAATGCGAATTTTTAGCATATCATACCTATCAATTTTTGCTCTTGATATGCGTCTCAGTCTATAGACTGTACCTACCCCAGTGATTAGCCACGAAACTATAATGCCTCATACATGCCGTACTGGTACTTTTATCTTTGTGCATGCGGGTAACCCATAATTCTTGCGGCACGATGTAACTGGAGACAGGGATCTGCTGTTGCAACGAAAGGATTGATTTTTGGGGGAAGTCGGGCTGGGAAGTTCCAGGGACATGAGTCAGAACCCCAATCACACTACTCCGTAGCGGAGTGACCGAAATGTGATCCAGGGGGCAAAGCACCACGTTAGCCGTGACAAGCGCACGCGCTAGTGGGGTGGTGTGCTTGGCACGGCTTCGTATGGAATTTTGTGCGCCGTTCAGCTAGCTACAGATGTCCTTGCTCATTAGTGACTGATCTGATGAATGAAAAGATTGTACTCCCTGGGTCATTGGTATTACCTCGAAATGCATTCCGTAGTCACATTATCTTAATAAATCCAATCAAGACTAGCCATAAAATTAGGGCATTTTACTGATAGCGTCTGAAAGAAGTGTTATTGTCCTCCAGAAATCCTTCTCGTAACATATATTCATCATTTACAATTTCTTGAGCCATCACTATCTTATTGTACAATGCACTTCAACTTTCCCTCTGTTCGCCCAGTCTGCAAGACCGAAGAAGAATGGAAATTGCAATCAGAGATGATTGCCCAGTCGCAGTCAAAAAGAAGGTCTCAAAGGCGCGAAGCAATTTCAAGGGACAAGGACTCAATTCGGTCGGCGAAAACACTTGTCGCACCTGATGAAGCATTCAAGTTCTCTGTGAAGCAGACTGATGTTAAGTGTAAATTCTTGAACCTTGGAGTTGCCTACCTACCACATATGCCTGACTTATCGCACATGGAATAGCTACCTCCTGTTTTCCGACAAGTTGGATTCGATCATTATTCTCTCAAAAAATGAGAAACGCCCGGAGATCAGACTTTCCGCATCCGAGTGGGCCAAAGGAAACATTCAGAAGCATGCCTCGTGGAGCCCAAATGGCTCATCCAGAGGAACACAGAACCGTCCCAGCAGAGCCGTGCGTCCCCGCCCTTGGCTCTTGAAACCCAAACTTTGAGCCCACAGGCACAAACGGGTTGCTATAGGGGGGCGTCTCTGTCGAAGATCGAGGGTTATTTTTGACCTGGAATGCGTTGCTGCGATAAAATTTGGTTCGAGGCAAGTAGATGAGCCGTTCAATCCTACGTCGGCAGATAGAGTGAGAAATTCCGAAGATTCGACAGTACTACAGACAAATATATGGAATCACTTCGGAGATCTATCTTTTGGAACTGACTATTCGAAAGGGTAATGAATTGATATTTCTTCCCTAACACAACGCCAAGGCCATCGATACGGGAAGTTAGTCTAACATCGTCCTACGGGTATCACGCCTATGCGTAGTTCACAGTAGATAATTGTGTTTTAGGGTCAAGGTAATTGCCAAAGCTATCTATCCCATAGGGGTAAGTAGGATGCAGTTCATCCCAGTAGAGTAGGGTTTCGTTAAGTATGGGAGCCGGTTTGTTTATCCCAGTAGAAACGCCTATCCAGATCTCAGTAGGCTTTTTTTGGTCAGATCCCTATCGAAGGTCCGTTAAATTTTAAACCCAGATCCCCTATGTATTTTATAAGATTTTTAAGCCTATTACCTAATATTAAAGGGTGATTATAAGGATCCGAAATATAGTTAATTATTTTAATAGGGTATAACTAAGCGATATTTAGGGTTTCTATTATACCCTATTATATATATCTATATATTACTAACTACTAGACTAAGCGATCTATTATAGTAGAATAAGTAGAGGTTTTATATTATAAAGCGTATAGTAGTAGTTAGGGGGGATTTTCTAAGATTTAGTTTTATTTTAAATATTATTCTCTATTAATTTAAGAGGGTGATATTTTAGTCTATTCGCTATCCCATGGGGGTAACTGTAATGAGGCGCATTACAGTTTAGTCAGCATTTTTTTGTATAGGGTTAGGGTTTCCTGAGGGGGCTAATTATAGTTAGTTTTAGGGTACTATTATAGTTATGTTCCTATGGTTTTTTTTCGTTTAAATTTTTAGTAATTCTAATTTAATAGTTAATTATTTATTAATCTAAGTTATAAGGCTATATTAAGTTATATAGAGATTATTATAGGGATTTAAAGTTAGGGAATTATTTTAATAGGGTATAGTCGGCTACGCTATTACTAATATTATTAAAACCCTATTACTTATTACTACGCGATTTATTATATACCTATTATTAGTTTAATTTATTTAAAAATCTAGTTAAGGATTTTAGGGGTTCTAATTAGTTCTTAGTTTTAATTTTATTATTATCTGAGTAGTTCCTAGCGATAGGGTTTCACTAATATTTATTTAGTAGATAATTTAGATTATAAGATATATATCTATAGTAAAAATAAGTTAATTAGTAGAACCTACTATTACTAACTAATATTTTATTTATAATAAATAATAGGGAGTTACTATTTATTACTAATATAAGTATAAAGTAAAGCCTAGGGAGATTATCTATTATTTAACTAACCTAAAGGCTTAATACTATATTTATAAAAGTATTATAAAGTAAGTTATAGATATTATATAATATACTAATAAATAGGATAGCGTTAAAGAAGAGACTAATTTATTCTCTATAAGTATAGACTACCCTATTCTAATATTACTTATTTACTAAAATAAGTTATAGTACTAATTTTATTAATAGATTTATTATAGTTATAATAGTTTACGAATATATTAGTTAAGGGAGTATTAGTTTTCTATATATAACTATAAGGGTAAACTATAATTATCTAAGGTCGCTATAAGTAAGTAGAACTAAGAGAAATAGACTAAGTAAGTTATAAATTAGCGGTTTTTCCCTTATAAATTAGGGTTATATTATATCTATATTCGTAACCCTAGTATTACGTATAAGCCTATCCCATGGGGGTAACTGTAATGAGGCGCATTATAGTTTAGTCAGCATTTTTTTGTATGGGGTTAGGGTTTCCTGAGGGGGCTGATTACAGTTAGTTTTAGGGTGCTATTATAGTTACGTTCCCGTGGTTTTTTTTTGTTTAAATTTTTAGCAATTCCAATTTAATAGTTAATTATTTATTAATCCGAGTTTCAAGGCCATATTAAGTTATATAGAGGTTATTACAGGGATTCAAAGTTAGGGAATTATTTTGATGGGGTACGGTCGGCCACGCTATCACCAATATTATTAAAACCCTATCACCTACCACCACGCGATTCGTCACATACCCGTTATTAGTTCGATTTATTTAAAAATCTAGTCAAGGATTTTAGGGGTTCCGATTAGTTCCTAGTTTTAATTTTATTACTATCCGAGCAGTTCCTAGCGATAGGGTTTTATCAGTATTTATTTAGTGGATAATCTGGATTATAAGATATATATCTACGGTAAAAATGAGTTAACTAACAGAACCTACTATTGCCGACTAATATTTTATTTGTAATAAGTAATAGGGAGTTACTATTTATCGCTAGTACGAGTATAGAGTAAAGCTTAGGGAGATTATCCGTTATTTGACTAACCCGAAGGGTTAATATTACGTCCGTAAAAGTATTATAAAGTAAGTTATAGATATTATACGATATACCGATAAATAGGATAGCGTTAAGGAAGAGACTAATTTATTCCCTATAAGCGTAGACCGCCCTATTCTAATATTACCTATTTACTAAGATAGGTTATAGTGCTAATTTTGCTAGCAGATTTATCGTAACCGCGATAGTTTACGAGTATATTAGTTAAGGGAGTATTAGTTTTCCGCGTATAGCTATAGGGATAAACTACGATTATCCGAGGTCGCTATAGGTAAATAGAACTAAGAGGAATAGGCTAAGCGAATCGTATACTAGCGGTTTTTCCCCCGTGGATTAGGGTCGTATTATATCTATATTCGTAACCTTAGTATCGCATACGAGCCTAAAGTACTATCGCCCTAGGCTAGCTAAGTCGCGTAAGCTATTAATAAGATAGAAGCGATATTCGCTTAGTAGCGGTAGTAGCCCGCTATAATCTAGGCTAGCGAAATCGACGAGGCTAACCTATAGTTAGACTGTACCGGATAGGCCTATTACTTATACGGCTAGACGCCTAAGCTATTACGGATATATATAAAGACCCCCGCGGACGACGCCGAGGGCCCCGAAGCTACCGCGCGGGTAATATAGGATACTATATTAGGGGTAGCGAGTAAAAGCTAGAGTATTACTAAGCAGACCGGATATTTATTACGGATCGAAGCGACGCGAACTAATATATAGAGTATTCCATCGAAGCTATTATAGGCGTATATATATGAGTACGCCGAGTTAGAGCGCTACGTCGAGCCGTACTAGTGAGTGTTAATATTTTTTACGCGGACGTAGGTCCCCCACGAGTAGGAGAGTCCTACGTATCGGTTTAATCGCTAATAGCGTATCGCATAGGATATATTATAGCGGGCCGCTAAGGGTCGTATATATATAGGCTAGCCTATATAGAACCCTATTAATAGTAGGGACGACTAACTATATCGGTTAGAGCCTATAGAGGCGCGATATATAGATTTTATGATCGAGTTATTAAACTAGCGGATCTAGTTAAGTGAGTATAAGTACGCATTTATATATATATTAGCCGTATTAGGCGTAAGTGACTATAAGGGTAGTTAGCTATAGAAGGATCCCTATAGTTATCCGCCAATATTATCTAATATAATTAAGATTTCGTAATTTATAATCGTATATAAGGTATATTTATTAGACCTAAATACCTATAAGTTATTCTAAGGGACGCAGAACTAGTACGATAGGGAGTAGTCTAGGCCTAGCCTAATAAAGGATCCTAAATATATATTTAGCGATAAAGGGTATAGTAGTTATCCGCCGTCTACCCTACTACCCTAGATTATATCTACCTTAATATTATCTAGTTCCCCTACGTTTAATAATATACCTACGCAGTTTAGTATCCCCGCGTAATCCTATTCGCCTACTATAGTATTCACGTAATAGGCGTAGTAAGGATATAAGACGTTCCGTAAATAGATCCGAATTATAACTAATATATTTATAGTTTCTAGTAGGCAAAAACCGGCACAAAAGCTACGCTTATATAAGCTAAATTGAATTATATTATATTTTTTCCCTTTAAAGAAAAGCACTCCAGATAATATATTATTAGTTAGAATATTTTTATCTATTTTATTAAATTTTATAGAGAGGTTTAAAGTTACTATCCTTCACTAGGTACGGATAGTCCAAAATTCCGAAAGAGGTTAGCGTTTAGTCCGAAATTCCTAAAGGGGTCATAGTCTTAAATATATAGGCTCGAGTTGGTCGGAAATACATAAGGTCAGACCTATATTTCGGACTAAGTCGATCCTATGCATTTCGGACTAAGTCGACCTGGTGCATTTTCGACTAAGTCGACCTAGTGTATTTTCGACTAAGTCGATCTTGTGTATTTCCGACTATGTCGACCTAGTGCATTTCCGACTATATCGACTTAGTATATTTCCGACTAACCTAAGCCTATATATTTTGGACTAACCCGACCCTATGTATTTTGAACTATGCTTAGCTTCTGTATTTTACCTACACTCTATATTTATCCTAGTGACCGCACTAGATTAGGTATGTACTATCTTCTTTAATTACTTATCTAAACTTCCTATTATCTAGATTTAGTATATAATAATAGGTTTTAGTTCGTAGGGCTCCTCTATCTATACTTAATATATATCTTCTCTAGTAACTTATACGAATTACCCCTTTTACTTTATTAACTACCTACGCTATATCTAATAAATATCTATATATAATAGATATATATATATAAGGCTATCTGCTAACGTCTATTAAATATATAAGATAGCTATCTGCTAATATCTATTAAAGACTATATAAGGTTTAATAGATATCAGTAAATAGTCTTAGTGGTTTATAATAGCTATTAATCGCCTAGGGTAGAAAGTTAATGGCCGTTAAACTATATTTAACTTTATATATTTAATGGTAGTTAGCAGATAGTAGAGGCTATCTATTATTAATATACTAATATACTGAATTTTGTCTTCTTAGTATCTACTCTAAGATAAACTAAACTCGTATAGTTTCTTTTTTCTGTCCCTTACTATCTCTCGTTATCGCCTTATCTCGCTAAATTTCTCTCTTAAGAAATACTCTAGATTTAGCTCTACTAAGGTTTTCTCGATCTATTAAGAAAATTCCTCTTATGCGATCACCCGTTTCTCCGCGATATAGTTATAATCCTCTCGACCTTCGAAGACCCTCCCCTCGATAATAAGCTTCTTCTTACTCTATAAATCTTTTATCTACGTATTATACTTCTATATTTAGTTAAGCGCCTTTTAAGTATTAATCCCGCGCTCTCGATATCGCTAGGCCTATTAACGGGCCTATCGCTATTTATTATAGAGCGAGTTATAGTTAGTAAGCTCCTTAAGCTCCTTATCTTCGATAACTAAGCGCTAGAAGCTATCTATTAATAGCGTATAAGATAATACGCGATCTTCGGTAGCTAGCTTTCGCTAGAGCGAGTTATTATAATTAGTAATAAGCTATAGTTACTTAATAAGATTCTTAGGGCTTTACGTAGCTCGCTAGGTAAGCTACCGAAGTATATAATAAGGAGAGAAGTTCGCGTAGATCCACTAAGAAATCTCTCTATCCTTATTAAGCGCTAGGATAAGCGGCCTATCGTCTAGTAGGCAAAAACCGGCACAAAAGCCACGCTTATATAAGCTAAATTGAATTATATTATATTTTTTCCTTTAAAGAAAAGCACTCCAGATAATATATTATTAGTTAGAATATTTTTATCTATTTTATTAAATTTTATAGAGAGGTTTAAAGTTACTATCCTTCACTAGGTACGGATGGTCCAAAATTCCGAAAGAGGTTAGCGTTTGGTCCGAAATTCCTAAAGGGGTCATAGTCTTAAATGCATAGGCTCGAGTTGGTCGGAAATGCATAAGCTCAGACCTGCATTTCGGACCAAGTCGATCCTATGCATTTCGGACCAAGTCGACCTGGTGCATTTTCGACCAAGTCGACCTGATGCATTTTCGACCAAGTCGATCTTGTGCATTTCCGACCATATCGACCTGGTGCATTTCCGACCATATCGACCTGGTGTATTTCCGACCAACCCAAGCCTATGCATTTTGGACCAACCCGACCCTATGTATTTTGAACTATGCTCAGCTTCTGCATTTTACCTACACTCTATATTTATCCTAGTGACCGCACTAGATTAGGTACGTGCTGTCTTCTTTAATCACTTATCCAAACTTCCTATTATCTAGATTTGGTGTGTAATAATGGGTTTTAGTTCGTGGGGCTCCTCTATCTATGCTTAATATATATCTTCTCCAGTAACTTATACGAATTACCCCTTCTACTTCATTAACTACCCACGCTATATCCAATAAGTGTCTATATATAATAGATATATATATATAAGGCTATCTACTGACGTTTGTCAAACATATAAGATAGCTATCTGCTGATACCTGTCAAAGACTACATAAGGTTTGACAGATGTCAGTAAATAGCCTTGGTGGTTTATGATGGCCATTAATCGCCTAGGGTAGAAAGTTGACGGCCGTCAAACTATATTTAACTTCATATGTTTGACGGCAGTTAGCAGATAGCAGAGGCCACCTATTATTAATATGCTAGTATACTGAATTTCGTCTTATTAGTATCCACTCTGAGATAAACTAAACTCGCGTAGTTCCTTTTTTCTGTCCCTTACTATCTCTCGCTGTCGCCTTGCCTCGCTAAATTTCTCTCTCGAGAAATGCTCTGGATCTAGCTCTACTAAGGTTTTCTCGATCCATCGAGAAAATTCCTCTTGTGCGACCGCCCGTTTCTCCGCGATATAGTTATAATCCTCTCGACCTTCGAAGACCCTCCCCTCGATGATAAGCTTCTTCTTACTCCGTAAATCTTTCATCTGCGTATTGTACTTCCATATCCGGTTAAGCGCCTTTTGAGCATTAATCCCGCGCTCTCGATGCCGCTGGGCCTGTTGACGGGCCCGTCGCTGTTTATTATAGAGCGAGTTATGGTTAGCAAGCTCCTCAAGCTCCTTATCTTCGACGACTAAGCGCTAGAAGCCATCTGTCGATAGCGTATAGGATAACGCGCGATCTTCGGCGGCCAGCTTTCGCCGGAGCGAGTCGCTATAATCGGTGATAAGCCATGGTTGCTTAATAAGATTCTCGGGGCTCCACGCGGCTCGCTGGGTGAGCTGCCGAAGTGCATAACGAGGAGAGAAGTTCGCGTAGATCCACTGAGAAATCTCTCCATCCTCGTTAAGCGCTGGGATGAGCGGCCTATCGTCCTCAGCACTATCCTGGATACCTTCCGATACCCACTCCGAGATTAAGCCGGTTGGTAGCGATGGTAGGATTAGCTCAACGCGATACCCAAGTGGGAGGGTCGTGGTAAACGCCGCTTCACTCCTCTCCCACCCTACCCGAGGTAGCGTAGGGAGGTCCGCCTGTGTCTAGCGGTACTCGACCTGCCTACCGATAGTATACCCGATAATATCCCGGCGTAGGTACTGGAGTAGCGTAAGATAGGTCGTGCACCAGAGGGGGAGCCGATTCCCTATGCCCTTAGGCCAGAAGTCGCGTTCGGTCGGATTTGGGAGCACCCAGTGCGTACGCACAAAGGTTGTATAGACTAACTCGCGCCACTCCTGCGCTACCTGGTAGGAGTGGATCGCGACGATCGCGTCAAAGCTACGGCGGAAAAGTTCCCGATATGGCTTCGTATTCTAGTGCGTCCGCTGCACTAGCTCCCCTTGTCGACCATCGCCCTCCCAGCCCCAGAGCACCGCGAACATTACGTCGATATGCCGGATCCGGGTCCCCTTAGGCCCAAGGGGGGTATATGTACCTCTCGAGCTGTCCGTCTGGTAGTACATCGCGGAAGGTCTATATCGTGAGCGGTCGCTGGCCCTCGAGCGCCTCCGCGGCATAAGGCCCACAAAGGCGTTGGACTGCCGATAGGCGTTAGAATACTTCCCGACGGAAGGTAGCAAGGCAGATATTAGCTAACAGATTAAGGATTTTACGAGACCTTACGCGGTGCCCACGATCCGTCTCGAGCTAGCGGAATACATCGTGGAGAAAGACCTAGTCGTCTAAGGTATACCGCACCGACTAATAACGTAGGTGATAGGCTCTAAGGAGGGATGGGAGACGGATAGCTAGCCTAAGACAGTACGGTTCCCGGAAGAGTATAGTTTCCTAGTTAAACTTATCTAAGAACTAGGCATAGCCATATCGCTCCATCGTCTCGCCCCATCCAAGACCTTCGATCCTCCTACTAACCTCCTCGCCCTCGGCGGGAGGCTGCTCTCGCTCGCTAATCTATAACTCCCAGCAGTACGAGGGGGAGGCGCCTTAGCCGCCAAATCCGTAGTGTAGGGCGCGTATTATCACTATCGCCACCCAGGAATACTCCCAGTGAAGATACTGGGCAGGGCGGAGACTATAGATAAGTTCGATAGCTAGGCAAAGGCGGTTCAGATTCCACCGAAGCCAAGTCAGCGCGTCATCGGTGCGGTGGCAGTAGAATGACCGTGACGTTCGAGGTTGGATACGGTACTCGTCCGCCTCCTGTGTTATCATCTCGTTATCTAAGGCCTTAAGTAACTTCGCTGTGACTCGATATTCCTCTCGGGCGCTATAGGAGCGGCCCTATGCCCCCTTAAGCGCCGCGTAGCATCGCGCCTTAGTATAGAGATACCCGCGGAGTAGGGTCGCACGGGAGTGCGCGTGGGCACCTCCCGCATGCTATAAGATCCGCACTAAGGCAGCTAGCAGTGCGAGGGTATCTAGCGCTAGGTTCCCGAACGGATATACCTTGCCGACCGCAAAGATCTCCTTAGAGGTATTGTAGAGTTGTACATAGAGGAGACCGGCCCATCGAAGAGCGCACTGGGATTTGGTCTCGACGGTAAGGCTCCCTGTGTCACGGAGGAGCGTCCAGGGCCAGAATTATGACCGTATCGGTTTGACCGATCGCGGAATATAGTCAGTCGGGGTCTGCATGGGTAGGGCCCGGTCAGTCAGCGCTAGCGATAGCACCGGCGCCGTCAGAGGCTGCGTATCGGGAATCACCTCTGTCGCGACCGAGGACTCCGGGGGCTGCGTATCAGGAATCGCCTCAGTTAGCACTAAGGATATCTGCGTCAAGGCAATTCCTTCGGATTCCGCTAAGGGGGGTAGCGTACAAAGGGTCTCTAGGGTAGTATCGAGCTTAACTAGCCATCCCTCAAACCGACTTAGGCAACATCGTCGCCATGTTAGCTCGAGCGCCTCTTAAGGAATCTCACTAGGTAGGTAAGTCTCCTTTGCCACGTCAAAAAAGGAGCTAGTTAGGAACTCATCATCAACCGCGGAGTGCCAGAGATAGGTCCATCCCTGCATCATCTCCGACCACGACCGCCGCCGGGTCTCCCCTTTGAGGTTCTTTGACGTGAGAAGGAGTCTTACCTAACCATATTCATTCGCCGTATATATACCCAGAGCGAGTCGCTCTTAGATTGCGCCCTATATCCCGGCTAGGCTTTCGGGGGGGAGAAAGTAGGTAAGTAGCTGGATTCGCGGGAGCTAGCGATCTGACCCTGTAGCCCCTTCTATCGCGGCTGCGGAGCCCCGGAGAATCGCTTCTTGTCCACTCCTAGGTAAGCGGGTGATGGTTTCGGGCGGTAATAGCTAGCGTAGGGCTAGAAGAAGCAAATGGTCCATCCATTCGCAGTACTCGTCAGTTGTCAATACCTACGAGGTACGCCGAGGATGGTATAGCCGAGGGAATAGTATAAATAACTCCATAGCCTCAAAGCCACGGAGCCGCCCTAGCGGCAGATGCGGGATATAATGAACTGGCACCGAACGGTGGTGCAACCGCTAGCTCTCGGCATCCCGCCATTCGACGCTTAGCGGATTAAGGTATAAGGAAGTCGTTAGGGTGCTCGTGGAGGGCTATATCGCGAGCTACTGGAGTCCTTGGCGCGCGACCGCGAGATTAGTGGCCCACCCTCCGCTACTATTAATATTAAAGGCGCGTAGGAGCGAGGTTGGCACGTCCACGTTATCAATCATTAGATCGATTATCGGGGGTATAGACTCGGCTCGGCCCACTATCGGCCCGAGGCCTAGGCCGCAGAGGAGCTCTCGACGATGTGCTGGTGTTAGGGACGCGGCCCATAGGGCTAGGTATTACTGGAACGTAGGCTAGTCTAGGACACTCGGTACAATAGCCTACTAGGTCAGTTCCCGAAGGCCTATACTCCCTTCACCGCGTAGGGGCGCCGCTTCGGGATACCCCCTAGGGCAACCATAGTGGTTTCGGAGCTGGTCTGCTAGCCCACGGGCGACTTATCGGACTAAGGGTGGGATAGGTCTTAACCGCGTAGCTCTGCGTCGCGGCTATAGCGTAGGATACTCGGGGAGGGAGGGCGAAGCCACATCCTCGTCGTCGGCGACCGCATCTCTCCACTCCTCTATCCCAATCTCAATCTCGGGCTCGTCGCTCGGGACTAATTCTTCGGGCTCAAGCTCGGCCCGAAGAGTAGTAAACGTATCGTGGGTAGTCACTATTCGCGCTAGCACCGTATAAGGATCTACCTATAACGGTAAGAGATAGGTATGCTTAAACTACGTTATATACTCAGGCTCGCGGTACGCTTCGAACGGAGCTAGCTCGACCTAGGTAGTCTGCTACCGTCGACGATATCGCTCTCGACGGGCCGCTAGCTGCGTCGCTCGATCTAGATACTTCCGTGGACGGCCAGCTATCTGTAGTGATAGTAATCGTACGAGGGAGAGAAGATCTAGGCTCCCTCTTACTTCTATCTTAAAGGGTAAAGCCCCTAGGCTTACCTAAATTCGTGTTAGGCCCCTTAGGTCTGACCCCTATACCTACTAGATAATTAAAGATAGAGTAGATAGCTTCGATTAATGAGGATCCGACTTCTTATCCTAGATAACGATTAGATCTACTCGCACGCGGTAGCGTCTAGGAGACCCACTCTAGCACCCTTAAGGTTAGGGTTATGGTACTCAGGACGGTCGGTTCCTACCTACCCTAATCCCCTAGTCTCCAAACATACAAGGCTATATCGATAATAGGGAGCCTACCTTAGTTTCTCGACGGTGATTAGATTTCATCGCACGCAGTGGCGTCTGACAGACCGACTCTAGGTTTTGACGAGTCAGGTAATGCGAGCGAGTATCATAGATCCTCCGTACTATCCGCCTCTAGCTTATATTCAAGAGTTATAGGAGAAGCGGGCGAGTACTATATCGTCTCTGCCTTTAGCCCCTCTAAGCTATTCTCTCGCCCTCGTCCCAGATACCTATTATACTCCCCCGGCCTTTACTAGGCTCCGAGAGCCCCAAGTAACAGAGCTTAACTCCACGAGATAAAGGTAAAGGTCATCTGGTCGAGCCCGGTCGCAAGCCTTCGCAGCGATCCCGTCAGAGATCTACCGTACCTCGACGACGGGCACGCATAGTAAGCTCGAACCAGACTCGGATTAACCAGCTCTAGCCTTCTCCGCCACGGATCGAGGCGAGTCCGACTAGCGACCAAAGAAGCCCTCGACCGGCGCTAAGTCCTAGTCCAACCCTCAGACCTCAAAACTTTGCTGTGATTATCCCGTACCTAGTATCGTCTCGCACCTCCGATTCACCGTCCTTACCCCTACGGTCACGATCACTAATACCTCGCACTTAGCCTACTTTAATCACATTCTATCCCATCGATCCTTCTCCGTCGAGGGCGAGAGCGTCGCAGACCCGGACCTCGTCTGTTACGTCTTCAAGCCATAACCCCTTTCGTTAAGGACTATACCCTCCACAGGCCACCGTCCAGATATCACCTCAACGAACCCTAAGTTTCCCTCTTAGATCGGAGAGTTAGCCAATACTATCTTTCCCTCTCTAGGCTCCATCCACTATTAATAAGACCCCGTCGACACAACCTCTAAGCCACGGCCCACTTAGCCTAGGCTTCCTTCCGACACCTACTCCCCTACGGAGTACTCCTCTCACCACTAAGCAAGATAGTCACCCCACATAGGTATCTATCGCTTAGCTCCTTATGTCGCCATCGGAGATCCCTTAGGCACCCAAACTTCATCCTAGTCGACTCCCGCTATATAGTGTTAACCTCCCTCCACGCGCCCTCTCTAACCTCGAGAGCAGCGTAGCGGAGAGTACCACGGATAACCGTCCTCTATCTCCTTCCCCCCACGATAGGACCAGAGTAGCATAGATTTTGACTACATCGCCTCTCGGGCCCAGTTACACCAACAGGAGCAAAACATCCAAGCCGCAATTACCCAATTAGACCCAGAGACCACTGAGTCGCGAGGGGAGAGACGGCGAGGCACGCCGCCCCCTATCGTTCCATTTAGACCGGCACTAAGTCACTGGCGCCCCTCCGAAGTAGCCAAGTTTCAGGAGCTCCTCTAAGAGTTTAGTACCGCCTGGCAAGCAATTTAGAATACCAATTATATCGGATAGACGACTGGCCTAAAGCAGGACTGGATCTATCCTAGGCGAGATACGAAGAAGTACCGCTATAAGGCGAGAAATCTAAAGATTAAGCTTATGTCGTTAGTCCCAACCGGAGTCTTCGATACGGTTCAGATATTAACTGTCACACTTTAGGGAGCAAGCGGACGTCCCACTCTACCTCGCCGACATTAAACTCTCGGCCGCCGAGGAGATACTCATCGCTAAGTCACGCGCGTTAAAGGCCACGAAGCATGTCAACCACGCCGCGTCACGGCCTCCCCTCCCACAATATACGACGACGACCTTCTGGCGCCCTGCGCGAAAGTTTGAGCATAGTCTTTTTAAGCTAAGGACTAGCTAGAGTTAGAGTAGAAGAGTCTAGGATTTTACAATAGGAGCGTCCAAACGACATCAGTGATAAGTAGGGTTAGTAGCCGTAAGGTCTATATGGTCGAAAATGCACCAGGTCGGCATAGTCGGAAATGCACAAGGTCGACGTAGTCCGAAATGCACCAGGTCCATACGGTTAGAAATGCACCAGGTCGACATAGTCGGAAATGCACCAGGTCGACTTAGTCCGAAATGCACCAGGTCGACTTGGTCCGAAATGCATATGGTCGATATGGTCCGAAATGCACTAGGTCGACATAGTCGGAAATGCACCAGGTCGACTTAGTCCGAAATGCATATGGTCGACGTGGTCCGAAATACACCAGGTCGATACGGTCGGAAATGCACCAGGTCGACATAGTCGGAAATGCACCAGGTCGACTTGGTCCGAAATGTATATGGTCGACGTGGTCCGAAATGCACCAGGTCGATACGGTCGGAAATGCACCAGGTCGACATGGTCGGAAATGCACAAGATCAACATGGTCGGAAATGCACAAGATCGACATAGTCGAAAATACACCAGGTCGACATGGTCGGAAATGCACAAGATCGACTTAGTCCGAAATACATAAGATCGACTTAGTCGGAAATGCATAAGGTCGACTTAGTCCGAAATACATAAGATCGACATGGTCGAAAATGCACCAGGTCGACTTGGTCGGAAATACATATGGTCAGGTATATGGTTACAATTTGGACAGTAATAATTTCTAACGCCCGTCCACTAAGCCTAGTGCGATAGCGCCTAGTCTCTAAGTCCTTTTTAGATAAACTCTGATACCTGTCAGAGTCTACCTATACTATAGGTCCTAGCCCTTAATCGCCTATTCTGATAGACGTCAAAAATGAGCTTAGCTAAGTCAAAGACCATCAAAATCCACGCATAAGTATCAGACGCGCTTAGTAGGCTAGTTATTATCGAGCCAAGAGATGACCTCGGAGACCTTCTCCTCGATCTGCTTCTTATCCTTATCGGAGATAGGACGCTTGCCCTCGTTAATGGTAGACTTGAGGGAATATATATAGGACTCAAGGCCGCTCTTGGCCTGTATATGGCTAGCCTCGGCTTTCTCCTCCTCTTATACTTCTCGGCCTCGGCGAGTATGCGCTCGATCTCCTCCTCCTTAGAGAGACGATCCTTATTATTAGAGATAGTGATCTTGTGGGTCTTTTTAGTACCCTTCTCCAGGAAGGGACGGATCTTACGCTCGTCGATCTCGATGAAATTTGAGACGAGCGAGCGTAGGTAGTCTTCTTAATCTGGTTAGGGCGTCTCTTAGTGAAGGCGATAGCGAACAGACAGAGAAGGTAGTCATCGGTAGTCTTTACGGTGATATTGGCCTCGATAAGAGACTGCCACTTTGTGGAATAGGGAGCGTAGCTTGTTGGTGGTGAAGTCTAAGCCGTGGAAGTTGGTTAGGCAGTCATCGGCGGTCTTGCCGGTGATATTGGCCTCGATGAGAGACTGCCACTTATGGACCAGGGAGCGTAGCTTGTCGGTGGTGAAGTCTAAGCCGTGGAAGTTGGTTAGGCAGTTATCGGCGGTCTTCCCGGTGACATTGGCCTCGATAAGAGACTGCCACTTTGTGGACTAGGGAGCGCAGCTTATCGGTGGTGAAGTCTAAGCTATAGAAGTTAGTTAGGCAGTTCTTACCCTGAATCTTATCCACACGGAGCTTAACCGTACGGAAAGCGTAGTCCTCTTCGTTCTGCAGATCAGCGAGGGAGACCTCGAAGATACGGCCCTTCAGGGAGTTATTGGCGTTCTTCAGACCACTCGTGCGGTTAACCAGAGTCTTACCGACGCTGTTAGGAAGCTGTCAAAACACAACTGATTCTCACAACGAGGGGCTAGGTAAATTTCTTACTTGTGGGTCTAGACTTCTGCGACCCGGGTGGGTAGGAAACGTTGAGCTTCATCTTAACGAGGTTCCGCGGAGTTATCGACAGTATAGAGAAGGCAACGAACGAGGGGGTAGTGCGGTTACCCTGGTCGTTGGCAATGATCTCGACGCAGTCATCGCGGAGTACACCAACCCAGGAGGAGCTGCCATACTTAAGACCCGTCACGCCGTCCTCCAAGGCCGAGGTTCCATGGGTATTACGCTAGGTTGACCATATATTGGTTCGATTATGCGTAGTATAGAGATATTCAAGGTCTGACTTGTTCGCACAGGAGGGTGGATAATATGATGAAAATGCATATCTCTGAAAGGTGTCAACACGTATATATCATGAGAGGGGAAATTATTGACAACTGTCAGAGTTTCATGCGAAAGAAGGCGCCTCGGTTCATATAGAAGGGTTGATAATATGATAAAAAGGCATATCTCTGAAAGGTGTCAACACGTATATATTATGAGAGGGAAAATCATTAACAACTGTCAGAGTTTCATACGAAAGAAGGCGCCTCGATTCATATATATTTCGTAAATCATCTCTATTCTATTATTATATCTCATTCCCCTTTATGCACAGTCGCCGAAATCACAAAATCCATAAAGATCAGGTCTATCTCTATACGCCAGCGAAGACCACGAAACACCAGAAAACACCAGAGAACCCAGGCGCCATAAGCTTTTTTGAAACAAGCCCGATCACACACGACCCCTCTTGCTCGGGCTATCCCGCACAGATGGCGACGAGCTACGCTTTCGTGATCGATGGGGCTTGTTCGGGGTCACGGGAGGCGGGGCCGAACTCGAGAGTCCACGGATGGAGTATGCCAGACCGCGGTTGGTGGAGCCCTCCAGGCCAAGGTCACGGTAATCCTTCATCGTCAGCCGCGAAGGGGCGTCCTTAGATAGGCCCAGCATATCCGCCAGGATCCGGTAGGAGAGCTGGTCGAGGAGCTCTCCCTTCTTGTCCGATATATCCCCCAATTCGGACTCGTCCCCTTCCTTCTCAGCGTCGTTCTGTTAGCCTTCACCCTCGTCCGATTTACCGTCCGCGGCCTCGAGGGTCTCGGCGGCGATCTGGGTTTCCAGCTAGGGGCGAAACTGGGCGGCGATCTGTGGCAGGATCTTTTTAGTGCTGTTGTATTCCAAAAAGCGCTAAATGGTATAGTCTTGGAAGAGGATCCAGGCCTTTTGTGGCTCTGATTGCCCAAGTCGGTGGATCCAGCCGATCGTCTGAAAGACGCTGTTGTAGTTCTGGCTTCCCTCCATGAGCACAATGCGGCTGCAGTGTGCGTGTATGTTGAGCCCCAGCGCGCCGCAGTTGAACGTAGTGAGAAGGACCGTGGCCGTACTGTTCGGGTTCGTGAATTGCTGAATTGCCGCGGTCCGCGCCTCGAGCGACATACCCGCGCGGATCACTTAGAAATTCACGCCTAAGGCGGCGAGGAACATCTCCACCATCCAGCGGGTGAACGGCCAGTTACAGAACACCAGGAAGCGGGGGCAAGTAACGGTGCTAGGTGCGGTAAGCGTGCCCTCGGTCCAGAGCAGGTGGAACAGGAACCGGAGCCGGGGACAGTCATGGAGCAGATAGCGAACGACGGATACTCGGTTCGTCGGGAGATCCGAGGCCCGATCCTCGGAGGTGCGAGCAAAGAACAGACCGAATCCACGGTCGTCGCCGCACTCGCCAAAGACGCTGATGTCGGCCGAGAGAACGCGACTTATAGATCGCCGGAGGAATATGTCGAGCTTCGGATTCACAGCTAGATGGCAGAGCTGGCGGAAGGTCGCCCAATTGAGGGGGACCAGGCTGTCACCCTTCGTTGCGTCCTCGGTTGCGTGCTGACCGTACAGATGCTTGATAATCCTCTCGTAGATCTAGTCGTGACTGACCTGGGTTATACGGAAGTAGCGAAGCTCCACCGTCGTGATCCCCAGCGGGGGGATATCCTTGCCGATCACGAGAGGGACACCCTCCGGACCAGCCATCGTATGGCCGGGCTCCTAGTATAAGTAGGTCAGACGAAGGATAATCGGAAGACACTCAAAGCTGACCTGGCTGGTGAGGTAGCCCTTCCGGCTGAGCGAGAGCAGGCCCTGAGGCGAGAGGAGGTGCTACGGTAGGCCATCTTGGGGAAGGTGGACGCACTGAGACTATATCTTATAGTCTTCTAAGTCGGTCGAGGTCTCCTCTTCCGCGCCATTATTAATATCCTAAGCGTCGGTTTTATCGGTCCACAAGAGCGAGAGATAGCCACAGAAGTCGAGAGGCTTATTCCATATCAGAGTAGCCGTCAAGAACCAAATTGCCTGGCGGGTTACTTAGGCGACCGAATAGTACTAGCGGGAGGAGATGGTCTTGACTCGGTGCCCTTCGTCGCAGATAATGCGCTAAAAAGGGACACGCGAGAAGAGGGCCTTAAAGATCTTGCGGCGAGTGGCGGGCTTCGCGGCAGACGCGATCGTCACGTTAGCGTCGTCGGCGTCCTGGAGGTCGGCCAGCTGCTCCCGCACGTCCTCTGAGCGGCTAGCTTGGGACTCAGAGGGAGAACCGTGGGTTAGCAAGGCCATATCCTCCTCCTGTTGCTCCTCCTCCTCCTCCTCCTCCTCCTCCTGCTCCTGCTCCTCCTCCTCCTCCTCCTCCTCCTCCTCCTCCTCCTCCTCCTCCATATCCGTCAAAACGTCCTCATCAAATTACTCCTCCTCCATAGCGGGATTCAGTGCCTTAGGATCGGCCATAGGTCGAGAGGTCCTAGTCCCTCGACGGGCGCGGCGAATAGGTTTGCTATCCTCGCCTATCTCGTCAGTGGTGCGCCGGGCCCACGTTTGGTAGGAGGAGAGAACGATGGTGAGCCCCGTAGAAGGGGCGTGAGGGTCGAGGGCCCGCAGAGCTTTCTTCAACTCACTGGCTTTACTAATCGTTTGCTCCTTTCGCCGGCTATGACTAGTCCGCGTACTAGAACCAAAGAAGAGAAAAACCGTCAGCGCGTCGCCAAAATGCCGATCAATCTCCGTCATCCATGTATCCACGAGGGCATTCGGGACCAGGATCAACGATAGGGCAAACCTACGGGGGATTTCCTGGGGCCCTAGTGGAGTGAGACTGTTAGCTGCCCAGATCAGGGTGAGGGCGGTCAACGTCTTTCCCAGACCACATGCGTCGGCGAGAAGTCCCCCTTTGAGAGGGGTCTGCTCTTGAGCGATCATCCACGCCACGCCGGTGACTTGCTAGGGCTTGAGCGAGGTGCGATCGATCCGGAAGGTTGAGGTGGGCCGGAGGATGGCCTGGTTATCGAGGTCCAGATCGAGTTGGAGGGATTGGAGCGCCTCGTCAAAAGAGGGTGTGACAGCGGAGACCTGCAGTTGCAGCCGTTACTAGATAAGCTCGATCTCATTGTCGTTAGGGTCCTGGAGGTCAGCCGACGCCCGCGTGTCACCGAAGTCATCTTCGACATCCCTAGCGCTCCTAATCCCTTCACTGGTTACGATTATCGTTAAAGTGCGATTAGCGATCAGTTCCTTAGTCACCGGGGTCGGGTCCTCGTGGATCAAAACGGTCCCATTCAGGAAGGTCTCACCGCATAAGGAGGCATAGAGCGCCTCGATATCCGCATGGGATAAGGCAGGACGACCAAGACGGGCGGTGTCCGGTTTGTTAAGCGCAGAACCGATATCCTGCACCAGCTTAGTGTACCCATCATCCGAGATCACAGGCTTGAAGGGAGCGTCCAGTTTTGCGGGGTCCTCGGAGTCTTTCTCATTGGTGACCTTGCGCAACCTTACGATCGTATTCTCAATTTCGGAGACCTTCGTACCTTCTGTACCGGGTAGGACGGTCTGGATCTCGGTCGAAGGGGCAGAGGAAATCAACTACGGTGCAACCGCCGTATTTTTCTGGGCACGGGCCACCGAAAAGTTACTGTTTTTGCGGAGCGCGATGTAGAAATGGATCAGCACCTTCCACGCTAGGAAGGTTTCCTTGGCATCGAAGGTAAACGGCGGATTCTTTACCTAGGAATTTCGACCCATATCTGCAGGACGCGTGAGGAGCAACTTTCGGATCCACCATAACTGGCGTAGGTTGGAGAAGTTGCTCTCGGTGACATTGTCCGTTTTCAGAGTCGGGGGCTTATCCGCGAGAAGCATCTTGGTCCACCGATCGCTTTCCTTATAGGCTAGTAGCACGGTGTTATAATTCACAATCTTGTGCTTCTTGAGGAGACTAGGTTCGCCAAACTTATTTAGGCGGTCTTCAATGAAATCCCGAATCACCTTATGTGCGTCGCGAAACTCGCTTGTGAGGAGGGCGTGGAGCTGCTACGTATTCTCGAGACCCAAAGCACCTGCGAGACGGGCTGCAGAGCCTTCCAGATCCTTCATGGTCGCGGTGGTGAAGTTAATGTTTTTGTAGGATTCCAAGGCATTCTTTCGACCACCCCGGTGAACCTCCTTTTTCGCGATCTGTAGCTTGACCCTTTTGCCCTTCGCCGAGGTGGGCTTTGGGGCAGGCTCCGGTAAAGACTCGGGCGTAGACTTAGGTAAAGGTTCAGGAGTAGGCTCGGCGACAGGCTCGGCGGCAGGCTCGGGGACAGGCGCGGGGGTAGGCTCGGGAACAAGCTCGGCGACAGGCTCAGCGGCAGGCTCAGGCGAAGGCTCAGGGACAGGCTCGGGGACAGGCTCGGGGATAGGCGCGGGGGTGGGCTCGGAGGTGGGCTCGGGGGTAGGCTCAGGTTCAGACTGCAGGCGGGCGGAACGTATACGCGCCATCGAAACGGTTAGTGAAGGGTAAGATAGAACGAAACTAAGAGTTCGTGAGCGAAAACCCTAAGCAGACCAGACGAGCAGTAAGATACCGTAATCAAGTTGCGGGCAAAGAGATTCAGGTGAGGTTTGCTGACGTCTGTCAAAGGCAGACCGGATAGTGATGGCGAAGAAAAGAATATTAAATAATCGGCTAGGGCAGATTCTCTGACGCCTATCAAAGACAGACAGAGAGGTGCGGATAGAGAAAAGAATGTAGAATGATCGGGCCAGGGAAGCTTCTCTGACGTCTATCAAAGATAGACCGGAAGATACTAATAAGGAAAAGAATGTCAAAGGAGCGGGGCAGGGAAGATTCTCTGATGTATATCAAAGACAGACAGGGAAGTACGGACGCGGAAAAGAATGTAGGAGGAGCGGAGCAGAGGAGGTCTTCCGATGCCTGTCAAAGACAGACCGGAAATTGCTGGTGGGAAAAAGACCATGCACTAAGCTGATCAGAACGGAAAGTTTGATATATGTAAAAACAGAATGGAAAATGCTTGTGAGTATGATTAGGTCTAAGTGTGGAAAAGGTTAGGGAAAAAGCAGAAGAAGGTTTTCAGGAACAGGAAGTCCCTATTTATATCTTAATTTCTATTCTATAACGCCTATTGAGAGCTCGCTTAATTGAGGGAATTAGAGGGGTTTAGGTATGCGTTTGAGAACAAAGAAATTGATGATCACATGTGAAGATAAAGTAGGTGGTTACGAGATATATATCAAAGGCTAGATATAGATCTTATAGAGCGGGAGCCGCATACCCGCAGACGCTAACCCGATTTGACAAGTACGTAAAGCTTAGCTCGTTAGTCATCATCTTTGATGGACGTCAGAGAACCGGTCTAACAACCTACGTCGATACACTTTGTCTACGTCGGTTTACACACTCCTGACCTATATCATTCCCTCTAATCATCGAAGCCCTCACTAGTACCCTCGTTTACTTCGCAAGTAAATTGAGAAGCATTATACGCGACCGAGATCGTATCATCTAGTCCGTGCCGATCGGAACGGATCGAGCCGTTCCGGTTAGTCATCCTCACGTATTACGCCCGATTAGGAGGCTATAAATGTTAAGGCTGGTTTACCAGATATATAGATAGGATTGAGGCACGCCTGATGCCTTCCTCGTCCCCCCTAGGCTAGCAGCCTAATATCTGACGTAAGTCAAAGTTGACCACTCTGTTAAGGACGATCCAGGGAGGAGATAGTTCGACACACGTCAGACTTATGACTTTAGGTTATCCTTCTATATCCCCAAGGATGGCGCGATGACATATGCCCTATACTCGTACTTAGGACCAAATAGACCGAGTGTGTTCCCTACCTTGGTCGTAGTCTCTCCCGATTGGGGTCACCTGACCCAAAGACAATGTCTGACCCATATTAAAGTTGACTACTCTGTTAAGGATGACCTAGGGAGGAGATGGTTTGACACACGTCAGAGTTATAGGCTTAGAATAATGGTGTTCTTCTGGGTCATACTAGTCTACCTAAGGATAGCGCGATGACATATGCCCCACTCGTACTTGGGACCAAATAGACCGAGTGTGTTCCCCACCTTGGTCGTAGTCTCTCCCGATTGGGGTCACCTGACCCTACTCCCTAATGTCTGACCCATGTCAAAGTTGACTACTCTGTTAAGGACGATCCAGGGAGGAGATGGTTTGACACACGTCAGAGTTGTGACGTTGGAATAACGGTGTTCTTCTATTAGTCTATTCTATAGGTAGGCAGGACGCACTTTATCCTAGTAGACCAAAGTCTTAGTAACCATAATAGTCTAATTAGATACTTATATACATATTAATATACTAGTAGAAACTTCTATCTGGACACTACTAGGATAGATTTGATCAGTTCCTATTAAAGTATTATATTTTCAGTGATACCCCAGGTATTTCCCAAAACTTAAAACCTAATATCCCTTGTTTAAGGGCTAGTGAAGTGATCCGAAGATTGGTTATAGTCGAAGGCTAGGGTAACTTACCAATGTATGAGTCTCCACATACCAGCAAAACATTAGGTATAAGATATCGGTCCCAAACCACGCGAGTCATCAAGATAGAACGATTCGGGGCTTCGTAATATAAGTATAATTTGAATTTAAATTAGATCAAGCAGTTAAAAGAGCTAAGAAGAACCTATATAGTATCTAGCCCTCCTCGCTCTCCTCCGAGTCGTCGTTAGACTCATCCTCGCTCGTTAGCCTCGACAGAAGGTAGTGGGACAGGATACTAACCGCCCAGGAAGAGAGATAGGTTACTCTCTCGCATAGATACTAGGCCTCCTACTTGTTCTAGCTGCTTAGGTTTATGAGGCACACTGTGGTGGCTGGAGCGGAATCCTCGTCGTCGATCAGGTGAACCACCTACTTATTCTGACTGCTTGAAGTTTATGAGGCACACTGTAGTGGCTGGAGCGGAATCCTCGTCGTCGATTAGGTGGGCATTTATTTTTGATAAACTTCAGATTCGAAGCCAATTAGAGACTTTTATATTTAATCTCCATTTCAGTATCATCCGTGCAAATTCTAGCGGGTCTTTTTAGGGTTTCCTTCGCCGTAGATACAGATTCACCCTAATAAGTTGGAATTTGTCATTAATTAAGACAATATTACTGCCCACGAGCTCTTCCTACATTCTTACCTAGCCTATCTATATCTATAGGTAATAGGCAAGCCTAAGTTTCCGAATATGTTATGAGCCGCGCGGACTGAGAAATAAGTAATATATCGAAAGTATTCCTAGCGTATATATATACAACCAGACGGAGGGGGTATTTCTACGTCGGTCCCTAATAAGTAACATAGTAGATTAGTATCAGGACGTGCCCACCAGTAGTGCATCGCATAGCTATACATACTATCTATGCCAAAAGATAGACTTATTAGAGTTTTAGTATAAATGATAACGGCAGTTAACCGGTCAGAGCTCTAGGCAAAGGGAGACGTAGAGAGCCCAAGTATAAATGATAACGGCAGTCAATAGCTCACAGTATTTAAACACAAATGATGACGGCCGTCAGAAAATTATAGTGCATAAGGCTCGATATACGCATAAGTGTAATAAAGGGTTTAATGATATATATTCGGATTAAGGTAGAATATATATATATATATAAAGAGAGAGAGAGAATAAAAGAGTATATAAAAAAAGAGAAAATAAAGATATATATAAAAAGATAGAGAGAGAGATAGTATAAACAGAGATATATATAAAGAGAGAGAAAAAATATATATAAAAAGATAGAGAAAGAATATATATATAAATAAAAAGAGAGAAATATATTAAGTATTATAAATATAAATAATAATAGATATTATTAGAATATAAAGGCAGAACTACTATAAAATACTTTATAGCCCTTTAAGTCTATATAATTAACTTTAGTCTAATAAGGTTAGTTAATATTAAATAAAGATTAGAAAATTAAAGATCTTAGGATAAGCTATAAATAAATATTACCTATCTTATAGGGGTAAATAGGATATAATATATTTTAGTAAAGTAAGATTTTATTAAGTATAGGAGCTAATTTATTTATCTTAGTAAAAATACCTATTAAAAACTATAAAGGTAGAATTACTATAAAATACTTTATAGCCCCTTAAGTTTATAAAGTTAACCTTAGTCTAATAAAATTAGTTAATACTAAATAAAGGTTAGAAGGTTAAAGATTATAAGATAGATTATAAGTAAATATAGTTTAAACAAAAATAGAACTATAGTTCTAAGGAATTAAAAGAAAAAAAATAGAAAAATAAAAAAAGCTTAATTCTATTTACTAAAAATAAAAGATATATTTATAGGCTAAAATAACCTAAAAATAATATTAAGAATAATATTTAAATAATATTTAAATACTAAATAATAAAATAATTAAAGTAATAAAAAAGAGAAAAAATAAAAAAAATAATATTAATAATTAATAATCTAAGCTACCCTAAAAAAATTAGGCTATATATATCTAAAGATAGATTATTTTTCTCTTAAGAGAAAGTAATCTATCTATTCTTAAAAAATTAAAGGCTAAAGTTTATTTACTAAGGTCTAAAGACTATAGTTAAAGTCTATAAGGACAATTCGTATTTACCAGAGGGCGGCCGTTTTCGGCAACCCCCCGTGTTGGGTTTAGTGCCCGTCCGTCGTGGCCCTAGACCGGTTTAGTGTCGTCCCGATCGGGCATGGCTTCCCACGCTATCCCACAACGGGAACTGCCGCCCATCTCCGCCTTCACGGTCCCTCGTCGACTATATAATCCTGGTGGTGCGTCGCTCGACGACGTCTCCTTCCTACATCCTATTCTCCTCGTCAGTTCGGCCCCCCCCTGAGGTCGGACGCCACCGCTCCGGCCCCTGCCCTCTCGGAGATGACCGTTCCAAAAATGAGTGCTCCGCCCCATTCACCCCCACCCATGTCGCTGCAAAGGGACGCTGTCGTCCATCGACTTGGTCGACATCGCGAGCGTGACTCGCTGATCTTTCCCGAAGGGCAACGAGATGACCGGTGGCATGTCCTCACTCGCCTGAATTGCCCGCCCCCGAAATTGGTTACTGGGCCATTGGTGGTTGCCTACATGCGCCCCGTTCAACCCTCCAAGTCGTTCCCTCATCCAAGGTCGGAACGGGGGCCCAGGTCCCGTCCAAGCTGAGGGCGACGACGTTTCGACGAGTCTGCACCTGCTCAGCGCAGCGTGAATACCAATGGCAGAATTGCCTCATGTGTCCTATTCCTGTCCGAAGGCCCACACAGGAGCCCTGTCTCATTTTCGAGACGAGGCGATGACCTGTCGACATGCGCACAGCGTCTGCACCTGATCATCTGTACCTGATCCGCATAGTGTGAACGCCAATGGCAGAATTGCCTCATGTCTCCCCAGGGTGTCCCCCGTCTGCGCTGGGCGTTCAAGCGCCCCGTTAGGTTAACTACAAATGGATCACATGCGACAAGGCTGTGTAGCGGTCTGCATGATGACTCCATTGAAGTCGCTGTGAAAAGATCCAGTTGGTGGGATGATGATTGGGTTACGCTTGTCACTGTAACCAGGGCGAGGATGCTCCTGCACGGGATCACGATGACTTGGACCGGAGATTATGCGGACTCTGTGTGGCTGTGAATTGCTGACCCTGATTCACTGTAAGTCCAAAGGGATTGATCCACAAAACCGGCCTAAGAAGGCATCCACATGTCCTTGAAGTTCGAGGAGTGAGACCGAATCCCCCAACATCCGTTCCGCGAATCGGGGATCCTTTTGCATTGCCACTCATGCGGATGAGACCAGTGCCGGGCATGGGAAGGGGCCATGAGGCTACGCAATGCGAATCACGACATGTCTATTCCTTGCCTATAGGTCCAAACCACTACGGACCCTCTTTCTCGCCCCATTTAATTATCTTGGCGCTTGCAACCTCTGTGTGGCGATGCCGAGAAGTAGTGGTCCTACTTGGAGTTCGTTTTGAGAAGTGATTTCGGACACCTTATAAGCACTTGTCGCCCTTCTCCTTTTTCTCTATCCTAGAACAGTATACTTCATTTTTCTTCTTGAGAATCTCGACGCCATGAATATCAGCCTTGACAATATTTGCTTCTACTCTCAACCCCCTCCTGCAAAGTCCCTGCCACGTGCCGTTCCCGTTTCCTTCTGGAGGCCATATGAGACCCCTCTAGCTCCACGAGCCCTTTCACATGCCCTCCCCTCAAGGCCGCCTTCCCCCAGAACGACGATCTCCATAGCTCCTGATGCCAGGCCAGACACCACCGCACGATTTCGATCTCCCGTGAGGCAAGATCCCGATTTGCGGGCAGTTCGCAATGAATTTGATATCGAAATAGAGAGGATAGCTATGGCGCAAAACGGCCAGGTCACGCACGAGGCAGATCTGGACATGAATCGCGACATGGCGCTCCGAAACGGAACTGTTACCGATGTGCCTGAAAGCCGAAGCAGGTCTTTGGCTACTGGTATGCCAGACTGCTTACGGAACCGCGATCAGACAACTTAATACTAATGTTAATCCATCAGAGCCTCCAGACCAGTGCCCTTTGGTAGCGGCCGTTAATGACTTAGATCCGGCTTTCATTCCAGCAGAATCAGATACCCATCATTCAGGTAGGCGCAACCGTCATCTCATCCGTTGGATTATTTCCTTATCGCATAATAGGTTCGCCCATTTCCTCGGCCGACAAATTGCATCGAGACAGTACTCCGTCCTTGGGAACTTCCGACGAGGCTGACAAGGATCCGACTCCGCCTGGAGTCAGATTTACTTGCACGCGTGCCTCGCCATCACCCTCGCCAGATTTGCTGGGAAATCAGCATCCCCAAGCGGAGCCTGGCTCTGAAATCATGCGTCATGAATCCGTCCCGGACGATACCAAGGCCGCGCCAGAAAGCCGCGGAGATCCAATGGAAGACGGAAGCGATGTAACCACAACACAAAGCGTCCAGATTAACCACCTCTCAGTCGGAGAGGCTGGCCTGGATAACGATGAAAGAGCCGGGCTCACTGAGGAAGGCCAGGTGCCTGCATCCCTCCGGTTCAGACAAAGAACTCGTTCTGTTAAGCAATCGAAAGTTCCTATGACCAGCACCCGCTGCCTTCGTCCGCGACCAAATGCAACGTCCACCCAGCGATTGCCTGCCGTTTCCGTGGTCATCCCAGCCCGTCGAGCCGATGAATTGGGGGCAAGTACCAAGATGACTCCTCCAACTACAGCTCGACGTTATGTCGAGTGGGGCGACAGCGACGGCGATATCAACAATGCAGGGCCAACACCAGCCGCGAGGGGGGAGTATTCACCATCTTCAGGTGTATCCAGTCCTCAGGCAAGAGGACGCCCACAGAAAAGACCCAAGAGAGCAATGGAAACCATCTCATCTTCGACCAATGACATCACCAGGAAATGCACTAGTCAGGCCCCAAACCCCTTAGACGGCGGTTTTGCTGTTGCCCTGGGTAAAACACAAGAGATCTTTGGTCGCGGAGTTCTCCGTATTCAAAGTCACGGTCCTCGACATGCCTATTTCATGACATTCCTTCCAGAGGTTACTGACCGCCCGTCCATGGTATCAGCGTCCGAGATGTCTCCTGATCAGCCTTCGCACCCTGATAATTTCTCTGAGAATGCATCCTCGCGACAAGGGGTATGTAGGGAAGGTCGTAAACGAACTGTGTCCACAGCGAGTGAGGATGTAGATGCGTGGTCGACCGGGCAGCCAACGAATTCGCAACGGAACTCGCGATCTCGGACTGATCGCAGCAAGGCCAAACGAAAACCCAGTCGGCGCTTGCGGTGGTCCTCTGGAGAGGTAGATCTTCTGGTGAAGTTAAGAAGGGACGAGCAACGACCGTGGTCAGAGGTGGTGAAGTTATTCTCGGACCGATATCCGGGTAGAACCTCTGGTTCAATTCAAGTATACTGGGGTACGAAACTCAAAAAAACACGGTGGGAGAGGGCCGCACAGGCAGAGGCCTAAACGAGCACTCCAGTGTACTCACCAAACACCTCAGGATGTTTCAGTTGCCTTATTGGTTTCCCGGTTCTGACCAGCTTCTGATTGAATTGAAGGAAGAAAGGAGACATTAGACCATATGGTAAATCACAGAATATACAGTATAGAGTGTATTCGTCGCTGCAAAGGTGCTGCTGAGAATATGTCGGAAAATTCCCTTGACCAAGGCCGGGGCAGGTCAGATAGTAGCATACCGGGGTACTTGGGGTTCAAACATATTGTGGTCGGGTTCATCTATTACTGTACTGCTTCTTCGCTGAGATGCGACTATGATTCGATACTGGAATATAGTGTCAGGAACCAATCAAACAAAAAAATCTTTGGTTTGTTGTTAACAATGTGGAAGGAGACGACAGAACAGGAAAATTGCTTGTCCGAGCGGCAGGAGGTCATGGTGTTGATGCTTTATCACCTGACACCCAATCGACGCCAATGATGAATACCAGGGGTATATAGTGGATATATGGGGGTCACAATCCTTTCCAAGGTCTTCCCTACCGTGCTGGAACCTTAAGGCTTGACAATCAGATGCTAAACAATTTATTTAGGAAGGGCAGCCACATTCCAGGAAGGGCTAGCGGGGTGGAGCAGTTCAATTTCATAGTTACACAAGAAGGAAAGGCGGTGTGAAGGTACCCAAGATAATCTTAAAAAGCAAGCCCCCCGCAGAACTGAAACTGAAAGTACACGTCTTTCTCTATTGTGAACCATTACGTTTTTATTCAAAATGAACTCAGACCCTTGCGCAGCGTGTAGCTGGACCACTGAACGCCAAAATCATTGCAACTACCAAAGCTACCTCAAACTGTTCTATGAAGCAGGCGACCGAGGCGTGTGGTCGATAGGCTCAAAATTGATATTGAAAGATCGAGGTGCTAGCCTTCCGACCTTCGAAGTACCAAATATTCAACTTGTGCAGGAGCGGACATCTATTCCTGTTCCCGCCGTTGTCGAATCCTGGGAGGAAGGCAAACACACACTCATATTAATGCGACGCATCCCCGGCGAACCCCTCAGCGAAGCTTGGCCGAAGCTTTCCACGGATGAAAAAGACAGGATAGCAAAGCAGACCGCTGAGTATCTACAACAGCTTCGCACACTCCAGTCTGATAAGATTCAATCTCTTGGTGGCCGTCCGGTTTTTTCCAACTTCCTGTTCAAAGACAAGGATTCCGAGACTCCTCATGGTCCACTGGCATCCGATGATGATCTCTGGGATGATATGGAACGTGGATTGAAAGAGACCATCCCCGAGGCTACACGAATACGGCTTCGAAATTGCATGCCTTCCGCTACGCCTTACACCTTTACGCACGGAGACCTCACTAATGTGAATATCATTGTTGAGAATGGCTCCCTTACCGGCATAATTGATTGGGAGATGTCCGGATACTTCCCAGTGTGGTGGGAATATGTGTGCACCTCGGTTCCTGATAGCGAGGAGGACCGGGAGTGGAAGGCGTTGTTACGAAAATACATGCCTGATCATAGCGCCGCGCGCGAATTCTGGCTGGACTATTATTATCTTTGCAGGGATCTCGGCAGTGAAAGAGCTATGAAGTTCATGGGAAAAGCAAGAAGTGAGGCCCCTTAGGAGGTGTACAGCCTTGCTGCTTCGTCTCTCTATTATCATGTCTTTAAAACGTAAATTTTCTGGGCAAGAAATTCAATTTCTATTATCGAGGACTACTCGGCAATAGTGAATATGAATGAATCCTTCGATGAGACAGCTAGGCTTGAAAGGACAAGGAGATGCCGAAGGAGTGAAGACATATTTTCAAAACCGGAACCGCATACAGAATGAGTGGAATTCCCAAATATCACATTGAGCACAGAGAAACTCGGAGACTCGAACTGAGAGAAAGGCGTCCAGAGATTCTCGAAGTACTTGAACACGGCACAGCGGTTACTCTTGCGTGTGAGTGAGAGTAAAGAGTATTGTCTCGTACTCGATAAGCTTAAGGTATTGAGTAAAAGGAAGGAAGCATACCAGCAGCTCAAATCCATCCTTATACTCGAAATCGACCGTTAGAGCTAGGACTCTTTCATAGCCTTGGGCAGCTGAGCACCACAACTCTCGCAATTGTCCTTGTAGGTAGGGTTATTATGGTTGCACTTGGGACACTTCATGGTTGATTCTTGCGATGGAGGATGAAGCAAAAGAAGAAAGATGGTTTTCTCAGAACTGTCTGGACTGTCACCCTCGTTTTATATCTTGACCTATGCAAACATTAGGGACCAAAAGTAAGTTCCTAAAGGGACATGTGCGGTGTTTGGTGCGGCAACATGCTGATAAGCAGCGGGGAACCCTGTCACTTGGGGCTGTTAATAGGGCCTGAGCGGGTTCAGCACAGCGTGTTGGGAGGAACTCAAGGCCAATGTCATTGGTGATATCTTTCACTGCCCAAAGGTGTTACGGCAAAGTGTCTAGAGCCTTATTCCCATTGGCTGACAAGCCTGTCTATTATTCGCCAAAGGCGATCGGGCCTGGACCAGTCTTAACCCAGAACCGGTGTGAAGCTGCACGCACTAGCGTAAAACAACACTACTCCGTACATTCCTACTGATGCGTTGCTGTGGCCGGAAGATAGCGAGGGTTTGGGTGACTGGGTAAAGGTCAAGTGGGGAACCATATCATTGAAGTGAACAACAGGGCCTGAGCGGGTTCGATATCGTGGATTTTGCTCAAATCTGAGACTGCAAATGCATCGTCTCGGAGTAAGATCGACTCTGCGAAGAAAGGCTTTGAGCCGCATCCTCCCGTGCGGAGACTGTCTCGAACTTGTGAATCTAGTCAAACCAATCTTGATGTGGCGCAGACACCGTATGCATGTCTCAGTTTATGCATTCGAATGGGCCTGCGACAAAGGGACTGGCGTTTACATACCGCTTATCATTGGCCATAGACCCACAATGAATGACTCGGAAGGGTACGCGCCCACCTGTGCGTAACAAATGAGGGGCTCCAGTCAACGCGGCCATTGGGCACCTTAAATTGGGTGAACTTTTGGAATGCCCCAGGTAACGACTTATTTATAGTTCTCCTGATTTACAAAAGCCAATGATTCCCGACTCAGAAGTTGGGGAATTGTTCTTGTTCTGCTTGCTCTGTTCATCGCCTAGACAAAATGGAACGCCACCATATCAAGGAGAAACAAACATCAGACCTTCAAGCTTCCATCACCGCTCGCTTGAATGACTTTGTTCGTGAACTCCCCGCGGTGATTGAGACAGTCCAGTTTGGAAGGCTCCAATTGACAGGCGATGGATACAACGCCCTGGAAAGTGCAAGCCGAGATCTTGCAGAACTTTCAAACACTATCGCCGACGAAGTGAAGGCATTGGGGAAGAGACGGACATCCGCTGTTGTTGCAGACGGGCGAAAGTTGTTATCCCGTGCGGAATCTACCAAGGCAGAATTAATGAGGAGCCAGAAAAACAGAGGCCAGGTCGTCTTTATCAGAAACATACAGCTGTTCTTCAACCCCCCGGCGGCATCTAAATTGGATTCTCCCTCAGTTCAGAAACGAAAGCAGCTAACCCGCGAGCGCTGTGAAAGACTGAGAAGTCTTGCCCCCAACAAAATGATTTTGTGGGCAGCAACATTCGCTCCCAGCGTTTGGGATTCAAATGTACTTCCGAAAAGCACGTTCGACTTTGTCGTTGAATTCCTGGAGCCTGGGCATTCGCTACAGTGGCCCGCTCACATCTACGAAATTTTGAATACATTGGCAGTGGAGCAACCTCTTTGCAACTCATCTGATTTCAGGAAGTTTTTGACTGGTCTGTCCAGCGACCCTTATCTAAATGGTTGGCAGCTAATAGAATCTAGACATACATCAGAGTTTTGGGGCGGACCAGACCATTCCACACTCAAGCTCTCCAGAAGGGCAGACACCGCAACCAGATGTGCCTGACGTCGACGGCAAGTAATCCTGCAAATATTCCTGACAGATTGATGCTCATTATTAAACAGAAGGAGCCCAGGAAGTCATTGAGCGAGCATTTCTTGTCCCTCATTCCAAATTAGACAAACTCTTAAAGCTCCACCCCCAATTCGCAGCTCGTCATAGCATTATCCTCACTATTCCTATCGCGGACCGAGTTGCAACAGTTCTTATTTCGATACCGCGTGAAGATGCCATTCGATTTGGCTGGGAGTCGTCATTGCCAGTGATTTTCAACTCAAACCCTCAACATGCTTTCGTCCAATCAACATCAACTCGACCAACATTGCCTCAATTTGGTGATTGATGGGCACAAGCCCCATCCATATCCCAGCTTTCCGAAGTGCTTCCCATTCGACCGCACCCGTTGACCCATCTTTAACCCTTATACAATCGAAGAACTTGGAGGATGTCGGTGGGCGAAATATAATCAAGCGCTCTGTTGGCCACCCATCAAAGAGCCGGAGGGTGTAAGAGGTCCAGTTACTGTCATATTCCATTTTGGATTCTTCAAAGTCATTTCCAAACTAAGTAAAAATAGTACGTGAGTTCGCTCCCTAATTCAAGCAGCATCAATGAAAACTCACATGTTTGACAGCTTCCGCAGCGAGTTTCACCTTGTCGGTCGCGATTTCTTGGGATATTGGCACATATTTGGTTGCCATAGCCAGCTGATGTTGATCTCCTAGTTAAGCATATAGTCTGAGTTGGTCTGCATTCACAAAATGGTATAAAACCCACAAATTACAGCGCGGACTTGCCTTGAGCACAGTCAATAATCGCTCTGGCGTGCTTTCATTTATTGTAGAGGTGGTTCGGAAATGACACACCCGTTCCCGATGGGACGTTGACCGATCGAAGAGAGTGTAGTTGACGGACTGTAGGCTTGTAAAGGTGATGGGACGCTTGCCCTATTTTCGCCCTCTTATTCTGGCGGCTCTTCCTTCCACGTTAGGTTCAAGGAACGGAGTGAAGCGGGTGTGAGAGAGTGAGGGGTGTGCCCATTTAAAATCATGTGACTTGGTGGGGTTTATCGTGCCCAATATAACGCCCAACACCAAGATCATGTGATTTCGACTTGGCTTATCAAACATTTCAAAATGGCACAGAAGAAATTTGGCACCCCACCTCTTTACGGCCAAGCAAAACATGAATTGTGTGAATTTCCAACTATACCCTACTTTAAACCGTGTTTAGCGATTGCTAGGGTCGCTCCTGGATTTTCTCTTGTTGCCGTGGTCTCGAATATAGCTATTATTATTCAAAGGCATAAATTGGGTGAACTTCTAATATCACCTAACTTCACACAGCCAATCATTAGCTAAGATTGGTATGTGAACCACCCCCTCGCTCAAATCGGCGCAAAGTCTTCATGCAATCTCTGTACAGATGAGGTCTAGCCATGTTCGACGAAAGATAATCAGAGTGCTATGGTGGGTATTACGCCCTAGTTCGTGCACATGGCTGCATGTACTAACTGCGGAGATAGGAAGATGTTCGAGAGGTTTTATTCAGAACGGAGAGTGACATATGGGCATGGGCAACTGAGGCCACCATAATATAAGAAGGGGCAGTACCTCGGGCCATCACCTACTTTTTTGTTAATCATTGACACTTCAGTCTCTGAGAATACCTCATACTAGTTTGCCACACCTTATCCCTCAGTCGTTTAACGTCACAAAAATGGGTTTAAGCAAGATCCTGTCCTCCTCTCAGCAAGCCTTAACGACGCCCCCAGATAGCCCAACGAAGGGGACAGCTACGTCTCAAGCTATCGTGAAAGATCTGAAGCATCTCTTTGGTGTGTTTCTTGAAAAGTTGCTCGATCTTACCAACCAAGAGCCTCCAAACACTCCTGTCTCCCTGGACCAGTCTCCACCAGGCCCTGACATGGTTCGACTGAAGGAGCTGCTGGTGAAACTCACCCGCGATGAATGTGCTTCAGTTGGACCCTTCGTGACAACTAATCCTGCCCAGTCTGGCCTTGCCGACAATGAACAGAAAGAGGTCGTTCAGGTCGCAGATGAAATTGATCTCAATCGTCCAATCTGTACTACTCCAGATGATTACAAATCGTTTGAGAAATGGGCATCGGCATCCCAATTCAAAACAGTCGTGGAAAGGTATTAGCTTGCCATCAGACCCTTTCTTGTTCGGGAATTGCTGACACACAGGTACAGCTGGGACAAAGAGGCATGTAAATACAAGATAGCCGAGCCAACGGAGACCAGCACTGATCTGGACGACTATGCTGGTTATGTGTTCGTTGTCCGTGAACGCGTTGGTAGGTGGTACCTTTGGATACAGACCCGAAAGTCTACTAAGGATCGGATTAGACCGGAAGTCCGAGGAGGTGATGTCATACGTAGATGTCAAATCGGAAGGCTTGCGCGACATTCTGCGCGAGGTGCTGCACGGCATCAAGGCCGTTAGCCTGATGGAAGATAAGCCATCGGTAATTGAAGCGATATTCCCTTTAAGGAGAATGCTGACTTGAGGTTAGATCGAGCAAAATGTGCTATTCCATTTCCTCCCAGAACTGGAAAAATATGCGGAGACCATGAACAACGATCCGGACCGTGGATCTGCACAAGCGAAGGATCTCCACTTGCTCATCGACCACCTCAAGCATACATATACGGCGACCTCGCAACGTCTTGATTCCATGCTACAGCATGGCCATATCACATACGACCTTCTTTGGGCACTTTTCAAGCCTGGTTCCCACGTGTATGGCAAATGCTTCGGAACGGGCGAACCACGATGTGTCATATTCGATGCAGGCGAAGAGACGACCGAAGATGACGTCACGTATTATAGACTCGAATGCCGATACCTCGACTATGATGGACAGAAGTTCGGCGAAGCCGGCATCTTTCTCGGGGTCACGAAATTCCGGGGATCAAAGCCGATCGAGGCTCTCCAAGCCTTCCCTCTCCACCATCATCCAGATTACGATGGAGTCCGCAAAGACCTGGTAAAAAGAGGTCAGAAATTCCGTGACCTAGCAGGGACACACATCCAACACTGTGACGGCAGTGCGTTCTTTATGAAAAACGGCACTGCTGTCGAAGTGAAAATCAATGGTCAAGTGGGAGTTGACGCAGCATTTTTCCGTCAAATGCTGCCGAACTATTCCCGGCCCCGACTCCAAGACAACTGGCCAAAGAAGAATGATGGCATCGCAGTTTTCGACATACATGCGCTGTTCCAAAGGGACCGTGAAAGGGAGAAGGAGGGAATGCAGGAAGGTAGCATAGAAGTGCAACAAATGGGGGAGGACGACTTTTTGATCAGTTGTCCTACGGTTTGTTGCTTCAGCTTTCACGAGAAGCAGTTCTGTGAGCATTACGTGATCAAGCCTGGTTGACATGATGACTAATATGGGATAGTGGAGTGTGCGGTTGGTGCTCTTCGCGAGGTGACATGGACCTCGGAAACGTTTGACTGTCTGAAGATACCGTCGAAGACAAAGACCGTCCTCTCGTCACTGGCAAAAACTCGCTTGGGCGTGGTACCAGCTGTGCCATTTGACGATGTCATTGACGGAAAAGGCCGTGGGCTCAATATTCTTTTGCAGTACGTTGACAGGCACCCTCCGTGACTTTGTATCTAAATTGGATCTAGTGGTCCGCCCGGCGTTGGAAAGACCTTCACTGTCGAGGCAACTTCGCAGCACTTCAACCTTCCTCTCTATTCTGTGAGTATTGCCCGTTGTCTTGGTCGTGGGCTTGCTAACATACCTAGATATCGGCCGGAGACCTTGTTGTCGCTTCCGCTGATTCCACTGTGCTCGAGCAAAGGCTTGAAAGTATATTCCAGATTGCTAAGCACTTCGACGCCGTGCTTCTCTTGGACGAGGCAGATGCGTTCATGGAGCAGCGCAAATCTTACCATGATACCCATAATCGTCTTGTGACCGTTTTCCTCCGAAAACTCGAGTATTACCAGGGCATCCTTTTTTTGACAACGAATCGGATGATAGATTTCGATGAGGCAATTTTGAGCAGGATCCATTTGATCTTCAAATACGAGGGTTTGACAACGGAGTTTCGCCGGGAGATCTGGATGAATCTATTATCCAGAGCACACACGGCCCACGGTCCGCCTGTTGTTGGAGAAGATGAGTTGCAGCAGTTGGACAAGTTTTCTCTAAATGGACGAGATGTTAGTCTCCAGCGACGCTAACTGTTGTTCATCGGCTAACCGTGATTAGATTAAGAATCTTGTTTCCATTGCACACGCACTTGCCACGGTCGAGGAAGAGCCAGTGACCTACAAATATCTGGAAATCGCTGCGGAATCGAATGAAAGATTTTCAGAAGAGTTCAGTCGAGCACGCTGCGTTGAGAGTATGTATCTCTAGGGCAGCCGAGTTAGTTTTTGATCTTTCTACTCAGTATAGTTCAGTACGCAATGACAGTTCCAAGAGGTCTTCAACTCACGTAATGGAATATAAGGCCTTCGGCCCTGATTTCCAGGGTCGCTGTTTCCAAAATATACGCCGACTCGATGGTACCTAGATTAGCCTCGTCAGTACATAGATAAATTCGGTCCTCCTTCCAAACCCTCAGCAGGTACAGTTACCATAGCGAGATCTCTATCTCAATTGCATCACTCGCGAGGCCATTTACTTCGGATAACAATGTTGGCGATCTCGCTGTGAGTAAGGTGCACAACCAGGCTAGTGGTCAGCGAAAGTTCTTTTGGAATAGAGAGAATAGGCTTACCTCTTTCGTTGTCCGTCAGTTGCAGAACACCATTCCAGGCTCTGGGAGTTAGACCTTATGCAGTCATTCACCGAGGGACCTCGTGGACAAGTAAAAAACCTAGTTGCCCTATTTAAAAGCCTAGTCTGAAATCCAGGATTGGATGATCCATTAGTGACTGTCAATGCAAATCGAATTGTATATCTTCTCGAGGTCGTATAGGTGTTGTAGAGAAATGGGCATCAAGAATAATGAAAGGTGGAAAGTCCGACCGATCCATGCGGATGCGGGCCAGAAATGCTTCATGCTTAGTTATCATGAATAATTGAATTGCTAGATAAGGCCTCACGTCACACGAAGACGTTTCGAATCAACTATCTCTGGTTGACGTAATCGTCGTTTTGAGGCTCGCGGCCGCTGCAAAGTCGGTCGACATTTCAATGTGGAGCGGTGAAAGTCGATGATCATCGCCCGCCCAAGTTCTTCATTCCAGAGGACATTGTCACGCCGAAGGTCTTCATGGATGATTCCCAAAGCTTTGATTTCTCTGTTCGATTTGTGAATCTCCTGGAGAAGCTTAGGTGTCAACTCCATCGATGCTGTACTTTCGCCTCCCCAGCCCATCACGAGCATATGGCGAATCTCTCCAGCCCCGTGAAGAAAATAAATTTTGGCCAGGTCCATCGTGCCCAGGAAACAAGGGACAGCCGATCCTTGAGCCTTCCGCAGAATTCGATATACTTCCGCTTCGCGAGAGACTTCTTTCCACAGCCCCGACGTGGTTCCTTTTCCGAGGACAGTGTAGCCATATGTGATATCAGTAAGCTTGAACGGCGCACCGTATGCCCCACAACCTCCAATGGGCGTGCATCTGTCAATGTTTTCGTCCAATTGCGCCTTGAGTCGCCGCACTAAGTCTTCCGAGGTAATTGCGTGCTTGAAGTTATAGTCGCCCCGGCGATGGAAAGTCACATTTGGACAGCAGTCGTCAAGAGTGCCACCAGACCGTAGTCCAAGTAAGCATCGCTGGGTGCAAAACTGCGCATCGCGGTGGCGGGACTGGCTGTCCAGGCCTTTATCATTATTTGTGTCTCTTTGTCGACCCACGCGTTGGGCAGATGGGGAAGACGGAACTTGGCTGAAGGCTCGTTTGCGGCCTGTTGCTGGGTTCAAATCAGGCCCAGGTGATCCTGGCGACCGTGAGCGATGCCTCACATCGGATGGGGCACAGCTAACTCGAGATCTAGTTGAGACTCGGCGAGTTATTGATTCGGGGGGATCTGGCAGAGATGACGACGGTTCGTAAGGCGAACCGGTGTCTGGGCTTGGAAATTCTGGAGCGGTGCTATCGGAGGTGAGAGGGTGCTGGAGCTCGTCTTCGGGAATGTGAGAGCGAGTGTGATCAAAACCGGTCGTCCAAATAGGAATACCTGGTCGTGCGGAATTCCTCCACTCCTGACCGCGCACAGGCGAGCGAAAAGCCATCAAACACAGACACAGCGTGCTTGCAACAGAGGTATTTTCGAAGGAAGCTTCGATCTCTGGATTCACCTCGCTGTTAGGATCACAAAAGAAGTAGTAAAGCGTGCCAGGGTCGTCCTTTGGAACACGGAGGAGAACCCGAGCAATCCCGTTGGTCACGTAGGAGAATTCAAGCCCTTCTTGTATCATCACATGATACTCTTGGACAATGGCAGAGCAGACAAGGCGCTCTGCATTGTACCTCAACTTTGCTTCCTCTTCCGTGGGTATTTTATTCGACTTGACCATCTCCTTCCACAAGGCCATTGGTCGAAGCCCGGTCCGAAGGGTTGCGACGGGAAGCTTGTGAGGTGGCTTATACTCGACGGTCGTGAGGAGAGTCGTGGTGTACCCATCGACTCGATGGATACAAAATTGATCAGGCCTTGGATGGTGTACACTTGATGGTTGGCTTGCATCTGCTTCGATGGCACCGTAATTGTTCAAGGAATTTGTATGATTGCTGAATTGAATGCCATCGCCCAGGCCAAACTCTTCACGAGCCGCGGGTATCTTGCACAATTCTGTTATGATATCATTGATGTGCTCTTCCACGGCGAACCGCTCATAAGCCTCGAGTTCTTGCTCGCTGCTGATGGGATTGCGATTCAGGCGCCGGCCTAACCCTTCTAGCTCATGTGAAGATGTAAACAGACGCGGCCCCTCTCCTGGCGTAGGCTGGAGATAGCTGCGGACGGACCTGTAAATCTCCGACTGTTGCGCTGGCCAGTCGGCCCAACGTTCCAGCCGTATCGGACAGTGTTTCCCGATGGGCAGAGGTATTTTTCCGCTGGTCGAACGAGACGGTGTCTCGACTCTCAGCGGTCGGGAGAGCGAGGTGTGAGAAAGGCGCATTAATTCAATGAACGTAGTCGGTCGGGTGCGCTCCTTCTCTCGAGCTCCTTCTTCTTCGGCCTGCTTCCTCCTTTCTTCTTCCTGCTTGCGTCTCTCCTCTTCCTGCTCCCGCTTCCTTTTCTCTCGTCTTCCTTCATCCTCGGCCCGCTTTTGTCGCTCTTCGGCGTGTCTTTGTTGCTCTTCGGCGTCTTTGCGCCTCTGTTCTGCCTGCAGAAAGAGAGCCTTGTAATCTGGCGAGTTGTTGTCGGCCATCGATCTGTCAAAGGGGAAGAGCAACAGGCAACCGTGACAGGTCTCGATTGGTGGGTACCTTATCCAGGAGGCTGATGTCAGCTGATCACGGGTTCCGGTAGAAGTATTTCCCCGAGAGATGACGCAAAGGTTTCTGCTCGGTAAGTGAGTTAATTTTAGCATCTCAAAGTATGACATAGTATCCCCTTCGTCCACAAAAGACGGCCCCCCGCCACCAAAAAAGACCACAGCACAGCACTCACCTAAATTGGATTTTCTCAGGCTTCAAGGGACTGCGCTGGGGGCAAAGTCGGCCCACTGAGATCGGTTGCCCCACACTGAGGATCGCATCCGTCTCAACTCAGATCGCTTGAGACAGCGATGTGGCAGCGATCGAAAAGGGGAAAGAGAGTGTGGGGCTGGGATCGCCATTCAGTCTCTTCATGGCGGCGGCGCTCTGCCGCTTCTTGAAGCCTTCGTTGCTCTTCAAAGCTGACATCGTAATCCGGTGATCGTTTGCTCTATCCCTAGTTGAAAGCAGTATTCAGTAGATAGTCGAATGATGCAAGTTGAAGTCAACATAGTAGGGCGCCCGCTAGCTAGCGAGAGGAATGGACTGTCGCGGAGGGATCCAGCTTACTGCTTGACTCCAGACTGGATTGGTGCCTCAGGCTTAAACAACCTTGACTCTCATTTGATTTTGGCCTCCGTTCCAAAACATACTCCGATTCGATGGTACCTAATGTGCCTCGTCAGTACAAAGATAAGTTCAGTCCATCTTCAAAATCCTTTGCAAGTCCAGTCACCATAGCGAGATCACTATCTCAATTGCATTATTCGCGACGCCCGCATTCCGTCCTCCAATAACGGCCCTTTACTTCGAAGGATAAGTATGTTGTGTCATTTCGCTGTGAGGAAGGTACACAATAAAGCCAATAGTCAGCGAAGTTCTTTGAAATAGAGAGAATACGCTTACCTCTATCGCTGTCCGTCTGACGAAACACCCTTCGGCATGCTCTAGTCTTTGCGGTTAGACATCATGCAATCATTCCGAGGGACTTTAGGGAAAAGTAAAAGACGTACCTGACCTATCTGGGTAATTAGGTCCCTTGTAAGGAATAGGATCTGGGCAGGAGGCAAACTGAACTTCGTTCGCTGACACAACCTGAAATGATATTAGCTAGAAAATGCTTGGAGGGCCGACATCTACGAGGTATTTATAGGTGCAAGCCTTGCTTGGTCTTAGTGGTCTCTGACAGTACGGCAGTTTTGAGCGGGTTGATGGCAAAGTGTACCGGTAGAATCAATGAACCCCGCAGAAATATATCAAAAATGCCGAGGACATGGTCACGTCCAAAAACGACCTTCGTTACCATTACTTGAAGCTTGTGTAGATACCTCACGGGCCATATCTGCCGCACCTCATATTTTAATATTCATGCCCTCATTCTTCTTTGCCGATTCCCGCGAAAAGGATCCTTTATTCCGTATCAAGTGAGACGCCAGCTAAATCTACTCGAATACCTTATCCTTCAACACTCCTCAGACCGCACTTTTTGGCATTAAGGGAATATCAGCACGTATACATAATATTCTGAACTGAGATATGTCTTATCTGTAGATCCGCCTATCTCTTCCAGCTTACCCGCGATCCATCAATCTCAAAGAGTTTGAGCTAACTAGCTTCTCATCATATGCCTCAGAAATTTCCCCGATCCATTGATTATATCGTCACACCGTTGACTACCGTTCACTAATACATAATTAAAGCCACAGGCAGGTATATTAGCTACAACAATGCACCTCAGCTTTTGACATGCCGACTTCAGCACTGACCTTCGCCGCCGGTTGTGTTCTGAATGAGTAGTGTTCGAGTGGGTCTACGTTAGCAGCGATTTACTCTCCACCAGAGCAGTCCCTGTAGGACAGGCTGACATAGAGGACTGCACAGTCGCGTTGGTCAACATCAAGTCACCACATTCTTGAGGCACGTTACGGAGTAGTCCATTTGGTTTAGCAGTCCCGAATCTCCACTGGGCCCCACATCACCACCAATAAGGTTGAGTGACGTCATTGCTCTGGCTCTTTTCCCAACGTACGTTGATATTCCAACGTGCTTCAGAGATAGGTTAGGTAGGAAAATGATGCTCAAATTAGCATCGCTCTGGGTAGACAGCATATTCCAATTGTCTGTACCTAGTAGCAGTTGTTCGTTTCAAAATGGGGCTCAAGGGACCGCAGGAAAAGGAGACGGAAACCCGTGAACCCGCAGATGTTGATTGGAAGCCCCCTTCAATCAATACCAATCCCAGAGACACTCCACTCGCTCCCCGGAGGGCATGTGGCTGCCCCTGGGAACTATCCTGGAGGTTCCAGGACCAACATAGCTCCTAGAGTCGACTTACACATTCTTGGACCTGGTAGAGCTAGCGCTATAAGCTCATACACTCCATATATCCTTAACATCAATCCCAGGTACGCTCCAGGTGATCTCAGAGGCACTTCGGGCACCCAGAGATCCGCTGTTGACCTCTAAAAACGGCTTGAGGTTCCAGGAGCAGTAGAGTTACCAGGACTGCCTAACACGTTCCTCAACTCGATGGGGCTGTGAAAGTAGTGGATCCGTACATGAAGCAGCCCAAAAGTTTCTTCATCCATATTTTGAAGGAATTCTGTTCCCAGGATCGACGGAAGTGTTTCTGGGAACTTTACCTACTGTTCCAGGATCAATATACTTCCCAGAAGGGGTGTTCAAGTTCCCAGAAACAGACTTTCCACTCTTAGGAAACTAACGCGCGATCCTAAGAGCTTCAAAACCCTTCCTAGGAGTAACAGTGCCCATCCCGGGACCACAATTTTCGTATGAGTCTAAAAGCTTCAGTCCGGTGGTAAAACCTAACGGTCCGTAGTAGAGTAATCCCAGAGGTATTCCACTCAGTCCCCGGACGCAGAAAACTGACGTAGATCCCAGAGACAGCCTCATCGACTCCAGGAACGTAAAAGCCAGCCCTGCGAGCTTTGTTGCTACAGATACTGCGTTCCTGGGAATAGGCTGGGATCCAAGAAACCACATGCCAATCACCTGGGTATACACTCATTGGACCTCTATAAATCTGACTGGACAATTGTAAACACATGCCTTGTTTCCAGGACAAGTGCCACGTAGCACCAATTCTCCATTTCAGCCGCACGATGGGCATCCTCTGGGGGTCCGGTAGAGTGGTTTTGTTAAGTGTATTGGGTCCTGTGATAGTCTCGATCTCTTGATTGCCTGGGCTGTGACTAAATGGAGTGCTGACAGTGAGCCCAGTTGGAACGTTTAGGCTCTTTACAGTACAAGAGCGATGAGTGCCAATTGGTGTCACAATGATTAGAATTAGTTAACTAAAATGATAAGTAATCCCCCACTTCTGAATACGTCGGTTGCACACATATTATAAGGGGTTGGTTCAGTCCTTTGCTTATTTTGAACCTCGATAACGGCCCCGAAGTTCTATCGTTACAAAAATTTCATCGGATGGTGAGGGGTATTTGCTTCTGAATTCGTACGTCTGACACTACCAAGATCACAAGGAGCGCAGGGCAGGCGAGTGGTCGAGCCACCGACGTGATAACCTGACTAACTTAGAACTTGGGGAGCATTTTCCTGACAACTTTCTAAAAAGACTGTTCGAAGCACTACCCCTAGACGCTCATATGGCGGACTCTCATATGAGTAGAACATTTCATTAGAGCTTTCCATCACACGATAAACTTTGACTGTCCAATTTGGCTTCTCCATGTAAGAGCTGGAGACTTCGGCGAATGTTCTCTTCGTCGATTGCTCAATCCGAGTTTTGCAAGTTGTCCGTTTCAATGATGAGAAGTTTTCTGCGTTGCGAGAGGCTTCCCTTAATACCCCTTCAAAAGTCTCAATGTAAAGAAAGGACAGCAAACCTTACTCTCGATTAACTGAATCCATTCCAACAGCTCAGATGCTATTCTTCCAGTCAACAGAACATAACACAGCCTACCGGGTAAGTTCTCCACATACCTCGCGCGCCAATGTCGTCGAAAATAGGGTCCATTTGGGGAATCTGGGGTCAGAGAAGACAGAGACCACTTCTGTTTGCCTTATTTGCAGGATCAACTTTCTCGCAGCCCTGAGACCATACAGGCTTCATATACGGTTGGATAAAAATGCGGTGGAGGCAGGTTTGTTAGAAAGACGGCCACAGTTTGGGGAGGACTGAGCTGGAGCGGGGTCGAGAACGGAGGCTAGGCACAAGCCTGTCGGCAGGTCTTCCCGGAAACAAAGACGGCAATCGCTCTCGTGCAATCAAATCCGTCTATGACGACGATGGGGTTCTATAGAATTCTACAGATTTTTGGTACGCAGAACGTAATATTACGTACCGAGGAACAGTAATATACAAGACTCATTTTACCTCGCCCCTCAATATAACACGGGCTGCCCAATAAATGATCTGCGCTAAGGCCTTGGCTACGGGGCTAGAGAAGAGATGCTCAGTGTGTATCGGTCAAGGCATTTTCGAGAATGACTGTATCGATTTTCATCGCTCTTCCTTTAAATATCGGCCAACTCTAGAGCGACCACCCACAGAAACGTGACGACCTGGACGGGCAGAGCCAAGGGATATAAAGTCTTTATGAATCATTCGATTCCAATTGTTTTAACCAATCTGCGAAGTATGCCTGGCTAATTCAAGTCACATGTCAATCACTCGCCCATCGTAAGGGTTAAAACATATTGGAACCTCCCTGCCTTCAAGTATTTCCATGATACCACACTTGTCTTTCTGAGCTATATCCCGTGGCGTGAGACCATTCTGGTCCACTATAGACACGTCTGCTCCGCCATCCAGTAAAGCTTTGGTTGCTGCCATGTACCTGAGCTCGACTGCATAATGTAGCGGGGTTCGGCCCTGATCGTCCAGGGCTGCAACATTTGCGCCTCTGCTGATTAATTTTCTGACAGATTCTCCAATACCTGCTTCAGCTGCCAGATGAAGTGGTGTTCTTCTCTTCAAATCCTCTGCAGATACAGCAGCCCCTCTGTCCAAAAGGAGCAACACTGAAGCTGGAGACCTGCCCTGTGCTGCTAAATGCAAAGGAGATAACCCCTTCGAATCCAGCGCAGACAGATCAGCTCCTTGTTCGAGTAGCTGTTCGACGATTTTTGCGTGGTCATTCAAGGCAGCCCAGTGAAGGGCGGATCGATGTATAACGTCTTTCTCTGATACATCAGCTCCTCGCGAGAGTAGAAGAGAGACGATATCTCCGTGCCCGTTCCTTGCAGCCACCAAAAGGGGTGTTCGCTGCGCCAAATCTCCCGCGGAAGTTGCGACACCTTTGTCCAACAACTCTTGTACTTTTCTCAGCTCCCCCTCCTTCGCAGCAGTAGCAAGAACGATCTCGTCATCTAGAAGAGTTGTGGATATGCGACAGATTGGGCAGGTATCAGCGGCAACTAGAGCCTTCGCAAGGCAGCTTTCGTGCGCCCAGTAGTGGCACCTGCATTTCAATGTAGAAACTTCGGTCCCTAAAAGGAACCGTTCGCCGCATATGAAACAAGACTCATCCGCCAGAAAAGCATCGACAATCCTTCGGTTGCATATAGCGTCCGGTACTTTCGATACGGTATCACGGTAGGCTCGTAGCAGGTCTCCTGGGGAAAAGAATATCACCTCCATCTGGCTGGTTCAAGATGTCGGCTGTCCGGAGAGTACCCTTAATAGCAGGGTAGCTTGGCCGTGTTGGCTTTAAAGGCTTTCTCTTTCTCCTTTTCGTTTGCGTTTGTGATGAAATATTCGAAGGACTGAGGCTTCCTAAATGTAGCAATAAGCTGAGTGCGGGGCGATCCCAGGGAGAAGATGCCCGATGTGATGCGACGGTCACATGATTGGGTAGTGCTTGCCTTCCAGTTACATAACCGTACCTAGAAGTCGCCGGGCTGCGAAGTCCGACTCTGCCACCTCCTCGTGGTGCAGCCTGGTAACATTACCCTCGCGGTGATGGCCAAAAGCAGAGCGGCAATTATGGGTTCCTTGCGAACCTACCATCCCTGGGGGATGGACTTAAATACCGCGGCGACCCAGACCTGACCGAACGCTCGACGCCAGACACGAGAGCGCTTGCACTCCACGAACAGATACTGACGCCTTTCGGTTCCTCTATCGGTCGACCGCATGGATTCTCCTGTCCAGCTCCATCGGCCTCCGGGCCTATGACCTTCGCTCTTCGTGAGCGACCACATCATGGATCTCCGGTTGGAGACCCCAACAACACTGCTCCTCGGAGCTCCTTAGGAGCGGGATCACTACCGCTCCTCCGACCATCTGTTATCGGTGCTTGTGGAGGTTCTTTTTCCCTTTTCCTCCTGGGTTTTGGGTTGTTTTTCCCTCCATGCCATCAAAATTCTATATACTTGAGGGAGTGGCTACCTCAAGGAACTGCAACACCGCGGGGTGAGGGACCTGGGATATAGGGGTTTTGCTTGGGAAGAATTTCAGTACACCGACCTCCTTTTCGACCACGGCAGCTATGTCAATGCGCCAACGAGTCTTTTCTTTTACAAAATTCTGTATATAGGTTGTTGTGATCTGTATATAGACCTTGACACCCAGGACTCACCCCCTGGCGACCTTTGCCCCGACTGGGGACTGTGGAAAACGTGCTTGTCACGAGCCACGGCCGTAAAATACACACACACACACACACACACACACACACCTAGAAGTCGCCCCACCACCCATTCAGACATTTCAGAGAAGCCCCAGCAGTGTATCCCATGTGACCGCATTGAAATATTCGATGCGGTCACGTGCTTCTATGGTAAAGCCTCCCTATTTTCTACATTTCTCCGTTTTGGGCATTGCTATATTTGTTATGCACGATAGTACCAGAACGTAGTTCGATATCCGTCATTAAATCAGAATAGGAGCTAGCTATCTAGCAAGCTGCAGGGTAGGCAGGTTCTTGGAGGCATCCACCTGTCGATTTGCCAATGCAACGATAGATCTATGACTTCTGGCTGCAAAATCATCATGTGACGAGATTTACTTTGTTCGCGAGGAAGGGAAACAATACAATTTGTTGGTATCACCAGCTAGGTACTGTGTACACAGTTAAGTGGACAGTTTATGCTAAAGCAAAAGTTGATTGATTCGTTGTAGATTGATGTAGATGTTTTTAAGTCAGGTCAGGTTCCAAGGTACCCCTTAATCCCATGCACGGACACTCGGCGGTCACAACACCGGAGCCGCAGCTCCGCGCAAGAATGCGTACACCAAGAACGGGACGTTATGTCCCGACACAATTAAAATTAGGCATTGTAGACGCTGAATAGATCAAAGCCGAAAACATATCCTGATAGAACTAGAACTTGCTACGCCTCACACTTAATCGTAGTTCAAAAGGCTGACACTCTCTCATATCCACACATTCCACTGACAAAACCGAACTCATGGTCATTCCTGCATTCGGGAAGTTGCAGAATCTGGTCCCCAAAGGTCTCCATGTGCAAAGGATCTCCTGCTAATTCATCGCTCTCCATGGCCCTTTGGAAAAGCATGGTGGCGACCGCACCAACGCTCCCGCCACGTTGTAAGAAACTCCTAGATGTAGGAGGCCACTCACTCGCATCATGCAACACCATTTCCACGTTTGACTCATTTGGGATCATATGTCCTCGGAGACAGTTAGCGATATGGTTGCAGAGGTTCATGACCCCATTCCTCATAGACTTATTAGCCTTCAGATTATTCTGTACACGACGTGGGAGGAAACTGAGGAAAGTGCTATTGTTTTCAAACCAAAAATTTCCATCCTCAATGTCTTCACGAAGGAAATCCGACCATATGTCAGCCTGACACTCCAAGGCGAAACACATCCGCGGACTCAAGAACCCTGAGATGCATTGCCCACAGGTACATCCGTACTTGAGGCGCTGCCAATCGACGTCGGTCACTTCCGTACCGCCATTGAGAAACTTTAGGCAGTCAACCGCATTGTCACTGAATCCAGAGAACTGATCTGAAATATCTTCAGTCAACGCATTGAAGCGACGTGTTGTCCTACTGTCCTCGAGGCTTGCCAGCAGAGCATCCAATGGAGTCTCGCCATGGGTGTTGCGCTGATGAAGGAGCACTTTGTCTCTTCTCAGAATCCATTGGATACTATTGGGTTTGATGTTGGTTGCAGCAAGGTGTAAAACAGTATTTCCATCTGCGTCTGTTGATGTCCATCGCGGATCATCCCCGGCAGCATCACCCCAGACTTGGCTAAGAAAGTGCACAAAGTCGTTGTCACTACTGCACTCCAGGGCAATTTTCATCTTGCGTTCCAGCTCGGTGTCTAGCATGCTTGAAGACAGTGCTGGAATCTCATAGTCGCTTTCAGCAGCTAGATGATGACATGGGTGTTCTGGGTCCGAGGCGAGCCCAAACCACGAAGAAGAGCCGATTCGCCGAAACCCCAAAGATCGCCAGAAAGATTTCGAAATATCCATAGCAGCCAATTCCGACAATTCCTTGTTGTGCACCTCTTCCCCGCGAGGCTCGCATAGCACTTCACTGCGCAGAACACCAGGGTGCACAACAGTAACAAAACCTAAAGTTTTGTCCCTGACCTTTTCCAGCATGGCTTTCACAAGCGTGCTTCCCTGTCCAAGGCGGCGATATTGCCCATCGATTCTCAGGGACTCGATTAAAAATATGTCTCCGTCGTCTAGCTCAGCGTTCCAAATACCAGAGCCCTTCTTGATCGGATGGCTCTTGAACTCAGGCTTCAAGCGGCCGTATCTGTCGAAAAGATCAAACGCGAGAGAGCACGTTTCTTCGGTTGGCTGTTCCATGGCGAACCAAAACTTGTCGCGGATCTTTTCACGTCTGATCAGTTTGCCATCACAATAGCCAACCGGTGTCTTGTCTGAGTCGCTATTGTCCTGGTTGAATATGAGCCCATCAATCTGCTCCAGCCACTCGAATTCGGCAAATATATCCGCGCCAGAGGAGTTGCTGGAGAAAGACATGCCATCTGAGCCCCCGTCGGCTATTTCGTTGTCCGGTAAACCCTCATTCACGAGACGAATATAGTATTCAGGGGGCGGGGTTGGTCTCGGATCATTGCGAGTGGCTTTCGAGGCCGAGCGGAGTCGGACTTCGATCTTGAGGTTTCTCGGCATTGAGTTTGAGTGGGCTCCAAGCGAGGAGCTCTGTTCGCAGAGGAAGGGGTGATTGTAGAATACAGCCCGAGAACAGACGGGTCCAAGTAATGGAGAAATGAGTGAGGTGATTTACTTCCTGTCTGGAGAAGTCCCTTTATAAGCCTCAACCGACGTACAGTATGCGCCAACAGCTCAGTGATAGTTGTACTGAGATGCGGGTGTGGAGAAACCAGTACGGCTTTGATTGGCCATAAAATTAGATCTGCTTTAGCGTCGGCGGCTGCATCATGAGTCTTTCGGGGGCTATGACGACTTAGTGCCGCAGCCAACCCCGCCAGGAATCAAAATCACATCTTATTGGCCTGTTATCGTCACTGTTACAAGGCACTTACCGCAAAGTGGATGCACTGGAGTGGAGAATAGTACCGATTCAACCTATCAAGAATTCCATCACATTTGGATAACGCAGAAGGAACGTAGTGAAAGGGGTCTAGTAGTGTCTCTCAGGAAAAAAATTTTTCCGAAACATGAATCTTTCGTTATATAATCCGTCCTAATTCAGGACGGATCGACCAGGTCACAAATACGACTCTTGTGCGATACTTCCACAAAGGTGACTCTGTGTGAATGCCCACGTAGGTGTCAACGCGGCTGGAGCATTGACTTATCTTGCTTGCTTCTTCCCTCTTTTGTCCAGTCCGAATAACGGCTGTCAGGCCATCGAAGGAAAGCTAGTTGTTGAAACAGCTCGTGTATGAAGTGCGTCAATGGTGGGAAAGATCCCAGCCTCGCCGAACTTGACTCCGTCATAATCAAGGAATCGGCACTCACGAATTAGGAGCCTCATATTCTAATATTCTTGCCCTCATTCTTCTTTGCCGATTCTCGCGAAAAAGATCTTTATTCTGTATCAAATGAGACGCCAGCTAAATCTACTCGAATACCTTATCCTTCAACACTCCCCAGACCGCAATTTTTGGCATTAACGGAATATCAGCACGTATACATAATATTCTGAACTGAGATATGTCTTATCTGGTTAGATCAGACTATCTCCTCATCTTACCCGCGATCCATCAACCTCAAAAAGTTTGAGCTAACTAGCTTCTCATCATATGCCTCGAAAATTTCCCCGATCCATTGATTATATCGTCACACCGTTGACTATGACTACCGTTCACTAATACATAATTAAAGCCACAGGCAGGTAAATTAGCTACAACAGATCATGCACCTCAGCTTTTGACATGCCGACTTCAACACTGAGCTTCGCCGCCGGTTGTGTTCTGACTGAGTAGTGTTCGAGTGGGCCTGCGTTGGTAGCGATTTACTCTCCACTAGAGTAGTCCTTGTAGGACAGGCTGACATAGTAGACCGCACAGTCACGTTGTTCAATATTAAGTCCTCCCATTCTTAAGTGTCCATTTTGGTTTAGCTATCCCGAATCTCCACTAGGCCCCACTGATCACCACCAATAAGGTTGATTGACGTTATTGCTCTGGCTCTTTCCTAACGTCCGTTGATATTCTAACGCGCTTCAGAGATAGGTTAGGTAGGAAAGTGAGGCTCAAATTAGCATCACTCTGAATAGACAGCATATCCTAACTGCCTGTACCTCGTGCCAGTTGTTCGTTTCAAAATGGGGCTCAAGGGACCGCAGGAAAAGGAGACGGAAACCGTGAACCCGCAGATATTTATTAGAAGCCCCCTTCAATCAATACCAATCCCAGAGACACTCCACTCGCTCCCCGGAGGGCATATAGCTGCCCCTGGGAACTGTACTGAAGGTTCTAGGAGCAACATAGCTCCTGGACTCAACTTACACGATCTTGGAGCTAGTAGAGCTAGCGTTGTGTAAGCTCATGTACTCCATATAGCCTCAACATCAATCCCAGGTACGCTCCAGACGATACCAGAGATCCGCTGTTGGCCTCTAAGAACGGCTTTACGTTCCAGGAGCAGTAGAGTTACCGGGGCTGCCCAAAACGTTCCTGAACTCGATGGGGCTGTGAAAGAAATGAGTGGACCTGTACATGAAGCAGCCCAAAAGTTTCTTCATCCATCTTTTGAAGGAATTCTGTCCCAGGATCGGCGGAAGTGTTTCTGGGAACTTTACCTAGTGTTCCAGGATCAATATTCCTCCCAGGATCGTTGTTCATGTTCCCAGAAACAGACTTTCCACTCCTAGGAAGCTAATCTGCGATCCTGAGAGCTTCAAAACTCGATTGATTGATTGATTGATTGATTGATTAATTCATAGACTGTCCCAGCCGCCCAATTATTGGCAGCTATGCAGCGTGTGACTATAAGTACAGGTGTCCCCGCCCTCGCTTTCAGAAACCAAGCCGTTCCTTCCCGAATGACTTCTCCGTCCGCTCCAGTAAGTTACATCCCATCTCGTAGTCTCGTTGACCGTTCTGTTTCTATGTACCTGTCAGGCCTTTCCTGGCCCTCCTCTACTTCTATATACCAAAATCACTCGTCTTCGCTATGTGTATTTGAGTACCGTGGACGGCACTGCCCGGAATTGTCCTAGCAGTCCAGTCCTCAAGATCATCTTTGCTGCTTGTACTGCCATTGGCGGGTTACAGAGAATGCGCTTGATATCAATGCATGGAGACTTGCCTGCCCACATTCGATGTCGTTCTTCCACCAAGTTCCGGCATTCAAGCAGGATGTGTCGTACCGTCTGTGGTCCTTGGCCACACTGACATTGGTCTGTATCGGCTTTGTCGATGGCGTGAAGGTAGGCCCGAAGGCCAATCTTGCCCGTACGCATTTGTGTGATTGTTGAGCTGATTGCTCTGTGTGTCCCGACGTAGAGCTTCAAAACTCTTCCTAGGAGTAACTAGGCCCATCCCGGGACCACAGTTTTCGTATGAATCTAATAAAGCTTCAGTTCGGTGGCAAACCCAAGACTGTCTGCATTAGAGTAATCCCAAAGATATTCTACTCAGTCCCCCGACGCAGAAAACTGACGCTGATCCCAGAGACAGCCTCATGAGTCATCGGCTCCAGGAACGCAAAAGCCAGCCCTGTGAGCTTTGTTGCTATAATACACGTGGATCTGTCCAAGTCGACACATTAGCTTAGGACATCCGTGGCAATCCCTGCTTGAAGGTTGATCTAGTCGGGGGATCCCAGTTGGGGTATTTTTCCGAAAATGAAATGTTGTTTGCATTTGCATCTCATCTAAGCACTGTAGTATTTTCATGTCGACCTCGGCTCGCGATTCGCTATCAGTTCGTCTTCGGTCGGCTTTCTTGCCCACACACGGCGACTAAGTTTTGTTAGCACATAGAACAGCCGGAGAAGAGACCATAGGGAATGAAAGCTTACCCATAATTCCAGCCATGTGTGTGTGGATTTTTCAACTCCAAACGCACTTTGGCCAGATAAACCTGGACCTCATCCTTTGTCCACGGCACCGGTTCTCCAAAGTGGGTAAGCAGCCACATCGCCCAGCCCTCAAGGGCAGCGTTCCAATGAGCGTAATGAAGCCGCCCGGCCTCTTTCAGGATTTTGTCCTTGGCCCATGGTCCGAGAGGTATTTTGTACAGCTTCTCATGTGCATCCACAAATCCGGCCTTCTCCATGGCACCGCGCATAGTTTCCTGAGTTGTGAGTGATCGCCCGGCTCGCGTGGAGCAACGAAGGAACATATCACCCCAGCCGGCTAGCAGGCTATCTTTCGTCAAGGTACCGTCGTCACTGTGGCATCGTATATCAAACTCCACTTGCTCGATCCAACCACCTGGGGCCAAGGCACTGTGAGGAAGAACAAGCGATTAGGGCTTGACATCGGAAAAGGTCGAGCAATCCTATTTTTCACTCACTCGTAGGCCCGCTTATACACTTGGTTCCATCCCTCTCCGTCGAAAGCCCCATACATCATACGCATATGAATGAAGTCGAACGGCTCTCTCCATGTCCATTCTTTGAGTATATCGTCCACCTCGAAGACGCAATTTGGAGGCATCCAGGTCACAGGGGGAGGGAACAGGTCCACTCCGCGAATCGTTGCTGTCGCGCGTCAGTCTCATTAGAGCTCAAAACCGTGCCCGTAATCCGATTACCTGTCGAGTAGAGATCTGCAACGTCACTGTGAGATCGTTAGCGCGTTTCTTGAGATAAGATTTGTTGACTTGCATTGCCCAGCTTCCTTTCCCCGTTCCAATGTCCAGAATATGCTATTGTGGTTGGTTACTTCATACACAGACAGACAGGCATGGATCATAATAAATGTACCTTGGGCGAATCGCCTATAGGAGCGTGGAAGAGAGCATTCGGTTCGTGGTAATCTAGAACGAGGAACAATATGTGACTTGGCATGTTAATACACCTTCCCTTTTCGTGAGGGAGATGAGTATGAGAAGATAGCAGGGTTCGTAAGGTTTACCTTATTTCAAACGCCTCGAATTGCTGTTCATCTGAAGGGCCCCTACATATGATTTAGCTGATGGATCTCTGATATAAATGCGTCATGACTTACCAGTAGTCATCTTCCTTTGTTGCTTGATATCTACCTTCCAGGTCAGCCAAAGAAATAGGTCTTGGCCGAATTGCACCAACCTTCGGCCATTTTCCAACCGCCCCTTCGCAATAGTCGACGCGATCGAAGTGGTCTCCCTGAGCAGCGAATATATCAAATATGCACCACAAATTCCTCTAGGAGATACTCACGATCGAAAGTCATCCGGCTCCAGATTGCCCTCCACTAAGTAGAAGTCGGGGTCCCGAAGGAGAGGTCAGCATCACCCCGGCAGGTTCTGAAAGCAACACTTACTACTGCAATGTCATCATCTTTTGCGGCCATATCTACTATCTCTGCAACCGCTTTTTCATGCACGCCAGAGCTAGAGGATTCGACGCCGAAGCGATCGTGGATTCAGGCGATTGAACAGCATCAGGAGGAGGGAAATCCCAGGGGAAACAAGATCATAGCGGGGCTCCGACAAGACCACGGACGGAAATTGATTGGCCAGGGTCCACTTTTTATCTCCAGGTCGATTCTCTCACAGCTGCCTTCGCGTGGTCGCCTGGATAGAATCACGCATAGCCAATTTCGGCCTTTCTTGCTACTGATGGTTACAGTGCTGTGTCCTTCCTCAACCGATCGAGGCACAGAAGTGTTCTGATCTAGTCAAGAACTTGGTCTTGGCGTTGCTATTTTGGGAAAGGTACGGCAATCGGGACCGCATCGAGGGTGCATGAGCAATTTCGGCACGAGTACTACCTATTCACACGAGTAACCAAAGCCGTAAGCGTCTTTCCCCCAGCATACTACGCAAATCTCGTCTGCGAAAGGGCCCGATGCTATCCGAGCAGACTTTTCGACGCATCCCCCTTGGTCAGTCCAGAAACAAGCGTTGCAGGAGGTGCTAGAGGGGGATTGCAAGGTGCGGATTCGAGTCAAGTGGAACCAAGTCTACTAAACATGAACGAGACGATTCGTGACGCAATGTTATACATTTCGAGATTTGACAACCTGCTCTTGGGGATGTCTCGCAGTGACGATGTTGAATTTTAATGTCACGATTTCAAAATTAGGAATGGGACTTTAAAATGTCCAATGGCTTGTTTGGGAGCCAACGCTTCCTGAACTCTTAACATATCCTTCTAGCATTGCCCGTACTTAATTACCCAGAATGACATGCAACTGCTTCCGCGCCAGTAGGCGAGGCTAAGGTACGAAGCCGGGCTGAAACTCACCAAGGATTCAAGCTGATAATACCTTTCTTCTCCTTGGCTGGGCGGAAGGTTCCTTGAACTTAGTCTACCTCCCAGTCGTTCCGACTTTGTGTGTTCGACTGGGGTAAGAATGCTCTCTGCGCCTCCTCGTGGACACCGTTCTCCTCGTCCTCTTCGTCCTGTACTCCCGGGTGTGAAATTTGCTGGTAATCGGGCCGCTTGCTGCCTAATTGCGCACTCATCCAACTCGTTCGTTGGCCGGAAAGCTGAACGAAAGCGATCTGTACGGAGTGGCAGAATATCAGCCATTACACCACGAATCTCAGTGTGGCAGTAAACCCACCTTGGCCGCGAAAACAAAAAAGACTGCAACAAATATCATCCAAGACGTATTCTGCTGCTGCTCTCTCCAAGGAGCGAAGCAACTCCTCTGATATCCTAGTTGCAACTCACACGCGTTGTCCCCATGGTTCCGGTCTTTGAAGGGCCATGCCCTGTCGTGAAGGCTTCTAAGACCACAGCATCGGAACTCATCTTGGATGGAGCGGATAGCGTGCGAATTCTTGGATTGAAAGAAACCCTGCCATTGTTGATCTAGGTTACAGGAGAGAATCCTGTCGGGAAAGAGGTACGCAAGTGCTACTGTGGCCACGATAGTCGATATGACGGTTTGAATATGACTGAGTATACGGGATATTCTGCTCCATCGACAGTTGCGAGGAGTCTTATCGTTCGACGGTGGGGAACAAAATCGCGTAGCTAACAGTATGAGTGCTGTGATCGGGGATATGAGTGTTGCGACGGCTGGAACCCATGATGGTAAAGGAAGAAATAGTGCGGCCGTACGAGCCCACGATAGCCTATTCCGTGAAAGCCCTGTTAATTACTATTCTCATTGAATAAACTCTCGCCATAGATATGATGAAGAACACAATAACTCACGCTCCAAGGATCAAGGATACGGCTCCTCCCTAAAGGCAAAACGCGTTAACAGAAGTCATCGCCAAGCTGGATCTCCAACAACTTACCAAAACAAACACGATATAGAGGAGGGCGGTCACATCAATCTTGAAGAGCATCATTTTTAGATAGCTAGCTCTTTTTAAGGCAATAATTTATTGAAGAAGCACGATGAAGAAGCACGATGAAGAAGTACGATGAAGAAGTACGATGAAGAAGTACGATGAAGAAGTACGATGAAGAAGTACGATGAAGAAGTACGATGAAGAAGTACGATGAAGAAGTACGATGAAGAAGTACGATGAAGAAGTACGATGAAGAAGTACGATGAAGAAGTACGATGAAGAAGTACGATGAAGAAGTACGATGAAGAATGGACGTGAAGGTGGTAGATGAGGTGGACGACATTGGCGGGGTTTGCATTTCTTGGCTTACAGAGTGCCAAAGCGGATCCTACTAACTCAACTTAATAACTAGTTAACAGACAAGACCATCTATCTGCACGGACCTCTCCTGACGTCACGCACAGCCACTCCAAGAGATCCCAAGTCCTCGCAGTCTTGTCATCTCCCTTTCAGCACGTTTTCTGATAAGCTCCCAGGAGCAGAGTGGAACGTGTAAAAGGGACATTTTACCAACGCTCAGTGATCAATCAGGGTGATTGAGGACAACGTGTCCTCTAGGCGGACATCATACTGTGTGTATAACAGCACATACCTGTGATAAGACCAGCAGGAGGACACGTTGCCTCTTCTACGCTGATCGATCACCGAGCATGATCGTTCAATTAGTTGCCCGCTTTCCTGAGGGTTGTGCTCCTGGGAACTTATTGAGTCGTTGATCCGACGTTCGAATAGCCATTATTCTGCGGCCGCGCTAAACAGAGCATATCGTAGATCAGAATGTTCAAACTTGAAATCTGGTCAAGATCAGAACATTTTGATTAAGTGCATTACCGTAGTTTTGGTCGGAATTAAATCGATAAAAATGGCACAGAGATGAAATCGTTCACCGTTTACGAAGGGTCCAACAAGTTCAAGTCAATATGAGGAAACGGTGGAATTTTGAGCGAACGTCTTCAAAAATGATACACGGTTGAAGTAAAAAGATTGGCTAGCCAAGAGACCTTCACATCAAGCGTAGGTCCGTGCATTCCTAATACCTACTCGCACCCCAGGCCTTTACTAATGTCCATTTCCTCTCACTTCGTTCGTTTCAGGGCACCGACGGTTTGTAAACCCTTCCACACGTTCCTTCATTTCGGGGCATTTCAGGACAGACCGAACTCGGATTTACAATCCTTTTGCTCTCCTATTGCTTCGAAACGAAAATCCCTTTTTGATACCCTGATAGCCAAGATACCGCGTTGCTCAGTATTAAGTCCTTGATTTTTGAGGGCGGGTATCGTGAATCTCCATCGAGCCCCACTGACCCCAGTGGATCGCCAATAAGGCTGTGACGTCATTGCTCTGGCGCAGTCCTCAACATAACTTGATATTTAGAGATGGGCCAGGCAGAAGAGTGAAGCTCAAACTAGCTTTGCTCCGAATAGACAGCACATACCAACCGTCTGTACCTCGTAGCAGTTGATTCTGTCCAAATGGAGCTCAGAGAACCGCAAGAAAAGCATGCAGAAAGTATGGGCAGATTACTCCTAGGAGGGTTCAAAGGCTCTCAGGATCGCCTGTTAGCTTCCCAGGAGCGTCGAGCCTGTTCCGGGAACATGAACCACCTCCACGGCAGAGAGCTCTTTAGGCTTGGAGTGCGACCGGGGAAGGCGATCCTCGACACACACGTCGGGGCACATAGGGCAATCAGCTCAGCAATCACACAGATGCGTACGGGTAAGATCGGCCTACGGGCCTACCTTCACGCTATCAACAAGGCCGATACAGACCAATGTCAGTGCGGCCACGGACCACAGACGGTACGACACATCCTGCTCGAATGCCGGAACTGGGTGGAAGAACGACATCGAATGTGGGCAGGCAAGTCTCCATGCATTGACATCAAGCGCATTCTCTGTAACCCGCCAATGGCAGTACAAGCAGCCAAGATGATCTTGAGGACTGGACTGCTAGGACAATTCCGGGCAGTGCCGTCCGCAGTACTCAAATACATATAGCTAAGACGAGTGATTTTTGGTATATAGAAGCAGAGGAGGGCCAGGAAAGGCCCGACAGGTACATAGAAACAGAACGGTCAACAAGGCTACGAGTTGGGATGGAACTTACCGGAGCGGACAGAGAAGTCATTCGGACAAGGAACGGCTTGGTTTCTGAAAGCGAGGGCGGGGGACACCTGTATTTATAGTCACACGCTGCATAGCTGCTAATTAGTTGGATCCCAGATTAGGTCATGAAGTGGCAGCCTATTTAGGCTGCCACCACCACTCTAGGCAGAAGGCAGCTACTGTAACTACAAATAGCTGCATCTACTCCCATAGCTAAAAGAATATCACACTTGTACTTCAATCCAGGGTTTCAACTTAATTGGGCGGCTGGGACAGTCTATGAATAAATCAATCAATCAATCAATCAATCATGAACCACCTCTCCTGGGAGATATATTACTCCTGGAACTCTAGGTACGTGTTCCCAGAAGCGGCGGGCGGGGCCGTGGAGGAACGGACTTGATCTCGGGTTTGAATCAAAGCTATCAATAGAATGAACCTCCGAATTGAAAATTCATAGATCAAACCAATAAAGCAAAGAACGACTCAACACATTTCTTCCTTCTGAATTCATTACTGTCCACCTTTCCTGAACCCCCTTTCTGCGCCGGCCGCTGACTTATGTAAAAGGAATTGTTCCTTTCGCGGAGCAGCTCTAATCAGCTCTTCAAACGGTCTAATCGGCCGGAGAGCTCGAACTGTCACCCTCCACATCAAGAACGACTTTTCTCCTTTCCGCTCACTCATGAGCTCCCAGTCAAGGCGAACATTGGAATCTTCGCCAGGGCGCGATACGCTCATCAGATTGAGTGCCCCAGTGACTGTGGAATAGTCCAACCAGAGATTTTCGTCAGGGCCAGGCACACCATACGTGACGTTGCAGGGCCTCGAGTAGCGAATCATCCCAGCAAAAACTCCGAGAAAATCTCCTTCCTGGACTGAAATAATGGGGCATACAGAAAAGAAGTTCTTGTCTTTGGGTAGTATAGTGACAAATATAGACTTGTCTCTCATCGCTTCCGGCCCTGAGTGTAAGTCAAGGAACCCACCAAACTGGGCGGAAGATGGCTCACGTGGCCCACTCGATTGGAAAGCGGCTGCTTCCTCGTCGGAAAGCCAGTGGTTACTCGCACTGTTCCATGCAACATCTGAGATCTTCAATCTTTCGGCCACGTCGGGGTGACCTAGCCACATTCTTCCCGTGAAATCACCCATACTCTGTTGAGTTACCCGGCTTTCTAGCTGTTTGATCTGCGACCCGTACATGTCTTCCCAGAGCCGAACCATTTGAACCAGAGATTCACCATCTTCTGATGAGTAGCTCTTGCAGAATCGATCAAACTCCTTGGTACGGTAGAGGAGAATCTGGCGAACGCCTATTTTCCGCATCTCAGAAAGTCTCTTCCAGAAGAGGCGGCACTGTCGTTGGTTAGCAAGGCTGAGGCCGTAGCCCGCTTCTCTCATGAAGCGCTCGGTCGCAACCTTCTCGGCCATTGTGAACTCATCGAGAGGTCCCTTAGGGGTTGGCAGACTTTTCGGATCGAGTAAGTCTGCGCCTTTCTTTATGATCTCCCAATACACAGTTTCATTGTACCGGGTCTGGATGTTCTTGCTGGCTGAAAAGGCATTCTCTTGCTTGATCGCTTGGACGGCATCGGAGTAGTCTAGCCGGACAATTTCATCGACGAAGCTTTGAATAGTCTTGACCCTGGTTGTCACAGTTGTCTGAGTTGTCTGTGCAGATCGTTGCCCGTACCTTCCAAGCCGATCGCTCAACCGCACACAATTGATGAGTATATTCTCCAGGATAGTATCTGGCACCCTGCTCAGAACCGTTTCAATCCCTTGGGTGTTCATGGAGATGACTGGCTGGTTGAAGAGCGCCTGAAGCTGGAGGCAGGGGCCAATCTCCGCTGGTTTCTCACTCATCGAGGGACGCGGGAGAGGCGTACCACCTTCCTGAGTTACCACAGCGCCTTTTGCTTTCGGGGTATCATTCGCCAAATGGCCAAACTTAGTTCTGTCTTTGCATCTCCTTTTCTTCTTCGTAGACGACCCATCTAGCCCTGTATAGTCTGGCCTGCCTCGTTTATCTGGTGTTGACAAGAATCGGTATGACCCACGCTTTTCATTCGCTGCTGCGTCAGGGGTCGGGCTGTGTCGGGGTGTAAGTATCGGCGGTGGATCTGTGAGTCCTACTTGTAGCCTTTGATCATGAACTTCAAGGCGTCAGTATACAATTTTTCCGAAGCCGCGATTCGAGAGCTCACCAAAATTCGAAATGGCAAGGACATGCTGTTTGATCGGCTCATCGTTACAGTCACCAACCCCACAAACCACCAACAGTTCACGGATCTTCCCTGCGGTCAGAGATTGAAGGACTTCTTCCATGTTTGTCTTGGCCAGTGGAAGTCGGGAGAAGAGAAATTGGGGGAAGGGGGAGGGGGAGGGGGAGTCGAGGGTAGACTATTCTATTGCACAGGCCGCACTAATCCCGAACAGGTAGGATTGGGACCTAGAACCTGCCTCCTAAAGTGAGACCGAAACAAATGGAAGTTTCGTTGTGCAAAAAGCACGACCTTAGGGCAGAATAGAAGAAGCCACCTGAAATACAAGGTAAAAATATTTCTCTACTGGGGCCTCGCGCCTCGATTCTAGGCCCATCTTCATGACGTATTGCCGTCACTCAGAAACCAAATCCCCACTAGTACAATAGTTCCCCCAATCAGTATCAGGAACTTTGAAAGGTCCGGCTGGGGAAGGTGTTGGTATCTGTCCAATCACATTTAAACAACCCCATTAAACATTCTGAGTCTCATAAGCCAGTCTGACCGCCCGCCATCATTATGTTCTCAAATTGACGTTGGCTCAACGTTGAAGTGCCGAACTGTCTCTAATCCGTCGACTTGATCGTTATGTGCTTGCTCCCGGGAGCCATAATTACGGCTTCCAGAGCACTGGTAGCTCCCAGGAAGAAAGAGTGTGATCCTTGAGGTGGTTTATGCGATCCTGATAATGCCAGTATTGCTGCCCAGGCATGAAAAAAAGGGCTTTGAAAGCTCAAAGCCCAGATTACAGTATACCTTAGACCGATGTGGGCTCCCTCTGACAATACCAAGTGCATTCTATAAACTCAAGGTTAAAGCCAAGGTAGTCCCTCGCTGTGACTAGATGGTCCTTTATAGTGGCCAAGGAGTAGGTAGTCCCTCATAGCGGCTAGGTGGGCTGCAGCGGACAGCCCTTCCAAGACAAGCAGATGATATAAGGTACTTCTAATCTGGACTTAGTTTTACTCTGAACACTGCCAAGAGAGTTCAGTAACATTGTGCTGATTCGACTCGACAGTGATATGTATCATCCAGGCTATTGCCCGCTGAGAAAGAGTGGCCGAGAAGTCATATCTCCATGAGAGCTTCTTAGCATATCAACTTACACTGTACTATGACTCCAAAAGGAATGTACGGAGCCCACTTCCACACAAAACATTCTTGCACACGGGGTCCTCTTCCATATCGATTTGTCTTGGGGTGTGGAAGTCGGGAAAAAATATTGGCGGACGGGGAAGTCGAGGATAGACGGGTATAAGGTATCTCCGTCGTCGCCGGGGACGACTTGGTGTAACAGATGCGAGAGGTTGAGACGGACGGGATGCGTACCTGGCGGCGGGTGGTGAACGAGCAGCTAGTTTTGTGGAGCTGTCGGTGCTTGTTTGGGTTTTTGCCAGGCTTGTCAAATCATTCTCCGATATCTGCTCCTGTTGTGGGTGGACAGTGCCATAGTAGTATCCTTTAGTTACCGTGTAGATCGGGTTAGTCATCAAAACAAAGCTGGTCAATGGACATGACGAAGCGACATGACATAATACTTCCAATTTGGGTCTAGCGGTACTCTGGACAGTGGCAAGAGAGCGCAAATATGGTTCCAGGACGACTGGAAGCTCGCATGAGTACTCCGTAGATTGCCCCATTCCCAAAAACCCCTGTTCCTCGCGTCAAGTAATGGTGGTAAGGTAGCTAGGAGCTACTGTATTTAAAAGGATGAAAGAGCTGGGTGACTCTTAGCAAGACGAAAAACAGTTTTCAATTACTGGCGGGCGTCGGTGAGCAACAACATAAGATGGAGAGAGGTGGGGAGTGAGAGGGCAATAGATCACGTAGAAATCATAATATCCCGACATATACCCTCTCATTGGGCCTATTAGCGATATAATCAGCAATAGATCGCTGACTACTATCGGAATACATTTCGGAAACCGGACTATTGAGGCTCTAATAGCAAAGACAAACTCTCCCTCGGCATCTTTAGTTGACTTTACCTCCCTACAACAGCAGCTCACAGGAGAGCACCCAGGAATGGTCCGCTTTCGAGTGATCCGGCCCGGCCCGACGGTTCGGAATGGAGCGGAGCGAACCCCACCGTTGTTCTTACAACCAGGGTGAAATAATTTCGGGCTAGAGACCTGGGGGGTGCGAGACTATTAGGAAATGCACGGACCTTAGAGTTAGGTGAAGAAGGTGATGTTGTTCAACCAATCCTTTTTCATCAACAACCCGACTTTGCTACTGAGGACAGCGTTTAAATATCCTTCTCACCACTTTCTACTCCGTACGTACCATACAAACGACCTGGTTAAATTTTAAACAATTAAAAATTTAATTGCTACACTATCACCGCCTCCGTTTTCCACTAACTTTTGTTGAACTTGCAATTAATTAGACCACTGTCTCCAGGACTAGTTCATTTAATCTGATCCGACACTGTTATCAATTAATTGAGAATCAACGATTGGCTGTGACCCTCAACTACCTCGGCCCACACAACAAATGGGGTGTGGTGTTGAAGCGAAGCTGCACGAGGTTTGCAAGTCTGTAGGTGCCACTACTGTACGGAGTACTGTGGTAAGTACGGAGTATGTACAGTGGCGTGTACAGTGCTCGGAGTACGGTATTTGAGCCCAGCCGAATTATTACCCGGCGAAAGCCTTCCGCCAAGCAAGACCATCATCACTAGCTTCGCGAAGGCTTCTAGAACTTGCGAGTAGGTAGAGAGTCCATGTCCATGGCACTACAAGGTGAGCTCTGATTGATGACGGACTCCGAAATCAAAGAATAACATAACACGGCAAGCAGGTTGATAACGCAACTAATCCAACCCGAGCAATCTATTTTCCTTTCCCCTATTTGCCATGGTCTAATCATTCCACCGGCTCCGTAGGAATTCTCGGTCATCCCATATACAAACCAAAAGTGGTAAAACTTAAGTCATTGGGGATTCCTCCTAATGACATTTAAATGTCTAAAAACTACAGTTGTAAGACCCCATTGGTTGAAAATACACGGTATCCATTTTTGGTAACATCACTCAAACTCTGCTGCCGAGTCAACCCTGCACGCTGTTACTGAGCACCCTTACCGTGTCCCGAGGACCACTAAACCCAGATTGGAAGTGGGTTTTGTATAATCAACTTGGGACGGAACGGTCCGCCTCAGCCTTACCCTTATCCTCAAGTTTATTGCAAGCCATGGCCCACGATTGTTAAACTGGCTATTATGTCAGGATCTGCAGCAGAATGCAGTTAGTGTGGTTATAGGGAGCAAACATCAGTTGTAAGGTCAGACTGTAATCCGGGCTTTGACCCACACTGTGAGATGGGCAATAGGGGTTGTATTTGGACTGCTACACCTACGCCATTTAGGAGAACCTGTGCAGCCACTATTGTGGCTCCAATTCCAAAGGGAAACTTCTCACCAAACTCCGGTATCGCCCGAGGGCTCGGAATGGAGCGGAGTTAACCACAGTTGTCCTTGCAAGCAGGCTGAAATAATTTCACGCCAGAGACCGGGGGGGTTCAAAACTATTAGGAAATGCACGGACCTCCGGTCCAGGTGGAGACGGTATTTTTGTTTAGCCAATCCACTTCAATCATTACTTTCCACAGACAAAACACTGTTGAATCTTGCACCTTCTCACCACATTCTGCGGCTTCAGCTTTTAAAATTTAGACACTCTTTTAACACCACCGTTTTCCTCTCACCCTTATTGAACTCACAATTGCGCAGTCCGTTATCCTCAAGATTCAGTTCAATGAATCTGTTCAAAGTAGTAAAGAATGCAATCAATTGAGAATCAACGGTAGCTGGGGACAACATTTCCTCACCTATGTCCTTAGCCCTCAGAGCAAACGGGTGGTGCTGAAGAGAACCACACAAAGTTTGCGTGTCTGTTGGTGTGACTACCGCAACCACGGAGTCTCCGCACCATGCTCAGCTCAAGCAACTGAACGCTACTCACGCATAAACGCTACTCACACATAAACGCGACTCATCCATAAACGCTACGCATCCATAAACAATACTCATCCATAAACACTACACATCCATAAACGCTACGCATCCATAAACAATACTCATCCATAAACACTACACATCCATAAACGCTACGCATCCATAAACAATACTCATCCATAAACGCTACGCATCCATAAACACTACACATCCATAAACGCTACTCATCCATAAACACTACTCATCCATAAACACTACTCATCCATAAACACTACTCATCCATAGACGCTACTCGTCAATAAACACTTCTCATCTGTATGGAAGAAGCTTGCCAATCGCCGGAAGAAGAGGAAATATCGTAGTATACTTGTTGCCCGAATAACCCCAGGTAGGCTGGCCACTCCACAATCAACGCAGCCAGAGTTCCTATCCAAGCCACGTGTATAGCCACTGCAGGGACCACTTAGCCATTACTAAGGACTACTTTGTCACTAGTAAGGACTACTTTGCCATGATAGCCTGATATCTAATTCGGCCTAGCGGCACCCTGAGCAACATCAAGAGTGATACCGAATCTCTTCAGCAGTTTGAAGAAACCCTTAATGTGTATTTTCTAGAGGAAGCATTGTTCAACGGAAAGGAACTAAAAGAGCAAAAAAGGGTTATATTCTTTTCAGTTCGTGTTTGTTGACCGAATAGAAAAACTTAAGCCTAAGTGATTAAGAAACCGTTTGAAATGGTGAAGTTCGAGGTCAAGAAGTGGTGGGTGGTGGAACAGCGAGGTACCTTGGAATTAACAAGTCTTTAGACGCAGGGCGGAAGGAAAGAGTGGTGTAGGGCGCAAAGTGCTAATAGCGGTTCCACTATTTCTTAATGGAAGGAAATGAAGAAAGGCCAGCGAAAGGCGGGCAGGAATATAGACAATCCGCGTCTATGGGCGCCAAGCCTACCCTATCTCCGGGTTAAAACCGAACGATTAGAATTTTCCCAGGGAGCTAAAAATCTAGTCGTGAAATATTCCCCAGCAGCTAATCTTCCCCAGCAGCTATTCTAACCTGGCTAAATTTGTCCCTCCACATATTTCCCTCTGACCTGGATTTCCCCATTCGAACCGCGATCGAGACCCGAATCCGTACTTGTGGAGCATATGATCATTGGATAGCTATTCCTCCGTGGACACGCCAGTGACGCCACACCCACAGGGACGGCCTTAGCCCAGGGTCGTGCGTCCAAGTACCCTAAGGTAGGTTGTGCTTGAGGAAGTTCCTTCCTGTAGTTTAATGTCCTCGAGGGGATGTTTGCCCCTCAGGATCCTCAACCTTGAGAATAGTGGCCCTACGATCATATACACCGTCGGGAGTTCATTCCTGCGATTTAGGGGCCCGAAGGCGACATTCTCTCAATGGCATTTGCCATGCTTAAAGCGAAAAACAGATTTTTCCATGTTCTAGCACTCAAAGCGAGAACCATAACTTCATCTGCAGGCTTCCGTTGACCGATTCGGGCTCTTATCTAGCTTCTCGCGGTTATGTTCGACAAAGTGATTTCAGAAGCCATGGAGTCTATCGCTCTATACTTTCGCCACGCGGAGGTCCTTTTTACTTCTTTCAACTGGTTTTGGATAGTGGGAGCCCTAGAGGAGTCAGGAAACTTGAAGCCACGGAGAGTTTCGAGAGGACATACTAATTGAGACCTGAGGAATGACCAAAACCCCGATGAGTCTGGGGAGAAAATAAATACTTGTCCTGACTCTCGAATCCGTATGCCTAAGCAGACATCCGCCCCGCACATTTCGCTATACTCTTGCGACTTATTTTCAAGGGTCATCTTCCGCCGGTCTCTTTTCTGTCGAATTGTTTTCTTCTCCGTAGTAGAAGCCTTCGATCGTTCGTGAGGGGTCTTGGCCATAATGATTGTGAGATAAAGGTTCGAATGGGTTAAAAGATGGAACAACAGGTTAGATGCTACTTATTTATAGCAAGAACTGAGGTTGAGAAATGGGAAAGAAGAAAATGCGAAAATGCGAAAATGTGCTTGTTGGTTCCTCAAAAGACCACGGTTTGCCCCTCAAAGGCCACGATGTTGGCGCCGCAACTGTTTCAGGGATAACGGGCCACGATCTTGCCTCCATGGCTGAATGATATCGTAGACAATCCTAGCTGGGGTCTCTTCAATACCAGAAGGTGAGCCGGAGGTGAAGATACGGCATAGTAATTAGAGCTGCGGACGCTTGGCACCTTTCTGAATGTTGTTGGCCTGGGTGAAACGAGCTAGCCAATCAGCTTTGGCTGATGAGTTATCCAAAACTGGCTGGTTAGAGGCTAAATCCTCTGCGACACGTTTTTGTTCCCTTACGACTGCCAAAATGGATCCCTGCGACCACTAAAACGGATCCCTGTAGCCATCAAGACTAATCTCCCAAGGCAGACATCCTTTTTGTTCTGCGACACTCTTTTGGTTCTGCGACACCCTTTTGGTTCCCCAATAACCATCCAGCCGTGCATTCCCGCTCATTGCTGCTTTGGGGTGGAAAATAACTACAATACGAGGAAACCGGTTCGATCACGCCTGGTCGTTCTGTGAAGGGGGGAATATCATGAGGACCTTTTGAGCAGACATGGGTACTGTGTAGCCCGGAACGAGAGGCTACTAGAGATATGAGCGATGCCACCCTGAGAGAAAACTCTTAGAGGACTTGGTGAAATGAGCAGCCCGACTTGTGTCTATTTTTGAACTATGCAGTGCTTCTTGTAGGCTCGGTCGTACAGAAGGGCCCGACATCGGTTTCCATGCTGCGAACATAGAGATGTTCTTTCAAACCCTAATCACATGATACCGATAAATAACATGTTCTGTTCATACCAGTAATAATACCAGCTCCTTTTTATAGATTGTAACACAGATACAAAAGCCTAAAATTAGAAGCCGGAGTTTCTAGAGGATTCTAAACAAACGTAACAAACACCGCAAACAAAGCAACATCTGAACTGGCAAGGTGTCAACTTCTCCCTTCTGCGTCTTGTGTTGCTTTGCTGCAGCGCTTCATGCTTCCTGGGGATCCGTCTGGGGTCGAGGTGATAGGCAAGTCTCGACAGTAAGGTCTAGTTTCCGGATCTCCTCCATTGCTTATCATCACGCTGCAGCTTCAAACCTTATTGGATACCAGGGATTACAACAGTAGCTAACGCCTTACAGTACTCCTCAGGTCATACCACTCGGCAGATATCCACGATGCCCAATAGCATTTTTGATGACGATGCCTATCAAACCCAGATGGTCGACCGCTGGGACGGAAATTCGGATTATGCCCCCACACCTGGTAATTTCGCTCGCACACCCGCCACCATGTACTCTCCTAGTCCTGGCCCAGAGTGCGCCACGGACCAACTGCAGCCCGATTATCTCGGCTTTCTCCCGTTGGTTGAATGGGAAGAAGGTGGCGAATATGACGACCTGCCACCGAGATATATCTCGTACACAATTGCATGGAGGCTTATACTCAACCGTAAAACGGTAGGCAAAGTCACTGGGAAGACCTGGTTATAGCTCCTAGTGATTACTGGGGAAAGAGTTTGCAAGCAAACGTTGAAAACATGCTGCATTGAAAACATGCTGCAAACAAAAAAGAAGCGCCACCAACGAGTTAGATCCGAAGGCACGGCCGTTACGGTCAAAGTGAACGAACGGTCGCAAGCAAACCTGGAAAAGTTTTATAGTTCTACTAACATTAACTGGACCCCCAGTGGAGAAGCAACTACGTAAATGCTACTTCGTATGGGCAAGAAGCTCACGATCGAGATGGCCTTTACTTACAGGGAGGATGAAGATGGCCACTCCATGCCTCCGTCAAGAAAATTCGAGAAGAGAGGACGTGTGTCTGCAACCAGCAGAATGTTAGCTGAACGTGAGGCACACATTATGGCGGAGGAAGAGGTCACTGGTCAACCTTCGACTTGGGAACACGTTTACGAGCTCATGCGATGTAATGTCCGCTCGTGTCCGCATATGTCTGACTGGTGCTGGGAGGACCCGAAGGACAAAAAACATTACAAACTCAGGACCCCGCATCTAGAACGGCTTATCGACTATGTCGATGAGGGTGGCATCCTAGACGGTCATGACGATATTCCCGGTGATATTCGTCGAGACCTAATCCTGGAAAGCCAGGCAGGAAGAAAATCGAAAAAATTTGATGTGTCAACAACGGGAGTATCATATCCTCCAACAATTGTCAATGTTCTACCAGCACAAAACGGTAGTGCGCCCGTGATTACTTCATCTCTACCCAGGCCCTTATCTGAGGAGCGGCTGATGATTGCCGGGCCTCGTGAAACAGCCGTGAGAGAATACTGCCAATGGCTGGAGTCACGTGCCGTTGAGGAGGCGTACAAAGCTGATTTCCGCAATATTTGCCAGGTGATTTTGGAGAATCATCTAGATCTTGAACTGATCCTCGAGGATCCAGACTCTGGCTTCTTCGTTCAGCGGGGGATTCGAATTCAGACTGCTCGTCGCTTCCTACGTGACATAAACGAATGGGCCACCGCGAAGAAATCAAACGGATTACTTGACCAGACCGCTGAATCATCTCTCAGCGGTGCCCAATTGACTTAAAGGCTATAGTTTCGTTGTCCTATCCCGGGTGTGGCTGGTCCCCCTGGGATTCACTGACGTTTTCATGTTTTCGCGAGGCGAGGGGCATTATTTTGACGTTAACTTTGAGCCTGTTACAGTTTGTTCTCAGATTATTGGCTTTTTAGATTATTTGCCTCTTAGTTTATTGGGTGAGTAGAGCGATGTTCGAATTAAGTTACATATACCTCCAAAGAGTCATCGTACAGTAGTTTTCGAAATCAGTTATACTACCACACTCCCGCGACTTCTTCCCCGGAAAATGATTCCGCCGAATAGAGTTCTGATTGGATATTCCCAATATGACTCCCCTGTTAGACCGCCTTCTCAAACAGTATTCGTCATTTACAATACGTCTTTGTACACCAGCGACCTCTGCCTCTTTTTTCCAATCTTTCAGCAGTGAGTCCTCTGCGAAGCCACCCTAGCAATTTTTTTTAGCTCAACCAAAAGTACTTGTTAACACAAAAATCTAACAATATTGCCTCAAGGTTCTCTGCTATGAAACTCTGTTTTATCCGTGATACAATAGAGAGCCGGTCCCTTACTATATCTCAGCTCGTAGGTTATGATAAGTTTTTTGGCTTTGCTGACTAGCGTTTCCCGGGTGTGGTCCTGACACATTACCTTACAAGGAATTTTAATTTGCTGGAAGCACTTCTAAAACATTTATCAAGAATATCCATTCTAACTGAAGTTGGTCATATTGATCCACCAAATCATCGTACAGTTTGTTTAATACGATCAAGTCTTAACGGGTACCTGTCATCCTTTCTTTCCATTCATAACACATAGCATATATCCGCATTCGGGACTCTAGAAACACCTGATTTCCGATATCTGAATCACCTGCCAATATGTTCCACCGCCTAGTATACTCACCACAGAAGTGTCCTTGTCCCGCAAATATCATCGCAATTGCTGGCGAGAACATAAGACCGCAACTGTTACGCGCATGGCTCCTTAACATTATATTTTATGAGAAGCCAATTCATCGGGACTGCGGTCCAGTGGCCCAAGAACATGCCCACCTGAGATAAATCAGTCTTTGCTCTCATAAGAGATCGGAGATCTTACCTGCATCATCCACCAATAAACCACGTTATTTGTTCGCAGGCTAAAGTTCCAGATGGCTATCTGGTATATGGCCATCCATCCGTAGAGCCCGACCTGAAAGGAGGTTAAAGACAAAAAGTCTGCTTTCAAGGCGCGCCAGATGGTTACGGGGCCGTATTGCCCGGACATCGGAGCTATTGAGAAGTACTGGAAGAAGATTCCAAACAAGAGCGCGAACCCATAATCTTTTTAATAACTTTAGTGATGCACAGAGAGCTTCAAAGAGATACAACATACCGACCAAATAGGACACCCATAGATGCCGCCCATTGATCGTTGCATCTGTCCCATAAACGAGCCATTCCCCGACGATATCCCCGAGCAAACAGCCGGCGCCACAATGGCAGACGGCGACCGTCACTGTAGCAAACATGGGCCGCTGGGACATGTGTGCATGACAATGGCTGCCTCCGTTTTGCGACTCTTCAGCGCTGGGCTTAGGATTATCCCGACTCTCGCCGGAATAACCATTATTGTTCCTGTGGCAATGCATCAGTATATTTGTGATCTAGGTTAGCATTAGATAGGGGTTACGGACTGGCTGCTTGGTTCTAAATGCTTCGGCTCTGGTAATGGAGGCCGACCGTAATTAAAGTATGTCCACAAAGTGATGGGAGCTAGATACAGCGCATTTAGGATATAAACCGCAATCCTGGCATTCAAATTAGCTCCGATGCGTGGCAAGTAAGGAGGCACATCAGGCTTACATAACACCCATCATTGATCTCCAGCCTCGTCGATATATAATATCAAAGAGAATCACTAGGGAGGTAATCAGGCCCAGCCCGATGAAGATTGTCCCCAGAATAACAAGAGACAGCGGCGGATGGTACGAGATCATAATAAATCTGCAGGGTTAGGTACAACTGAAGATTATCAAGGCACATTATGTTGAGTGTCTACCTATGCTTTCATTATATAGAACCTCGACGGGTCCTGATGTCACCATAGGAATATTGCCACGAAAACAAGGACTTTGCTTCCGTTGTGGGGAAATGTAAGTAGCCCAAACTCTAAAAACCGCAAAAACCGCGCAGGTGCAACAACCACCGGAAATAAAATTATATTATTGTGCCCGCCCGTGTTATCAACTGAATAAAGCAAGGTGTTCAAGCCTGAATAATAGGCAATCGGTTTCTGAATGAACGCCACGTATATTGCGATTGTACGGCGAAGGAGAGCGGTGAGTTCAAACGGGTCTTCTGCCCGAAATCGGCGAGCGCAACTCGTAAACTTAGCTGTTGGATAATTTGCCACCTCAACGCACAAGTCGCGCATTCATCATCCCGGTATTATAACGCTGACTCATCTGATAGTGACAGACATTACAGCTAGCATTCCGCCAGAACTACAAGGCGGTAGCCTAAAGCAGATTAGCGCATTTCGGAATTATTTTCCCAGAAAGAAGCCGCAAGAGTGTGGAGGTAAAACTAACTGTTTTCGGAAATTAGTGTACATAACAAGTTCAATGAGGTCCCCTTCCATGATCCTGGTATTAGTCATACTAATGTCTCCCTTGTTGGTTAACCTTATCCGACATGCATGTTGACTTGCGATTCACCACTTCAACTCTCTATTTACGCTCTACTATCTTCCCACCCACTTCTTTTCATCGTTTCAGGGCCGATACGCGCAACGCGTGCGTCTTCCAATCTATAAAGCGGAGTGACCACAGTATTGCCATATTAGGTCTAGCGTGTTTCCGATTACTGTTTGTGAATTAAGTAGTAAGAGTGGGGAGATAACTGATTTTGAAAACTACTGTATTGTATTACCTTTTGCTTCCAAAGGGAGTCAATGCCGGAACTAAAAGCCATCTTCTATCACGTGATGGAGACTAACTGCGACTAGTTAGACATGTTTCCGCGAATTAGCTAACTTAATTGGTTATTATGGAAGGCGGTCGGGAACAGGCAACAGTTCGATTTTCAAGAACATCAATTTTTCCACTTATACTAGCTAGCCCTTTCCATTTTCCATTACCGCGGACATATATGAAATAGGCTCAGAGACAATAATGGGTTGGGATGCCTTGTGTTTTAATGTTGCCACTTTGATTGCAGGCGTGTTTGTTCTTGACTATGGCGCAGACAAGTTTATCGACCATACGGTCGTCGTCGGGCGGCGTCTAGGCATATCGCAAACTGTCATTGCCCTTTTGACAGCTGGCGCTGAATGGGAAGAGGTCTGCAACTCACTGCAATCTGATTCAATATCTATTCTGGCTAATCCCCTTATTAGCTCGCCGTGGTGGTTGCCGCCATCCTGCAACATCGCAGCCCCCTTGCCCTTGGGAACGTCATGGGTTCGACTATCTCCAACATTCTCGGCGCCTTTTCTTTGGGGCTACTCTTTCATCCCCAGGGTTTGGAGTTTGACCGCAGCGCAAAATTATACTCGGCCCTGCTGTTTCTGGTTACGACGCTCTTCGTGGTGTTGGCATTCTTTAACCAATTGAACCGGATTGTCGGTGGGGTTTTGATTGCCATATTCGCGCTCTATGTCGTTTCTATTATCTATGCTATCTATAAAGGTGTAGCCTCACCCCCACAGCTATCCGACAGTGATAGCGACGGGGAATGCAGTGATAGTGATGACGGCGAATCCGTCAATCATGCCACTATCTCCGAGAATTCCCCCCTTATCGAGAATGAGCATACGCCATCATCAACAAATCAAGGGAGCAGACGAAGCAGAAGCCTTACTTACCACATTTTCCAACTCATTCTCGGATTTATCTCGCTTTCTTTGTCAGGATACATCCTCTCCCATAGTGCCGTCACCATCGCCGACTTCCTGCATTTCTCGGGAACAGTCTTCGGTCTGACCGTTGTCTCTTTTGCCACTACTCTCCCAGAGAAACTGGTTGCAATCCTTAGTGGTTCCCGCGGCCACGGCGGCATCATGGCTGCGACGACGGCGGGAAGCAACATTTTCCTGCTGACGCTCTGTGTCGGTGTCGTTGCACTGGCGGGGCATCAGGTACAAGAGGCGGATAATTTTGTGCTTTTTGAGCTGGTGGCAGTGTGGGTGTCCTCTCTGCTATTTTGTGCAGTCATCTTTTTGGGAATGGGGAGGAATACGGGTGTAGTGCTCTTGGCTGCCTATCTCGGGTTCCTATGTCTGGAGTTTACCGTTTACCGGCGATGATTGACATACTCAAATTGCGGCGCATTTTAAAACCAATCTATGAAAATGAGAGCTGCATATCTTCCTACAAATACTGATGCGAGAGCGGGATGTATTCTATAATTATTGTCTGTCACTGGCTTAAAGCAAGACTTGGTAGGCCAAACGACTGGGTCAAACGGCCAGATCTCTCCAAAGACTCCATTTATCTAGCATTCTTGCCAGCGAACATTCTCTAACGGATAGGCAGAGCGAGGGCGAGACATAGGATATTACTGATTTAAGCACCTCAAAGAACAAAGCAAACAGGTGCGAGATTGAATAACGAGCGTGGTATTACATGTGAGCTGGTTAGCTTATGCTATTTCTTGCACAGGCCTCGCTTCCTGGAACGGCGGTTCACTCATATCTTCTCTATCGCTAGACCTGCATGGCGGAAATGGCCTTCAGCGCTCTGCTGTTTTGCACCAACATCATGGACGCACTGCCGAAGGAAGGCATGGAACCCCTGGTCGGGATCCTTTTCGAAACCTGGCCAAGCTTTCTTGATGTAAGCCTTCAGCTCGGCAAAAAACTCCTCTATGGGGTTGAAATCTGGAGAGTAAGGTGGGAGGTACAGCAACCTAACACCTGCATCAGAGCATAACTGTTTAACTCGGTCCGAATGGTGGAAGGATGCATTATCCATAATAAGCACGGACCTTGGCTCCGGCCACCTTCCACAGTGTTGGAGCAGCTGCTCAATAAACAATTCGAACAGCACGGCATCCGTTGAACCTTTAAAGATGCGAGACAGAAGAATACCTTCTTGAGTATACGCTGGCAATATCTGATAGCGCTGGCCCCGATGGAATTTAGACACTTGCACTGGTGTCACACCTAATGGTGACCAACCAGTCCGCCTATGTCCTACCCGTTTATCACACCCGGATTCATCAACGAAAACAAGGTGGTATGAACGGAACTCAGATAGTTTGTGTTGGTAGAAATCTCGTAGTTGAGGATTCTGCTCTTTGGGTTTCTGCCGGGCTGTCTTCTTGGTCCATCCAACTCGAGAAAGAGCACGTTGGATGCTGGATGACGATGGTAATATGTTGAACTCGTCCCATAGGAACTTAGCCATCTCTTCGAGATAAAGGCCGGGTATCTTAGCGAGGTGGTCACAAAGGGTGTCCAGCATAACAGAAGTTACGATTGGTGGCGGGCCAGGAGGGATTTTGGGAGGACGGGGACTGCCGAACAGTCGCATTTTCTTGCGTATGTTAGTGATAGAACGCTCAGTACATTTTGCCAGCTTGGCCATTTGAGATGTAGTCAGTCTTTTCTTGCTGCTTATCATGTGTACAATCATCTTACGCTGCCTAGGGTTCAGGTTTCGCGTCATTTTGGGATGATTTAGGGGGTGAATGGTTGCTGGAGTTGGGGAGGAGTGTTGGGACGACGATACCACGGGGTTGTTATTTTTGGATCAGTAATAATACATAACATTACATCGCTCGTCAGTTTGAATTTTACCATTCCGTACTGAAACATGATACAAAGTACGGGAGTAACCATATCTGGCAATATGGATCATGTGATTAGGGTTTGAAAGAGCATTTGTATGTTTGCAGCATGGAAGCTGATGTCGGGCGCTTCTGTAGGAAGAAGTCGACGGAAATATATTTACGGAAATCCGGGGGTAAAACCTTTCTTCCGAGAGCCTAATCCTCCTCAGAGAATCGTCTTGAGAGGAAGCTCGTCCTGTGAGGCCCGACCGGAGAGCAAATGCCAGACAAGAGAGACTACGTCATAGGAAACCCCTCTTCGTGCTGTATATGTCCTAGGCCAAACTTGGCTTAGGACTGGTACGAGGGCCAATAGTGTTGCTTAGAAGGCACAACAACTGGATTCAGTGGCTCACTCCCCGCTCCCAATGAGGGAAGACACTATTGGTCCATTGTACCATTGCCTGGTGAAGTGGGTCACAGCCGAGATACAACGACCGGAGTGGTCTCTTATTCGGTAATGCTTGCTGTAGCTAACAGTGACTGAATCTCGAGAAAGGAGGTCTTGATATTCTGGGGGGTGCAAGTTGGCGGATTTGGCCAGTGTGAGCAGTTCGCCATTTATAGTATTGCCTTCACTAACCTCCCAAACTGAGGGGGCGGCAAGTCTGGGCATAGGGGGCCTCCGTAGATTGGGAAACCGTCTTCTGGTCCGTGTAGCTCGCCCATACTGGACACATCTCGAGAGCCACAAGGCCAGTCATAGATCGGTGCATCTGCGTCCAGGCATGCGATAGGGATCTAGGACCCATCCGAGCAGTAGAGATTGAGATTGATCTTGGTGTGAGAGGCTCGCCGTATGTAGTCTAGCCTTCAGTATCAAACTGGAGAGTTTATGAGCCCCCTTAGGGACGTTTACCAAGAGGTCGAGGCTAGATGAGTTTTACGATGAATTCTAATAACAAGCTGGCACATGCACTTCTTGTGCAGTATTCTGCATTGGGGTCAGCAAGTCTGGTAACATGGGGCTTCCATGGATGTAGGAAGAGCGTTTTCTGGCCTGTGTTGTCGCCAGGCTAACAGACACAAACCCACTGCCTTATAGCCAATCATGTAATTGGTCTGTGGATCTGCGTCCAGGCCAGCTTTGAGTCTGGAGATGTGGGTCCGTGGTGGGGAAGCTGTGGTGGGAAGGCTTTGGCTTTAGGCCCCGTGACCTAGAACAGTTGATTCGAGGCTACCGATGGAAGGCTGTGGACGTGGATCCACTTTGGACGTACGTCCACAGCTCTAGGTCTAGTAGGGCCTTCTGTTGAAATGGGTGATGGTAAGATTTATAATTGTTGTCATGAGGAGTATTTACATCACAGGGCGGGGTGCCTCATATATATAACTTCCCAATCCCTGCCATGAGATAAGGTTCAGCCACCGTGATACTCAACACCTTCAATCTGCCATCTGGCGGCCGCTATGGCTGAGTAGCCATATGGGATACAAGTTCTTCGATCTAAGTCTTCCATTCCTCACTCTCACAGTCCTATTGGCTCACGATCCCAGGCACTTTGGCTGGCTGGGCTAGGTGTCAACTGGCGACAAAAACCTCATTCTTTTCGCTTCACGTTGAAAAATGCGCATTGCATTTCACATAGGCGCCAGCGGTATGATGCACGCCTGATCTTCCTCCATAATGTGTACAATAACAAGCGCGGCTAAATCAGGACGACTTGGTTATCTCTTGTGTATGCTGCGAGCTGGGTAACAGTCGAGGCTACCACAACTTGGTATGACAAGACGCCCTGTGGACATTTAACGGTGACTGAATGTCGTGCTTGTGGATCTTAATATTCTAGGCGTGTAAGAGGTGTGCTAGCGGCTTTACCTATTCAACCATCATATTGATGGGTTGCTTGTACCCCAGCATGTAGCGGTTGAAAACGAAGGTCTTTTGCGACGGTTGATGCTCAGCTAATTGACCGTTAATCAATTGCTGTCTTTTTTCGTCGCCTCGGTTGCACGTCTCGACCCAATTGACCGTTTAACTGTGGCTTCAACGTGGTCAACGGGAGTGAACGGTGAGCGGAGAAACCGAATATTATTTTCCATAATCCAGGTGTTTTAAAACGGAGCTTGCAGAATCTGGGGAAAAGCTGCGGGTTAAACATTCACAGAATTATTTGCATTCAGGTTTTGACTCCCATAGGATGAGGGTGTTCAACGTAGCAGGGTTGTACTCTCGCCTTGAAGCACGGTTAGCGAAACCGTGACCTGGTGCAAGAATAAAAACTGCCAATGTGCAGCAAAACTGAGAGAATGATGATAGGTAGACCCCTTATTTTATTTTCCATTCCCTTCACTTGTCTAAGAGACGCTTGAGGCCTATCTTTATTCGTGGAAGTGGCTACTTAAAAATGGCTGCAGCATCACGCACCCGACCGAGTCGACTTGTTCCGACCAAGAAAGCAAAGCGCCAGAAACAGTGTCGTCGTAAATCAACTCTGATGACAAAGGCATGCGAATACAGCAAGATGTGCGATGCAGATGTCTGTCTGGGCATCCGTCTCCGTGAGACGGGCCAAGTACATATTTTTTCGGCGGATGCTTCGGGATTTTGGGCATTTCTTAGTTCTCAGCTAGTACGTCGCCAATGCTACCTGATGGAAAGTCCACTAACGTCTCCAGAATTCATATTATCCAACCCCGAAGCTAGTAACGGATCGAGATCTTGAGGTGATTTGACGCGCATGTCCTACTCGGAGATATTATATATGGATCAAGAGATCAGACAACGAAACTAAAGGACCTCTTCCCGCCATTCTGGCCGGGCGCTCGTCCAACCCTGATATCTACATCCTTGATGACCTATGCTTTTTAAGTATAGCGTCTCTCTCCGTGCTTGTTGGATGACCTCTATTATACCTTGAATTGTCTACCATGATAGAGCTTAAGCGAACTCCCTCGATAGAGAATACAGCTGTAATCTGTCTGCTTCCTTCTCGCGCCTGCGCATGATTTCTTAAGAGAGTGCATTCCCTGTGCTCCTTTTTCTTTTCTGGAAATAGCTAAGTCGTGAAATGCCACGGAAGTAGAAGCATATCGTGAGTGGCACACGGAAGTGGAAGCCAGGCGAGAGTGGAAATCGGGTGCGAGTAGAAGCCAGGTGAGAATGCACGCTATCCGGAGAAACCATGCTGTGGCCCCCGGTAAACAGCACCAGGAGGCGGACACTGGCGTATGGTATACCCGATTCTAAAAACCGTGCTGTGGCCCTCGGTAAACAGCGCCGGGAGGTACGGGATACCAGGAGGCGAGCACTGGCACATGGTATACACGATTCTGGAAAAACCGTGTCTCATGGAAATGGAAGTCGGGCGAGGGTGGAAATCAAGCGAGAGTACAAGGATGTAGTAGACGGATGAGAGGTAGAGGCAAATGGAGTACACGCTTTCGGCATAATGTGGCACAAGAAAGACAAAGGAGAAAGCAACGTAGAAATTTGGCTGCCGTACTAAACTCAAGTCATTGAACTAGACCTACAACATGATATACATGCATGACTGTCCATTCATACACTGATAAGGGAGGTGTGAGGAGAACAACGGGCAAAAAAGCGAGGAAACTGACGGTGAGGCCAACCCCAGTGAGAAAGAATATGAACAAAATGTACTACATACTGTACCTCTGCCATCTACACGCGCTCCGCTTACGCTCACGTGAAGTCGCTGTGGGGGTAGGGGCATAAGATCAGTTCTTGTAAAAATCATTCGTTTTTGGATATATTATGGCGTTTTGGAGGTGAAAATATATTTTAAAGTTGGAGTGGGCGGCGGTGTGCGAGGACTGCTCGGGAATTAGGTTACATGAATATAGCTACAATCACAGAGAAAATCAAAACGCTACTCGCGTCATTCCAAGCTTGCAAAGACTTTGCTTCACTTGAACTGGAACTGCCCGTAGACGTGCTGGTTGGGCTGGAACTGGTTGGGCTGGAACTGGTTGGACTGGAACTGGTTGGACTGGAACTGGTTGGACTGGAACTGGTTGGACTGGAACTGCTTGAAGATGTGCCACTCGCACTAGAACTGCTTGTAGAGCCATTGCTTGTCGACGTGGATGCATTGCTCGATGTTCCCAAAGTACCGCCTAGAACAGCGGCCGGTTCAAAGCTCCCGCCTACTTTTGCTGCTGCCGCTTTGAATAAAGCAAGAGTATCTTGGCCACTGGTACTGAAGAAGAGACATTCGGTTAACATAATTGAACTCCTGACTTTGACGACATTGGTGTACTTACGGCGGATTAATCACTGCAACCATGCCAGCCTGACAGTGTCCAACCTGGGCGCAGTATAACCAGATAGGATTTGTATCATTAACGGTAAGAGTGAAGATCATGTTCTACATTTGGAAGAATTAGGTGGTCAGCATATCTTCCACTTTGAATGAACTCTGTAAGACTTACTGATTCACCGCTTGTTGGCACAAATCCACTGAAAACACTTGCATCGTTCAAAGGGTGACATGGATTCGCAAAGGACGCCTGAGTCACCGAGTGGTTTCCCGGATAGAAGTGGAATTCGACTTTATCACCTGGGGACACAGTGAGTGTATCCGGGGAAAAGGTCAAACCATGTTCGCCCACATCAACGGACTGGACCCCCTTTGTGCCTGATCGCGCGATTGATGAAGACGATTGAGTAGTTGAGGGTGCTGTAGGCGTAGTACTGCCCTGATCTCCGCCATACTGGGCATTAATTACTGGAAGCCAAAATAGGGTGACGATGAACTGGAGCATTTTCGCCATTTTTGCAAATGAGATGAGCAATTACTGGTGCATGTAGATTGTATGAAAGCGACGATATCCAAACCCCATTCATTCGAAACTGCCAGACGATTGTCAGAATATATAGACATGGTAGAGATTGGGCAGAGTTCATCTGTTGTCAAGAAAATAACGAATGCAGCGAAGTTTGGGGAAAGTTTAGCATAACCATAGTACATACTCCCTTCGGTTATTGAAACTTGAGTGTCCATTGGCACTTGAGAATCGATAGGTGGTGGTACTCATCTCCGCCACAGTTAAGATATCACATGACGTAATGGAGAAGAATCTAGACCATTGTAGTCGGCAATGTGACATCATTTGCATTATATCAACCAGGGAAAGACGCGTTTGCGCCACGACTAAAGTCAATTACTTTATCACTGGAAACAGTAACTATGGAAAATGAAAGTGTGATAAGACCCCAACTGTACCTACTTTACCAGGCCATTAGGCGTTCTTTAGCAGTACATGCTGAGATTATTTCGCAGGGAATACTTCATTAGTAGTATCAAATACATTTGCAACTAGCAAAAAACTGGATACCCCCAGTCCCTTCATTGTGTTCTGTGTGATGACGTAACCAAGCTTTGAAGATTTTCTCCCTCCCAAAGTTTGCTGATACCCGTCTCACTCACCCCCACGGTACGGAGTAGTGGCCACAAAATGCATAGACCAGATATTCTCTGGAAGTGGGTCTGCTCACCCCTTTGCTCACTGAGCCTGGGCAAAGGTTGAAATGATTCTTCTCGTGGACCCGGGGGGTTGCGAGGTATACGGAACTGCACGTGAGCTGGAGCTAGTGCCTAGCTCCTGGGAACTGGTTGGCTCTCTGTGGCCCATTGTTGAGTAGTTGCAGGGGGCGTAACAGAAGACCAGCCAGACCAAGTAGACCATCCAGGTACCTAAATCATGGCTAGCTTTGACCCTCCATTTCAAGTAAGAAACGGATCTCAGTGGATAATTTCCTCGAGGCGCAACATTCCCGAATGGGCGTGGGTGACGGGGTCGCATTAGGTGGCTGGCTCGCTTGGGAATTACGTTATTCCGACTTATCTGGAAGGCAAGATCCTTCGGGCCCTTCACGTAGACTCTTCCCATGCATCATTATGGCTAGCACTGAGCGGTTAACGAAGGCATTGAGCCGATTGTTGTCTATTTCTTTGATCTTCAACTATATATTCCCGTGTTTTATATTAGTATACATGGCCGTGCTTGGTCTTCTCTTCTCCTTGTTGCATATGGTTCGCAATCCGAAACACATGGCTTCTTTACGACAATGGCGGACGTCTTTTTTAGAAGCAGCTCAACCCAGCCTATTTGCCTTGAGTGACGTGCTTCTAAGTGGTGCGAAACGGGAGCTTTTGAATCATGCACACGGAATCGTTCTGGAAGTTGGCGCCGGGCGAGGGCATACGTTAAAGTATTACGATCCTGGGAAGGTTTCCAAGGTTTGGGCAGTTGAGCCGAGTGAAGAAAATATGCATGCTTTGAACCGCGAAATCCTACAACTTGGCTTGTACGATTCTTGTCAACCCTTACGATGCGGTATCGAGGACGTTGAGACTCTGCATCATGTCGGAATTATCGACGAAACCGTCGACACGGTGGTCTGCATCTTGTCGCTTTGTACCATTCCGAAACCTCGCGACATCATTTCCGACCTATATTCTCTAATGAAACCTGCTGGTGGTCAACTCCTTCTTCTCGAACATGTCGCTTCTGAGCACTACCTGACGAGGATTGTTCAGAACTGGTACACGTCATTGATCTGGCCGTATGTAACAGGCGGGTGTGAGTTAAATCGAGATACAGCAAAGTGGTGTGTTGAAGTCACGAGAAACGGAGGCGAAACGGCATGGACAAGCGTGGAGGTTCATACCATTGCAGGAGGTTGGTGGAATGTCTTTCCTCATATAAGTGGGAGGTTGATAAAAGCTTGAAGCGCTTAAAGAGTTTTCAATTGCAGCTCTCTAATCGCATTGGCGATCTTCTGATAGCCTAAATCCAATCACTGGTATCCTGCTCCTCAGAAGTAGACTGCTGCAGACAACGCTCACGCTGCTTAACGCCATGGCTAAACTGGCCCAGACCGGGTCGAGTCTGATATGACCTCCACTGGCTTTCACAGGATATAAAACTCCAGCAGCCACAGGTAAGGCGATGAGATTATAAACCAACGCCCAAGCGAAGTTGAACTTGATCCTCTTAAAGACAATGCGACTGAGATCAATCAGTGTCAGCAATGAATCTAGCCGAGACGAAACAAGAATGAAATCAGCGGAGGAAATGGCAATATCGGAACCAGAACCAATCGCAACTCCTACATCTGCCATTGTTAAGGCTGGGGAGTCATTTATCCCATCTCCTACCATGGCGATCGTCGCCCTTCTGTCTGTATATTCAAGTACCTTTCCAAAAGCGTTCCGAGAGCTGACTTTCTTTAACGTCCTTTGGAGGTACCGAATTTTCTCGGCTTTCTGCCCGGGAAGCACACTCGCAATTATGTTTTCCTCAGGGATCCCAACCATTGTACCAACGGCGGTTGCGGTGGTTAGGTTATCTCCGGATATCATCCAAACGTCTATTCCTCTCCTTTTCAGCGCCTTGATAGTAGGAAATGCTTCTTGGCGGAGAGGATCAGAAACTGCGAGAGTCATGACCAAGTCCAATGATGTAGAGACCGTAAGTGGTGGGCCAGTTTCACCACCTGAGGCACTTTTCATGGCAACCAACGAGATCGATTTCCCTTGAGCTTTCCAGGTGCCAAGTTTTTCCGCAGTGGTGTTTGGGATGTGGACATTGTAGTCAGCCATGAGAGCCTCGTTTCCGATAATGATCATCACAGTCTGCTTCGTAGCTGAGAATGTGCCTTTCATACCCTTGCCGGCGATCTCATCCATGTTTTCCACTTGGACCGATGTCGTCTCTTGGGACTCACAAAATGAGACAACAGCCTTCGCAACTGGATGGCTGCTGTTCTCCTCCAGAATTTTGATCATTGTTCGAACAAAACGTTCATCAGCACCAGGCATGACCTCATGGTCTGTGATCACTGGCTCTCCGCCCTGTGTTAAGGTACCAGTTTTGTCGAAGACTACGCAATCTAGTCCGCTGGCTTCCTGGAATGCTTCTCCTCCACCTTTGACAAGGATCCCGTTTCGAGCGGCTAGGCCACCACCAACAAAGAGGGCAGTGGGAGCGGCTAGAGCGATACCGCAAGGGCAGGCTATCACGAACACAGCGATAGCAAATTGTAATGACCAAAGTGGCCACCCTCCCCGGTTGATATCCAGGTAGTCACGTGGAAGTGCGCCAGAAAGGCCGAGGCCCAGCCATATAACCCATGTAGAGATGGCGATGAGTGTGACGAATGGTACAAAGTAGCTAGTCAGAACGTCCGCGATACGTTCAACTGGCGCGCGTCGAGTTTGGCCTTCCCTGACCACGTCGACAATTTGATCCAACATGGACGCTCCAGAAATGCCGCTGGCTCGGATTGAGATAGGACCGCCATTGTTCACGGTACCCGAAAAGACCTCGTCATCAACTGACTTCTTCACCGGTCTCGACTCGCCCGTAAGATTGGATTCGTCAAAACAACCCTCGCCCTCGATAACGTGTCCGTCACATGGGGGAGAGCCGCCGTGTGGGACTCTGACGATGTCACCGATTTCCAGAAGGTCTGCGCTGATTCGTCTCGTCTGCTGTCCGGAGCCTTCATAAATGAGTGTGGCCTCCGTTGGTCGAAGCTTTGTCAACATTGTAACCGCGTCACCTGTTTTTGCTCTGCTGTACGCTTCAATGAGCTTTCCAATGAGTAGAAACATAGTCAGAAAGACGACCGAGTCAAAATAACTCGTGCGATTAGATTCCGTTGCAAAGCTTGGCGATTGTGTAGCTGCCATGGCTAACTCCGAGACAGATGAGAAGAACGCAATAGAGGTACCCAAGGACATGAGCATATTCATGCTTCCGAAACGGTAGAACCTTTGGAGTATAGGCGTCGAGCTCCCAGGCTTCCATAGTGCGAATATCTCCTTCAATGCGCGACGATGGAAGATGTCAGCGGCAAAGAAGTATACAGGACAAGCCATGAGGAAGGAAGCCCAATCCCCACGCCGAACTTCACCAGACCACATCGGCCGCATCAAAAATTGCCGAAGACGATTCTCTGACGGAACTAGGCTCATAAAGACGATCGTAATAAGAAAGGTTGGAACAGCAACAGCGACAGAAAGAACGGTCCGAAGCAGAAGACGTCGCTGTTCACGAGTATTGATCTTTTGTGAACGCTCTTCCAACGATGGCGGGTGATGAAGGGAGGCCTTTAAATTAGGGTCTGCCGTTGAGATCGACGCCAGGATATGCCGAATAGTGAAACCAGGGGCGTTCGGCGTATAACTGACCTTTAGGATTGGATCGGTCACACTCAACAGTTTATCAACTCTTACCTCCCCAGCACACTGCTTCAGATACCCGACGATTCGAGGAGGGCAATGATCACAGTACATTCCACTGACGTGGATTGCGATCTCTCTCCGCCCATTTCGATACAGCGTGCGGTCCAGTTCGTTCACGTCATTCAGAGCAGCCTCGTAACCAATATCCTCGATAATCCCTGCAATCTGAGGGAGGTGATCTTTCCCTTCGAATATGACCGTAGCGCTGTTTGAGAGGAGATTTATGTCGACCCTTTTTATCCAGCCAAAGTTCTTTAGTGCCCCTTTGATAGCCCCAATACAGCTACTGCAGGTCATCCCACCCACAGAGTATGACGCTCGCAAAGTGGCAATCTGGGGCTCCCGATCGGTCTCCGGTAGGGCAGAGTGTTCATCGATCTGTTCCACAGTCGCCTTATATCCCACGTCTTCTACAGTCCGAAGGATATCCGCCGCGTGGCCTTTGTCCTGAATTGTAATCACGGCACTATTGGTAAGAAGAGTAACATTCACGGACTGTACCCATGGTTGCGTCTCGAGTGCTTTCGAGATCTTGCCAACGCAGGTGCCGCAAGTCATTCCCAGAATAGATATGGCCACTTTAACCGACTTCGGAGAAGCTGTAGAGTCGATAGCAACAAATGGTTCGTTCGTTGTATCTAGTTGCACATTTTAGTTTCCATCGCCGCGTGTGCCGCCACTATAATAGTTTATTGCGAAACCCTTACCTTGTCCAACGGTTGAAGCAGAAAGCGTTTGCTTATCGGATTTCTCCTCTTTCTCAGCGCGGCAAATATCGCATCGTTCAATGTGTGTAGCTATTCTTTTCTTTTCAAACGTGTTGGCCGACTTATAGCGCCTTGACCATATCTCCACGGCCCGGTCGATCCATCCGTCTTGCTCTGCCAAGGAGCTCTCGTTGCGGTTGCCATCCTCGGTATCAAATCCAGTTTCTGCATCTCGGACCACATCGTAGATCTCAAACCCAGCATCATAAAGCGCTCTTGATAAAGTCGACTCCGGTAGAGACGGATGGTGGCGAACCGTGACCGTCTGAGAGACGATAGATAGATCCACCGAACTAGGCCTTGGGGCAAGCGTGAAAAGAGCCTCCTCAATGTTCGACACGCAAGAGGCACAATGAAGGTTTGACAACAGGAACGTCGTGGTACGGTCGCGGGTATCTAGCCCGGGCGCAGACTCAACCATGCTGGGACCGGGAAAGGCCTTCGACGGTACGACTTCAGGTGGCTTTTTTAAGGGCAACAAATCCTCGTCGAATCTTCAGGATGAACCAAGCATTGTGAAAACTCTGCTTTTCGGTTGCTTCTGGATCTAGCTGGCTTAAGTAGCATGGCGCTTTGGCCTCCTTGGGTCTTTGTCATTCTGGCGCACGGTTCAAGTCGGATCCGCCACGTTCTATCTGTACAGCCAATCGAATGCGACTGAGGAGAGACTTTTTCCATCCATGGTCCTCCATGGTGAGCAGATTTGAGCCACTTTTTATCACAAGCTTTTACCCCACATCGCTTCCTCCAAACTATCTATCAATTTTCTGGTCGACGGTTTCATCCTTGAGAGCGCTATATGAATGTCATGTCATTTAACTCTATCTACAACCTCGAAAGCATCTTCTTTACAGATTCTGCACCCAACCCATGATGTGGGCAACAACGTCATCCAGCTCCTATGCCGGGACTTGCATATTTCTAGTGATCCTTGGCGTTATTCTTTTGTCTTTGGTTTCTTCCAGGTCTATGCTCGAGAAGCGATGGTCCAGACGCGAACTCAACAGACGGCATGTCCTCTTTCTCAACAAGGACAGTTCCGGACTCATGGATAAGTCGGAAACGTTACTGACTCCGAATGGCCTGGAAAAGGATATTATCATTATCGAACAACCTACAAGGGCACGGAGATCGTGGAAAACTATCATGCTGAAAGCCACAATGACTACATTGATCCTGGCAATTTTATACATACAGTGAGTATCTTCGCTAGCTTGCGACCGTATTTGTTTTTAACAACTCGCAGGATGATTTTCATCATGACAGAGAACATTGGGTATATTTTGTCTATCCTTGGCGGCGTGTTTCTTGGAACATTAGTGATGGGGAGATACGCTCCGAGAGCGACGGATGCAAATCTACATCACACCTGAAGACTTTTTTTCGGTTTCCTGAGGCCGTGTAACTGCAAAATCTATCCCTAAGGGAACAAAGGACATTGTCGATCAAACCTTGATAAAGCCGGTGTGGAAAAGCACATGACTTCGGCATTGGGTGGGGAAGGTGTTGTTGTTTGGTCGAGTCTTTTTAACCACACTAATTCTCTACGAAGGATGTTGTTTAAACTAGTTCACCGTTTTCACCATTGTTTGCATTCTCTGTTGTAAGCCTTCGGATTGCTGCTTCACCGCCCCGCCATTATGTTGTCCCATTGATTCCCGTTGAACTCACAATGAAAGGACCAGTGCGTTTAATTCGATCAATCACTACAGTAAACCAATTGACTAGGTATTAACAGTATCCATGATTGACATCCCTCACCAACCGCGGCGTTGAGGCAGCCACAGGTCCTCAGGGGAGGGAGTGGAGAGTCTCTAGGATCGGTATCTCCTAATAGGTTCCAAATAATAACTCATCGGCGGTGTGAGGGTCTCCCGTATGTGTAGATGAGGATCAAGTTTAAGGAAAACTATGGTCAACTCTCAAAGGAACTCAGATGCGCCATATAGGTCCATATCCTCCGTTTATCATTTGTGCCTCATGTATATCCCTACCAGACGGCTTCATGGGTTCACGGTTTGCATGTCTCCGTGAGACGGCCAAGTATATATTTTTTCGGCGGACGCTTCGGGATTTTGGCCGTTTCTTGGCTCTCAGCTAGTACGTCACCAATGCTATCTGATGGAAAGTCCACTAATGCCTGCAGAATTCATATTATCCAACCCCGAAGCTAGTAACGGATCGAGATCTGGAGGTAGTTTGACGCGTATACTGTACACAACTCGGGGATGCTATATATGGATCAACAGAGCAAAATAACGAAACTAAGGGACCTGGGAGCTCGTTGCAACCCTGATATCTACGTCCTGGATGTCCTATGCTTTCTAAATAGCGTCTCTCTCCGTGCTTCTTGGATGAGCCCTATTATACCTTGAATCGTCACGCATGATAGACTCCCTCGATAGAGAGTAAAGCTGTAGCTTTCCTTCTCGTGCCTGCTCATGATTTCTTAACGTGATAACCAACTACACCATCCGGCCAACCGCGTTCGTCGAACCGTTGTGTAAATTCCATCTGATAACGATAGGCGCCCGTTCAGTTTTTCCATGTGCCACTCGAGATATGTCATAAACCGTGCTTTCCACCCGACTACAGTAGGCGCCCGCTCAACCTTTCCATGTGCCACTCACGATATCTCATAAACCGTGCTTTCCATCGGATAACGATAGGCGTCCGTTCAGCTTTTCCATGTGCCACTCACGATATCTCATAAACCGTGCTTTCCACCTGACTACAGTAGGCGCCCGTTCAGTTTTTCCATGTGCCACTCACGATATCTCATAAACCGTGCTTTCCATCGGATAACGATAGGCGTCCGTTCAGCTTTTCCATGTGCCTCTCACGGTGAGATGCCAGGCACGTGATTCTATTTAGCGTGCCTATTTTGGTTTAGTGCCTCCTTCCAGTTACCGCCGCACGTTTTCGTAAAGTTCCCACAATCGCGGCTTCAACTTCTCTATCTCTTCGCTCTCCTACTCCTTCTTTCTCACTACCCTTCCCCCATGCGCAGTTTACTACTGATGAGACATATTCGCTATTGATTCAATTCACCGTCCTCCTACCGTATTTGCCTCCGGCCGATCCTTTGCGGTGTCTCCCCGAGTACTCGAGTGCGGTCTACTGCCTTCCTTCGCCGTACTCTGCTCCGTTCCCTCTTTGCGCTCAGATGATGATGTGCGGATCATTTCAGAACCGAGCAAGACCGGGATACTGCTTCGATGATTAGTGACGCTGTTACGGGAAGTGGCTCATGTGATGCGGTATCAATGTTCCCGCATGACGAAGGCATCTCTGCTTAACTCAGACGGTCTGAGCAAGTAAGAGCTAGAAATTACAGCGATGTTGAATGTAATGATCTGTTGTAGACCTACAACGAAAGCCATAGTCCGCCCGCGAATGTTCTCTCGAGAGAAGCAGAGCTGCCTGTGATCGCTTCGAAAGAGGAGAAAACGTGGTCCGTCCCAGGGCACATTGCTTCCGGAGCAACAAGACTGCCTGGGATAACTTGAAAGGAGGGAAAACTGTGGCCCGTCTCAGGATACACCCTGTCCGGAGCAGCAAGGCTGCCTGGGATAGCTTGGAAGGAGGGGAAACCATGGTCCATCCCACGAAGGACTCTCTCGGGAGATGCAGATCTGGCTGCGGTAGTTTGGAAAGAGGCGAGACACATGGACAGCTGTGATGACCCTGAAAGAACCCATTACTTTACTAACGCATCATCTAGAGACGTTATGGAGTATGTACAAAATATGCCCTGACACAATTGTAGTCAAGGTACGTTCTAGCATTGCATATAAGATCAAAATCGTTCTGCAGTCTCTCCTTCCCTTGTCTCTCAGGTCTCGGTCCGTAATCAACCTTGGCGTTGGGTAGTAGGAGCCCTAACAAGTCAGCTTTCTTTCCCTAGCAGAAGACTCTGCCACATACTAATTGTGAAGTAAGAAAAGCCCAAAATCCGGAAGCATCTGCCGATTGTAGAATATCTGGAGCTGGGCACTTAAATACTGTGTGCAGCAAAATGGGACTAACCAAAAGAGGTTAGTAGCTAGCTGGACCTTGTATCTGTCTCGACACAATCATACTAAGAACGGCTATTGTCGACTCTTGATACAAGACCTAGCACAAGAAAGTGAAAAGAGATGCCCCCACTGTGAACCACTTTTATTTAATGAGAACGCAACGCTGATGAATCTTTATTGTCATCAGTTTGTCATGAGCAACGTCCAAACTGCGACCGCAAGGATGGAGTATTGGAGATTAGCCAGATTGTACCGCGAAAAACCGGTGCTCCTCGTCGTGCTACTAGGTAAAGCTGGTGTGTTCGTCGAGTTCGTCGCCTTAACTACTCCCAGTATTTCGCTGGCACCCTCAACAAAGACCAACGCGAAGCCGCTCTGCGTACGAGCGGAGTCAGCATTACTATAACGCTATTAGTGAGAGTTGGGATCGTGGCACAGTACCATTAGATGCCATTGCATGTGGCAATGCATAAGCCATGCTCCGGGATTATCGGTGACGAATCTGATCGCAAGCCATCCGGATGCAGGAATATCTGCCGTATCGCGATACACTGGGTTATGGAGATTGAGCACACCCTGGGGTACGTCGAGCACTGATGTATAAGGGAAATTTCCAGTGCCAGAGCCCAAGATCCAAAACTTGTGGCCATGCAAATGTATCGGATGGCCCATCTGTTCACATGATAATCAGTGTCATTAACACATAATATAACATTGGGCATAATCTCACCGTGTCCATGGAATCGTGGGCTATCTTCAAGATGATATCGATTGTCGAATTGATGGGCAACTGTATCGTAGTGTTGGCTAGCCATTCATCGGAGGTATTGCCATAGAGAATCGGCACTGCTGGTTCCGTATATGGATACCCGTTCATCACCCATGTGACAATACCCGTCTCATTGATGGTAAAATGTTTGGTCACATCTGCTGCTCCCACAGGTGGTGCGTTGCTAACAAAGGGTTGAAGTGAAGTCGCATCAAGCGTCGTTGCGTTGGCCGTTGCCGACCCATTAAGCAACATCCATGTAGACATCGGATCTTCCTTAATCGACGGTGCCATGGTCGTAGTCGTCATCGTCATATTTTGACCCTAAATAGTCCATCAAGTTAGATCAGAATGTTTATGACAGCCTGACGGGATGTAAAAACTCACGCTGTACGACACGACGGCTTGGCCTTCGATGACTTGTTGCATATCACCGGTTGGATACGAAGCAAATCGGAGATAGTAGTCTCCCGGCACTTGATCAAGCCTAATCATTACTGAATAGCGTTGACCGAGTGATATGTGGAGGACCTGAGCCATCGCTTCGTCAGCTTGTCACTGGGAATATGGCACCGGCAGCATCAGTCACCTGAACTTCCTGGGGTGTAACATAAAGTCCATCGGCAGCAAAGACCCAAAGAGAATGTGCATCCAACGATATACTGAGATCGCTAAGGGACCCTGAATTGACAAGATTGAGAGCCAGCCAACCTTGGGTGGTATTAGCAGGGATTGTCAACAGTGGGCTAGTTGTGTTAGTGCAAACGTCCAACGGGAGGCTGCTGGCATTGAATCCAGGACGAAAATTCATCACTGGAGTACAGCCGCGAGGAGTAAGGGACACATTTGACATGGAAGACATTGCAGACGAGGAAGGCATTGGGACCGTCATGGTCTCCGAGGTCATTTGGGACGACGTAGAGGTCGGCATTGACATGTCTCGTACCATCATATTTCCCATATCCATGGAGCTGGAGGTCGGCATATCGGTCGAGCTCGTCGTACTCATGGAGCTGTTTCCATCCGAACCTAGCCCCAACCCAGTTCCAGCTTGAAGGATATATTCTGGAAGACAAGTCACTCTCCCTTGTCCGTTCGCAATGAGGCTGTCAACACAGAACGGGAATGCGCCAGTCTCAATGTACCGCCGGTATATCGTGTCGGATGTCTCATGGGTCCAGTCATTCAAGAGGATGTTCGTTGCGCTATTTTCAGCTTGTAGAATATTTGCCAAATCTGCGCTGTTATTCCCAGCCAGTTTCTCGAACGGCCGAGAACGATTGGAGGCCGGATGGATAAGGAGCGGTCCGCGGATAGCGTCATCGTAGTATGCCCGAAAGTGTGAATGGTACCAGTAGAAGCCGTATTGGTCTCCCACGGAAAATCGGTATGTGAAATTGCCGCCTGGAGGAATTGGATACTAGAACATGTCAACGTCACCCATTCGGAAGGGATGTGAAGACCAACCTGCGTGACTCCGGGGACACCGTCCATCTCAGGTGTCCCGTGTTGAAGGAGACCTGGTGAAAAAGGGATGTCAGCAATATTGGGCCCCGCTACTCCCCACGTCCGTGGCAAACTCACCATGCCAGTGGATGGTATTTTCCACCGTCAAGTTGTTCGTCACAAACACTTCAAGCTCATCGCCCTCTTCGACGTCGATGAGAGGACCAGGCTGCTGCCCGTTGATGAGATAGACCGGTCGAGAAACCCCATCTAAGGATCACAGGCATTAGATAGAACCGACTATGTCGAAGCTAGGTACGAAGCAAGGGATTACCAGGAGCGTTTCTCCCACTATGGATAGTGAAATTGTACTGGCGAAGAACCGCATTGCATAATTGAGGCCCTCCAACCAGGAGGAGAGCCGTCAATCGGACAACGGTCTGGATCGATAGCATGGTGCAAGCTGAGGATCGAAAGATATTTGCTGTTTGTACTTTGTATCTGGACGGATATCAAAATATAATATACGGGGGCATGCATTTCAGGTCGTCGACCCGTCACAGCGCCAAGTAAAATCACGCCTCATTTAGCGCGATCTGCGGAGTGCTGTAATTCTTATTCGTCAATAATGGCATTTTGGTGGGGCGTCCACGCACAATTCGCGCATCCGTTTCCTTAGCCTGTCCCTGACCCCGAATAAGTATCTATAGAATTTGTCCCCTGCCATACATCTGAATCTCCACTGTCCCGTTGTTGAGAACAAAGGTTTGAGCAGCAAAATGACAGTTCCGTAGGATATGTCCAGTTTTCCCTTCTTTGCGTTCCTATCTGTATATATTGCGGGAGATCCTGGCAGGCTTGATAGCTCCATACTTTCACGCACAAACCGCGCACCTCAGGCCTGGGCGGCCTTGGCGATGAAACACACAACACTGGTCAAATTACATGCGGCTGTTCTTACGTGGCACTGAGCGATTTGTGCAATTTGGAGAGCAAAATCTCCTGCGGATAAAACACCCTCAAAAAGGAGTTGTCTCGTCGGCTCCAGCCCCTGCCTCTTTGAACGTCCATATGCCTGAAACGAACGAAGTCAAGCAAAAGGAACAGAGTCACCCATCGTTTCCACCAAAGTCTCACCGCACTGCTCTGAAACGAGGAACGGGTGCAGGGGTTCCTAGGCTGAAAAAATTTCTGGTTGCGACCGCCCTGGCCTGGGGGCTTCCAGGTAATACCAAATGCACGTGACCCATATCTATTGTGGACGCTTTCTTAGCTAGCCAATTATTTCACACATATCAGATGCCATTTTTTGAGCAGCCAAGTGCGTTGAAACTTCGACAGCTTCACTGTTTCCTTCTGTTGCAACACCAAGGCCTGTTGAATCGCGTTGTAAAAGGTGGTCAAATTCATCGCTGGTCTATTTTTTATGAATTTTATATTTCTGCTGCGTCTAGAATTAGCGGTACGGTTAAACAAAGGTCCTGATATTCTTTCACTCCGTTTTAACCGCCAACCTTCGTCAAGTTTGGTCACAGTTTCGCTGGCCCCCATAAAACTTTCATTGCTCAAATTGAGCGTTGGAATCTCTGCGTCGATGGTTAACTGTATACAGGAGACAGTACCCAGTGTTTGACAGTTTTATTCCTGACTGCATCAGTTTCTTTGGGCATGCAAGGCACTTGACCGAAATCCAACTCGTGTTCAGACTCATTTTTCTACAATGCGCAATATTGATGCGTTTACCTGCGGGACGATCGTCCATTTCGTCATATGGCCTGGAGGCTGGCTTGGGTTCTGGCTAGTTCAAAACAAACCAGCCACCCGCCAGCCACATTTGTGGAAGTTATGATAGGGTAAAATGCGGTACCTATTCTTTCGTGCAACCCTCTTGTCTGCCCTCTGTTCTCCGGTCGGGTCTCCTAGGACTCTTTTCCTCTCAAGAGGATTCTCTTAAAAATGATCCCCTCGAAAGAATGTTTTTGTTCCGAAGTTTCCAATCGGGATTCTTTCCTGAGATGATCTACCTGAAAACAACTTTTTATAAACGTCGTCTTACAAAAGCACTAATAAGAACCTCTATATAGTCCCAAAATAGATATAAGAGCTGCTTCTCATTTTGTTAGCTATCCTAAGGGGTTTCTTTCGGGGCGACATAGCTTATATACGTGGCGGCCTCTTGTCTGGGGCTACATATATCTGTATCTAATCTACAAGGGTTCTCATGATTGCTTAGGCTTCACAGAAGCATAATATGTGATCGGCGTTTTATCTAACTAGTACACATCTGGCACCTATGACACGCCCAGAACATCAACATCCTCAAGCACGACGTTTATTGAGGACGACACCAATACGATCTTTATGCACTTCGGGGGAGAGCTGAAGACACGATGAGGTCGATCGCACGCGAGTATAATTGTGAAGCGAAGGATCTTGATTCAATAGCATTAGGATGGTCTGCAGACCAGAAGGGCTGCAACAATGTAGGCAGACAACCGTCTGGGTCTTGTACTTGCCGTAGACACCCTGGGGTCGGCTTGGGGGATCCTGGAGACAAGGCGGGGCTTATTCCTTATCCTACAAAGAAACGTGCTAGCGGGCCCACTCCATCACTGACGGCCAATAGATCGACGCAGTGTAGTTGAGATTACGTGTCATCTGAGCTAAGGGAAGCGAGACGATGAGTGTCAGACCTAAGCCACTGTCTGTACCAAGGCGCCAGCGGACTTGTTTTTCGTAGGTTGCCGCCTTATCGCAATGGTGAGGGATTTTGGAAGGAATATAGTGCATTATCAGCCTTCGACATGATCAGCCCCAGTTCTTGTGAATTATTAGGTTTCTAGTCCCACCGGTTCTCAGATCCTGGTCTGCGTGAAAGCTCTCTAAGTAATTTGAGAACTGGAGGCATCCAAGTCTCCACATGCTTAGTGTCGTTGTATCCTAACGTAATCGCTCCTTCCCCATCTACCATATCATCAAATCTCCAAATTGCACGTTTTCTATCCCCGGCCCTCCGCACAGCTGTGCCCTGATAACGATGGAAGACACTAGCCACAGCAGGTCAAGACCTCACAAGAAGTACCGCATTTGACCTGGCACAGCCGCGACCAGTCATCCTGACCATCAACACCCGTCGCAGTCGCCGAGATAAGAGCCGATCCTAGCTCCGGCTGTACCGTAGCCGAATGAACCCCATAGCTATGGAAGCAATCGTTCATGATCGTTGCTATTTGCACAAACTCGGAAACTGTCTCGTTCGAAATGGCGACGTGGACCGAAGCCAGTGCCTTCTCTTGGTTGAGGCGCCATACGTGGAGTTCGTGGACTGACAGGACACCTGGGATCTTTGTTTCATCCCCAATGTTAGTCACTCGGGGACCAGAGTATAGAGTGAGGAACGCACAGTTTCGAGATCGTGTCGAATGTCGTCAAGATTGATACCACTCGGAACGCTTTCAAGTAGAATTTTGCCCGAGCTCCTCACTAGATAGGATATAGCTTAGTCTCTAAACAAGTCCGGTTGTTAAGGTGATACGGACCCAACGGAATTGACGTTGTAAGGATAACAAGCGCAATAGCCATGCTAACAGCAGGGTCTGCGTAGTAGCGAGCCGGGTACGCAGTGAGCCAGATCACTAGAGCCGAGATAATAACACCGATATTATTGGCAGCGTCGCCCAGCACATGGATCAAGACACCTAGCATGCCGAGGTCATACCCCTTCTTGGATGGTTGGCGGTGGTTGTGACGATGGTTGTCGTGTAAGGCAAAGACCTGCGGTAAACTTAAGTATGTGTCGACAAAACCCTCTCAGGGTGTATTCCGACCTGCTCTGTGCCATTTTCTGCTTTCCCAGGGGTCTCTATAGCCCCCGGAGCCCCTGAGCCCTCGCCGTGTGAATGATCGTGGTCTGGGCAGGAGGACTAGATTAGTGGATGGGTGACGGAGACAGGGGCTTTAGGCACGTACCGTGAAGGAAAGAGGCGCTGATAATGTTGAGAGCAAGGCCGACGCAGCCGATGATGAGCACAAGTTTGGGTTGTTCCACGACTGTGCGCTTGGATTAGCAGATAATGTGATGTCGGCACATAAGACGCCACCTACCCTCAACAGATACAAATCGTTCTATGGATTGTAGGAATATACTGACACCCAGCGCCAGAAGGAAAACGCCGTTAAAAAATGCACCGAGAAGTCGAGACCGCTGCCAGCCAAAGGATAGATCTTGGGGAGAATCTTTCTTTGCGGAGATCTAGTTTCAAGTTAGAAATGAGCACGAGCAGTTGCAAACTGTACAAGGGACCTTCAAAGCAGCAAATGCGACAACGAATCCAATAAGATCATTCAGCTAGGACATATTAGCTACTGAAAGTTCTCAAGAATAGGGAGGCGGCTCATCGCACATAGTGGAATGCGTCTGCCACGAGGGCAAGAGATCTTGTGTAGAATCCAACTAGAGCGACAACAGTTAGGCCACGAACGCTAATCGGGGATGTATTTGGTGGCACCGGATATTTCCGCAATGAAGAAGCAGAAAGAGATAGATATCACCAGCTGTAAACGCTGAGACTGGGTCAAATGCAACGCCATAGTTAGAAAAAAGCTACTGTAGTAATATTAGTTGCGGTTGAGTGTAATGACAATAGGCGGGTTGTGGAAAGGTGAAAGAAAAGGTGAGGGATCAGGCCGCACATTTCAGCCCTTTAGACTAGCGACGCTCGGTCCACGGACTGAAAATTTTTAGGTGGTGTGGGTAAACACCTAGGCTTCTATGAACGCTGGTCAGTAATTGGTGGATGCATCATCATCCCGTACTGTTATCTCCACCCCGAAATATTCCATTCTACGTTGGCCCTTCGCGTCCCGCCGAGGCATTGCTTTACATAGATTCCTGAACTAATAATATCAGATAATACTTGTCTATCCCAGTTTATTCTAGTTCGCATTTTCAGTATTCATATCCTTCGAACGGGTCAAATCGATGAATTAACCCGTTCGTGTGGATAGCCCGAGCTGCAAGGAAATGACTAATCCTTCTGCCACATCGTCCAAAAACCTTCTTGTTTTACTGTCTTCATTTTCTTTTATTCTCAAGCTCATGGAGTTCTACTCCAGTTAAAGTAATAGACCAGGTTATATTCTGGACAGACATCATTCTCTATACACCAACTAATCAGTCAAAGATCTTAATATATTGACCCTTGGATTTCAGGCGTCAAACAACTTGATTTATTTAGAAGGCTAGTACTCGGGCTGACTTCACCTCTTTTTTGAGCTGCAGTCGCAACCGTACAATAACCCTAATGATTTCACACCAATGTAAGAATAACTATCTAACTTGACTATTGTTTCATTCCAAGTATATAGAATTCAACTTTTGTCGAGCACAGCACCTGTGAGTGACGCGTCAGCTCTAGCAGTTACTGTGTTGGGGAGACGTTAAGTGAAAGCACTATAATCAATTCTCGGCCATATTACTCGCACTGATAATCATTGTGAGAGATTTGCCACAATTCGTCCAATATACTAGGAGTGAAAATTTATCATGTAAGGCTCCTGGGGACCAGACCAAATCCTCTGATACCTTGAAGGTCAATAAGACCGACACCCACGCAATCAGCGGTATATAATGGCATTAAACAGATGGGCAGAGGTCGAAATAAGGTTAAATAAGCCCAACCCAAGACGTCAAGAATATTCCAAGCACTATCATGCCAAAGTCCAATGATATCTCGTCCATTGGCCGAGTAGTGGGGAGTTCACCCCCAAGGTCCTCACCCACCGGGTCCGCGCCCGCAAGGTCCTCACTGAGTCTTTCCCCTCAATAATTAGGTACCCACCACCTCTTGGTTTGCACAAGCCCGACCTGTCACGGCAGGACTGTTGCCAATAGAGACTGAGGGGGTTTTGATTAATTGTCACTGTTTTCGATAGAAGTACATGGTCTCTTCCCTGGTTGTTGCCCAGGATCCCTCACCAGTCAGTAATTTGTTAACTTAATTTAGACTGCACCACTGCTTACTCATCCTACCTATGACTCGGGGGATGTTAATTTTGTGCTTACTGCGTAAATACGCGAAAATTGTCACGCGAGAAGAAAGTAATTGTGAAAATATGGGCATTTGATCACCCAGGGGAGCTACCACCCTGGCCAGAATAAGGAGAGCTTTGCCAGCTCTGCAAACTCTCAAACGTACTGAAGCAGATCTCACGACGAGCCATCGGCCAAACCTTTGGCAGGTATGGCCGAATACACTTCGATCTAGTCCAATTTTCCCCTGGCTATAACCAGCACCAATGGATGAAGCATTTCTACGTTGAAGGCATCCGATTTCACTGGCTATACAGGCATGAATTCAAATCGGAGTGTAGGGATGCAGTGAGAAGTTTCATAGCCCTTGCTAAAAATTGGTGGTACCTACCGATCAGAGCTTTCCATTATGACAATGAGCTATCCGCTGGTACAGAAATCGAAGGCTTCCTAAGCAGCCTAGGTATTGTGGGATCATACAGTATCCCCTACCATCCCGAGAAGAACGGCGCCCTGCGGAGCGATCAGGAGGCGTTATTTTGAACATGACGAGTCACCTGCAGATCGAGAGTCAGTTGCCAAACCAGCTATGGCCAGAGATGGTCACTACTCAGTATGGATTTTGAATCGAATCCCTACCTACCGACGGACGAGAACCGCTGGATAGTGCCCCGGGAGGAAGCACGACGAGATTTCGGTGGCGAGAGGACGAAGAATAACCTACTGTAACCTAGCCAATCTACGCATATATGGCTCTCTCTCGTACTACCGCATCCGCAATATCCCACGCCTTCGAAAGACCTCCCCCTGCGCTGAAATCGGTTTCCTTGTCGGCTATGTAGCCTCGAATGCGTGGAAGGTCTGGTTCCCAGCGAGAGCAAAGGTGGAGATCGTGAGAGATATCCGCTTCGATGAATCCAGGAAGTGGAAGCCCGATTTGGAGTACTGTAAGGATATCGTTCAGCATGCACGAGTAGTGTCTTGGGATGTTTGAACAGGTAGTTTTCATCTCCACAATGTGGCAAAGATATCGAATTGTCGGGCTTCTCCTGGTATCTTCATAACTTGAAAAAAAATTCTCTTTCAAGTGAAGTGGTTCTTGCGTTGCAGTATCGATTTCATCTTCGCATGTAACATGACTCGGTTGATGGGCCTCTGGAACAAGGACAGAGTAGTCTCCACTGTGAGGGGATTGAAGGATATGGCCAAAATATCCTCAACTTCGTCGTCAACAACGTAAATCAATTCGGGCGAACATTTGTAACGCCATCGGAGGCTTTGGATTATCCCGCTGGGCGCAGTGAATTTTTTCTCGTTTGGACCAACCTCCAGGTGTGCGAGGGGAGATAAAATGACTAGATTTCTCAGGCAACGCCTCCAGAGGAAATAAACGGGTACTTATTCTGGCCGTACTTGAATCAAAATCAAACGTTTCGTTAGTTTTATCTTGAACTCGAGGTATCCTCATATCCAGGAGCATTGGAAGAAGGGAGCAGCATGGGTTTAAATAGTCGATCAGTGGCTAACAAAGTCTCTCAGATGCAAGTCCAGCTAGTTCACCTAGCTTCACAGAATTACTATTAAAATATCACATATATATTCATAGTAACATGACTACCTCCGTAGATAAAACCCGATTTCGAAACTGATTTTTCGAGATGCGCATGCACCACGTGATTATGAAGATCAGGTGCCGTGCGGCACTAAACAGGTTTTAGTTTGTTGGCTCAGCCACAATGCTTCCCCTCTTTTCACGAGATAGGAAGAGCCACGTCAGCCATAAAACCGCTCAAGCATCTCCTACTCACGTCAATTCTCACTGATACAAACCTAAACAAAGGGCACATTCATATCATTCAATTTTTACAATGTCGAACCTTTTAGGTAAACTCGCGAATCAATTATCCGGGCAAAAGACGACACCAGGCTCGCAACAGTCATCATTTTCCGGCATCCAACACAAGCTCACTGACGCCGTGACCGGTCAAAAGCACCCTCAAGATTATCAGGGCCAACCTGGACCTGATGCTGGTCAGTTTCGCGACGTCTCATCCACTGACTTTAGCTTACATGATTTGCAGGTGGCCACGGCGGGTACCAAGGAGGACAGGAGAGCTACAGAGGCGGCCACGGTGGTTACGAGGGAGGTGACCACGGCAGGTACCAAGGAGGACAGGCGAGCTACAGAGGCGGCCACGGTGGTTACGAGGGAGGTGGCCACGGCGGGTACCAAGGAGGACAGGAGAGCTACAGAGGCGGCCACGGTGGTTACGAGGGAGGTGGCCACGGCGGGTACCAAGGAGGACAGGAGAGCTACAGAGGCGGCCACGGTGGTTACGAGGGAGGTGGCCACGGCGGGTACCAAGGAGGACAGGAGAGCTACAGAGGCGGCCACGGTGGTTACGAGGGAGGTGGCCACGGCGGGTACCAAGGAGGACAGGAGAGCTACAGAGGCGGCCACGGTGGCTACGAGGGTGGTCACCGCGGGTAGGATTAAGTGCTGGAGCGCTAGCCAAGTACAGCTACAGGAAAACGAACACGCGGACTTGGCTTAGCAGGCATATTACTAAGAAATCAAAGTGCTTCAAGCTAAAATATACCAAAGAGACACTAAGCAGCTCCATTACCATGAAGACAACATCTGAGCTTAGCCTACCACATACAGTAACATGTAATGTTGGAGTTATGGTATATAATGTAACAAGTCACCACAGCGACTTTTTACTGCCCGTCTTTGATACCGGCATTCTAGATTGTACATTAGCTCAATTCTGTTAGCTTCTGTCTCTTTAACTTAGGGTGATGCAGCTGATGCTATTCCAAAACGGTTAATACACCACTCCGAGTTCCAATATTCCAGATTCTTATGGACAGGGTAAGTGAATTTTCTTTACTTCCTCACGCTACGTCTTGTATCTGGAGTTAGGGATAGAGGAAAGTTATTTTTCATTATCGATGACTGTAGAGTTCTAGTAGCATCCGAAAAAAATCCATTTGTTAATACGCATGAAAAGGGTTATAGGTGGCCGATTAGGCCCATAGCCCAAAGACGAACAGTTGAAGGAGGCTGGTATCCGTGTCAGGGTTTGGGGTTTAGATTGGCCCGTGCAGGCGAACCATTCACGTGCTGCGGTCCTATGGAAACCGACAGGCTGACACAATTTCCGAAAACTCAACAACACCTCAAATTCACAAAAATTGGACTGAAAGCAAACACTGACTTCAACGATGGGAGGCGACTATTGTGACCCACCGGCTCCGGCCCCTAAGCCTGATGTTACGCCACTCGCGGCTCCAAGTGAGAAGACGAGCAGTTGCCAGGATTCGTGCTGCGATAGCGACGACGCTGAGCACACCCCGGCCCCGGGTCAGAAAACGCCCACCCCAGAAAAGCCGGATGATTGCTGCTCTCCTAGCAAATGTGCGGACAACATAACCGAGAATCATACCGACGTGCCTGACTGCTGCCGTGGCAAAGTCAGCCCATGCTGCGACACGTCTTGCCTTGACCGCTTGGCTATGCGGGAATGCGAGATGAGTGCTATGGCTTACCCTGGCCCAAACAGTCAGCCAAACAGTGAGTATCCGCCCTTTGAGAATAGCATTCAAAGATTGCTAACTCCCTTCAGCTTGTAGTGGAGCTACCGACCGCAAGGCATGCAGCCAACATAGTCTCTCTGCCCTCGACCGCTACGGCGCTACTCTACAAGCCCTGGGATGCATCTGCCGCGCTCTTATTGCTCTTGGCCAGGAAACCTGCTGTGAAATTCGCGAGCGACAGTCACTGGATGGGAAGCAGTGCTCTAAGAAGTCATCTGCTCTCTCCCTTCGCATTTCACTAGATTCCAGCAGCAACGGCTCGGTTACCAGGGACCAGGCCGCGCAGAACCGTCCTCGCCTGCGGAAGGGCTCTCGTGAAAGCGCCAGGTCTGTCGAGAAGGCGTCCGGGGATGCCTGCGTTGTCGCTTTTTGTTCGAAGGATAAGCCCGCCAAAGAGCCTCCTGTCAGAAGCAAGTGCCCGAAGCCGTGCTGCTCTGAGGACACGCCCGCCACAGCTCCATTCGTTAAGGATATCTGTGCTAAGACTCGTTACTCCCTCGAAAAGACCGCGAAGCAGTCTGCTGCCCAAACTGGACGCCTTGATTCTTGCTGCTCGGACACTCCCCGTGTCGAAGAATCCCCTCCCAATGTCAGCTGTCCCGGATCTTGCTGTCCCAGAGACCAGCCAGTCGAAGACAATGGCGCTAAGAGCATTTATGCGGGCCAATGCTATTCGAAGGTCGAACCCCTTGTTGAACCTCTAACTAGTGGGTGTGCAGGGTCTTTTTGTGGAACAGGTAAGAATCCGACTAGCAAAGAGCTACCAAATGCCGCCTCCTCTGGCTCTTACTACAAGCCACCGAAGCAGGATATCGTGAAGACTCTAATGACTAGTTACACAGATTCCCGCTGCGCAGGAAAGCAGCCGGCTAACCCTCAAGGCTCTTGCGCCGATGCTTGCTGCTCCTCCTCCGGTCCTAGGTTAGAGATTGAGAAACCCTCGATTCAAGCCATCACCGACATCGAGAATCAGGGTACCGGCACGGAACATGTTGTTCTCAGCATTTCTGGTATGACTTGCACTGGTTGCGAGACAAAACTCAACCGAACACTCGCTACTGTCCCTGCCGTCAAAGACCTGAAAACCAGCCTGGTTCTCTCACGTGCCGAGTTTAACATTGATCTTCGCCTTGGCTCAGTAGAGGAAATAATGAAGCATCTGGAGCGAACCACTGAATTTAAGTTTGAAAGAGTCCAGAGCCAGGGATCTAGCCTAGATCTTATTGTCCCTGATGAGCCCTCGAAATTTATTGGTCAGACGTGGCCAGACGGAGTTCTTGATATGGCACACGTGGACAAGCGCACCGTGCGAGTTGCGTTTGATCCTAAGATCGTGGGAGCTCGAGACCTCACCGAGAAGACTTGGGGTCCGCCAATTGAACTTGCTCCTCCACGCGGTGACCCTTCGCTGGTGGCTGGCAGCAAGCACGTTCGCCACGTCGGATACATGACGATTCTCTCCGCTGTCTTGACGATTCCAGTCCTGGTCATGGCATGGGCTTCGCTTCCTGAGAGGGAGGTGGCATATTCCTCGGCTTCACTTACCTTGGCCACGATTGTTCAAATTGTCATAGCAGGGCCTTTCTATCCCAAGGCCCTGAAGGCTCTCATCTTCTCGAGGGTTATCGAAATGGACCTCTTGATTGTCTTGAGCACCAGTGCTGCCTATATCTTCTCGGTGGTCTCCTTTGGATATCTCATTGCGAAGCATCCCCTCTCGACTGGTCAATTCTTTGAAACGAGCACTCTCTTGGTCACTTTGATCATGGTCGGTCGATGGGTTGCCGCGCTCGCTCGTCAGAGAGCTGTTGAATCCATTTCTATCCGGTCACTTCAGCCATCGACAGCTATCCTTGTCGACCAAGAGAGCGGAACGGAACGTGAGATTGACGCCCGACTTCTTCAGTACGGCGATACCTTCAAAGTCCTCCCTGACACCAAAGTCCCGACCGACGGCACTGTCATCAATGGGTCGTCTGAGGTTGACGAGTCTATGCTCACTGGTGAATCTAGACCCGTGGAGAAATATCCAAAGTCTGTGGTGATTGCTGGGTCTATCAATGGACCTGGAGTTATGACGGTCCAACTGAACCGTTTGCCTAGCGAAAACACTATCAATGCCATTGCTGCGATGGTCGATGAGGCCAAACTGTCGAAACCTAAGCTGCAGGATCTCGCAGACCGGGTAGCATCCTACTTCGTCCCGGTTGTGCTGGCGTTGACGGTCATCACGTTCGTTATCTGGGTTGCGGTAGGCATGACTATTCGTGGATATGATGGATCCGAAGCTACAATTCAGGCTATCACCTACGCTATTACTGTGCTCATCGTCTCTTGCCCCTGCGCCATTGGACTGGCTGTTCCTATGGTCATTGTGATTGCCAGCGGAGTCGCGGCGGAAAGAGGCATTATCTTCAAGTCAGCAGATGCAATTGAAGTGGCTCATAAGACGTCGCACGTCGTGTTCGACAAGACTGGGACCTTGACTCGGGGAAAGCTTTCTGTCGTCACGAAGGAATGCGACAACGTGGACACGCTCCCGCTTCTACTAGGCCTCATCGAAAACAGTCGACATCCAGTCTCAGTTTCTGTGGCTGGTCATCTTAAGGATGCTGGAGTCATTGCTTCGACTATTCCTGAGCCTAAGAGCCTTACTGGCAAAGGTATTGAAACCACCTTCGGTGGCCGGAAACTTCGAGCAGGTAATTCTCGGTGGCTGAATCTATCGGAAAGCGAACTTGTTCAACCAATGCTTGCTCAAGGTTACACCGTCTTCTGCTTCACTATCGACGATGCGTTACAGGCGGTCTATGGTCTTGAAGATGAGCTTCGACCTGACGCTGCAAGGACGATTAAGACGTTGCAGAAGCGTGGCGTCTCGGTACATGTCGTTTCTGGCGACGATGACGGAGCTGTTCAGTCTTTGGCGTCTAAGCTTGGCATTCCCACCGACAATGTACGTTCTCGAAGCTCGCCCACCGACAAGAAGGACTATATCGAGATGCTCCTCGGTCCCGGCGTAGATTATAAGCGACCGGTTGTTGTTTTCTGCGGTGACGGCACGAACGATGCTGTTGCTCTCGCACAGGCTACGATCGGCGTCCACATGAACGAAGGCACGGATGTCGCGCAATCCGCCGCGGATGTGGTTCTCATGCGGCCGTCTCTGGCTGGTATCCTCACCATAATGGACGCTAGTCGGAAATCTGTCAACCGCATCAAGTTCAACTTTACATGGAGCTTCGTGTACAACACCTTTGCAGTCCTTCTCGCTGCTGGTGCTTTTGTTAATGCCAGAATTCCCCCAGAGTTTGCGGGACTGGGAGAGTTAGTGAGTGTGTTGCCAGTCATTGCTGCTGCGCTGCTTCTGCGCTGGTCGAAGGTCTAGGCACAGAGCACCATTATTGCACGCGTGACAACCACTGAAGTTCCACAAACTCTCGTTAATGTCTGACTTGAACCGTAGCTTTGAAGACGGAATGCGACAGCTCCTGTCATATTCAGTTTCGAATCGCAATCGCAGAATGCTGTAATTCTGTCGTTATCGATAGCTTGCTTTATATTAGAGAAAATTCCCCCAAGGAAGCCTCAACTCAATCCGTTCCATTCTCCAGATCCCCGTTTCAGCTTCATTCTCCACGTTGAAGTAATTATATAACTATTTTGAATTTTCGCACGAGCGCTCACGACACTGTCGCTACTATGGCCACTTTGGATGTGATTGGTCTATTCTTACAACACGGCGTATGCGTATGATATTAACAATGGCTTGAAGCTGCCAAGAAGTCAATTGTAGGCAGTATGACGATGGGCCAGTGTGTTCTGTGGTGTTTGAGTTGGGACGCTTGAGTCTGGACGGAATTCGTGAGAGGGGTCAGCCTAACGGAGGGAACGCCAAATAGGCTTCCAAGTTCGTTTTCAGGAAATGGAACAAGCTGCACTGCACGATTGGACGTCAAGCCGTGACAGTGTGAGAATAGGCTATAGCGTTGCATGCGCTGCCCCGAAGAGGCAGACAGTGCATCCCATATCTATCCAGAGAATAATCCCCCGCTTAACTGTCATTCAGCGGACCTTAGCCTGCCTGTTCTTGTCTGAAGTTCCTGCACCGGATTCGGGCAACGCCTGCGACTGCGCACATGATGCACATCAAAAGCATGTCGCTGGAACGCCATTTGATGTAGCAAGGCTACTTCACACCAGTTGCACTTGAGCGGCTTTTCTTTGAGATGAATAGCGTCAAAGTGGCGTGTAACACACCCAGCATCATGATACATCTGGAAGCGAACACGGTCAGGGAGCCCCTTGTTTGCAAAACATTGAAAGCAAGCCTCTGGCTTCTCAGAATTCTCAAGGTATTCCTTGGTAGCACGCGACGGCTTGCCAGCCACAGAAACAGGTACCTCACATGAGTCGGCAACATTTTGGGTCTGCCCTGCATCTTGCGGCTGGTTTATGGGACCAACCGACGTAGCGGATTCAGAGGCCTTCCGCCTGGGCCGACCCCTTAACGGACCTCCTTCAAGGACGTCACAATACTGCACGACGGCTGCAGCACCCGTATCGCGCCGATTCCACTCATCCTCCAACGAGTTGGAGATTGGGTAGGAAAGAAGACTCTGCACTAGATGCAACTGAAGGGGGTGCATAGTGTCCTCCAAGGATGACTCTTCCTCGCTCTCTTCCTTGACCACTGTACCAGACAGCTGCGCCTCGATGTCTAGAAATGCTTGCTCTTCATCAAAATTCTCTCGTATTTGATGCCGCAAGCTCCTTTGCAACCGTTTTCGCGTGTTTCTCACCTCTTTCTCCCGTTGCTGGATTCGAGGGAGCAGGGCGGGCTGTTGAGTCTTCTCGTATCGGGCACGGATTTGGCTAAGGTTGCGGCGGGCCTCTTCCAACTCGGGATGATCCTCAAGTTGTGCCCTTTGCTGATCAGTCAAATAACGCGGGCGTCGCGTGTCCCGCCAACGACTTTGCCGCGTGACGGCTCGCATCAGTTCTACATCCGGGTCGAGGCCACAGATAACACGGATCATATCGGTGTCGAGTTGCAGAGGATGATAGTGGTCGAGAAAGGTCCTGGGGCTGGCGTGCTTCATGATCAACATGTGTTGCTCCTTGCTCACCCACCCTACAGATTACATCAGCCACTGACGGAACAGAAAGAAGAGAAGAATTAATGGGTACTCACCGCTCTCGTTGAGCACTTTACCACTTCCATAACGGAACTGATGGGCATGGAACGCCCCTTTCCACCCGCGGATCTCCCCAAAGGTGACCAGCAAAGTGGACATGGCCGACTTGGACATCGGTACGGTCCGCTGAATGGTCGGAGCGCCATTGACCAGCTCCGTCTTACAGAAGACATACCAATCAGACTTATTCGGGTCTAAGGGCACCAGGAGCTGCTCACAGCCTTTGCTGATGAATAGTTTCCGTAGCTGAGCCTTCGAGGTCAGCCTCGAATTCCGGAATGCGCGCGCATGGAACAGAATGCCGAAAAGCAATGTATGCGGGCATATCACCAGAGAGGGCCCGTAAACGATCTCGGGAAGTGCAAAAGTAGTTCTGCTGATCGGTTAGCTACATAGTCTAAGCCAGAAATCCCGGAGACAACAAAAAGGATCTCAAAAGATATCATGGATCCGGGGTGGTTGGGGAATTGAGAGAGGAGAAATTGTCTCGACGTACAATTTGGTCAGACCGAGGAACTTTTTGGTCCCTTCAGGAGTAAGTTCAATCATAGGGACGGGTGGGCCTCCACGAGGATCCTTCTGAAGGGAGATCTGCAGGTCCTTGAACTGCAGACTCAACAAGGCGTTTCTTCGGTGCACGGTAAAGAGAGCCAGGGAATTGAACAGGCACACTTGGATACGTTGGAAGCCCAGATAGAACTTCTTCTCCTGCGTCGACAAAATCGTTTCGTTAAACGGCCCAATATCCTCGATATAAACCGGTGTCTTCTTTCCAGGCTGCGTGTCTAACCCATGCTCTTGGACCAAGTACTTCATACCCTGTAAATCAGCGGTTAAAAAGAAAACCAACCAACCAGATCTAGGAATCCAGGTTGATGATACTGACCCTGCGTACATCCGAGCCATCCTCGTCGTTGATTTTGATCTTGGTGAGCTTTTGGTAGTAGCCGCGGAGGTTTTTCCAGTCCGTATTCAACGAGCTAGCTTTGTTGATGCGTTTTAACCGCCGACCTTCCTTGCCGCGCTCGAGTTTGAGACACCAGCCTAGGAACCGATACATGTCATTGTTCGATGCCTGGCGTAGCGCCTCCTCAGGCTCCCGCCATTTTGGCTGATTTGGCTTGTTTATCCGTTGGCTGGCACAGTACCTGCCCTTACATTAGTAGATAGAATCAAGGTGGATCTCTGCAATCGCTGACCGTTTCCACCGCCCCTCAATCCGCTCCCGTCGTTCAATCGTACCCGGGGCCTTGTCGAAATCCTCGGGAATCTCAGACAGATCAACTCCATCGTCATCTAGTGGATCATCGTAGAATTCCCTCAAGTCACCAGAGAGCCCTGGCTCCAAGGCAGAGCAGTTCTCATCCGAGCGGAGACGTTTTCGTGAGCTCGGAGCATCATCGAGCTCCGTCAGATCCGTCTCATAAGTAGCATCGCCCTGCTCGTCTGAGTCGCTAGTAGTGGTTGTAGTTGTATCACCCTCGGCACAGTCGCTTCCCAGCTTTCTATTCCGTCGGGGCCGAGAGCGCTTCATCGTTGGGATCGGGGGAAGACAAGGGACGGCGAAGGTGCGGAGGAAGCGGAAGGGACTGAGGCCACAAAACCACGACACGGGCGGGCGGCCGGCAGCACACTGAAAGATGAACGAGCAACTGGTTTATGAGGAGACACGGTCAATGTCAGGGGAGCAGGAAAGGCGGAAGAAAGAAGAGCAGAAGAACGAAGAATATGAGGGAAAGGGCCCCTGGTAGGCTCGGGGGGATACACTCGCGATCGAGGGAGCAGGAAGGGTGGAAGAACGAAGAATATAAAGGAAAGGGGCCACGGTAGGCAGGTTTGCACCATTGTGACTTGGCCTGTGGCCTGGCCCGTTTAATGGAGTGCAGTGAGGCCATTTTTGGCGCCCTCGCAGGGCGTCAAGAGGAGGGACCTTTTGGCGGAGACAACTGAATTGCTGGGGTGCCCGCAAGTGGGTCTGGCTGGTGCGTGGTGGTAGCCGGACGGGGACGTGTTGGAAGATCGGGGTCACGTGTTACCAAATGACCGCCGAAAAAGGCGTCGACTGACGCCGAAAGTGGCAGTCATTTGGTAAACCCAAATTGTATATTAGTAGAATTGGTATTTGTGCTGAGCAGGCTGAATACGGCCTTCCGGGCACCAACTGCGAATCCCAAGAGGGTGACTTGCAACCGTACCGTCTCCTAGGGGCTAGGCTTTACACGGGCTCGGGTCTATAGAGTCGTTCTTGCAGGATGTGTCAGGTAGAGCGCCAATAAGATCAGATCACGAATGAGCTGGCCTGATTGTAGGAGGGTTTGTCAACAAGTTAAACGGTGAAGATACTATTGCATAGTAGGTTCTAAGTAACAGTGTAGGATTGATCGCGAAGAACTAAACTAAGTACAAGAAAGAGTGTCCTTATATCCTTCGCCTGGATGGTACATAGTACCACCTGTGGTATACCGCTAGTGACCTAGCGATGGTCCCTCTGGTATACCCTTTGTTGTCACGTGACTGGTGCTAACCGTCTAGTCACCAAATGGAGTATAGTTCGGGATGGTGAGTAAGCTTCGGGAAACAGCTCCCCTTTTAGATCACGTGTGTTGGGTTCGTTGGCTCTTGGTGGCCCATCTGTAAGTTGCGGCCCCTCAAATAGTTGGTGGCTGCAGGGGTCGTAACAATTAGGCGTCTAAGGTAAATATAAAGGCTTTATAATTAATATTATAGACTTTATAAGTATTTTAATTAATAAGAGTTAAGTACGCTTCTTAAAGTTAATCTAAAATTAATTAATACTTAATTAAGGAATATATAACTTATAAGCTAGAATTTGACTATTATATTCTTTACTATATTTCTATTAGGGTATCTAGCTAGGGCTAAAAGCTTATAGCTAGATCTAATAGCTTCTATATCTATATTCTATATAACCTAAAGAGCCTTATAATAATTAGGTAGCTATAGAGTTGAGGCTATATCTTTATTATCTCTTACGTAGGTAGATATAAATTAATATTTAGGGTAGGACGCGCCTTAGAGGCGGAGGACTATAACCCTATTAGGCTTAAGGGCTTACCCTAGCCTCCTCTATTTAACTTATTTACTTTTTCATAGAAATTTATTTCCGTACTTGCCTATTTATACTTAATAGTATAGAATCTTAACTATTAAGTTTACCTTAACTAGATACTAGGAAGCGCTAAGCTCTATATAGTAATATAAATACGAAATATAAGGGATAGTATTTAACACTTTATATTACTATTTTTAAATATTACGTTATTTTCTTTATTTATAGAATTAATATTTAATAAACCCCGAAAGCTATATAACCCTAATACAGAAGTTATTTTTATACTATAATTTATAGCTATACTAGAATATTACTAAGAAGAGAGGTTAAGGGTAAATTAATTATAATAGGAATAGTATATTTCGAAAGAGGATCTAAGTAAGGATCTCTAAGTGTAAATAGTGAAACTAATTTCGATCTATTCTATACTTTTAGACACTAAAAAGATTTCTATAGGACTTAAGATTCGTCCCTATTTATAGGGCCGAAGAAAGAAAACCCTACGTTATAAATCTATTATTCCCTCTTATCTTCTTATTTCTTTCCTATATTATAGCTTTTGCCCTACTATCCCTATTCCCCTATTACTTTTTGGATTTTAATAAATAAGATATTATACCCTAAATCGCTTATACGTACTCTCTTACTATTTAGCCTTACGAGGACCTACTATTTAAGCTTCCTAGCGCTAGTTAATTATTTTTTAGTCTACCTACTCTACTTTCCTCGCTTTATAGATCCCTAAGACCTACGCTACATTACGAAATAATCTCGAAGGTATACGCTAATATAGGGAGGGGAATACTAAAGACTAACTAACTTAGATTAGTTAGCAGACGAGATATTACGAGAGAAACTATAATACTCTTCTTAATATAATAGAATAATAAACCGACGTTACGTAACCGTAACTCCTATAGCGACTCTTAGGGATAGGCGCTAGAGTATATAGCGACCTCAGATCTACCTTATAGGAGTATACACTAGAGTAGGAGGAACTAATATATAAAGATACTTATTACTACTTTATATTTAGTTCTTCGCGATTAATCCTATATTATTACTTAGAACCTACTATAAGATAGTATCTTCACTATTTAACTTATTAATAACCCCTCTTATAATTAGGCTAGCTTATTCGTGATCTAACCTTATTAGCGCTTTACCTTAAATATCTGTCGGGACTATAAGGGCAGAACTACCACGAAACACTTCGTGGCCCCTTAAGTCCGTGGGATTAACCTTAGTCTGACGGGATCAGTCAATGCCAGACAAAGGTTAGAAGGTCAAAGGTCATAGGATAGACTATAAGCAAATATAGCCTAAACGAAGACAGAACCACAGTTCTAAGGGATCAAAGAATAGAAGAGTGGAAAGGCTTAATTCTGTCTGCTAGGAATAAAGGACATATTGATAGGCTAGAATAGCCTAGAAACGACGTCTAGAATAATATCTGAATGACATATAGACACTAGGCAACAGAATAATTAAGGTGGTAAAAGAGGGGAAAAATGAAAAGAATAATGTTAATGATTAATGGTCTAGGCCACCCCGAAAGGATCAGGCTATGCATGCCCGAAGGTAGACCATTTTCCCCTTAAGGAAAAGTGGTCTGCCTATCCTTAGGGGATTAAGGGCCGAAGTCTGTTCACTGAAGTCCGAAGACCATAGTCAAAGTCCGCGAGCAAGGTGTGCCCGAATACACCCCCGAAGGAACGGACCATTAATGCCTAAAGACGGACTATTTACCCCTAAAGAGAAATGGTCCCGCCTATTATTTATGGGTCGATGGGCCGTTGCCCAGTCGGTTGTGGGCCATAATCGAAAGTGGTCAAAACCTTATTTTGGTGCATAAAGGGTCAAGTCATGTGATCGATGTCTTTCGGTCTCATATGTTGAATATAAGAATAGATCTTTTCTATGTAGCATTTGGTCTATATTCCAATAGGTTCTATTAATTAACTTATTTTTACTATAGATATATATCTTATAATCTAGATTATCTACTAAATAAATACTAGTGAAACCCTATCGCTAAGAATTACTTAGATAGTAATAAAATTAAAACTAGGAACTAATCGGAACCCCTAAAATCCTTTATTAGATTTTTAAATAAATCGAACTAATAATAGGTATATAATTGTTGGAATATAGACTAATGCTACATAGAAAGATCTATCCTTATATTCAACATATAAGACTAGTCCGCATCGATCACATGACCCATTTCTTTTTGCACCAAATGAGGTTCTGACCACTTTTGATTTTGGCCCGCGGCCGACTGGGCAATGGCCCATCGACCTCCCCGAGAGATAGGCGGGACCATTTTCCTTTAGGGGTAAATGGTCCGTTTATAGGCATCAATGGTCCGTTCCTTCGGGGGTGCCTTCGGGCATACCTTGCCCGCGAACTTCGACCATGGTCTTCGGACCTCGGTGAACAGACTTCGGCCCTCGGCCCCCTAAGGATAGGCATACCACTTTCCCTTAGGGGTAAAATAGTCTACCTTTAGGCATGCATGGCCTAAGCCTTCGGGGGTGCCTTCGGGGTGGCTTAGACCGACGATCCTTGACCTCATTCTTTTCGCTTCTCTTCTGTTCCCTTCTTTGCCACCTTGATTATATTGTTGCCTAGTGATTATACGTCATTCAGACATCATTCTAGACGTCGTATCTAGGCTATCCTAGCCTATAAAGACGTCCTTTGTTCCTAGCAGATAGAATCAAGTCAATTCCACTTTTCTATAGCCTCTTCTATCCTTCTTCCTTAGAACTGTGGTTCTGCCTTCGTTTAGGCTGTATCTGCTTATAGCCTATCCTAAGACCTTTGACCTTTCTAACCTTGTCTGGCACTGACTGACCCCGTCAGACTAAGGTTGATCCCACGGACTTAAGGGGCCACGAAGTGCTTCGTGGTAGTTCTGCCCTTACAGCCCGACAATAATAAATCGCGTGGTGGTAGGTAATAGAGTTTTAATGATATTAGTGATAGCGTAGCCGACCGTACCCTATTAAAATAATTCCCTAACTTTGAATCCCTATAATAACCTCTATATAATATAATATAGCCTTATAACTCGGATTAATAAATAATTAATTATTGAATTAGAATTGCTAAAAATTTGAACGAAAAGAAACCACGGGAACGTAACTATAATAGCACCCTAAAACTAACTGTAATCAGCCCCCCTAGGAAACCCTAACCCCATACAAAAAAATGCTGACTAAACTATAATGCGCCTCATTATAGTTACCCCCATGGGATAGGTCTAAGGACGCACATCATCAAGGAGACTTCGAAACGAGCTCGAGAATTAGTTCACGATTACTCAAAAATCAGCGATCTGCATCAGGATCATTGCATGTTTGTCTTTCAAGCGGCCGAGCTTGTGCGGAAGTTGAACTTCAAAATTCGACCCTCTGTGTTGTTGCCCATCACGGTCCTGGTTCTCCTTCTCCTTCTGAGCCATAGCTGAGTACAAATCACGTTCGATGTGCTTGAACACCTCTCCAGTGATATTTGCAATGTCGTCAAAAAATCTTCGAGATACATCTGTCATGCTGTTTGAAACTGCACGGATGATGTTGGGGAAAAGTGTTCCACTCTCAATTCGGCCTTGAACTATGTCGCGCTGAACTTTGGCCTTGTTAGGGCCTTTTGCCCGTTAGCATTGTTACTCCATTTCAATCGTCTTATCCGAAGTCTCTCATTTGACTTGCCTTGACTAGTAACTGCAGCTCGGTAAGCAGGTATCATCTCTTGCACAATAAATGACGCCTCATTGGACCCCAACGTCTTGGCACGAATGCTTCTATTAATGATTAGTATGAAGAATGATACATCAAAGCTGTGGACAGTGGCGTACCGGATTTCTGATGTCAAATCTCTTTGCGAGTTTTCATATTGGAAATTGACTTCCTGCAGTTGATGGTCAAGGCTTTGGATCATTTTGGAGGGAAATCCGTGCGCTACAAAGATGCGTTAGCTGACCTCATCCCTTTCAAACCAAGCACGCTTACCCCCAAAATGGAACTTCAAAGCCCCGAACCTGTACCGGATGGAAGTGCATAGGTCTCGTATTATCCCACGAAGCTCATCCTCGAGTCCATCCCACTGGAAGTCGAATTCCGCCCGCATTTTCCAAATCAGTTCACTGTTCCAGTCAACGTACTTTCCCGTGTAAGGGACATGTCGGCCGCTATTGAGGCAACAGGTTCGGTATTTCACTAGAAAGGGATGTTAGCCTACGCAACTTCTTCCCTTCCTCTTGATTGCTAGAACTGATAAAATGTGGAAGTTTCCATACCCCAGGGCCACTGTAACGTTATTAGCGAGGTTCTGCTAGGCAATGGAGACACTCACATCAACCCATTCAAGCCCTTTCTTTGTTGCAACTTCTTGCCAGTGCGCCTGACGGTTATCTATCGCAATAGTCAGCTCAGTAAAGGTGTATTGGAGAAGACTCCTACCAGAATACTCGAGTATCCAATCTTTGAAACTCATCTCCAGGTTCCTCTCCGCTTTCTCGAGGTCACTCAAGATCTCCACGGAACGTCAGCAGGCATCTGAATGGATCGCCGTTGGATTCGATTCTTTACCGCATCTCTTATTCCCCTCATTGCCGAAAAATCAAAGTTAATTGGATCCAGTCGCTTTTGCGTCAATGGTTCTTCATCTTTAGAGTGCATGCTTATCGAGACAATAAGACTGGGTAGCGTCGCTCGAAGAAAGTTTTTGGCGTCGCGTAACCTCGAATCTGCGGACAGGAAGTAGCAGAATTTTCGCAGTTTGGGAATACCGCTTATAGCACGCATTCGATCTACCTCACTATCCTGTTGACGAGAAGATTCTTCGTAAAGAACGTTTGACACACAAAAGACTTTAAGGTCTCCGTCCAAACTATTCTCGTACACGTTCTTGAGTCCTCGTTCTACGTGTCTGTTTCTGCCTTCAATGCAAAGTATTTCCTTCCTATTCGATATGTGGTGAATATCAGTCTGCATCTAGCACTAGTGTTCTACTTACTTCCGCATTAGTTGCTGCTTGTAGGCTTGACTACTAGCTTGCTCGATTGCGGAGTCCAGTCCTTCGATCTGAGAAACCGGGAAGTCGGATTCAGAGCCTCGAAGCTCTCTTTGAGCTGCTTTTATATTGATCGCCTTTTTGTTATTAGTGATGTTATGTCCTCGTGTTCAGAGATTACTAACCTCTGATTTTGTGCAGATCACCGCGATTCGTAATCCATTCCCCCTCGAATCTTTCCCACTCGGTGGTGCGGAATGAGAAATTGCCGAGTACAAGGACGTTTTCAGGGATTGATCAGTGAGGGCTCGAGAGATATTAGCAACCAGGAATATGTGGTCACATTTGGTAAGATATTCCTGTGCTGCTTTGACTCTTGCTAGATTCGTATCCTGGAGACCTACGTTGCTGTTAACCAGAGATAAATTGGAATGGCCGGAAATCTTACCAGGCAAATCCGCAATGACAAGTCCCACTCTCAAGATTGGAGCATCAAGGTATACCCTAAAGAGTACGCTAGAGTCAAGAAAAATAAATCGCACTTGGAGGAATAATATTCACTTACCGAATAATCCTAGTAAACGGCCAGAGCCTATCACGCGCGAATGGTCTTGTATTCTTGAAGCACTCATCTGCAGTCTCTGCATATGTTGTCCATCTACCGTCAGTGCTCCCTGAAGGCCATGGGATATTTTTTGACCAATGAATCAATTGGTCGGTTATCCGTTCAAAGGCTCCCTCGGACTGATCGCAAAGGAAGCCACGGTCAAATCCTTCCTCGCTGCCAAAAGCCGCACGTAAAGTGAGCCAGGCCTGATCTGACTCTCTGACATATTTTGCGTAGTCAGTTGCGCTCAATGAGTCCTCTGAAACATCTGGTAAAAAGATGCGGCGGAAACTCCACAAAAGTTCTTTGATGTGTTTTTTGCTAGCCTTTTCGGAGAGATACTCGACCTCAATTTTGATGCGCTGGGCTTGGCCTAAATCCCTCTGCCTATATTCGGTAACAACCGTGGTGTTAGCTGAGCCCATGTCCCCCTATTTCCTTTGATGAGTATCAAACGTTTCTAAGATAGTTCCATTTTGCTCACAGTTGAAGCGATATCAGGAAAATCAAGGAGAGAATTAATCAAGCTGCTCTTGCCCTCTCCTGAGTTTCCTAGAAAGGCAATTGTCTTAGTGCCAAAGATCAATTCGCCTGCTTGCTTCACGGAGCTCCCAGCACGCTCATAGTGATTTTGGCGGGCAAGCAGTTGTTCGAGTATGGTGGCGGAGTTCCTTGCAAGCTGAATCCCGCTGAGCAGCGCATTTTGAAATACGAGGGAGAAGAATGGCGATTCTGGGATCTCCTCCGGTGGGATGCCGTAGAAAGGGTAAGCTCGACCACAGTCAGAGAAGAATTTAGAAAGCTGGACCGGGTCGCTGGTGTCCAGTGATAGATTTCCCGTTGGCGAAGTTATTGTACCGGGAGTAGGTGGCTGTGGTTGAGGTCCCTGTGGGATCTAGCAATGAGATAGACGTCGCTTAGTTACGCAGAATGTCATCAATTTAATCACAGCACGCTCGTACATTGCATTTATCGGCTACTGGCTTCGGCGCAGACGGGCGGATTTGCTCCTGGCTGTTGCCCTTGAAGCGAAAGGGAGACAATTGTGGCTCTTGTGAAGTCGGGCCAGTGTTCCTTGATCCAGGAAAATCGAATCCAGCAAAATCCTCGCGGAAGACTGGATTACTCATCTGAGTATCTGAATTTGCCATAACTTGCGTGGCAGAAGCAAAGTCATCGCGAGAGTATACGTGAGGATGTCGTGCATTATCGGGTTTCTGTGTCCTCGTTTGGCCAACGACAGTCTCTGGAAAGGCTGCAAAGGCTTGGGCGCTAAACAAAGATACTGGCCTATTTCCCGCATCGGTTCTCGTAGAAGTCGGTCTTTTGTCAGTCTGGTCGGTATCTAAACCAGAAGGCTGAAGCATGGTATAGGTTGGATGACTTGGAGATGCGACTCTCGGGACTTGCAGAGATGACACTTCCTGAAGCAGCTTTTGGGGACTCGACCTGGGCTGTGACGAATGGCCCTGAGAAGTAGAGGTCATCTTCGACGTAGGGGTGATTGAGAGCAGAAAGGATTGTGAGTTGACATCAGTGTAAGTGGGAAGTCAGGGGGCGGAGAACAGTCCAATTAGTACCAAGACTCATTTGTGACCAGCCTTGAATGGTCGCTGTGCTAGCTTGCATTAGCTTGCATAAGTTGGGGGCCGGGAGTTTCATGGCCTCGTGTACTAGTGTCTAGTAGGGCTTTAGGCCGGCGCAAACAACACCACTTGGGCATGAGTTGAGCTAACTCGACACTTTTGGACTAGCATCCCCACCCGTATCCCAGACGTGTCCGTTGGCCAGTAATTTGAAGGTGGAAGCTAACACACGAGCATGTTCTCAGAACTTCGCAGGGGCCAGATTACTAGAAGCCTTTTGAGGGCGAGGCTGTATATAAAGCAAAAGGGGTAACTAGGACTTCCCGTGGATGGCACCCATATCGGGACTTAGAACCCTAGAACCCTAATGGATGCGCCAAAGGTCCAGCTTTCCAGTGAAGAGTGCAGTTTGACTGCCGCTTCATAGCACTGTTCTGCCGTACATGACAACGCCGTCCGGCCGTCATGGTCTCTCAAATGAGAATCCAGTTTGGCCGATTCAAGCGGCAATTCAACTACCGCGTCATGCCCATACATTGCTGCCCAGCAGAGCGGCATTCGTCCTTTGTAGAACCAGGGTAGACTTGGTGTCGGCGATGACCTCATCCTCGGCCAGAAGCAATTTGACCATATCTTAGCCGTTTCCTATCCTATGGGGGTAAGTGGGATGCAGCTCATCCCAGTAGACTAGGGTTTCGTTCAGTATGAGAGCCCATTTGTTTATCCTAGTAGAAATGCCCGTCTAGATCCTAATAGGCTTTTTTTGGTCGGATCTGTATCCTATGGCGTAACTATAATAAGGCGCATTACAAGTTAGTTAGCATTTTTTTGTATAGGGTTAGGGTTTCCTGGGGGGGCAAATTATAGTTAGTTTTAGGGTACTATTATAGTTATATTCTTATAGTTTTTTTCTAATTTGATGAAAGGAATGATAATTGCACTGCAATTGCCAGTACCAATGGAATCTCCGTGACTAATTTTGAGGCCTGGAACCCTTCGCTTGGACTCGATTGCAGTGGATTGACCGCAGACACCTATATCTGTGTTGCCGCTCCCAGCAATACCAGCACATCGTCAACCTCGAGCTCAATTTCTTCAGGGAGCACTATTACGCCGCCATCATCCACACCCGCTCAGACTTCCGCGACCGCCACATCTGCTGGGGCCAGCCCATCTCCTGTCCAGGTATGTAACGATGGTACATTTTATCTCTTTCGGTGCATGACTGAGTGATCTACACAGACTGGAATGGTCAGCGGCTGTATTCGATTCTACAAAGTCGAAGATGGGAACGACTGTTATGATATTGCGCAAGAGGCCGGCGTGGCACTTGCTGACTTATACTCTTGGAATCCTGCACTCAATGGCGACTGCTCAGGTCTACAATCGGGAGTATTTGTTTGCATTGGCGTGTCAGGATACGCAACTACGATCACTACTGGCACGCCTGTTCCCGTAATCCCAACCCCAACCCAAGTGAGTCTTCTTCCTCTTCTCAATGGCTGAATCAGAGTACTTATACGATTCTAGACCGGTATGGTGTCTGGGTGTCTTCGATTCTATGACGTGCAGAGCGGAGAAGGTTGTGCGGATATAGCATCTGAGGCAGGTGTTGCTCAAACGTACGTTACCCGTTGCTCTCATTTGCAGGATTATACGGCCCGGTGACTTACTAACAATGCACAGTGACTTTTATAATTGGAACCCGGCCGTGAGCACCAACTGCGCCGGATTACAAGCTTCTGTCTTTGTGTGCATCGGAACTACCGGTCCAATCACGACAATCACTAGTGGAACCCCAGTACCAGTCACATCCAAGAGCTAGAAAAGAATTGGGGGATAGAATGTCTAGATAGCTGGTAGGAATGACTCCTCAAATAATCTGATTGGTAGTATATATTCACCCTAGCATGGGTCTTTCCATCACCAAGGGGTCCGTCCATACAGTCTCTGTAAGCTCCCACTCCGCTTGACAGGGCATAGTTGCTTTGAATTGTTGGAACTGAGCATGCCAATTATATGGAACACAAACTTGTAGTCGAGTCCACTTGCGGCCTTTTGAAAGTCTTTCAAGTGGCGCAAGAAGCTTTCTCAGCCTCTCATCGTTGAAGAACTCGGACAAAACCTCCCAGGACAGGACTCGAAGTTCCAAGCGTAGCTGATGCACACCATGAAAATTTTGCTCGAATAACTTAAAGAGCGCCACATAAGTTGCTATCCAATCGCTCTCGTATTAATCTGGTCTACAGATATCCACAGAAAATGAGATGTCCATAGCTGTGATCAGAGATGCAAAGCGCGGTGATAAGAGTCGCGACATAAGAAACGGAGTGTCTATGGCCTTATTCATCGCGAAGACATTTGTCTCATAAAGAATTGTTGATGCTTCCTCATAGCTGCACCAAATGTGAGACACGGTCCAGATATCGAATTATTTTCCACTTACCCAATTTGGTAGCTCCTTAACAACTCTACGCCACCAATTTTAGATCTTTTCTGCATGAGGCCCGCCTCAGTACTCCAGTCCGGACAGCAATCAATATTAGGGTCCTCAGGGAAGCGATCACATTGTTCGCAAACAATGTGCCACCAATCCTAGCGGGGCCCGCCACGTTTCGGCTGCGGTCGAAATGGCGACGGGTCCTTCCAGAGATACCGGATGTGCACTCGGCGACCACCCATAAGCTCAAGATATATGTGCCTCCTTATCTCAGCTGGTAGGCGGAAAAATGGACTTTGCGGTTGGGGATAGAGCCTTTGAGCACCAAGCATGCGCAGGCGGTCTTCTGGTGGTGGAATTGGAAGCTTCCATCGATTAAATATATCGCCATTGATCTCACAGGTAGAATCTGAAATTCCTATTGCGACTGGAGAATTTTCTTTCAGTGTGAATTTGGGTTCATTTTTTTTCTTGCCCTTGAATAGTTTAGAAAAGATTCTGGGTGCCATGACGGTGTGTGGATGAAGGGGCATGGCAGCGTGAAAGGTGAGCACTTTATATGTACCCGTGGGTGGGTGAATGTCAACAGTGCGTGGCAAAAGGCCTTCCCGAGGTTGGGCCAGTGCTCCCGGCGGTCAGGGGGAGTCCCAGATAACGGGTGGAGACCAGAAAAGACGGCTGTTCCTGGCCCATAGATGATCATTTTGGCGTCAATTCCTCAGTTGTACAGTCACCCATGGCAGCGTAATAAAAGAGAGATCACTTAAAGCAATCTCGTCGTTTCAAGCTTTTTCGTGACTGAAGTGACGAACGGGCCTTGTCGACAAACGCCACAAGGTCTTCATTGAAAGAAATCTTCCCTGATGTTTTTCAGACGGTCAAATACCAGGCCAATAATTGTATATTCAGGGGCATTTTTCATCGTTGTCTCAGGCGACCGAGCTTGGAAGAATTGTTCAAGAGGATGTAAGGGTTTGAAAGGGACTTGGTCGAGGATCGATGAAAGGTTCGAAAGGTGGGCTTGAACGAAGAGGACATCAATATCAAACAGCCTTACAGGCAAGGCCTGCTCGAGTCGCGAGTAGTGAGATGGCAATTTCTTCAAAAGCCCGAGACATGACCGCCTGGCATCTATGGGTATAAGTAGAAGCTAAGTCGTCGTTCACCTATGCTCTATCTACCTCTAGACCTTGTCGAAGGCTTTGTGCGCCATGGCTCAACCGAAATCATCCAATGGCGTTCCTCCCAAGGCCGCCAAATCGAAGAAGCAGCAAGACGAACTGACGGAAAAACTTCGAAAAGTCGAAGACGCCGCTGAGAACGGAACAATGCCTAGTGCAGTAGTTGAGAGCCTAAATGAGCAGGTCAACCTTTCGAAAACTGCCAATGGCAGGCCAGCGTTAGATCCACACTCGAAACCTCCCTTCGAACTACCAGAGGGACAATCTGTACCCGACAGTTCCGAAGGCAATGGCGCTGTCGAGCCCCATGATACGCCTATGGGAGAGGCTACTAATAACGACGGGTCACAGCCAGCGGCTGCGGATCCCGGCCGCAATGACTCTGTCGAGCCCATTGACAGGCCGATGACAGAGGCTACTAATAAAGATACATCGGAGCCACCCATGAGCATGATGCCTGGCTCTCTGGGTGAAAGTGTGAAAGAAGAAGACGACATGCTCGTTAGCTTTCAGAAAATGTCCATTGGAGGCAGCCAATTCGGAGGTCAGCCAGAAGCCTGGTTCTCGACTGGCAGCTCAACCAAAGCCATTGTGCGACATGGGCCTCTCAAAGGCGCCATGTATAATATCCAATCTGCAAAAGGATACAATCTGAGAAATTTGCCCGAGGCCTCGGATAAGAATTCTCGCATTACGCAGATCTGGGACCGAGACGAAAATGGTAGAAGGCATCGCCGCTTTCCAGTGGTGGAATTTCTCCTCCAAAATTCAGCCGACATTAACCAAAAAAGCCCGTCTGGGACATCGCCACTTCAAATCGCAATCATTATGGAACACATCGACATTGTCCGTCGCCTTCTCAGCTATAAAGAAACCTTGTTGGTCAATGAACAAGACTGTCACTCCTTTACAGCGCTCATGCTTGCGTCAGCTCGAGGTAAACTTGAAGTTGTCAAGATACTACTGGAGCATCCCAACTTAAATCTAAATGCGATGGACGACCAGGGGAGAACACCTTTTTGGTGGGCTGCGGCTGGTGGGCATTTTGACATTGTACAGCTGTTAGCCAACCAAAGTGGTGTCAAAAAGCGACTGAAAGATTCGAATGGGCTGACGGCATATGCTATCGCTAAGAAGCACAAACATGGGCATATCACGGTGTTTTTGCGAAGCTTTTAGACTTCAGCTAGTTCAATGAAATCTATAGGGCAATCATTACAGTGGTTTCACAAATGTGTTCAGGTGCCTTTCATTTAGCATGCTTACGTAAGGTTATCATTATTTCTAGCTTGTGGCCGCAACATAGATTAGTTACAGTACAGAGTAGTAAGGGATCATAACGCTCACTAAGGATGGACGTTGATTTGCAAATGAGTAATATTCAGTTATATCCAGCGCACCACAGGTATTAGTGATGCACAGTCTGCATCAAACCTATTATATTCTTACATGCTCCTAGAAAAACTCCTTCTAATACAGTAGTAGTAGTAGTAGTAGTAGTAGAATTCATTTACCCCGACCCCTCGCAAAGCGATATGCAGGCTACAGCAACGATATATATCCATATATGTACAGATTGGTTGTTCCACTTCCTGAAAACGAACTTAGAGCCTTATTAAGGCCTGCCGTGGCCTTATTGCCGTGTAGGTTATTAGGCTGCCCTTATGGCGCACGACTGCGAACCCATTGTGACGCCTCGGCGAAGTCTAGCATAGCTTCGACTGTCCTAGCTCGCGAGACGCTGTCTGGATTACCTCTCTCATCTTCTCTTGAGCCTCCTAGCAGACTCGACACGCTATTAAATGCGTCCCCGATCTTATTTCTTAATTGTCTCCGCAATTCCTTTAGTTCTGGACAGTCGACCAGTACGTAGGTAACTGTTTCTTGAGCGCCGCATACGCAATGATCGTCGTCGCGAAATCGATAGGCCTTGGCGTAGGTAGACAGCCAGTTGTGGCCCGTGCGCAGCTGTGTTAACAGATATGCCCGGTTCCTCGGTAGAGCCCCGTATAGTCTTCTCATGTAGATTTTGGGTAGGCTGCCATCAATCTTTCGCAATTGAGCCCCTTTGGTCGACGCTTTCCATTCTCGCTCCTATTAAGCACGGATGTTATTGCGAATGAACACTTTCTCTCTGGTGAGCGGTGGGCAGAAGGGGTGCGTTTTGCAGGACTTACCGCCTCCTTAGCTAGCCGATCTACTGCGTCGTTCCCCGGGTTGTCACAATGTCCAGATATCCACTGGAGATTAAGCGCAATCCCCTCGGCTTGGAGCTCGCCAGCCGCAAACAAGATGGCGCGGATGACCGTCTGCCCAGATTTGTTGCCGGGGTTCTAGATGGCCTATAGGGCTGACCTACTATCACACAAGATTGTTACGGTATTTGATGGTCTTTGCTAATATCCGAGTTTGTACACTAAGCTGATGGCATAGAAAATGCCGATCAACTCACCTATATGGGCCGACCACCGGTCCATTGGTCCCACATGGATCTGCTGGGGTCCGATTACCTCTAGGTTGTTGTTTAGCGCGGCGATAGCGGCGCCTACGTGTCCCTGGCGCCCGGAGGCATCTGAGTAGACGACAACGTCGGCCCGGGTACCTATAGTCTTCTTCTAATACTGTACCTCTATGATCTCTCAATCAGGCTGTGAAGACTGATGGTGCTGGGCAATTGGATGGATCTGCTCGGATACTTGCACTCTATACTGAGCCATGACCACTGGCGACAACGTTTACAGGATTTGACGACAAAGCCACCTGTAGCACCAATAAGCTTAATCTATAGACAATCGTATCACTTCGTGAAGTTCCGAACTTCCAGCTCCCTAAGAGCCTGCCAGACCGACGATAGTTCTGAGACGTGCGATTTAGTTTGCTGACTATTGTCTACACAGGCTATATTCGTATAGCCTAGTATGCTGAGAAGACCAATGCGGTCAAGCGGAATCAATATAATGTGGATTGAAATGATTGATTGATTAAAGATGCTTCCGGGACTGCTGTTGGTCATCCCCTTGCCCTTACGGGGCTTGGCGATCCGTATGGAACAGTCTGTCCGTACGGACCGACACTCGGCGGTTACCATGCTCGATTCCATGAGTAAGTACGATTACATACAAAAAAAATAGGAAATACGTCCAATGCGACCACTGATTAGCGGTAAATTATCCCTTCATGGGCTGGCAACTATTTTCTTATTTGCTCATAGTCGACGAGGGCCCTAGGAGCTCAGGCCGCTTACGACCCCTAAGACAACTGCCCAACGTGTCAGAAAAGGGCGTTTCTCTAAACTATATAACTATAAACGTACCTTAGGGTATAATAGAGTATATCCTAATACTCTAAATAGACCTAAGGGGATAATAGAGTATACTATAGAGTACGATAAATAAAGGATATATAAGGATACTGTAAAGGAATACCAAGGACTAGCGGTGAAGAATTACCCCGCAGCGTAATAAGCAATTCTCGGACCTGTTTCGTACTTAATTCGAGAGGGTTTCCAGATAACTTAGAGCTGGCAAGAATCAGTCTTGCTTCTACAATACTACACCTAGTCCAGACATATTTCCTTACCTGACCGACAGGCTTTCTATCCTGAACACATAGATCCCTTACAGATACTCTTTCTTATACTTAGTCTAGTTCTCCGCGATTAATCCTATATTATTACTTATAACTGTTACGACCCCTGCAGCCACCAACTATTTGAGGGGCCGCAACTTACAGATGGGCCACCAAGAGCCAACGAACCCAACACACGTGATCTGAAAGGGGAGCTGTTTCCCGAAGCTTACTCACCATCCCGAACTATACTCCATTTGGTGACTAGACGGTTAGCACCAGTCACGTGACGACAAAGGGTATACCAGAAGGACCATCACCAGGTCACTAGCGGTATACCACAGGTGGTACCATGTACCATCCAGGCGAAGGATATAAGGACACTCTTTCTTGTACTTAGTTTAGTTCTTCGCGATCAATCCTACATTGTTACTTGGAACCTACTATGCAATAGTATCTTCACTGTTTAACTCGTTGACAAACCCTCCTACAATCAGGCCAGCTCATTCGTGATCTGACCTTATTGGCGCTCTACCTGACACGTCCTGCAAGAACGACTCTATAGACCCGAGCCCGTGTAAAGCCTAGCTCCTAGGAAACGGTACGGTTGCAAGCCACTCTCTTGGGATTCGCAGTTGGTGCCCGGAAGGCCGTATTCAGCCTGCTCAGCACAAATACCAATTCTACTCCATAAGAATTCGGGTATTCCTCAAGTACGTATTACCTTCGAGCGCTCAACTCACTGTGACCAGTTAGCAACGCGTAACAATAACCTACTATAAGATAGTATCTTCACTATTTAACTCGTTAATAACCTATCCTATAATTAGGCTAGTTTATTTATAATCTAACCTTATTAGCGCTCTATCTCGAATACCTTACGAGATTACTCTATAGACCTAAGCCCGTATAAAGCCTAAACTATCGGTAACAGTACGGTTGCGAGTACTGCTTAAAGGCACGACCGTGGTAAGTATACCTAATATAAGACTAGCTCACCAGTTCGCAGGAGCAGTGCGTAACACTGGTCCACTAAAGAGATTGCTCGGTGAGCCAGATAAAGCTATCATACTAAGGCTCAAAATCCTTGAGAACCGCTACACACGGTACAGGTCTGGCCTTAATATTGTAGATGGCCTTATATTTCAAGTTAATACAGACTTCTTCAAGGCTTTGAGTGAACAGACACCCACCGCCATAGCTTGGAAATTGACTCAAGATGCGCTAGAAGTCTTTAGCAAAATCAGCATCCATAGCTTAATGCATTATGATGACCAGTTACGCTATTTAGCAGTAGAATGGGATCAGATCAATCATAACGTGGAAGAGATTGCAGCCGTGGGGTGTCTGGATAACAGTCTGCGAGATATTGCCTGGGTGAGGATACCTATCGTTCCTCTATATGTAGCGCTAGCTCACGAAAGATAGAATCTATATCGCCTGAAGAATTATTTTCGTCTCTGTGCTGTGCTCGGTGGAATGGCGCAAGCAAAGCTTCAAGTCGAGAGCACCCTTACTGGATTCGTTAATACGAAACAAAATTATCGCCAATATCGACAACGACTACACATTGAACCTTCACTGCCGTTCTTGTACCCTTTCATTGTTGAGCTCCGGAGAGGAAACCGTGAAGTTCTGAAAGATATTTCCAGTTTCTTTCCGTACGAGCAATTCTTACAGGTTTTAAAGAAGACACTATTGCTCATGAAGATGGAAAGCTACGCATCAAAGATTTGGATAGTTGAGGCCTAGGACATCATTTATTCTATCTCGATCATTATAGGAATCCGGTAAGCCACGGCGATCCCGCCGGTTGTATTTCCCATCCGACTGCCAGGAACGTGCAAGCACGGTACTTTATGCGCCACAAAGCCTTCAAACAGCTATTGCGCCTTGAACAAAGAGTTAGGGAGATTGTTTACATCGAAAACCCTGTCTGCAGGCGTAGGTCGCGACCGCAGGAGACTGTAATGGAAGGGTCACAACCAAGAACCTGCTTTCGCTTTTAGAAAGCCTAGAGGAATCAGCACCTACCGGACCACTGTGGAGTAAGATCAAAGTACCGTCAACATCGTTGATAAAAAATTGCGAGGAAAATTCCGAGCTCTTCGCGCGCCGATCGACACCTTTCCGACGATACTATGGATGAGTTCATCGGCTGCCGGGGCGTCTAATACGAACGACGAAGATACCGGACCGACAACAAGGCGACAAGTTCGTAAAAAGAAAATGAGCGTCCGCGTCAGCAATTTCAACCCACTTACATTGGACAGTGAGACGAAGGTGGCGATGGAGCACTTTCGGCCAGTAACTGAATTTCCCACCGCAGTCACCTACACCATACAGTCGATTTCGAAAACAGATTACCCCTTAGACACAGTGGATTTGTTTCTCGGCCCGTACCCAAGTATGCGCTAATCCTTATTAGGTTACGCAGGAAAGACCGCGGTTTAGCCGTATCAAGTATTGAAAGCGTACTGGGTTTCGAAGTCCCGGTAAAATACTGTAAATGTGTAGAGAACATTCTAGGCGTGCCGTTCCCCCCCGGGCGGGAGGGGTCGTTGCCATGAAGAACCGGGCTGGCCCACGCCCGTCGTACTCCTCGATTTTCCGTTTCATGGGTAGCCTACCTTCCATGACAAAGTCCGTGCTACTTCTGTAGAGGACTTACGGTGGTAGGCCAGTACTGTTTCCTTCTTTGTTGCCTACTGTATGGTTTCTGCTTTCCATTCATTCGTTGCTGACATGTGGAACCTCGACACCGAAGTTGATGATAGGTAGAATATCAGTATTATATATTAATAATCAATCGAACTGACAAAGAAAGAATCTAGTGTACAAATAGTGATTGTGACGCATCACGACACGGCCGTCTAATCTAGAGCCACAAGAGCGCAATACCTGCGACGGACACCGAGACAATGATCTGAGCCAAGCTCCTTGGACGACACAACGATTCAGCACCATTGAACGCTGGCACATTGGATGTGCCCGTAGAGGTCGAGGAACTTGGCAAAGTACTGGAAACAGAGAGTGTAGTCTTGCTTCCGCTAGTCTTCACGTGCTCTACCGCGTGAGAAGAAACAGCTTGTGTAGTGTAGCTCACAGGAACAGAAGAAAGCAAGCGGGACGAAGGAGTCGATCCAATCTGGGGATGAGCAGTATAAGTAGCTGCTGCTGTTTCAGATAGCGTATATGTAGACTCTCCGACGAGGAGTGTCTCCGTCACGACCTGGGGAGCAGCTGGGTTGGCAGAACAGCCAGTCACTTCAGGAGGGCAGGAGGTAATTGTAGCCGTACGGATGCTGAAGATTGGTGACACGGAGACGGAGATGACGGGGCTATCCGTCGGCAGAGAAGTTTCTTTCTCGGTAACCACGTAAACGGTAGTTGATGCCGCTAGCTCTGTGGTAACGAAGGTGGTTCTTGCGGAGGCTGCACACTCTTTGCCGCCCGATAGACAGGCGGTTGCGGTGACTGTGTGAGGGTTGAAAACGGTCACAGTCGTGTATCGTTCACTGGGCTGCGGAGAACCCTGAGCAGGGACACTGGTAGAAGTAGCCTGCGCAGTAGGTTCACTTTCGGCTACTGGACAGACTGTAGTCGATACGTAGATCGTCTCAGTCGTGACATATGTGGTTCGTGACCGTGCTGGACAATTTATGACACTCGAAGGACAGGCGGTGATGGTAGAGGTACGGGTGCTGTAGATGGTAGAAGTTGTCAATGCAACATTGGTAGTTGTGATATGGCCGGAAGATGTCGTTGGGGGGAGATCAATAGGCGAAGAAGGTGTCGAATTAGGTTCCAGAGGACCTGTGGCCGAGGGTTGTTGGTTTGATTCTGTCGAAATGACGGTCGTGGAGAAAGGAGCGATCGTGGAAGAAGACGAAGGAACAATTGAAATAGTCGATGAACTAGAGATCGAGATGCCTGATGGGCTTGAGATTGGAGAGGTAGATTGCATCTCCGTGCTTGTCTCGGTATAGGTGGTTGCTGCGAGGGAGGTCGATCCAGTTGGGACTGAAGGAGGAGCTGAAGGAATGACAGAACTAGAGCCGTGTCCGATAGACTGACTTGACACTGACGATGCAGATGTGTGTGAATCCACAGGGGTGGAGGTTGAGGGGACCGATGATGGCGATACCGATGAAGAGCTGCGTACAAGAGGTGTGCTTGTCGGTGCCAAAGTATCTGACCTCGAATGACCAACAGGTGATGAGGGGGATATGGGAGCAGCTGGGCTCGAATGACCAATAGGTGATGATGAAGCAATAATAGAAGCCACGCTTGATGGCTTTGGTACTGGCGTGGATGCCGAAGGTATCTGCGTAGGGACTGATGATGGCGATGCCGATGAAGAGCTGTGTAGAAGGGGTGTGCTTGTTGGTGCCAATGTAGCTGAGCTCGAATGAGCAATGGGTGATGAGTACGCAATGCTAGCAGCTGAGCTCGAATGACCAATAGGTGATGAGGACACAATGCTAGAGACCGGGCTTGATGACTGTGGTGATGGTATGGATGCCGGAGGAGTCGAGGTAGGTGTCGACGTTGGCGTGGCAGTAGTGCAGACTTGTGTGGTTGTTTCAAGAATGAATTTGGCGTTATCTAGGTAGGCAATAACTTGGGGAATGCGATATGGGGTACAAGACGCGTAAAAGCCAAACATGACACTTTCACTTGTTGCGGTGACTGGGCCGCTCAAAGTGACCCACTGGCTGTTGCTGTTCTTGTTGTAAATCGCGAAGTTTCGGTTGATGATGTTGGCCGTCGAGAGAGAGTCATGGAAAAGGTATACAGCGCAGCTTTCTGTAATAGCCACTTGGGAGATCACTAGCAAGAAGTCGATAGAGGCTTGATAGGTAGTACCTGGGACCAGACCTGATATCGTTTGGGAGACCTGCCAAAACGGGTATATGCCATTAAGCAATCTATAGCGCCTGTTAGCATATCTGAGCTAGTTTCAACCCGTTTGGATATCCGTACAGCGAATGAGAGCCATCACTTTCTTGAGCGGTCGTCCATGCGACCGGATAGACGTATGACCATGAGCCCGTGCCGTCCTCCCAGGATGGGTTCGAGAGAAGATTGGTTGATACAGTGGTGTCGGTACAGGTCACGTCGCCGCTCGTGGTGCTGCCACTACCTGCAACGGCTCGTCCGAGGCCTGCATAAAGAGCGACTGAGAGCCACCAACTCAGGCAAGCCATATCGAAGATGAGGAGGATCACGTCCAAGCCAAGTGCCTAGATGATTGCCCTAAAAAAAGAAAACCTCCTTGAAAGACTTGTTGCAGGGTTTTGGGGGGATTTTTAAGCTCCGGACCCGGTGCTAGATCTTGATCCCTATCATTGGGGGCGTAAGATTCTGGTCGGCAACTTTACTTCTGTTGTGGTCACGACCTGAGGCTCCGGACGGCGTTTCAATAGTTCATGGGGTAGGCGTTTCTGATTGTCCAATCACGGACCGCAATTTTGCAATGGGGTGACAAAAGCCTCTGTTCCTGGATCAGGCACATGGCCTGGACCACCGGCGTTTCCGGAGATCCACTATGATTACGCCCAATTTTGTCCTTGATAGGAGGCCTTCTTTGGCGGGATTGGGTGGACTTAAACTCCCGATTTCGGCCACTCCGCAATCAGGGTTTTAATCGAGATCATGAAGCCTTACCTGGTTAAACTGTCCCACTTCATTTACCACAAGCTTGCTTTCTCGCTCGAGATCGAGAAAAGGGACCAGCCTTTCCTTCTTTCCCGCTGTTATCTTCCAAGCGCTACTTTTACTGTAACGATTCACTCTCTCAGCCCTACGCACCCGAACTATGGGAAAACGACTCGCAATACGCTCCAACTCCTGGATACATTGGTAGTCCCTACGCAGCACGGTCCAACTACAGTCCTTCCCCATCTGTGCTAGAGAATTAGTCGCAACCTGGTGCTCTTAGACTGCTCCGGTTGTCTGAATGGGAAGAAGGAGGAGTATACGACCAGGATCCACCAACCTGTATCCACTATCGTATTGAGTGGCGAGTGACAGTCAATAACCGGGAGGTGGCAAAGGACACAGAGGATGACCTCGTTCTAGCCCCGAGTGCCTTTTGGCAGCTGTTCTTGGAGAAAAAGCTTGAAAAGCTTCTGCGAAGAAAAGTTACCCGCAACCGTTGAGTGACAGCCGATGACACTGCTATTATCGATTCAGTCAACGATCGTACCTAGCGTAATCTGACTAAATGATTTGACGATACCGACATCATTTGGACCGCTATTGAGAAGCAGCTTCTGATGTGGTCAGGACTGTTCTCTCGAGGTAAGGAACTCACGTTAAAGATCTGTTTTAACTATTGTAGTGGTGGAACGCGTAACATAATAAAGCTGTAGTTACTGCCTGAGGCGCCCTACCCCATGGGGGGTGGTGGGATGCACTATATACCAGTTAGGGTTTTGGCTTTAGTATAGGAGAAAAACAGCGCTAGTGAGTGTATACTAGTTAGACTTCTTAAGTGTATCCTGGTTAAAAATATTGGTCGGATAATACTACTATAAACTAGATGACGGCAGAAAGACGGCCAGAAATGGCCTCAAGTGACGCCGTTTTTGGCGGCCCATCTGCCAACCTTTCTGCCACTCCCCGCAACTCTTGTATCCACGCACCCTCACTGTGACCTCAGCGAGCCGCAGCGGCTTGGCTCGCACCTCTTTGACTCCCTCTGATCCACTCCCACCGTCCACCTCTTCCTACCCCCTGCCTTCAACCCCGAGTCCCTGAAGGCGCCGGCAATGGCTCCCTCGAGAACCGCGTCATTTAAAATGGCAGCGATTCCCTCCCCCGTTTTCTCGTTCCCAAGTCTCAAGCAACGAGATTCTTTCGACCCCTTGACTTGCAACTGTCTTTGCTTTTCAAGAAGGTCCACCTCAAGACCATCTGCGGCTTTGCCTTGTTCGTACTGCTGCAACTCCAAATCCTTCACGTTATGGCCCGCCGCTCTCGCAAGGCCGACTACCAGTCATCCAGCGACGGCGACTATTCCGAGAGAGAAAGCATCGAAGATAATCGATCAGACACTGATCTTACGGAGCCTGAGGATGAGGCAGATCAACCATACAGCGCTGGCGATGCGGCTCTACTCTTCGCCGACAACGAACACTCACCGGAGTACTACATCCAGCAACTTAGGAACTTTGACGAGACGGTCTACACGCAGGAAGACTATGGCAAAGGCACTACTGCTCTGCTCGACCGCATTGAGGAAAAATGGTCCCAGTAAGTTCTCCTTTCCGTCTTTCGCCTTGCTGTGCCTTGGAGACTTGATCTTACGAATGTACCACCAAGGTTCTGCATTTTCATTCGGAAGGACCCCAACGAGGAACACCGCCGCATATCAATCCCAATTCTATTCAACTTTCTCGAATGGGCTCTCAATTTACGACGCGGTAAAAATGGGAGAAGGCTTCCAGGCATCAAGTGCAAAAGCTCCTTGGACACATTTTGGAAAGTATTTCGGCTAGTTCACGAAAGGTCCACTTCAAACAAAATCGGAAATCAGATGAACCGCCAGATGCGTCGAGTATGATAGGCTTTTTTTTCTACTGCTCAGCTGTCTAGCGCCATTTTCAAGTCTGACTCGGTTCTGAATTCAGGTGATTCGACGATTGGCTAAGAAGTACAAGTTGTCGATCAAAGGACGAGACAAGCCTCCTATGGATGTTGAGGACCTGGCCAAGGTCGTGGAGACCACCATCAGTACCACAAAGAAGAAGTTCGGACATGGGCGCCACCGTATTGAGCTTGGACTTTTCTTGCAGCTCGCAGGCCTCACAACAAACCGGCCTCAAGCCATTCTTAATCTGCGATATCGTCACATCCAAGTCAGTCTTCTGCGTGACCCGCACGGCGGTCCACATCGAATTGTGATTGAATTCACCTTTGAGTTCACTAAGGAGTGGCTGGGTGCTAAAGACGCGTGGGTACACTAGACCTGTGTCGCCTTCTTTCGCTGACATCTCTTTCAGGAACACTTATATTCTACCCGAAATAATCTTCGACCCTTCATTAGTCCTGAGTCCACACGTCTTCCTGTTAGGCCTTCTGTTTGCAGACCATGCATTCGACCGTGTTGACGGGGAAGAGGTACTTGTTTCTGCAAGTCAGCTCCCTCGACTTCGAATTCGCGACGAGTGTAATGAGCTACGACTACAAATTGACTCGGCGATGGATGACGTACCGGTATTCCGGATGTCGGAAAGGACTGTGAATGGGATTGGTATCTCACCTATCAATCCTCTCCCGTACTCAACTTTAGAACCGTGGGTCAAGAAGATCGGTGTAATCACAGGCATTCGACAGGTCACACGCCCCTACAGCTTACGATATGGGGCAGGAACGGCCTTAGACAGTAGTTGTGAGAGTTCCCGATCAGTCTGTGGATTGAACGAGCTAACTGATTCTCAGGTTCCGTCAGCGATTCCCTTCGCAACCTTGTCATGCACCATGCCGACACGCGGACGTTCTTGAAGTTCTATCTCAGTAGGAGGATCTCGAAAAATCTGCCTGCGCTAATTCGCGGACTCGACCCAGAAGAAGATATCATGCGCGCGGCCTGCCGAATGAGCCGAACTATCGATCCAAGTCGCCCACAGGAGCTAACCCCCGAGCAATCCTCCTCTGTCAATCAACTGCCGGAGATTGCGGAATTAAAACGCCAGCGCGATGAAATCAGTCAATCTCTAGAGCGTCCTCTGTCTAAAAACAAAGGGAAATTAAAGTACGAAACATACAGAAAACTAAATCAAGACCTAGCAGGGGCCAAGAAGCGTGCACAGGACAAACTACTTGCGGAAGTTCAAAACAAGTATGACCGAGAGCAGCCTATGCTAGAGATCAAGCGCCAGTTGTCTGGGATCGAGCCGGCTGAGTCTTATGGTAAACCACTGCAATGCTCCATAGAGGTCCCTGTTCTGCAGCAACGCTTGATCAAGTGTCTTCTCACTCTGCCTCGTCCAACGATAGAAGAGGAGATGACCCGAAGAACCGAAGCCGTCGATTCGGTGGCTGCTTACTGTGAATTTCAAGAAGGCGACACTTGCCGTTTGCCGCGGAACAAAAGGCCAGAGAAGTCCGAGAAATTCATTGCGACCTATGATAAACACCTGCTGGAAGATGAAGTAGTGCATGGTACCTGTCAACCAAAGACTCCTCTTGAGCGTGCTCTTCAATCTGCTATGAAGGATCATCGGCCCTTGTTTTGCTTTATTTGTTTGGGCGAACAGAACCTGGACCTTACACAGCGTGTTAAGCGGTTTGCCTCTCATGCGGATGTCACCAAACACATTAAAAGAAAGCATCTAAAAAAAATTGTGCCAAATTCGACGATTGAGTGCAATATTTGTGATGAAAAGTTTACAGAAGTCATGCATTTTCAGCGACATGCCAATGACTCTCACTCGACTGTGACGGGACCTCTGTGGTGCGCAATTTTTAGCTGATGGATGGGTTTGCTGTTGTTTGGCCGTAGACTACTCAGAGCTTTGAATTCAATCATAGATCATGTCATTATTTACTTGCCACCTGGTCACATAGTTCCAATTCACAGTTGCTTGCCTGGCAAACACTGATAAAGTCCTACATTACGCTGTGGCGGACTGTTCAATTAAGACTGGAACCGCAGTGCGCCCTGGTGCCGCTACCGCAGTCAAAATTGTCAATCGGCGCTTCCTCACCAATAATGAAGGGGAGCGCCGGAGTCCATTTGTTGCATGGGTGTTCCCGTGCTAGCTTGGATCACCTCCGCCACCTCCAATCGACCGCGTGCAATCGCCGCTTCACTATTACACTCTAAAACATGTTATTATTGCGAAGACTAATGCAGCACGCGTGTCTTTCCAGACCCATTTAAATCTGTCCGCAGCCCCGCGCCAGGCCCGTGCCTACAATCAGCTCATCGGCTGACCAACCCAATTCAGCGCCGCCTGGACTCAGGAGAACTGCCTTGTAAATCCCCTGCTACGACCCTCCCTCTAGCCAACTTCAGCCTAATAATCATGTGCTAATTGGAACAAGAAACATCTTGGCCACGGCGATTCGAGAAGATTTCTAGCCCCACGTTCACGCCGGACCGACGGGCCGCGCTTTGCCCCTTTCCAGTCAAACCTGCATTTATAGGAATGACCTTATTGGTGAACTGCGCGTATCGCCATGACGGGATGCATGACCTATCACCAGCGCTTCCCTAATTTCTCCAATTGGTACTGTTTCATGACAAATCCGCCCCGTACCGCCACTACAACACTCGCTAAAATGGGACACGTGCACGTAGTTCGTGCTTCGCAAGCGTTTTAAACTGGCTGCACGCCGTCCGCACCGACTGCAGATTACCAGAAAATAGAATTTTCGAATCGCAAAATGACTGATGAAGACAGGCAAGGACTTACTGTCCTCTACGATCCTACGATCCATACCTCTGTGCGAGAGAAAGGAGTTCCTTTGGGCAAGGTGGTATTTGAGTAAGTTATGCCAACTGGTCGTGAAGGCCGGACGTGACTGACAGTCGCAGTCTGGTTGCTATCCATGGCTTGAATGGTGATGCATATGACACATGGACCCACAAAGATACGAAAGTCATGTGGTTGGAAGACTTACTGCCTGAGGCAATACCAAATATTCGGATAATGACTTTCGGATACAACGCTCGCTTCAAAAACTTCACCGCTCAGCAAGACTTACGCAGCATATCATGTAAACTACTTGCCGAATTGGTTGATTTAAGGACGACGCACGAAGTATATTGGCCCTATCTCTTCCGTTCAACGCACTCATTCATGTCTACAGGAAAAATCCCGCCCGATTGTTTTCATTTGTCACAGCCTAGGTGGGATAGTCGCAAAAAAGGTGCATACATTGCCGCGGGACTGAACTAGCGAGCTAAATTTAAGTAGGCATTGTTGGTAGGGTGTTCGGAAGAGCAAGAACAAATACAACAATCAGTACGTGGCATCTTGTTTCTTGGTAAGTTGACTATCTTTGAAATGGCCTACGATACATTCTTACTCATGCAAGGTACCCCCCATAACGGAAGCAGTCTTGCAGGGATGGGCAAACTGTTGGCGAACATTGTCTCTGCATGCTCTCCAATTAGAGCGCCGCGTGCTCTCCTAGGAACTCTCCAGAAGGACTCTGAAGTGCTTTTGGAAATTACTGAAGACTTTATCAAAAGGCGAAATAAAGTGCGCCTTGTGTCATTCTATGAGCTGGAGTTTACGTCCATCGGCCCTTTTATAAAGAAGCTGGTAACCGCGCCTTGCTTCGTGTATTTTCCATTGATTAATGCTTGCCAAACAGGTTGTCGAACAGAGATCTGCTATACTCCACGTCTCTCAAGAAATCACAATCCCCCAGTATTCCGACCACCGCAATATTGTCAGATTCAAGTCTCTTCAAGACCGCACCTTCCGTCCTGTGCTATGCAGACTCAAGGACCTCGTGGGAGAACTGGATCATGCGTCCACCCAGCAGATGGACTCTAGTCCGAAGAAAGGTATGATGAGGAAACAGAGCTTGAAGATATTCTAATGAATGCATAGAATCCGCAATACCATATGACGTTCCTTTTTTGCCCTGCTCGTCATTTCGTGGTAGAGATAAGATCTTGGAGAGCATGAAGGCTTACTTTGCTGAAAGCAAGGGCAAAAATCGAAGGAGAAAAAGCTTCGCATTATGTGGTTTGGGTATTGATTGACCGGATGACTGTACCAGAGACCAGTAGCTAAAAGTCCTCTTTAGGCGGTTCCGGGAAAACACAAACGACTCTGCATTTCGTCGTGCAAAACTTTTCGACATATAAGACCGGAGTGGCTTTCCTAAATGCAACCTCAATGGCATCCCTGGTAGCTGATTTTGGTCGCTTGCATGACCTCCTTCAGCTCGGAGGGTCTAAAGACAAAGTTCGCTCTGTCAGAACTTGGCTATCTAAGCCAGAGAATTCTCAGTGGCTTCTAGTCTTTGACAATGCTGACGATTTAAACCTGGTGCCAATTCACAGATATTTCCCCGCTGTGAATTGGGGTCACATCATCATAACCAGTCGCGACCAAGCTGTCATTGGTAGCTTAGCGGAGGAAGGCCATGTATTGGATCCCTTGACAACCGACGATGCAACGCAATTACTGCTCGAGAGGTCTGGGATTCGTTGCCCTAGCCAAGCTGAAACAGAAGAAGCAAGCAAGATCGCGAGTCTTCTTGGATCACTTCCTCTTGCACTGGTACAAGCGGGGGGATTTGTGCGCTCAAGACAGAAAACTCTCCAGGACTATCGCAGGCTTTTTATGAATCGACGTGATGACCTACTTCGATTCTCACCACTTGTTGGAGGCACAGACCGCACGATATTCACGGCATGGGAGATCAATTTCAAGCAAGTGGAGCAAGATTCGTCCGATGCAAGGAACCTTCTTCTCCTTTTCTCGTTTTTGGAGCCGTCAGACATTCCTGAGGCGGTCTTGCATCGAGGTTCAAGTCCCCAGCGGCGATGGGGCAACAGCGGCGAAGTAGTAGAGATCCGTGCAGAAGATGAAGGCGTCGAAACTTGTTTAACGAAAATCGTACAAGGCGACCTTGAATTCGACATGGCTATTGAGAAACTTCTTTCATTTTCACTCATTTCGTGCAATAAGGAGTCGGACGGGCTTAGAAATTTTTCTATTCACCCACTGGTTCAGTACTGTGTTGCTCAGCGTCTGTCACCCATCGAAGTAAACAAGTGGCGATGGCAAGCGCTTTTATTGATTTGCCATGCGTTTCCAAGAAATAAATACCTTGAGCCTCAGTAGGTTTGGTGTCTTCGCTGACTGAATTTGAGAGCTGATAAAACTTTGCAGAAATGGAGAAATTGGGAGATTGATGATGCCGCAATTAAGCCGAGTGCTTTCTGAATATGACGCGATGTGCCTTGAAAAAGGGGAACAAACTTCGTTTCGTCACGAATTGGCGTCGACACTTCTAGCCGCTTCGCGATTCTCCGACGCGCAATGGAAGAGCGAAGCTATCTGCCGTACCAAAAAGCTATTGGGACAGGAAAATGAACCATACATTAACGCTTGGCTTGCATACAGAGAAAGTGCAATTTTGCGGATGTCAGGCAAGCTACAAAACTCGGAAAGCACCTTGCATGACTTTCTGCATCGGTTTGCCTTACCCAGTGAGGAGGATCTACAGATGACTCCGAGATACAATGCGCAACGAGGAGAACTTGTGATTTCTTTCTCCGAGAATCTAGTCCGTCAAGGGAGGCTTTCTGAAGCGAAAGCCGAATTAGTTGAATGGACACCACTTAGCAAGGATTGCTCGACTCTTGAGACCATAGTTTCAAGGGCGCGAGACATAATTCTGGGCAAGGTCCTTCGTTTCCAGGGTCGTTTCAGTGATGCACTTGCTTTGCTTGATGGCGTCATTCAAGGCTGTCATCTTGATGACTTCTTTGAAGGCACAGGTTGGTATCGAGTTCTGCTCTCAGAGATCGCAGATTTGTATTGTGAATTGGATCGACCCAATGATGCCGAAAGGTTGTTGCTGCGAGAGCTTACTCCAATGTTAGAAAAGGGGACCCAGGACATTGCCACGGGCAGACGATTACGAATGTCACTTGCAGAAAGCTATTTGCAGCGGAAGATGTACGTGGAAGCAGAGTCACTTCTGGCGGACCTCCGACAGGCATTTTTATCATCTGGCGCTCCAGATTACACTGCAAAGGTCAACATTTTTCGCATCTGGGTATCTCTTGCGAGAGCTTTACATGGTCAATCTCGCTGGCAAGAAGCCCTGTCAAGCTGGAGGCAGGCACTGTCAGCCTTGGATAGCATTAAGCTCAATGAGAGCTTGAATGCCGGTCTCGTGCGATGCTCAATTGCTCATGCCCTGATGATGATGGGCCATGAAGAAGAGAGTACAAGGATGTATCAAGAGGCAAAAGCAAATATGGCGTCAGAGTCTCGAGTTTACTGGATTCCCTTGTTCAACTCTCAGTGGCACGATTTTATCTTGGAAATATTGCGGAAAATTCAGATGAAATAGGCGGTGGCTAGGGTATAAATTTGCATTCTATGATTTTCATCGGGGAAATAACTATGTAGCCATATAAATCTATTGAGTTGGTAGCATGTGGTCTGAACAGAAAAATTCCTCGCCGTAATCTTGATAAAGCTTGGTATAATTTCGAGATTTAGGGAAAAAAGAGCGCGAAACGAAATGTTGGCATGTCGGAGTGAGAGAAGAGAGGAAACTTCAGAGATAGTTGCAGCTATTTGGGAGCAGACATGACTTTTCACCATTGGAATGATTTTCTGGCAGACAGCGATAATATCTGGAAAGCCGCGAAATACCTGGAGTCGGGAGACGATGCAGCATTCGGGAAGGTCCCACAGCTCCTCAGGGCGGATGGAACTATGACCGCCGATTATAAAGAGCAAGCGGAAGAACTACTGACCAAATTCTTCCCGCCACTGCCGGACAGAATTGACGATGAAGGGACTAGGCCGCAGAGAGCGCCGGTGGAGATGCCTGCCATCACCATGGAGGAGGTCGAACGGCAGCTCTTGGCGACAAAATCTTGGAAAGCACCTGGCGAAGATGGCCTACCAGCGATAGTGTGGAAGATGACGTGGCCCGTGGTTAAGCACGGGGTCCTGGAGCTATTCCAAGCGTCGCTGGAAGAAGGCACATTGCCCAGGCAGTGGCGACATGCGAAGATCATACCGCTCAAAAAACCGAACAAAGAGAACTATGCCATTGCGAAGGCCTGGAGACCGATTTCACTTCTAGCAACACTGGGCAAGTTATTGGAATCAGTCATCGCAGAAAGGATCTCACACGCGGTGGAAACTTACGGCCTGCTTCCGACCAGCCACTTCGGGGCCCGTAAGCAACGGTCAGCGGAGCAAGCACTCTTACTTTTACAAGAGCAAATCTATGCGGCGTGGCGTGGCCGACGGGTCTTGAGCTTGATCAGCTTCGATGTCAAAGGAGCTTACAATGGGGTCTGTAAGGAACGATTGCTCCAGAGGATGAAAGCGCGAGGGATCCCGGAGGTCCTGCTTCGGTGGGTCGAAGCGTTCTGCTCGGAGCGAACGGCGACCATCCAAATCAATGGGCAAGCATCAGAGGCCCAAAGCCTCCCACAGGCCGGGCTGCCTCAGGGCTCACCCCTGTCCCCAATCCTATTCCTCTTCTTCAACGCAGATCTCGTACAGCGACAGATCAACGGCCAGGGAGGAGCGATTGCCTTCGTGGATGACTTCACCGCGTGGGTGACCGGACCGACCGCACAGAGCAACCGGGAGGGTATTGAAACAATCGTCAATGAAGCACTCGACTGGGAAAGGAGAAGTGGAGCGACCTTTGAAGCAGAGAAAACCGCCATTATACACTTCGCCCCTAAGGCCCACAAATCGGACTCGGAGCCATTTACCATTAAGGGAGAGACCGTCGAACCCAGAGACCATGTCAAGATCCTTAGCGTCATCATGGACACAAGACTCAAATACAAGGAACACATTGCGAGAGCGGCGTCCAAAGGCCTGGAAGCAGCGATGGAGCTGCGACGGCTTCAGGGTCTATCCCCAGCAACAGCACGGCAGTTATTTACCTCGACGGTGGCCCCAGTAGTGGACTATGCCTCCAATGTCTGGATGCACGCTTTCAAGAATAAGAACGTCGGGCCGATCAACCGAGTACAAAGGGTAGGAGTGCAGGCGATTGTCGGGACATTCCTCACAGTTGCAACCAGCGTAGCGGAAGCGGAGGCTCACATCGCCACGGTGCAACACCGGCTCTGGCGACGAGCTGCGAAGATATGGACAGACATGCACACCCTACCAGTGACCAATCCCCTCCGTAGGAGCACAGCTCAGATCAAGAAATTCAGAAGATACCACCGCTCGCCGTTGTATCAGGTCGCAGATGCGCTGAAAAGCATCGAGATGGAAACACTGGAAACCATCAATCCATTCACATTGGCACCATGGGAGGAACGTGTACAGGGCGATGGTCAGGATTTACCAGAGACACAGACCGAAACGGGCGGAGTCATGCGGATCGCGGTTAGCAGTTCGGCGCGGAATGAAATGGTAGGATTCGGCGTGGCGATTGAGAAGCAGCCCCCTCGGTACCGAAAACCGAGGCTGAAGACCTTCTCCGTCACACTGGGTGCAAGAACTGAGCAGAACCCATACTCTGGGGAGCTGGCAGCAATGGCACACTCACTGAACACGCTACGCGGACTGAAACGGTGCAGAGTCACGCTGCTCACGAGCAATAAAGCGGCGGCACTTACGCTGAGGAATCCCCGTCAGCAGTCGGGCCAGGAACACATCTGCCAGATATATAAGTTGATGCAAAGACTACGGAGACACGAAAACCGGATAGACATCCGCTGGATTCCAACTAGCGAGAAGAATCAATTGTTGGGCCTGGCGAAAGAACAGGCCAGGGACGCAACGCAAGAGGACACTATCCCACAAGCACAGGCCCCCCGAATGAAGTCGACCACCCTGAACATAGCACGATCCCAAGTCGCAGCCGGTCAGTGCTTGCCGGAGAACGTTGGCAGATATTCCAAACGAGTGGATGCAGCGCTCCCAGGGAAACACACCCGGAAGCTGTACGATCGATTATCGTGGAAAGAAGCGAGCGTGGTGGCTCAACTCCGGACTGGCATGGCTAGATTAAACGGATATCTCTATCGGATCAATGTCGCAGAGACGGAACAATGCGCCTGTGGACAAGCAAGGGAGACCGTGGAGCACTTCCTCTTTCGATGCCAGAAGTGGACCACGCACCGGACGGAAATGCTGCAATGTACCCATACTCACCGAGGCAACATATCATTTTTCCTGGGCGGAAAATCGCCTTTGGATGACCAGAACTGGAAGCCGAATTTGGAAGCAGTGCGAGCCACAATACGGTTTGCAATCGCCACGGGCCGACTCGACGCCGCTTAACCGTGTCGACCAACAAAGATTAATCTCACCCCACATCAACCCCAATCTAACCCCCACCAACTACCTTGTGCCAGAGACGGTAGACGCGCTTCGATTGCCGAGAATAGGATGTTGAACACTTGGAGAATCGCCTTCAAGCAAGTCTACTAACTAAACACTAACTCACAAGGTCCCGCTAAGATATTAACATCCGGGATGACATATATGAAAGGAATCTTGTATGGGCTCCAAGGAGACACAGCATTAGCTAAGGCATGTATAGTTAGATTAGTGATAGTTGCCCTTTCGGTTCAGCCGCCGGGCGTTAATAAATTGTGTGTGTCCAGTATCGTTCCGTCCTGCCGGTGTGCAGAAAATAGGTGCGAACAGTGTTTCCCTCGTGCACCTTTGCTCACTACCGTTTGGAGAGATTGATGGGTTAGTTTTCCGCGGAGCTTTTTCTCTGCCCGCGGCCAGGAAAATTTCAATAGCACTGAACCATGGCCAATCAGGGCTGCTGATAAGAGACTTCAGTCCGATGCTCAGCACTAGCTAAGTGGCAGAACATTCGTTAGTCATGGATTATATAAGCAGAAACCCAAGTTGCTACAATCCCCCTAAACTATTATCCGCTCAACTGACTCTTGACCGGATCGCTCGCCCCATTCTTCAGCAACCAGCTGCTCCCAATTGTTCTCTTGCAAAATACTGCCAAAATGCGGCGTAGCTATGAGGTCTTTCCCCCATGACTTTGCTACGTTCGAGCTAACAAATATACAGAACGCATTGAAACTCCTTGAGACGCGAAGGCGGAAAGTCCGACCAAAGACCCCAGCGACACCCTCCACAGTACAGGATTCTATGGCCCCCAGCGGTGTCTCGACTGTGAAGGGCATACCTAGTCTTGTCGGCATGAAGGAATGGTTGCAAGCACTGGGTCACTCAGTATGGAAGCTCAATATGGTGTCTCCTTTGCATCGGTCATTCTTACCATTTCTAGGAAAGCGATCTTGACAATTTGAATATAATCCATATTACTGGGACGAAAGGAAAGGGAAGCACCTGCGCTTTCACCCGGTCCTTCCTTCGCATGCACGGGCTGAGAACAGGATTTCCAGCACGAATCGGGCTATACACATCTCCTGATTTGCAATGCATTCGAGAGAGAATTCAGATCAACGACGAACCGATAACGGAAGATCTCTTCACACAATACTTCTTTGAAGTTTGGGAAGCCCTCAGTCCTCTTGACTCGACCAGACTTGCAGAAACATCGAGGCAACCCCGTTATTTGCAGCTTCTAGCCTTGCTGGCTTTTCACACCTTCATCAAGGAAAAGGTTGATGCAGCGATAGTTGAAACACATCACGGCGGAGAGTTTGATGCCACGAACGTGATACGAAGGCCTATTGCGACTGCTATCACATCTCTTGGATTGGACCACGTCGCTCAGCTAGGCCCTACAGTCGAGGATATCGCATGGCATAAAGCGGGCATTTTCAAATCCGGGGCACCTGCGTTCAGTGTCATCCAGGAGCCTGGGCCTAGTGAAGTCCTACAGAATCGCGCGGCAGAAAAGAACACCGACTTGACATTCGTTTCTTCTTCCAACATTCTGCCTGTTAACAAAAGAGTGCTCAGCGTTCCAGTGCAACGATTGAACTGTTCTTTAGCCCTTGAACTCGCAAGAAAGTTTTTGCAGCTCAAAGGCTATGCATTGAATACCGACGACATACATAGGGGCATTGACAATTTCTCGTGGACTGGGAGATTTGAGATACTTGAACATGGAAGCTCACAGTGGTTTTTGGATGGTGCGCATAATACACTGAGTCTTGAGCAAGCTGCTGAATGGTTTGCGACGAACGTTCACGCTGCGCCTGCTCGACAGTAAGTAGGTATTTCCATGTTTACTGTTGATTACTGATTGGCCATATCAGATATCGTGTTCTTATCTTCAGTCACTTCTCTGAAGAGCGCGATGGAGTGACCCTAATGGAGTCGTTAGCACGTGCGCTCGAGACGTATGATGCGAAACCTGATCATGTCATCTTCACTACGTACCAAGAGAGGGAGGATGGATATACGAGAATAGGTAAAAGCAAAGCGGTGTCTGCTGTGACGGGATATCAAGCTAATTGCTCTTACGTTAGATAAAACACTTAAAGTGCCGGAAACACCCTTCCCTGACCTTTGCACAGTATATTCTTTCCTTTGGAAGAAAATGCACCCCGATGCCGCAATCTCAACAGAGCCCACTATCCAGGGTGCCATACGGCTTGCGGAACGGATAAGTGTTCAAAAAGGCGGCATGCATGCTTTCGTCACCGGTAGCTTACACTTGGTTGGCGGAGCGCTTAGTCTGTTGCGGCCTTAGTTTTGCAAATCAGCTTGTCTTGATGTTCACGACCTTTCAAGTATGTTCTCTCGCGTTATGGGTTATTTGAAGCCGTTTAGATCGGTTCAACGTCTTTTAAGTATTTCAAATCAATCGCTCTTGTTCTTCTCATTGCATCCGTGGTATCACCTAGAATCTACTTTGAAATCATCAATATTCCTATATTAGGTCAAGGAGTTTGTCATTTCAACAAGAATGGCCGGATATAGCTGATTATCGCGTATCACTATATGGGGCTGAGTAGTCGACATGATTGATTACATGCAAACATCTCTCCTGGCAGCACGTGACTCATACTATCCAGCAGAATTCAAGCCAAGTAAATCACAACCAGGCCAATGGGGCTAGAGTGGATGGCCGTTGCCTAGAACCTATGCCATGAGCCCTATCGTACGGTGGCTACATTTCAGTTATACAGGTGCGGGAGCCATCACGAGTGTCAATGCAGCTCGATGACCATGGACACTTTTAGGCAGGCTTTAATTACTGGCTAGTTTCACCATATAGTAGAGCAGCCTATGTAGGAACTGCTACATTCCAGAGAAGGGAAGTATCACTTTCTGAGAACCAACTTACCATGACCGCCCGTATTCGCAGACTAAATTATGATTGGTTTACATACGAGGACATAGTGTCTTGGCGACTATAGACGAGGTCTCAGCGCAGAAGCCAAATCTGCCTGCCCTGCACTCACGGTCGACACCTATCCCCAACTCACGCGAGAATGTTGGACAGAATTCCCGCAGAAGTCGTTCTCTAACCACCGACCACGGGAGACCCCTAAGGATCCATCAGAAAGAACGTTAATCAAATGGAATAGATCGGACAAAAACGCGACTTAATTAGCCTTTCACAAGTGTCGAAGCATCTCCACCATTTATTGACGCCAATTATATACAAGTCGATTATACTGTCCTCCAGCGAATGGGATATCTCGAATCTGAAGACCGACTCCATCCTGAAGTACAGCGCTCGTCATGTATGTTTCGTGAAAAGTCTCGAAATAGCCGCTCCCTTTCATCGGCGTCTCCGTACACGCTGTGCAGAAGAGGATAGTTCAGAAGACGATGGTTCTGAGGAGAGTGATGATGGTATGGTCGAGTTGAACAGGGCTGTCAGCACCGATAGTTTCTTTAGTGATATTGACTCGAGCGAAACCGATGGTGCTTCAATTGAGACCGAGTTGGACGGTGCTGTTATGGATGGGGATGCATGGACAGGAAGCGCAGCTTCGGCAACTTTGTCGACCCATGATGAGCTCATGATGGACCTGGAATCCTGTTTAATACCTCTCCTTGAGTGCATTCCTGAAGGAGAACTTCAAACGTTCAGGTATCACTATTATCTTATCGTAAGGAGACGATTGATTAGCTGACGAGTTACTCAGTTGGAATCTCGGTACCTGTGTACCGAAGAAAGTCATCCGATCCTTATCAACAAGACAACCCCAGCTAGGGTCGTTGTCAATTATCAGTGATTCAAGTTGTGCGCGTGACCTTTCTTTGTCTTTAGATGGCTTGGAGGAACTCTACTGTCTACGCTCTGCTTGCTTTGTTCCTGCGAATCTCAGACACGAAACAACAATTGGCAAAATTATGCAGCGAAATCCACACAGCTTGAAGAAAATTGCTTTCCATCGGCAGGATCCCTGGAGTGATCGTCACGACTGGGAACAAATTGATAAGCGGAATATTTTCGTTCACGAAATGGTCAATTTACTCCCTGGAAGCGGGTGTCCTCTTTTTCGCTCCCTCAGAAACCTGGAGCTTTCATTTGTCTCCTTCCAAAACGGAATCGACGTTGTGATAACAACGCTCAATTTTCCTCAGTTGACCTCTTTGAAGTTGCGGGGCTGTTTTAGGATGAATGAACTCTTTATGTCACTTGCGCAATCCTCACAGTGTGTGCAGCTGAATTGTTTCGAAGTCAACCTCACAGGATCGTACGCTGAACAGACTGATATCATGCCTTTGATCCTATTTCTGCGATCCCTCGATGGGCTGCGAGATCTTTTCATTCTGTGCCGGCCGCTTAAAGAGCAATCCATAGATTTTTGGCTCTCTATCGATCATCATAAATCGACATTGCAGAGGTTTATTTATCAGCAAACCACCCTTTACGAGAGCCGCAGCGACCCTGAGCTGGACACCTTGTGGAGATTGGATTGCATCAATTCTATAGGCATTTGTTGTAAGGTACAGGAACTAGTGAGTTTCGTTATATTCTGGGCGTTATCACTGGAGCTGACGACCATTCACTCATAGGCAGCTTCGCTGAGAAATACGCTTTTGCGGCCAAATATTACCTTCCTACATATTCGCCAGACAGAGCTATTCAACATTAACATAACTTACGAAGCGACGACTGAAAGGGCTGACTTGATTTTCTCAGAATCCTTGCCTTCAATTATTGAATTTGCGAAATGGGCATTCGGTCCAGGCGGGCTTCCAGAACTACAAATTCTGGCATACGGGGATTTTACATATCGGGGGCGCCAGCCAAGTATCGCTTGGGGCCGCTCGGACTCTATACCGGAAACCAATCAATTTTCGCAAAAAGTGTTTTGCCTTTTCGGGAAATCATTGGAAATGATAATAGGCTATGGGAGCGCTTGCAGGACAATCTCGACTTTCTAGGGGCCTGTCCCGAGGACTCGCTACTGCATCATTTCTAAGGACTGAAGCAATGATGAACATCTCTAGATCCCGAAAGAAAGGTTTCCTGATTTATTGGCCAATATTTCTGGGGTCTGATGGAGGTGCACTTGAATTTTGGATGGTCTCGACCATGTAACGAGTGACTATGTAACGAGTGACTGTCCGCCCAATGCAACAGCAAGGGGTTGTCAGTTTTTATCTACATGGTAGAGGAAGTGTGAATATGTCAGTGCCAATGATCATTCTAGTCGGATTTAATTGTGTCATCTTGCCCACGAGGTCCCTGGTCCCTAGATTCCGGCTGCACACAATTCCAGGGACTTGGAAGGCTCTGTAGTGTTCTCTGGGGCTTGGCTCCTCCCCTCGGCGAGAAGTCCGGCGAAAACCGAAGAGCTTCAAAAGTATTGTTTAAATAAAATTAAATGGAGTGACATGAGTGAAAACAAAACCAGAAACACAGCAAACTTTGGATGATTTGGGGGACTGCGCCTTACTGGCTGATGTTGTAGCATATGTAAGATTCTTATACTATCCGTGTGGGCCACGGCTCAGTCATATAGATCAGGTATCACCCTAATGCACGAGTATTGCGAGTCAGGCTGATATATCAATACCATCGATACAGGAGCTCCAACAGCTGAGACACCAAAAACGTTGGCTATGACTGCGTTAGAGCACAATAGTCAGTGATGTACATCTGGTCTCCACATATACGGAAAGACGAAATAGAGACTGGACCACGTACAATTCCTAACATTACCTTTACTTCCACATCGAACGAAATACAGTCTGTTCTAGCGACGAGTTCCGCTCCAGAAAACTTTTGAAGTCGGCATTTCGCATCATCATCTCCACATTCCAGACTATGTAGTCTTGCAGCATATCTTCCAAAGACTCCATGTACTCACTATCCTCGAACACAAATTCCAATAGTTGAACGATGTCTCCTGTCCGTTCTTCAAACAGTGTGAATTTCTCAAGCAATTGAAGCAACCGATATAATGATAGAACAATCAAGGAAACCCAGCCTGTTCTGACTCCAACATGATGGATTTCAGCGTGACTTAAAAACACTGCTGCATAGCTAGTGAAAGGGTCATTGCTAAAGTCTTTTTCAAACTCCGGTCGTTGAGTCTGGCCAAGTTTTCCTAGCAGCATATCATAATTAAGTGAAAGCGATTCTGGACAGAAGAGGTTCCAGGTTATGTTAGAAGGATCCCATCTTTTCGCCTCCTTCTGGCATTGCGTTTCCATATCTTTCGGCTGCGAGCTATCACTTCCGGAAGATTCCGGAATGGGAGATGGAGCAGAGTAATCTCCAGAGTACACAAACTCACAGCAACGACCAAAGACTTCCTCATCGACACCCTCGATCATCGCTGGCTCAAGCGCCTTTCTTGGAAAAGATCCTTCCAATGCTTGGTGGATTGAGAAGTGCTTTCGATTTTTGCCAACGAGAAAATGAACGATATCAGATTGCAGGATTCTGCGCATTTGTTAGGGATTGTAATCATTTTTGTCTAAAAGAAGGGGAACTTAATTGTGATATGCGGGCCGCATTTTGTATAGAGTATTTAGGGTTAGAAAAATATCCAAGGCAGCGGTGCTGTTCGACTCAATGGTAGGATAGCAGAGGAAGGACAGATTTTCTTTGATGTTTCTTTCACAAAGAAGATTCTCGTGGCTCTTTATATAGTGACCGGCTAGGCCCTAGCTCTGCACTCAGTCACGGTCTAGCGTCCGCAGCGCTGTTATACTGGTGTCCAATGAAAGCCACTGCAGAGACCCGCTTCCACAGTAGACTCATAAGCCAATCCAATCCATCCTCACTGGAACAGTGTTGGCTGTCTGGCTGAGAGCCGCCGTCCGCAGTCTCTAGTCGCCTCTAGACTATCTCAAGACTGGTCTAGGCCTAGAATGATTGGACCAGGAAATAAGGAGTACTAAGAGCCAGCTCATATGACGTGTGGCCTACTGTGTCACATGCGCTCTTCAGCAGGCCCTACTGTGACTAATTTCCTTCTAAGAGGATTCTCCCATGAGCCAAGCTCTCTCGAGAGAACACTCTTGTTCTTGGCCTACCAATTGACCCTCACTCTTGACAAGAGCTACCTGAAAATAATCTGCTGTCAACGTCCTCTCGTGTTACTACCTACAAGATGCCCTATCTAGCTCCATTATAGGTACAAGATCAGTTTCTCATACCAATCTCACTTCTGTTATATTTCTCTCGGGGTGTCATACGCCTTGTCTGTAACTAGCTCTTGTTCCAAGCAACATGTGTCTATATAGGACCTAAACCCGATCTCTCATGATGCCTAGGATTTCTTCCATCTTCTGCCCGGTCTAAGATTCGAGATGCCATCCATAGAAGTTCCTTCTCCTTTACTCGACCTTCTGCCGCAAGCTTCTTCTCCTCGTGCTCGGAAACTACAAAGAAGGCATTACTGCCATCAGCAGTCGCTGCGCGGAAACATTGGGCTGGCCTCAGGCTGTGCAGATTCCTATCGTACAGTGAATAATTCTTCCATAAATACTTTTGCGCTACTCGTTCCAGCAGCGATGGATCCGACGGATTGACACGGAGACGGTCTGACCGTCTCCACTCTCCTCGTTCGAGGGACCAGAGCTGGACCTCAATCTCATTTTGAGGGATCCGCTCTTCGATCGTCCTTAAAGGCATATGATCGGCTGCGGAGGATGTTTGGACAGGGAGATCTTCGGCAACCTCTCCAGGCATTGGAGGAGAAATTTTCAAAATTTCTACAGCCGGTTCAGATGTTCCTGGGTTGAGAGGTTCTACCGGCGCTTCGTGGGTGAGGGTGTCTGGAGCAGCTGCGGTATCCAAGGCATCCCGGACAGACTCCTCCGGTCGATTTTCAAAGCTCGACGAGGGTGGATCCTGTCTGTTTTCTAGTCGAGAAGTTTCCTCGGCCAGCGGTTGCTCTGGTAAGCAGAGTTCTTCATTAAGCCGCTCATTTTCCAACCTCTCTTCCAATTCTTCCTGTTCTTCCTGGGCTCGCCTCAAACCAGCAAGGAACTCATCTAAACTTCCCTGTGGGGGTTGGCTGTTTACAGACGAATATCTTGTCTCTGGTTCTGGAGACACTCGCCGTACTTCACGATCGACCTGTGATCGGCCATCAAAAGCATTGTCTTCGCCGAACTCTTCGGCCGTTGCTCGTTCTTCCTGGCCCTCCGCGAGTGGGACTGCCTCCAAAGAGACTCTTGTGCAGTCACTTCTACCATCTTCAAACCCCGGCACAAAAGAGACTTGGGAAGAGTGCATGGTAAGCGTTGCTGGGTCGAGCGGCTCCGGCTGGCTTTCAGGCCCGACAGAGACACAACTTTCTCCAGGGGGACTGTCCTGGTCCAGCATAGCCTGGTCTAGGTTCTCCGCATTTGGCAGTTCCAGCTCCATTGGCTCTTGATCCATATCCTCAATCGGGGTCGATACAGGTCTGTGTATTTGAAAATTTCGCCTTCGCCGACGCCTCAGATCTTCTGCTTGCTCCGTCCGCATTGATTGCTGAATCTCACTGCCCTGTCGTTCTTCAACCACTTCGGTTGACTGCTCTTGTGGCTCCCCCTGTTCTCCGCGGGGTGAATGGGGGCCTGGTGCTGGCGTGTGATTAACAGGCTGGTCATCTTCGACGAACATTGGCGAAGGAGGCATCCCTCCCATTCCTTGATCTGGATCTGTGTCCCGGGATTGACTGGCATTGCCAGCTACAAGCCGTGTGGACTTCCCGAAGAATGCAAAAAATACACAACGGCGAACAAAAAAGCTGGTGACATTGTCGGCAACCTCAATATCAGCGTGCAAATGGTCCAAGAACAGCAAAGGTCCATCTTGCTTGTGAGTCCGTGTTTGTGGCTCCCCGGCACGAGTCTTCAGCTTCACTGCGCTATCCGCCAGAAGACCCTGCTGTTGCTCTGGCAGGTCGGGAACAGCCTTAGCAAAACAGCTCACGATCTGATTCACTAAAAGTTCAAAATCCTGGCTATTATATCGATACCGGTTGGGCTTTCGGGCTTGTAGGAGAGCCGATCGTGCGATCTGATGATCGGGTGAACTGTGAATTAGTGCATTGATCTCCGTAGATTGGAAACCTAGCTGGTGCGCGAGTTCAGCCATCTCGTAAATCGCCCTCTCATCGGGCTTGGCTCGAGTTGATTTTGCCAACAAATCATCATCGCTCTTTGGGTCCGGGGGCATCAACGTATAGTGCCTCATTGTATATAGCCATACTTGTAAGTAACCTGTCTCGAGACGTTCCACATCAGTTGCCGGCTGGCGTCGGAAAGTAGACTCAGAGGTCTGGATTAAACAGCCCAAGGCCCTTGGATTCGCGGTTCCCTCTTCTGAGGATGGAAGAAAAATTGAACTCATAGTTCTCCAGATCGAGATATCGATCGGGCCACAGAGCCGCTTTACACAGTGGGCGCATGCCTCCAGGTACTTGAAGTCTTCAAAAAAGGTATACAAAGACGGGATCAGACCATCAAAATTCTGCATTCGGGACCATATGATCCGTCGCTCTTCGTCGCCGAACTCGGCAAAGGCTTGGCCGCTCAGGATTATCCCACAGGTTGTTTTTCCATCGGTGCGTGACTGGCCAGGCGCCAGTAGCTGCAGGTATTCCACGGTATTCTGGTCGATCTTCTTCATTGAAGCGTGATCCGAAGCCACCAAGGAAGACCAGAAGTTCCAGATATGATTCAGATAAGCTAGAATTTCCTAGGATCAGTGGAGAGCTCAATTAGCACGTTGAAAGCAAGTCAGGCCTCTGAGGCTCACTTCGACACATCCGGAGGCTATCAGCCTGTGAAGTACACTGATCCTCATCCCACCCGGCCAAAGGCCAGGGATTGTCAGTAGCCTATCAAAAGCACTTCTAATGCGGCGGTTTTTCTTGCTGTCCAACTGATCCAAGCGCTCCTGGTTGCTGCGCGATAGACGTACAAACCATCGCTCTCGGAAAGTCTCATCATACTCGCCCTCGTATTGTCGGATCTTGCGATAGATTTCACCGTCGGTCGGCTTCCTTTCATTGGCGTATTCCTCTACTAAGGAAGTTTTGAGCTCTGCACCAATATCTTCCATGGTTGTTAGCACAGAAATAGCCTTATTCGGCTTGACATACCTTCTGAATATAGATCCACCGTCCACCAGCGATCGGCGGGAGGGAGCACCTCAGCTCCGACCTGCACGCGGTGACGACCATGAAGACCTTGGAGTTGCCCTTCCAGGAAACCAATATGGGGTATTTGACGAGCATCTGTCGTCAGCAACGACTCCTGTGTCACATTTGCCTTTCTCAACGCATCAGCGAGATCATGCGGCGACACGATCGCCGGGACGTGATTGCCGACATCCAGGCGGCGACAGCGATTCTGGCGAAAGATTCGGCGAAGTCGATCCAAATTTTTGGAATCCAGATCCCGAGGCAAAGGAGGATCAAATTCAATTTGACTAATGCTGACTTTCGCTGCTCCGATATATTTTAATCGCCGCTCACTTGCCAGTCGCACCTCCTCTTCGGTAAACAGAGCTCGGCTCATTGCAAGACACAGTAAGAGGAAAGAGTAGAAACTTACGACAAGAATCAATACCGGGGCTTTATTAATACTACCGCGGCCAAGTTCAGTCATACCTGCTGTGGTACGTCCACGTTCTTCTTTGCTCACCCCTGCAAGGCGCCCTCAGTGTCCCGCAGCCTCCGCAGTACCTTCCTCAAAGAGCTATTAAAGACCACAGACAATAGTGCTGTATACAGCAATTTCTTTTACCTTCTCGCCTAGATTGAAGTGATTTTTCACAGCACGATCATGAATTCAAATGCTAGCAAGCGAGCCACAAGAGTCCAACCTTCGCAGGTTGCACTGCTGCAGCAACTTCCGCCCGAAATTGAAGTATCGCCATCTTCCGACCTTAAATCGAAGTCGCACTTTGTTCCCCGTTCCTATCCAAATAAATACCCTCCATCCTCAGTCTCAGAGCCTAGCGGCAAGGTCATCAGCGGTTCGCCACGAGCTTTGGCTCTTCAAGCGAGCAGCCGCACTAACTCGGATTTTAATGTACGGAATGAGTCCCCTTGGGATACTTACAAGAAGTACTACGAATGTGATTTAGCCGGGACAGTGATTGTATGCGTTCGAGCTTCCGATGGGCGTGCTGCACGGGCGATTCGTCGATTCTCTAGCATGGAGAGTGACAGAATCCTGAAAATTCTCCGTTCGACAAACCATAAGAATGTCGCCTCCGTCTGGGAATGTTTCTGCACCTCTGATGCCCTGTACACTCTTGGCGAATTTGACCCGCTGTCACTAGATCATATTGTTGCCTGCAAAGCTTTCCCAGAACAGCAGCAGCTCGCTGCAATTATGTCCCAGGTTTGTGCCTAAAACGTATCCGCGAAGAATAACTGAGTCGCTGACAGAATGTAGTTTCTGGAAGGACTGGCGCATTTGGTGACCCAGGGCTTCCATCATACTGCTTTAGATTGTTCCAGCGTCCTCATGAATTTAAATGGGGAGGTCAAGATCGGTAAGCCGAATGCGTGAACGCACCTTTGGGGATATTGCCTAATAGAATGAACAGCGCGGGTTGACTGCTGTATTCCCCGGCAGACAGGTCGGGTTCAAGCAAAGGATCTAGCACCTGCGTCGAGAATAATGATGGAATTGATGCAAAAATACGTCAAGGACGACGGGGCAGTCGGTATTGATAATCTTGAGCGCTGGCAAGCTTGCCCAGCTGCCATAGAATTTCTTTCCGCGATTACCTCAGCCAGCTCATTTGAAGAACTGAAAAATGTTTGTGACCCGTCCAGTAACTTTGCTCTGCAATTACTCATTGCTTTCCAGCAACCCTTTTTGACAGGAACTCGGTGGTGTCTCGGCGATCTCATCGGCCTTGCTTGGTTTGCTCTGATATCCGCCCGCACGTTCTACTCGTACACACCGAACTCAAGTGGGAACCTAGCGTACAGGATGGGAACAAGGTAGACGATTCTAGATGGCCGGATGAACTAGTTGTGACTAGAGAAGGCATTCAAGCATGACATGCATTGCATTTAGAATTGAGCTTTAAGAAAAAAATGGAGACTTACTGTGCGTATACGACCGCAGAACAACCATTTATTATATCACCTGATTGTGACGCAGGAATTGGAATATTCTTGTGCACCCCGTCCGCCTGCAAAATCAGGCTCTGATGGCGTCGAAATCAGGGCATATGGCCAATCTTCTGGCACCACCGCCGTCACACAAACAGGTTGAACAAGGAACACGCGGTCAGAAAAGGAGCATAGTGAGAGGGGTGAGAGGAGGGGCGACATATCTGTTCCACTCGCCAATACTCGTTTCTCCAGCATCAAGAAAAGGAATGACAGGCTCTGTAAAATCTACAAGTACAGGCGATCTCTAGAATATGAAGCATTCAAATAGCATCCGCGCATCCGCTATCGGACATCCAGCTTTCCACTTAGACTCGTAATCACAAATTTGCGTAATTTCCCTACTGAGGCTGATATTCCAGTTCTGAAAGCTCAACTCCCTGATGAAGATAGCCCCTTGCAATATCGCGTAAGCGATCTCTAAGACCGTCGGCTGCGGAAACTATATAAGATATTAGAAGTAGTGACGGCCATGACTTGATAGAATTCTGCTTACCCATTACAAGAGTTCGACCTGGCTCATCCGGGATGTTAGGCAGTCTCTCTATCTTGCCCCCAGAGGCTTCAGTTGAGATTATTTTGCGATAATCAGGTACACCTTGGTAATAGCATATTCTTGCATGCTTTCCAACTGGTGTTCTGCTATTTGCAAGGCCGTGCTCCACGTAAATAGATATGCTAAGTATCTAGTATAATCTTTTGTCAGTGACTATTATGAGCTTTGCAGGAGATTCAACCAACATAACCCTTGTCTATGATATCGTCTTCGAGGATATCATCAAGCTGCTCTTCTGCCGCGCTCACCATTTCTTTTTCATTAGCTTGGGTCTGACGAAGGATCGTGGTAAATGCACATACCGATTGAATCTACCTGCCAGACTAGATGCAGTCGGCGAGTATGGGACGTACATGTATTGTAGCCATGAATTATTTTCTTGAGATATGGGATCGAAGTCACGATGCCGAACCCGGTCGCAATGATCAGGGTGGTTTCGTACGGATCGACGTCCTCGGTGATTCCATGAGGTCCGGTGAATAAGGCCAAGAATGATATCGAGTTATCTGTAGGCAGGGCACCATGACGTACTAGATCTGCAGAGAAGCCATTTCGAGGTTGCACAAGTAGCTTCAAAGTGTCCTGTCTACCCCTGGACCATGATGTGACGGTGAAAGGGTGTGTCTGACTCCATGACCACAAACTAACCGACGGCATCCAGAGGTTGATATATTGACCAGGTTCAATGTGCACTGGTCGAGGTAAAATAATTTGGATGTTTGCAGCTGTTATGTTGCGAAGGCTTTCCCCTGGTACTTTTCTGCTTGAGAAGGATACAAGGGCTCGAGGAGCACCGCGGCCGGAAAATATCCCATTGCGATATAAAATGATCGCCAATTCCAGAAGCGTCGTTATCCCCAGGATGCTCAATGTCACATAGATGTACAGTCTTGCCGGGCCGATGTCGGCCGGAAGATGCCGCCAGGCGCCATAAGTAAAAAGTCCGGCAAATATCTGATGGCTTCGGAGAAAGAGTTCGTAAGACCAACGTCGAAAGTATGGAATAGATAACAGAGCTAAAATACCGAGTGCAGAAGCACCCTACGCCTGTCAGCTAGTCTGAATCCATATTGTATTGAGAGGGGTGCATACGATCATGGTGAGCAGGTTTCGCGTCTCGTAGAGAGGAAAGCTAAACATTTGGCCTTGAAGTTCGGCGATGATGTGAATCGACAACATAGCAACAGCCATCCAGCCCGTTGCTCGATGAATCTTGCGGCAAGTGTGCCACGAGATTCCGAGCAGTCCGGCCAGAAAACTAAGGTGGGCGGCTGATAGAGGAAAGATCATATTGATGAGGGCAAGCTCACTTGCCCGGCGGCCCGAATCTACAAGCGATTTGGTGCGGAAAAAGACCAGAGCGATGTTGACGGCGATGTAAGAGACATGAAGGAGAACACCAGCTCGGGTCCATGGTCCGAGGATTCGATGCCTACGAACGAGGATAGGGAGGGTCAAATGTCCGGACAGTAAAACAGAAAATGATTCTGTCCAGTGAAGGACGACGTGACGAGTTCGGATCAGAAAAAGGGCCAGAAATATGCCGCCCGCAGCAATCGCGTAAATGGCAGGTACTTCCATACTCAATATGGAGTTCTAACGATGTGACTGCGAAGTTGAAGGAAGCGAAGGGTCAAGTCTGCTTGAGGGAGACGAGAGAAAGAGGGCCTTTTTATGTAATGAACGGTCGCTGAAGATGGCTTCGCTGCGGTGGGCCTCCCTGAGGGAAGAGGGTGGCAGAGGATGCACCTCAGTCCTTCGTTGACTACGATGACCCTCAGGGACCCGGCAGGGAATATATAACGGGTTGTTCTACAATAACTCAAGCCAGATACTATCTTTTCATCGGTTATGTATGCCATGCTAAAGAAAATATGGTCGCCAAACGCCAGTCAGAGAGTGTTCGAGCAAAGTCCCAGCAAAGATATAGACGTAAGCGAAGTTTGTTCAAAAAAGCGAAGGAGTTTGTCCTAGAATGTGAATGCGATGTCTTTGTGGCCGTCCGAATCCGAAAAAATGGGCAGATATATATATTTGACTCCTCCATGCAGAATCAATGGATCAAAGTCCTTTCAAACCTGGTACGTACTGTTTATTGTACCTGATACAATGATAGACTGGCTAACAACTAGTACAGGAGTCTCAATACCCTCGTCCTATCCGCGAATCGGGTGAAAACCTAGAAAAAACTTGTCCTGGCAGCAAGCCTCAAACAGAACGAATCGACCTCCCCAACGAGTCCTAGGTTATGAAAGATAGGTGTCGTGCTTGACGACCTAGACTATGCATAAGCAATATTTGTGATATGAGGCTGATGCTTAATTACTGTGATATCCATACAAAGCATCAAATTAATTAAAAATCGACTTGATCAGTTTGATGTAAATATAGCCCTAAGTGTTCCCTCTGAATGAAGAAGACAATCAATCTTTCCTCTGAACTACATGTACACCAAATATGATCAGGTGCAAAGCTTGTAGGCGAGGTTAATATAGTATGTCTGTCATAGCGCAACTTAGGCCAGGGCAAAGACTTCCCATTCCCAAGCTCAATAGGCATAAATATGCGAGAAATATTGAGAGATGCCGTAAGCTACAGTGATTGCCCTCCAATGGTAAAGGCATCGCCGGGTATGTGGAGCCGACATCTCGTGGTTCCTGAGTTTGATTTGATTTGATTTGATTTTCCTCAGGCTTTTTCACGACCTTGGATCGTATGTAGCCCCCTAGCTTGTGTGCGCTGCAACGTTATGTACAAGACATTGATAGATCCTAGACAATAGACAGTATTCCCAGACGAAGGTAGGTGAAGGAAGATGGTATGCTTTCAAACGGTGGTGCTTCAGGCGATGGTGCTTTCAGACGGTGGTGCTTTCAGACGGTGGCGTTCCAATCGACAGTAGCACTCATCTCGTCGCACAGGATGTGTGCTGACAATATGAAAGAATCAAGCATCGCTTGGGCAAGACTTGCACCAAACCTGGGCCCGAAAAGGTCGATGCAAAATCATCTGCCAAGGATGCTCCTTCACAACGGGTCGCTTCTATCGTGTTATAGCGCGAGAAGGTGGGCGGAAGCCTTGGCTATTTCTGGATATCGACGACCTTAGCGAGTGTTGAGGACCGCTGGAGGAAAAGGGGTGCGGGTAGGCCTCGCCAAAACCCGCCCACCGCCCAAACCCGCCCGCGAAAACCCAGCCCATGGGCCGGGTTGGGTCTTAGTCAGCAAACCCGTGGGCGGGTTGTCATCCGGGAAACCCAACCCAAGACCCAAATGGGTACCCGCGATTACCCAAAAAAGCAAAAAAAGCTAACTGATCATTTTACATTAAGTTATGCAGTAATTTTTGATTATCTAATTGTTTCGATGGTGTAACGTGGTCGGTAAGCGAGTGAGCCATGTAAGCGAGTGGGCCACCCAACCACTTTTTCGCGTCCTACCACATTGATCTATCTTCTATCAACCACCATGCCTCCAAATCGTGTCGGATTAAGCCAGGAATCGATCCAACAAGAAGGCCGCCTCTTACTTGCTATACAGGCCATCAAAAGCAAAGAAATTAGCACCATTCGGCAGGCTGCGGATCGATTTCAAGTCAATCGTTGTACGCTCACGCGTCGGCTTCGCGGTACCACAAACCGCGCTGAATCTCGCGCAAATGGTCATAAACTGACCCAAATTGAAGAGGAACTACTTTAGCAACGGATATTATCACTAGATCTACGTGGAGCAGCCCCTACCCAAGCTCATGTACGAGAAATGGCGAATATTCTACTTGCGAAGCGCGGTTCTACCCCCATCGATACCGTCGGCGAAAAATGGGTATATAACTTCACCCAGCGCCATCCAGAGCTTAAATCTCGCTTTTCTCGACGATATAATTACCAGCGGGCCGAACAAGAGGATCCAAAGGTCATTCGTGCGTGGTTTGACCTCGTACAAGCCACAATTCAGCAATACGGCATCCTACCAGACGATATCTATAACTTTGACGAGACTGGCTTCGCAATGGGCCTTTGTACGGCCCAAAAAGTGATTACTAGATCAGAATACTACGGTCGGAGATCAGTTTTACAGCCAGGAAACCGCGAGTGGGTAACTGCAATTGAGTCGATTAACGCTTCGGGGTGGGCGCTTCCACCAACGCTTATCTTTAAAGGCAAGCTATACAATCAAGCATGGTTTAAAGACCTTCCACCCGACTGGCGCTTCGAAGTTAGTGCAAATGGATGGACAACCGACGAGATAGGCCTTCGCTGGCTTCGAAAACAGTTTATTCCATCAACAAATCATCGTACGCGTGGAAGATATCGACTTCTAGTCCTCGACGGACACGGAAGTCATTTAACGCCAGAGTTCGATCAAATCTGCGCGGATCATAATATTATCCCAATCTGTATGCCGCCGCATTCCTCGCATCTACTTCAGCCTCTTGATATCGGATGTTTTGCCGTTTTAAAGCGTTCGTACGGCGGTTTAATCGACCAAAAGATGCGGCTCGGGATCAACTATATCGACAAACTTGATTTCCTTTTTACATACCCACAAGCTCGCGTCGATGCCTATAAACTAAATACAATACAAAATAGCTTCCGAGCAGCAGGATTAGTACCAATTGATCCTCAACAAGTGCTATCAAAGCTAAATATTCAACTTCGGACGCCAACGCCTCCCGCAAGCCGCGGTAGTCAATCAAGCGCGTTTTACCCACACACGCCCGCGAATGTGGACGAGCTTTTAAAGCAAGCATCTTCAATCAAAGCTTTCTTAAAGCGACGCTCAAAAAGTCCGCCATCGCCTTCGCAAACCGCGTTAAACCAGCTTATCAAAGGCTGTCAGATCGCAATGCAAAACGGTATACTTCTCGAGCAAGAAAACAAGCAGCTACGTGCCGCAAACGCTACGCAAAGGCAAAAGCGTGCTCGTAAGACTAGATGGATGGCCTACGATGACGGTCTATCCGTACGAGAAGCATTAGAGCTCGAGGAAGCTCATGAGGCGCCCCCTCAGGCAATACTAGCTCCACCAAGCCTACTACTGCGGGACACACTAGCACCGAAGACGCGGCGTCCACCCCAATGCACTAATTGCGGACAGATCGGACATAAAAGGAATGTATGTAAAGCTAGACATTAATCAATATAAAGGCGTTGTGGTTGATTAATATGTATAAAAGTGTAGAAAAAGTGGTTGGGTGGCTCACTCGCTTACATGGCTCACTCGCTTACCGACCACGTTAACTACTAGCTTCTAGCTGAGAATATTTGGAAAGTAACATGAAGGGCTTAGAAAAATTAAATAGACTAATTACAAAGACTAGTATACCTCATAACCTCGCAGTCTGCTGGAGGGCATTGTTACCCGACCAGAAGATCTCTTCTGGCTTCTATCACCCAATTGCATGATTGGAGGTGGAAGTGAATCTGCTTCGTCGTAATCAACCACATCTTCCTCCATAATTTCTTCTTCTTGTTCAGGTTCGTGAATCTGTCTGTGTATAGAGCTCCGGCCGGTCTCTACCACCGTACACTCTACTTGGTATGTCTCCTCTGACTCAGAATTACCCTCAAAATTCTCGCTCTCTTCAATCTCCTCATTGTCGCTGATCGGCTCTGCATCCTCTTCGATTGCCTTCAACGCTTCATCCTCTTCAAGTGCCTCTTGGTTCTCGCTCTCCAACGGTTTCTCCAGACGGATCAATTGCTGTCCCTCTAGTGTGAGCTTTTCAGAGCACATATACATCATCAAGTCTTGAATGGTCCCTTCGTGAAGAGACCCTCGGCGATAATGACAAATGTCTCGTGCGCTATTAAAGAGCCTTTCTACGCCCGCGCCGGTGGCCGGGACTGAAAGCAAGTCTCGTGCGAGCCGAGACAGCACTGGGAATTCGCGCTCGTGTTCTTTCCAATAAAGTCGCGGCGATACAGGGATATTCGCTATTCGAGATCAGTCAGTTGTTCCAGTGTAGTGTACTGATTGCTCGTGCCTTCGCGAAGATACTGGTCCACTTCGTCATACTCTACACCTTCGTGGAAAACCGATGCGTTAGGTGGCTCGAGTAGCCGGTCAAGCTCTGTGCTATGCGAATTGGAAGCGCGCTGGACCGTACGGAAAAGCAACTCAGGGTTCTGCTGCTGATACTGTGTGAAAGATGCTCTCAAATATTCACAGTACCTTTTCGACGTATCTTCATGGCAAGTTGAGTACTCTCGATCATCAAAAGCACTCAGTTTATACTGAGGGGCAAGTAATGTCCCAGTGCCATAGAGAAAACCGTGGTCGCGGTAGGTTTTTTCGTAGTACTCTTTCAGCTTCTGCCTCGCCACAAGCAACGCGCCATACATATCATTCTTCCAGGGTGTTGTCTTTCTCTTCAATCTTCGATTCGACCGTTCGATATGCTCCAGTAGTTTCCTATACACAAGGAACACACTATGGATTGTGACGTCTCTGGTCTTCATCAAAGCCATGGTGAACTGAAAAAATGGTTTGGTCAAATGAACGAGGTAGTCAATTTGCCTCCATTCAACGTCAGTAACCTTGAACTGCGAGTATTCATGATCGCAGCAGTATTTATCGATTACATTTCTCAACCGGCGTGCTCGGCGAAGCATCAAAAAAGTTGAATTCCAGCGTGTCTGGACGTCATGCAACGGAAAAAGCCGAGCACCACCTGATTGGAGGCATAAGAAAGCATCACGCCGTTGTGGGCTTGCGTTGACAAAGACCGCAAAGGATCGAATCTAATGCTGTCAGTGCTCTGATTATATTGAAAGAATGAATATCTTGGCTCACTTTTGTCAGTGTATGAGCCACGTCTCCATAGTTGATCGAATCCTGCAACCCGTGCGCTTGGGTGTCAGACCAAAAGGCTCTGACTTCTTTATTCTTGGGTGCTGCCCTGATATGTCCCAAGAGCTGTTTTAGGCAAAGCTGGATCACATGAGCCATACAGGGAACCCGGACTATTGATTCCCTGGAGCTAATTGCTCCGATAGAGAGCAGTCTCTCTTGCAAGGCGCGTATCATGGTGTCGTTGTTGGTAGCGTTATCTGTAGTAACGCTGAAAATACGATCCAGAAGTTTTCGGTCCTCCAGTAACCGGTGCAAAACATCACTAAGGTTGTTACCTGTATGAGGACCGTGCAACGGCTCAAAGCCGAGGAGCATTTCCCTATAGTTCCAGTCTTTGTCGATGAAATAAACCGTGATTGCCATGAATGCCTGCTGAAATGGACTGGTCCAACAATCTAAAGCGAGGGAAACCTTGGCATCTTCAGGCAGATCTTGTAACTGTAACTCTTGCTGGCAATGTACTGCATCCCGGAGCCGTCTCCGCAGGGTCTTCGCTGACGGGAGTTCCAATTCTCCGGGACCAGAATATAAAAGGCTGAGTAGCCTCTGAAACACCGGGTTCTCCACTGTCTGGAAAGGCAAACGGAGACACGTAATCGTCTTCAATATCTGCTCCTCGATTTGGATTTTTGTCACTCTGTGGACACTGGGTGAGTCTCTCGTGAAATGGTTCTGCAAAGAATCCGAAATCAGTGACTGATTAAATCCCTTTTTCTTCCCTTTACGACAAGTATTAGACTTTTTGTGTCTACTCATGGCGCTTGTCCCATTCCCTTTATACTGTGGATGATCAAGCACAGTGAGACAAGCCTGGCAGATGACTCGGGGACGCCCAGAATCAATATCAGCCACCTGGTCAAAGTGTTTCCACACTTCAGCGTGACGCGATCCGGTGGACCATTTGATCTGGGATTGGCCTTCTCCGTTCAGCTTTTGGCCGTACTCTGTTTCCTTCCACCATTCAAGAAACTCTGTCTCTAGATGCGACTCATACGTAATCCATTTCTTTCTGTGCTGAGGTCCCACACGTCGGAGTGTCGCTGGAGGTCTTCGAGTAGTTATGTCGTAGGTCTTGCGGGGTCCTGTGAAAGGCTGCGGTCCATCTTAGTATACATGTAGCTAGTGTCGCAACACTCAGGGGCAAGTGGGAGGGACCATTTTCTTACGGAGGATTGAATGTCAGAATCCAAGAAGCCGTCAGATGACGGCTCAATGGAGAGCAGTGGACTAAAAGACCGATGTATTGATCGCGATGATGAGGAAGAAGACGCCATACTGAAGTAATAGGCCACTGGTATTGGAAGAGGGGGTGTTTTTTTCTAATCTTGAGTATTTGATTGTGGATTTTGGTGCAGTCGCGTCGTGCGTTTGGATCTATCTATTCCTGAGTCGCGTAAAACCCGCGGGTACCCAAAACCCAGCCCAACCCAACCCGCCCAGAGATGAATACGACTTTGGGAGGACACTGAGAAGGTCCAAATCACTGACCTTAAAATATGCAATTAGAGATGATATTTTTGAGCTCACTCAAAAGATTTTTAATTGATGAATTTACATTAAATCATCGATGTGGCCTGTAATCCCTTCAGATATGTAAAGCAGGGCAATGAGGGCGGTGATCTACATGGAGAGAATATATATTTCCAGGTCGATAGCGTTCATTGTTTCAATGTAACATCCACCCAAAAGCGTGACAGAAGTAAATTACCAAAATTACACCAGGTGACTAATCAGGTTTATCCGCGATTTATGCATATTTTTGGGTATTTTGGGCAACCCGCGGGTACCCGCCAAGAACCCATGGGCGGGTTCATTAAGGCCAAAACCCGCGGTGGGTTGCCCGTGGGCGGGTAAGGAAATTGAAAACCCAACCCAAACCCGCCTTTGGCGAGGTCTAGGTGCGGGTACAGGGGACGAGACAACCACAACACCGCCATTTCGCGTCAGGTCCTCTTCTTGGACAGAACTTGGCTTCCCCTGGCAGAAGGCCGCAAAAACAACTCCCAGATTACTGGGATGTTCCTGAGTTGTGACGGCAGCTAAAGGCCGGGTAGTTAGCTGACAAAGCGGTTTTGAACCCCTCTGGATCCGGATGTATTAGGTAACCAAATGTGCAGAACCATCGGGCTGTAGTATATAGCTGGTCATAAACCGACTTTGAAAGGTTGCTCATCTGGATAATATTGTATCTCATGATATTGTTTCGGTGGATCGTCAGCTTCATCAGGTTTATTGTCTTCAGCTTTCAAAGACATCCCCAGCCAAAATTCGTTTCTGAGCTCAGCGTCAGTCCATTTCGCTTCATGCCGAATGTCGCTGTACAGGCTAGACTGGACTGCACTGCAGTAATGCACGTGACCGAATGGAGATTCTCGACGCGGTCACGTGGAAGATACATCAGTAAAATGACATAAGCACATGTTGCGCCATCGGCTTGCCGTCACGTTAGGGGAGTATTGATATCGTGATGAAGAAATGGTTCTAGAACTATTTTTAGGTAGCGGCCGTAGGAAAACAGCCCCAATTTTGGAAAGTATGTCGCAGTTGACTCCCATTCACCGGTATCTTCCCGCGATTTGGAGGAGCTAGAGACTTCACTTCAAGAAGGATCGAGAATGAAGCGAGGCGGGGCTGTTTGAAAGTAAGCCTGTGCTAGAGGATATCTGATTCTGGATTTACATTTGTTTTGTTGATGACGTCAAGCGGTGGTAATCATGATAGATTTTCAATTGAAGCGAAACGTTGTGCGTACCTAGAGTCTAAGACTACGGTTGTTGAGGTTTTAGGGCCTCCCACTTGTAGTCGCTGAGATCTTAAAAGCCACTTGCTACCCATTGCAGTGGGAGAACCGGTGACATAATAGCATGTGTGTAGCCTCAGGATTGACAAGTGCCTGAAGCGCATGATGCAACTTTAAGGACAGAGTTGGAGATAGACTAAGCAACTACGCAATTCATTCCGGTTGTCACCACATACCTTGATTTACGATGCAGCATTAGGAACAACCCGTACGGCCTCTCCCAGGACATCCGTACGGTCTCAACCAGACCATTCACCACCCGCACAGGCAGTGTGTGTGCGTGTGTGTGTGTCGCCCAGTCTGCGTGGTCAGACAGCCATCGAACCATTCCCTTTTCACTATGTATATAGGTTAAGACTACGGTCGCTGAGATTCTAATACAGTTGTTCAACCAAAGTTTGAAAACCTTCTCCACTCTACATAATATTCTGCCGGTTCATTTTGCTGCCTCAAAACCTCACATGTCATGAATTTAAAGGTTGGTGGTACTTGAGATGTGTTTTTCGGTGGATAGAGATAAAAGCAAATTATAGGTGCTCATACTGTATACCCTGATTCAGCAGTTGATGCCTCAAGAGCGAGGGAGAAGTGGGTGTTGAATATAACAAATGACGCTACTGTAGTGAGAATCCTCCACGACTTTGACCGTCATATCCCTCTCGGTAGTTGCAAACAGGCAAATACTACGCCATTCAGCCACAATCAGAGATATTCATAGAAAACAGAGGGCGATTCAAGGGGTGGATTAAAAAGACGCTGAAACGCGGAAGGGGTCATATTATTTGTCATTCTGGTTGCTAGTTTTCAAAAGAGACGAAGATAATATTTTCTGCCTAATTTTTTTGCAGTACAGAATGACAGACACAGAACAAGAAGGAAGACTAGTGGTGGTGGGGGTATCAGCAGTTAAAAAATACATCAAGGAGTCGGCTGACTATGCAGTTCTACATTGCCAATGTGCTCGCTGAAGAACTCGGCTTTTCTTCTTCTTGCGACATTTTCAGCATCAACGACCTCCCAGGAATGTTCGAATCGCAGTGACGCCAAAGCATTTTGGTCATCAACACGCACACTTTCCATTTCGTCCTGTCGGAGAAGCCCAAAATCTCTATCAAAAACAGCCTTGCGAAGATCGTATGTAATCTTGCTGAACATAAGGGATTGAACCACGGGCTCCAATGCCTTGAAGACGCGAATCGTGCCAGGCCGAACTTTCTGGACGAAAGTGATAAAAACTTTGATCTGAGGATCAGTAAAAGTATAGTTGTACCTAAATAAAGTTAGCTAGGCCAAGAGAAAAATTGGCTTGTATACAAACATGGTGTTCATCAGGAGAGGGTGGCTTGCTAACAGTATGCCACCTCCCAAATTGCCTGCAAGCCTCCAACACCATCTGCCTCGTCGTACATGATAAGTAGTTATCCTGTCACGGCGAGACTGGGGAGAATCAGATATGCGCGGGTCGTCGGGGTAGGCGTTGAGTATACATTTGAGAACGTAACTCGCATTGAATTTATCTTGTGAAGGGGGGCAGTATTTCTCTGGATTTCTGCAAAGCTCCTCATAATTGAAATAGAGCAATACTTGCCCGATATTCTTCGCTATGGGGATCAGGTAAGGGTGTTTCGCGTCTGCATCTAGTACTCGTAGGTAATCGACGGCTGCTTGTATACCATTCCATTGCACAGGAAGTCCAAGCGCATGTAAATCGAGTGAGCCATATTCATCCCAATAATCGAACATGGGTTTAAGCATGCCATCGAGGTCCTGCGCGAGGAGGTGACCCTCTGCCCCGAGAATCTTCCGAATTCGATCGTTTCCGAGTGAGACACTGCAAGATTGCAACATCTCCAGGGCGACCTCATTGGCATCTTCGGCTATTTTAACTGCTGTGGCTTGCTTCCCTGGGAACATGTTCAGTCCGGTCGCATCAGCTCCATGGCTGACCATGGTAGTCTGAACCCCTGGAGTCGTGGGTTGCTCTTTACGCCGCGGAGTCTCAACATGAATGGTAGATGGTGTTTGATATACCCCTTCGATTTCAGGGGCAAAGTCACCTGCAAGCGTCACTTCTCTCGAGTGTGGCTGCGGATTGGAGTCTGGCACCAAAAAAGCACTTTCGCCAGGAGTTTGACATTGGGTGAGAGGTGTCGGATAAAAAGAAACAGCTATCTCGGTCCCAGGCGTAGACATGATTGTGGGTGATTCTATTCCCATGTCCGACTGGAGTATGGCATCAATCGGGTCTGCCAACGACATGCAGCCCCTTTGAGGTGTCTCGGTGCCACAATCTACCTGCCTGCCTTCGTTGCTACCCGAATACATCCACTGGCTCGTCCCTGAATTGGGATTTTCGCTGGTTGCCGGCGTATCGATGGAAGATGGGCATGGGCTAACGAGAGGTGATGGAGTCGGCTGCATGGCATTCGCAGAATAGTTCACTTCACAGACAGACAGTGAAGATTAGCGAGCAAGACAGCCAAGGGAGAAATGATTATTACCGAGTGATGCAGCAAGGCTACCCCGAAAGATTTCTTGCATGTGAAAGCTTCTCAAAAACCCGGCATACTGTAGTCTAACACCAATTGCAGCGACCTGAGCGCTCGTCAGTTTTTGAAGCTGCTCCAGGCTGGCCCCGAATTCACGAACGAGCTACGAAGGTCAAAAAAAAACCGAAGATAGTATGTAAATCGAATTACTTACTTTCCGAAGCTGATGTATTTCCAAAATAAGCGGGATCATTGCTGGATCATGTTCCTGGTTCGTTGGCTATCAGCTGCTGTAGTACTGTAGTTGCTTGAGAAGAACGAGCTCACCTCAAATTGGAATATGAGAGAGAACAGATCCTGGTGAATGTTTCGAAGTGTTGAAGTGAAGGTCCACCCATCAGATGAAGCCAGCTCGTACCATCGGATGAAACCTCCCCCTTCAGCTCCTGTCAAGACCGCCGTCTTCTGGTTATTGTCTATTTGTCCGATTGCTTCGAGCTCTTTTCCAAGCTTATTGACCAACTGTACCAGATTAAGCATCATTAACAATAGGCATCAAGCTCACTTACATCGGAACAGGCATCTTGATCCAATTCAGATCCATACTTCCGAGGTAAATTCTTCATAGAGATGAGTGGACGCAACACAGGCTATGGGTCGCACTTACCTGGATGCCGACCGTGAGAAAGGCCATTTTTGCGGGACCAGCCCACAAGAACACCCAGTTATGAGGATCAAGAGAATGTAGGTTATGAGCTGGTGATGACACTGGTAGAGAAAAGAGAGGACGCTGTCTGGCAGCTAATGAAGGAGATGCCAAACTGACTTGTTCGAAGGAGAGAAGGAGGGGAAAGGGAAGCAAGACCCTTTATGGGAAATTAAGAGGTCGAGGCCTTGCCCCCGAAAAAGTGAGGGTTCGTGAAAGACCATGATGAAATCGTTGAAATCGTTGAAATCGGTACAATCATGGTCCACCAGAAAACAATAGCGTGCAAACTACTCGGCGCGTGCGTCTTGCCAGACTCATGATGCACGCGCCGAAAATCATTCTCACACCGTCCTAAGGGAAAACATAGCGTATAGCGAGTAGATTTTTCTTCCTCACACTCTCAAGTGAAAGGGTAAGGTGAGAAACACGTTCAAGAGTTTCTGGATCGAGAGTTGGCGGCGGATCCACCCGCGTGCGCCCAGGCCCTTCTATGAACAGAAATGGTTCTAGAATTGCCAAGGCACCTGGATCAGGAATATGGCCAATCAGCAGGGACCAACGCCGTGACTGAAACGGAGCAAAAGTGACTGGAATAGAACAGGATAACTGAAACGGAAAAGGGTTATTGAAACGGAACTGGGTGAGAATGGGTGAGATGGGTGAGCGACCCGCCCGTTAAACAGGACACAGCAGATGGTGGAAGCAATGCACGTGACCGTGTCAGAAGTCGGACACGGTCACGTGGAAGACGCTATGGGAATGACGTAATTGAGCCTCACCAAGTCAACAGGCAGCAACCGCTATTGTGTGACCTAAGTATCACGTGCAGGATCCATTACAGCGAGGTCCCCAGGGGCCTTTTCGCTTTCTACGGTAGTAAATTGTTTCTACCTTGCTCCCTGAGCGCTCCCTGAGCGCACTGAGTGTCCCACAATTCTACCGTAAACTAACGTTCATGATTGGTCCGATACACCAGTCACATGACACCAGCTTGGCAGGCAATGCTAACCCCCAGTGATTAATTCCAGGATCATCTCTGCTTTTCCATAGCAACTCACCACAACATGACCAAAGAATATGGCCACCCACTTCAAATTTGGAGTCGAAATTTGTCAAACTTATCGTGCCTTTCCTTTCGTGCTCACAGCGACTCGCAAAATGTTGCGCAAATTCTTTCGCTCCCGGTGTTCCGATTTTGCAAACACAATGAATCCCACGATCAGAAGGGGTGAGCAGAAGGTGAACAAAGGGTGAGCCGAGGTGAGCCGAGAAAGCGTGGGCACCGCTTTGTTCTCAAAGTTGGCCTCGCCCTGCCACCCCCCAAGTGCACCAGCGTCCTCTTGAGTGCTCTCGCCGTTACCCAACGTTTTACATTTGCTATCGAAATTCCTGAAACAACTACTTTCCAAATGCTCCAGATAAGGCTTTCTCTTAATGTGAGTAAGCCACTTAATCTGACCTCCCACCATCTGACTCTTCCTCCAGGCCAACCACTATGGAGAACCGGTGAGCTTCGATTTCTTGCCTGGAGAAAATGCAGAGAAAGAGGTAATTTTGACTCTACTTAAGACCTGGCGCTTTTTAATATTGTTATAGATTTTAGACACAATGCGCACCGCTTGCAAAATTCAATCCATGCTGTCTGTGGAAAAGATCAGGAGCCTTTACGAGGAAATTCAAGCCGATGCAGATTGTCTCGTCAATTATGAGGTGATGGACAACTGCTTTGGACGATTGGTTGCGTCCGTTGTCGATGGTGACGCAAGTCAAGGGCAGTCTTCGACATTGTCAGGCTCGGTGGTCCCGTCAAACGACCCAAACTCGTCCGGTAAAGAAGCCCAGAAACACACTATGTCGAAGGATTTGACTAAATTTATCTTTATAATCCAGGTGTATCCCTCGACGTCCCAGCTCGACCGTTTTCAGATGCCTGTAATCAACCTTTCCCTAACGCTTTCGACAAGTACCTCGCAGACGACTTAAACACAAACTCGCTAAACAACTCGAATGTCACTTCTCAGGAATCCGCCATCCGTCAATATGATCACCATCAATCTACACCGACTTGGCCTGGACCTTCAAAAGACTTAGGTACTCGAAGTACGAACGACGAGACAGAGACTCGTTCGCTCGGCTTAACGACTTCAACGGCCCGGGGACTGGAGAGGTCAACACAAGTCACATCAGAGGAAATCGAATCGACTGGCGTAACTCCTGAACCCCCCCGAAAGAAACAATCATTGTCGAGCCTCCAGCCCACCGTTGAAGATGCTCCCGATGAAGACGAAACTGCTGCTGTGAATGCAACCAGCATTGACGACAGTTTGATGGATTTGACCGGCGTAGGCTTGACTGATTCAAGTCTCCAGATCCCCCAGACTGAACAATACTCATCGGAATCCCAGCGAACAGCCGACGATGCTCCTAGCGATAACGAGGACAGCGATTCTGATGATTACTCAAGTTCAAATGACAATTTTGGGGATTCGGATATTGACTCGGCCGTGGATGGTGCGATAAGATTTTTGCAGGAACCATCCTCTAGGACAAAATCCCACTCAAGTAAACCTGAGCATTTGGTGGACTCTGGCCTGAACTCAGAAGGTCGAGTTTCCGCACCTATTTCTCCTCCGCTTGATAATAGTGGCCTGCCTGCGTTGCCTAATAAGCTTGCAGATGAGTCTCAGTTGCCCTTATCACCCGAGAGCTGTCAAGCGAGCTCCAAGCGGAAGCTTTCCCTTGCCGTTGAATCTCAATCAGACCAATCCTCCAGGAACCTCAGGCCCCGCCTTGCCATAACCGAGAGCAGCTGCCAATCGGATGACACTCGTGAAAATGCATACAAGTCGTCACTTTCGCCGAAGAGTAACACTTGCCACACAAAGGGTAGTCACGCAAACTCGGGAGTTCCTCATTCCGGGAGATCTCCACGTAAGCCAATTCAAGATAGATGGAATGGCCTTTTCTCATGCCATTCTGTTTTATCTACCCTTTCTTCCGCCGCGAAGGATGAAATTGAAAGAAAGTGCAACCAAGTCCTGCGTCCTGACTTTGCTGAATTTATGGAAAAACACATCCAAACGTGGATTTCGACCGGATTCTGGCATTCTCCGTCACTTCAAGCGGTTCAGGCTCAAAACAATCATTCTAATGCTCGTGGTCACGCCATCTGGAGATATGTGGAGGCGATGTCTGCAGAAGAAGAAACATACTATCTCAAGTCCAGGCTCGCACATATTAAGCTCTATTTAGACTACGTTGAAGAGCTCGACCGGCAAAGAGAAGCTAGGCATCCTGACCAGACTGCAAAAATCAAAGCCATAGACATAATTTGCGGATCAGGCTCCCTGCCAAAAGCAACGGCGACTAAGACTCGCAAACGTTTTCATGAGCACAAATTAATCGGCGAGCGCTGGTGGTGGTCCGGGTGCTTTCTGGGGCATGGATTCTTTATCCTCTGCAGTGAAGAAACGGGAAAGAAAGTGTTGAGTTTCTCCGTTTGATATTTTTTCATTTTATTTATTATTGACGAGCCTGCAGGCAAAACAAATCATTCTCCATTGATGCCTTCGTCCTTTATATTTTGTCGAATCGCACAGACCTCTTATCTTGCATCAGCAAGTTCAACCATATGGTAGACTCTTTACTGACTGGCGGCAAAGTCTCTGGCAACCTCAGTAAAAAAGAGATCCAACAATGGATCCGTGAGGCCAAAGCTAGTGGCCCGAGCACTATTCGCTGGGAGCGATGGAGTACTAATGCTGTGGCGAGCAAGGCGTCGGAGTTTCTTTTGACTCGATCAAATGGATCTTCAGATTCTTTGCCACATTGAAAGATTTCGCAAGAATTCCTGGATGGGTGCAGGATACTGGAGCGGTTGTTGCTGAAACGAATCGGCGACCGCCCCTTAGGACGGTTTGCTAACTTTTTGACCTCCTGGCAAACTCGGTGTAACTTCCACCACGGCGCCCGTTTGGCGTACACTGGTGTAATACGTATGATATCTCGATTTAGGTGTTTTAAGACAATATTATGTGGAATCAGCTACTCTATGCTTCGAGATACTGTAGTTTTACCATACTCTCTGCGATCAAATTCTTATTCAGTGCTAGATACTCTGCAGGGCAATCTAACCAGTCTTCAAATACTCTTGTCTAACTTCAGTAATGATCTGTGGGATATGTTCCTAGCCGCGTGAGACTACGGGCACAGGCATGCCACCGGGAAGTGAAACTGCGATCCTGATAGAAAATGCCCTAAAAAATTTAGTCGAGATTGATTTACTGGGGTGTCTTGACTGACAAATATAAAGGTATGAACGCCGATTGACCGAGTAGCTGTCTACGTGATGAATAGGTCAGTCTCAGGCCATCCAACAAAAGGAAAGAACGGACTCAGCTGCGACGACAAGCTTCAAAACACCTAGACGTGCATCTGCTTGAATGTTCTGGGAAACATAATGGTCTTGCAATAAAGTAGGAAGTGGTCCCTCACGAGGAATGAGTGTTCCTTCATGGAGAGCCACACGAGTCACACTGGCATGTCTTATAACATCAGTATCTGCTTTTTCAATACCCGAGATACTTACAGTGGCTGTCCATGCAAAGAATATGTTTGCCATTCGATAAAGAAATCACAGCTTAGGTCCACCATGAAACCCGGGAAAGGTTCACGATGATGATTCGCCTGACACACGTCGCTTTAGAGGCCGGTCGTGAGTCGGCCCGACAATCCTGGAGAAGCTGTAGAGCGATGTTATCTCGATTATGATCTAGAACAGTTAGCATTTATTCACTTCAAAGTGACAGAGGGGGCTATGAGTGACTAGAGTTGTCAAACTACAGCACAGCTCTTACCGGCTCCGTCGGTCTCTGAGACTTTATGCCGGCTCAAACATATCTGCTTATTCTGAAAAGTTGTGAGAATCTTGGCGAGCGTGCCGCAGTGGAACACCGAGCTTCGAAGACGCCAAATCTTTTGCGCTGAAACATCCAGCTGTTGAGCTGTCACAACGTGAAGCAGTTTTCCACGTAGTAGGCTGCCTAGAAGTTTGACTTTTTCTTCTTTAAGTCAGCCTTGAAATGTTGTTATCGTTTTCTGCTTACCCATTTTTAGCATGACCCGAGGTCTCATGAAGGTTATATCCTTGGGCCACTAGGTCGGGATTTCGGTCTCTGAGTAGTTGATTTCCGGTTCAATCATCCTGATCCAGCCTTCTGACAAGTCCCCGCAAATATCGTGAGGGAGAAAAGAAAGCCACTTTTCGTAGGAATGTTGCATGTTATCGAATTCACCGCGGAAATCATACTGAGATGAAGGCGAATTTTGAGTAGGCGTTGAACTTGGCTGCGTATCTTGGAGCCAAGTGTTATGCTGATCATCTTCATGAATCCCTCGATGGTTCATTTTGAAATTTCTGTCAATATTTCTCGGAAAAGATGAACATTTGATAGACGGCAAACGCCTCTCAAGGCCTCACGCGACTCTTAAGTATTTCCATAATCTAACCTTGGGCAATCGGGGACAGAGCGGCGCTTTCTTTACGATATGAGACAAGACAGGCCCAAGTACAACTACAACACACACTGTGCTTCAGCAACCAAATACTGAAGTTATGAGACGTCTAATTAATAGGCTGTGCTGCCTATCGAATGATCTACGCCGAGTAAACGAACCGTTGTCATCATATCTCACTTGATTTACTGGCACTTTACGTGAGTGGATAAGCAAATATTTTTGACGAACTCGAGGCTTTTTAGGTGCACTTGGATCAACAAAGCAATGGCCTTTGAATACGAAGCATTTCTTCCCTTTTGATGCCCTTCATTGTCAAGTCCTTCCATGGCACCAACTCCTTTGCTTCGTTAACTTTCATATGTAGCCAGAATAAGTCAGATACGCGCTTTGGTCGTCCTTGAACCCACGAACCACAGCGCACAATTTTATGAGCCGTGTTCTGATACACAACTGCGAAAAGTAGATCCGGTCTGTCGACAGTATTGTGATTGTACATTATGCCTCCAAAATGACGGAACTCTTTCACTTCAGCCAATAGAGCTATATCTAACCGCGTTATCTAGGGAAATATTAAAAATGACCTTGATGCGGTGAGTTAAAGCGGAAGGAACATACTTCAGATCCTTGGATCCGGCAGCTTCCTGGTCGACGCTCGAGAAGCGGACGCATTTTGGAGCGGGCCTGACCCTGAGCGGAATCTTCTTCGCTCGTCTCCATGATTATTTTCCCTCTGATAGGAAAATGAATACCGGCAGGTAAAGAGGGAAGCTCGATAATGTCACTATTTGTCGTCTCGTATGATTGTGAGGAGCCGGTGCGGCATCCGCTTTTTGAGGCTACTGTAGAGTGAGTAGGGTATAACCAATCACAAATACTCTTAAGAAAGACTCACCAGAGATTTTTTCAGGTTGACCGCGGTCTGAAGCTCCATCCGAGGGCTTCTTTATGGATTCAATCGGGGGAAATGTGGGCCCTTCGTGTGCGGATTCATACTTCACAATCTCAGTGCGCGCGTATGGAGTATTGTCACAGTGGCTTATTGGGCCTAGATCTTCTTCTGCTCCCCAGTATGATGTGTCGTCATTGCGCGTAAAGAAATCCCAGACAAAATGAGGCAAGAAGGCTTGGACAGAAACTGTGGAAAGGCATTCCATGATCAACCAATTTGAGTCGAAGCGAGATGAGTATGAACGGTGATGAGCATGAGAGACTTACCGTTATGAATTAGAGATTATAAAGTCCCTCGACAACCTTTCATAACCGATTCATCGTTCTTGGTCTTGAGATTAAAGAACAGGCCAGTTATGGTAAGTGCTCTTCGTTTCCCGGTAGCCACACGATACTGACCCTTGAAGACTTCACCTATACCCCTAGCTTTCCTGGAGGTTCCTGCAACGGTTGCCCTAGTGGAATTACTTTCAATGCGGATTTACTCTCTAAATCTCTCGAAGTGGAATCCCTCACAAAGCCTCAGCAACGATGCCAGGCTACTGCTAGATACTTGCATAGCTATGAGAGATGACGCAGGGGAGAAGATCTTGTATGATTTGAGCTATGATATCGACGACGCAGTGGAGAAGATTGTGTGTGATTTGAGCTATGACACTATTCTAAAATTGGCGCTGTTAACTTGGCATTTCAATGCGTCATCAGCTACCGATTCACAGGAGCTTCAAACGTTTCTGAGTTGTCAAAGTGACAAAACAGTGATTGCGATTCTACAAGATCGATACCGAGGTATTATGGGAGGCACAGGGGCCCTAGACGGTACTTGGGACTTTCTGCTGGTGATGGACTACGCTTGGGACAGCGACTAAATGTGAACTCAAGTGAATAGAGCTTGTTCTATGAGAGTCCTAGGATACTGCAAAATTCTCTCAGGTAATGAGCAAGCTTAGGCATTTCGCCCCCAATGTTTTGTTAGCGCTCCTCAAACCAAGCAGATATAGCGGTATTCAATTCGATTCCAGGTGCTGCCAGTCTCAGTCTTCTGCCTGCTGCATGAAGACGATTGGATCCGCATCGCTAAGCGGGAGAAAATTGACAATGCCGTATTCTCGAATCACATCGGTTATCCCTTCTTCCAAGACAGCGAGATCTGCAAGGATAGCAGCGCCTGGTCGGACATTTTCTGCGCGTGCCGGGTCATGATATTCAAGGAGAACTGCATCCAAGACCACTTTATCAAGGCCCTTCACAACAACGGTCTCCATTGGACTAGACCGGAAGCTGAGGTGACAAACTCGTATGGTCTGTATGGTTAGATGAAAGGGTTTCATAATCAAAAGTACCTAAGATCTCGTAACTGCAAACGATCACAAGAACGAGGCTGTGTGGCAGGCCCAGACCCCATCACATTGAATCGTCCGTAATCTGGACAATAAATGGTGCGTTCAAATTTCTCGGATGGATTGGAGGAAAAATAATTCAAATGACCAGAAGGATGGCTGAGGGATACTAGAACTATCGCGAGGGGCGCAAGGCGCTTTTTCTTTGAATATACCTTTATTTTCAGAACGACACCCCATTTTTCATGTCCAATGTGCAAAGTAAGTTATTGAATGGCGAATATTTTGATCCAAACCTTGCAAATGCGGTTCTCATTATCACCTGACTTCTATAAGTGTGCCCGATGTAGATATGAGCTTATGCACTAGAAGGTGCTGAGCCAAAAATTGATTGGGCGTGACCGTGAGCCCATACCCCTGTCATGCCAGAGTTTCATATCCCCTTTCCCCGCTTTCGCCCTTCGAACTGAACTATTTTCAGGGTTGGGGTCAAGACACGCTTCATTTGAAACGAACTTGAATTGTTGATTTCGAGGCCACGTCCAATTAAGTGTCTTCCAGATGCAATACGAGTCACTCAAAATATCTCGATGAAGAACCTATCCATGGCAGTAGTTGGAAGACAAAAGGAGGCTGGTGACGAAGAACGGCGAGAAGGGGGGTAGCTTAACCCGATTCTGCATAGGTTTTCTGCGCAGAAAACCTATTCAGAATCGGGTTAAGCTTGTGCATATGATCCTGGGTGGCTTTTGTGTAAGACCAGCGTTCTAGACTTGCACCATTCCTAACTCCGCTGCTGGCAAAAAGTACCATCATGTGATTGATTGACTGGCTGTCAGCAGCTGCCTTCTCCCACTACTCCACAGACCTGTCCCTACTATCTCTTTTCAACCTCAAAACTACCATGGGCGTCGTGGAAAGCAAACTATTGGCAAACAATCTTCTATCTGCTTGCAGTAAGGCTGAGAGAGAGGGAAAGCATCGACTAGATGAGTCTCAGTTCTGGGAAGACGCTGTGAGCCCTCATTTACCATTGATCTGAAGCTTCAATCCTTACACAAGCAGGAAACCATCAAAGCATCGAAAAGCATATACAAACACATTCCTCAGCGCATCCGTCGAACTCCTCGTCAGTCCGCTATCAAGAAGGCTATTGTGTCTTCCTCACAACAGATCCAGGCTCCTCAACTCGTTCAAGACTTGCAGGACGAGCGTGAATCGCTTTTCCCCTCATACTTGCCAACAACCAGCGGTGAGAATCTCAACAGTTCTCCAAGCAGTCGTCAAAATGTGTCTTTCCCCTGCCATGTGACAACTCCAGCGCATCTATCTCCACTCGCCGATTTCTACAGACTACTCCTCTCATGCGAAAATCAACAGCAACTAGGGAAAATTCGCCTCCGTATATGCTATGTGGCATTCTTCCGCTTGAAGAATGCCGTAGAGCCAGGTACTCAGTACCAACATGACGATGCTTCGATTTTCATAGCCCATGTGATAAGAGACTCGGGCTGTGATGACTCGTTGTCTGACATTGAACGCCGCGTACGACGCTGGGTTGGCCTTGGAGAGAGGTACAGTCTACTAGCTCATGACCTTGGAGGGCTGGGAGCGTTGTATCTCCTTCCTGACGATGGTGGTGAATCGATGTATGTGATAAGCTTGGGATGAGAGTAGCTGCCTTACTGACAATGTTGTAGCTGGACTAAAGAGCTGCCCAAATCAGCGAAGAAGCCTGGAAGAATTGCCATGTTAAACCATCTGAGGCAGAAACGATTGCCAGAAGAAGCTGAGAGACGTGGTCTTCATGCCTTGGCGGAGAGCGATGCTGCTAAGGTTCTGGGACCAATCAAAGCGTCCCTGGATCGAGTAATGGAGAATCATCTATCAGAAGCAAATTTTCATACAGTGAATAAAAATCGACAACCGAATAGGGCTGCCTCTAATTGGTTACAACCAGAAACCCCTCAACCTCGTCAGCTCAGCAACGGTATGTCCTATACCATATTACTGGCTCTTGCTCATACCAAGTTAGGGTCCCCATTATCTCGGTCTGGCATAGCAGCTGCTATACGGATTGCTCCCGCGGTGGCATCACCACGCACCGTCATGTATAGTGATCAAATGTCTTCAGAAAGGGTGCAAGATGTGAGAGAGTCACCATATGAGCCTTCGATTGCTCAAACATCAGTGCAAGATCGGCCAGACCCCATGTCACAGTTTGAGCCCGAATGTATGCCATCGGGATCACTAACATATGAAACACATATACCCCATTTTGGAAACGCAGCAGTGGACAACAATGGTCAATTTAACGCCGAGCGAAATTTTCAAGTTGTAAGTCACGATTCTCAACCCCCGGGCCGAAGACAAAGCCTCATTATTCCCAAGCAATATCCCGACCCAACGAGGGTTACGAGCAACCAAATAGCGATGATCGCACCGGCAGACTTTCCTCAAGCTTTCGCAGTAACATCCACATCAATACCCGCGGATTACCCCCAAATATTTCCATATCAACAAGGAACCGTCACCCCCGCGGATTACCCTCTAATGTTTCCCAACGACCCGTCTCAATATCTTAGTTGTTCGAGCTCTCAGCCAATAGTGCAGAATTTATAGTTTCGCACATTGCATTATGTAGAATTCGGCGGAAGAGCGAGAATAAGATACAAAGCTGGTGAGATGACGGGCTCGTGTTGAAACAGTGTTGGGGTATTGGGAACAAGCAGAGGCTGGGAGGGCTCAGACAGTAAACGAGGGTGGCCGGAGATAATTGTCACTGGTATGATGTAGCCTCGCTTTCCAATCCCCTCCTTTTCCACGAACTTTGTTTCCTCCAACACCTTCCAGACTTGAAACCCGTGCCGTTGTAGATAATAAGGCAACACGCTGGAAGCCCTCACCAATAATGGCTCCAAGCCAACATCATCGCAAAAAAAGACATTCCGGTTTTCCTTATCCCTTTTCCAGCTAGCACTTCCTAGAAAGGAAGCCAAGTCATCCATAATTGACTGAGTCATCGCCAAATAGGGACCCGATCGGGTCTTACGAGACGCGCGAGGATGGAGCGGACGACCTAATGTAGATGATCAAAAATCAACTTGGAGCAAGCCTCATAAGCACATGAACAAAACAATTGTTGGAACCAAACTCACCTCTGGCATCGAATGTTCGCTTTTGCAGAGAAACTGAAGCGTGGGCAAAGTTGACGCGGGGCATGGAATATGACGTTGGATTTTTAGGCCTAGAGAAGTGGGGTTTTTGCCTAATCCGTACCTCTTGGGCGAAAAGACCAGTACAAGACATTGTATCTCCGAAAATAACCATATTTTGAGGCCCAGAAGATCTGCTCAACATTTTACCATTATACAGCAACTTCTTAATAGGGGCCCAGCACAAAAAGAGTGTGCCTTCTAGAATATGATGAGGCATCATGACTTGATAGTGACTTGATAGTGACCGCCGGAAAGCGGTAGAAATACGACGAAACAAAGCGGGAACTCACGTGAGGGACCGCGAAAGTGGTTCTCCCTTTAAACCCAGAACCCATCAAGAGCGAATCGTGTCGCGCTAAGTGTCTTTCTTTATCAGAAGCCTGTGCTTGAACTGAAGGACAAGCTCCTCTGCTGCTATCTCATTTGTAAAACCGAGATATGGCCAGAACGACATCTTTTTTTAGGATGTGACCGTGCCTGAATTGCTCTAATTATATACAGTGGTGTAACAAAAGTTTGAAACCCCCTTCTAGACCGCCTTTGTGCACCGCCTACTATATTAAATTGACCGCCTTTATACGCGTGCTACCACGCGTATCTTATTTATTTATTCATCCATCTACCCACCTAGATGCCTCCAATTCGAAGCGGTCAATATATTAATGATCAATATGATACCCCCAGTCGAGCTTCCAATATTGCGCAGAGATCCCCACGCTACCAATTAGCCCCATATGAGCGTGCAAAGCTTGTTGAGCTTAAAGCAATTGGCTGATCGTATAAAGACATTCATGAGCGCTACAGTCGACTCTCGTAAGCAACACGCTGGGAAGCTGCACTTTATCGTGAGCAACCCCCCTTTTCTATGGATGCCCCACTTTTTGACTCTTTTTTTAGAATTTCCCATATATAAGAAGCCAAAGCGGCACCTCTCGAGATGATGCAGAAATTGTCCTTCTATCGTCGCTTAGTCATCATCAAGTGACCAATGAGAATGCATAATTCTAGCTGAATAAGGGGCATTGACCCACGTGAGTGGATGGATCTGAACCTATTCCCTTCGCTGGCTTTGTATGGCATGGAAGGCCAGTGTATCAGATGATATTTCAGAACTGCTCTCGTAAGGGTGTTGTGCGGTATGATAGACCCGTTATGATAGACCACGAGTACGACTAAGCCCCTCAGCCTCGCCGCGACCGGCCATGCCGATATATACGGAAGATTCTGGATTGAGGCCATTTTGTAATAAGGTTTCTTTAAAGCTAGTGAGTCAAGCAGATACACAAGTAATCTATTCGTATGAAGCATTTATAAACCCGCTAAGCGAAAAGGTAGATGTTTGACCACTTGAACTATCTGACACCATCATCAAGATTGGTGGTGGTAGTATTTCATCTACAGAGGCGGATATATATCAACCACCACCAGTGGACATTTCAACTGATACCCTTATCAATGGGCATTTGAATGCTTTATCTATATGAGCTGCAAACAGAGAAAGGTTAACAGAAGAGAATATGTCCTATATTGAGGCTTTGATGAAGCTACACACAAGGTTACAGATAAGTGGGAGGAAGCAGAAGACTATGGAGGAGATGGGATTCAAACCCAAATAGGAAATCAGGGCTAGGGCTTGAAGAATGACTGTTATGTAATCAAGGCCCCACACAATGGGATGCTGCACACATTGGCGGTGTGCAACATCATTTGGATGGATGGCGGGGGGTGTTGCTAACGAGAGTCGACTGTATTCCCACATTCCAATCGGTACAATTAAGACAACGATCTCTAGATCGCGTCAGCGAGGCCCTACTGAGGAGACTTTACCCCGATCTGGTCGTCCGAAGGCATTAAACGATGAGGAAAGGACAATGCTTCTTGACCTTATTCGCGATGACCCGCATATTAAATATGACGATTTACTATCTCGTCTAGATCATAAAGTCTCCCGACAGACACTTTGGAGATTCTTCCGTGGATTCAATAAGCGGAAATGGCTTGTCCTTCAACGACCAGAGTTATCTGAAGAAAATGCCCAAAAACGACGCGCTTGGGCAGACCGTGTTCGTGATTATGATTCTAATAAATGGCGAAAGATCTTCTTCTCAGATGAGTCAACAGTCGAACGAGGTAAAGGTGCTCGTCGCGAGTATACCTTCACAAGACCAGCCGACCAAATTAAAGAACGAGATATCGACCCAGTTTCTTGCCATAAAGGTCTTAAGCAGATGTTTTGGGCTGCTTTCTCTGGTTCTGGTCGACGGACAGGACTTATTCCACTCTTCGGAAGCCCTGATGCACCTCGCGGAGGTGTGAACCGAATGGTTATCCTAGATCTTTATCAAAGGGTACTACCAACTTTATTAAATGGGATTGAAGGCGCTATCTTTCAACAAGATAATGCCCCTATTCATACTGCACGTATCGTACGTGAGTGGCTAGCAGACCAAGACTTTGAAGTAATGGCCTGGCCACCATACTCACCTGATCTTAACCCTATAGAGAATCTGTGGGCATTACTGAAGGCAAAGATCTATGAAATGCGCCCTGAAATTAAAGAGATGGCAGACAATAAGGAAACGCTAGATATCTTAATAAATGCAGCACAGGAGGCTTGGTCGGAGCTAGATACTGATATGCTTGACAATTTGGCCATTACTATGCCTAACCGGGTAAATCAGGTCATTGACAATGAAGGGTGGTATACTAGCTATTAAATGATACGGAAGCGAGGTTTTTAGGTGGCAGAACAACCGGCAGAATATTATATAAGCTAGATAGGGGGTTTCAAACTTTTGTTACACCACTGTGTAAGCCATGTCCCTTGCGCCATCATAAGTGATATTCATCCTGCCCCCTGCTTATCTTCTAAACCCCCCCCCCTTCCCTTTTTTCTTCCCTAACACACGCGATCGTGTTCGTTCTGCCTCTCACAAATATGACACCTTGGCTTATACCACGCCTCTTACTGCCTGAATTTACATGGCCTGACGAGACTCGGCTAATCGCAAACAAACAAATACCACCGACACCTCAACCAACAAATCCCCAACTTCGTCGTTTTTGGGGCTTCGTGCATAAACACTTGCGACGATTCTCTCGATCATATTGCGGTTGGGTTGGGATCCCTTACGACAATCAAATTGCTCAGCTTCCATTTGGGCTTATATTGAAATGGTCCGATGGGACGCGGATAGAGGAGGTTCTTTCCATGCAAGTCGCCAGAAGGGCCGGTTTTCCGGTACCGCGAGTGGTATGCTATGGAGAGCATTCCGATACACCGCATGCACCGATTTCGATTCTGATGACTCGCATTCCTGGTCGAGAGCTGGGTCAGGCTTACGAGACATTAAGTATTGAGGATAAAAACTCGATTTCACAAGAGCTTAAAAGCTATTTGGAGGTAATGCGTGGGTGGTCGAATCCATGGGGCAAGAATAGGATTTGCTCTCTACTAGGTACTGCCGTCAGAAGCGTTCGTGTTCCCAACCACCTTGCCGGCCCGTTCGAGTCTGAGGAGGAACTCAATGAATACCTTATACAGCCTTCTTGGTCGGGTGGTTTTGAATCCGATTCCGCATATCACCAAGCTCACGACGTTGCTAGAGGCATGAAGGAAATTCCGCACCGCATTCTTTTCACCCACGGCGATCTCAAACCTCATAATATCCTGATAATGGGTGGTCGGATCACAGGCTTCCTTGACTGGGAATCGGCAGGCTGGTATCCTGAATACTGGGACTTTACTACAGCATTGCGGTTCACACGGGAGGATTTCTGGTGGTATAACTTCGTTATCGACCTTGGGGGCGGCGCGTATCTGGCGGAACTGAAATGTGAACGCGCACTGACCGCCTTGACCAGTTCTTCGTATTACTGGTGATGCTTTTGCTGTTCAATTAGTACTAAAGAGTTGTTTTCGGGAATTGGCTCACTCTGAATGGAAATTCTCCTCTAATAAAAGTTTTTATTACCAAATATACCGCATAGACAAGTGGCGCCTCTCGCCCGGATCATTGAATAAGCTGAATCTAGCCGCTGGAGCTGAAACGGCCAGACAAAAAGTTGTACACCCTTCGAATGACAACCAAAGCTGGAGGTCTGTGCCACAGATAAGTAATTCCAACAATGCTATCGAACCTAGGCGCGTAATTTATCAGAGAAGACCCAAAATTGGGGGCTCACTTCGCCATTAACCAATCAGATGGCCTCTTGCTGCCGCTTATATTTGCGCAAGATTTTAAACCTACTCTATTTTCAAGAGCAGGATAAGAATTGTCTCCTAAACGTACTCTGCGATATTCCTTCATTAGCTGCCTAAATTCAGTTGAGTCGCATAATGTCTCTGTGTTACAGTCCATGACGTATCTTAGTTGCGCCTCCTTGATGCAGTCTAGTTCTAACGAAAACCAATGAATGCCAAGAAGCAAGTATATCGAAGCGCGCGCGAAGTTACTTTGAATAACTACCAACCACTGAGAGAATACACTTTCAATTGTCTCAAGTGCCCGGTCAATTGAACATTCCGATTATCGACGTGGGAAGCAGAACTATATAAGGAAGGCTTTTCTCCCTTTTATCTTCCTAGCCAGCAACAACATTCATACCTCCATTAACATTAGTCACTCTTGGGTTCCGCTGTTCTGCCTTCAAACCATGTCCGTGTCAAACCTTAAGGTCAACAGCCTCTATATCATTCTGTTCATTAGAGGTCACCCACCAGCTCCAAATGATTTTCATTGGGGCTTTTACTTTCACCGTCACCCCGACACCGGTGGCACAAAATACCATATCAAGCAGCAAGGCAGTGGTTGGATTGCCGACCATGGGCCTACCGCTGGGGTATTCAAGTCTTTCCTTCTTGTGGGGCTTTTCAGAATAGCCGACGTCCCGGCTGGGTGGGAGGGTCTTCTGGACCAATCCATTCGGACATATGATAGCCGTTTGAATGCTCAAAGCATTACCTGTCGGGTTTGGGTTCTTTGGATCCTCGCTCTTCTTCAAAACTCGAAGATTCTGAAGTGCAATGACCTCAATGGACTGGAGACGGAAGTCAAAGCTTGGGGAAATGCAAACGCTAGAGGTGCTGCAGACAACCTCCAACCAAGACCAGTTGCAAATTCATCTCTGTGCGGGCTTTGAGAATCTCTTTATTGTTGGTGAGTTTGGTCTCTAATAATCTCTAAATTTGATCAAGGCGAAGGCGACTTCTAACACATACCAAGTACAGCAATATGTTCGAGTATTGTTCCCAAGAAACCTAGCTCGTACACAGTCTTGCTAAAGCCTGCTGCGCGACGTGTTGTTCAACAAGGATAGATAATCGATCTCTCAAGTAAAGCCTCATTCAGGATGGCGTTTTCAACAAAGCTGTCTTTTCGTTGGGTAAATTCAATGATATACATGTACTGTAGCGCTGGGACGTATTGAAGGCGAATGTCAAACCTCTGTATTTTCCCTGGCGTGTGCATCGAAGACGTTGGTATCAAGAAGACTGGGTACACTCTATAGTACTTGCAAGCTTGTCAGGAAGCGATTGGGTTTGGGCATGAGGACTGGGTGCCCCTAGCAAACTATGATGAGGCGAAAAGAAGCGAAAGGAAACCGGAAGCAGACGCTCTTGATGCTGTCGAAACAGAAGAGGAGAAAACAAGAATCCAAGAAAACTGGATTTTTGACGACTTTTGCGAGGAAGAATAGATGTAAGAAATAAGGCTTTGCCGCTGTTTATGTCGTGAACGGTGGACAGAGATGAGGTCACAAGAATATCAGGGGTCATTGTGGTAACGAACACATACACGTGCTATGTAATTACAATCTTCTTGAATTACATCAGTAGACCAATGGCATTCCCTATATCTAGTAGCACATGCCTTCCCGTCATGACGAAGCATCGGTAGACTTAGGCGAAATAAGAAGATAGCCGTCTAGCCAATGTCAAGGGTCGTTATTGTTGCGATCACAGCCAATACGTATGAAATAACAGATTTCCCGAGCTACATCAGCGAACCGATTGGCATTTCCTATTGGCCTTTCGCTCAAGATAGTCGTTGGTTCTTAAGTGTTGTGCTCCAGTATACCTGTATGGAGTTTTGAGTCCTCCCGGGAAATTTTTGAACAAAACGCTTGGTCACTTCTGACCAGGCTAGTTTCTGTTCTTCCCTGAGCTTCACCAGTAGACGATCCTCTTCCACAGACCATGAAAGGCCTTTCCTCGAGGGACGTGTATACTGAGCATCGTCCGTTTCGCCGCTCGTGCTTGAGTTGCTAAATGTAGGCGCCACGTCTATTTCATGTTTCGAAAAGTAGCCTGACGCAGACATGTCCTTTTCGCTCGGCACGAGGGTGCAATGCGACAAGGCACTCTCAAACAGCCAGGACAGGAACTGTAGTCTGTCATCGACTGACAGGGCAGAGAATTGAGCACGAACAGTGGAAAATGAAACGTTCTTGCAGCCAACCCGTTGAGCGAATCGACCAGTCCGATTCTTGGGTTGACTTTCCACGACAACTGCAATTTTGTTGATTCTGGAAGAGTGCCGACCAGATTTCACGTGCCTCTTCGAGCCATGTGGTCCGTTTCTGTCATGGCAACAGGCATCTTTCACTAAAAATCGAGATTTACCAGCGGTTGGTCTGGCTGGGCGGACTGCAACATGAGGCGTAAGCTCTGCCGCTTGGATCTCCTCAACATCCGGAACATGATAATGGTCCAGAATGGCCGGATCAATTGATACGTTATCTGGAAGATCGCCAATCTGGATGGGGTTTCCAGGAGTGCCAACTTGAGAGTGCTGACCGGCAGTGAAACCGAACTCTGGGTCGCTTAGTTCAAAGCTGGGGAGTTGGTATTCAGACTCAGTGCCAATATTATCGAAAATCCGTGTATGATTAACGGTCCCAGAGCTTGAAAGATCTTGCACATGTAGGAACTCCTCAAGGTTGGACGTCTCGTCACCTGCATTGATGGATGATGGTCGCCCCAAAACTTCCGACCCGCTTCGAGTAATTTGTGTGTCTGGTTGTAGACCGTCATATAAGCAAACCTCCGTCGGCGGACGATCAGGAAGAGGATGTCGCTGGGGTCTGGGAGAGTGAAATTCTTGGCTCTCTGAAGGAGTCATCCTAGGGTTGGAGGGAGATGGCGTGATCGTGATCGAGACAGGACTTGGATAGCGACAGATGTCGAGAGGCTTGCACGAAGGCCGCGCTTTCTCATGAATAGGATTCCAAGACCGAAAACTTTCCAGGCGATAAGAAGCGCTTGACATATTGTGCGGAAAAGGGGGCCGGAAGGGTCTTCGGGGTATGGTGATGAGAAGAACTAATAGGCTGGGCAGCTAAGATTTGAGAAAGGGTAAAGGAAAGAGGAGCTGAGGGCTTGGAGGGGAGGGAGGAGAGGGGAGAGCTTGGAGCGGGTAAACTCCAGTATTGCCATTCGAGAGGAATTGCACTCTTTTTATAGTTGATGATTGCCCGCGAGGGCAATCCCGTCTTCGGTCCTGTCCAGGAGGTTCCAATCAACTCCTAAAACCCAGGTCACGCGCTCAAAGACGCGAGTGATACTAGCTCAAGTTGCCAAGGGCTGTAGTTCCGGCCATAAGTCACGCCACTTTCAAAGCCATGCTCGTCCTCAGCCCGTCCTCTATTCGCTGAGAGGCTGGATGATCTTCGGGTCTCGTCGTGGTCAGCACCGGCCGTATGACGCAGGAAAAGGGTCAGGCGCATGTGCGGCATTTCCGCTATTGGCTCATCACAGCCCCGAGGTGGGATATCGAAAACTCCTTGTCTCGATGCGGCGATGGCCGTGAAGACTGACGATGTACCAAGCGGGGCGCAAGGCATTTGCGAGCAGGCAATCCAAGGATCTGCGACGCCAGGGCTGTAATGTAACCTCAGACGGGGTCGAGGGGGCCAACGGACCGAGGTGGGCGGTCTCAGGGACTGTGCCTAGGATTATTGCAATGGCGTAAGAGATCGGCGGAAGCGGGAACAGCAGACGCTTGACGAAGAGCTCCGAGGGAGGGCGATTCGGCCAGTTTCGTCGCATGTACCACCTGTGATGCTTCTTTTGGGAGAACAAATATGGGATAGGAGGCGACCAGCTGAACGCTGCATCATGACCTCAAGATCTCCGTCCCGGGGCGACTAGAGCGCGTGGCCGCCAGCGCTGGCTCTGGCTGGCACAGCCTGGGCGGCGGATCGAGCGGCATCTTCGGTGAAATGAAAGGGGCAGTGCATCCAGCTAGCGGTCAATGCGTCACGGAATCGTTGGGGGCGAAAAGAAAGGAGGTAAAGTGGGCAAGAGAGGTGAAAGTGCGTGGGAGACTGAGGGACGAGGGCGAACGGTCTTTTATAGAGGGAAGGCGGAGGAGCTAGACGGTAAAAGCGGCCACTGCGGCGCTAAGCCCTATTTGGGGACTGCAAGGGACACCAGGCCGGAAGCGGCAGGGGCCGGGCGACACGGGGCAAGCGGTCGGGGGCGGCGTAATGACGGGCTAATAGGGGCCGTTTCTGGCGCCCCGCCTGCCGTGGTATGGAATACTGTATTAATATTTATCGATATATTAATAATTACGTTACTATAATAAAAGGGAATCTTGCTTTATTTCATCTACAAAATAATTTTAGTAATATTTTAGAATAAATTTTTATTACATCAGTTACTAACTTGTTTTATAATTAATTATTCAGTTTAATAAGATAATTGCGCCATCTACCTCATAAAACATATAGGTTGAATAGATAAAAGAGAAAGGATAATTAGAAAGCTAAGATATTAAAACATTGAAGAATGTGAAGGGAAGCTAAACCCCTAAATTGTAGAACAAGGTTAATCTAACATATGTTTTAGGCTAGAAGTATACGACTAAGCTAACCTATTTCCAACGAGGTCGATCCTATATACTTTAAACTATAGTCCTCGAGGATTTTTCGAACCAAAGCTAACCTTATTCTCAATTAAGGGCTCTCTATACCTACTAAACGGCAGTAGCTTTAAGCCTCTCTATTATATTTTACAAAATAGATGAAGACAGTCTAAATTTATGTTCATTATCTTAAGCGCTATAGTTGCTGAGAAATCTCATACAATTGAGCCTCTTTTTGCCTACTAGATGACAAGGCTTCACCGTATTAGGAATACCCGCCTTTCAAGTTCATCCTGAAATGCTTCGAAGCGAACTACCCACCTCGCTCTATGGGTGTTCTTAGGTCTATACCTTAGTCCTCAAGTTAAATATGTACTGACTAGCGATGGCTGCAAAACAAGAATCTAGAGAATCACATAAGGCTGGATGGACCCCGGCATCGCCGCCAATGTCAGCTTCACCAACAAAGTCAACGATTTGACCGAATCCACCGCCCATGCCAGCTCGCCAAGGGGCTCGGTGGTACTGAGAAGTGAAAGCACCAACATACCGAGCCCAAGGAGAATGAGAATCAGAAGATAGCCAACCCCCCCACGAAGGACGAACTTACGCACGTGCGCCAAAAAATTAGCGAAGGATTTCCGAAGGCAATCTCAGAATGGATTGAAGCTGCCAAGTCCAAGAAAAAGACTAAGCTCCAAGCCACAAAGAGCCAGCGCGCATACTTGGCTGAACGATTGAGGGTCGAGCACTGGAAGCTAGACCCTAATAATCGGGCTCGTCTGTGCCTGGACCGAGAGCGTGTTCACCGAAATGGTAGAAAAATTGATCTCTTCCCCAAGGACGAGGGGATTGTGGAGACAAAAAGCGCGGAAGTCAGCAACGCCTCTGAGGTCGAGCCCCTCGAAAGCGTCAATAGCGGTGCAGCACAGACAGCCGTTGCGCAGACGCTTAATTACCCTCCCGATCAATTCATGTATTCAATGATGCGCTAGACATTTCGAAATATGCCTTTGTGTTTGCATATAACTGATTCTTTGATTGTATTCAGTTTTCTCAGGCTCGTGCAACAATTCAATGATAATGTCCCATCATGCTGGGATAAGCATCAATTTGATGGATGTAGCCCGTCGCGGCAAGAAGTTCCAAAGTAAGAGACCTGCCCTGCCACTTTTTGCACCACCAAATCTAGAAGGCTCGACTTATAGGCAAGTCTCATAGGCACTCATTCTGTAATCTATGAAATATCGATCTATGAAAGGGAACAAAAATTCATCGTTAAATATGGAGTTGCGGAGGATGGTTACCGAGCCATCTGGCTCTACCATCAGGCCCTTTCTGAGAGTCCACCACAAAATTTTTACGCTGTTACCGCTTATCTCTGTCCCTGCAGCGCGGGTAGTCCAGTAGAGTGACTGTTCGAGGACAGTCCCTTGAGCCCATTCATGACACCATTTCTGAAGACTCTCTCCTTCGAGCCCGAAGCTCCATCGGACCCCTTGTGCGCCCTTGCCGGAACCTCAGCAGCGGGCGCATTAACAGTGTATCCAGTGTCGCTGGCATCGACGTATGCCTCGATGCCGGCGCCGTGTCGCGGGTATTCAGTCATCAACGCCTTGTGACGGCGAAGAGCGGCAGCCATCTCCTCATCAGTGACATCGTTCAAGAACTTGCAGCTCCCCAAAGGGCTCGGCACCGCAGCGCGAAGCAGCCCATCTCGAGTCTTCAGGATGGCTGCCGTCGCCTTGGCGAGGATCTCCTCGTTAAAAAGCTCGTGGTCCATGGAGAGGCCAGCCCGAGAGAAGAGATTCAACAGTCGTCGGTGCTGCTCATCGCTCAGCAGACCTCGGGCGTTGGCCAGCGTGGCCGAGTAAGCCATGTCAATGGAGATTGCGTGGCCGTGGCGGAGAGGGGTTGGTGGCGTGAGCTGTGAACGTATCAGATGAGAAACTGTGTTTTGTTTGGAGACCCACTAAAATACCTCATGAAGGGGAGACCATGTGTGTCCGTAAGCGATGACTCGGTCCAGACCGATCTCATGGAGATTGGGCGTCTCGAGCTTGAGCATCTCAAAGATGCCATTACGGTTGATCTCATCTGCAGCTGCCTTAACCTCCTTGTTCGGCCCTGGAGCACGCCCGAACTTGGTCGAGATCAATCGCTCACAGAACTTGTCGAGAAGGTCGAAAGTTGGCAGATGGGCACAGCTCGAGATCTTAATTAGCTCAGCGAATCCGTTTCGTACTTGAGCTTCGGGCAAGGTTCGAAGGAACCCAAAATCGAGCAGCGTGTGCATAGGAGCGTGGTAGGCACCGAGTCGGTTCTTGTAGTTGCCGTAGTTGACAGCGACCTTAATGCTGACGCTGGCGTCGATAAGACCTATCACGGTCGTTGGAATACGGATGTAATTAGTGTTACGACGATAGGCAGCACAGGCAAATCTGAGGAAATTTGTTAGTCCAAGATCTTTGAGAACGATGGAATTTATGAGAATCTCTCACCCTGCGACGTCAGTGACCAGGCCTCCACCCTGTGGAGAGTGAGTGTTAATTGACATCAGTAGCTCGGGACAAACACATTAGACATACCACGACCAACACAGGCTCCTTCCGGATAATTCCAAAGTCCGTCATTGAATCCACAATTTGGGTGAAGGTCTCCAACGACTTGGCCTTCTCACCAATCATGGTCTGATGGATCTTCAACTGCAGGTTATGGTGCTTGAAGTAATCCTGCATCTGCTGGCCATAGAGATCAAAGATGTTCTTGTCCATGATTGCCAAGCAACGACCCCAACGCTCATAAAGGTTGGCCAACTGATGGTTTTGGAGCTCAAAAACACCATCCAAGAAGGTGAAATCATACTCAATCTTCTCGTAACCCTCTACGTGGAAGCCATTCGTCGTCTCCGCGACAGTAGCCTTGAGGTCCGACATGATTGATTTGGAAGTGGCGGGTAGTAACACAATTGATTGTCGAAGAGTTGTTAAAATGGAGCAGACTGGAGAATATCGAAAATGCGTTCCAGAGATACGTTACTTATATACTACTTGATCCACCATCCGGAGCATTTTCAAATAGACTCCGAAACCAAGCGCTTTGATGGGTTCAATAATCGACCTGGATGAGAAGCCCACGTCATCGAAGGAGGAGTGATCTCCATCCTTTCACGATCAAAGGCCATGTAAACTGGGGTTTCATGCGCCATTCTAGATCTTAGGTTTCGTGAAGCTGTTCTCGGCGCGGTCGAACGCGCCCCGCGGCTGCGAAAACAAGGAATGCCCACCGGAACCGGCAGGATCCCGTCTCGAATGGGCATTGACATTGCAGACTGCAGGTAACAGAGCATCAAGATTTGAAATTGCGATCTTGAAGTATTTTTTGTATGGCCGATCCTGATAGGAGATAGGATGCGGTGAGTTCGGTATTTCCATGTTTTCGTTAGGCAAGGTGCAAAGTAAAAGTCGGAGTCTACAGCTGGTGAGGTCATGCAGGCACCCGCGACCCGATCATTTGCATAGAGCCTCTTGGGACCAATGAGCGATCGAGATCGATCTGACAGCATTGAGTTTAGATTCTGAGATAGTCGGTTAGAAGCTCAGATGCCCGAAACTCAGTCAGGTTGTAGATTAAGGTGGGGAAGAGCAAGACTCCATACCAAGGGGTCGAAGCTCTGCATAGTCTCAGTCACGCCATCATCGACCTGGCCGGATCAAGCACATACGTGAGAAGATTTCCGCACCAATCATTGCCTACCCTGGTGGCTCGATACCTCGTAGCTACTGTACCTGCCAACTTTGCCTTGGAAAAACCTTGATCTGGCCATCGGGGTGCATACAAAAGCGTGCCTACAAAAGCGTGCCTCGAAGGGCGCGTGCGTTAACGTCGATGCATGCAGAGTCAAAGTGCCTGCCTGATCAGTCTTAGTGGACGCGGTCAGCAGAAAACTTACTGTATTAAGTTCCGAGCACTAGTGGAGTCAACGCGTTGAATCCCGAGAAGTGATTGAGCTATTTCTGTCTTGCTTTTTCTTCCACGGATCTACGAGAGCCCTAAAAGTAGGCACTAGTTGTAAAGGCTTTCGGTATCTTGGTCAGCACAGATAAATATTGTGGGCAAAAGCCAACACTCATTGACTGTCAGGATCACTCATCATGGCCAAGGACGAGTTCGATAGCGCAAAGGCGTATGCTCCGCAAGAGGAGGGCACTGGATTCTTTGACGACGGTCGCGAGATTGATCTCTTGCATTATGTCTACTCGCACCCGAACTTGGAAACCATCCGAGGGTCCCCTGAAAAGGTTCTTGAGGCCATTGACGAGTATGGTCGAACCAAAAAGTACCTCATGAATGTCGGCGAAGACAAAGGCCGCATAGTGTGTGACCTTATCCAGGAGGTGAAGCCAAAAACAATGGTACGGTGCTCACGAACACCAAATTCTTTGCTACAAAATCTGACGATACATCCAGGTTGAACTAGGGGGTTATGTCGGGTATTCGTGTATTCTTTTTGGAAATGAGGTTGTCCAAGCAGGGGGCGAGCGCTATTTCAGCCTTGAAATGAACCCCGAGTTTGCCGCGGTGATCATGTCTCTGGTCAATCTTGCCGGCCTTTCCAACATCGTCGAGGTAATTGTTGGACCCAGCGATGCATCTCTTGCCCGTCTTCACTCCGAGGGCCGACTTTCCCAGGTTGATTTGATGTTCTTCGACCACTACAAGCCGGCCTACATCACCGATCTAAAATTATGTGAAGAGCTGAGGCTTGTGGGGCCTGGCACGGTGCTGGCTGCAGATAATGTCATCAAGCCTGGGAACCCACCGTATCTAGAGTACGTGAGAAAATCTGTCCAGGATAAGAGGAGTCGGCTTGGAGAAGACAAGAAGGGCCTCAGTATGCCCGACAAAACCGTGCAACAGTACCAGAAGAGATATGGGGAGACGCAATTCAACAAGAGCGATGGTAACCCGAATCTTGTGTATGAGAGCAAGCTCATCAACAGCTTTGAGCCCACTGGCGTCCCGGTAAGTGATTTCTGGTAAGTTTGCGCGAACGCGGCTGATGTCAAGATAGGATGGAATTGAAATCACTCGTTGTGTGGGAGAAGAAGCATAGTAAGTGCTGCTTGAAACAGTGTACATAGAACGGAGCGGGGCCACTTAGCGCTAGATTATTATTCCTTCCAAGGGGCCCATGCCAGATACATGCGCATAGCTCGTTGCCCAGATGAAATCTCGGAACAAGGTTAGGAATGCTACCCCGTCGCGATCGATTGCATGCAGTACACAACAGAATACAACAGCGATGCTGCACTCAAGGCTCGATATGACGTAATTTGGGCAGGAATCTCTACTAATTTCGAGTCCTGAAGCAAAAAAGTCGTGTATAGAAAGATATGAAACCCCAGGGTGGTATCTTACTGGCTCAGCTAGTGTATTGCAGAATCATGGATCGCGCGTCTTTTCCTTTTTTCTACCATCATATACCCAAGAACATTCTTCTCATCCTGCTCAGCTTGCTTTGGCTGCCGTTCACATTGGTACTGACGACTTCTTCTTTCCTTTTTACCTTCCGACAAAGCACTGGACAAAGCAAAAATGGCAGGACTCACACTCCTCATCGCAAAACTATCTTGGTCACTGGTGTCTCTATGACGAAAGGCTTGACGATCGCTCGTCTTCTCGCCAAGAACACTCCTCATCGAATTATAGCCGCTGATACGGAGTCGGTTCCCTTCATTTCTCCCGGACGGTACTCGCGTGCTGTTGAAAAGTTCTACCGAATTCAGGCCCCCAAAAATGACAAGAAAAGCGTGTATACCAAATCTTTGCTTCATCTCTTGAAAAAAGAGAACGTGGATCTCTGGATTAGCTGCAGCAGTGTAATTGATGCAGTCGAGGATGGCGAAGTGATGGAAACCGCTCAAGCTGTTTTGGGTGATGGATTCAAGGCCGTGCAATTCGACAGCCAAGTTGTGGCTAAGCTCCATGAAAAAGATGCTCTCGTGGAATATCTTCGAAGCCTTGGATCGGCTGTTCCGGAATCGCACAGATGCGCCTCAATCGGACACGTCGAGAAGGTGCTTTACGACACCTCTGCAGGAGAAGATGAGTCAGGAAATTGTCCCAAGAGATTCATTCTGAAACCAATCGGCGTGGATGATAAAGCAAGGGCTCAAATGATGACTTTATTGCCCCTGGATGGAGAAGCCCGGACCAGGTCTTATCTGTCTACCCTGAACATATCTTCTGAGAACCGTTTTATTCTGCAGCAATTTATTAATGGCCCAGAATATTGTACCCATTCACTGGTAATCCGAGGCCAGGTCAAAGCCTTTGTTTCCTGTCCATCATCCGACTTACTCATGCATTACCAATCTCTCCCATCAAACTCGCCACTGAATTTGAAGATGCTTGATTTTACGAGACGTGTTTGTGAGAACGAATGCCAAGGCTTCACTGGCCACCTCAGCTTTGATTTCCTCGTCGAAGGCGAAGGAGAGAAGGCAGTGTTATATCCGATCGAATGCAATCCACGCGCTCATACGGCTATTGTATTATTCCAAAACACACCAGAGATGGCGGACGCATATCTTTCCTGTTTTACCAGGAGCGGCGTCAACCAGGCAATCATCACACCAAAAACCTCCACTTGTGGCTACTATTGGATTGGACATGATCTTGTCACGTTCTTGATTGATCCGATTTTTGGCCTCATATGCGGACAAAGAAGTGTTCAAGAGGCAAAACACGACCTCAAGATTTTTTTAGATCATTTGCTATACTGGCGGGACGCTACTTTCATGGCATGGGACCCATGGCCCTTCTTTGTGCTGTACCACGTTTACTGGCCGATTCGGTTCTGGGAGTGTCTCGTCAGAAGCCAAAAATGGAGTCGGATCAATGTCAGTACAACGAAAATGTTCGAATCTTGAGGCCGAGAGCCGCAGAAAATGAGGCCAGTCAATGCACTTCAATATTGCCCGGTCACTTGCAGTGACGGAGACTTGGCTCGATGGAGACGGCTGGTCGAACTTACGATACCGATTATTTGCCCAATTCTTTTTCCCTTTGACCTAGACAAGTTTCAGTGTGAAGCTCCCTTTACTAGTGGTTTTTTAAAGCGGGCCTCAAGGGACTGATCTGATAGTTTATTAGTTTGCGGGGTTTCAGATCGTGTTCGATCTTCCTCGCGCCGCTGCCACAGGCCACTGAGCATTATTGCACAGATCCTAGAATACAAAAAAACGTGAGGACTCCAGAAGACTGCGCCGAAATTTGGTCTGAATTCCTACTGGTCCTTGATGAAGGCTGGGCAGGTAGTAGACAAGCTGTGGCTACAGAATTAGAATCCCGTCAGCAGTAGGAACGAGAATACCTTCTGGATTCAAAGCCTGATTGTCACCAGCTTTCTCCTTCCAGTCATGTTCAGTCCGATTTTCCCCTCGCTTGGAGGGCATTCGCATGTATGCCAAGCCCGCACTGTCGTTATGCCATTGCATGCCATGAGATCGACCAATCAAAAGCTGCAAAACTCGATCAACATCGATCTCTTGTCGTACCCGCCTCATCCGCCAGTCAAGAGCGAACCACCAGACAACGCTGGGCCAACACTCCTACCTACTACTGTAGGATTGCCTCCGGAAATAGCCCAGATTGACATAATCGGTCCCCCTCATGGAGAAACGCCAAGATTTTGCTCACAGAAGCCCATGATGCCGACCTACTCCAGGCCGGCCACGCTTTCTCAGTGTAGCATGGACCCTCCCTGATGCATCTGGACGGTGCCATCACTCTGCACGTTCCGCATTCAACCCCGCCCATGAAGCTGACCATTCGCGTAGATTTCCAAGTATATCAGCCCAAGACCGGTTCTTTCCTATCAGATCCCGGTCGCTGACCAAGATCATGGCCACGCAGTCAGCCCGGAAGCGGACCAGCCAGTTACCGCTTTCTGTTCGAGGTCCTACGAGCAAGCTGATGGCTCTGACCGCAAATTGAAATATCTATCTCGCGTCGAATTTTCCTACGATGGACTCGGATATTGACGGAATGCCTCTCCTGGGAAACAAGAAGCCACACACTGCCTTTGCAGAGGACTCTGGCGATGAGACTCTCTCTGCCGAGGGCCATGTCACTTTGAGAGATATTGACGGGCATGCGGTCACGCCTACCACAAACCTCGGGACGACCTTCGAGCGCAAAGCCGCGCTCATAAATGCGTATGTGCTCAGTATGCCAGGCGAACTCATGCTGACGGACTCAAGGGAGATCGATAAGTTCGACTTCGGTAAATATCAGCGGTGCATCTGGATGCTATGCGGGTTCGGATATTTTCTCGACCTCGCGTGGGCGCAAGGAGTTGCGTTGATGGCGTCCGCTGTTTTGTACGTGACGGATTCAATGAAATGATGAGCTTTTTATTTCTAACTTCCACGGTGATTCTCCAGTCAAGAGATGGATGTTCCACCCGATAAGCAAGGATTAATCTTCACTTGCTCAAACGCAGGCCTCGCGTGAGTCGCGACTCGATATCATCTGGCAGAGAGCCTGGTTTCTGATGAAATAGTATTGGGGCATTTGCCTTCGGCATAGTCACAGACATTATTGGTCGCAAGTGGGCATTCAACCTGACATGTCTAATCACATCGGTCTTTGGAATGCTCTTGGTATCGCAACTTCCCTTACCTCTGTGCACATGGAAATTAATCCTCACAATCTCTCACATTAGGCCGGCATCAAGAATAACTACGCGGCAGTCTGTGCAGTCTATTTTCTGTCATGTGTCGGGCTCGGGGGAAACATTCCCATCGACGCAGCAATCGCCCTGGAATTTCTGCCACAGAATCGGCGGTTTCTCGTCGCTTTGCTGGGTATATGGCAGCCGATCGGGGTTGTCGTGGCATCCGCCATTGCCTTTGGTACTGCTGCCAAGTTCAGGTGCGACGTTGAACTCCCTGCCTGCAGCGCCGCGGGTGTCAATCCCGGCGATGCGTGCTGTACTGTCTCGAGCAATATGGGCTGGCGCTATGAAGTGATCGTCATCGGTGTGATCACATTCATTGTCTTCATCGCCCGCTATCTGATTTTTACTTTCCACGAGTCGCCTAAGTTCCTGGTCAGCAAGGGCTATGACCAAGAAGCCATTGACGTTCTCTGCAAAATTGCCAAGTTCAACAAGGCTCCAATGCCCACGCTCAGCCTTGAGGATTTGCAATTGATAGACGCAAATGCAGATACCTATGAGCGTCCCAAAAACGTCAAATCATCCCTCGTCGAGAGATTTGGCTTTTTGCGCGGATTGTTCCTCTCCAGGCTTCAGTGCTTCATTTTTTTCCTCCTGGCTATTGCGTACATGGTAAGCCGCTTCCAAAACAGTTGAAAATGCTCACATCTGACAGTTACAAGGGGGATTACTGGTCTTTTACCCTAGCAGGATCTTTCCTGCCTATAGTACTGCTCCACAACAATATCGGAAGTGGGGGCAACGTCACGGAAACCTACCGCCAATACATCTACATCTATCTGCCAGGGATAATCGGAGCGGTTTTTGCCCTTTGCTCCATTCAGCTTCCGCTCATTGGGAGAAAATGGTCGCTTGTCATTTCCGCCACATTACAAGGACTGTCTATGGCCATGTACACACAAGTCAGGAATACGGCGGGCTACGTGGGCCTCAACGCGCTCGAGTACATTATGCAAACAGTGAGTGCAATGGAGCCATTGCAGAGCTTTCTGATTTATGCGCATCGAGTTTACTGATTCTTGGATCACAGTTCTTCAATGCAGTGCTGTATGCCTCTGCACCAGAGATGTTTAACACAACTTACCGTGCCAGTGCGAGCGGCATGCTATCTTGTTTAGGGCGGATTGCTGGGATTGTGGCCCCGATCGCAGGTCAGAGATTCATCGCCGAAGGGACCTCTGGTATACTTTGGCTTGGAGCTGCTGGAATCTGGGTGTCTGCTTTGTTCATGTGTTTTCTGCCGATTGAAATGAGAACAAGACAAATGTTCTAGAGTTGACATGATCCCCAACTAATTAGGGCCAATCTTATTTTTCGATGGCGGCTTATTCCACGACAAAATGATGATAGAAATTATCAGAGCGGATAATACCACATGCTGCATGATAGAAACGCAGATACCAAGGTCCTTGAAGTGAGAAAGAAGTAAATACTGCCATTTTGAGATATATACAGCGAATGTAAATTATACTACAGTGAAGCCTAGGTGCTTCCGTTGAATATCAGGTCTACCCGGAGCTTGAGAGTCAGGCAAATTGCCGAAAAGCCTTTGACCAGCACGAGAACCCACACCAATGCATGCAAAGCCAGGAAAGCTGAGAGGTCCACCACCACTCACGGAGTTGTCTTGCGGTAGCCACGCCGTACAGATGTGGGGGGAAGAGAGGGGAGGACAGGGGTAGTAATCGTTGCGCTTCTCTTTCGGTCTTAGCCGACCCGCCGGCGTTCAAAAAGAACATTGACAAACACTCAGAATAGACACCTCAACTTCGCTTAGACTTCCGCGGTCGGATAAACCCGCCTCGCTTAGAGATTTGGGTCGGTATAGTCTTGTCTTAAACACATACGAAAGCGACGGCTTAGCTCGTTTCCCCCGGAATGCTGAAGCATTTCGCCACAACAGAGCAATGTACAACTTACGATCCGTTGACTAACAAGCATTTCGCGTATGTTCATGCTATCGAAGCTCTGGGGCTCTCTCCGAGGCTCTAATACCCTCGATGCAGCACGATTTGAGAAGCAATCAGTCCGCCGCTTCGTCTGCTGCTGTTTGTCCGCGGGGCAATAGGCTTGGTTGACTTTTGGCGGGCGCGTCTTTTATCCTCGAATTAATCCCTCTTGCAATTCTTGCGTAATTGACCCGTATTGGGTGTCTTTTTTGCTGTTGGCGGAAATTGGTATGGCGAATGCTGATGTGATCGAAATATCAAATTCACTGTCACCGAGAGGCTGGGGCAGCTGGACGTAAACGTTTCAAGTATTCCTGCCTTGCAGTCCTTCAGGGACATTCAAGCGCGATTGACTGAAGGCAAATGTGCTGCAGCAGTAAGTCCGAAACATTAGATCTGTACATTCATTCCTAGACTTCGTTCTCTTCTTAGACTCACTCCTAATATTTAGACCTATTCGCTGTGGAATTGGTAGAGTAATAGCATGAATGTGTTCCTTGGAATGCCTATGAGCCATTTTTTTTACCTTAGAATTAGTGGTGCCTCACTCACTGCGTTGAATTTCGTGTAAATCTGTTATGCACGTAATAGCGTGAAAGGGTGCTAATTATTCTCAACAGATGGTATGAAGCGTGCATTGTATTTTCATCGCATAGTTTGTGCATTCAAGATTAAGCAAAACAAGATATCTTTGACTATTATCATAGGCTCGGCGTCAATGGTACATCAAGTCTGTCCTTGTTTTATTCCTTGCCATTCCTCCTACTACTATCTAGAAACCCACAATCTATGTTCTGTCTGGCCGGACACGTTGATGACCCAAATTAGTGTCAAATCTTCGGTTCGCGATTTTGTTGGCCGGCGGGACTACATGCTTTCATTTTCATTACTATCCACGAGCTAGATTTTCTAGAAGGTTTTTGGTCAGAATTCGACATAACAAAAGCTGATACCCGCTTACGGATTTCTAAGATGCTGCCACAGAAGCACGAAAGACGTTGGTTATATTAGGGGTAGAAACATGATTATGTACAAAAGTTTAAAGACTACCTACTAGAGCTTGTTTGTACTTTTTCTTGAGATTTCTTGATTTAGCTTTTGAGTGGTTGAGACTGTCGATATTCTCAAATCAACAAGGGTAAGCCCTGTACCGACATGTGTTCCACCTGTATGGCAAGGCAAAAATCATCTCATCAAATTATTCAGGACACCCATAGGGAATTTATAAGACCTAAAGTCACACATGTTGGATAGTAGTATATGCTGAAATGATATCCCTCGGCCCAGGACATTATTGTGATTTCCCACAGAGCCACGGTCAAAATTATAGACTTGGTGTGTATACTGAAAGATCATATTATGGCAATTGGGTAAGGCCATGTTGATTAGAAAGTATACAGAAAAGTACTAAATGTCTCGAAATATACATACAAAAGAAAAGTACATCAGCGAAGGGTAATTGTTTCTGAACCGATCTATTGACAAAATATTCCACCCTGACTAACTCAAATACAGGCCGGACACACTACCTTGGTAATAGTAGTAGTGAGAGTCTTGACGTGAGAACCACCAGCATCAGTCTCCTGGGCCGGCGCGGCGGTGATCATCGATGAAGCATGGTGTCTATATCCATTATTGGCCGCAAGCTCTGACGGCGTTGGGGTGGGAATCGTGTCCAATGTCACAGGGTGGGAGTAGTCTGAGCACCAACCAATAGTCTTAGGTACAATTCCGGGCTTCACAGTTGAGGAGGTGGTGGCGGTGCTGGGTGAAGGAGAGGGGTGGACTTGGGAGGAATGATGGTGGAAATGGCGGGAGCTAGGGCCGGTGGGGCTCACCGTGACATAAACGGTAGACGCCGCAGCGCTAGGGCAGGTGGATGCAGGCGGCGAAGGAGCAATGTCGACGCAGGCGGCACTTTCAATGGGCTGGGACACACTGAACTTTTCTCCCTGTGCGTAAATGATGTAGACGTTGGTACCGTTAATACCGCTGATCTGATAGCCCCATTCAGGGTTGGTGTTACAGGGGAGTTGGACTGAGTGTGAAAGATCCGAGGTCGGAACATCTATCGCCAATGGAACATAAGACGGAGGCCAGGACACAAAGTTCCAAAGATAGAGACTGAAGTTGGTGGGATCGGTATCAACGCTGGTCCATTCAACGGTGACGGAGGACCCGGCTGCGTAGGTCGAGTTGGCCACAGGGCTAGTAATTTGGATGGCGTTTACCAGCGAGCCGAGTGTAACGATCAGAGGAATCACAGTACGCATCATTCTCGTATCACGGTTTGACTCCTTTTATTGAATCAAGGGATTGTTGCAAAGTGAGAGCGGAATGGCAGATATTGTTGAGAGAGCGGGAAAAACACAAACGAATGTCGACTGAACAAAATTATAAAGAGCGACTGGTGGAACTTCAAAACAAGTAGGTGGGATGAAAGAAGAAAAAAGAATGACTGGAGGTTGAAATCTAAGCTTTGCCGTTTGGATGTCAGAAATGGGCACTCGAGGATAAATAGTTAGCTTGGTGGAAATGCCCCGTACTACCTCGGAAATGAACCATCGTTAGCCTGGTAGGGTCCAGGAGATTCGGGCCAATGATCGAGTAGTGCAGGGTCTTAGAACGGTTCCTGGCGTATGCCTCTTTGGGGTAGTCTTTGATCCGGAATGCCCTTATCATTGGTTGTGTTTGAGACTAGTTTATTAACTTGTTCGGTCTGTGCTCGGCTATTTCCTTGGCTAAGCCCCCACCCCCACGCCCCGGAATCAATTGGTCCATCCCGACATGCTCATCTCTATTTTTGGGCATTTAGCCTGGTGTAACCACAACCCGAGGGCTGCATCGTAGTGCCATGCCATCACCTGCTCCAGATGCAGTCCGTTAATTGAGTGCCACCACCGAATCCGCTTGATTCGAGTTCCATGAAACTTCTGGATGGCAGGTTGGCGCCATTGGCGGATCGGAAGCCTCAATTGTTCTGTGATGGGCTTGCTTACATATGTATCTTTCTATAAACTCTTGTCTTAAGGTAGTATCAATAGAATTCTCTAGCTTTAGAGACGATTTGAATAAAATTTAGGGTAGCTGTAATTAATCGAAGCGTATATTTAGAGTATTTCAAACAGGATACCGTAACATTTGAAGCTTAACCCTCAAGTAGCAGATTGGCTCAAGATCACGATTGCAGGTATAGACTTCTACCTCGCTTAGCTAACACAAACCTAGAGACTGCTGCGTGGTCTCTCATCAAAACAGATGCCGATTTATTACATTTTGTAAAATAGCGATCGAGAATCATCTGTTCCAAATTTAAGCTTTCAAAACAGTCTTTAGTCCAGCAGGGAGCATGATAAGCATTCAATTTGAAGCAGAACGACCGGCATGGATAAATAGCAAGTCTACAATAGAGGATGCTGGAGCGCCTGTCTTCAGACTCTTGAGGGCCATGGAGGTTCGGTCAAGTCAGTCACCGTCTCCCCAGTTCTTCGTTCTTTGTTCGTAATTCACTTATATATAATAAGGCTTGCGGTTATTCGAGGAATAACCGGCTTTGCCTTGGACGTTTATGAGAAAGCAGGCGCCACTTATTGCCTAAGATATGTCAGCTACGTCCATAGATTTCTTATTTTCCTCATTTTTAAGGTCTATACATACATCTATTAGCGTTTCTGCTACCAACGAGCAGCAGTTCTTCTAAGATATACTGTGAAGCGCGACTTCTCTTCAAGCTCTGTGTAGGAGGGTCTTGATTGAGACGTTTAGAGCAATAAGAAGATATATAACTTAACAGAGGAGTCCCATGTCTCTGAAATTAGCTTCAAAAAGCGAGACTCTAATTATACGCTGAAGTATCGCTCCATCACCTAAACGATAATATACGATAGCTTAGGTAATCTTTCTGATATCGGATTTAACTGATCCGATGACGGTAACCTGAAATTGCACTTATGGCACCGATAGAAATTCGACTCTGCACTTGCGCTTCAACGTCTCCGGAGTCACGATCGCAACTATAAGTTGTATCCACTCAAGGCTGATTCGAGAGCACTAGAGAAGCTTAGCCTACTATATTGCGTAGGATCAGGTGAGTGATTCGCACAGAATAGCGATATCTAATTGCATCGGACTAGTCCTGGCCGATCACACTGCCAACTTCCATGTCCGTGTTATCCCTGAGACCAGGCGTTTCGATCTTTATTACGACTGTCAACATTTGTGGCCAGCTAGTACTCTTCCTGTGATCCGGGCGCGTTTGGGAACAGTCGGAGGTACATGCAAATGAGGTAAGGCTGGTAATGAAAGTCAAGGAGATGTTTGAACCTATGATTTTATTTGGAGCTAATAATGACATTCAGCGGTCGAAATACTACAATATTTTCTCCAGACTCTAACCTATCTGGAGGGAGGGGCGGTTGGGGTTTGCAATGCATCCCATCAAGGTTTGGCTTTACTATAGGAGAAAATGGCGCTAATGAGTGTACATAATTACGACATCTTAAGTGCATCTCATTTCGGAATATTGGTCAGATAGCTCTTCGGTCTTGAGAAGTTCGGATTTACTACACTCTTCTCTGTGCCGACCTTCTACGATAGGCCGGCTTTTCCTTCGTGACTGTTAATTGTAAGCCGTGAGTCCGAGTCATAGAAACGAAGTTCTGCTTTAGACGAAGCACCGATATAGCCTTAACGGATTCAGTTATACTTTACCAGGTTAATAATACTTTAATCGATCAATTAAAGTATCCGTCGTCCACGCGTGCTATGTCTTGATGCCGACGTGGAGCTTCGTTTCTCTCTTGCGCTTTAGGGCCCCCACGCGATGGACATATGCCGAAGAAGCCGCGCAATCATGTCGAACGTGCCCAAGAAAAGCGGTATAGAGCCTCAAAAACCCTTCGGTCTTTGTCTTCCTTATTCGCGTCCGTCTTGAGCAGCAGCCGCTTCATCGCGGGCAGAATCCCCGGAGAATTTCTTCGGCTCTCTAAAATTCCAAGTTTTTTTGAGTATAGAATATACAATCAAAGCAAGCCCGTGGGGAGATTGTAAGTATACAAGGTGACCTGAGGTGCTCCACATGTAGGAGTAACTCTTTACATGACCGTTCAAGATAATACCTGCCCTGACGTATGGTGTAGCGTAAGTCTTTTTTATTGTGAGTATTTAACCCATAACTGGCTCGGTCAATCTCTGGCTTCGACTGAAGTCGCAACATCGTCCATAGTGCCACTAGCTCAAATCAGGTTGTTAGAGCAAGAATGATTTTACACGGGGACAATGACTCATACTATAGCTTTCTCTCGCTCACTATAGATCCTGTTTTTGCTCTTTGCGCGCAGGACAGTTGTTTCTCGAAATTAATCCTACCCCCCAAAGAAAATATCTCCAGACTACAAAACCACCTTACTTAGGCCATTTCAATCTCGATTTTGAGCCCTCCAGGTAAGCCCAACTCACGGGCCGGTCTTGACCCTGCTCCCTGCCTCCTTGGTTCGTCACCTTGCCTGTGCTTGAGCCGCTGTTTCCTCTATATGTATATTAGGAATTGGAGGCTTTTGCGTCGCACGATGAGTAACTATCCCACGAGCTTTGAGGGGTAGGCGAAGTGAATTTCCGTAGACCAAAGGGTCTAGAAGTGCACATAACGACTATGTATTCAAACAACAATGCAATCATGACTCTTGGTTCTAAGAGATCACCTCGTCTAGGCGCTTAGGGGTAAGTGCTAGACGTCGGCCGCACTTTCTCTTTTGAGGCGTCGTTCTTATCGTTTCGCAAGCACGTCGATATTGGCGCTGTGAATGGTTCATTCGAGAGGCAATCAACAGATAAATACAGCCTTCATCTCGTGGTAAATGACAGTGTAGACGTTCATCGCGGCTAAGCTCAGCACGCCGAACCATAGTTAATGAATGGAGGGGAAAGAAAGTGGATTCGTTACGTATAGTAGGATAGCGTTTTGACACAAAATACAATGAATGTTTTACATGGGTATTACGTGCGTTACGGCCCACTTTGGATACTGCCTATTCGGGCGGTGAAGAACCCGGAAACATGCGCCTGACATCTCTTGGCCTGTCATAAACCTTAATACACATCACACAATGTCAAGACATACAATACAACTTGATTACTGACTGTTTTCAACCCTTTTAAACAGGCCGGTAAAGTCAAGGCTGGACTCTTCTTGTTCTCAATAGATGGGCTGTCTGTTAGTAAAGGGAAAAGGCGCTGGATAGACTGACCCCTAGTCCGTGGTCATCCTGTACTGTCAGTCTCTAAATCGGCTTGACCAACACACACTCGATAAATGAGTTCTGGACTCACCTCCAAGACCTTAGCGCAGATCGGTCGTTGAGCGGGCCACGTGCAAGTAATGATCTAATAGTCATCCAATAGTGACTATTCAACTACCGACCTAAACACACGAAATTGACAGATGATTAAACATAGGACTACTAACTACAGTACAGCTGGTATGCTTGTCTGTATTTTCTGGACTTGTTTGAGCCTTGGCACCCTGAAAGGTGATTGTGTCATCTACGTTAGCTATATGATCTAGACGCATCGGTTAACCTGAGTGAGTCATTGACTTGCAAATACATCTGTTCGAGATGATATATACAAGGTACCTTAGAGTAGCAACAGGCGCCTGTTGGTCTATTTCACGGTTGAAGATTCTACTTCTTACCTTTGATTCATCAATCTGCGATAGCAACAGAATACTGTGTTTCCACTTTTTTCCTTGGGACACTTTTAACAATATGAAGCTCTCCTTCTTTATCTATACTCTGATTTTTGGAGCAGTTTACAATATATGTAGGCCGGGCTTTGTTTGCTGTGTAACTGATTGTGTAAGTATATGCTACGCGCGGAAAATGCCGCTATCATATTCATTCTGTATAAGCAAATTAGATATGGACCCAGAGGGCGAATCTGTGAACCAATACAACCGATGTAGCCAGCCTTATTATTGCAAACAAAATGGTACAACCGTGTGTCGAAAGGGGAGGTTCATATTCTTGAATTTTGAAATATCCTTTTTACAACAAGTGAAGGGCTAGCAGACATCAGGTAGATGACCGATGATTTTTTTTTAAAAAACAAGGCTAGCAGACCGTGAACAGAGGCTCTCCTATTAACATTTCTTTAGCCGTCTATCATTTTGGAATAACTTCGATTCAATTTCCATCGCTATGTCAGCTGTCATTTTTGTGAGATCTAGTAAGCAAGCTCTATCAAAAAAAAAAAAAAAAGAAAAGAAAAGAAAAAAAAACTTCCTGATAGTCAGTGTGGACGGGCAGATGGCCTGTTTAACCCTTGCACTCCAAGGTAAAAAGAGCAACCTTCACCCGACGAGCCCCTCGAATAATTCTGGATGTATACACCGTGCTTGCCTGTTCATGACAATGATCTCCTCAAGATGGCCACAAGGTCAAATATGGTCACTGGCCACGCCCCCAGGCCGTCCTTGCGACCTTCACTGAACGACTGAATGGTCTTCGTAGCCCACGGGTCCACTCGACACGCCTTGTGCACCAGCATGAACCGCGCGACCTTGATCAAAATGTACAAGATTGGGGGTTGTCTCTCGGGTTCCAACCAACCGCGCTCGCCACGGCCTAATCCGGCCAATGTACGTACTAATACGCTCTAATACCCGTATACCTTGATCCTTTGGCTCAGTAACTCCATACAAAATTGATCCCATCCTGGGAGTGTGCGACAAAATCTGGTACCGTTGATCGCGGTGAATTTTGGAGGCAGGCGCCTAGATAATTTGCAGTACATAAATTTGGGTTATTTAGAACTACATAGCGTTATGTTAGTTCGAAAAATGGACTCATTGTAGACTGAGCGTATCGAGCCTAGGCAATCTTCGGACTGTATTCTTTGACAGCCGTAAGAGATATGACTAAGGAGCCAAGCTTTACGCCCTTTCCTGATCAGGTTAGCGTGTATGGGGAGGGATGCGGCTCTCCCGCGGTCAGATCCACATGTATAATTCCGACTAACACCCCAAGTTCTTTGTTTACACAACGCCCACAGTCTCAGTTGCAGACCTTCAAAATGGAAATTTTGGAGAGAATCTTGCTTGCAAAAAGCGGCTTCTTTCCCCTGGCAAAGCCCCTCGCCCCCCCCACCCCACTTCCTTTTTTTCTCACCCGTTTCCACCTCTCGCTCCTCAGTAGCCACACAAGTCTCTTGCACACTGTCTTTTTCGATTGTCACCATTTACACTCTGATCAGCTCAGCGTATGGTCGTTTCCCCCCGAGCCCTTTTCGCCGTCTGTCAGGAACCTAAATCTGAATCTTGTCATCTTCCTTCCTGATCGCCGTTGGTACGTCTCTCTCTTGCTTGGCCTGCCGCTTTGCTGTCAATCGACCCAGTCCACCCGCGTCTTTTTCCTCCCACCTACGTTACAATGGTGCCTCCACAGAGCGGGCCCAACGGTAGTCGCCACCATTTACTGGAAGGTTACCACAACATCAATTTCACGGCCGACACGAAGAGGGGCCTCGATGGCTCCATCGCTCGACTGGCTGGTGCCTTGGATCTCCACAACACCTTGGAGCTGAACCACCTCTGAACTACGGCATGTCCAGCTACCAGCGCAGTCATTCTTGCCTATGTGCAGGACCGTGCCCAGGACTTTGAGCAGGCCACAACCGTGCCCAAGCGATTCCGCCTTGTTCAGTACCACTGTGTCACGTACGCCGTGGAACGGGCCGGTCAGTTCACCGTCGCCCTCCTGGCAAACACGCCCCCAACTCTGCAGACCCAGGACGTGACCCCAGAAAACCTCTTCAACGTGCGCCAGATGTGGTGGTGTCGACGGTATCTCCTCACACGTCCCAATGACTTTGGTCAGCGCTCCCAGCTGCGAAATAACCAACTGGTCTTCGATGCCAAGGAGACCTACTTGGCCTGGAAGGTCCTCAGCCACTTCCACATCCTGAGCCGCAAATATTCGGACTTCACTACCAGAAATGCGCAGAATAACCTGGCCGATCCACCCCAGTTCATCACCACGGCGACTGCGATAGGATCGACCTCGGAGGAGACCAGAAACGCCGAGATTGAGAATCTATTGGCGGCCTACCACCAATCGGCCCCGAATGAGACGGACTGGGACGATCACAAGATCCTCGATGCTCTTCCCGCGGCCGCCATCCCAGACAGCCAGTACAAGCGCTTAGTGCTGGATCTTGGGACTTTGCTCGACCGGCCGGCCACCGCTCGCTTCAATCGTCCCGTGCTCTCACAGTCGGATATCGAGGCACTGCACGCCTCTTTGTGCGGCCCGACCTTTCAGAACGGTAGCGCACTGATCTACAACCCCCCAATCCCGTCGGACAAGTCCAGGACCGCGACTCACACTGCAGCGACGATTGCAACGAGTGAGGCGATTGTCACCACCGCAACTGACCAGGTGGAGGCGAGCACCAGAGCAGAGGCCGAGACGGCTGACCAGCAGGACCCCTTTAAGACGCATGCAATCGATGTGATTTGCCACCCGCAGCAAATACAGGTCTCGGCGAAACCGCCCTCCTTCGACGCAGCGCTCGCCCGGCTCGGACTCACCGGGTCCGAGAACAGTCACGCCATCCTCGAGCCGCCGAACACCTTCCAGGTTGCCCCGACGTTCCTCAAGCCGTGGCAAGTCACCGCAATCGCGTGGATGCTCGATCAGGAAGCCAGTCCGCTCCAGGGGGGTCTCCTCACCGACGCCTGCGGTCTGGGAAAGACTCTCAGCGCGCTAACTCTGATCTGAACGGCAAATCAACCCTCGGAGCCCAAGAATTCTCTCCGTTCGTTTGCCCCTTCGTTAATCCTGGTCCCAAATGCCCTAGTGGATACCTGGTTCACGGAAATTGACCAGCATTTTGGCGATGCGCTAACGCTGATCCTGTTCTTTGGCAGCAGCTCCCGCACTGGAGACCACCATCGAAAGGCCAAGACAGTAGGCACCCTGGCCGACTTAAAGTCGGCCCTCGATAGCCTCGACCCCACTAACCCCACCACGGGCACTACCGTAGTGCTGTCCTCCTACCAGACATGGGCCCGACGTACCACCCAAGAGGTGGACTCGGAAGGCAACCGTGTCTCCGCCACCACTTCCTGGACGGGATCGTCCCGCTCTACCGCCAATCCGAGGACGCTGAATTCTGATGCAGAGGAAGAGGTCTTCGACGAGGATGATGTGACGGACGTGGAGAAGCCATCCGTGCCTGTCGACAGCCCCGAGCCCTTTTCACCCGGCGACAGCGCCTCCATCGACGTGCGGGCTCAGCTGGCCGATCTCCAGGACTCCGATGCCGCAGGAACTCTGAACCCATCCGCCGTCAATGTCAAGCGGAGCCGACGCCGTCGGTTTCTTGTCGGACTCCTCCCGACGACTACGTTCCAGCGCGTGATCTGCGACGAGGGCCACCATGTCAAGACTATCTCCTCCCGCCAGCATCAGTCGATCGCCAAACTAACCCGTCGAGCCACATGGCTCCTGACCGCCACCCCTAGGTGGAACAAGCCGCTCGATTTCTGCGGCTATCTCTCGCTCCTGCATCGGATACGAGTCAGTCACCAATTGGGTCGCATTTGTTTAAAGTTTCGGAGGAAAAATATGACGGGGGAAGTATGAGCCAAGGATTTCCCAAGGGACGAAACCGGAAGGCCAATCAAGGGCAGAAAAGAATAAGTGAAAGAACCTCCACCAATTGGCTGACCAATTTCATCCAGGGCCATCCGGCAAATTGACCACGATGCTGTCACCAGTACGGCAGGAAATGGCAGAACCGCAGGTTCTTTACATTCGCGCCCACAGAATAGTTAATTCCGTCGATTGGGTAGCATCCCGTTTGGTGTGAGTACTTTGATATTACTAGAATTTGCATGTCTTGATAGCGAGTGAGATCGATCACCTGCAAAAACGAACGCTCGTTTCTTGGATGTTCTTATTGTCCGAAGATATAAACCCTCGGAGTGGTGGATCGTCAGTCTAGGATGTCTCTCGTCATGTATTTCGTGCATTCTAGCATTTCAGCACACTACTCCATTTCACAGAATTCGAGACTCCTAGAAACATACAGAAGGCGCGGAACTGTCTTGCGATTCTTATAGGCGTGCTTTCCTGCGGTACTTCGGTGGAGATATGCTCTCTTCCCGGTCTCGGACAGAGGTGTAGTGTAATTTCAATGCGGGGTGCGTTCTTCGCGTTACCCAAGTACGTCCGCATCAAACTGCCCAGGTCCATGTCTCCTCTACGCTTTAACAATAGCAATTCTTGTATAGATGACATCTCCCTATGTGAAACTAGTGCTAGTTCGAAACTCACGTCACTTAGTCAAAGTCGTGCCTATTTTGCAACCCTATCTAAAGATGGTTCTCAGTTCGAAGCAACCTTTGAGGGCGCATATTTTATGTTCGTATTCTGAATTGCCTTTTCTTATTCCTCTCATTTTTAACCATTTTTCTGAAAAGGAATTTTCTGAGAGGCTATGTTTTCCCCTGCTGGAAACTGGGTTTTTATTGGTCCATAGTCCCAACAGTGAGCCCCTGAAATTTGGCCATAAAGGTCAATCAGAGCCAATGTCTTGGCTTGATGCATCCAATCGAGTGACAACAAGGTCATTCTTCGTTTTGCCACCGGCTAAAACTGATACCTGGGTAGCATCGTCTCCAAGCGATCTGTGTTCGCGAGATAGATCGATAAACGTGCTCGATACACCTTAGCTGCTTCGCCGGCCATAGGGCTCAAATGGAAGTAGAGCGGATACAATCGCCATGACAATGTAGAGAGCGGCGCAGATGTAGATCGGGACCGGTGTGTTTGTCTATTTGGAGCATGAGTAAAATGATCATGGACGGCCTTCGAAAACAAAGGATGCGGGGACTCACGTTCGCGGCTTCCCCTACTACTGCACTGACTATACCCATGATTCGATTCAATCCAATGGCAACTCCATTGCCAGTTCCGCGGTGGGCGGATGGAAAGACCTGATAGAACATTATTAGGCGACAAATTCAGGTGGCGGAGGAGAGATCAAGGAGTATCTTGGATTACTATACCTCTGGTGTGTACGCGTAAAGCGTGCCGTAGTAGATGTTGAGGCAAAACGAGATTGCGCATGAAAACCCGACATTTTCACTTTCCGTGCGTACCTGAGTGTAGCAGAAAAAGAAAATCATGGTCACCAAAGCACCTATGATCATAGTTCCGCGGCGACCCCAGAACCAGGGGGAGCGACACATCAGTCCCGCTAGAACCGGACCGAAGATACTGCAAGTGTTATTGATCGCATAATTTCGCCAGGTGATGTAATCACTTGATACTCCAAAGCTGGCACCACGTGTTGCGAGATAGGTGGGCAAAAACACGTTGTATAACGGGTAAGCAAGTCCGATAAGAAGCCAGGAGAACCAAACCAGTGTAGTTGACAACCCCATCTTGCGAGTCGCATATAGCCCTTTGAAATGGAACGCCAATTCTTTTGGTGAGATCAATCGTTGGGACAATCCAACTGCACTTGTCTTGCGAACCTGAGAGGGTCCATAGGCTTCCAGCCGTTCGATAGTAATGCTGCAAGGGCGATCGTATCGGGTCGCGATACTCTGCAGAACGCGAACCGCATCTGCATCTTTTCCTTCGGCAATGAGGAATTTGGGCGTCTCCTGTAACCGGATTATAGTGATACGCAAGATGGAGAGAACGAGGACGAAGGCTCCCGAGGTGTACCACACGTAACGCCAGCCTTGATTATTGGCTCGTGTGCACGAGGCGGCATCTTCGCAAGAGAAGTTCGGAAGGAAGGCCCAAGCAAATAGGCCGGCGATCAGTTGACCCAGACCTACATCAAGGTTACCAAAGCAGTTCAGAACAGTTCATCGGATCTGATGTCTTACCCCACCAAGCCGCCATCAGAGTAAGGAGCCATTGATGTTGACTCGGTAAATACTCCAAAAACACCGTGGTATCGAGCACCAAATTTCCTCCGGCGCCGAATGCGCTCAAGCAGGTAAAGAGACCCAGGGTAACCCAGGATGGCGACGCGCCCGCGACCACGGTGAAAATGCCCGAAACGAACAGCGAAACATTGAAGGCAAAGCGTCGTCCGATGATGTCGGCAGAGAATCCCCAAAAGACGGCGCCGACAAGCATACCGACATAGACGGCAATCGTCAGGCCAGTCTGGTAGCTGGGTTGAAACTCTTTTCGAGCTTGGGTAGAGATCACCGACTGGATCAGCAGAATGAGCGAGTCAACAGCATAGCCGAATCCGTTCAAGCAGAATAGCTTCCAATGGTGGGGCGTGAATCCAATCTCATCGATGGTCTGAAACGACGAAGCTCTGTCAGTTCATTGATCCACGAGGACGAGCTTCTTCTGACACGGGGATCAAATAGGACCTGGCCAGACTCACATCATTCACCAAGCGCATCTTTGCCGCCAACACTGCATCCACATTCTCTCCGCCCAGCAGGTCATTCTCTCCATGGCGGATCGAGCGATCCTCTTCCAGTGAGGGCTCAATCGACTTCTTGCTTTTGTCCGGAACCCCGGGTGGCGCGTTGGTGCCCGCGGACTGCTCCAGGTCCATGCTGCTTGCAATGGTCGCGTGCGCTCTGGTGATGACAAGTCAAGGTTGATAATGTCGCTTGTACCGCAACGAACAAGCACGACAGCTGGAGTTGGTTTGGAATGAGGGGAAGAGAAGGGGGGGGACTCGCGCTTGATTTATTTAACCTTGGAAAGATTGGCGAGTCTGTCTCGCGCCAAATCCCTCCGTCCTCATTCGTGCGGACTCCTCCTTGACCTTGAGCATTTCGCATCCTCACGACGACGGGCTAAGAAGACATCGCCGGCCACGCCGATTGTTGATTGGATATTAGAGAGGCCCGTGGCAGCGCCGAGTTTGGGGCGCCAATGAGCGGGCCTGAAATACAGGGAAAGATCCCTAAGGCACTAACCGAAGATGGTAAGGATCTCGTTTGGTCCGAGGAACAACCAAATCAAGGGGCCTGATAAGCCCGAGTCGATTATGCGCCTCCCTTATCCTTTGGCCTTGTAACTGTCACTTTGAAGGAGATATGACCCTGGTAGTAATCGAAACAGTAGTCATCAGCAAAGCCGTCCAATTACTCCAAGGATCTTTTTCCCGATACTTCAACGTGGTTCGCTCCAGTGGCAGCCGCTGAAACCGTATCCGGTGGCCGCAGTGGGTCTTCTTCAATGCGATAATTGCGTATGGGCCACAAGGGAGCATTGTCTCCTCACTCAAACCTCACCCGCCATCTGGAATTCACTGACATTCTTAAGATTTCATCAAAACGTCCCCGCGACATGTCCCAGTCTCCGCATGCGGGGGCACGTGCTTCTCATTGAGGCGCATGTATGCCGACCGTAGACCAACTCTTTAGAGTCGCGCGCGTTCATCTCTGCCTCTTCCGAGGGGATTGTTCATGTAGATGACGGAGAGAGGCCAAAGTGCTTGACATGGTGATGTGATTAGCGATCCGCTGCCAGCTTGCTTATCGGGTTCCGGGGGTACTGTACACGCTGCACGAATAGTAGAAGCCGTGGTGGAATGGGTAAGACGGTCATGAGTGGCCAAGAAAAGTGATTACTGTGACATGGTCGTCATTTGACCCCTTCCATGATATTATGTAACCACTTTATCGTTGGACATGACGAGTCAGCTCAGGTTCCTCCGATACTAGACGTGCATGGACATCTGAAGTTCTCACCTGATCCGATTCTTTGCCTATTTGGACCATTGGTCTCTTCAGAGAAAGTTATCGATCATGTGTCTTGATCTTCCTGCGGCCTTCCCTGGCACCTGCCTCGAACTCAATAGCTTATGATAAGTGAATCCAATCATTGTGTGCACCAAGACACCACTTGCGAATTTCATCTCTTATCTCTGACTATGTGTGAGAGATTTCCCAGATTGACTTCGCTCCTAGCAATGCCTACTTCTCCTCCAGACATTCATTCGCCGAGATACCGGTGGTCACATTAATGATATGTTTCCTTATCTAGTCTGATTCAGGACAGAATCAGTGCAAGCTATAGGAGTCATTACTTCTCGCATCGCCATTAAACCATCTGCGACATACCCAATGGTGTGAGAGTACAGTCGCCCTAGAGTTTTCTGAGCCGTAGCTTCTAGACACACGGTGATTCTTCTCAGAAGGAGACCCTCTGTCAATTGTAAAAACCGAGAAAGCCTTCTTGTTCTGATTTCACCAATAGTTGTGTGAATTCCAGTCATGCCCGAGATCTTACCTGGGCTTCATCCTCGGGGACGCAAGCCAACGGATCAACCCAGCTGCATGGTAATTGGTACCAGTTGCACAATTGTACCTGAAAGCTGTTGGCAAACCGACTAGATGAGGTCATCGAGTCTGTTGTCTTTACGTTGGAAAGAGGGGCAAGTCGGTCGCGAAGAGACCTGGTCACTTCTGGATGATCTCTCCACGACTCCGCGCACTCAACTTCCGCCAGTAACTTCAATCAAGCTGTGAATGGAATGACTTGGTTCCTTGTATCTACGCCAAGTGGTCGCTGATGAAGAGGAAGCGGCTCGCGATTGTTGGGCCAAATACCTTCTCAGGCGGCACCAACAGTGCCTTATGTCAGTGGTAAGTTACTTGACCGAAACCAGACTTTTGAGGGTCAAAGTAAGATAAGAGCAGCTGTACAGTAACAAATTCCACTGCCTGTATGTCGCTTCCATCTTGGTGTCTCGTCCATCCATCCAAAATACCACTGAGAGCAAGCGAGGGAAATTGGCAGGAGTCCTTGACAAAGTTGAGGAAAGTCGGATAAGAGAAACCAGTGCGATCGTATTTGCATCGTTGTGCCGATATACCTCGGCGAAATATACAGTGCGAATTTTTTTTCGTTTGCTAAATTTATTCATCTTCCTTGACTACTATTTATTGAAGATACCTCACGAGAAAGCGCATTCCAATGTCTCGCTGGTGATTAGTGCAAACACGCCATCACGCATGATCATTTGTACTTGTTGATGAACTCCACAAGTGCTTTATTCACCTCTTTGTGATGAGTGCAGTTCAGGAAATGAGCACCTCCGTCTATTGGCACTAGACACGCATCGGGTGATTGAGCAAAGAGTTTGATTTCTTCCATAGCGTTGGCCACGGAAAACACAGCATCCTGGGTGCCCTGCGTCTGGTTAGATCTGGCTTGCGAAACGGGTCAGAAAGAGAATCGTACATGCAGCCACAACACTGGGCATCTAACATCGGAGAGTCGAAGATGCAATGGGCCCCGCTCAGCGAGGTTTATCGCCGCCATCCGAATTCGCCGACGACCATCATCGCCGCGGTAATTGGCTTTCATTGTCGTTCGCCAGAATGCGCGTTGCGCGGACGAACACTCGTTGAAGCTAATATCGATAAGTGCATCACAATATTCATTGTCGGGCTCAAAATGAGGAGTTGCGTTGCCGCTTGTCCACTGGTTCACGAAACTAGCGATAATTTTTTGGCCATCCCAGCATTTAAGCTGACGGCTGCGTTCTGACTCGCTGTCCATGGATGTACCAATAGGGATAATCCCCACAATCTAGAATAGTTAGATATGATTGGACGCGGGTGTTGAGTGGGATTGGTACTATATCAGGCCGGAGCAGCGCCATCTGCACGGTGATCCAACCGCCCTGGCTTGTTCCTAGGACAAATGCGCGATCAATCTCCATTGCATCTAGTACTTGCAAATTCATTTCTGCCGTATCCCAGTAAGTCCAGTGTTCACGAGTAGTGCGCGTCTGGCCATGGCCTAGTAGCTCGATAGCTATCAGGTTGAATTGACGGGTCAGTTCGGTGCTTTCAAACTGATCTCGAAATAGCTCGGATGATGTGGTGAAAGCGTTCACCAATACTACCGTTGGCTTATTGCGATCGTACTCCCCGCCCATCTGGTAGGCGACATCGATTCCTCCCAAGTGGGCGACGTGGATGGTCTTGGTGGTAGGCATTCCGAGTATTCTGTTCATTCAAATTGTCCATCTCGTCGTTGCATTTGGTCAGATATTTATGTTTGAGCGCCTTCTTAGCTTCCTCTCCCAAAGTCTCACGCGGAGTTAGGCTCGGTGGAGCGGCAAAGTCGCCAAGTGAGGGGCAAAAGCCATCTCAGCATTCCGGCTGTCGGGGAAATAAGAAAATCATCTAAGCACCGCTGTTGATACATGTCAATGCCGGCAGTCAAAGTCGAAGTCGCGTTTTACTCTTCGGCTAGTTCGACCATGGGACCAGTGAACCGACTCTTCCCACTGAACAGATAATAATACACTGCACCAAGAACAACCCACCCCGTGGTCACTACCACGCAGTAGTTCATGTTTTCGGGAGTCACCGGCATCACAGTCGGGAATGTGCTGAATACCATCGCCAGTATCAACCACATCATAGCTACCACATTCACCGTAGGCCCCCAGCGTTGTCCCATATTAAACGCGCCAGTTCCCATTGCAGCACACACGATGGAGTTCGAGGTCCGTCGACGATACATGAACATGAACAGAATAGGTGTGAGATACGACGCATACATGCCTAGAATGGCCATAGAGAGCACGGCATTGAAGGCTGTGGAGCTACCCAGGTAGATTAGTCCCAGGAGCATCTGCAGAAATACAACGACCAACACCATTCGAACGGGCACTTTCAGAGTCGGGTTGACTACCGAGAAAAATGTGGAGCTCGGCAAGCCACGGTCGCGTGCAAATGCCCATGCCGTACGACTGGTTGAAGTCGTGCCAGCGGCATTGGCCGCCATGGCAATCAGAGAGACAATAATCGAAAGAATTGATGCCCCTGCCCGCGAATTGGTGACATTCAGGAAGAGCTGCATGAACGGAAAACCGATCTTAGACATAAGAAGAGTCTTGAGATCCCCTAGCCCAAACAACAGCACGATTGCATATGCCAACCCCATTAGGCCATTAATGGCAACACTTCCCATCATAGCTAAGGGCACATTCCGTGATGGCTTGGGAAGTTCTTCACTTAGATGACAGGCTGCATCGTAGCTGGTATATATGGTCAATTACACCTTTAGCTGGCTAGTGTGCATCGGAAATGTCTCATACATACCCAAGAAAAGGATACACCGCGCTCAACAGTCCGACTAGCCAGGAGACCCCGTCATTTTCCCAACCACTGCTGTTCGAAAACTCCGTGAAGACGTAGGTCGCAGAGTGCTTGGATGACATTGCCCCTAGCACGCTCACGACCGCGATGAACCCCACTATATGAAGTATTCCTATTGGTTCTGTCAGTCTTCACACATGGATCCAGGAATGAACGAAGAGCCTTACCAGCCGCAGTGTTTGTATGTGGGAGGACTTTGGATCCAAAGATATTGACAGCAGCCGAGTAAGCTAAGATCATCCAATAGAAGAGCATTCCTTGCCATCGCGTCGGAACATAGGTGTCAAGGTGGTTCATTGTCACCAAGGCCTGCAACTGGAGACCTGCGGCAAATGCCGCAGATGCAGTGAACACAATTTGACCCCCGATGGATATCCAACCGGTGAACCAAGATGCGGTGGCCCGATACGACTCAGGCGCGAGACAATAGACCCAGTGATATTGACCTGATAACATGTCAGCCCCTCTAGCCGGACCACGGGGGAAATGCGATGGCTCCGGAGTCATCATACCTCCTGCTGTTGGATATATTGAAGCGATCTCCCCGAGGGATAGAACAACGAATATTGTGCCAATAAAGGCAACGATACTGAGCACAGTGACTGGTCAACGTCGAACCTTACAGGCCTGAGGGGAACCCAAAGCATCATGACTCACTAATTATAGAATAAACATGGTGCTCCCCCGTTGGTCAGGGCGGTGGACACCACCGAGGAGAGAGCCTCCCAGGTGGCCATCAAGGATATCTGGAGGCATACAATAGACCACAAGGAAAACTCTCTACGAAGTTCCTGGACGTGGCCGAGGGTAGCCAACTGCTCCTCGTCGCTGATGGGCTTTTCTGGGGCGGCCATCTTGACGTCTGAGTGCGTTAATGGATTCATGGGCACGGGGAGCATGTAAATGCGAATATGATCGAGCGTTAAAGAATTCAATTTCAATTGCTGAAACTACATGTACGGAACTGGGCAGCGCTCTTAAATATTCCAATGCACTTGGGTGACGGACCTCATAACGGTCAATCTTCTCTGCACGGTGGACGGCCGCACCTTGTTTGTTAGCATAGCCGGGAAGTGGCTGCCTGTTAGATAACAAAGCCGCGAGGCATTTGCTACATTTCATTTTGGTGGACTATTGGGACGACTCGACGGGCTCGCTCACTGGCCCTTGCCCTTCTGAAGATCATCCTTCCCCGCATTCTACCGCGGAAATCGTTCCGGACAGCCAAGGTGGGCATTACCTTATCATCTTCTATCATTGTTTCGTATCGAGTGGAGACATCTCTCTATGCGTTGTTATCACGCGCGCCTTGACTCGGAAGGGTCACAGTATGTGACGATTAACAACCGTGGATATCAGAGTAGACGATAAGATCATGAATCAATAACATATCAATTCTGATTGATACCATAATGCCTCCCTACATATTTGAGAGTTGAGAATTTGGTAAATTCGTTACACAATTCACCCTCCCCTAGAACGTAACAATCCCAGCTCGTGAAGCTCGTTCCCCGGCGGTCGAGCGATGCCACAAGTATATTATGTGAAAGGGAAATCGATTTCAATGACTTGTTACGTAATTTCAGGGAAAATACATAGCAACCGCTGGACCTGATACTATGAGTGGAAATGCGGAAACGCGCCCAGTTAAAGTTTCGTTGACCCACACTGGTGCTCGGAACTCGGAACGGGCGGTTTATCAATCCCGAGCACTTGGAGATGCAATCCCAGCTCATTTAAAATCTGACCTCGTTCTTAGATCAAAAGTTTCACATCCCAGATCTACACCAAAATGGCGCATCCACTCGCTATCCTCTCAGTGGCGGAGACGAATGTGGCCCGCGATGTTATCAAGGACGCTCACCCCGACGTCATTATTGACTTCCGAGAGATTTTCCTGCAAGAACCACCCAAGGCGCAACTCGTCGAATTCCTGGCTCTCGAACATGCCGGACGCTTAAGTCCAACAACTCGTCGCCCGCCTCGTCTAGCTTTGTGCCAGTATGATGTGATTGGGGCCGACCGCATCCCTCAATTTCACGAATCCGTGGTCGATGTGGTCTCTCGAGCACGAGTCAAACACACCATCGTCGGAAAGCAGCACCATGCCAGCCTTACATTGTAAGTGGAGCAAATATCAAAGCATCCGGAATTTCATACTCATGACTTTCGATAGGAACGAATTTGACGTATTAGTGGATCGGTGCATGAGTTCCCCCTTGTTCCAGCAGGCACTCGCAGAGTTCCAGCTGCCAGAAGGGTTCGAGGTTGTTATTGAGCCGTGGCCGTATGGCGGGCTGGACCACACCGATGAGAACCGACGATATTTCCAGGGTCTTTGTTTTGCCCAGGACAAGCGATCGGGCAATGAAGATTCCAATTTTTACTCTTTCCCTTTGCCGGTGATCCCAGTAATGGATGCCCACACACAGGAAATTATTCGTGTTGATCGGCCTGCGACCGGCGGCAAAGGTGACGGACTATTGGAAAAGACCTTTAAACCGGATATCATTGGACACTGTAAGCCGTCAGAGTATGTACCCGAACTTCTCTCAAATGGTACTCGCAAGGACCTCAAGCCCTTGAATGTCGTTCAGCCAGAGGGCCCATCCTTCCGTGTCACCGACGAGTCTCTCGTGGAGTGGCAGAAGTGGCGATTCCGCGTGGCATTCAACCCTCGCGAAGGTGCTACCATTCACGACGTCTGGTATGATGGTCGTAGTGTCATGCATCGTCTGGCGGTCAGCGAAATGGTAAGTCTCTGTCCCTACGCTATTCCTTGGAATTTGAGCCGCCCAGATCCAGTCTAATCACTATCTTCTAGACGGTACCCTACGCCGACCCGCGACCCCCATTCCACCGTAAACAGGCCTTCGATTTCGGAGATGGCGGCGGTGGCAATATGGCCAACAATCTCTCACTGGGTTGCGACTGTCTAGGTGTCATTAAATACTTCGATGCCGTGATCACTCAACCTGATGGTACTGCCCAAACCCTGCCGAATGCTATTTGTCTTCACGAACAGGACAATGGCATTGGCTGGAAACATTCAAACTGGCGCACAGGCCGTGCAGTGGTAACACGCCTCCGGGAACTGGTGGTCCAATTTATTATAACGCTGGCGAATTACGAATACTGTTTTCAAGTGAAATTCGATCAAGCTGGCGGAATAACGGTGGAGTGTCGGGCGACTGGCATTCTGAACGTTGTGAACATCGATGCTGGCAAGGTGAGTGAGTACGGCAATGTCGTGAGTGGTGGCGTCCTGGCTCAGAACCACCAACACATTTTCTGTGTTCGCATGGATCCTGCCGTTGATGGTCAGAATAATTCAGTAGTAGTGGAAGAGTCCCATCCGGTCCCAATGAACGCCGTCACTAATCCCAACGGAAACTTCTACCGGGTCACAAAGGAGACCGTTGAGCGAGCTTCTTGGCTCGATGCCGCTCCGCACTTGAACCGCACCATCAAAATGATCAATCCGAACAAGATAAACCCCATTAGCGGAAATCCCGTCGGGTACAAGTTCATCCCGCTGGCATCTCAAACGTTGCTGGCAGACCCTCAGTCTGTCCAGGCACGACGAGCTCAATTCGCCCAGCATCACGTCTGGGTGACTAAATACCGTGAGGGTGAGCTATATGCTGGAGGTCGATATACTCTGCAAAGCCAAGACGAGGTTGAAGGAGTAGCCGATGCCGTTCGTCGAGGTGACGCCGTTGCCGATACCGATGTCGTCGTCTGGAACTCATTTGGTATCACTCACAACCCTCGAGTGGAGGACTGGCCTGTAATGCCGGTTGAAATCCTCCAGCTGATGATTCGTCCCGCGGATTTCTTCACTGCCAACCCTTCGATCGATGTTCCATCCAACAAGAATGGCTCGTCGAGGCTAGCAGACTCGGAATGTTGCCGCAAAGCACATATCTAGATGGCAATGTCTCTTCAAGGAATGGGGAGAGACACAACGATGTTACTGAAGTGAGAAGACCATATATTGCCTTTCGAGGTCCTCTAGCAAGAAAGCATGCAATCAGTCTGATTCTTCATATTCCACAGAATCGTAAATGTCTTATTCTTCAGAATTCCTATACTTTTGTATGAAGATGTAGACTCAGCAACCTTGATTTCCCATAACCGTCTCATACATGTCAGCTAGAGATACAAGAGATCCAGAGAACCGTGGAAATACTCCGCCCGTAGTGGAGAACGTGGACAGTGGAAAGTTTCTTATCGCTTCTTATCGTCCTCGGAAAGTTCTTTCCGCTTTCCCTCTTCCTTCTACACCGACATCACGGCATGATCCGTACCTCGAGGTATTACGTCTGAAGGATGTCCAGTGAATGTGCCAGATCAGGCGATGAAAATTTCTCCCGAAAGCCGCGAAAGAGGGGGAAGTACACTCAAGTCGCCTGGTATGTTCGACTTCCGGCTTTCCTGTGACTCTCGGATCTGAATACTAACTGAGCTAGCAACGAATGCAAACGCCGTAAGCTTAAATGCAGCGGGGGAGAGACTTGCACGAGATGTTGTCGAGATCGGATAGAATGCGTTTATCCCGTCTCTCGGTCTGTAGGGCAAGCACGAGAGACTGAAGTCAAGCATGCCCTGTATGTGGTGTCCTGCGAACGCAAAACTTGACTTAGATATCGTTTCCCTGAAGTTCTTGTCCGATAGATTGTCTATGACTAATCTTATCTTAGATTTCCGATGGCCCTTCAGAGTGTTGGTCTTCAACTCGAGAGTCTGAGGGAGGAGATGCGGTCTCTTTCCACGCGTCTCTTTGAGCTTGAATCTGCTGGCCCTGCTCCATCGTCAAGATTTTCCGCGAGCGCGAGTGGGCCGCCCGAAATACTTCATCGTATTCTGAATCCTCCAAAATCCCCTACATATGTTGGTCCCACAAGTGCCGAGTTCGGCCTCAGTCGGCAATCCAGGCCTTTATCTCGCGCGCGGAGTCTCGAATGCCATCATGGTGATGAGGATGATGAGGAAATTGACTCATCAACGGCAGCTCATAGCCCCATTCCCTTAGATACAGAAGAGGCGCTAGATGGTGGGGACCCGCTCAGCAGCCTTGGGCTGCAGGAGACTTTGCGCTTGGTGCAGGTTTACGAGGATACCGTTGGTATTATGTATCCATGTGTTGATTTGGCCAGCGTGCGTGCATATGTGGTCGAGTTTTATCATTCTCAAAATCCAGCATTTGTCAATGCTTCGGATTTAAGGCGACCCGACTCGAGTCAGGACTGGTTTCATGCGCGCGACATTCAAGTTCTCAAAATTCTTCTAGCAACTGCTCTCCTGGTTGAGACCCATGGCCGGAGTGAGCGTGCGGCTCAGCTGGCTAATAGTGTCGAAGATCGTTTCGCCAGTCGCTTGAAAGTTGCAGAAGTTGACATGAAGGAGATCCTCATCCTCACCCTATTGGTATGTCTGTTTTACACAATTTCTGGTCACAGTTAGCTAACACAACGAAATTGGCAATCCAATTTAGTCGATTTTCCACTCCTACCGTGATGACGAAGTTATAGCTTGGCGCCTGACTGGCATGGCAGCCCGCGGCAGCATGGAATTGGGTCTACACTGCCAGGAGACGTGGCAGAAGACAGGGGGCGTGTTTCCGGGGGCGTTGGAATGGATGTGGGCAAGTCGATTATTTTGGTGCATTTATGTGCTGGATAGGAAATGGTCGTTCGGGACGGGCTTGCCTTTTGCTCTTCAAGACTCGGACATGGACACCAATCTACCCGAGCCTGGACACTCAACACCTTATCTGACTTGCATGATCTCACATGCCCGTCTCAGCACCAAGATATGGGGCCTTGTTGTTGGTTGGCAGAATCAGTCGCGGGAAGCCATCTCGGACGAATGCGCTTATCTAGATGCACAGGTTCAGGAATGGGTGCAATCCATCCCACCTGAATTGCGCTTTGATCCACACTGGAAATCTCCGGCTGGGTCGAAGCAAACCGATCGTGCAATGATGCTGCAGGTTCTACTGGCTCTCCAAGCAAACCAACTTCGAATACTCGTCTACCGACAGAATTTGCTTACTAGCGAACGCATCGCAGACGATCTGACCGGTGCCTCTACAGCCGTGGAGACGGCGAAAAGCACCGTTCACATGCTTGACTACTTCAGCCGTGTCTCTGATATTTACTTCCAACGACCTGAGCCCTTCAATTACTTCCTGATTTCGGCGCTAGCAGCCCTATTCCTGGCCGTACTGCATGCTCCAGTACGTTTTAGCCATGTCTGTCGACCTGAGTTCTTTACGGCAGTTGACATGGTGCGCCGCTCGGCGACTCGCGCCCGCACTTCTCGTCGTTTGCGGAAGATCATTCGCAGCCTCAAACGAATACAATTAAATGTACGGTGGCAGAGCAACCAAAGCCCACATTCATCTCTTGACAAGGGTCGCGGCTCGCGTGCGACAATTGACCCTCTTTCAGCCTCGGACGCCCACTCTCAAAGCTCCTCTCAAACCCAAAAGATCGCATCGCGGAATATTCTTGATTCGACGCCACAATCATCGGTCACGGAGTCGTCCTCTACGTGGAACGTCCCCAACCTCTCTCAAACATCCGGCATACCAACTCCTCGGCTTGCATGTGCAACATTTTGGCCACTTTCGCCCGATACAGCTAAGGAATCCGATACTAACGGGTGCGAGGATCTGAGTAGCTTCTTTGAGATTGCCGGTGGGCTTTATTTCGACCCTCGAGCCGGCACTGATATTGCGACCGGAGTGGGGCTGGAGATGTCTCAGCCTGACGGCGTGCGGGAGCAGAATGTTCTGGGCGCGTTTCAAGCTGAGGATGAGGCATTGACTCAAGTCATGGCGGGTCTATTGTGATCGGTCTTTCTGCTGCTGATCTCCTCAACGCCTCTGCACATAGCCATGTATGTATCGGCTAAAACGCCTAAGTAACCGGCCGCATGCGCTGATCTTTATATTAACCGACTGAAGGAATTTCCCCGCAATCTCAGTGCGACGGAAGGTTCCTCAAGAGCCGGGAGCGCTGCGCCGGGCGTGTTGCAAATCCCACCAGTCGGTGCAGGATTCTTGCCCTGTTTCATCATGAATACCTATCCACTTGACACCCCGGTGCTTACGAGACCTGGCTAGTCTCATCCCACATGCCATTTATCCCGAATATATCATACTTTAAGGAGGGATAGACCCTTTTGCGACAAGGACATCCACCTTCATCCCGCCAAGCGTACGTTCGTAAAATTCCACGAATTACCCTTTTCTCTTTCAAGCTAGACTTTGTAGATAAAGAGGCGTTCAGTAGCAAAAGATGATCCGCTCTTCTTCACAAAGTCTTTACCTCAGCCCCATTTCTATGCCTCCGGCTCATCGGCAATGATTTCTCAGGGTTTCCTCAAACCTGTGGCACTATTTGCGGCCTTAGTGCACGGGTACGCAAACCCTGGCAGCTGTTCAGGGGCCTGCAATGTTCATGACCCAACGTTGATCCAGAGGTCGTCTGACAGCGTTTACTTTCGGTTTTCTACTGGCAATGAGATCTCTTACGCGAGTTCTTCATCCATCAAAGGACCATGGACAACTATCGGGTCCATGTTGCCAGATGGATCTTCCATTGACTTAGCTGGCAAAACCGACCTGTGGGTGCGTTCAGACACGATTCCCCTTTTTCTAATGTATCAAGATGAGGGTTCTTCCAAGTCATGGCGATTAATAAAAAAAAAAAAAAATAGGCCCCAGATGCACACATCGTCGATGATCTCTACTATGTCTATTACTCAGTATCTACATTCGGATCGCAGGCCTCTGCCATCGGCCTAGCAACCTCCAAGAACATGGAGTTGGGGTCCTGGACTGATCATGGTTCCACAGGAGTTGTTTCTTCGTCATCAAAGTCATACAACGCTATTGACGGGAATCTAATTGATGTCGATGGCAACTACTACATGAACTTTGGCTCTTTTTGGCATGATATCTATCAGGTGCCAATGAACTCGGCCGCGACAAAAGCCTCCTCTTCCTCATACAACCTGGCCTACAACGCGACCGGTACTCACTCTGAGGAAGGTTCTTACATGTTTAAATATGGAAGTTACTACTATCTATTCTTTTCCTCTGGCATCTGCTGTGGCTACGACACATCGAGACCTGCTACTGGAGAGGAGTATAAAATCAAAGTCTGTCGGTCAACCTCCGCAACCAGCGGATTTGTAAGTCATTTTTATCGCTTTTGAGACAATTTGGATGCTCACAACTCCCTCGCTACTCATTAGGTCGATGCTGATGGCACTGCTTGCACTGCTGGTGGAGGCACAACCGTATTGGCAAGCCACGGTACGGTCTACGGTCCGGGTGGGCAGTAAGTCAGCCTGCTCTCTATTGTCGCCGTGGGATGCCATTTATAGCATTGGCTAACTGTAGGCAGGGGAGTGTACGAAGACCCAAGTTTAGGTCCCGTTCTTTACTACCATTACGTCGACACAACAGTTGGCTATGCGGACGGCGATAAACTCTTTGGATGGAACGTGATCGATTTTTCTAGTGGGTGGCCAGTCGTTTAAGTCAGGTAGATGCCTCTTCGGTTGGCGTGATCGTATCCATGTGTGATTCTGATTCTTCCAAATTATTTACTCGCTTAGTTATCAAATAAAGGCTACCCCAATCTAAGAAGGTACTTGCAAGGGGACTTCGTGGGGAGATACCCCTCTGTCTATCTGCATACGACAATGTCGGGCACTAGGCTTTTAAGGGCTATAGAAGAGACCACATAGGCTACGTTAGAAGGGAAAGTATGTTTTTGTTGCCCCCATACGAGGAGAAGTTTTGTATATTGCAACTTGCTGATTTATCCGATGCACCGACAATTTCGAAATTGTGCAATGTTCCCATCACAATATGAGCCAATCAACCTAGGCACTTGGATTACTTTCTGAAACGGAGATCGCGTTGCATTGCGACCGGTCTCTCGGCTACACACTGCGGGGCTTCCCCACTAGTATGAATGTACTCCGCTCATTCGTGGACAAGGATGCGCTAACATGGCGCCTCGCGAGGCGCTCAAATACACCATGCGGAACCCCCAAATTTTTTCCGAGTGACGATGGCTAGAGCACAAGAAGTTCGATTCAAAAGAAAATCACGGGGCCGCGGCCTCCGGGCAACTACAGGCTGGTATGAGCGCGCTTTTGAATCTGGAAATCTCCACTGACGTCTAGTTTAGCGTTATCTGCAAAAAGAGACATGTCAAGTGTGATGAGGTAGGCCTCTTGCTTCCCGTTTCGACGGTATTACAAACGGGATAGTAACGAGATCTGCAGGTCCAGCCCCAGTGTGGCCCCTGTGCAAAGGGACAGCGTCCATGCGTCTATGGATCTCGGGACCCTTCACACAGCTGCCCCTCCTCGAAAGATGCCTTTCAATCACTAGTCCATGATCAAGGGGCTATCCATGAGCCTTTGCGTGTGTTAGTTGATGCCTGTGACCAGGAGCAGCCTCTTGATGAAGTTGCATCTCATAGTTGTCTCCCTGCAATAATGAACCCAGAGAAGGCCAATGAAGCTTCACCCTTTCTAAATTCGTCACGATCCACCTATGGGTATGCTCCCTCGCCAGTGATCGAAAGCTCACTTCCTACAAGAGGGGCACCCCTTAGCTGGTTCGAGCTTTTGGCCAAGGACGCTGCCTGCGCCGATGATCGGTTTCTACTATCACCACCGCGGCAATTTCCGCATTGCCAGGTAAAGGAGGATGATCCGCACAATAGTTCCAATCTACGACCTCGAAATCCAAGGGAACGTGAAAGCTTCCATGCAGCTGCATTTAAGAGGGATCCAGAAGCTGAAGAACGGCTTGCCTCACAACTGACAACAGACCACACAATCTTTGATGACCCATCATCTTGGACCACCGATGCTCCAATAACCTTGTCCAACCTTGAACATCGGCTTTTCACGCATTTTGTGCGGACTTTGAGCAAGTGGCTTGATTTCTATGATCATAATGAACACTTCTCATCCGTGGTACCACATCTCGCTATCAGGAATATGGGATTAATGAGAGCACTGCTCGCACTCTCCGCGCGTCACATGTCCCTTGACATAGATGACTGTCAGAGATATGAAGGCCCAACTGTTGATCGCAACCTGGCCGTTCAATACTACTTTGAAACTCTTCATTATTTGAACAAAGCTATGCGATATTCCTCCTACGCTCGCAGCCATGAATTGATAGCAACCTCCATTCTCATCAGCACGTACGAGATGATTGATGGTTCTAATCAGGATTGGGAGCGACATCTGAAAGGTGTTTTCTGGATACAGCGGTTCCAAGACAACCATGGAGAATCAGGTGGACTGCGACAAGCTGTCTGGTGGGCTTGGCTCCGACAGGATGTGTGGGTTGCGATGCGTGAGCGACGTCGGGTGTTCAGCTTTTGGCAGCCGAGAAAGCCTCTAACCATACTGACTCCCAGTGAGCTCGCAAGTCGTGCCACGTTCCTCTTGGCGCAATGTGTCAATTATGCATCGAACGAGGAGCAAAGAACCGCGGACTTATCGGAACGCCTCGGGCGTGGCAGTGAGCTGCTTTATTTGCTTCAGGAATGGCACGATCATTTGCCTTCTGAGTATAATCCTCTTCCCATAGTTTCTCATAACGCCACATTTCTCCCCATCTGGGTTCATCCCTCGCCTTACGCAGCGGCTTTACAGATCCACAGCCTTGCTCGCATTTTAGTAATTCTCAATCGCCCTTCCACCGGTGGGGTTGAAGATTACCACGCTGCACAAAGGCTTTTGACCACCTCCGTCAATATAATATGTGGAATTGCTCGAACTATAGATCAGCATGATCATCCGGCAAGCATTGTTTCCCTTCAATGCTTATTTGGAGGTCAGTACGTGAAGGAATCACCGGTGTCTATTTGCTAATGAATACTAGCTGGCATGTGTGTCTACACTCCTCATGAACGCTTGAGTCTCCTGGATCTGCTTGATACTTGTCAGCAACGAGTACACTGGCCCCTGGTATCTCTCCGTAAGGAACTCGAGACTGAATATGGTAGGAATAAAATTTCTGCCTCTCCCGACTGAAGGCAAAAAAAACGGAATCATGGCAGCCACTCTCGCCTCGCATCTAGCTCTCACCCTTACTGACTCGCACCAAATCACAATAAAATTTTGCTAATATGATGGATCTTCGTCCTCCTCAGTATTATGGCAGAGGGGTAAAAACTCTATTCATGCTGCATCGATTCTGACGCCGTTGGGTTCCAAGCTACAAGTTGAAGACCCTGAAGATCCTCACTTATCTTCGGCATATTTATCCCTCCCGAAGCATGGACTCTGAAGGTCAATGCTCGTTGTGCAAACTATCGAATCCATGCATCCTGGGAATAATACTGGTTCTTTTGTGATGTATATCCACCTTGGATAAAAATCAAAGCCCGGATCTGCATTCATTGTTCTGTGTGGCGCAGGCTACTGTTATTCATAAGACTGTTATTAGGCATGGCGGGATCTCTAGGCTTCGTGCGGACGGCTATGACGTCCTGTGTTGATAAGTCGCCCCATTGGGATTTAAAAATACAATTACATGGTATTATGCCGCGTCTGGCTAATCCTTACCAATTTAATTTGGCATATTTTCATCTGCTGAGTGACGCGAGCCCCTGCATGAAGGGCATGGACGTTCCGATAGCGTGTATCGTTAGCGCACAGTAGAGCGAGGAATACTTATTCATAGTGTTGTTGACATTTACTAGACAGTCAGCATTTGTGCTTAAGACGTTTCATACGGTTTAGGCCCAATGAAACTGACAGGCAATTGATTTGAGAAAATCAATGACATACGCAATGCGGGTCAAACTTTCCCAAGCCCCACCCCTCCGCGTGGCCTTCCTGTGGTTACAGCATCACAATGTCAGTCCCAAAAACATCTTTCAAATAATGATACTGATTAGTTTCAATCGAACTCCCTCAGTGGGCATATAGAATGTAATTCCGGCTGGCGGCGAAGGGTTCGTAACTCCCGTCCATCGCAGCCGGCAGTCCCTTTGCGATGTGTCGAATTTTCCGCTAAGATGCACTTTTTAGATGGATTGTCGTGACGATACGCACCGGTATCGTCTCAGTACTAATTGACTCGGCTGTATTCATACACCTCTCAATGCTTATCAACTTCTTTTTGGTTTCAAACTTTGTCATCTTTATGTTCGCCATACTAAAATTCTGCACCACCCTTTCTACCTCAAGATCTGGCGAGTAATGATTAAGGAACCGACAGACTCTTTATTCTTGGCAACGGTGCCTATGGGTCTTGCGGCACTCATCTAGATGCGAGTATTGATATATGTTCCGCGCTGGGGAGACTGGGCAACGTCATTGATATAGGCTGTGTAGATCAAGGACGTGGGAGCCACGACCTATCAAACCTCTCGTTCTCGTTTGTCTTTTCGTTGTATTAATCACGACACGCAAATCTTGGGGTCACCAATGGAGAACATAATCTCTCAGCGTTACATCATCTCCCTGTATTGGATCATTGCCCTGCAGCTCTTGCCCATTGCAGCCAAGACCATGGCAGCCGCAGCTAGCGCCGAGGTAGATAACATCATATCGAAGAGGCATAAACCATGCTTCGTGTGTCTTCTACAATCCGGGGCAGGGGCACTCTTCTCACAACCATGGTATCAGTCATATATTATCAGTGACTTCCGGTTTACAATTGACTTCACGAGAGACTATAGTCAGCTGTTTCCTACCTCCGGGGCCGTTGATGTTTGGTGGCTTCGGGTAAGACTTTGATTGAGTATCTTCGAAAATTATATACCAACCGATCACAGTATTATCCAGATTGAAAAGGTCGCTTGGGAGGCTTTTACAAATTTCTTAAATCCTCGAATCATTGTAGGTCCGATTGCCTACCTTTCAGGAGTCTTCATCACATTCTTCATGTAGAGCCTCGGCCTTGTCTGCTTTGTTCTTGCATTCGCAACCGCTCTATATAGCTCTTCCATTCCGTTCAACATAGGCACGTGGTATTTACGCTGCCAACTCATGGAGCTGGGGGTAAAAACTAGATCTTGTATTCTTCCAATTTTTTTGTCCTAGTGTATTCAGTTTCACTTAAAAGGATCCGTTTTGTCACTGAAAGTGTGACAGATGCAGTTAGTAAGCACAGGTTTTCTGTTTCCATGCGCATAGGTCGTTTCACGAACCGCGATGGGCGCCTGGCGGGGCAATCTAGTCTTTGCTCCATGTCTTCAGAATCTGACTGTCAAGCACGACGAAGCCGACCTCTCTAGTGATAGGCTTCAAGCGTAGGAATGATTATTACGAAACATCAGCCCGACTCTTCTCTGCCGGTGTGGCCGATGAATGCGTCAAGAGACATGCAAGGTCCTCACTAAGGGCACACCGGGATCTCCGGCCAACCAGGGCCTTAATCACCCTGATTGTTGATTTGGGGCAATTCCTAGCGATAACAATCCGTGTGAAGTATTGGCTGAGATGCAGTGCCCTCGTCGCAAGTCTCATTGCCAAGACCTTGTCAGACGCCCGGGTGTGCCATGCTCGTATTCTCGTGCAGAAAATCTCGCCCAGGGTTCGGAGGAGAAACTTCATATTTGTTACGCCTTCTTTGTTTGTTTAATATTATTGTGAGATTTGGAACTGAGATGGTGCGAAAATCCGTGAACAATCTTATCACGCATAGTTATGAAACTCACCTGCCACTTGACACAGGATTCGATAGAGCACGAATTCCCATTCTTACAGGAGGTTCATACTCCAAAAGAGTCTCACAAGATCGAGTAAGGAAAGCGATCCTTTATGTTAACATCAACTCACATCAACTCACCTTTGGACAGCCTGGTTTTCGTTCACGGTCTCAATCCTCGCGGTCGCAACGACCATCCGTTTGAAACATGGACCCACGCAAACGGGAAGTTTTGGCCCAAGGACTTCCTTGCAGAGGACATCCTCTACGCCCGAGTCTTCGTTTATGGCTATAATGCAAATATCACAAAGCCCCAGACTATGTCCACTGCGAGCATCAAGGACCATGCGAACACGTTACTGAATCTTTTGGATATGGAGCGAAACCCACATCGCGTAAATAGAATACTTGAACGAGAGAGGATGGTCCTAATCAACGTCTACATAGCAGAATTCCCCACCTCCGAAGATAATCTTCATCGGGCATAGCCTGGGAGGGCTAGTCATTAAACAGGTTAGATGGCCCTGCCCAGTTAACATAGCTCATGGAAGCCTAGACTGACAAGATCTCCTGTTTCAGGCTCTTCTGAATGCGAAGGAAGATCCGAAATATGGGGCTATCCGAAATGCGACCTCCGGTCTGGTATTTTTCGGAACTCCTCACAGGTATGTTCCAAGGCGAGCTCTCAAAATTTTCGACCAGATGACTTACTGTTTTTCGCTAATGATAGAGGCGCCAAAGCTGTGGAGCTAGGCAAGATAGCCGCTGGGATCGCTCGATTCGTTTCCAAGGGACACGCCAGCAATGATCTCCTCGACTGCCTCGAACATAATTCCCTCTTCACAAGACAAATGAGTGACCGATTCCGACATCAGCTGGAGGACTACCAAGTAATTAGCTTTATTGAAGGGAAGGAGGTGCAGCTTGGAGGTGCTGGGCCGGCGTCCATCAGCCATGTAGGTGACTTGGTGGCCCCGCAAGGAATGAAATGACTCTACAGATTCTAACTCGCATAGCTGGTTGTCAACGAAGAATCGGCCGTACTTGGCTTGTCGGGTCTTCGTGAGACTCAACTGAAGCTCGATGCGGATCACTCACAAATGTGCAAGGTCGGTTCACGAGGTCCCATGTACCGCCTCATCAAGGGAAATATCAAGCAGTTGGTCGACCAGGCCCTATTGTCTGAACACGGTTTCATACCACTACCAAAGTCACATCCAGCAAATGGAAAGGCTCCTCCTCCAGTGCCTCCGCGAATGCATTCAAATAGTAGCAGACCCTTCTCGCCTCCGGTCAGGTCGGCCGCCCCCGAGGAAAGAGTTGTTGGAGCTATTTTTGATCCCGTGGACAACGACCCACGGTCCATCCAATCCGCAAGACATAAAAATCGTGGTAAATGGGACGAGGCACGGAAAATCGATTATGAGATCTTCCAAGAGCACCTGCGTGCACTAGGTGCGGACCATGTCCGTACTCTCTCCTTCGGGTACAACATGGCGGAGATTGAGCTGGAGTCTGGCTATGTCAATAAAGCAAGTGAGTGGTGCCAATGGGTGACAGATAATGTCCAGCGCGTTCTGGGGGCCAGCCACACCCTATCAATGAAGACCGAGAGCCTCATGGCAGAGATTCTGTGCCAGCAAGGCAAGTATCAAGAATCGGAGTCAGTTTGTGCAAATGTGCTCGCCCGCCAACAGATGAACATTGGAGAGGAGCACTTTGATACGTTGGACACTAGACGTCGCCTCGGCATGGCATACAACCTTCTCAGCCGTCGGGAAAACGCAGTTTTGACGGCTCAAAACCTCACAGAGAGCCTCAAGCGCTTACTCGGTGACAACCATATCCGAGTTTTCGCAGCGGCCCTAGATACTCTTGAGTATGTGATTTACAATCACACGGAGAGCTCTGTTTACTTGCCTATTTCCTTGCAGCCAGACGTACAGCAAGCACTAGAAATGCTGCCCGGGATACATCAGGAGCTTCTTGATGCTCTTGGCCGCGGACATCCTTTGACAATCCGAGCTCTCTCACTCCATGGCCGAGGGTTGACAAGAGCTCAGCAGCACATGCTAGCTTCTGAAACACTGCGTCGGGCTCTTGCAACTTCGGAAGAGTCTCTCGGGCCTGATCATGCCTTGACCATGGATATTGTGGGCAATATCGGTGTGATGTATGCTTTACAAAGACCTCAATACTATGGTGCCGCCAATCCGCCTTCTGAGGCTTTGCCCTGGCTTCTTCGGTATCTCAATTGGACTGAACAACGCAAAGGGCCCAATAACCCGGAAACCCAGGCTACATTGGAGATGATAGGAAATTTGCACCTCGCTGCGAAAGAGTATGAGTCCGCCGAGAAATACTTTGATCGAGCGCTAGCTTCCTATAGAGAAACCCATGCACCGACGGCGACGCAGCGTATTGGCGCTCAGCTTCAAATCTGTCGGATGCACAATATGATTACGGGTCGCCAGGCGGCCTCCGGATTTGGAGGCCTCTTGTCACACTTGCAGCGATTCTAAAGTACCTCCTTTAAGCAAATCATACCTTTTACATATGTCAGTCTCAGTTATTGCTATTATGTGCAACTTCAAGAGAAACTAAATCGTTCATTTCCTCAATGGTATATTATCTGAATGTGATCATAGGTATTCACATGAACCACATCCCCAATCTGCTGTGCAAGCTCAAGCAGCCTAGTTGGAAACCTTGTCCGGAATGTTCTTGCTACAACGAAATGGTAGTCAGCTTGTGAGAGGCACGGCGATTATCACGTGTAATCTTACCCAGTAGCCTTTTCAAACTGCTCGCGGCCTGTATCCGTGATTTTCTCGTTCGCGGAGCGCATCTTGGCAGGGTCGACCTTGCCGCCACTGAGCTTACTCTCGGCAGAATCGAGACCTAAAAAAGTATTAGAGAATCATTGAAGTAGTAGAAATGACTGACCCTTGTCGACGTAGTCCTCCTGTCCAGAAGACTGATTCGAGCTCGAGCTTGCGCCCTTGCTGCCACCGAGCTTGGAAGCGAGACCAGAAAGCTTATCCATGATGTAGTCGGAAAATTTGTTTGCGGAAATCTATAAATGTTCCTTGAGGTATGATCAAGTTTTGACGGTTAGGGAAAAGAGGGGGGAGTTTCTTCTTTATAGGCAGCGTCAACATCACCTACATCACCGACTGGGTGGTTTGCCCTTAACATCGTCATTACTGCGCTCAGCTCAATTCAGGATAGTGATTTGCCTCCGAGCTCTCCACTTTTTTGCTTCTTTGGCTAGTTTAGGGCCACTAGAACGGCGGGATCTGAGGTCATCGACGCCGATCTGATCGAGTCTACAACAGCTAAGCTATTGGTGGAGATAATCAAGTGGGATGTGTGAGTGATGTCATATCCTCATGACACGGATGTTCGGCCTGAAAATACGGGCATGAAAGATGTCGAGGCAGCAAGGCAGCAAGGCAAACATCACAGTTGATTGGGTCCTTAGTTCCAATTCTGCGTCTACCTACCAATAGCTGCTCAGACTACATCCAGGATTTGATTGGGCAACAAGCTCATTACTCGGGCGACGAACTATTCTTTTGGAAAGCCAGATTTACCAAATGCGCGTGTGTCATACGCACGGAACGCCAATAAATCCTGTGTCGAGTCTTTCCGACTTTTTGTACCCCGAGTAAGATCTATGGGCCCCGAGCAGCCTAAATCAAGTCATTGATAGCCATTGCCTTTGTAAGAGGTGTTCCCCTTGTTGCAAATGGACCTCGCTTCATACCAGGAAAAATAAGACCTGCGTTGGAAATATGGCAAATCAGTGCAAGAGCTGATTGGAAACAAGGAGACATTGGGAAATGAAATGCCAAAGCCTCAGTGACGATGCTCTCTATCAGATCAGCCATATACCTGAAAAGATTCAGAATGACATCAGAAGATGATTTGCACTGTTTCATTAAAAGTAGACTTGCATCTACTACCCGTTCTTGGTGTCCATGTCTCTTTTCAATATGTGAATTCCTTTACAACCTCTGAGGTTATCTCATTCTTGAACACGAGCGGACAAGAAAGTAAACCTTTACATTTGGACCGGTCACGAGCAAGTTGTTCTCTAACTCTTTCCAGTGCATCTCCCAGGCACTTCTCTAGGCATACTCTTGGACATACCTTCCACTTGATCATTCTGCAACGTTCTCTTTGAAGCATCTTTGACCACGGTGATACTCATGATTAATAAAGTGCCACATGAATCAATAGGGGCTCACCTAATGTATATTTTCTGAGTTTGTTCTAGGTATATCCGACGATCGACACAATACGACTACCCTGAGAATCACATTTCCCTAATGTCTAGCAACATTAAGCTGAACACAGGAGCTTCAACAAACTGTGCCCAATCTCGTGAGAACTGCACGACTTCTATATCCTATGGAAAGCAATAATATTGCCTCGGGTTTGGCCGCGCCTGAAATTCCCCGCGATGAAGTCTTGCCCAACATTCAATCTTCAGTCATTACAACTAGCAAGGTCTTCCGACCAGTTTTTTCCTTCACGGTCCGAAGGGGTCCAGAAGAGGCGAAATAGAAAGGCCAACCGCGACCGTGTCCCCCAGATCTGTCGTGGCTTTTTCCGAGGACCTGGAGTGCTCACGCGGTGTCGTTCGCTATAACTGGTGGTTGGTATGTGCTGGCAGGTTCTGAAGCACAGAAAGTTATTAGAGCATGTCCGATACCCCGCAGTGGTGAGTGAGCGGGGACCCGAACGTATGGAATATTCAACGTCCGGAATTCGGAGACCATCCCCCCCGCAGCTCTGTGGCGTTCAATCCTCGGCCTCATTTCGCGAGTGCACCGCTCCCAAGCGAACTAGTAGGGTCATTCTCATTGATATTGTGGCCTTATTGGATAAGTCAGGCTAGTTTGGTACTAGCTATCAGCGCCTTCGGAGGGGTGCCAGCCTTGCAACGAGATCGTCACCTACCAAACCCGGATCCTGAATTGGATAATTCCTGGTTCATGGTTGAAGAGATACATACGTGTTTCTCGTGCGTGGTCTCCGCATATACTACTCGTCTTGTCAACGAGATCATTCCAGCTGTTTAGTACTTGATCTTTCTCAGTGGCAGACCGACCGCGCGGACCAAATCAGTCACCGGTTCGATATCTCGCTGTCGAGTACAAATTGAATTTGACAAGCATAACCACTCTTCGATAGTTCGGCGGAGCTTTTCGTGGGTTCGTCTAACGTGCAAGCAAAATTGGTTCTTGGTGGTGGCCACCACTACGAGGTCACGCCGAACTAGTCTCAGCCCCACGGATTGGGATTCGATTATACATCCATAATGGTACTTGTCACCCCGTCTGGAGGACACTCCCATCTAGACTAATTCTAGAGCCGAGAATATCACTAACGACACTAGTCGGGGCCGGCATCTTATCCCGCTGCTTTCAGTTCCATTCCCGTTCTTGACTTTAACCAAGCATTGACGTCGTCGACCAAGCCAGGTTTTCTGATCCATCTTCGAGAAGCGCTCATCAATGTCGGCTTTTTTTACCTTGAGAATCCGCCTATATCACTCAGAGTGCAGAATGCGTTCTTGGAAAAAGCGATGAAACTTTTTGACCTCCCCTTGGAGAAGAAACTAGAAATTGAGATGGTCAATAGCCCGCACTTTCTCGGCTACTCCAGACTGGGGGCAGAGATCACTGCACTTAAGAAGGATTACCGGGAGCAATTTGATGTAGGTCTTGGACTTGAGCCCGATCCACAAGTCCTACTGATCCCAGCTTAGTTCGCCACCGAGCTGCCTGCGCCTGGGAAGGATGAGCCACTGTATAGAAACATTTACGGTCCTAACCAGGTAGGTGCTTAGCTTGCCGATTCCCGTCGCTGTCTTTATCGCTTACATTCTGGTCTAGTGGCCCGATGAAAATGCAATCCCAGGCTTCCGCAAAGCTATTGAGAACTATATCGCTGAAGCAAGCAAACTGGCCGCGTCTTTAACAGCCCTTACCGCAGAAGCTCTAGATCTTCCGTCAACGGCTTTTGATCAAGCCTTCGATGATCCAGGGCAGCACAAGTTAAAGCTCATCAAGTATCCCCTTCCACCATCTTCTGGTGACGATGCCGCTGGCTTCCAGGGCGTCGGTGCTCATAAAGACTCTGGCTTTCTGACTTTCCTTTTACAAGCGACATCTCATCGTGGCCTTGAGGTACAAAACAAAGCCGGCAATTGGATTCCTGCGGCTCCAATTCCTAACACATTGGTGATCAACATTGGCCGTGCTCTTGAAGCATTGACAGGAGGAATTTGTACGGCGACTACTCATCGTGTGAACTTACGGAAAGAGCACTTTGTGGATGCTGAAGGAAGCCCTCTTGGCCCACGGTTTTCTTTCCCGGTATTCCAAGGGGTCAGCCCGGATCTCTCTGCGGAGAACATTTCACTGGTTATTCCACGCCATATACGAGAGCTGGTGAAGGATGAAAAGGTCAAATCGGATGCCGAAGCCACATTCAACGAAATGTTTCGAACGAACATTGGGGGAGCTACGTTGATTGCCCGTGTGACAAGTCATCAAGATGTCGGACAGCGATATTATCCAGAGGTGTTATGCGAGGCTCTCAAGGGCCAAAGAGGCTATATTGCGCATTGAAAACTCTCTTTCTCAGTCGTGTCTTTTTCTTGAAACAGCTCTCTAATTCTGCCCAATATTACTGCGTATAAATCAGGGATCGACACTTGTATGACCAGACAGATGCAATGCGTGTACCGAAGGTGCGGGCTCTGAGATGTGTAACTTCCACGTCTCTCATAGACACAAGGGCGCGACCGTAACTTTTCGACCTATATCACAATTTGTTTTCTTCACTTCTCTATTAGACTTTATCTTGTTCAAACCTCATATCCACCGCGTGATATAGATCAAAGCGGTGCTCTGGTCTTGCCTAATAACGGCTGCGGCCGGATCGAGCGGTGGCCTCTTCAGCCTCATCACTCGACTGTCGCTGAATCATTTCATGCCAGATCTATTTGATCGATATCACTACAATCTCTATACTCTCATTTTGGCAACAGCCACGGCTACGATCATTGCTGGGTCCGATGTGCGCACAATGGCACAGTTCTGTTGCATAGAGAGTCAATTAGCGCACTCCCGTCAGCGTATGCTGAAAACACACTTCGCTCCACAATACAATGCGTGAACAAGCATTCGACAATTCGGTATCTCACCGGTATCACTCATGTCGATATCGAATGGTTCATTGGAGTGGCCTGATCCCGGCACCCTCAACACTTCATCGCCTTGACACAATCCTTGGCTCGAGTACAGTTCCTTGGCAATACCGCTTCGATATGGCCAACTCATTCACTCTGCGTGGGTCCTAATCTACTTGCTGATACAACTCATAGTAAGTCTCTGTTCCACCTCGGCTATTTGGATCTGGACGGAATGAGAGGCTCAACTGAAAAGGCTTGCCCTTGGTGTGATCGATTTACCGCTTGTGCATCGGTCAAGACAAGGTTCTACTAGATGCATTCGAATAGGTTTGACCTATTGATGCCGAGGTTTCAACTCCTTTGAATAGGCGAGTTTTTCCTCGGGGATAAACCGGTTTGACAATTACCCTAGGTCGGCCATCTCCCTCGAACGTAGGAAGGTCAGCGGTTCGATCTTCAGGAAGAAATCGTACGCAAGATTGGAGGTTTGGGCATGACCCTTATGCTAGCCTCCGTTACGGGGTACATCCCTATGCTATGAACACTAGTATGCCAACACTGCCCACGAATCGCAATGGAATGGACTTTCTTCAAGTAAGCTACTTCCGGCGTTTCCCCATGTTTACCGTTGAGCTCTCCACTGTGGAGACACCCCGACGCCCCCAGTGTGTGCTTATCGCTATCAACGCGCGATGCTTAGAAATGCAATCCCGGTCGCTTCCAGGTTCCAGCTTCTCCCTCCACTTCTTCCCTACAAATCAATGGACTGTTTCTTTCTAGCTCGTTATCCAAATATACCTTCCAACAATGGTGGAAAGACGAGCCTTGCCATCCGAGCGTACTCCGCTCATTGCGGCAACCAGTCCTGATCTAAGGACCAGTGTGAGCTTTCCCCGAGGATTGGGGATTATCACCTCCATGGGGCTCTTGATCTTTATTCAGAGTAGGCCACCTTTGTTGCTATGTTCTATGACAGTGAACTGAAAGGATTTCTGATAGCGACCAACATGTCAATGATGACCACTGCCCAATCCTACATCGCCGCCGACCTGGATGCCTTCGCAGAAGCGACTTGGTTCACATCAGCTTACATGGTATGATTCGAAGCATTGTGTCGAAAAGCTCACAGATCGATACTGACACCTTGAAGATCGCAATGTCCAGCGTTACGCCATTATCAGGACGACTCTCGGGGATCTTCACCCCGCGCCTCTATGTTCTTTTCTCCGGCTTCCTTTTAGCCGCAGGCCTGTTCATCACTGCAGCTGCTCCGACTTTAGCAGTCTTTCTTCTCGGTCGAGTCATTACGGGCGTTGCTAGTGGCGGGCTGATGAGCGCAGCCATCATCTTGGTTCTAGATTTGGCAAGCCCGAAACGACGTGGCTTGTTTATTGGCCTCATAAACGCTGGTTACACAACGGGTGTAGCTTCAGGTGCTGTTCTTGCAGGCCTGTTGACACCGAGAGTTGGATGGGTAAAGATCACAATGTATTCTGCATGGATTCATGAGCTGAGCATCATTCTATTCTAGCGCTTCCTATTTTGGATCCAGGCTCCTGCGGCACTGGTCTTGGGCCCTCTGCTCTTCTTGGCTCTTCCAACTTCTTCGAATGATCGTGGCGCTTCACCAGGAAGCTCTTGGCTAGCCAGTCTTGCCAGAGTCGACTATGCGGGATCTTTAACATTGGTAAGAGGATCCAGCGGTTTTTTCGTTCTCGCTGACTCGATAGACACTCTCGGTCGTTCTCATGCTTTCCAGTCTGGCCTCGCCCCAAATTCCTCTTTGGCCTATTCCACTCTCTATAGCGATATTTGGTTTCTTTCTTGTCATTGAATCAAAGTGGACTAGTGAGCCTGTCATTCCCGTACGACTCTTGCGGAATCGCAGCGTATTGATGACCTGTGTTGCGGCCCTGGGCATGATGATGGCCCGCTGGGCCATTCTCTTTTTCACGCCCGTATATGCGATTGCTGTGCGAGGCTGGTCCCCTGCATCAGCTGGGCTTCTTCTAGTGCCAACCAATGCTGGCTTCGGAACGGGCGGCCTGCTTGTCGGATGGCTGCACATACGCAAAGCCAACAGCTACTACATGTGAGTTTCCATGCACTGAAGCTCGGTAGCAAATTAACGTGAGATGCAGCTCCTGTTTGATTATATTCTTCCTTTTTGCCATGGCCACTGCGGCCCTCGCTTTCCTCTCTACGCCAACCTCCTCTGCGGTGCTATACATGTTGGTCACTTTTCTAGACGGCCTGTTTGCTGGGTCTCTGATGAACTATACTTTGTCCCACGTGCTGCACCTCACCAACCCCGAGTCGCACTATATCGTGACTTCACTGGTGGCAATGTCTCGAGGTTTTGCAGGGAGTTTTGGGTCGGCCATTGGGGGCGGGTTCTTCGCTCGGGTGCTCAAAAATTCCTTGGAAACAGGCTTTTCCCAGCACGGGCTGTCCCCTCGGCCGGAACTGGTGCGTACTTTGCTGGGTAGCCCGGCCACCGTACTGAGCTTGAGCGGCCTCGAGCGGCTGGTCACCGTCCAGAGCTACGAATATGCAACCCGCATGCTGTTCCTGGCAGGTAGTGCGCTAGCCCTGGTAGCCATGGCATTTCAGGCGGGAACTGGATGGCGCCCGGGGGTAGACGACAAGAGACAAGATACTCTTGTTTCGGATGAGGAATCATAATTACGCAAGATTCTCTATGTGATATAAAAAAAGAGACAGAATATCAAGGCCCGAAGGCTCATTCGATAGATAAGAAAAATGATTACCTAACTCAAGTCTGCCTTGATGCCTAGCCGTCCTCATCTTCTCATGTGACAGCTCACGTCTCTTCTTTCACATCCCACGAACATCATTCCAGTCCAAGCACACACTCTCATAATGCCGCGTGCCGTTCGAGGTAAGATGATCTGTGCATACGCCCTTGATCCCATGGAAGCTAAGATATCCATCGTATGACTAGGTCTGCTCATCGAATGTGATCCCTCCATCAAATCCATGATTCTCAAGTACGACGAGGAACGACATGACTACATCGTGGAGGACCTAGACGACGAAAATCATCTTGTCATCAAGGAGAGTCAGCTTCAAGGCTTGAAGGCACGACTGGATCAGGTATGTTGTGGTCAAGTTCTCCAAATTGCTCCGCTTCTCGAATCCGTTGTGGATGAACGAGATACTGACCAAAAGACAGGACTTGGATGAGAAGATCATGCAGCTTGACGAGTCTGAATCTGAGTGAGATTACGATTCAGAATCCTGACATCCCGTGACCCCCGCCACCAATCCGTGGTGAATCCTCAACCAACGACACCCCGCCCATCTTGATGAGGCAGTGCTCTACTGGGTCATACCTCCGGTTCCTTATACCGTCAGCTTGATCATCGCCTATTCAAACAACGATACGAAGGCCTCCCCCGTCAGCCATCGCGCCAGCGGTCTTCAGCGTTCAAGAGGGCAATCGAACAGATATTTCGCCGTGGGGCTCTGCAGACATACTTCTTCTTGTCCACTTGTCTGATGACGGATCACATATGCTGGATTGCTTTGTGGTAGGACAGGCATGATGATAATGGAGCTGGTCAAATTTGGATAAGCCAAGGTCAACAACCAGGGACATGCAGTATGTCCTTGTGAGGCGCTCGGATTTCATGCAGCACAAGCCAAGGGAATTGAACCGAATGTTCCATCGCCCGTATCTTTTTTTCGTAGAATCCGGTCTCCTCATACTTCCCCACGTATGCAGCACATGAGTGTGAGACAGTACAGCTCCGGATAAGTGACATCACGTGACCGATAGAAACACGGAGAAACTTCCCACGCGCATCTGGAATGATGTGACCTTGCATCAACCAGCTTCCAACGTCTTCCAGAGTCATCTGGCATCATCCAGCACCAACCCCTACCTTCCTGCTATAGCAAGCAGCAACAGGAAGCTGGAATATGCTCCCAACTGTCACGATGAGCTGACTATAAGTATAGCGCCCTGTGGCAGCTTGCAGATGTCAACACATATAAGCCCAGCGCCTGCCTCTTCACGTCTTGTTCTCAAGATCTACTCTACTCATAACAAAGCTTCAAAGTTTCGACGTCAACATCTTTTGACCACCGCTTATCTCATTTGACACCAACAATATCCATCATGTCTGTGTTCCGCACAAGCTTCCCTTCTTCGGGCGACCTGTCCCCGCTATTCCGTTTGCTGGACGATTACGACAGCCACCGTACCAGTCGCCAGCCTTCTGTACGCTCCTTCTCACCTCGTTTCGATGTCCGCGAAACCGGTGAGGCTTATCACCTGGATGGCGAGTTGCCCGGCATCGCGCAGAAGGACATCGATATTGAGTTCACCGACTCCCAAACTCTTACTGTGAAGGGGCGCACCGAGCGCGAGTATCACACCGAATCCCCGACAGAGACCGATGGCGAAGGTACTGAGCAAAAACGCGATGCCAAGCCGCAGTATCGCTTCTGGGCCAGCGAGCGCGCCACCGGCGAGTTCCAGCGTACCTTCTCCTTCCCCACTCGTGTGGACCAGGATGCAGTCAAGGCCAACTTGAAGAACGGTATCCTGTCTGTCACAGTGCCCAAGGCTACTGCTTCTCCCGCCAAGAAGATCACCGTGCAGTAAACGCGGATCGTGATCGACGTGCGCACCTTGAAACGAGACACATGACTTTGCTTTGTTTATTTCTTCATTGCGCCTTCTCATCCTACCTCTAATTAGTTCGGATAATTTAATTCAATTTTCAGAAACTCTCTCCATCGCACGTGTAGCCAAAGTCAAGCCTGACTCTCGACCATCGAGCTGAGTAGCTTATCTAAACTCTTATCGCGGCTTATCTGAGCCGAGGCATGTGAAGTACGCGGAAGCCGAAATATGACGATGCATCACTCTGCCTAGAACTTCATCTACCTCCAGCGCATTCATTTCAATGATTACATTCTTTCGGAAGTAAAACAGTACGTGACGTGTGGACACAAGATTTCATCATAGACGCGGAACTATCCAAGTGGACTCTTTCTGCGCCAAGTGATTGACTTGCCGAGGCATCGCCTCTTCCACCGTAGATACACACCCATCCTCTCCTCCAATTCTACGCTTCTCCAACCATGTCGCACGCCTACTCCTTCAAGCACTTCACCGTTGAGTTCCCGGCTGAGCATCATTATGTCGCTCATGTGGAGATCAACCGAGCGGACAAGATGAACGCCTTCTTTGAAGCGTAAGTGTCACCGAAGCCCTTCGAGCTCTCCAGGCGCATCACTAACCCATTCATGGCAGCATGTGGCTCGAATTGGGTCAAATCTTCAACCGACTCTCTGAAGATTCATCTGTCCGGGCCATCGTTCTCAGTGGAGCCGGAGAGAAGGCGTTTACCACTGGCCTGGATGTCAAGGCTGCGTCCGAAGGTCTGCTGTCCGGAGACGCCGACGTTGACCCTGCCCGGAAAGCCGCTCAAATGCGCCGCCATGTGGCCGAGATGCAGGATTGTATTTCCGCTGTCGAGCGCTGCGAGAAGCCTGTCGTGGTCGCCATGCACGGATTCTCATTCGGGCTAGCCATCGACCTGTCGACCGCGGCCGATGTGCGTCTCTGCTCGAAGGATGTGCGTTTCTCGGTCAAGGAAGTCGATATTGGACTGGCAGCAGACCTTGGCACCTTGAGCCGGCTGCCCAAGGTGGTTGGTAGTTCTAGCTGGGTGAAGGAGGTGGCGCTGACTGCGCGCATATTCGGAGCCGAGGAGGCCCTACGCGTAGGCTTCGTGAGTGCTGTGCATGAGAATCGTCAAGCCACCATCACCGCAGCCCTGAAGATGGCCACTTTGATCGCATCCAAGAGCCCGGTCGCGGTTCAGGGTACCAAGGAGGTTTTGAATTTCTCGCGCGACCACTCCGTGCAGGACGGTCTGCGCTACGTGGGGGTGTGGAATAGTGCTGCCCTGCAAACCAAGGATGTGTCGACGGCACTACTCTCCGGGTTACAGAAGCGTATTCCGACGTTCGAGAAGCTGTAAAAGAGATCAGTCCGTGTCATTTTCTGAGCCTTTTCCTGTACATCTTTTCTTGGTAGCAAACCCTGCGGGGAGAACATGTTTTCCCCCAATTTTACACCACTACGTTTCGATCTCGGTAATCTCTCCGTGTTTGACCACGGTAAACCACCGCACTGTTCTCAAACTCACAGCGTTTCACGGCTTTTCAGGATTATCTCACTAACACCGGGGACAAAACCCGAGCTCGGCGCTAGAACACGCCGAGTGGGTGGTAGAAATCCGGATTCCATGAATCAGAAACACGGGGGTCCATAGTGATCGTCGCTGCACAGCATGACCGCTGTCTCCGCTGACCCGAAGCGCGATGAGACTCGACGGGCGATGTCTGTCAAGTCTCCGGGGCAAAAAAAGAAAGGGCTTCTTTTTCCACAAATCCCACCACCTATAGACTTGGCCGGAAGGATGACCTCGGGACCCTGAAGGTCAGCTATGACGCCAGGTCTATGAAGGGTTCGGCCAAGATATACATATATATATCTATGGCCTATGTGCTGGCAGTCTACCTGTATGGTCTCTTGTTGCATTCAACAGTTTGAAGATTATTTAACAGAGAGCTACAACATCAAGTCACTTCCATATCAACACCACAATGAAGTCCATTGTACTCCTCGCTGCTCTCGCTCCCCGTACACTGGGCGCTACGATATACCTGGCGGGAGATTCCACGATGGCGAAAGGTGGTACGGGCTCCGGTACTGCAGGTATGCACTCTACCATAGGATCCAAAGGCGACCTCAGACCACTGTCAAATGCTGACCCATCAGGATGGGGCGAATACGTAGCTCCCTATACGACATGGGAGGTCTCCAACCAGGCCGTGGCAGGCCGCAGTGCCCGGTCTTATACACGCGAGGGCCGATTCAACACCATTGCAGAACAAGTGCAGTCAGGAGACTGGGTGATCATCGAATTCGGACACAACGATGGCGGTTCGCTGTCAACATCGGATAATGGCCGGACTGATTGCTCCGGCACGGGGAGCGAGACCTGCAGTACTGTCTATGATGGCGTCTCCGAGACCGTGTTGACCTTCCCAGCGTATCTGGAGAACGCAGCCAGTATGTTCACGGCCAAGGGTGCCCATGTGCTCATCTCTAGTCAGACACCCAACAATCCTTGGGAAACGGGCAACTTCACGTATACTCCGTCGCGGTTCGTCGAGTATGCCAAACTAGCCGCCGAGGCCGCGGGCGTATCCTATGTCGATCACGGAGCCTATGTCGCAAATATCTTCGAGACCCTGGGGGCAGACATCGTCAATGGATACTTCCCCCTGGATCATACTCACACCAGTGCTGAAGGCGCTCTGGTGGTGGCCCAGTCATTCTTCAAGGCGGTCGTCTGCGGAGAAGTCGCCCTGGAAAGCGCTTTGAACACCACCAGTTTCCTAGGCGAGTGTCTGTAAGGGACTGTGGGTCGAGTAGAGATATACATAGGCTAGTCTCTGGTTACCATTCATTGGTACCTATCATGCAAGGTGGATTTTTTATTCATAAAGGATTAAATTGGCTCAAGGTGATTAGATTTCGTAGGGTCTCATCATATGTGCAGAGGTAATAGTAAAATATGCACAGGGTATCAATCGCTAGATGAGGACAATATCAGCGGGTCTGCAGAATGTTCCTCATGATGCTTCGTTTCTCGACTCGCTGGTAGTACTGGTTCAAATTGACATATCGAGCATCCAATGCGCCTTGTACTTGCACCATCTCACGCAGAACAGGCCACAGCAAGCAATCGTCGATGCTGAAAGTCGCGCCTCCGAGATAATTTTGTCCTTCCAGGGTCCGCTCACAATATTCCAGTCCGGGTTCAAGGGCTCTGTTCTCGGAACGACGTTCGCGCCAACAGGCAAGCAAATTTTCAATCCATGATATGTGTTCTCCCCCTCGTAAAGGATCAACACCGGGACGAGTCGCTTCAGCAAGATGTTTCACCAAATATGTCAAAATGGTGAAGGAGCCTGTAACAGCCACCCCATGAGAATCGACGTAGAGCGGACGACCGGTGAGTTTTTCATTGGAGAAGGCCAGTGGATGGCCTTCGACAACCTCGTATCGAATCCCACTCTCTCCGAGAGCCGAAAGAACACGTAAGTCGGCCACTTGATCTCCACTAAGGACCAGCCTTGATGGAGATGCGGTGACGAAATTTACCACGTCAAACCCACCGCCGTAGACTGCCTCCCAGTCAAATTCGCTTGCACGATTTTCCAGCCCAAATGAGCGGATCAGTCGTTCAGTCTCGGTGGAATCACCGTAAACGGCAGGTTGAGCTCGGTCCAAGGTCTTTCCCACGGCCCCCTGTCCCCAGATAGTGTTGGAAGCCGGGTCGAGGAAGGTTCCAATATTGCGAAAAGTCAGTGAGATGCGTTCACCACCAAAGGCTAACTCATCCGGTGATTTGATAGAATTGGGACGCTTGTCCGGCCGAATGCCATGTAGCCATCGCATGTTGGTTTTCTCACCGAGGACAAAGAGTGATCGATGAGGGAGTACAACGCGTTGGATAGTGCGCCCGGAGTCGGCCTCTCCCTTGATTTCACGGGCAGAAGATTTGGTGCGGAGAACCATGACACGCTGAGCGCCGAGGCTAACGTTGCAAATGAAAGAGCCTCGAGCGATGTCGAGGGTTTTGTCGGAATGTTCCGAGATGTTGTCCTGTCCATCACGGTAGAGTTGAATAAGTACGTGATTTAATGAATGACCCAGAATCGCCTCTACAGCCAGGCGGACTTCGTTAACAGTCGGGGTGAATGAATCGAGTGGAGGGGCTTCATCTGCAGGATGTCGGTAAATCGGAACCGCGCCGTTAGGCTGAATATGTCCCTGCACCGCCACCAGGCGAGGCACCTGTCCTGAAAGATGATACATCTTCTGCCAAGAGACCTCGGCCCGGATGCGCTGAAATGCGTCAGTAGGCAGTTCAACATCCGGAATGAGGCGGGAATCACCTTCTCCAATGGCGTCGTTACTGAATTCCGGGTCGGGAGTTCGTTCATGACGTTTAGGGCGGCGGACTCGAGTCCGGACATGCTTCTTTCCATCTGCCGCAGCCCGCTGGGCCTGGGTCTGCGATACGAAATTCGCGGGACTGACATCGCCCTGATCGGAGGCCTCTTCGAGGATCGAGTCATCGGCCCTGACGCCTAAACTATCGATAATGCTTTCGATACCCGCCGAAACAGCCGAATCCTGGGGCACAGGGGCGGTTCCCCGGGCGATGGCCTCGGTCTCGTCCCAATCGAGCTCTTGAGCAAGTTCCTGGGCAGTGCTACCGGTTGCACCCAGAACATCTGCCATGCGACGCATTGCCTCTTGGTGGCGCTGGAAGTCACGGTAGCCCAGACAGTCTTCGATCAGAGTAACCGAAAAGCCATTGCGCACCGCGTCCAAGGCAGTGGCATACACGGAAATATTGGACAGAGAGCCGCAGAGATAAAGGTCGGTCACAAAGCGCTGGCGAAATGATAGCACCAGCCCCTCGGATTCCAAAGCCGAGTAACTCGTCTTGTCCAACACGGTGTCTCGCTCGGCATCGATGGCAGCGAGAATGGGTGCTGGGAACTGGAATCCGGGCGTTTGTGCCTCACAGCATCTCGCCAATCTCGTCGAAAGAAATGCCTCTGCATCGACAGGCTCGGGCGCATCGCGATCGGATGACGCCTCAATCACGTCGGAGGCGGGCGCACTCCTCCGCTTAGGTGGCTCTCTGTCCAAAACAACCCGATCTCCAGAGTTCCAGTCGGCAAGCAACTGTGGGGATTCATACTGCGAGCGCACCCACACTACATCCCCGGCACGACGAAAGGCAGCGGCCAGTGGTGGTAGAATCTCTAGAATGTCGGCTGTATTAGGCACATGGAGTGCGCCGGACGAACGGACAAAGTCATTCTGAAAGTCAAGCAATAGAAGTGCCTTGCGGGTCTTGATCTTGGGCAGACTCCCGAATGCGAAGGAGCTCATTGTTGCGACATGGTAATGATCATTGCATGGCTTTGTTGACGTGGGGTTTTGAGGAGGGGGCGCGCAGAGGGAGACGGACACCTGAGGCACTAATGTTTGTTTCACCGTCTGACTGTGCATATAGGTGACCGCAAGGAAGTGTCTAGGTGACTGCAAGTGTCACATGACTTCGGCCCCCACTTTGCGGAAAAACATAAATCCATCCGCATCCCTTACCTTACCATACCACTTCTTCACCTTCAACTCATTCTATACTACTTCATCTACCCACATAACCTTCATTCTAACTGGTTTACAACTAAATTTCTACTTTTAAAGCCCATATTCAATATGGAAACCCTTAAAGATGATGTAAGTGGTCAAATCCCGATGAGAAATGATGGAAAAGTGATGGAAAAGTGATAGAAACTGACGCTGTCTAGCCTGCCTACAAATTCTACCTGAGCAAGACTAAGCTTGATGTTTCTGGTGCCTGGCGTGACATGACTAAGGATGTGAGTGTTATATTTACTAGTTTATAACTAGTTCTAACTCTTTTCTAGGCAGATGGTCACTGGATTGTCTTCCCCGGAGAGCTTTAGTGTCGCTTCCCGGGCTGCCTCCATCCTGTAAGTTGAAATAAGGGACGTTGAAACTAGTTTCTAATTAGTTTCTAGGTTGTCTTCCAAAACACCAACAAATTGAAGCATCATATTACCCAAAAACATATGGGTAGTAATGATTCGATGGCTGGTGGTCGAGGTGGTCGAACTTCTGCTACCGCAATGCTCAAAGCTATCAGTAAGTCATCTAATTCTAAACTAGTTTGATTCTAAACTAGTTCTAAACTAATTTTTTTTTAGATGACTTCTACCAGCCTCTGCATATTCGTTACGAACAACAGCATGCTGGTGATATCGAGCATCGTCCTTCTCTTCCCCTTAAGCGTGATGGCAAAGTGAGTCCCTTATGAACTAATATGGAACTAGTTTCTAACACTAAGAATAGGTCAATATGACTAGAATGCGCGAGATGCTTCATGAAATGGGCAAAACTGGCTCATGTGAATCTTGTAAAGCTGAGAAGGCCGTTAAATGTGAGTTTTGATCCTCTTATCTATCTTCAAACTAGTTTAAAACTAACTTTTTACCTTTAGTTTGTTGTCATGAGACCCGGCGTTCGGGCTGTGATTTCTTTGAATACTTTACCGATATCGAGGAAGAAGATGAAGATGAAGAAGATGAGGCATAGGGAACTCCTATAGCCAAGTAGAAGAACTAGTCTTAAACTAGTTCTAGCGGAAGTGAGCTTAGGCTAAGGATACAAGGTTGATGATACTAGTTTAGAACTAGTTCCAAATCGAATTTTTCTTTAATCAAGGTTCGTAAAGCGTAACTAATTCCAAACTAGTTTCCTCCTTTAATCTGGGCTAGCTGTGCCTCAACTAGCTGCCTTTCTAGTTCTATCTTCGCAAGCCTAATTTCTCGTTCTTTAGTCTCAAGCTCTAACTGTTGGCGCCTTAGTCGTCTTTCTTCTTGAGCATCCTCAATCTCTTGGCGTTTCTGCTTAATTTCGAGCTCTCGAAGGTCATTTAGATGGTCTTGATTCTGTGAGTTTATCACAGCTGTACGCCGGAGACTAGGGCTTGCAGATATTCTATAAAATTAGTTAGTAAATAGTTTCAAGCTAGTTTTAATCTAGTTTAATACGTACCGAGAACGGCTCCGTGTAGTCGCTCTAGAGCTTGATCGCCGTGGCGTAGATGACCTTGACCGACGTCCAATATCTACCACGTGGCCTGAAGATGAGGCCTCAAGGAGGATTTGATCGTCAATATCAAACTGTATCTGTGCTTCTCTATGTTGACTGGCCTGGTTTTCCGCTTTTTCTCTTTTTCTAGCTTCGCGCTGGAGATTCCTTCCAAAGCGGGCTTCGACATCATCAGCTTGATAGCGGTGATGAATACCAAACTTCTCTCGAGTCTCGAGTTGGTCTAAATCCTGTTGATCAAGGTATAATGACCTATAATATTTAGTTAGTAACTAGTTTAGAATTAGTTTAAAACTAATACATACTTTGTCACAGCACCGAGTAACGAATCGTAAGTTCCAAGGGCATAAGACTTATTATGGCTTTGCTCGACAGCATTCGTATGTGGCCGGAACCTTGAAAAGAATTCAGGGCTAACACCTGAGCATGCCTGGCATAGCCCTGCTGCAATAACTGGGTGTCTCTTATGTCGAACCCAAAATTTGAGGTCTGGCTCGTGCTCTAGTAACTAATTAGCAATTAATTATAAACTAATTTAGGCGAGTCATTTACCTTCAATAAGATCTAGTAGCTTATAGTAATCACGTTCGGTCTTACATAGCAGTAGCCCATTTAGCCGCTCACGGCGTTCTATATGGGAGCCATCAGGTCGATTCGGGTAGATCTTTGATACTGTTCGCATAAAGTGAATAGCGCAAAAGATCATAATCCGCGTAAGGTGCCAAGCTGGAGATCGCCTATGGTGCTCGGTATCTTGGTCCTGAAGGAATGCACCTAAGCCTTTATACTAGTTAGTAACTAGTTCGTAACTAAAGACTAATTAGTTAACTTACCGAGGATCTGCTTTGGACACATATCGCCAACAATTGCCTTAATACCTTCACCATGTAGGTAGTGAAACCTAATAGGTCTCCCTATTGACCTTGACATAAGTTCAAAGACCATTCGGAAGATAAATTTATACCCCGCAGAGTTCTCTTGGTCAGTAAAAACACGACAGAGCGTTATAACTAGTTCGAACTAGTAAGTAACTAATCATAAATTAGTTAATAGTAACCTTACTTACTTTTACCATGGTTCGTGAGCATTGTAGCGAAGATCACCTCATTAATATCCCCCTTCACTCGCTTATAGGACATATCAACCTCAATAGCATCAAGCGTTGCCATAAATTGGAGCTGCTTCGCAAAAGCACAGAAGACAAAGGTCCCTTCCGAAGTTTCATAGATCTCGCGAACATATTCCTAGAGATAACTAGTTAGTGACTAGTAAAGAACTAGTTTTGTACTAGTTAATTTACCTTCAATTCAGGTTTAACTTCCATTTGATAGCGTAGGCCAGCTATACCCTTACCAAAGGGGTAGCTAAGCGCTCGTTGTTTCCAGAGTAATGCTGAAACCTTATCAATCTTAGCAAAGCTAGAGTGGATCTGTGATAGCGTATTGCATTGATGCTGCTTGCAGAATTCGCGAAGCGCAGGACTGCGTAGAAATGTGCCTATAACTAATTAGTAAGTAGTTAGTAACTAGTTCTTATTGTAACTTACTTAGTTTAAGGTCCGGGTCTAGATTCTTGCAGATCAGATTAAGGACCTCGCTAGCAATTATCCATGGAGCTTTCGTTGGTGGCGGTGGTGGATGAGAATGCGTTCCGCGAGAGTAGAAGATAGCATATGGGTATCGCTCAGGGAGAAGCGGGATAAAAGTCTGGAATATCACATTACAAACACCATGGTGCTGGATGTTACCCTGACCCTGAGGATGGACGACACCTAGAATTAGTTAGTAATTAGATAATTACTAGTTAAGAAGTAAATCTTACCGCATAGTGGCCTTCTTGAATTCGCCGGTTCAATCACTCCGCATGTTAGTGGTCTAGGCTGATAAGTAGAGGCTAGAAGCTTCTGTAGAAGTTCTATATCAAGTGATCTCTCTTTCGAAATAAGAGAAGTATAGAAGTGTTCCTGATAGTTCTCTTGTGTTGAATTCGCGCAGCCTATATAATAGCTAGGCACTCCAGCTATATTCTAATAGCTAGTTAGTAACTAGTTAGAAACTAGTAGGAATAAGACTTACTTCATGATTATGCTGGCGAAATATAGGTCGACAACCTTGGCGAGCGGATTTACAAGCGATACCCCGAATGAATTTTTTTTTGGTTGCGTTATATAACCTATGTAGAGATTTCTTATTAGTTTATAATTAGTTCAGAACTAGTTTAGAATTGATAAGCTTACCCAATACTGGCACGTTGTAGGTCTCCATGGCCCTCTACAAGCGAGGACTCCGCTATCTCTCCGCGTATATTTGTGATCAGAGTCCATAGATCTTTATTAGCCTTTGTATGGGCTAGATATGAGAGTCTAGGATCAAGAAACTCGCAGCACTTAACGCCATTACACTTAAAGCGTTTTCGCTCTGTTTGGCAGCCAAGGAATGCGGAATGCACGAATTCTCTCGGCCCATACCCACCCATAGCGTACTGTGTCTAATAACTAGTTAGTAAGTAGTTTATTAATAGTTAATAACTAGTTATTCACTAACAGATTTCATCACAGCTCGTAGCTCATCCGGTCTAGCCTTCTCGATATTCACGATATAGGCAAACCCTTCCTCATGAGTTTCTGGATACTCTGGAAGTAAAGGCACATGCTCAATGACGGTAGCTGATATAGGGTGGGTCGGATGAAAAGTTAATGGTGTTGGAATCTGAACTGGCTATGAATAAATTAGTTTGAAACTAGTTTGGATCTAGTTGTTATCAATATATATTCACCTCATCCGGGTCAGGAATTGCTGCTTGGAATTCTTGCCAGTCTTCAAACTCATCGACATACTCGCTCGCTGATTCCGTATTAGGTTCAGGATTAATCTGTATAAGCTCAGTGAGGGTACGATCCTCATAGGCCCGCCAGGTTAAATCTATCACGCGTTCCATGGTAATTAGGGTGATGATAGAAAGAGACTAATAATTTATGTGGGTAAATTACCGGGTTACTAGGGCATACCCTACAATATTACATACTTGCGATGAGCACGGGCCAAATCTGCCGAAAAAGTCACGTGACCCTTGCAGCGACCTCTGCACCTACTTGCGATCACCTGGTTCCTCGTCTGACAAAAGGTCACCGTCACCCCCCTGAGGCCTTAGGTACTGTTACTAGTCACTGTTTGGGACAGAGGCGCGCCTCGAGTGTGTTTCCCATCAAATCGGGTCACTCGGGCCGCTATTTGGTCTGGGCCAGCCATCAGACCCCGGAATATGAATCTGGGGGGGGGGAGGTGTGTAGCTAGACTAGTGATCGGCAAGCTAGACTTTTAAAAAAAAGTGGAAAACTGAAAAATAAAAATAAAAAAATAAAAACCCTCAACACTCCAGAGTCAGAGTCAGAGTCATCGAGGGGTCACGAGCATTTGCCATTGACTACGGAGTGCTGCTCTGCTTCCGGGGAGATCGAGGGGGGCGTCCGTTGTGCAGGCAATGGATGTTCTGGGGCAGTGGAGAGACGGGTGTCGCCAATAACAAAGGCCAATTGCCACTCTTCACCGGGGAGGTCAGGTCCAACTCCGAAGTCCCGCAAAAGAGTCACCGCACTCGGAGCTTCGCCCACCCTTGGAATTTCCAACTTAAAACCTTCCCATTCCTCCTCTGCCCCTTCTGTTTTTTCTCTTCCTCATTCCACTCTCCACTCAATTCCTTCACAATGGCTTCCCGTACCATCCCCCGTGCCTTCCGCATGGCCCGCGTGGCCGCCCCTCGCTCCGTCGTCACTGCCGCCCTCCCCCGGCCTTCTCTGGCCAAGGTCGTCCCCCGTGTCGCCCAGGTCGCTCCCGTCCGTGGTGTCAAGACCATTGACTTCGCCGGTGTCAAGGAGGACGTCTACGAGCGTGCCGATTGGCCCCGTGAGAAGCTCCACGAGTTCTTCAAGAACGACACCCTGGCCCTCATCGGCTACGGCTCCCAGGGTCACGGCCAGGGTCTCAACCTCCGTGACCAGGGTCTGAACGTGATCGTTGGTGTCCGCAAGGATGGAGCTTCCTGGAAGGAGGCCATCCAGGATGGCTGGGTCCCCGGCAAGAACCTGTTCGATGTCAACTCTGCCATCGAGAAGGGTACCATTATCATGAACCTCCTCTCCGATGCCGCCCAGTCGGAGACCTGGCCCGCCATCAAGCCCCTCCTCACCAAGGGCAAGACCCTCTACTTCTCCCACGGCTTCTCTCCCGTCTTCAAGGACCTCACCAAGGTCGACGTCCCCACTGACATTGACGTCATTCTCGTTGCCCCCAAGGGCTCCGGCCGTACCGTCCGTTCTCTCTACCGTGAGGGCCGTGGTATCAACTCCTCCATCGCCGTCTTCCAGGACGTCACCGGCCACGCTAAGGAGAAGGCTATTGCTATGGGTGTTGCTGTCGGCTCCGGCTACCTCTACGAGACCACCTTTGAGAAGGAGGTCTACTCCGACCTCTACGGTGAGCGTGGCTGCCTGATGGGCGGTATCCACGGAATGTTCCTCGCCCAGTACGAGGTTCTCCGCGAGCGCGGTCACTCCCCCTCCGAGGCCTTCAACGAGACTGTTGAGGAGGCTACTCAGTCCCTGTACCCCCTTATTGGTAGCAACGGTATGGACTGGATGTACGCTGCCTGCTCCACCACCGCCCGCCGCGGTGCCATCGACTGGTCCAGCCGCTTCAAGGACAACCTGAAGCCCCTCTTCAACGAGCTCTACGACAGCGTCCGTGACGGCACTGAGACCCAGCGCTCCCTCGACTACAACAGCCAGAAGGATTACCGTGAGAAGTACGAGAAGGAGATGCAGGAGATCCGTGATCTCGAGATCTGGCGCGCCGGCAAGGCCGTCCGCTCCCTCCGTCCCGAGAACCAGAAGTAAATTAATATTGTGATACCCGTCAGGGAGGGTTTGGACAAAACGTTATGATGTACTATGAAAAATCTGTTTTTGGGCATCGGGTATAAGAAATGTCACCTCCGGCTTGTTTATGCCGTTTTATCGTTCAATTATGTCTTGTTTCTTCTAATTTTCGTAGAACTCATCGTAGCGTCTTCGCTGTCGACCGTGCCAAAATCATCATCGGTCTTTCTCCGGCGGAGAAGAGTCCGGGGTCGTAAAGGACCTCCGTCTTGTCTCCAGTGTTATCGGCTTTTCACCTTCCCAACCCTGCATCATGGCGTCAGACAAAACGGCGCAGTCCCTGACGCCGGATGCCGTTCGAGCCGCATACAAGCTAATCCAGCCGTATGTTCACCGCACGCCGTTACTGACCTGCAAAACCCTCGACACCATCGCCTCGACCCCGCAGTCCCCCGATGCCCTGGTAGGCACACCGTTCGAGGGCCAAACACCCGCCCATCCCAAGTTCCGATTCTATTTTAAATGCGAAAACTTGCAGCGGATTGGCGCCTTCAAGGCCCGCGGTGCATTTCATGCTATTCTTCGGCTGGTAGAAGAGCGCGGGGAGGAAGAGGTCAAACGGCGCGGGGTGATCACACATAGCTCTGGTATCTGATGGACCCTCCTACGCAAATCTTGCGGTTCACAGGGACTGATACGTCGCTCGATAGGTAATCATGCGCAAGCCCTCGCTCTCGCTGCGTCAACCCTCAACATTCCGGCCTACATCGTGATGCCGAAGATCAGTACCCCGTCCAAGATTTCCGGCACCAAGTCGCATGGCGCAGAGGTCATCTTCAGTGGATCTACAAGTGTTGAGAGAGAGGCTGTGGTTGCACAAATTCAGGCTGCGACAAACGCAATATTGGTGCCTCCATATGATTACTTTGATGTTATCTGTGGGCAGGGAACAACTGCCCTGGAGCTGGAGGAACAGTATGCTGAGCGTAGCTCGGGAATTCTGGATGCAGTGATCACACCTATCGGCGGCGGCGGTCTCAATGCAGGTGTAGCAACTTATTTCGCTGATAAGCCCCAGATCAAGGTATTCGGGGCAGAGCCCAGCTTCGAGGGAGCAGACGACTGTCGTCGTGGGTTACAAACCGGCCAGCGTGTGGAATCTGTGTCGACTCTGACGATTGCGGATGGTCTGCGCACACCAGTGGGAGTCTTGAATTGGGAGGTGATTTCAGACAAACGCAAGGTCGAAGGAGTCTTTGCCGTCACAGAAGAGCAGATCAAGGCTGCTATGCGTCTGGTCTTGGAGCGGATGAAGCTTGTGGTGGAGCCAAGTGCAGTGGTTGGACTAGCAGCTTGTCTTTTCGACGAGGATCTTCGACGACGTGTCGAGCAAGAGGGGGGCGAGAAAGGGTGGGACGTGGCACTCGTCTTCAGCGGAGGCAACACCACCGTGGAGGCCATCAGTAAGCTGTTCACATAGGTTATATATTTGTACATCGACAGATCATAGACGTTCACATCATCAGATAGGGGGTATCTTCATTCCAGTATCGCGTACGTAAAAAGAGAAGCATCCGCCATTGAGAGCATCAAGGCTGTCCGCTACTCGCCGAGGCCATTCTTCGCGACCCCATGAATTGACCCAAGCGGAGAATTTGCCCTGTCGCACAACGTCTTGACGCTTGGAGGCATCCTGTCTCGCATCATGTGCACTTATTGCGGGTGGGAATGAGCGCACCAGATCACGATGTACGACAAGGCGAAGGGTGGGAAATATTCCCCACGGTGCAGGAAGAACGGGACGAAGTGACGGTGTTTGAGATGGACACCGGTCATAAGGGCCGGGAGCAGAATGGCTGCTGTTGATCGTGGGTCGACCGCCAGAGATCGTTGCGGTATACACAACGGTGCAGCCGAATTGACCTTGCAGTCTTTTCAATTCGGTGAGTATTTGGGAATACAAGTCGGAAAGATAGAAGCTCTGCTTCTGTTCACGCTCTTGATCAATCTCTGCTCGAAGGCGCCCAATTTCCTCGGTGCGCGCAACTTCGTCACGTAGTCGATCTTGCCAGAAGAATGCTGTGACACTGTCAATGGCAATCATCTGCAACGGACGAGAGGCCGATTGATGGCACGAGAGATCAAAAAGATAGGCGCTTAATCCGCATAAAGTGGCTAGCAGAGCCGAGGATGACTGTGGGCGAAATACATGAACGTGTTGCAGTGCAGAGCTGATCACTGTTTCGAGCTCATCGTCGGGTAGAGTTTGTGCTTCATTGGCTTCCCTGAGGATCCCTCGAGCCACAATTTGCAATACTTCAGCGTCGAACCGGTCATCAGCATCGATCAAGACGACGGCTGCCTCGTGCCCTCTGATGGAGCTCTCGCCGAACGAACGCGGCAAGATGGCAAGCGCGATCAAATAGTAGAGCAACTGGGATTTCCCAGAAGCTGACAAGGTACTCGCGATCTCCACAACAGGGCTGGGCCTTTTGCTTCGATTGGAGTGCGTGAACAAGACATTAGAACCCAGTTCACCAGTCGCTGGACCTTCGCCGGGTTCGCCCACGTCTTCTGCCTCGTCGCCCAGAAGAAGCATCTCTTCATCTTCGGTAAGGATTTGTTCTCGCGACAGTTGCTGATGAGTTGGATCAACCCACAACCCCGTTGCTCTCTGCATGAAAACTTCCAGTAGCGCGTCAAGAACAGGAACGCCTAGAACCTGCACCTCTTCTTCCGCGTGTACCGGACAGACGTTTGCCAGATCGCGTAATAACTTAACTATTTAGCTGTGGTCTGTAGAAAAGAGAGACAGGTATACAGTCAAATACCTCATTTAAACCTTCGTGGTGCACATCAGCCAACGACGTTGCGCCTAAGCTGGCGGCCATGACGGGCGATAAATCAGGAACGTCATGGGTCATGCATTGCCCAGACCAGTTGAGTGATACAATTGAGATGTGCACATTCAGCGCATTGAATGGGCGAATGCGAATGCAAATGCGGAAAGTAGGACGAAGAACAGTCACGTAAAGTAGTTCGGAAACGGAGACTCGACCTCCGCGGAACTCGGCCCACTCCAACTCTGCTTGCCTTAACCAAGCCCCCAATCCATGCAACGGAGCCCCCTTCTCTTTGATCAGCATGGCCCCTCTCGTCCCCGTCTTCTCCGCAGAGACCCTGTCCGATCATGTCAACATCACCCAGCGCAATTTCCAAGACAAGCGTCGCAAAGGCCCAGAGATCAACCTCAAAGAATGCGCGCTCCTTGAGATGATGCAGTACTGCTGCAATCCGCCATCCGGAGAGATTCCACAACCGGGCGTGATTACGTGCAAGCCGGTGGTGCGCTTGTTTCGACGGTGAGTCTATCCAATACGATCTCGGGTGCCCGGTACTGACCTATTCTCAACAAGCTGCGCCGGCGGATTAACGGTAGAAACGACATCGTGGGAACGACTCGGACAAGAGGCAAACAAATTGCAGTCCCCGGGCTCGACATCGTGAATGAAAGAGAAGGAAATGTGGCATGGTGATACAGTATTTGCATTGGGTGGAGTTTTAGGAAATTATCATGTTGAAACTATGCTGCGACTGCTATGGGGTATCTTCTCAAAAAGTCCGATCAAAACACCAAGCGCCAGCTCCTGAAACCCAAGAAAACGCCAATCTCCTCGTGTGCCTCTAGAAACCACCACCATCTGTAAGCTCGATACCAGTGGATGGCTTGGACGTCTTCTCTTCTCCCTGTCCGCTCGCGGTCGTGCGCCGCCATAGATCTCGCTCGCAGTTCACAATAGGTCCCATTTCAATATTCCACGATATCTTGGACCGCGCCTTCCCGTATCCATCGGCTGGCCCTACATCGAGATCCATCGACGAACTCAATCCGAAGCCCCTCGGCTCAGATGCGGAGGCGAGCGGGTTCTTTGGCAATCTCTTCGCAAGTCCCTTGACCGTTTTCTCAAACATAGTCTCCATGCTTTCCATTCGTCGACCCCAGAGCTTCTTGTCCTTGCCGCTCGCGCTTGTCGGATTATCACGGAAAGCGGCGCTCGCCAGCTTTCGCAGCGCCTCTTCACCATGTCGTCCATCTTCGGCAGCCCGTTCTCGAATCTGGCGCGGGTCGCTCTCTCTTTCTGTGAAGACCGCTGTAGCTGAGTACGTGTGTTTGCTTGGAAAGTCGGGGAAGTGCTTGGGAACGTAAGAACGGTTCGTCAGGCCTTCAGCGCCCTTCAATGCGTTCAAGAATGGAAGTTTGCGAGTGACCTCATCCTCGGGTGGAGGAGATGGAGGGAGAATCGGGGTGGGTGCAACGGGTCGGGTTGATTTGAGGGAGGGAAGAAGATCGTCAAGGGAGACACGGCCGCGAGTAAGCGCGTGCTCGAAATCATGCGGAATAGGCTGAATACGGCGAGATGCCATCATCGATTGGCGCACATATGTAGATAATTTAAAGAGATCTGAATGGCAGGTCAGTGTCAAAGCTCAACACCCGCAGCTCCCCTCCTGGTAATGGGTAGGCACATACACTCCTCTGCGGAGCTGCGCAAGCTCGACAAAGCCGCAGGGTCGGCCATCTCAAATCCTTCATGTCTCAGGGCCTGCCCGATCGAGCGATTCATCATGTGGTCGATATTCGCGTCATCCTGGACGGCAGGCTCGGTGAATGGGGGAAGCGTGACTGGCTCCTGCAAACGGTGGTGGTGGTGATAGTAGTTCTTCGGGCGCTTGCTATTGTGGAAATCCAGCGTGGAGGAGGGGCGCTTCACTGGGCCCGACGCCATGGCCATGATGGTTGAGCGAAGCAATTGGGCGGAGAAAGCTCCAACTGTTGTCGGATAGCCTTGGTGTCACGTGATGGTGTATTGGTGCCTGAGGATGCAGTCGTTCACCATCAGCCATTCAATTCAAGACAAGAAAGCGAGAAAAGGCGAGGGAGTAGAGAGATCATAGAGTAAATAATGTCTTTCGCCGTTTGAACTTGTCTAGGTTGCATCTTCATCTTCCATTCTAGATTCTATCGAGCCTTTATAGTACTCATGTTGCAGTCATCGACCAATCCGGAGGCTCGCTTAGTCCGCCCGAAAGCTTCAACTTCGACGTCCGTCCACCTCATCCCGATACTCTCTTCTCTCCTCTCTGCCATTACCCCCACCACGTCAGGCAGGTTCATTTCTGGCTACATCCCAATAACTGTCTTGTCGAGCGCCGATTGACACGGTCTGTTCGATACAATGGCCGCCGCTATTCCCCCTATCACCGGCGTATGTGATCCGTCCCTTGACAGTCCGGGTCGCCCCGATCGGGCTTGTCGCTCCCTCTTCTCGCCCATGAATGACACACTAACTCGAGGCTTCATTCCAGATGCTCCGCCGTGGTCTCGTCCTGGACTTGAGCACCGCCTTTGGTGAGTGAATTCGACTTGCGTTCGTTGGGTGGCATGATCAACGGATGATGCGGGATGTCGCTGGTTGTCTCGAATGCCCTCGCTCCCAGCTTGGATTCATGAAGGAGGAATGGATTTGTTCCATCAATCCCACGGTTTTACTGACCAGCAACCGCATTGTACAGGTTTCGGTACCACCTTCGGCTACCTGTGGTGGTACGGTAAGTGGAATTTCACATCCCCGTCACCTGCAAATCGACCTCTAACATCTCTTCCAGGCTACCACCTTCCCCGTGTTCGTGAGCGCGATGCTTTCTACACCCGTCTCGAGCAGGAGCGTGCTGCCCAGCGCGGTTAAATCGGTCAACTTTGCCCTCCCTCGATTGTTTCCCTCGTTGCCCGTCGGCCGCAGTTCTCCTTTGTCAATGAAAATCCCAGAAATCACTCCGTTGAAGGAAGAGAGTTTTCCGAGAGTCCCTCTTTCTGGGCTAGACTGGGCCGACGGGTCGTGTCTGAGTGTGGGTTTTTGATGTTGAGACCGATTGTACATATACGCCTGTGATCAACGTGTTTCGATTTTGGATTTAGGGCTCTCTATTTTGAATTTTTCTCGTACTTGATCTATATTCCGTATGCCCGAAGTGGCGCTGTTCCTGTGTTGCAGAACAAGTTGAGTTACTGCCCTCACGCGACAACTTCACAAGTAACGCCGATCGACTCGGATCTTTCATGAAATCAAAACGCTAATTACGCCGGTCGTATGTACGTGGGAATCCCCGCTTCGGGATGACAGCTTCACGCCCCGTGCAAGCCATGGGCCATCCATTTCGCCTTTCTCCAGCACCAGGTCTATACCGCAACCTATTCCGAAAGTAGCCCTGAAGCGAAGTTTGATAGCCATTGTCAAGTCGATGGAAATCGATTCTATCGTAGTACCCGCTCAAATGTGTTGCCTCGGACGGACCCGCCGGCCATGGAGTTGCGCACGTTGCGTTTGAAGCCTTCACGGTTGGTTCGCAGATCATCCGCGGCCTCCTTGTTGAGCGGATCGGACGCGTTCGGCTCGAGAAACAGGAACTAGCACGGATGCATTAGTGCACGGCATCGCCGACAAGGGAAGAGTCACGAACCTGCATGCCCACAATGACGGCGTTCAAATTCAGTACAGGCTTCCAGTCCTCGCGCAGAATGTTAAGGCAGACGTTGCCCTCCAAATCGATATTAGGATGGTAGATCTTCTGCGTACACTTGACCTTGGGCGGATCGTGGGGGAAGTTCTGGTTCACGGAGAAGCTGAAGTTGAACACGCCACCTTTGTACATGCCCTCATCCGGCTCAATGGTCAGGGTGAAGTTGAGGATATCGTCCGGATTGGGGAATGACATTTTCATCGTGTTTCCAAGAGTGAGTTCTTGCAGGTCTAAAGAAGAGACAATCTGTGAGGTAAGGTCCACTGAGCTAGAATGTCGGAGAACTGACCTCGTTGCACTCGCAGCTGCGCCGCCGTGACCTTCTTCTTTTTCTTGCCTGCAGCGCCTTCAGCATTCTCAGCCTGCTGCTGCTGCTGTTTCTGTAGAAGCAGTCAGGATATACTTCATTCTCCCATTCGAGTGGCAAAGGACCTACCATCGACCAGATCTTCAACATGTTGGCTGGAGTCACCACCCCACCAGGTGCAACAACCGGTAATCAAAAGGACGGGCCGAGTAAGATGGAACAAATTTGTGCGGAGATAGATATGGCAAAACTGTAGCTCGAAGATTGCACAGTCTTGCAAGAGTCCCAGTGTGCCGGGAATGAGGGTGTGTGACGAAGGATCGGGCGGAGAGAGAGAGGCAGAGTCTTTGCGGGGTCTCCTCGCCGCCCTTTATCGCGATCTCGCCGCCTCGCGCATGACGTACATTGAGTATACAACTCCCATCGGCATAATGTGTGTCACCACATCTACGCTACCAAATGACTTTCTGATATGTCTGAATACATTTGATACGTTGAATCGATGTCGAAATTTCATTAGCGCCCGGAATGCATCCCTTTGCATCGCTGGTCCGGCGAAAGATCACGGTCGCTAGCCGACCTTTTGCAACAGTACATACTGACATCTTGATGAAGAAAGAAGATGATAGAACAATAAAGGCTTAAGTAAATGGGGCATCTTGAGCTAGAATACAGATGGCAATCAGGAAAGAGAGAGAGAAAAAGAAGCATGTGCCAAGAAAACAGGTTCATGAGAGATTGAAGAAATACTGTTCATAGTCTACCGGCGCGCGAAGCAGCACTTGATACCAGTGCGGCCCAGGAACCAACAGGCACCGATGAAGCGGAACAGGGCCATGATGGCATTGGACCACAAAAGGGCTTGGAAGAAACGGGCAGTACGAACGGTAGCAGTGTTCTAAAGCAACGTTAGTTGATAGCCAGAATGGATAGGAATAGATCGAAGACATACCGTGAATCCGAACTTGTCCACCGCTTCGCTGGTAATGCAGACGGCAAGGAAAGCATTACTGAAAATCCAGAAGGTGACGAGTCGAGTACGGAAGCTCTTGTAAGAGTCCTCCAAGGACTTCTCGTCGTGCTCAACAGGTGCAACGTAGGGAGTGAGCGCACGCTTGACCGTGGTTTCGAATTGACTGTCGATATCGGCTTGCGGCTTGTCGATTTCCTCTATGACCGCCTCTTTACTACCCTCTTCCTTGGTCGTCGTGGCAGAGGGTAGCGCATCAGCTTTATCGGAACCCTTGGTACCCCATGACACATCATGCCAGTTGCTGAAAGCATAGACGTTGAGGATGTTGATGTAAGAGGACTGTAGGACCATATAGGCGGGGAAGGAGGTAAACATATGCCATGGATCGGCATACATGAATGACGCGACGAAATACAGACCAAAGGTAGCAGCCAGAGCGATGATAATGATACCTGCGCCAGACGAGCCAAAGAACGACTTGAGGAAAGCCCCCACACCTTGATCAGTCGTGAAGTCCATCGGCGCACCCCCACTAAAGGCGCGAATCACCAGATAGAGGGAGTCGACGACAATGTACAACTGGATGATACCGAAGACCACAAAAGAAGCCAGATACGAGAACTTGGAGCCCTTGGGACGGTTGCCGAGCGCAAGAATGAATTGGAGCAGCAGAAATCCCAGGTAAATATACTTGATGATGGTGTTCACGATGGGTGTGGCGGTCTTGCCAAAGGGGAATGCCGTATTGTTGTTGCTGTCACTGGGGGTGCCGACGAGGTCAATAATGACGGTGGTTGTCAGCCAGTAGGAGGCAAGCGAGAACCAGGTAAGAATGGTGTTGAAGATGTTATACAACATCTGAATGTGTAGGAAGAACATGCGGATGATGTTGTGTCCACTCTTGTACATACGGCCGAAATGCATCAACGAGTAAATACCAGCTGCGAAGGAACCATTCAACCAACGACGACGCTGAGAGATGAATTCTGCCGCGCCTTCAGGCACGTCAGTTTCGGCCTTGGAGGCCTTCACGTACGACAGATGCCATTTGGAGCCGGCCTTGGCAACCAACTCGAAACAAAGAATACGGTCCTCGGCCAAGAACATATTCTTTTTGAAGATGTTCATGCCCTCGATACCCTTCTTACCAAGTTGCTTAGACAAGGTGTGGTCACCATGGAAATATTGCTCCAGTGGTCGTCCCATGATGGCGCGGAATCGGTACGCAGAGAACGCACCTGGCAAGACACTGACGTAGCCGAAGGAACTTTCGAGGGGCTTATCCAAGATGTTACTGATCTTGTACTCGAAGTTCTGCCCTGCCACCAACGGGTTGACCAGATTGCGCCAGCCCTTGCCTAACATAGCGTGAATCTCACCACATGCACCACCCAGATCCTTGTCGTTGTAGAAGGCTTCCCAGAGGTATAGTAGAGACTTTGGGGCAGGCTTGGTTCCAGCATCTAGCAAAATACAGATCTCAGGGTTCAGAATACGACCAAACGCATTGAACAGCCAGCGGTGAGAGTTGATCTTCTTGCTATTTTTCTGCTTCAAGCAAAACATCATCTGCACTGGCGGGAGAGTGCTTGGCCCATCGTCTGTTGGACGGATGAGCTGCTGGTTAGGTGTGACAGACAGCTGGGTCGTGTATTCGAACTGTGCACCGAAGAATTAGCGCGCCGGAATTCTTTCATCGGCGAATTGTACTCACGATATGCGCCACAGTCTCCTTGCCGTCAACATCACGCTTCATGACACCATCCTGGTAGATACCCACGGTGGCCAGGACGTCGAGAGTATCCTTGTCGCAAGGATCGATACCGTCGAATACGAGTGCAACGACGATTTTCTGCCATGCAGGTCCACCCTTGTTCCAGAACTCGGACTTCTTAATATTCACGATATCGCGAATGTTTTGCATCACACCGTGAAGTGTACGAGCGGTCAGAGTCTTGTCCTCGTTATAGTAAGTGATAGCGATCAAGAGCTCGGTATGACGGTTGTACATCGCGGGGCGCAGATTGTAACCATTGTGAAGGGTAAACTCGTTGGGATCGCACGTCGCAGCGGTGTCTAGCCATATTGTGAGATTTTCAGTCTTCCGTGAACAGCAAATTACTCACATCGCATGTGCGTGAACTCCTCGCTGCCGCCTTCGAGATCATTACGATACTTGGCTTGGATGGCATTTTGAATAGCACTGGGCACCGGGTAGTCGACACTCAGGACCGAGCCCTGAACCAGCTTGACTTTTCGCGTGGCATATCGGCGCAGGTTGCCGCCTCCAGTACCACCGCCGGGCCCACCACCAGGCGCCTGTCGCTGGCGCCAGGCCTCGGTGGACGAGGTTTCGCTTCGGGCGTAGGGAGACGCGGCTCTGCCAGGGACACCAAATGCTGCAGCGGGGCTCTCAGAGTGACCGGAGTACACAGAGCCCGTCGCGTAAGGGTCCTGGTAATTCGGAGATGATTCGGTAGCGTAGGTCTCGGTCAAGCTGTAACCCGATGCGGGGCGCACGGGCGAGACTCCTCGTGAGTGAGGGTCGTCAAAAGGTGTTGCAAAAGGGCCCTGCTGGTGAGAGAGCAGGCCTCGGGATGCATCCTCGTCTTCGCGATACTGCATGACTGATTTAGGTCTGTTATGCAAATCAAAAGGGCCAATGTTCTTACTTGCGAGGCAGGCACATCCTGAAGCCGATGACCATCTTCATACTTGGGTGAATGCGCGCCAGAGCCTTGATAGGCCATGATGATGCGCGATATTGAGGCAAACGCAGAAGAGGGGTATCAAACAAGGAGTGGTGGACAGTGAAGCCACCAGGGCAACAGTAAATGGAAAGGTGTCCAAAAAGGGGGAGAAAGTGATCCTCGGGGCGATACAACTCCTGGCAAAACCCGATGGAATGAAAGATGTGAAGAAAGACAAGACAAGACAGGGTCAGCGAAAGGGAAAGGGAGGGACGTGAGACGCAAAGGAAAAAAAAAAAAAAAGGAGGAGCAGACGGAGTGAGACTAGAGCGCGATCGTATTGCTTGGTCTGTCTGCAAAAATAGACATCTCTAATCCCGGTGGGGTTTAGTCTCGAGCGACAGCTCTGATCTGCCATTATTGAACTACGGGTTTTGTCCACTATGATCACTCCAATGTTATTCTGATGATTCTGATGCAACAATGCACATACCCCATCCCTTGGTACCAGGGACGCGCTGGCGGCACGTCCAGGGCTGCAAGATCGGTATGGAGCACGGCGTGTCAGGGTCCCTTGACCCTGAGATTACCTGGAATTTGAGAGATGTGCTGCAGGCTACGTGTCGTTGCATGGAAGACGTTCGTAGGGTGGCCATGCATATAGGCGGGTACCTATACCAGCCTAGGGTGACTTTTGTTTGCCTGTGTTTGGTTTGACATTTTCTCTTTCTCGAAGTCAGGGATTCAGGGATTTAGGGATTCAGGGACACTCAATTTTTCCCTGAGCCCTTTTCTCCAGATCCTCCACAGACACTTGACTGGTTTAGGGAGTGGAACCGGTGCGCTAGGAGCCGAACCCAATCAACCGGCTCCACTGATGAAACAGTCGGTGCAATAATCATCCTTGGTCCTGCTCATTCCACATTCTTCACGACTTCTCCCTTCCCGCGGTATGCTAGCGGGACCTCTTCTGAAAGGAAATAACCTTGGGTTGGTGAGGATTTTCACTGAGTGGGAACGATAAATACTCCGACCACCCGCTAATGTGCTAGTCCGGAGTTTACTTGTCCTAGTTTTGCCTAGACTGACCTAGAGTACCCAGAGTCCCCCCAAAAGCTCGCTCATGACCTGATTGGCACCTGATTCGAGGACTCAGGCTGTGTACTGTCACAGGCCCTGCGTGTGCACCGACCCTGCGCCCCTGTGTCTCAAGGAGTCGCCCCCCGTCAGGTTGGTCTCTGTGCACTGCCTCTTTTGGCCGTGGTCTTGCCACCCTCAACATCCTTTGTCTAGCTTCGATGTCATTTCTGTATCAGGTGCATTCTATGGTGGATCACGTGGAGAGGAAAAGGAAAGCTTGCAGTGAGCTTCAGAGTGTACCAAAGTTGGATATATATATAAATATATATGCACATATGTAGCCTAGGAAACTGTCCACCCGCAACCCCACCCCTACAACCACATGAATTAAGTTGTCATTCTCGTCTCAATGTGTCAGGTCGGATGGCTATGATACATGGATCACTGACCAGAAACTTCGAAGATTTCGCCATGTGATGCGAAACGAAAAGGAACAGCATTTGACGGTGCTTGATCATCTTCTCTTTGAAAGAAAAACAACCCATTAAGAGTACAATCAAAGACATGCAGACAGAATATAGCCAGAACGAGGACACAATCTTCACTACCTTGCTTCATCCAGCTTCATCTCCTAAAGTGATCCTTTCTGGACTCGTGGGTTGACCGACAAATGTTGAGCGGGCGGCGATAGCGAGCGCAACGGAGCAGACACCGGTGCGGACACATGCTCCAGGCAAGACCGGTATCTGCCGCAGCTGATGCTGCATATGCTGGTACGGCTGACTGTCTTACCAGCGATGCACAGCGTCGTGCGCCGCTCCATCTTGCCCGGTTGTTGCTGCAGCCGTGTATCAAGGTCGTCGGCGACCTGCGCGGGAGGCATTTGTACAGCTTCAGGACCTTCCTTTCTGGCACTTTGATCAGTCGCCATGTCGGTCTTGCCGTCTTCTCATCTGCCCACTGTTTTGCCCACCTTGCCTTGAACCGCGCCCGCACTGCGCGTCAACCGAATAACCTGCCGCCCGACATCGCCTTGCGCTCTTGAAATTGGGTTGCTGCGCTCCGCCGCCCCCACATTCCGCAGCCGCCTTCGCCTCCAGCTATGGATTTGGAGATCTACCAACCATTCCATTGAAACCTCTACAGAAGAACAAAAAAGGGCAGTAAAGCAATTGTGCTCGACCATGACCGGCTGGTCATCCCTGATACGTTCTTTCACCCGGTTCGCGAGATGAGAAGCTCCCGCGAATGAGCAGTGCGAAGTGCCGATGGTGGCATTAAGCCCTATTGGAAGATCTCTGATATTAAACTAGTCATAAAGTTCCGCCGCTTAAACTGGCTGATGTCAGTTGAAGATGAAAATTTTCGTCGATAGCACGGGTGTCAACCCGATGTGGATTTCTAAATCCATAAAGTTGCGAGGAAAAGAGAAACGAAGTTTTTCCACGACGAGATTTCAAATTCTGATTGACCAGCTAAATGAAATTCTTCGATCAGAATTCAAAGCAGCGCGTGTAGGAGTGTCAGTTACCCTTGGAGAAATCTTCTGCCGGTCACCGCGTGACTGAGCCCAAGGCAGACGTCTTTCCCTCAGGATTGTATTGTCAATAAAAATTGGTTGCTTACCAATCCCAGCATGTTGGCGTAGGGGAAACGCGCCGGGCTCATAACCCGGAGATCCCTGGATCGAAACCAGGACATGCTATCATTTTTATTTTTTATTATTATTTTTTTTTCCTTTCTATATTTTCCCCCAAGTCCTATTGCTTACCCTATCTTCTAGGAGGTTGATTAAGGGTTGGTTGTGATCTGCACTTTCACAAGCCTAGTTGGTGGCGGGTGTACTGTGCACCTAGCCACGCCTCCCGTGTCTCAGGATAGCCCCTTGTCAGGCACCCGTAAGCCCATGTTTTTCAAATTTTCCGACAGTGCCTCGATCCGCTAACTAGAATTCGTAGGATCAATGTCGTCAAGCAAATAGAGACAGTCCATAGTATATATTTGATTTAACTCGGCGCCCATAATTCTCCCACGTCTATCGTCCATACTCCAAACTCCGTACAGCGGATACGAGGTCCAATCTATTTTGGAGGCTGACAAAGGGATGGTAATTTCCCGGGCCGATGATGATCCGAGCCTAGACCCCGTCAGTACACAACACGCCCACAGCACGCAACGCTGTACGATTTACGTCCTGCAAGGTGCCGCGGAAAGGGCGTGAAACTGCCCTGGACAGAAGCCTCTAGTTGCATATATCAAAGAAAAAATAAAATAAAGAAATGACATGGAAACAGAAAACCAACACTCTTCGGCTTCCCATCCTTTCCTCGCAGTAATCGCCTACTTTTTCAAAGTCGAAAGAGCTTATGGAACCCGCGCTCAGACCTCCCGTGACTTGGCCCCGACTCCTCATTTCCCAGCGAACGTTCTCCTCTTCCTCCTGCATATCCATCCGATCTTGAACGCTTTTCGACTCTGGACGATGACCGTCCCAGGTCCTTGATCTGTTCTACACATTCGTTTTGTGATGACCTATCCTCGCTCACGACTTGACGCCGATTGAGCATCCACACTCCTTTTTCCTCTAACTGTTGACTGTTTCTCCGTTTTGAATCCCCCACCGTTGACCGGTCATCTACGTCTTTTCATCTTTTCTCGCTGTGGTACTCTTGTTACTCTCTGTCTCTCTCTCGCTCTCTCTCCCACTCTCCCCGCCATCTCCTCTCGCCCGCCATGACTCCCGAACTCTTCGATTCCGCGACCACCTCGTCCTATAGTGACTTTTCCCCCTCTAACTCCCTCTTCAAGCGCTGTGTAACATGTGCAACCTCCGCCCCGACTTGTCCCACTTGTGACGACGGATACATCTGTTCTATGACTAGCCCGAGCTGTGATACGTGTGCGAGCACCAAATGTGTCTTGAATGGCAACGCTGCCTCCCAGCCCAAGTCTAGTGGTCCCAATGTCGGTGCGATCGCCGGTGGTGTGGTCGGAGGTGTGATTGCTCTCGCTGCCCTTCTTCTCCTGATTTGGTGGTTCGTCATCCGTCCTCGCCGTGAAGAGCGCCAGTCTCAACAGGAAAAGAGTGACACGTTCGCTGCCCAGCGATCGGAGCGCAAGTCAACCCAGTCCATCGCCTCAACCGTCCTCACCCGTGCGTCCAACGTCATCCAAATCGCATATATTCCAGGTGTCACCAACCGATCACCCCCGGAGACGCCTGCCTCGTTGGTACCTCCTGTTCCTCCACTGCCTGGCGCAACCCCAGATCAGCACTTCTTCATGCCCGGTGATCTGCGAGACTCTTCTTGGACCGCCACCACCGGCCACCAAAGTATCTCGCCCACCTTGCGTAGCAGTGTGGCCACCACCATTTATCGCAACGACGCCATCGTCAGTGCTGTTCCCGCCCAGCAGATCCAGCGTTCTCGGGCAAACATTGTCAGTGTACACAACGGCCCTGGCGGCTCCGGTGACAGCACTCCAACACAACCTGTTCCGGTCATGATCACTCCCAGGGATGCGCCCGCGGTGCCTGCTATCACCTCATCGCAGCTCGCCAAGGCCGAAGCCATGAAGGCTGGACCTGCCAGCTCGATTGTGGCTCGCCAGGTGATTGCCAAGCCTGTGATGGTTCGCGGGCCCTCGATGAAGAAAAAAGATGGCCAGTCCAGCACGGAGTCTAGCATGAAGGAAGTCAAGCCCAGCACTGCGAACTCGGCAAATAGCAGTAATCAATTCGACCATCACACCTCAACTTTTGACGGCAACTCATCGGATGAAGATGATGACACGCGTCCTTCCACCTCGTCCCACTCGACGGGTGCAAAGGCGTCGGCCTCAGTCAAAGAAGACTCACACTCAAAGAGTCCCTTCTCCGACTCGGCCAGCACCAGCCATTTAGCCTCGGCACAGATTCAGCAAAACTCACCCCACGCCAGTCAAACACCGCCCCCGCGTGTGCAAAGCCCCTTCTCAGACGCCAATGAAGTTTTATAAACGACCTGGGTTCGATGTGCGCACTGATTCTTTTATGTGATTCTCTTCTCTATTTCTGTCAAACCATCTTTCATTTCTTTGTATGAATTCGAAACTTGGTACATTTTTGGGCGTCGGTTTGCGTTTCCCGAGTGATTTTGTACAGCGAGATGGCACTCGGAGCGGAACAGTCAATTGAAGTCAACTTCATCGATGCATATCGTACCTCTAGGCTCTCCATATTACCTTGTAATCAAGATTCCCAACATACTTTGTATCCACGTCTTGGAAGGCCTGTCTAGATTGAGAATACAAGACCACTGTACATGACTCGAGATGTCTTATGGCTCAGCCTGATGAGTGTGACGGTACATGAGAGCCGGAAGTATCCACCCGTGTCGATGGAGTGCTCCAAGATTCTATTATATCTCGGTAGGCATGTAACCACTGCCAAGGAGTGCTCTAGAGCGCAAACATAAATATGAGGGTATCTACAATGGTCCACCATCCAGCTTGAAATTACAGGGTCAAAAATTGATGCCATCACGACTGGGTTTCTTCCAAGCCCATTCCACGCCCGATCTTGCGAATCAATGCACGTTTAAGGAAAGCCTCCCGCGCAAGACCACGCGTATGTCGGGACCAGGAATCAACGCCAATAACTCCACGGACAAGCGCTGCCTGTAACGCGTACAGCGCATGCTGGAGACCTTGCTCCTCCGCCACCAAATCATATAACTGCTTTCCTACCACGGTAGGTGCAACCAGGACCTCGTCAATGGGAGGTAGACCCGATGGAGAGTCTGAAGACCTAGCAACTGCAGAGGTCGATGCTGCAGAAGATGAGACGGAGGCCGAACGAGCTTGAGCATCCGCGATGGTGGCATCTGCACGGTGGATAGACTGCTGCAAGATTGCAGTGTTGGATTGGAGCGTTGCGTGGAGGGAATTGAGCGCAGCGAGTTCACCCTGAAGTGTGACCATTGATGCCTGCAACGAGCGCGACTGAGAGACAAGCGACTGTGATGCAGAGTCGGACTGTGCTGCTTGAGCTCGCAGGGTCTCCGACAGACTTTGAGATACGGCATGTAACAAAGCATCTTTCTCTGGATTCGGTGGGATCGGTGGCGCAGGCCCCGTGGGCGCGAATGAGGGCAGCTCAACCTCAAATGGTGACGTGAGAAGGTCTGGCGTTTCCTTCGGTGCTGGCGCTGCCGGGGCCGCATGGAAGCTCGAAAGATGTGGCGAATCTGTAGGGTGTGGAGGCCTCGATAAGTGCGGAGATTGAGACCGGTATCCCGCGTGATGTGGTGGTGGTCCTTGTGACAAATGAGGTGGTTGCTGTGCAGGCACATGAGGAACAAGTGGTCCAGGCTGAGGAGCGAAAGGTCTATGCTGGGACCCAGTAAAAGACCCATTTGGCCCACTGGCGTTCCTGCCATAGGGTGTTTGACTTTGGTATACCGAAGGTGACATGGTCTGCTGGACAGGATGAGGCGAATTAGCGGTTTGTAGAGGTACATGACCACCTGGGCTGGCCATCGGAGCATGGCTTAATGAGCTGATTCGACTAGGGTTATAGTCCTTGGGAGGAAGCGGGGGCAGTGGTGGGGGAGACTGATATCGCTCCGCTGTCTGTGGTGGCTGTTGCTGGGGCATCGTGGCAGCTCCAGGCTTGGGTGGCAGCTGCGGAGGAGTCTGACTACCCGGAGCTGCAGATGGCGGTTGCGCATGAGGTATTGGCGCAGGCCCCATGCCCGGTGGCAGAGGAGGCAATGGGGGTGGGGTTTGCGTCTGTTGAGTCTGTGGTTGAGGTGGCATCTGTTGTCGATTTCGAACGGGCGGTTCCTTCGCAAACACCTCCCGGAGAATCATGAGGAGATCGGAAATATTCGATCTCTTCTCAATGCGCAAAATGGTCAGCATGGATTTCGTCGACCACGTAGAGTTATGACACTCACATCCCACGCCTCAGCCCAACGTGCCAGGTAGTGATGATACACGCGCCCTTCAAGCGTAACATGCTGCCCAACTCGAACTGCCATGTCCTGAGTTGGCGTCACATAGACTATGGGGGGCTCGCGAGGATACGTGTTTGGGATCCATAGCGCGATGGGGAATCGGTATGTCGTGCCACGAAAAGTCACAGGTAGCGTGCCCACAAGGTGCAGGAGCAAAGCCGAGAAGCCATTCTCGAAGGCTAGAAAAGCAAGGATGTCAGAGTCACTTTCAGTCGCATTGAGTTCTGGCGACTCACTGTATACGTCAGTCCGAGGGGCCAGCGAGGGGTACTGAGCGAGCGCATTCGCGACGTCATGATAGGTACGGTTGGGATCTTGGTACGTCTGCTTGGGGTCGTAGTGGTCCTGAACAGGGTGTCAGTTGGCCACGACGAGGAAGGAGGGAGTCACCGACCTTGGATAGGACGGAATATAGCCAATTCAGCGTCCTCTGGGGAACCGCCATGTCGCTGTGAGGTGAAAAGGGTTGAGTCGCGGTGCTCCGCACGTCTTCCCCGCAACGCTCTTGGCTTCCCGCTACCGACGTCGAGTGGTCAACATGGCGATTGTTCCAAGTTTCACTACACTCTCTAGCATCACAAGCATTACATGCATCATGCGTCTGAAGATAACATTGCCTGTCGAATGTTTCGAATTTATTTGCGAGTCCTTTCCGAAACTAGGGGCTGCTTTGACTTGTTTGAAGAAATTGCGACATGGTAGGTCTCTGGAAGTCCATTCTATTCTCTCCTCTGTTACCCCCTACTCGATCATATCTCAAGTTAAGACTTCAGGGAATGTCATTCAATCATCAATATCTATGTCTATAATCATGTGTATAATTCATGCAGAAACAATCTAATCAAAGATAGAGGCCTTCATGGAGTTGGGCTGAATATACTCCGACGCATTGCGGAAGCTGGTGAATCCCCAGCGAATCTGCGCAGCCATGGCAATCTCCGTGTCCAGGTCCTTAGCGAAAGCCCAGGCCAGACCAGTGTCACGCTGGAAGGCACGACCAACCAGAATGAGATCGATTTTTTCCTCATTCAGAATCTTCTCGGCAAGCTGGCCGTTGTTGATAGTACCCACCGCAGCCACAAGCAGCTTGTCACCAACAGCCTTCTTCACGGCAGCCGCAAAAGGAACCTGGAAGGCAACCCCAGATTCCACCTTCTGAGCAGCGTGCACACCACCACTGCTGATATCGATCAGATCGATGGCGCCCTGGGCTGCAAGAGCCTTGGCAAATTCGACAGTGTCCTCCGGCTTCCATCCCTTCTCCTCGGGCAGGCTTTTCTCCAACCAGTCGGTGGCAGAGACACGTAGGAAGACGGGCATGTCTGCACCAACCGTATCACGGGTCAATTGAGCGATCTCGAGAGGCAGGCGAATGCGGTTCTCGAAGCTGCCACCGTACTCGTCCGTACGCGTGTTCGACGAGGTGCTCAGGAAAGAGGACAAGAGGTAGCCGTGCGCGCTGTGGATCTCAATGAAGTCGACTCCAGCGGCGACAGCACGGCGAGTCGCCGCAACCCAGGCATCCTTGACCTCCTGAATGTCCTCCTTGGTCATAGCCTTGGGAATGATATCACCGTCGGCAAAGGGGATCGCGCTAGGGCTCTTGACATTCTCAGTCCAGCCACCAACGGCATTCGTAGCGGTGACTCCTCCCAGCCACGGGGGAACCGTGGAGGCCTTACGACCGGCGTGGGCCAGCTGGATACCGATCTTCTGGCCCTGGCTGTGAGCGAATTCCACTACCTGCTTCAGCGGAGCAATCTGGGAATCCTTCCACAAGCCTACGCAACCAGGGGTAATACGGCCTTCGGGAAGGACGCCGGTGGCTTCGATGATGATCATTCCGGGGCCACGCTGCGCGATGCCACCGTAGTGAGCCATATGCCACGCGGTCATGTGGCCATCCTCCGCACTGTATTGGCACATGGGCGCAACCTGAGATTATATAGTGAGTATATGTTTCGGGAAGATCAGAATCTGACACCTGAGACTTACACCGAGGCGGTTTTGGAAATTCTGACCGCGGATGGTCAGGGCCTGGAACAGCTTCGGGATAGGTTTGCCGCTGGTCTGGGGATTGCGCGCAGTGCCCGCCGGCGGGCTCTGGGCTGGCGTGTAGTAGGAGATACCCTCGGCGGGCTTAGTGGGAACGTCGGGCCAAGTCATGATGGAACTGTGCTGAATTGGAATAATTTGATCGTTTTCTGGACATATAGGTCCCGTATGGTGCTATATATACTCCCCTCCTTCCCCATAGCTGATTTCTAAGCTTGATAAAAGTCTTCGGATATATATCGGGCTAAGCGGCCCACTATCAACCACTGTTCGGTTATTCTTGAAAGTCTCCCCCGGATCATATATTCCGTAAAAGCCATAGAATACATTCCAGGGGCAACAATTGAAGTTTCCGATTCGCAGGAACCTTTCGGGTATGGCTTTGTCAGAAGTCTATCCGAGTTTGTGGCGAAAGTCTCCGTTCGGCTCAAGGATCGACCGATTCTCCACTCGTAGAAGATCTCATGTACTGTATCGAGGCGGTGGGACTTTCCTTCAGTTTCTCTGATTACGAGATGATATTCTCCGCGGGGATCGAGTGTCTATCTTCCCGTGATCAATCATCCCTTTTCAATACAATCCCCAACCATGGCTTTCATGGCTGGGGTCCTGTCAAGGCTATGGGACGCTCAAACCTGACAGGAGCTGGAACAAGTACCATTGCAAATGACTGTGGGTCTAAATAAGATCAGAGTCTGAAACCAGACGATCCTAGCTGAATAGAAAGAAACGAAGAGGTTATGGTCCATGGAACAACACGATACTTTGAGCTTTGAACACATTGACTTGTAGACCATAGTCACTTAGGTCATCGTGACAAGCTGGGATTGAGATTCCGTAACAAGTCTTTTTTTTTTTTTTAAGAGGTTGCCTTTTTATAATTTCCCAATGCAAAAGAATCAGCATAGGACTGTCATTTTTCTTTGCCTTGATTGGGGATAAAAGTGAAAGTGCACGACCGCACGACAACCATTCCACATAACACCACCACGATCATCACACGCATTACAATCACTACAATCATGATCATCAGCTGCAAGATTTCCCGGAATAAGACAATGTGGTCGTCATACAGTTCAACCCAGACTCGACCCTTTAGACATCCGCCATCGCAGCCTGTCTTTGTTTTCCCGCGTAGGCATTGTGACGCCTCCGGCTAAGTATTGTTCTCTATCACACGCACCATTTCCAGCTTCAACTCGATTCTTTCACATTGTCTGTTTCGGTCTACGATAATTGATTTCTCCTGGTTGCTCAAAACCCTGCACCATGCTGGGTACTTTTATACTCCTCAACGACCCGTTGCCATCCTCGAATACTCACTCCAATTTGCCGACTCGAACAAGATCCCATACATCATGAACGTTACCTTTCCCGACGGAGATCCTGACTTTCAGGTGGTTCATTTCTGGAGATCCGATGGCCAAGAGGTTTCCGTGGACATCTATTCACTAGATATGTTCTATCAGTACAATGTCCGGATATGCATCAATTATGGCTCTCAGCTCGGGGCGTCGGTCGTTCTGCTGGTCTTTCTACTTCTCCTGACACACAGCGACAAGCGTGGCTCAATGGTTTTCATTTTCAATGGCCTGGCATTGTTGTTTAATATCTTGCGACTGCTCTTCGAGACCATTCATTTTTCCACCCCTTTCGAAAAGATCTATCCCTTTTTCTCTGGCGACTACTCGGGCGTCAGGTCCAGAGCCTACGCCATCTCCATCTTAGGCACCGTCTTTGAGACCATGCTTGTCATGTGTATCATGGCCTCATTGGTCGTGCAGGTGCAGGTAGTATGCAAAACTCTGCGCCGTCGATACCGAAGACCTTTACTCGTACTGTCTGTGCTGGTAGCAATGGTACCCATCGGAGTTCGCATAGGATGGATGGTGATCAACTGCAGGGCCATCATGGCACTCGAGAACACTGGGCCATGGGCGTGGCTTCAGAGCGCACTCAATATTGTCATTTCTGCCGCCATCTGCTTTTTCTGTGCCATTTTCGTCGCCAAACTGGGTCATGCGATCAAACAACGCCGCCGACTGGGTGTGCGAGACTTCGGTCCGATGAAGATTATTTTCGTCTGTGGTTGTCAGACCATGACGATTCCTGCTCTGTTCTCCATCATTCAATACTTTTCACAAGTGCCTGAGCTTGCCGACAACGTTTTGACTCTTGTCACTCTTTCTCTGCCGCTGTCCTCAATCTGGGCCGGCGCGGCACTAGAGAACACCCAGCGGATCGAAACACCTCGCAGCCCCAGCAACCTGTGGCGCGCGCTCGCCTTTAACCTGAGCCGATCGATGCCTACAAATCGTTCGAGAACCGAGATGACATCTACGGGTTATACGGGGCAGACTTTGTGCTATGCAGATCAACAACTCAGCAAAGATTCGCAAGACTCGGAGATGCCCCTGGCAATTTCGGTTGAGCACGATATCTCTGTCGACTCTGTTAGAAATTCTCGGAAGGATACTTCTATGGTTTAGATGCGGGTGATACAGAATGATCAAGGTTTCAAACATTCCTGGCGCCAAAGCACACCTGAATTCGAAGATGGGCACGTTTCTATCGCTAGTTCTTTTGCACTCGTGTACATTACCAGATACAATCTTTAATTAAACTCTCAAAGACAATGTCTCAGATTACTGGACGAAAGTAAGTCAAGGAGAACAAGTGGAAGATCAGCAAAACCACAAATGTCAGGCTTTATTATACTGCAGGAATCTGGGTTCCCTAAATGTCGGGTCTGACGTAGCATCAGCTCAGCACACAAAAAGACCTCCCAGCTGAGCTGAGCCAAAAAAAAGAAAACGAAGGTATTTACAAAACGCTCTATGTAGTAGCACCGTGTGCGCCAGAGCACGGAAAATCAAAGCTAGACGTGACAAGCACCGGGTCATTGCAACTGCACATAATTGGCTAAAGCGATTGTTAGCAGCACGCAAGAGAACCTTCAAGATCCAGCACTCACCAGGGAATTGGCCTTCTCGGCCATCAATCCGCCCAGTCCACCACTCGTTCTGACTTTCGGTACGATGAACGATCTCGATCACATCACCCGCAGAGAATCCAAGGTCTCCATGGGCTTGAGCCTCGTAATCGTACAGGGCGGTGACCCACTCCACTGGCTTGCTGAGGTGAGAAGGCTTCGGCTTGGGAGGTGGAGGGGCAAGCTTGGACTTGGCAGCCGACGAGAAGCTGCCGGTCGGACTGGGAGTGGCGGCCGATGAATATGGGGGCGGGGGATTATCGGTCGAGGTAGAGCTGGACCGCCCGCGGTTTATCGAGCCCTTAGCCTCGAGGCCCTTGGGGCCTAGTTTAGAGCCGGATCGACCGAGTCCCTTAGTCTTGAAGTGGACGATTGCTAAAGCCTCGGCCTGCTCCTGTACGTTGCCTCGCTTCTGCTCAAAAGCCTCCTCCACGTCGAGGTTGAGGTTGAAGTAGCTGATCTGCATGCCCTGCATTTTCTCGTGCAGAGTGTAAAAGACATTGAGCTGCATGTAGTAGAAGGACTGGAAGAGCGGGCGGATGAACTCGGCCTCGAGGGTGAAGAGCTTCGGCAGCTCCTCCTTCATCAGATCGTTGTAATAGTTGAACTCCTGGGTCGCCTGCTCAACATCGTTCTCGGCCTTGTACAGAGCCTTTTCGTCCTTGATCGACTTGTCCTTCTTCTCCTCCAGCTTCTTCAGTGTGGCACGGCGACGGTCGTAGTCAAGTTTCTTGTGGTCACGTTTGACGGCGACCTTTCGGATGACCTTGATCACCTCCAGCAGCTGGTCGGCGGGGCTGATGACGCGCGCCTCAATCATTTCCAGCTCCGGCGCAAGGGCCTCCTGCAGATCCTTGACGATAGCCTCATATTCCTCGCAGGCTTTGATGCCCTCATGGTTACCTTCATCTTCAAACGAGTTGGGATCGGAGGCGCGGCCCGAAATGGGCTTGTAGATCTCGGCGATTGCTTTAGAGAATTCGATCTGATGATTCAACATGCCTGGGAGCGGTCAGCGAACTCGATCCTTCTCGGGCTGCATGCTGCGGAGTGATCGGGTCAGTCTCACCGTTGATGGCCTGAAAGTATTTCGCGGACTCATCGTGCAGCTTTTTGGTCTCCTTCTCGAGCTCTTGGAATCGGCGTTCCGCATCGGTATAGACCGCATCTTGCGTGTGCTCGCCGATGTTGAACTTCAATTTCAGCTGCTGTGGGGCACGCGAGAGGCTCTTTTGAAGCCCCTTGAAACTCATTGTGAATGTGCCTGAAGCCTGAAGCCTGAAGCCTGGGAGTCTGGAAGTTCTTGAATTCTGAAGGTCGAGAGTGGAAGAGTTGCGGATGGCGGGGTGGTAGAATCCGAGTCCCAAGGCTGCTTCGCTCTCCGCTATGACATAGACGATCGCTTGTGGCTGTACCTTGGATTCGCACTACTTTTGGTGCTACCACCCTTAGCTACTTTTGGGCAGACCGGGTCTTCTTACGTTCTGGGAATACTTCACGCTAAACTGCGAACACCGCACCGTGTGGCGCATTGGTCTCCCCTACTTCACCCACAGGCACCAGAATTCTGCTCGGAGGCGCTTCCGTGGCGATCTCCCACGTTCTATTGCAGCCCTATGTGGTGAGGCGGTGCAGCGCGTCATCTCTGACCCCATTAGAATCGCACAAGGACTCTTTAGCACATTTCTTTCTTTGGGTATTTAGTCGCGACTCCGTCATTGCGGGCGCAGCTAGGTTTCAACTCTACAGCGCGGATGATATTACCCAAGCAGCCCTGGCTCGGTCGACTGCGGGGTGCCTGGATCCTGTGAGACTACGAAGGCCCTTGTGCTATCTTTACTAGAGAGATCCTAGAAATGTCCCCTGGTCGTAGTAGGAAGTGTTCCTACGATCACTGAGATCGAGGCGTTCAGGCGCGGAAAAGCCTAAGTCCGAAGTCCCCGATCGGGGAATATCCCGAGTTATCGGAAAATGCGACCGCCCTGCCCGCCTCCTCTTTCCATCTTCACGCTTCTATGAACTATCATCATCATCATTATGTCGTCCGCTGCACCAGCTGCTTGGAGACAGGCCTCTCGCGTCTATGCCAGGCGCCTGGCTTCCCAGGGCGCTTGGGTCCTGCCTCGCCGAGTGCTCGCCACCGGTCTCCGTGGAGGTCGGTCCTATGTCACCGAGACCAAGACCAGTAACGCCCAGGTCAATGTTGAGACTGCGATCAAGGAGGAACAAAAGTCGTTTATGAAGAAGGCCGGTGTCGCGCCCGGGAGTCTGGAGTTGCCCGGCTCCTCGACCTCCGGCGACGCCGCCATGAGTCCTTCCGCCGGTATTCTCAAGCAGGCTACTGTCATGGACCAGGGTACCCGCCCCATTTACCTTGATATGCAGGCGACCACTCCGCTGGACCCCCGCGTTCTGGACGCCATGCTCCCCTACCTCACCGGAATTTACGGAAATCCCCACTCACGCACACACGCCTACGGCTGGGAGTCGGAGAAGGCTGTCGAACAAGCCCGCGAGCACATTGCCAACCTCATTGGAGCCGACCCCAAAGAAATCATTTTCACCAGTGGTGCAACAGAGTCCAATAATATGAGTTTGAAGGGTGTGGCTCGATTCTTTGGCCGCTCAGGGAAGAAGAAGCACATTATCACTACTCAGACCGAGCACAAGTGTGTGCTAGACAGCTGTCGCCATCTTCAGGATGAGGGCTTTGAGGTGACCTACTTGCCCGTGCAGAATAACGGTCTGATTCGCATGTCGGATCTCGAGGCCGCTATGCGCCCGGATACTGCCATCGTCAGTATAATGGCCGTGAACAACGAGATCGGTGTCATCCAGCCCATGGAGGAGATTGGCAAGCTCTGCAGGTCCAAGAAGATCTTCTTCCACACAGATGGTGCTCAGGCCGTGGGCAAAATTCCTCTCGATGTCAACAAGCTCAACATTGACTTGATGTCCATTTCCAGCCACAAGATCTACGGCCCCAAGGGCATTGGAGCTTGCTTCGTCCGTCGTCGCCCTCGTGTCCGTCTGGAACCCATTATCTCCGGTGGTGGTCAGGAGCGTGGTCTGCGCAGTGGTACTATCGCTCCCCACCTGGTTGTCGGATTCGGCGAGGCTTGCCGTCTCGCCGCTCAAGATATGGAGGTAAGAATCCTTTTTTTTTTTTCTGAACTTTCTCTGCTCAAGATAAATCTTTGCGATGATTAAACAACTGCTTGAAATTTTTTGGGAGGTATTCGGACGGTAGCTACATTCCCTTGAGGAATGATGTCCGGTATCCATGAAAACCAGTGCAGGGGTACTGACCGTGTTTTTGTTGGATCTTTAAAATGCTTGAAGCCTTGACGATAAGAGTCTGTTCGCTAATCTTGCCTCCGTTCTAGTATGACACCAAGCACGTCGAGCGTTTGTCGAAGCGTCTATCTTCGGCCTTGCTTAGCATGGAGCACACCACCTTGAATGGTGACCCCAAGGCCCATTACCCGGGCTGCGTCAACATTTCCTTCGCCTACGTGGAAGGAGAGTCTCTCCTCATGGCTCTCAACGACATTGCTCTGTCATCAGGCAGTGCATGCACCTCCGCCTCGCTGGAGCCCAGCTACGTCCTCCGCGCCCTGGGCAGCAGTGATGAGAGTGCTCACAGCAGTATTCGGTTCGGTATCGGCCGTTTCACTAGTGATTCCGAGATTGATTACGTCCTGAAGGCTGTCCAGGATCGTGTACACTTCCTACGTGAGCTGAGCCCGCTTTGGGAGTTGGTTCAGGAGGGCATTGACTTGAACACGATCGAGTGGAGCCAGCACTGATATCCCATCACTTTCTCTGCATCTATGTTTCTGGCATTAATTACGTTCGCTGGAGGCTAAAAAATATCTCCCTCGGAAATGGCGTTGAATATTTGAGGTGTAACAACAACTCTGTACAGAATGAAGAATACTCCGATCATTAGTCTTGCAATAGTATTCCGTGTCTAGTCGTGAAGGTAGCCCGTAGCCACTGAGACAAAGTTCAATTTGGAAATGAAAATCTTATTTGGGATTGAAACGCTATATCCTTGATAGACGCTGACGCCCGTAAACCATTTTTTTTCTAGAAACTCATCTCTCGACCACTTACTTGTCCCGCGGGATTTGCTCCCGCCCAACGCAGCTCCGCCGAAGCACAATTGCAAGCGGCTGCAAAGCGACATCCACATTAATGTCTGGGAAAACTACCGTTTGACCTCGGCCACGGGCTGTTTCCATTGCGATTGACACTCTCGCACAAGGTAATCCATCACCGATTGTCATTTGCATGTGAAACCACCGATCATATAGTCATAACTTTATGTATTATCTTCTGAACCAACTCCAGCATCTATCGTCTATCACGGCCATTCTGACCGGGGAACTCTAAGACGAGCTGGCCAGGTATATGTACAAGGAAAGGAAATCCGTTAACTCCATCCAAAACCCATGGGCCAGAGGGCCATCGTCGGGGAATCAATAGTACGATCGTGTCGGCGTCAGAAGACGTGGTGCGGCATCAAAAACCATAAGAGCGCCGTATTAAGCCAACCAACCTCCCAGAACAGAAAAAAATAAAGAAAGAAGAGGCGATCAACTCAGAGCTTCATGTAGAGATTGGCTAGTGAGTCCAGTGCGGCGTCTCGCTTAACCGGGTGGATATTCTTGAGAGCTTCGCGGATATGCACGTTTCTCTTCAAGAGGGATGAGAGGCCGGAGCCGGAGCCGGAACCAGAATCCATATTTTTGAAGTCGTTTTCCAGAGTACTCAGAAGGCCACCGCCCGTGCTATTAGACTTGGCGTAATCCGCGAGTTCGGTCAAGTTGAGGCCGTGCAATGTGTTCTTCAGGGTGTCCATTAGGGGCACTTGGGCCGGAAGCATCAGCCCAGACATGACCTCGGTGTAGTAAGGCACGGTCTCGTTCTCCCAGACAACCGACTTGGTGATCGTATCCAGGGTCAGGTTGCCCGTCTTCAAAAGATTGGCCTGGGATTTGAGGACAGTGCCGAGATGCGCAAAGATGATGTCAAAGTCCAGAATGGCCGTTAGAGGGTGCTTGTTATCCCCAGGCTTGATGGTCAGATCCTCTAAAGTGGCATTTCCAATGACCAAATCGCCCGACTTGATATCGAGGGTGATGGTGCCGATCTCGATGGTGAGCACGGATGGGTTGGGCAGAGTGGCGTTACCGACCAGGTTCGTGCCATCTGCTTTTGGGGGAAGCAGCAGAGCGCTATCGGTGATACTGAACCCTTTGAACGAATCGAGAGCTAGGTATCAAGTAAGTCGCTGTCTCAACTACTTTCAAGGAAAGAGGCGAAAGGAGAAAAGAGGAGGGGGATATGCAGCTTACTCGGCGAGACGACGTCCTTGTCCATGACCACAGGCGATTTCAACACTCCCAAATAGGAGTTAGTCGTGCCCCTAAGCGACAAGGCGGTAGTTTTATCAAAGACGACGTTATGCACGTAGCTGGTCCAGGTGGTCGTGTTGATGAGGGGTGTGTGCACGTCCGAAACACCGAGGGTGGTGTTGCCTTTGATAGTCTTGCCAGCGATGGTGACATTGCCCCATGGCGCTTTGGATCCAGTATCGCGCACGAACAAATCCAGCACGATGGGCTCAATGCGAACAGGCAGGGCGATTTTCAAGTTCAACGCTGATTCCAGGGTCAACTGGATGGACTCGGCGCGCGGTTGCATGACCGCCGCATTGACGAGGACCAGGTCAGACTTGTTGACCACCAATTGAGAGATGGCGGGGATGATGACAAGGAAGCTACATGTGCCTGGGTCAGTATAGTCGCGTGAGGCACCGAATGCTGCACTTACAAGACGGGGAGGAAGATGGCGAGGAAGATGACATTCCCGATGAGATAGCAGCACCAGAATCGCTTCCAATGACGGGCCAACCTCTCCTTCCTGGATCGATTGGTAGCTAATGAGATGCCACCCGCGGACTGAACCTGCTCCAATTTCGAGTCCTCGCTCGCGGGGGCCAATGGTCCACGATGCACACCTAGAGAGTACTTGGCGTCATCGGAGCTCAAGTAGGCTGGCCGGTCGTCTGTATTCTTGCCCATGGTGTGTATGTGTGAGGAGAGAGAGAGGGAATATAATAGAGAAAGAGAGCGAATCCAGTCGCGTCAGGTTCAAGTCACAGATCCAGATCCAAATCTCTAGGCCCAAACCTGGGGCAGGCTCACGTTATTATGTTTCTCGCTAGTCGGAGATCACCCCGGGGCCCTCTCCAGGCGAAGGGCAATAAGCCCAGACGGCCCCGGACTGAGGGTCCCATCGATGTGGATTCCGCTAGTCGCAAAAGCAACAAAACAATGAACCCAAGTGGACCGGAGACGGGGGGTCCTCGCTGAACGAGAGTCGGAGCAAGCTTGCCAAAGATGGAATGGTTCCACGAGTGGAGTTGGGGCACTTGGTGCAACTCCAGTAACGATCAGCACGGATGGCGATCACAACCGCGGTCTTTTTCGTCATGGGGAAAAAGGGGGGAACGCTTCACATGGGACCGAGTTCTGTCTTCCGTCGATTCCAAGTTAGGTTCACGCTTGACAATTCCCGGTCCACGATTTTCCTGGGGTTTGCGGGGATCCGAGTCTTGGGGTCTGGTTTTAACGGGCTTTTCTGAGCCCTGCTGGAGATTTTTGGGATATATACTCTTTCCGTCTCCCATATACTACCAATCGACCATAATGTCGTCTTCATCACAATCCCCCATGGATGAAAAGCCCGAGACTGCTTTGCACGAGGCAGTGCCTGCGACAACCAGTGATGCAGGTCGGCTTCATGCCCTTGAGCAGCTGGAGATCCTACCCCAGATTCTCCAGGAAGGCATTCTCTTTGCTGGATCGGGCGCCGCTCTCCTGCTCCAGGCGGCTCTGCCTGGGATCCGCCATGAGGAAACCACTGGTGGTCACAAAGAGCTTGCCACAGAGCTGGTGGATGCCCTCCAGGCCAATATCAGCTATATCTCCAATCTAGTGTTTGGCACTCGCGCGGAACGCAAGACGTTGCTCGACCTGCTGGCCCGTGGGGAAGCCCCAGGCCTGGGAGGGGGTCGTAACAACCGGTTTGCTCATCACCCACCCCTCCAGCTGTGGATGGCGGCCACTCTCTATGCCACCTCCACCGATTTCTACCAGCGAGTCTATGGCCGCGTGGACTATGAGACCGCCCAGCGCGGATACAGCGAATTCACATTACTCATGAACTGCCTGGGAATGCCCCCCGGCACCTGGCCCGAAACGCGACAGGCGTTCTGGTCCTTCTGGGACCACCAGGTCTCGCAGCTGACCGTTTCATCCGATGCGGCTGCGTTTGCAAAGGATCTACGGGAGAGTAAAGATATGCCCGGCTGGGTCCAGAGGATCAAGCCCTTCCTGCGGTCTGTCACAATTGAGATGCTACCCCCGAACTTACGGGATGCTTACGGGCTGCGTTCTACGGCCACCACGCGCGCTCTCTACCGCACCTGGATGGGCTTCTCGGTGGCTGTGTACCCGGCCATGCCGAATAAAATGCGTTCCTACCCGCTACGCTACTATAAGGATCGTCTGCGTGACAAATTGAATGTGGTTTGATTGTTAGTAGGGCTTTAATACCCGTTCTTTCTCTTGTTTTCTTTCCTTCTTCGGTTTAGGTCGATTTCTTCTTGTTCTTTGTTCTTTATTTTTGTTGTTTTCTTCTTTTCTTTTGCATCCGTGTATATACCCATCTCACGAAGATACGCTCGGTGCACCGATTGAGGGTTCTGTGAAAGAGTTTAAAAATTGTATATGTATATAAATCATGTTTCCTTGATTGATCTCGTAGCATCATCGTTAATTGTATGAAAGTCATAAATTCGTGTCCCTCTACAAGGTTCCCAGCACTCCACCCAGCAGCTTTGACACATCCTCCACCAGCTAGATCTTGGGTCAGTCGATGATTACAGTTGCCGTCTGAGCCAAAAAGGTCACATACCGGTGTGGCATCCCCAATCAGAGTGGTAGTGTTGTCAACGAACTCCTTCGTCAATAGACTGTGCGCATTGGTGAGGATATCCTGCAGAACCACGAGATTGGAGTCGGATAGCAGTTTGGCCGCGTTGCCAATGATGATTTGAAGATTGTTGATATTGGTCTGACTGAGCAGGTCCTCAGCACCGCTGAGAATGCCTGGCAGTTCCGAGAGAAGACCTGTCGACTGGGGAGCTGGCATTGCAACGGGGTCAGGTCTGGGCTCGGGGGCCGCCACGGCAAGCGAGGCCGCAGCAAGAAGAAGGATGCGTTTGAAATGCATTGGGAAATGGTTGGAAGGAAATGGTATAGACCCAAGAAGAGAAGAAAAAATGCCCCCAAAAGAAAAGCTCACCCTCCCCGTCCAAGCTTATAAGCGAGAAGCGATCTGTTTTTCAAGGGTTGTCTCCCCACTCGATCCTGAACCATCTAGACTCTCCGTTGAGTCTGACCTGATCGGGCGGTCTTCCACCAAACGTTAGTCCACATTGGACCCGACGACCAAAGCCCCGAGGCTGAGGGGAAGTGCAGCCCATCACAGGTGCACGGCTCCAGCCGAATTAGCATGGATTCGCGATCGCGGATTAGGATTCAACGCCGAGGTGGATCGCCCGAATTTGTGACCGCGACCATCGAAATTCTCATGTGAGAGAGAGGCGACGTCCCACGGAACCTTGGCTCAAGGTCACCTCCCCGCATCCTGAATCTCATCCCGGAGGACTCTGGATTCCCGGGGAAGGGGATCTGCAGGTGCTCAGGCACTTTGAGGAGGCGGCCGGTGGAGACATGGAGAGGAACTACACACTTAGTGCGAAGCTAGCGGAGACTTACAACCCTTTTCGGTGCCGTTCGCTTTGCCGCAACTTGTGGTTGAGACCTGGTCATTGGTAGGCCAGTGGGACCTGTCAAAAGTTCAAGCCCCTCGGTCCGCACGAGCTGAGGCAGTCCAGACGTCCGTGTGATGTTCGGCGTTGCTCTTCGGTTCGGTAAGGATCGACGTCTCTCCATTAATGTACTGTACAGGACAGGATGTGTCTCTAGCATGCTAGCCTGCCGATGGTGGATCGACCAATCTCCATGAATAGATTAATTGTACCCTGGAGCACAATATCAAGGGTCTGAAACTCCTTATCGACACCTGGGGGAATTCCAGGAATCGAAGGAACGAGAGATGGGGAATACCGAGGAACATGTGGTGTGGAGCGTTCGTGCGCCACAGAACCCTGGAAAACTAAGGAGCCAGGAACCGGAAATTTAGAGAAGAGGGGAAGATTTAAAAGAAAGAAAAAAAAAACAAGAGTGTGCCATTGATGTCATGTCATTTTCTTATCATAGACTCATGTGAAATCATTGGAACTACACGTTTTGAACCCCTCTCCCCACTTGTGACACCCGTCGCAGCTCAATCGCATCGACACCTCACCCCAGACCCGCCTACAACGCTAGGGCCAACCCGAGAAAACTCAAGGCCCCGATCATCGACGCGGTGAGCGCCGTAGGCTGTGCCGCCATCCCGCTCGAGACTGAAGTCGCCCCGGTCTTGGTGGCGCTCATGGGCCCGGTCGTGGTCGCCGTCGCCGTCGCCGTCAGAGCACCTGCCGAGATCTGCGATTTCACCACGGACATGTAGCTCTTCACGTCCGTGGGAAGACTGCTATACCAGGCCGGGGTGGTCCCGGCGCTGAACTGGCTCGCGAGTATACTGCGCGACTGCGGGTCGATCAGTTCCCAGATCACGGTCATAGGCACGACTGACAGAATTTCGGGAATGAGGGATTTGGGGGGTGCCGAGATATTCTCGAAACGAGCCGTGGCCGTGGCATTCGACGTGATTTGGGCTCTGTAGCTCATGTCAATGGATAGTGCAGATGGTATCAAGGATCCACAGACAGTGCACTAGACAGCGATGCCATATTGAAGCCGCTCTCGGTGGCAGTGGCATCTCGTCGCTGGGGCTCAGCTCCCCGTACCGTCACCGCAAACCACAGCAGTATTGATGTAAATCGCATTGCGACGGTAAAGAAAATGTTCAAGAGAGTGGGAATTGCAGGCCAACAGCATATATCAAATGCTTGACCCCTCTTGGCTGCCGATCCGGCCTTCCTCGGTGCCATATTCTCCGCTGAACGTAGCGAGGCAGGCTAGTTTGGCCCAATGGCTTGATCGGGCGGAGAATTGGATCCCGTTGCATCTAGACCCATTTCCCTGCTTTTGCCATTCCGGTGTAGCCGAGGATCACAACGTTTTCATGATACAGGTGGTAAGCAGAGTCGAGGAATCTGTGAGAAAGGAGCCGAGCCACATCTCTGGTCAAATATGGGAATGAGTAGGGAGGACCAGGCCCGATGGTATTGATCGACTGAACCTCCTGGAGTTATCTTCCTACATAGACATGAGGTGTGTGCAACTAAAGAACTTATCTCGTCAGGCAGACGGACAGGATAGGCTCGCTTGTTCAGACAGCAACACATGCGTCAGTAGTTTCTGAGTCTACATTCGTGATGAATCAGGTAGACTCAGAAATGTGGCAAGGTCATTGACAATTCTGTGACAATTCCTCGTCAGACGAAAAATGTAATTTTTGAATTTTCAGTTTCCCGTTTGAGCATTTCTTAGGATCGAAAAAGTGCTTCGTCTGGAGAGAAAAGATGTGTTATCAACGAGAACATTAGCCAGTTTGGAATTGACAGTTGAAAAGTGGATATAAGACATTCACCGCAAAAATTTTTATCATGCAGAATGGATATTTCACAAGATTCATAATGCCTCTTCGTATACTAAAGAAGACCTGAGCGAACTGACCGCATTGATGAGAAAAGCTGTCATAGTAGCTCTTCAATACTCACCTAAACAGTTACCCAAACAACTAATTTCAGATTCGATCGAATAAGCGACTTATAAGCTATGTAGACTACCACACAAAGTGACATTTCTTTTGCGCGTCCCGAAAGACACTATGGGTGATGAGTGTCTCACATAGTTCCGACGGCTTCAGAAGGCAAGAGGTGAAAACATCCCATGTAGAAATGCAAATGGTATGGCCTAAAAACCAGCGGAGTATCCTTTCCGGGATCTGCTCATGACACGAATAAAGTTTAGTAGCCTTAAAGAATGCTCAATTGACAACTAAATCAGCGTATCAGGTGACGAGATTGGAACTCTTTGTGCCCTCTTGTGCCGTCGATGGTAGCATGGAATGGAGTGTGGTATGAAGATCGAATATAGCGGCGATGACGAGGATAACGAGAGCCACGATAGCCGCGACGGCGACGAAGTGGTTTTTGTGGATAGTCAACTAACAACCCAATTCCAAACGATGATGGGGAGGTCGAATTTTGTAAGACGTGTTCTGTCTATACCCACCCTACAAAGGCTTGCAGTGTGCTGGACGACGAGATGGTTGGACACCCATCCTAACATATTAGTGTCGGGAGATGAGAAGCGAGATAGCTTTGCTTCCCTCGACCTTTATTTCATGTCAAATTTTTCACTTTCAAGTAAACTTGGGTACTTGATAGTTCCTCGTGGCACTAGCATTGTTCTTTCTTTGAACCTTCGAATATCAAGTCTCCCCAAGTGTCTGAGCCTTTCGTTTCTTTGAAAATTCTTGTCTTCTTAAGTTTTCGATGCGTGCGAGTGCTTTGGAAGTTTGCGTTCCCACTTTCCTTCACGTTCTTATGTCTTTTGAACAAGTCAGTCATAAATGTGACCTTTGCACAGCGCTAGAAGGTGAATGGGTCTCTTTCATTAGCTCTCAACTGTGGATCACCATGACAAGGTGATTGAAACCGTTCTCGCTCAAAAGGCTTGGAGTATCTAACGATTCTACAGCCGTGAGTCAAAGTCTACAGTACAAGACAATGTATAAAAAAAAAAAGAATCTCAAATTGGATATCTCAAAATCATCGTGATAGTCGTAATAATAAAACAAGGCTGAGAATCAAATCCAACGACGCTGAATCCGTTATCATGAAATGAGCTTAGACGTCCTGCTTCTTGGCCATATCGGCCTCAGCACCGCGCTGGCGGACCTTGCCCTCATCGTGCATCTCGCGGAACTTCTCCTCCTCTGCGCGGTCACCACTGATGGCAGCACCGACGGAACCGATGGCACCCTGAGCACGGTTCTGGATACCCTCACCCCAGTCCTGGAGCTGGCCCTTGGCCTCCTGCTCCTTGCCAGCGGCGTTCTGCTCGGCGCCAGTGCGGCGCAAGTTCTCATTGCCGATCATGTTGCCAATGGCCTCCTTGGTGGAGCCAATGGTCTGGTCCCAGGAACCGTCCGAGCGCTTCTCGTTGTCCTTGGCGGCCGCGCCAGTGTTAGGGTCGGCAGTGAAAGGCCCCAGTTTGGCGGTGGTGTGGGAGTTCACGTCCTGGGCTTGGGCCTTGGCCTGGGCAGCTTCACCCTTGTTCTGGTGGATGTTAGTGTTTATGGTCGATAAAGAGAAGATACGGGACTCGATACATACCTGATATGAGGAGTCACCAGTGACAGCACCGAAGGCACGCTGAGCGGCGCCAGTGGCGGCGTTCACGTAGGAACCGAGAGTAGAAGAGTTGCTGTTATCCGAAGACATGACGATGGTGTTGTAGTGAAGTGTAGTATTGAATGTATGTAGGAATAGATGATGATGGTCTTGGAAATGTTGAACTGTGTTTAACCCCAAAGACACCTTCCCCTCTTATAGATCAACAAAGCAACGCGTACCTGAATCTCGAGGCTATCAACAGTGACATCATCCAGTGATGTCACATCACGTGACACAAGCCTCAAGGTGTCAAAGTGCGTCATGCAGCCCAATGAAGTGGACCTGGAATATTCTACAGTGGATCACAGGCTTGACATCTCCAGCCCAGGTGACACCTAGTGGCGGTTCTCGTCAACGGTGGTTCGACATTGATGATGAAATGATACAGCCGATCGGCTAAAACTATATTTGTAGTATAATATGTCCAAATCCCATGACGCCAGACCTGTCGCTCGCTGCAAATGGCAAATCGAAAACTCAAATGCAAAAAAACACAAGCGCTCTAATCATATTTGAGACCCCGTCTCTTTCACCAGTGGCAGATTCCGCCCTCGCTGTCGTCCGCTGTCCATGTCCCGCATAGACCGACAACTTCGAGATGACCATCCGGATGCTCTCCGACTTTACTCAAGGACGCAGAAGCTGCGACCCCGGGACTGTTACTGAGTAATCTTCGCGCCCAGGCGTCAATAGCTGGTTCCCCAGTCTCATCGCGCGCTTGTTTCAAGAACGGGATCAACGCGGTGCCGCCTGTACCGCGTAATTTCTTCTTGTCCTTCGGGACCGCAGTAGCCAGGTTCATAGGAGCTGGTTGATCCGAGCCAGCGGAGTGAGAGCTGGCACGGGCCCCGCGAGACTGTATAATGATGTACCGTGACACAATTTGGATGTGCTTGTCACGCATGGCACGTAGCATCGAGAGACATGCATCATATGCAAGTCGCAGCGCAGGGTCGGTGCGGTGTGCCTCTACAAATGCGCGGATGTTGGCGATCGAGTCGATGTCCTCCAGGAACCGACGGTGAGGACCGGGCATGTAGCCTCGCATATCATGAATGAAAGAGTGCCGAGACTTGGAGTCGTCAGAGGCATTGCGGCCCACGCCCGTCGGTCTATGCTCAATGCCTAGCACGATGTCGAAGAATTGGATCAAAGAACTCTGCGCATTACTACCGCCACCGTACTGGCGGTATTCCGGGGGTTCCGACCATCGTCGTACAAGAGACCCTTGGGAAGCCCGGCATCGGCCATATTCTTGCTGCCGGCCAGGTACGGGCGAATGCGGTTGTAGAAGATGTAGGGATCACAGTTGTCGTACATGCGCTGCAGGAGCGCAGTGATTTCGTCTAGGATCTCTGCCATTTGCTGCAGACACTCTGTTACCACTCGGATTTTGCCAACCCGAGCGGCAGTCATAGCCTGAAGCATGAGAGGGATGGTCGGGGCACCCCGGGCTTCGATAGCTACCGATACCAAATAGAACCATTGTTCATCTAGTGACCCAGTAAATGTCTGTAGACAAGCAAGATTATCCAGATCGTCGGCCGGCTCGTCCGGGAAGATCGGCTTGTAGTTCCAGAGACAGACTCCGGCGTAAGTTGCCACGGGTGGCACCTCGAGTCGTTCGCAGACTTGAAACAATGGGACTGTTAATTGCGGAGGGATCCTCTGTTCACGGATGAATCAGCATCTGATAAGTAAAAAGGCTCGATGGCTTGTATGGTAAGTTACATACCTCGGCAGGACGGTCACCACCCCAGACATAGCCGTGAAGCATAAAGACTAGTACGACATATGCTCGCCGCCACTCGGCATCTGTCTGCAGATGTGCTGTGGACAGAACGGGCAGACGATCAACCAAGCCTCGTAACCGCTTGCTCAGGAGCAAAGGCTGCAAATTCGCGGCAATTGCCTCCCACTTCGCGTAGTATGGATCTGGCAGGACTTCCAGCGGAGACTCCGGAGAGAGGAAGCCATGTTCCGGTGAGATGCCGTAGTCTTCAAGAGATGGTACTGGAGGCAGCATATCGGTGTGAACTGATCAAAGAGATCTATAGTCAAGGAGAAAGATGGCGGGCACAAAAGTCCCTAGTATCGTGTGACGCAGACAAGAGTCACTCTCATGCGGATCTTATTTCCGTCGATGCTCCAAGTCGAGAGTTTCCTTTGTTAAGTCCAAATTCACGTCAACTCCACGAATGTCTTTTGACGGTAATAAATTCGAACAGAAGCTAGGTGGTTGCTAGGGAAAATAAAAGGGCCCGTCGAAGCCAGGCACAAGGTCCTTGTGCTGAGAGGGACAGGGAAGAAACGGAAGTGGGTGGCGGTTCCAGAACGCAACAGTCTCTGGCGGAAAGGCTATTGACCGGATGCGAACGGGAGAAGTGGCACACGCGGGAACCAACCTCTCTGAGTGGAATCAGTCTTCAGGATTATGGTAAAAGATGATCGTCTGATCAGTTCGATGAATCGAAACCAAAAATTCAATTTGATCGGATTCACCGAGATTTATCAATTCCTGGAATCCGTGGATTCACCGAGAGCACGTAATTCCCCGTAAGCATCATTTCTAAGCACCGGCCGAAAGGCATCCAAAGACCCCTCCTGGACTCACCCGGGTACTGGCGGGGCGAGTCCGATGTAGGACGCTCTTTGTAGGCCATTCGAGAGCGACCAGCATGTCCGGGCCATTTCTTTTTTTTTTCTCGGGGCAAAGTGGACCACCCGGTGAGGAGGAAAAGGAGACAGACAAGAAGCTCTAGGTTCATTTTAGATGAGTTTATATCGACCCACCCGCCTCCAACGGGCCCCGGTCCGCTGCATCGAGCGGGAAATTGAGTGCAAGCGATTGAGGTTCCACATTACGTCCGCGCTAGTGCACTAGCTTGAGTGCTAGAGAATGATCCGGAGGCCCTGCTCACGCCGCGTTTTGCGGCATTTTGGTGCGGGCAAGGGGGCTTTTAGTGGCCTCCCAGTGCGCTATCGGTGAGTTAAGCGAGAATCCGTGTGTGTTCGCGAGCACCCACGCTTCTCCAAGGTGGAAGACTGTGGCGATCCCCAGGTTCCGGCCGCCAACGTCATCTGAGAAGCTTGACTCGAACTGGGGGAAACCCTCAAGACGACACATGACTTTCGATGGAGGAACTGTCGAATAGAAGAATTATTTTCTTGAGTGAGAGAGCGACCGTACGAAAGGCTCCTATCTTCTCTTGTTTTAAGGAAGTCCCGGATGTTTTCAGGGAGGGTGTTGAGTGCCTGATATGTAAGGCCACAACGGTCATTCGTTAGGCCATCAGACATCGATGCGTATGCGAACTTGTCTAGCAGAACGACTCGGGCAAAGGAACATAAAGGATCTATAAGGGCTTTTGAAAGATGCCTTGAAAAGACCTTGAGTAACAACCGAGGAAGTTCTGACGACTACTTGAGGTTGCCCCAGATTTCACAGGAAGAAAGGAACACTTAAAACGTAAATTCTGATTAAATTCCTATCATGTTTCTTTTAATATTACCAATGACCCATCTACATGGTCTACTCAGTATACAGGCCTTGTCAATAAAACTACCATCCTTGGGCTCATCGTAGCCAGTAACCACGACGGATTGCCTGATGAAGAGGTGATGCCTCTTGCACGAGGGAAGGATTGGGTGACCGTGGTCGAGGTACCTCAACCGGGAAGATGTTCTCTGAAACCATGGGAATCTTCATCGTGCGAAGAGATGTAAGATTGGGAAAGCGAATCGTGGGATCAAAGCTGATCAGAACGAGAGCCTGGTGGTTGGACGGCAGACCGGCAGATGAGACAGAGTAGATCATGGACCGCTCATCGGAAATCGCGCGCACAGAGCTGACACGAGAGTCGGGACAAAGGAGATTATAGATCTCAGACGGTGTGTCGTCGCGGGGCCACATGTGCACGCCGCAAGAGACGAATCGATCCTCGGAGCCTTTGACGGGTTGGCCATTGACTTGCATGGGACGGAAGAGCATCTTCGGAGCACCCTCAGTTCCTCCGTCATCGATGGGATTTTTGCGCTTTCGTGATACTGTTCTGAGGCGGAGTCGGTCTTTGGATCGTACCCCGTCGGCCTGAGGGGCAGGATCGTTGACGAGATCGACAAAGGTTGCAGATGCGAGGTGATAGCTGCGGTGTTTGGTACGAGCGGCAATGAATTCCAGTCGTTTCGTTGGATCATGGTGATGCTCGTATTCAGCGTGATAATTCCTGCGTAGCCTCTTTTCGGGTCTTTGGTTATAGGGCTGGTGATTCCCGGTAAGATCATTCGGATCATCATCCGCCCACGTTTCCGCCTCTTCTGGTGTGGGTAGCGGTTCAATGTAGTTTGTGCGATGGTTTTCACTCTTGCCACCACGCCATTCTCGACGACATTCAAGAATTACGGGCCGACCGGTCGTCTCATCTACACGAATCGACAAGTCTGTCCACATCTCGTTGATAGGGCCCTCGCGATGCTCACGGCGCCAGAGCCTCCCCTTCCATTTGCACCCCTTTTCTCGGGGTGTATAGCAGAACCAGTGATAGAATGAAGAATATCGCTCATCGTCGTCTGAAGCGACTTGGGTCGAGACCGCATAGAGATGCTCCCGATACATGTCAAAACAGAGCGTTTGACCTAGATCCCCGTCGACGACCCGGTCCAGAGGGAATTCAATTTCCTCGGACGTAGCCAAATCCTTTCCGCATACCGACCAGACTCCGCTCGAGCCGTGGGCAGATGTGAAGGTGCCATACCAAATGTAAGCGCGGCTATGGCGGACAAAGATAGGGGAATCCGTGGGAATAGCCTTTTGAAGCAGCAGGCGCTTCCTTCGAGGCTGACCCGAGCGGCGGTCCATGTCGATCGCCAGCAGAACATCCTCTTGAGCATTTTGGCGTGCAAAGCGGAAGGAGACAATGCCATCATTATAGTGGAGCAGAGTGACCTGATCAGCGAGACCCAGGCCAGCCAGGCCAAATCCCAAGCGGGAGATCAGTTCGCCGAGGTTCAACACACGTTCCTGGCAAGCTACACGATGCACATCCAGCAGGCGGATTTCATCCCCAACGCGGTAGCACAGAACGCCTTGATTATAGAGAAAGTCGGCCCCGTAAGCTAAGACAGATACAGCATATGGGGCGGCGGTGGCAATTGCCTCATGGATGTCAAAGCGAAGCCCAACCGCCTTCCGAAACCCGGCCTGGGCGGCCCAGGCAGATTGGCCCTCTTTACTGTGAAGCAAGGTGTTCTGTGACGCGGGTTAGTCATTGGGGTTGTTTTGAATGTGGTTGGGTGGCGTTTCGGGGCCAAGCGGGAGGGGGAAGAGGCTCTGAGCCTTGGGGGCTCTAGAGCTGCGGATCTCTGGAGGCTCTCAGGCTCTTAGGCCCGCATCTCAGACTTGGAGCTCACCTGAACTGTTTTGCGGGCAATGAGGTCACTATCCATGAAATCATGGAGAGCGCGATTAGTGCGGCTCAGGTTAATACAATCGCGGTCGTCCAGCGACGTGGCGATCTGGTAAAAGACATCGAAGGGAAGGGAGTCCAGACTCCTAGATGCCGGCATGGCTCAGGGAAAGAAAATAAAATTATGGAAGGGATTATTGAGGCATCTCGCAAGTATGGGGGTGATGCCCGGGTGCAAGCTATAAAGCAAAGGAGTGTGTCTTGGAGGCTCAAGTGGAGGCTCAAATCGATCACACAGCCCCCCTCCCCATCGATGATCGATCGACACCACGACTCGCACTAGCACGCAATACATTCTCAGCCAGCTCGGAGTGGTGGAACCTGACCGGCTCACCTTGCCCATCAGTGAGGCTCTGCGTATCTGGCCCCCCTTTTAACAGAGCTTGGGGCTCCACTGAACTCCGCGAGTCTCCGAACTTCTCGTCTGACTGTGCGGCTCATTTGGAAACCCAGTGTCTCAAAGAGATCGCCGGTGCGTTTCCTGTGGGGCCTTGGAGGGAGTGCAGCTCGTGTGATCTATTCGCCGTGGCTCTCGCTATATTTTCTGGTTTGGGTATTCCGTCCTCTTCACCGTCATGTCCCCGCAATTCTGTAAGGGCGCCGGCTCATTTGCCTCATTTTGGGCCCACGCCACTTACTCTGGAGCATACGAATCCCATGGGAGCCTCATTGCTAGTCTAGGAATAATCTAAGAATAACTGCGTGCGCAGGCGTAGGTCAGGTGAGTCCACGTGTCCGCGCCATCAGGATTCGGACTTTGCTCGATCAGGGCAGTAGGCGAGGTACTCTGCATCTCGCCGGACAATCCAAATGGAAATTGTATCTCCGAAGCTCCGAATTCGTTCCGCGTTGGAGAAGGTATGCCATAGGTACCGTTTGCCGGCACGAACCGCGGACTAACCACCTATAGCCATGACCTGAAACACACATTCAATGAGCACCCTTACGAATCTTCTCCGTGATCTGAGCCCGGGATACACAGGAGATGATACAGAGTAAAGCCACGTGACAAACGGTGCTGCCTGCAGCCCTACGAGAAGAGTGGAGTTGCAATGTTCGGGAATCGGCATTGGGTCCATGGTTTGCCCGTTGTTTTTGGCCTTGGGGCGTCAGGTCCCTCAGGGCAATTCCTCTCCCGGTTTCCTTGATCTGGATCTGTATCTGTATATGACTCGGTCCCAATCACCCTTTAATCATTAGCGTCCCAGTTAGCCGCTCTCATCAATCCGATCTGCGCGACCCACCAGTCAGCCAGCCCGATGCTTAACAAGAAAATGAAAGCCACCCCACGTCTTTGCCTTTTCTTCCCCTCTTTGATCTTTTCATACGATCTCCTTCTTTCCGAGATTTTCTGAGCTTCTTTAAAGTCTCAGGACTATGTACTATCCACCTCCAGGACCTCCTCCGGGGCCTCCGCCTCCCTGGACTCCTGGTGGCCAGCATTCGGGTACTAATTGGCAGCGTCCGCCTCCCCCGCCTCAGCCCTACCACGCGCCCTATCAAGGGCACTATCAACGGCCCTCTTACTCGGGGCTTGCTCCCTACCCCCAGCAGCTCGGTCCGCCTTCACATTCACCCTATGCGCATACGCCTTCGCCTCAACCATACGGCCATGCTCCGTCACCTCAACCTTACCATGCTCCGTCGCCTCAACCTTACGCCCACACGCCCTCTCCTGGTCCATATGGACATACCCCGTCTCCACAGCCGGTAAATGGTCCCGGTGCCTATCGGAATGGTAAGCGTTACGAGAAAAGAAGACTGAAACAAGAATGCTCCGAAGTATCCATGCTAATCATCGTAGGGCCAATACCAAGCCCTATGAAGGTGCCCCCAGCGCCGCCGCAAGGCTACCAGCACTTCGGCGCTGGCGCACCGTCCAATTACAACTTCCAGTACTCTGCATGCACAGGAAGACGAAAGGCCCTACTGATCGGTATCAACTATACCGGACAGCCGAATGCACTACGCGGCTGCATCAACGATGTCACAAACATGTCGTCATTCCTCCATGACCAGTACGGTTATCGTCGCGAAGACATGGTCATCCTCACCGATGATCAGCGCAACCCGATGAGTATTCCAACCAAGGCCAACATCATTCGTGCTATGCACTGGCTAGTCAAGGATGCTCAGCCTGACGACTCTCTCTTTATCCATTTCTCTGGCCACGGCGGCCGCACGCCCGACTTGGATGGTGACGAGGACGACGGATTCGACGATGTGATCTACCCGCTCGACTATCGTGTGGCAGGCCACATCGTCGACGATGACATGCACGCCATCATGGTTCGACCGCTACGGCCCGGTGTGCGATTAACTGCCATTTTTGACTCCTGCCACTCCGGTACCGCCCTCGACCTGCCATACATCTATTCCACCCAGGGCGTGCTGAAGGAGCCAAACCTGGCCAAGGAAGCAGCTCAAGATTTATTCAGCGTGATCACCTCGTACGGACAAGGCGACCTGTCTAGCGTCGCGTCGACTGCGATAGGCTTCTTGAAGAAAGCGGCCAACGGGGGCCAAGCGCGTGAGCGCACCATCATGACCAAAACCTCACCAGCCGATGTGGTTATGTTCTCCGGATCCAAAGATACACAGACATCGTGAGTTACCCTGCCGTATACCGCGAAAACCTGACTAACCATGTCCCCCCCCCCAAAGAGCGGATACGTTCCAGGACGGACAGGCACGTGGTGCCTTGAGTTGGGCGTTTATCAAATCTTTGCAACGGTGGCCTCAACAGAGCTACCTGCAACTTTTAAACACAATCCGGGCGGAGCTCGAAGGGAAGTATACGCAAAAGCCGCAGCTGAGCTGCAGCCATCCACTCGGTAAGTTGATCTGCGGTGGCACCATATAGGGAGTCGGCTGACTCGTTCGACAGACGTCAATCTCCGTTTTGTGATGTAGAGGCGTCGATCGCATGGAGATTAATCACGCCATGGCGCATAGAAACCCTCCGGGGACAAAATCATCCTTCGTGGCTTCTTGCGCCTCAGCTTGCACACAACCCCTCACGAATCTCTGCGGGGGGTGGAGCCCAAGTGTTACCTGTTTCATACACCATGGGGCGGATCACGGCTCACCCACACGATTCAAGAGCTCCGGGGCCTCGTGTGCTCCAATGCTCGGTTTTGGTTTGTCGGTTCCCTGGTCCCAGCGCTGGTAGAATACCCACAACGGATTGCGCAGAGTCAGAGCGAGTAGCTACAGAATCACCGAACCGCAGATTGATTGAGAGTAGGAAAGCAGGGCTGAGATGAAATCTCATCCATTCAATGGCTCACGCTGAATGTATAAGCTCCATCACGTTTGTGGTAAACTTAAGGACCCGAAGGTCCTCCATTTGCACGACGCCCCCTGAGGCCGGCACCGGACCAATAACGTCGCCAGATTGGGGCGGCAGAAGATCCCGGTGGAAACTGTGGACGAGTCCCACTCGATTCCTGGTTTTTTCTATTTTTTTCTTTTTTTTTTCTATTTTTCTGCTTTTAGAACCCTACGGAATCTCTGGGTATCGGTAACCAGAGTTGACACATGCGAACACGTCTTTTCAACGCGTTTTCACGGGCAACGTTGGTGGTTATATGGGGGAAGAGGCTGTGTGCCGCGTCACCCCTTCAGGTCCTCTCAGGATATGCAGGGATGCGTCAGAAATGCAAGACACCCAGGTTGAGTTGATCTGATTACCTCCGAGACAGAGCTCCGCTCGGACCTTGAAACAAAAGTTACCCGAAAATTGGAAGTGAAGATCTCCACCGTACACCTCTCGCTTTCGGCAAATGTACAGTAATCGTAAAAGCTTGGAGAAAGACGACCTTTCGAGCGTACCACGTAAGTTTAACGACACAATCACATCCCCAGAAGGCGCATCGTCCCGTGCAAATGCTCAATCGAGAAGTAGAGATTGAAACATGAAATTACAGTCATCTATTTGTTACACGAATCCGGCGCCTCGTAGTCCGCGAACTAAAGCAATGTCTTGATCCACTCTTACCTAGTCTCTTTCGGAATACGATGGATCTGAGCTATGGGATAGTTCTTTTTCTTTTTTCCTTTGTCCAATTTCGATTCTTTCACCCCCTCAACTCCCCCTTGTGTGATTTCGTGTTCTGCATAACGAAGATGTTGTCGTCCACCAACAGCTCATACTCCTCCAGCAACTGCTCTTCCGACCCTCACCTCCCCTACCAACACCAGCAGCCTCTCTCCACACTCTCGCTGGGCTCACAACATCCTCGGAAAGCCTCGATGCGTCCCAAGTACCCGCGATTTTACGCCTCGCCCATGGACGACGGCTCTGAGAGCCCAATTCAGGCCTATGGACTTGAGCAGCGCGAGCCTTCAATTTACGAACGGCCGAGATTACTGCGCCGAGTTTCACACGCCCTAGACGATATCAAGGAGGATTTGGCCTACCAGCTGGATGCGCGCGAAACCGCCAACAAGATCAAGCGCCGCTCGACTTTCTTCTTGGATCCCCATTTCAATATCGCCGAGGAGAATCGTCCCGAGACCTCCGCCGGAACATCGCGGTCCCGCCCTATGTCTATCATGTCCGTTGAAGCTTGGACGGCACCCCAGCGTGGACTGAGTCGCCGCCTGTCTCGGCGCTTGTCAATCTTCGGACGTAAGACGCCCGAGGGTTCCCCAATGGCGAGCATCTCCTCGCCTAATCTGATCGGGTCCTCGACCACATATGCCTAGGCGCGGCCAAAGAAATTCAAATGACAACGAGGCGATGGTTGTTGCAACCCAAAAATGGCGAAAAATGTCATCCGACAATATCGGCGACCCATGCAGCTGACGGCGACGATCACGCATGTCTTAAAAACCACATGGAAAATCACACGAAGATCAGAGGTGTTCCGGTCTTTTGGGGAGTTTTAATTTTGTTCTATATTGGATTGGGGCGGATTGTTTTTCACTGGATTTTTATATATGCGACTACTCTAATCTGTTGGCCTGGGGATATCTGCCACTGTATTTACTATCATTGATCTGCGCATAGCTTGGGTGTTTGGGAAAATTTAGATTTTGGTTTCATTCATTGAACTCTCAACTGCATATCTCACGTCAACCTTGAGCTAGGGTCGTCATCGGGTCAAAAATTAGGTCTGAAAAAACGCCATCACGAGCGCCACATGCGGCACTTGGAAGACTGGTGGACCGACGTGCGTCAGCAATCGGCTCTAAAAATAAATGCCCGATAGCCTCTTATCCGAGCAGTCCAAGGGAAACAGGAGACCTCCATCAACTTCACTTGTTCCAGGGAATGAGGAAAGATACCAATGCCCTAATCTCCATCAAAAGACTCTGTGTATACTATCTACGGCCCGTCTTGTCGGTCAAGGCTACTTCGTCTCCCCACTCTACTCCACCAGCTAGACTATCACTGGCCCATGGCCTGCCTTGGGGTTCTTTCCGATCTCGTGATTACAGATTGTGTCTCAAGATGCCAGGCAGGGGACTACGGTACCGGTGGTCCTTGGATCACAGTTCCCCGAGGCTGACGGAAGAGGCCCGAGACGATGTAAAACATCAGGCAGCAGCTTTCCGACGGTGTGTTCATTGTAGCTATTCCTAGTATCGGGTGTCACCTAGCTGCGGGCCCTTGCTTCTGCCGCTCACCCCACACATGATGAGAGTATGCGAGGATGGGAAAAACACCAGGTCGGAAGGCGGTATCTGGTCTCCCTGAGTAAGACTGTCACACTATTCAGGAGCCGCATTAGAGCATATGGATTGTGTATCACCTTGGAATCTGCGACTGATCATCTTGATGAAAGAACAAGCGATTGTGGGAATGCTGCAGGTGCGGGGTACCTTTGGATCGGGCCACTATTCATTAGCGAGATGATATGTACGACACCCCAATGATATCACTACATGTATAGCATTGACATTCGTGGGTCATCCACTCCCAATGCAACGAGGCCCTTTGTTCGTTATGACGCTACAATACACATCCCTTCGTAGAAGGGAAAGTTTGGAAGTGATTAAATTCTCTAGCCAACATTCGAAATCGTCGTGTATGTGGGTATATCAGAGCCCAGCTCTACATGCTAGAATGTCATACATATTCTTTTCCAGGTAAAGCTCCGCTCCAGCCTGATCAAAATATCAGCTGAACTCAATGTGCTTTGCATTCACTGGCACAAGTCTCTTGTTGATGGCAGACTTCTCGATTTGCTCGTCTTCACGGTCGATGTATTTTTGAGGGCGGCGTCTGCAAATCGCATCCGGCTCTCCGACCACAATAAGGGACGGGTTGCTGCGGTAGTAGTCATCGATATCCTCGAGACTTCGGTTGGCTGCCAGCAAATGTTAGTTAATGCATATGAGATCTCTGTCTCGATACTGACCTGTTTCTGGATAGAAGAGGTAGAGAATGGGCAGGAATGCGGCATTGGTTACTGTCCATACGATCCCTAGTAAGTTGTCAGCAGAGGCAAAGCACAGCCCAAGGCAGTCGACTGTCTCACAAAATTTCCAGCCAATGTTCTGGATACCAATGGGCGTGATCTGGACAATGACAAAGTTCGTGATCCAATCAATTGCAGTCGCGATGGCAGCACCCTTGGTTCTCATGGGCAGAGAATTGATCTCCGTGGGATACAGCCATGGAACCCCAAGCATGCCAATTCCGAAGCTACCATGGAACTAAAAGCTGGTCAGCAGGCTGGCTATCTCTGTGATTGATGCGGAAGGGGACTTACGAGGAAGAAGAACACAATCGAGGCCTTGCCAAACACAACCCCATTGCTGCGGGTCTCCACAAGGTAGAGCAGGATCGTAATAATGAGAAAGCAGAAGAATTGGCCGGCTGTCGACAAAAGCATCAAACCACGACGACCCATTCTCTCAACCAATAGTATGGCGAGGCCGGAAAACATCAAGTATGAGATGGCGTTGCAGGCAGTCAAGAGACGGGCCATGCTCTCCTCCATTCCCACCGCAGTCTCCAGGACCGTTGGCAGATAGTAGGACATAATGTTGATACCACCCATTTGCTGCATGAACTGACTGCCAGCACCGAGAAGCAATCGGCGAAGAGTCTTGGTATCATTCGTGCTCTTACTCTTGAATAGATCTCTCCATCGCATTGCATTCTCGCGCTCGTATTGAATGGTGAACTCGATTTCGTTGCGCTGAGCAATGACGAAGGGATCATCTAGCGACTTAGCTTCGAGGCAAGCGATGACCTCCACGGCTTCCTCTTCTCTGTCATGAGCAAGAAGCCATCTAGATGTCCTTAGCTGCCATTCGTTGGAAAAAAGAAGATATGTCGCACTTACCGAGGAGACTCAGGAAGCCAGGGAGTAGTAGTCCACAAAATCAATAGAAAAATGAACTGGAATGCGAGGGGGAATCGCCAGGCAATGGCACCACCGGCGAAGGAAAGGCCGTAGTTGATCCAGTTGACAAGGCAGTAACCTGCGATATTCATCATCATTTCTATAATCACCAGCTTTCCACGCCATTTCACTTGTGAGGTTTCTAAGAATGGAACAATGATAAGTGACTTGTTCATTAGATTCTTTTGAAACTTCAAGCGGAGAAACTTACCAGTCTGCCACACAGGAGCTGTCGCGGTGTTGATACCATTTCCGACACTAGAGAGATTCCAAATTAGCTTCTTGCATATCTGTTCTCAGAAGTCGTTTTTTTACCCCAGAATGATACGCCCTATGAACATCTGCTCCAGACTGAACGAAGTGAATTGAAGGATGGTTCCCACAGCCATAATTGTCGTTCCCAGCAAAATCGCCTTCTTTCGGCCTAAGTTTTCGCCAATTGTAAAGGCAAAGATGGCTCCGAAGAAACATCCCATATCGTAGATGGCAGTCACCGTGGATAGCGTCTTGGTCTTGGTCGGGCCGACGAGGTCATGGACTTGGAGGAAGTCCTTTGAAATCACGACACCACCTGCGATGCGTTTTTTAGCCCAAGAGCCATTATCAAGAGCTTCCCACAGTGCACTGACTGAAGACTCCCTGATCGTAGCCAAACAGAGACATGTCGGTTGCGCACGCAACCTATTAGCACTTTGTCAATGGAAATCACCAATGCAGCTATTGCAAAGAGCATACTGTAACCCAAAAAGTGAGCCATCCTCCCGTCAGCCCAAAAAAGGGCCTTTTCTTTTCCGCTATAACTGTCATCATTGGTAAGATGCAATAGACATGTAGGCCTGGTCCAAAAGAAGGTTGATGACAATGGCCTGATTTGTTCCGCCAGTACCACTGGAGAGAAGGGAACCTATCGTGGGGATACTAATAAACAGTTATATATGTCCTGGATCAGTCCTGGTCCGGTAATCCGAAAAAGTAAATGTAAGGAGTATGACTGGGACCATTCCAGGTCCTGGCCAGATGGTTCTCGACCTTGCCCCAAGTCCAGGAGGAGGAGGGGGAAACCCGGAGGTAATTGAAGCGAGCCCCATAGAATGGAAGCCAGTGGCTGACGATAAGGTAACCGGAAACGCCCAAAAGAGCAGATCGGGTGGGGATGGCGCAAGATTGGCTTCCCTAGAGATCTGCGCGGGCCGCCCAAACGTGGAGTTGCGTCATGCGTGGATCTTGGGGAAGATCTGGGGTCACTCTTATGTTTCTTTTGCATATTACACTATTTTCTCGTCCATAAAAGCATGGAATTGGTGGGATTAAATGACTCGACTCCGTTGTTTCCCTGTCACCTTTGACGTTTGAACTTTCGTCCTCCTTGATTTGGGACATCTGGAACTCGGCATCTACGCCACTTCAAGGGGCAACGCCACGCACGATGGTCCCCCCCTGTTTCGGCTTTCGTTATCTTCTCGGCTCGGCCATCTCCGTGGTGATGTCGATTCGAGGAGCTTGGACTTAGGTTCAAAGGCTCTGTTTGGAATTTTGAGTTTGAATAGTTTCTATAGCAATGGTCAGGCCTGGTTGTCAACAGAACCATTTGCTACTCATTTTCGGAACCGACGAATTTGTTAGTGAACATCTCAAATTGGCCTGGTCTAGAATTGGTCTACGGGCCGGCTTTAAGCTTTTCCAATGGGTTGATCGGGTGGAATGCCTCGTTTGAAGACTTCTGCAAGGGTCGGGCCCGGCTTGAGGCTCCGAAAATGGGATACCTTTGCAGTGGCACATCGGCATGATTCTCGGTATACCTTTATGGGAAATGATTTTTCAATGGGTTTTCTGGACTGAATTATGAATGCGAGTCCTTTAACCCATCTGCTCGAGCTCAGACCGAACCTCCATCGACATCAAATGGACACTTTAGATATCTCTGAAGTATCCCACGCTACATGATAGCGCAAAATACTCGAGTGCCTGCTTCGTCATAGTCCTAGCTTAGGATACATTTAATGACTTCGTCATTCTATCCTTGTTGCGTGCTTGATTTCGTTCATTTTGTTATTCAGTCTCCCGCTTTGGCTGCTCACTTTGTGGTCATTTGTACCAAAACGACCTGCATATTTAATTCGGGAAGACTTTGAACGATTAACCATCGAACCGCTTCTGGCTCACACCTCATATACTCGATTTTCGAAGAGCCCGTTAAACCGTGTTCTCGTTCATTTCCGAAGATCACAGTTCACATGAGTCGAGATTCTTTCAACCGGATGTAAGTATAGCTAGCCTTCTGAGACTATTGTTTTGCTGTTCCCTAGATATGTGTCTCGCTGAACCTGAACCCAATATGTCTAAAGTAACTTAGCAATCAAATGTCATTTCTTGTTAGCCAGACGGCAGAGCTAGTAGTACTAGCGATAAGACTTGCAGAGCCCGCATGGGTGCTTGCGAAGGACAATTTTCAAGCTGTCATGAAACAAAGTCTAGAACAAGTGACTTGCATAATGGGCTTTGAGCTTGCTTAAGGATGCGAGTGGCTGTTGTCCGATTGTAGAATTTCCTCCTTGCGCGAAGTGGGCCTGGGCACTCCGCCTTTGAAGCTTCAGCTGTGCCCAAACTTTGCCCGGTTCCACCACCCCTTCTCCCATCATGGAGTCTACGCAGCCTCCCCCGACGCTCACGAACCCTCGGTTCACATTCGAGCTGGAGTTTGTATCGTCTCTCGCCAATCCGTACTACCTTTCGCACCTCGCGGTCACCTACCCGGCCCTTCTGGGCATCTCACAAGCCGATGAGAACGACGACGATTCTGCAACTTCCCCAGATGCCCAAGCCTTTGCCGCATACCTGGCATACCTCTACTCCTACTGGAAGACACCTGAATACTCTCAATTCCTGACTCATCCCGGCCCAACATTGCGAGCTCTACGACTGCTGCAGGAAGACACTTTCCGCCGCGACATCATTTTGCCCCAAGTCATCGAAGGTCTGGCCGGTGTTGCCATACCCATTGAAAATACACAGAAAGGAGAAGCGGACGCTTCAATGCAGAACGCCGAGACGCAAGGCGAGCAGAATGGGACGAAGACGTGAAGCTAGTGCAAGGTCTTGGCTCTCTTCACTTTTACATCACCATTTCGTCCACTGCAACCAGCTCCGGGGATCCGAAATTAGAAGGATCTACATCGCTTCTCGAATCAACGAAAGTGCCAGTCGTTGGGTCGGTAGTTGAGCAAAGGCTTATCTGCGTGGCTTCATGTGCGACCGAGGCAAGCCGGCCGGGGAGGGTTTGTCGATCGAACACACCAGGAACAGCTCGGGATCCAGGGAAGTTCCATATTAGACGCACTTGAGTGCACGTTCATGGGCTCCGCCGGCGAGCAAGGTTTGCGGGGTTGGGCAGGACCAAGCGCGTAGGACTTGAGTCTGTTTTGGTGACACTTTTTTTCTTCTCCGAGGCAATTGATATGACACGAGACAAAATCTAGTCTCAATTCGCAGTCTAAAATTCTAGTAATGAAGTCCTCCGTAGTGATGAGGAATTGGAGGCCCGGACGTAGTAAATTGGCCGTCTGCGGCCGAGTGCTCCAAGCTGCCCTTCGTTCTCCGACAACAAACTGTCCCGGACCTAAACTCGAGAAAGACCAACGTCAAGTTATCGGTACTTCTATTCCCATTAAATCTATCATCTCTTGAAAGCTTTCTCCTCTCGTCTTCGACCTAATACCTTCGGCAATACGAAATTGAGCCCCACCCCCTGGGGATCGGCCGCCAACTACCTCATCGGACAGCAACGCCCCGTTCCCGTCGACCGTCAACGTTTCCACCCATGGCCACCCCACGAACTTGACTCCCTTCATCATTGCATTACGGCTTCATCGACTCGCTCTCTACAGATCTCGCGCCGAGCGCGCCCATACCGTTTTCATGGAGTCTGTACGCCAGTCGTGCCGGCCGAGGCACCAGCTTTTAACGCTCAAGTGCTATCCCAAATACCAAAAGGGTGTGCCTGAGGTCAAGCCCAACCCCAGTGAACTATCATACCTGCTCTACTATGTGAGCACGCGTCGCAGCAAGTTGACCAAGGTCGGCGCTTTTCTTGAGAAAAGGGTGGCCAAAGATGTTTGGAGGCGCAGATTAGGGTGAGCATCGTGGATGAATCCGGAAACAATCGCCCTTGTCATTCTTGCATGCTAGAGATGGAATTTTGCTGACCCTTCACCATGCAGCAATGTCCAGGTCGCCCTCCATATCTTGACTGCGCTCATCGAGAAACTCCCTCGCGATCTCCCCATTTACGCGCGTTCAGTACTGACTGTCCTCGAAACTGTTCTGAAATCGCATGATGTTTCCCTGGTAGAGGATTCGATCGCTACATTCGAAACATTCTGTTACCACCAGGACGTCGCGACCATTGCCGCAGACCAAGGTCTTGCTCAGAAGTACCAAGCAGTCGTGCGTACGTACGCCGGCTTTGCTGATCCGTCCTCTCCCTCCTATTCTTCCGCCACCCTCAGCCCCGCGGTCGCCATTCGCTGGAGAAATGCCGGCCTACGTGCGATCAAGGGTGTTGTGAGCTCCGAGAGTCTTGCCGCAGATGGTGGCACTTCCCTCCGGATCATTCTGCCCGTCATCTTGGAGAACCTTTATTCTTCAGATGAAGATTTACTTGTGCCATTAAAGGCGAGACTGGAAGAGACTAAGCAAGCCGATAAGACGGAGCGTGATGGGAACCGAAACCGGCGCATGAGTGTCAACACGGTGAATACAGTCGAGACGGCCAACGGAGACCCTGCACTCGCAGCCCAATCGACCGCTGATGTTGACCGACAAGCAGAGATGGATGCGCGGCTGTTGGCTCTGCGTTGCCTTGAACAGATCATCGTCTCAGGTGGTAACCGTGGTCAAATCCGCGTCGCGGCAACAGTCATTCTACAGTTTATCGCCAGCAAGCAATTCCCGCGAACTGTCACTAGAGACGAAACAAGCGCGATTGACCAAGCGGGTAACTGGGCAACCTCCCTGATTGAGCTCATTGCGACATGGTGTCCTGTGCAAATTCGATTTGTGATTCTAGTGATGGCCTTGGAAACCTTACAGGAGACACCACCCAAGGAGGATGCCCTAGACTCGGCATTCACCATTCTTTCCGTGGTGAATTGGCTTCTGAAGTCCTCCGTGAATATGATTGGCTTGAGTGTGATGGATATCCTATTTGGCCTCATGCATTACGTCTCGCGCATTTTATCTCCCTACGACAACGCCGAGGATAGGGAGAAGCACGAGCAGACCCCTGACTCTGCTATCTTCCTCTCTGCCCGGAGAAAGGGCCTGCTTGCTCTTGTGGAACAATGCATTGGCAACTTAGCAACTCATATCTACTATGGCGATCAGGTTGCTGATATGATGCGAGCTATCTTGCGGCGCTTCAAGCCCACACCAACCCAGGAGAATGCTATGCAGTCTTCCTTGGCCACAGTGCATGAGACTTCAACTGCGCCCATTGTCCACGCTGATTCCAACCCCGAGAGCAATGGAGAGAAGGCCCACGGCGACACATTTTCGCACACTGCAGCTAAACAAACTGCTCTCCGAGCCATCAAGGCCATTCTCATCGTGGCAAACCTACGCGCGCCTACAGTTGCTGCAGCCTCCGAATCAAGGAATCCAGTCGGAATTCATGTATGGGAAGGGACACAGGAACTCCTCCGAGACCCCGATCATGAGGTTCGCCACGCATATGCCGAGGCCTTTCTGACTTGGCTGCGACTCGAAACGAACAAACAGGATCTCAAGGTGCGAGTAGATACCCCGAGGTATATTAAGCAGACATCGAAGCGTGATTCAGAGTCGGACAAACCGAACCGACGCAGCACGTCAGCACCTAGAAATCAAAGGGAGATCGTAGCTCTTGCAGCGCAGTCGAGCTTCCTTCGCCTCTTGCATCTTGCCATCTACGATTCCGCCTTAGAAGAGGCCACGGTGGAATCTGAGATACTTGTCCTACATCTGTTACTTGCTAGCCTTGTCGAGAACCTAGGCGTCAACGCGGTGCAATTTGGTCTCCCCATGGTCCTGAAACTTCAAGAGGATCTATTTACTTCAGTCGATCTGGGTACTTATACGGCTCGCATCAACATTGGAAGCCTGGTTCACGGGTATCTTTTGGCCATTTGCGAAAAGTTCAATCTCGAGTCCACCCGTGCTGGCATTGAAATTCGGAATGAAATTGGGAAGCGAAAGAGCCAGGGTCAGTGGCTCTTTAAGGTCAAGGTTCCTCCGACAGGCCTGAACGACATTGCGACAGACGATGAAAAAACTTCGAATAGTGATTCGGATCCGTCCATCGCGCTCACCCCTTTCCAAAATCTTGACGGCCTCATCGATGGCATGGACGAGTCTTATCGCGAAACATTCTCGTCGCCCCCACAAAGCCCGTCAAGTTTGCCAGCGCGGGGATTCAATTTCCCTGTCCTCAACCACGCTCAGGCGGTTCAGTCGCAGGTCGAGAACGGTCTTCCGCCATCTGTCCGGGAGGAGATATTCTCAGCATGGTCTCGAGAATCATGTCTGACTGCCGTCGAGAAGGAGAGTATCAAAGCACTATCGATCAGCGGCTCGCGCGTTGGCACTATGACTCGCAATAGTCAATTCAACGGTGCTAATAACGGTTCACCAGCTGGCTCAGCGTCACAGAATTACCGCCATACGAAGGTCCCCGACACGTCCCGCGAAGACATGCAAACTCCAGATCACAGCCCTCATCGAGGGTCTCCAGTCCGTGTGACACAGCTACGTCGTGTACTTTCTGTCAAGGATGACCCCACTCCCCGGAATCCAAGCCCACTGCATGGTGTTGACAGATCGAATATCAGCGTCATCTCGTCAGGCAGTGAAAGTATGGTCAGTGGTGCCTTCTCTGCCTCAGAGATGGAAGGTGACGATGCGTCTGTTCACTACGATGGGCAAGGCACCCCCGGCCAGGAAGGACAAGCAACGCCTCGTGCATCGGTATCGGCTGTCGCTCTTCCGGAAGACAAGACTTTTGTTGACCCTCAATCAACGCTTACTCGGACGAACTCTGGGGAGATTCCTCCCGTCCCGCCCATTCCATCCAACCTCCACATTCCAGGCGGGTTTCCAAATGACTCGCAGCGGTCTTTGCTCGTTGATCGCCCTTCCACCGCTCCGGACAATTCGCGACAGGCCAATGGAAAGTCAGACTACCTACAGTCTCGAAACAAATCCCTAAATCGTAACTTGAGTCGCTCTAACGCCAGCCTCTCTGCCGGGATCTTGGATGATTCCCGGGGTGCGCCAAGCAGTGGAAATGATCATGCTTTCGACAACAACCAAAGGGATCAGCTGAGAAAACTTTTGGACGGTTTTCTCTCCCCCGAAACTAGCATCTTGGCCCACGAGGACCGCTCATCCACCGGATTGGAGTCTTCTAAGGCACAAAGTTATTCCAGCCAACGCTCAGTCAGCGGTGGCGGCATCGGACGACCTCCATACTAATCTTCAATTTTCTTGCATCCTGTACAGTCAGACCTCGCGAGCACCACGGTCCCTGTGGACCTCGGCTTAGCAGCTCTGTTTCTCATATTCGCACCTGTTCATATTTCCTTTCGGTCTCCTGTCCCGCGGGAATAATTGCTCCTAGATTCTGCGTCATTCTATCCTTTGGCAGAGTCTGGGTGGTATATTCGCCTTTTCCATTCTTTGTTTTTTCTATATTCCTTTTTTTTTTTTTTTTTTTTTTTTCCCACAATTGATTTTTTATCTTTTTGACCCTTCTTCTAATTTGCATATGTTTATCATCTGGCCACACACGATCCTTCTTCTCCGCCATGTCTTCATCTCATTGCAGCTTGCTGATTTGTTCTTGCTGCCGGTGCTGCACCTACGTTTGTTGGTAGACTCAAAATAGACATACGGCTTTCGCCCAATACCAAAACCCAGCATGGTCATTCTCCTCACGCTTTATGTACAAAGCAATACAGGCATATCTATGTAGCTCAATTGACATTATCTATACATCCAATATTTCCGCCCAGTCTAAAGCGTTGGCCCAGTCAGGATGGAGGACGATGTTGCCATCAGCTGCAATACTGCTGTATCTCGCCCTTCGACCAAGCGACCCCGATACAGCGATCTCGGTGACTTTCAATCGATACCAGGTCTGTCCATTGAAATTAGATCCATTGGAGACTGCTAGGCGGTAGAAAAGAGACTTAATATTGCCATAGAACTAGACTCTTTCTCTGGCCACGGCCGCAGCGAAGATGTAATTGGCCGTACGTCGTTTGGGCTCGCTCTGCAATGAGTACACCTCTCGTATCAGTAAGTCGACCATACTATGGTCTCAAGCCTCTAGGCCTCCCTTCACCACATTGAATTAATCCAGCTGTTGCCATTATCCGAGATCTACCTTTCAACGAATCAAATGTGACCTGACAATGAAGTCGTGATATTGAATTTGCCAATCTTTTGAATTTGATGGAGATATATTGATTCACAAATAATTATATAATAGAGTCATCGCATGGGACCACTAGGTCTTAAGATATACAGTTGAGCAGCTGGGATATCAATGAGAAAATGCAACTTCGCCAAAGAATAGAATGAAGTCGAACTTTGATTGATTAAATAGGCTGTGCGACCAGTCTGGGCAAGGCGAAGTCCCGCTGCGAGGTCTCAATGGGACCAAAATAATCTCCAAAGGTTTTCTTCAGGATCTGCTCAGTCAATTGCATATGCTGACCCGGTACAGACTTAAAGTGGAGCTTGCCCTGTTCATCCAGCTTCTTCAGACCGAGCCAGTCCTCCTTGTAGATCTGTCTTTCCTGGAGGGGAGTCACGGTACCATCGGTAGCATTGAACTCAGCGAATAGGGCACTCTCCTTTGGAACGACGACGGTATCTTCATCAAACATGAACATGGCAAATGTGTTGAGGGTCTCCAAGCGTTTCTTGTATTCGACGCTCTTCAGCTCGCGCTCGTTGTTGATATCAGCCAGGAAGTTGCTGTGCTCGAGGTAAGCTTCCATTTCTTCAGGATCACGGAAGTATTGAGCCGGAACCACATGCGACTGTGCGAAATCAGCCCATCGACCTGAGCGAAGCAGGGATTCGATTCCGTTACAGAGCCAGTCGCCCAGCTTGCAGGTCTGGAACTCAGAAATGCCGTTGTGCTGGCTACCAAACGTGACGAGGTTGTGCACTGGGGGGTGGTTGCATCGCTCGATATACCCGCGTAGGAGCTGACCCCCTTGGGAGAAACCAAGGGCATTGACAGCAGGTGCAGTACTCAGGATCGGATCTGACGCGAGTTGGCTGCACACTGTCTCGATCTGCTCGGTGACATTTCCGAAGAAGGTTGCTTGGCGATCACCGCTTCCATCTTCGGCAAGCCGGATGATGTGAACGTAGGTACCGGGGTTGACCGAGTCTGCGAGCGAAGCTACTTCGTGGAGTTCCTTGCGTTCAAAGTCGTCGCCGAGCCCGTGCCAGATGACGAGAGGGAGCTGGGTTAGGGTGTCGTCGGAGGCTGGGAGCCAGGGAACTGCGGCAGACAGGGCCTGTGGGACAAGAGTTGCCAGGATCGGAAGAACTCGCAACATGGCGGCTGGAGCGTGAGAATTGAAAAAGGAAGTTTCTCAGATTTCAAGTTTGGGGCATAGGATGACGCCTGGTGGACCCCGGGGATAGTTATCAGCACGTGACTGTGATACAGGTACCTGAGCTATTAGGTGTGCAGCGGTAAATGTATATAGGCTCGGATTGATCTTCATTACTCAATTTTGTGTAGAATGTCATGTCAGTTAGGATTATTTGAGGTATCGTGGTAGCAAATTGTCATTAAAGACAGGGCGGACAGATACCTCATCCCCGGAAGCGGCCATACAGGCTTCGGCGTTCATAGAGTCTCGACCATGGGGTCATTACGAACATCAATGAGCTGTCCAAATAGCCAGACGGGTTCCCGGGGACTGTTATATGCTGGAACTTCCCGAAAGATGTGTGCCGGGGAGTTGGTATACGGGGACCGGTCAGCGATAGACTCCCGGAGGCTCGAAGTATGAAGACGACCTAAGTTAGGGCTGCTCAAATCGTTGAAATGGCGTGGATATTGCAGCCAGCTGAATGTTTCACGATGCGACAAAAAAGGAAAATTCGATGGCGCAGGTGATGCCACCAGTGTTGTCGTTGGGCTGCAAGAAAGAGCGCGGTGATCTAGAGCGGTAACTGGCCCTCGTCTCTCAGCAAGTGCTTGGTCATCAAATGTGATATGTCCCGCCTGAAGGAGCTGGTCCGTAGCTGACTGACGCTGAATCTTGGATTCCACTCGATCAAAACTCCTTTCAGAAGGGTTTGCCGAACTGGTCAAGAATCTGTCCTTGTGAGGAGCCCCAGAGATGGTATCGTCGAGCGGCTCGGTCATAGCGCACACTGGTGTGCGATCACTACCATCCAGGAAGTTTCTTTCCGTTTTGCGGGCGGATGGATAGGTCTCATGATCCAGAAGCATTGACTGTGACGAAGGGACATTCGTGCTCTGTCCTTGGCTGCTTGAGTGGAGGCCAGCGGGACGCCCGTCGATCCAGATTTCGATTTGGTCCGGTCTGACTTCTCTCGAATAAATCTCTCTACCACTGCGGCACAACCTGGCAGAGCCCGAGAGGGCATGGTAGCTCTCTGCAGCAGACAGGCGTTGCCTGTCATGGTCATTCAATTTGCGCCGCTTCCCAAATTGCTCGATCTCTTCCGCCGAGGTGAACGCTATCTCCAATGGACGAGCTGCAGAGATAGTAGCCCAGTCGGGATCTAGGAGGAGCTGACGCTTCACTGAATCTAGACGGGTTCCAGATTTGATCGACACGGCGGGCAATCGAGGCGGAGGTGAGGCTTGTTTCCTGAGTGTTGGACCAATCGTCAGTACGGAGAATACCCGGGACAAACAGGCATGGCGGCAGTGCAGGATGTTCAGAATTGGCAGTTACTCCACTGACTGTGACCTGCCATCTGTTGCCACGTCTTGAATTTCTTTGCCGGCGGCCCTTTTGCTGTCTCCAGTGCTGGAAAACTCTGGACATCCCGTCAAGGGAGATAGATGGCGAGACGACCTGCCGAGGGCAACTCGGCGGGACTTTGCGAAATTTCGGCGCTGAATATTTGACAGAGCACCCTGCCGTGCTGAGCGATGCAACTGGCCTCCTGTCCAATTCATGGTGGAGCTACAAAGTTCACAGATCAGGGACCCCGATGGTAACTAGACCCGATCAGACAATAGGACGATAAGTGATAAGTGATAAGGCGATAAGACAATTGCGGGTGGATCCCGTCGCAAACCAAGCAAACAGGTCACGTGCATGACACACAAAACCGCCCTCGAATTTTCCATCCTCGTCTCATCCCACGCATCTCCCTTGGGAGGTCTTGCGACCATCACCCTGCATCCTCCAGGGGTCTCCACAGGTAAGCCGCCTCATTTTCGAGTCCCTCATGCACATCGGTCCCGCGGGACCTAGATGATGAACAAACCTACCCAAGCATAGTTCACCTGAAATCTTCGGATTGCTGAACGACAACCTTTATCCATCTTTTTTTATCTGATATTCAAATTTTTCCACTTTGTGTCTTCTGGAATGTGAGGAGTTCGATAGTCGCTAACGCAACTCCACAGGCACTCCACTTGGGGATTTTGGCCGAAGCCCTAGCACTAGGATTAGGATTAGGAGATTGAGGTCAATCTGCATTGCTGCCCAACGTGGGTCACAGGCTCGCCCCGGCCCGTGTCTGGAATCCATGGACCCATGCCGTTGAATCTGATGTCTCCCGCCTTTTAGTTGTTAGTCCGATAGCACATGTCGCATAATCCTAATTCTTAATATTCTGATGCGCTGAAGTACCGTAGTCCTGGTTCCCCTTGTTTCAGCGGGACCTGGTCATGTCGACGTAGTCTTTCTGGTCTCTGTCAAGACTGGCCCTCGGCCTCAATCTCCCTCTCCCTCTCCTTCTCTCCTCTCTTTCTCGGTCGGGGATATCTCCGTAGGCCTGTGTTTTCTCGACACCTCCTCTCGTCCGTTCCGCAAGAACCCGCCCGGATCCAACGTGGAGCCCTCTCCACCAGCCATCTCTTCCAATCCCGGTCAACACGCGACGACGAACCTGCCGATCGTCCAATTCGGTCATCATCATGCAGCTTCAGCCCTGCTTTTACGCCAATCATCACCGCACAAGTACCCTTGCCAAGGAGGAGAACCGCCGACCTCGTCTCACCGCTGCGACGGCAGAGCGTCTCCACCACTCGGGAGCGACCACACGCCGGAGTCTGCAGATGCCATCACCGCTAGTTTCTCCGGCCCTGATCCACTGGTCCTCGATGCTGCCAGCGCTCTGCCATCCTGCACCATGCGTCGCAGGCACACGCCGTGTTTGAATAGTCCCACTTCGGGAACAGCGCACCGTGCTTTTTCTCTTTGAAAAGGGCCGCTTCCCCCCCCCTCCCGGCCTACGTCCTTTTTCTCCTTTCTTCTCTAACTCTACTCTGATTGACCTGAATGAACCTGGGACTCTTCTACTACACTTGTACCCAACCATCATACAACCCCTGATCGCCTACTCAACCCCTGGATCTTGGACGACTTATTTTCTTGCATCTCCCTGGTTGTTATTGCTGCCCAAGGACTTCTTTTTATCCATCATTCCTGGAACAAAAAAAAAAAGGATTTGCTTTTGTTTTCCCCAGGCTTTTGATTAGTCTGCACATACTCGACAAAACACAACAGGTAGTCCCCGTCACACTTTTCTTTCGTGCTTCTCCTATGCGTCCTTCTCTGTTCTATTCTTGCTACTGGACCTGTACCGTCGCCTCATGTTTCTTCACGTGGATTTCGACATTGCAACTCAAGCCCCTGGATTTCCGTGGACCCTAGAACTCCTGACTTCCACCTTGCTGGTGCCACTGCCTCGTTGCAGTTCAAAAAAATGATGACTGCCCCCGGACGTTGTCCTCAGCATCCGCTGAGTGACTGGACTCTCTTTATTGAGTGTTGCTTAATGTTGCATACACTCAGATCGATACTACCACTGGATGACTTTGCCTGGACCCGTTTTACTCTGACCCTGGAATCCCTTTCGCCAAGCCTGGTGCGAAGTGGACGGATGACTACTATACTGCCCTGGACTTGCCCTTGGAACCTTACTCCCTGGATATATGCCTGCCTATCTGGCCCTTACAAATGAATGAACTATCCCTGGAATCATCTTACCGTGGCCTTTTGCTCTTCTGCAATGCCGATACAAGGACATACTACCCATGGAATCACTCGAGCATTTATGTTTGCTCTCCATCTATATGGACTTTGAAGCACCCGCTTCTGGAAATGACTACTCTGGCCACAGATAATAAGGATCCGTCATGCATTCCCGTGCTGACTTACCTTGAACTGACGCAAATATGTTACCCTGGAATCACTGGACAATGCGATACACTCTGTAGCCCTCGCTATGATATAACCTGGCCCTATTCGACATGAATCCTGGGAATAGGCTTTCCCATCTCACTGGAACCACGACTCATGCTCCGACCACTGTACACTTAGGCCTCTTTTGACCCTGACCCTGGATCATTTCTGTTCTTTGAACGGCTTCGGTGCGTCCAGTTACAGTCCTCGACCGCAGATAAAGTTTGCTAACAGCCCACAGATTTCCAACCTCTTCTGGACCTCGGAGATTTCTCGTTTACTTTTTTCTTTTTGTTTTCTTTAATTCTCATTTTCAACTCTTTGAGTGTAGATGACTGACTTGAACGGTGCTTTTCAGTGTTTAGCGAAAACCCACACACAATGTCTCCCAGGGCCAGCAACGAGCCTGAACGGGTCTCTTTCTCTCAATCCAGACATGCCTCCATGGCTCAAGGACTCTCAAATATGGCCTCCAGATCTATCCAGGATGATGACTTGTCAAGCCAAGACACTTCGTCTCTGTGCTCCATTCCCACAGCCCATGGAAACTCCCAGGACATGAAAGAATGGAATATGAATACTACAGAATCTCTCGATCAGGCCATGTCCTCCAAGGAATCTCCTCAGGTGCAAATGCTTTCTTTTTCGCTGTCTCAGCACTTGATGACTCCTACTGTCGGACCAAATGATGTGATGTACACAGGAGTGGACTTCCCAGCAGTCCAAGACTTGCATGATCAGCGAGACTTTTACTCCTTCGTGGACCTATCTTCCGTGGATAATGATGTTTGCGGGCAAGTGAGCTCTCCAGATGACGCTCTTTCTGTCGCGCATAGTTCTCACACCGATGATGGTCATTACCTTGTCTCCCACGAGCCGTGGAATGCTATGATGCCTGATGGCCAATATCCTGGCACCACCCTGGACCAACTCTCGTCAAGCCTCTTCCAGACCGTCCCAGTCTCGCCTCCTCTGACGGAGGCTAGCAACGACATCTCTGTTACTTCTTCTTGTTCCCATCCTGGATTTCCTTCATACATGGCCGCTGATGACACATTCCTCGGAGACTTCACAAACTCGCCCATGGGCAGCCACGGCATTAATCCAGCGGATCCTATGTTCCCTAGCGCTCCTCTGAGTGACAAGGACCCCAACAGGTAGGTTCAAAGCTATTCACGTGTGAGGCATGTGTATCTAATCGCCTACCCACAGGACCATTAGGCCTACCAAGCAGTCCCGTCGTGGACCTCTGTCAGCTTCTTCCCAACCACAGGTCAAGGCTGAATCGGAATTCTTTCCCCCTTTGCCTTCCAGAGAGCCACATCGCCAGAAGTCCAAGGATGGCCCGGAGTCTCGCAACCCGCGAGAGCACCAATACTATTCCATGCCTACTCAGAGTGATGGAAAGTACTACTGCCCATTCGCCGTTGGAGACAAGGCCTGTAATCATCAGCCCACCACGCAAAAATGCGCTTATCAGTAAGTTCTCCTTGACATGACCCATCGCACTGTAATTAAAAGCTAACTATCCATTTTAGCAAGTACCTGGATTCTCACCTGAAGCCCTACCGCTGCAAGGTCCCCACTTGCCTAGAAGCCCAATTGCGTTTCTCCTCAAATGCATGCCTTTTCCGTCACGAGCGTGAAGCCCACGGACTGCACGGCCATGGAGACAACCCCCACCTGTGCCTGTGGGAGGGATGCGATCGTTCCATTCCCGGATTTGGATTCCCGCGTAGATGGAACCTGTACGACCACATGCGCCGCGTGCATGACTACACCTCTTCTGAACGCCATAGCTCACCTGAGTCCTCGCCCATTGGAACTCCAGCCAAGAAGAAGGAGACCAGCCGCAAGAGAAAGGTCACTGGTCCCCCTCCGGCGCCAACCATGAAGCGCACCCGCTCCGTGCACTCTCAATCGAGCTCGGCCAAGGCTACTAGTGCGCAGCACGGCCAGCGGCTGCAAAACGCAGAGCGCAACTACTACAAGTGCCGTGAGCGTCTTGTCGAGGAGCTTCGCAACATCTCCCCGCAGGATACTTCCATGCATGAGAAGGTCAATGCCAGCCTTCAGGAGCTGTTCACCCTAGGCCTAAACTACCGCCACATCGATGCCAGCCAGGCTGTTTCCCAGATGCCCAGTGGTATGCCTGTGTGAAGAAGATTAGGAGCACTGTCATCCCCTCCAACCGGAGCGAAATGCAGTGAGGAATACTCATACCTCGCGAGGGATCCATCGTTTCAAACTCTATGACTACACAGAGTGAATACTCATTCCTGCGCTTCTTTCCACGGAAAGTAATTTTTGACCACATTGGAGAGCTAGTGACGTTGCCCTTCACACAAGGAGCAGCCAGGATTTGATCCTACTGCCAAGGGCACAAGGAGCCCACCTAAGTCATGATCAATGGACCCATAGGGAAGATCCACAGGATCCCGAGCCGGGCACTCCAAGGACTATGTAGTCCTCGACCTCGACTCCCATCAGCAAGCCTATCTGGCTAAACCTGGGGCAAGGCATCACTCAAGTGAGACGGAAAAGAATAAATTGAAGAAATGTGGTCTAACAGCCACTAGAATCCTCGAAAAAGGGGAAGAAGAAAGAAAAGGGGACGACTAGCGCGAACGACAGTAGATTTTTGTTTCAGCATTGATGTTTTGATGGATAGATCAATCTTGTTTCTTTTGGAGTTGATTACTGAGTTGAATTGATTGTTGATATTTGCATAACTTGACGCTTGGAGTGTAACGAACCCAAAAAAGAAAAGCGCTGTTACAGTGAAATGGAAGTCTTGAGTAAAAAAACTTTTTGTTTCATAACCTCGTTAAATCATGGGTAGTCTATACAGTTTTATCCAACTCTGGATGACCCCTATCTCTGGTTCATCCCAGCACTAGTCTAAATCCCAATTACGCGTCCGCATCCTCGCCACTGATGTTCGAGTTCAAGAATCGAACAAATGCATCTGGGATCTGTTCCTCTGACAATCCTCCAATACCCGCCCCATGGCCATGTCCAATATATTGTCGGTTCAGAGTGATCCACTGCCTCCGCAGTCTCTGAAGCTTCGGCAGGGCCAAAATACCACCGGCGCCGGCGAGCTCGTCGGTTGTACCAGTGGTCGCAATATGGGCCGGGACAATAATCGGAATAGACGCGCCAGGCACGTCGATCGTGATGCCGTTGTAATCTTTACTCTGCGCCAGGGCAGCCTCGGCGGACGGAGAAGATTGCGTGAAAGTGCGGATGGCTGTTACAATCGCAGACGTGCGCTTTTCCATCGCATACAGAGCGCCCGAGTCCGTTGCGACGGCTTGGACCGTGGCCTGGTGAGGGATAATCTTGGGTCGCAGTGATTGCCCGCGACCAAAGGCTCTGCCCGTGGTAGTCGTGCTGGCGACTTCAGAAATCGTGGATGATGCGAGTGATTCGGTGAGACTGGTCACAGAGGGATCCAGAGGTGTTTCGGCAGATGTCATGACCACCCCTGTGAGAGCTTGGAAGATATCCGCCGCTGGAGGTTCCTTGTCTTCCCACGGGACGGTAAATAACGGTTTGTCCCAGCGGCTGTGAGTGCTAGGTTCTTCGTAACGGAAGATGAGGTTGTTGAGCAGGTCTGGCGGGTACGGCTCCTCGTCGTCGATAGACTGAGCTTCGCCGGACACGGACGTTTTCTCGGATGCCTGTGAATCGCCTTTCTGAGCCCGTCGCTTCAAACGAGCGTCATTGTTGGCGACGCACTGGTCGATTGGTGTTCCCACATGGACCTAAGCATTGCGGGTTAGCCATTCAATTGCTCGTATTCCATGCAATTCCAAAGTCCATACCACACAGCATGTTGTCCCCGCAGCCTTGGTCTCACACCACAGCTGATATCTCCATCCCTTGATATAATTCATCCCATCAAGGAGAACAATACTGTCCTTTGTCAGAGCCCGCTTCGCGCGCGCATACGCGACACCACGCGCCTCCTTCTCCGTCCGTGCATTGTCATATACAGTCCGCGGGTGCGATCCGTCATGTGAAGGGACAATGTGAACTTTGTACCGCGCCTTCAATGTGACCGGCGACGTAGACTCGGATGACGCGAAGATCTCATCCTGCACTTTCTCGATCAGGGAGGCGAGCTGGTTTGCACGGTGTGTGAGACCGGAGCAGGGGTATCCGGTGAGTATCACAAGCTAGGTATTGTGTTTCTCGTCAGTGATTGGGTTGTGTTGAGGACTGTGGCTAGCTAGACCTACCGGCATCGTGGGGTTGTTGCGATGTTGAAGGCGGGCGGAACTTTTTTTTTTGGGCGGGGTTCAGACATGTGACTCCACTTTTTCGAACTTCGAGCCTTTTTGGCCTGAGAGCTATGTAATCTGATCAAATGTAGATCATTGCGTTTTGATTTCCCCTTAGCTACCTATGTAAAACAATAGGGTGTGTCAACATGCCGCGTGAGGATTGGGTCGGCAATGGTAGTGTGGGCCGATGCATCGATCGAGGTATCGGCCTCTTTCCAGGGTTCGGATGTTGAACCGCGGAGAGATACCGACCTTGGACCCAATGACGGAGACATTGTCATCAAGTCCAACTTGGTCCCACCAAATTGCAGTCGAAGAGTCCAGGAATGGCTCGTTCATCCAGACGTGGGCCGTCAGCACATTTTCGCCTGTGCGGAGTTAGGCCGGGGTTTACCCTTCGCATGTGTCATCCGGATTTTAGCTGCTCAGGCTTCAACAGGCGATACTCGGCAAATGCTGTGTTCATCATTCTGTACTAGATCACTGTGATGTTAGGAAGACTGTTATCAGTTCTCTATATAAGTGACAGTAACCAGGATTGTCACAGGTTGGAGAGTCACCAAACACCAAATAAAGATATCATCTCTTCAAGCATCCCAATCGAGGAAAAGGAGAGCCCAAGAATCACCGGGAGTTCTGCATCAAGTGAGGCGAGGCATAACGTCATGGAGTCGAGGGTGGGGATTTACCAGGTCTGAAAAGGCTTAACACCGACCCTGGGTTCAAATCGGGATCATATTTAAAGCTTGCCACTTGCCATGGTCAACCCATCAATTCATCACCGATCGAGAAACACATACTCATTATACAAAATGGTCAAGACACTCCCCTTTGGTAGCATCCAGGTTCCCTCGCCAGGCTTCGGCGCGATGGGCCTCAGCTTTGGTCTGGGTAGCAACCTGAGCCTCGAGGAAGCTGAACCCGTGCTCTTGAAGGCAATCGAACTGGGATGCACCTTCTGGGATACCGCCGTAAGTCACTGGCCAAGTCGCGAAGATCAAAGATAAAGAGATCACTGCTAACATGGAGATAGGTTGTTTATCAGGCTGGTGTGAACGAGAAGCTCCTGGGAGAATTCATCAGAAAGCACAATGTCCGCGATAAGATTTTCAGTACGGCGACAAGTCTTTGCGATAGTAGATGGAGACTGACTCGTCCATAGTTGCCTCCAAGTGTGGCTTTGATGTTTTTGGAGACCGCTCAGTCACCAACTCCGCCTCTCACATCAAGGAGTACATCGATGGTACCATCGAACGACTAGGCTTTGCTCCGGATCTCTACTATTTGCATCGGATCGATCCCAGTATGTTGCACGAATGATATGGCCGGTCTCATACTTTACTGACTATTTCAGAAACGCCTCTCGAGGAATCTATCCCCGCACTGGATGAGATTCGCAAGGCAGGAAAGACCAAGTACATCGGCCTTTCGGAATGCTCTGCTAAGACACTGCGCAAGGCCAATTCGAGTAGGTTTCCTTGCTGCACAGCTTTTACTGTCTTTATGCTAACATCCACAGTCGCCAAGATCGATGCCGTCCAGGCTGAGTACTCCGCCTTCGAGACCGTTCATGAGACGGACGGTCTCATTGAAGCTTGCAAGGAGCTCGGAGTGGCCTATGTCGCCTACAGCCCGCTGGGACACGGCTGGCTCGTCGACAACTTTGACTACAAGTCCCCTGATGACTTTGCACCGGACGATTTCCGTCGAAACTGTCAGTAGTTCCCCACTTTGGTTGTCAAGATGGATACTGACTGGCGATATTCAGCCCCAAAATTCCAAGGCGACAACTTTTACAAGAACAAGGCAATCGTGGAAGAAATCAAGAAGATCTCCTCTCGGAGAGGCTGCTCCGTCAGTCAGGTTGCACTCGCCTGGGTTGCTGCCCAGGGAATGATTGCCATCCCCGGCACTACCAAGGCGAAGCGCTTGGAAGAAAACTGGGCATCTCGAGACATTGACTTGACCGATGAGGAGAAGCAGGAAATGCGCAAGATTGTCGATTCTGCCAAGCCCCATGGTAACAGATATAATGAAACTCACCAGGCGTTGGTGGGACACTAAAGCAAGCCCAGTCATGGCGGGAAGAGTTCGATGGTCACGCACGTTGGCCTTCTCGAGCGTCTTTCTACGCCCCTAACCGCTATAAACAGTTGAAAAGAACAATCTAATTTCTTTTTTTTTTTTGGAAGTCTTCCAACGCTGCGTTATCATCAATCCATGCAAGTGTGGATAAACCACAATTCGTGTCTATACAACTATTTGTAGATGCAAGGGTATCATTTCAAACTATTTAAGTGATCTTGAAAGCGGTCTCCTCCAATTGGTCAGGTGCCCATCGAAGCTCGTACCCAAACACAGTGCGTCGGATTTTCTCATCCTTAAGAGACAGTTAGTCCATTTACTGCAGCGTCAGTATGAGATGTCACTTACACCGGGATCATTCTCGAAGAGGACTTCCCCCATTAGCTTTTCAAAAATCTTAGTCACAGTAAATCCGCCCGCTTCAGCCAATGGAAAGAAACGCTCCGTTTGGGGCAACAGCCACGGCTGATAGGCTGTGAAAATGACCAGGGCAACAGAGGTCGAGTTTTTTTTCAAGGTCTGTTGCATGATCTTGACGAGGTTTCCATGCTCACGGTGAGCATAAATCACATCGGCCATGATCAGAACGTCGAATTTGGCTTTCGTTCCATCTGTGGTAGGGGGCAGATAGGCAAGAAGGGGTTCTACTGGGTTGCCCCATTTGTAGCCTTCCACATAGAGCCGCTTTCGAGACTCTGGGGCCTCGGGAATAAGGTGGGCAGACAGATCAGCATTGTACTGCATATTCTGCACCAAGTCCGGGTCATGATAGTCGCTCATCACCACAGTACGAGCGCCTTGTATGGCGCTCACGATACTTGGAACACCGGCCGCCGCACCGATCTCGAGCACGTCCTTGTCTCGGATCAATTGGTCGGTATGCTCCTCAATGTAGTGTGAACTTGTCCGGCCGGCGTTCCAGAGAAGATTGCCCTGTAAGGAGGTTAGATTCATCTATAAAGATCCGCAAGCTTTGCCATTGAGGGAGATGGGCAAATTTCTCGCATGTAGTGAAGCCATACATAGAGTGGGTGACTGCCCACGAGACGCACACGCACTGTCTCCCCCGACAGCATCGTGTGCTCTGCAAAGGTATGCTGAGCCTCCTCGGGATAAAATCCCTCGGGGTCCTGGAACAAATCCCCTGTGCTCAAATCTTCTTCGGCCATGGTGGCTGTTTTCTCTTTTTTTGCCCGCAAGAAGAAAAATATCGTTTATCGAATTTCTTATCGGAGGCGGGGCATTATGTGCCTAAGGCAGGAACGGGGTATCTCCGAAAGCATCATGACGTTGATTGAGCACCGTAACATCTAGGTGGCATCTCCCCAAAATTTGGTGTGGTCTAGGTGGGATCGGGGCCTGGCCATCGTACGATGGGATATTTCCCATGATTGGCATGAAAGCGCGCATCTCATTGACTTTGGGTAGATCAGGAATTTTCGGATCTCCCGAAGGTCGATCCTGGAATGTAGTCCCGAGGCGACCAATAAGGGAAATACGGGGATCCCTGCTCAAATGCCGCGCAGTTGACGTACGTGCTGTGTCTGGCCCATGCGAACCAAGCTAGGATCTAGTCAAATAGCCTAGGCAAAACCTACGATACGAATCATGAACGCTACATGTGCCCGTCATGTGACTCTGACCGAGGTGTCGGTAATCCTATACGGTAATTTGCCATGACAGGTAACTCCGGGCGTGTGGAGAATGCGCGGAGATACATGTATTGTAATGGGTAATCTTCGGATCGACGCCGCGATAGGATTCTGATGATTTTCCACTCGGGGGGGGGGGGGGGAGCCATCACTTTCAAGCCTAAACTTCCGGTCTCCTTTCCATTCATACCACCAACTTCCCACTTCCCACTTCCCACTTCTTACTTCCCAGACGTCATTCCCTAAGCGATCTGGGAAATTCCCTTACTTCCACCTCCGAGACCTTACATCTTTGCCCCAGATTTCCAGTCTCTTGCCGACATTACTGCTGTCATCCGGGGGTGCCGTGACGCTACATTCTTTAACTGTGGCTTCACTTCGATCTCTGCGGATCCCCAGATCCAGACAATTATCACTTGCACCAGACTTACCAGCGCCACTCAGCATTAAATAGTCTCTGTCGCACCATGGACTCGACGTTACGATCAACCCATGCTCCTCAAGACCCCGCTCAGCCCTTCTCCACCACCTCGACCCTCGCCTCCTCCAACCTCACCAACAATCTAGTGCAGTCGTCGAGCCCTTTTGATCTCACCTCCAAATCGTCTACTCAGGGCTTCGCTGCCCCTCTTCAACCTGCCTCGGTTGGTCTTTCACAAGCCGCCATGTCCCAGACGCAGCCTCTGTCCCAGACTCTGAATGACTCGTCTCGTTGTGCCGGCCTACCAGTCGCTACCCAGAGCGACCTTGCCGGGGCGATTCCTCTATCGGAGACAGTGCCCGCAAATCACACCACTACCGGATGCTATCCACACCAAGTCGAGGGCCTGGGGGGTCCAACAGCCACTGCGCCATTCCTGCAAGACTTTAGTCTTGTGGCCGAAGCTGCCAAGCGAGCGCAAATGGGTATCGTCATGCGTGATCTCGAAAGCGTTACCTTGTAGGTAAGAGACCAAGGCGAGGGTGGGCCCCCTAGAAGAGGGTGTCAGAGTTACATCTACACCCCAGCGAGCATGGACAGGATTCATGTTCTATAAATTTTGCTTTTTGTGTGTGCTTCCGGCGTCTTTTCCGGAGCTTTTTTGAGGGGGTGGATTTACGGGTCTCCGCGGATATAGCCATTTTGGAACGGTTTCTCAGTCCTGCTATCCGGGAGAACCATCCCCTTGGGTCTTGGCGTTTACAAGCTCAGGCGTTCGGTTGGCTTGCATTTCCACATTTGTGCTTGACAGACCTTATACCACCGATATACTTGAGAGACATTGAATATCACCCGTTTTGTTTGGAATCATGGTCCACGTAGTCCCTTGCTTTCTCATTCAGGTAAAAGTGGGTAGTCTCTGCAGGGGGCAATTCTGGCGAACGGTTTACGTCTAGGTGGGTACTTGAAAATAGGCCTTGTACTTATGTCCACCTCTCACGCCCCATGTTGGCGTCCTTATAGGCTGTGAATGGATCAATACTGGAGCTTAATCTGTTTCTTACCGCTGAAACACTTCCTCAAGAAACGGCTTCATCTGAGCACTGTCAGTAGAATCTTCCACACAATGAAATGTGACACGTTCGTTCTCGAGGTTGGAGACGATGTGATGGAATCAAGTCACCGGGCTAGCGCCCCCCAGTCATATGGACATCGACTTACCCCTCACCCATCACCCATATCACACCACTTTCGAATTCCAGCAAAACAAATCTCCGATGGAGGAATGACTGGTGTCGAGAAGAACACGTGAATGTACTGGAATCCCACGATGATAGATCTAAAGCTATCTCGAGGTTTTGGGCGTTGCAACAAGAACGGTAGCAGCGCTAGAACATTCCAAGTGAAGGAATGGAATTCTCCATGACTAGATGAAAGATACAATTCCGATTCCGAATATTGATCATGTCACGATAATGGATCCAATGAGACAGAGTACATTGCAACATGGATTTAAGATCAGAAGATCACTGACGAGAGAACACCCAGAAGGATGTAGTAGCAAAGTGCCACGCATGCAGGGGCGTGCTAGCTAAAACAGCAACGACGCGCCAGCAACGGGGTTGAAGATCATCACAAGTCCAATCGAGAAACGACCTCCAAGGAACCTATGGAATTATGCGCTGCTGTTCGAAAGAACCATTCGAACAACTTTTGGGCATGATCCGACAAGCTGCACTGACTGGAATCTTCCTGCCCTTCTTCGATCCGAGACATCAGGCGCGCAGACAGTAATAAGCGAGTTCTATCAACCTCTTTAGTGCTATAGTAGCAAATTACTGGATCTCTCTCATTTCTTCACTATCGAATGGCCGATCAACCACGTCCTGTAGTATCAGGTGGGCTTCTTCATATGATGGACTACTTGCCAGATCGAAGGCGATATGCATGGATTTGGCAAATGCACGGTCGCTTGAGCAAGTCTTCGACAAGAAAAGCCGGGAGGATCTCTTTAATATCCCATCTCACTTTACGATTTCGTGTCTTTAACCTTTTTTGAGTACATCGTAAGTCACCGTACCCTCGCTTTTGAGTACTCGAAGAGTTGCAGGCCTTTTGTAGAGATCCATTGTAAGGTCACACTCAACACCAAATTGTGCTCGCGTGTCGGGTCAAAGCCCCTACTGGTTGTTGTATTTCAGGACAAGCTCCAGAGGAAAGAATGGCCAATCCTCAACATCTCTTACGACCTTCTCCAACTGCCTTCAGCCCGTCAATACTCAGTGCAAACTCTTGCAAATCATATTCCCGTGCTTGCAGTAGATAAGTGAGTAGAATCCTTCAACTAAGCTTCTCAGGTTCAGCTCCCTCTTGCGAGTTTGTACGGACATCGCGCATGAGAAGTGCCCTGTCACGTCGGTTCGGCCCACACAATGAAGTCAAGTCCAAGCCTTCAGTATAGATGTTGCCTCTTTCTTGGCACGTCAGCTTTCGTATCTCACGTCATCTCTTCTGATTTCTTACTTAAGATCTTATTTATACTTAGCTCCGTATCATATGGTGCTTTCCAATCTCGCAGAGGTTTTTGAGTTCGTTGAACCCAGCAGCGACATCAAGATATCATATTTTACGACTAAAGCGTATCAAGATGACTTTTCGAATCCCTCAAACAATACTCTTACTTCCTGGTGATATGGTGAAGATACAGTAACACAGGTCAATCCTGGGAATCAATTGGCCCGATATCGTTCCCTTCTGTGCGAGACGACCGTCAGTCGACCGTCAGTAGACCTCTGACACTGTAATTTGAAGCGCCTGATGCCAGGTTTCAATTGGGCTCCCATCTTCATAGTGACTATAGATCGGGGGTATAATTCTGATGTCAACATCCTAAGGCCGGAAAAACTGGATCCATGGATATCTCGGGTTCTAAAAATAGGTTCCATACTTCTACGGATCTGGGCGTAGGTTTTGGCTGGCACGCTAGTTATTCTTATCTTTGCCCACTTCGAAGATTTCAAGGTTCCCAAAGTCTGCTCAGGCATTCGCAAGATCCAGACTAGGAGCCACGTATTCCTAGGCCGATGCCCTTGCATATTGGTGTTGAGTCGAGCTCGGCCTGCCAGCATGACCGGGATCGATGTTGTCAGTACGCGGCAACCAGCACCAGGTTTCCTGGCTGCTCCCAGACCATCTAATCGCATTGAAACTGCATGCGCTGCATCTCGTGCAAGCGTTTAAACATGTCTACAGCCGACTTGGGCAATGCAGCCATGTATAGCAGTGTCAAGCAACCGAACTCATCCTCTTCATGACTCAGGAACCGGGTAGAACCATGTGAGAATTGGCAAACAAAGCGCAAATGAATCCTTAGGCAATGCGGTCATCAATCTCGCTGCCAAGAGCCGGCGCTATTGAACCCAGGCGTCTGTACATGTCAGATATTACGAAGGGGGTCTTCTACTTTAGCCGGTACGGTAGTTTCACGGGCATAACCGAGGGTCAGGGCGTGAGTGTCTGAACGTCCTGTCATCAATGGAATATCTCAGGACCGTGCGATATCGCGCAATAAGAAGCGAGAGGCACAAGTGCCGGTATCTCGCGTGAGACGAATCCACATTCCTACCAAGAAATGACATCAGAGATGAGACAACCAGGCATAAGGAATGCGAACGTCATTCCGAATGGCTGGATGAAGGAATCCTCCCAGAAAAGAATCAGGACCATCGTCCATCTCAGGGCAGCGTTAAACGAGTGTGACAGGGGAAATTCGGAAGTCCACGCCACAGTGTGGAGACGTGTCGATCGCGAGGGTTGCCGCCCCTGGATTTGGGGGGGTCTGGGGAGGTGCGGTCTGCAGGTCAGTGACCACTGTAGTTTAGATAGAAATCAAGATGCTGGACAATCCGGTATCAGAAGAGAGTGTAAGGTTTTTCACAGGGATGTTTAAAGTAGGGGAGAAGTGACAAGGGAAGAGTCGAAGAGAGGAGAGAGGAGAGAATAAAGTGGGAGAGCACCTTTACGTACTCAACTTCCCCCCCCCCCGTTGATCCCGTGTCCCTTTTTGCCCCCATTCATCTTCCTCCGCTCTCTTCTCTCTTTATTTTCCTGTTCCCTTCCTGTTTCAACTCCTCCTCGTGCGACACCCTAACGCATCTTCCGACAAATCACCCTCCTCCACTTGCCTCCGTTTCATCTCAGGATGAATGCCCCTCCAGCGTTTGGGTACCCGCCCGGCGTGTCGCTGGCGCCGACAGGTGCGTAATGCTCGCGAGAACGACCTCTGATTGCTGCGATTGCTGCGATTGCTCTGATAACCCCATTGCTTGTTGCGTTGTGCTGCAGCCCCCCTGACTTTGGTTCTATTTGCTTTTAAAATCGCCCCCTTATGCCTCGTTACACGACATTGGGACTCCAAAATTGACCAGATTCTATCGCAGGCAGTCAAGTGTCGCCCACAGCAGCCAATTTTGGCTCAAACAACCCTTTCAGAAACCGCGCTCTCTCGCCGGCCAACGGATCGACCGCCAGTGCTCGTCCAGAACGTCCCCGATCGACCAATCCTTTCCTGGACGAGACCGACGCGCTCTCACCGCAATCAGCCCCTGGAATGTCCACAGGTGCCGCCTTGTTCTCCCCGGTCGAGAAACAGGATATGACTAGCCACACTCGAGAGCTCTTCGTATGTCCTTTGCATAGAACTCGGAGTTTCCATGGCCACTGACTTGTCGCAGGAGAATCTCTCAATGAAGCCCGCCCCCGCTCCCGTTCCCGCTCAGACTATGAATAGCGCCCGGCCAGCCCCAGATGCTTCGAAGATGCGCCCTGCACGAACAGATCGCCTTGATCGTCCTGACCGCTCCGACCGTACTCGTACTTCGAGAGAGCGTTCGTCTGGGCGCCCTGCGGAGTCCAAATCAAAGGATCCTTTCGATATCTTCGCAGACCCTCCCAAGTCGGGTCCTCGTGAGGCCACTTCTCGCCGACCGCGCCGAAATTCCGAATCGTCGGTGATGGACCGGTCTTCAAAGCTGTTTGATGATGACGACGACAAGCGTCGCCGCGAGCGGCGCCGCGAGCGCGAGGCTCGTCACCGTGATGGCAAGTCCCGTTCCTCTCGCAAGGACCGCCGACTGGACATCATTGATAAATTGGATGTGACAAGCATCTACGGTACTGGCAGTAAGTCTTTCTGATATCGCAATCTGAGGTTATCTATATATTGACCGCCAAATACAGTGTTCCACCACGATGGTCCCTTCGATGCTTGCAACCCTCACCGTAACCGCAAAGGCTCAAAAATCGCTCCTATGCAGGCATTCCCCAAGAACTCCAGTAACATGGCATTGGGCGGTGCCGGTCCGAACAACTCCAATATTGACTTGAATTTATTCCACGGCAGAATGGAGGAGGGCTACAACGACTTCGCCAGTTCCGGGGTGCAGCGAAGTGGCACGGTCAGCTTCGATCCCCTTCAGCGCGTGGAGCCTGTTCATGGAGCCGAGAGTCACGGTTTGGGTACCAGCACCTTCTTGGATGGTGCACCCGCCAGTCGTGCCGCTATGGCGCGTCGCCAGAGTGAGAACGAGCAACAGCTTGCACAGGGTGGAGGTCTTCAGCGTAAGAAGAGTTTGGCGCAGCGACTACGAGGCAAGAGTAGTGCTCGTGAGGGAGGCGGCTATTCCTACCCAGCAGCACCCGCAATGGGCTCCAGCCACTCCGCCTCCTCGCGAGGCAATGAGAAAAACCCATTTTTCCAGGACTATGACGAGGAGTGGGACAAGAAGGGTTCCCGTATCCAAGAGTCGCGTTTGGAATCTGAAGGTGGCCGGATGCGCTCGTCCAGTAGCCCCAAGCAGCCCACTGGCCTGGAGCGGAAAACCACCAATGATCGTTACGACGATTCCAAGCTCAGTTCTCCCGGTGGTGGTTTTTTGAATCGGATGAAGAGTCTGCGCAAGCCGCGCCCGGAGCGCCCAGCACGCCGTACTAGCGATTAAGGGGTCTGTTGGGTATAGCATCAACTTTGCATTTCCGAGCTGGTCAACACCGGCGCCGTCCAACCCTGCCTCCGTCCCCATCTCCCCTTGGGAGACTGATGATTTTTTCTTTGTGTAATACCCAACATGCGCGCCGTCAGCATTCTGGCGCCCTGAAATGGCGTTGATATTCCCTGGAGTCGGTCTGATTGATCCAAACTTTTTTGCTTGCTTTTTTTTTTTTTTTTATCTCAGGTTCATTCTGAGGCAAAAAACACGAAGCCGTGGTGTGCCACCGTGTTTGCAGCGAACCTCCTTCTTGTACGTCTTAGCTGCTTTGCTTTCAGGAATGTATTATCTGAGCGCATTTCTTGTGTCTCATAGCATGACATTGGTATAATGGCGTTAGGTAACACACGGTCACAAATTACATTTTATTCGCATTGAATCGTTCAAATGCTTCGCTGTGAGATCAAGATACTTGTGGTGCCTCCCACTGAATTAAGCCGAGCGGAATGAAGTACACCGATTACCTCAAATCTACAGACCGAGCTTTCTGCATCACAATCTTACAGTGGCATTTAGGTAAAGAACGCACATTCGACATCAACGAGTCACCCAAGAGTCTGGGGCTGTTTTAATTCAGCGCCTGTGTGCTATAAAGGATAAGACCTGCGACAACTTCAAGTAATTCAAATTAAATAGCCAATGTGACTATTCTAGGTTATGGATCATCGAGTAAATATATAGCGGATATAGGGGCATGTTTCCTCAGCATCGAACGGATCCTCCTACGTCCTATTTGCCTCAAAGTCCTGGGTGCAACTTGGAGTGCCATCAATATCCCTCCAACGCCCAATCCTGGCTAACAACTAGATGACTTCGGTAATTTCATCGTCAACTCCGAATTGGGGAGGCTTAGCCCTCAACAGCCCTTGCTAGCGATACAAGGTATCTCTCCGCCTACGAATTAAGACAACCGACCACGGCGGCGACACTATAAGTGACACGCACTCTGGCCCTCACAGCGAGCTTTAGTACCATGTTCGATTCCACAAATGAGCAGAAGAACTGACAATTTCCTCACCCGGCATCCTATCATAGTTGGGGAACTTCTAGGAAGCGCCATGGCCAGTGCCGAGACACAAAGACGCGACAAGTTCGACTGATTCTTCAGTTTTTAGTTTTCGAACCTCTCTCCCGTCGCTGGAAATGGCTGGATCTATGAAGGAGTAGGCACGAATTGAATATTACTACGTCGGAGGTTGCGCGATTGCTGCGTTGAAGGCTGGCTTGTTGACGCAGAGCTTTTTTGGTTGATGGGTTATCAGAGCAATTTGCGATGATGCTAGAATTCTTGGACTAGAGAAAGCTTCATGGTTGTCGTGATTTTGAGAGATATGAGAGATATCATGTTCATTCATTAAATCATGGCCTAACTAGCGAGGCCCTCGCAGTAGCATCAAAATAAACGCCATGTACACCAGATGCAAACAAAGTGGTATTTTAATCGAATAAACCGTAATCTTGACATCGAAATGTTTACCGCGCCGCAGATACATTTCGGGGCACTCGCAGGTTGGGTTGGGCAACGCCAGCACGGCGCTTGGATTGCGGCTTAGGCCTGGAGAGTGTGTACCTGGAAGGAAGAGATATATTAGCAAATGGATAACTTCCAGAACGGAGAGTATAACATACTTGGCAAATGCACGGGAAAGCGCCTTCTTGGCGCTGACCTTCTGGCTGCCGATGAAGGACTCCACAGTCACAGCGATCGCGCGGTCAATGTCCTGGGCAGAGCAGTACTCGGACAGACGCATCTTGCAGAAAGATTCGGCAATACGCATGATGGCTTCCAGGTGACGAACCTATTATAGTATGATATGAGTAAGGCGACAATCAAGATTAATCGAAGAAAAAAAAACATACCGTGATGGGATAGGCGCCAGTGGCCAGCGACTCGCGGCGCATATCTGCAAAAAGACGGGCGACCTTGTCCTGGTCGATCTGGTACAGCTTCGGGTGGCAGTGCTCGCGGGCGTAGAGAATGTACTTCCGCAGCAGCTCCTGAGGGATCTCACCCTCCTTCTCCTCCTCGGCCTGCTTCTGCTCTGCCGCACGTCGGGAGATTTCCTCCTGAGAGGGGGGCATACGACGACCCTCCCTGTCGATACGGTAACCTTCTGAATCAATGAGCTGACCGTCGTTGTCGACCATATCACCATTCTCATTTCGAAGAGGACGGAGCGGGTTGGCACGGTGGTGAGACTCGATCACGAAGTTGGCCAGACGCTCATCCTCGGTGGGCTCGACCAGATCACGCACCACGCAGAGAATGTCGAATCGAGACAAAATAGGCTCGGTCAGTTCGACATTCTCGGAGAAGGGCTTGGTACTGTTGTAGCGACCACCTGTCGGATTGGCAGCAGCGACGACAGCACAGCGAGCTTGCAGGGTCGTTACGATACCAGCCTTGGAGATAGAAATGGTTTGTTGTTCCATGGCTTCGTGAATGGATGTGCGGTCCTGGTCGTTCATCTTGTCGAACTCATCAATAAGACAGGTACCACGATCAGCCAACACCAGTGCACCACCTTCCAGGGTCCATTCGCTGGTCAGAGGATCACGGCGAACACTGGCCGTCAAACCGACGGCACTGGCACCCTGACCGGTGGCGAAGACGGCACGGTGAGCAGTCTTCTCAACGTATTTGAGAACCTGCGACTTGGCAGTACCAGGGTCACCAAGAAGAAGAACGTTGATATCACCACGAATCGACATCTTGCCTTGCGCCTGCTTGCTAACACCACCGAAGAGCGAAAGCGCGACGGCAGTCTTGACGTCGTAGTGGCCATAAATACTGGGTGCCATGGAACGGACAATTCTATCCACAATATCAGGCTCACGAGAGAGAGCCCGGATCTCGCGCTCATCCTCTTCAGTCAAGTTGAAGCCAGCAAGCTGGTCGTGAGACTTCACAACATGGTTAGCCTCGATGATGGTAGCGAAAACGGGGAATCCGTTCTTGTTGTTTAGCTGTGCGTCATAGCTGTTGCGATAGATGCCGGTAATTTCGATCTCATCACCCGGCTTCGCCAGATCAATGAGATCGGCCAGAAGGACGACCTCACGCTGGCGAGGCAGACGACCAGCGGGAACGGACCCAGGAGACTCCTGCAGAGTCAACTTCTGGTAGTTGCGGTAGACAGTCTTCTCCGAATTGACGGTGAAGGGACCACGGGACTGGCAGTTCTGGCAAAACGAGATCTTCACCTCCTGGCTAGCCTCTTGCTGGAAGGGACCCAAAGTGATGCCACACTTTTGGCAGAGGAACATCACATACTTCAATTGTGGGAAGACACCGGTGCGACGAGTGACAACACCGCTGACACGAACCAAACAGTTCAAATGAGACTGACGCAGCTGCCGGAGGGTGTAGATGATAGGCACATCTGTGATGCGCACGTGGATCTCGTTGTGTATGTCGTGGTACTGTGGGTAATGGAAGAGGGTCACATCGAGGGCGACTTGATCGAAGACCTTCAGAACTTCGGTTGGCTCGTTGGCGAGGAAGTAAGAAAGAGCAGCTTTGGTCTCGCTCAAATGGGCGTAAGATACCTCCAGTGAGGCGGAATTGACCTCACCAAGGGTCTTAATACGGTTTCCGTATACAGACTGACCACTGGGGTCGATGAACTCGGTGAGGAAAGCCTTGAACTCCCGGTAAATGGAGCGGAGAACCTGAGGCTGAGTGACCCAATCGGTGATGTTGGCAGCCTTGACATCTGCCAATTCCTCAAGAGACAATTCTTCCATACCCTCATCTGCCATGTCAATGTCCTCACGGTCTTCGTCGTAGTGATGTCGGCGGCGGCGAGGTTGGCGCGACAGATCCATCTCTACATCATCTTCATCTTGCAAAAAAGCAGCGGGCATACGGCGCCGGCGCTGAAGTTCCCGATCTCTCTTGTTCAGACGAGCATCAAGTTGCCGACGAGCGGCAGCATCGAGTTCATCATGGTCTCCGTCATCGTCAATGTAGGCCTCGTTCTGGTACTGATCCTGTGCGGCATCGTGGTAGTCCCGCTCGAAGTTATCGCCGAACAGATCAATCCCATCCTCATCCTCGGCCAATTCATCCACGTCGTCAATATCAGGAACAAGCTCGGCCTCTTCATCATCATCTTCATCGTCGTCAAATGGCAGCGCAGGCGGGGATGAGGCTAGGGCCATCGCTGGTCACATTGTCAGTACATGCCCAGGCAGATTCTGCCAGGATAAGGGGGTTCCACATACGACTGGAAGGAGGCAACGGCGCTGGTGAAGAGATATCCTCCTCTCTTTCGCGCTTTCGAGTGTTGCCCCTCGGGCCGCGATTTGCGGCCGAGTCACTCGGTCGGAGGGGACTGCAATACATTAGCTGTGCTGAACCCCCTCAATATTGACACTTGGAATACTCACTCCATGAGTTATGTGAGTGCGTGACTCAATCGTCAAATTTGGGACTGATAGGGCAATTCTAGATGGGGAAGTGCAGAGAAATAATGGGGTTTGGGAATGTGCTGATTTTCTCGCTCGAATGCGCCCAAGGACAAGTTTGAAAACGCGTAACGCGTCCGACCGCGTTTCAATTAAAGTCATGTGACTGTTTAGTGTTACTAGACTGAGTGACGCCAAAAGCGCGCATTTGTCGGCGATGTGATAGAAGTGTGGGATCAGGAGAATTCGAAAATCGGTCCATCATTTGATTCGAATTCACTCCTCGGAGACGACGCGCGCTGTCGCACTTCGTCCTGGCTGCAAATAAACACCATTGCAAACAACCCAAACACTGGACTTTGCCGCATGGCAGCAACGGCCCGTTCTTTGTCCTGACTGTCGTCACAATCTCGGCACACTTCCACGTACAGCTACCATCTGAAGATAGCTGCAATGGATGCTTCAAATACCACGGATGGCAATGTGGCTTCCAACCTCGCACGACGTGAAAGCCTCGGTTCTCAGAACTCTCAGACAGCAAAAGAGTACGCGCTTCCTACGCTTCTATGGATAGACACGCGCGTCCCGTATCTAACGATGAATAGATTTATCGAGTCGCAGATTCGGCTTGAAGCTGATGCGCGCGAAGTCCTGCCATATGTGAGCGGTTCCTAAATAAATAGAAAGCGCACGCGAGACTGACATTCCAACAGTCTTTTGATTCATGCACGTATGCTCTAGGTCCATTACGACAGAATCTATTTGCCTGCCTAACGTGCAATCCTCCTCCCTCGAACCCCGAAGACCCTTACACACCTGCGGCCGTTTGTTATTCTTGTCAAATATCTTGCCACAGTGAGCACGAGCTAGTAGAGCTGTTCAATAAGCGAAATTTCGTTTGTGACTGCGGTACTACTCGCCTGCCATCCCCATGTACTTTGCGCGAGGATCCGAAGACTGGTCGAAAGCCCGTCCAGTCGCAAGAGGCGGCTCCTGGTAACAAGTACAACCACAACTTCCGCAATCAGTTCTGCGGTTGCGGTGAACAGTATGATGCGCACCAAGAAAAAGGAACAATGTTCCAATGCCTCGGTCTCGGGACGGTCGAGACTGGTGGCTGTGGTGAGGACTGGTGGCATCCGGAATGTCTTATTGGCCTTCCCCGGGACTGGTACAAGAGCAAAGTGAGTGAGAAGCAAACGCCTTCCGAAGGCAATGTCACATCGGTGAAAGACCACATCCAGCCAGTAGACGATGATGATGAAACTCCCCTCCCTCCTGGGTTCCCTGCCGAGGACGATTTCTGGCAGCTCATCTGCTTCAAGTGCATGGACTCCAATCCGTGGCTGAAACCGTACGCGGGTACTCCCGGATTTCTTCCCCCGGTGTATCAGCATGGTGGAATGAAGAATCTCCCTGCCGCGGAGACGCCAGATGACCAGAATTTAAAGAAACGGAAGGCAGATGAGGGCGAAATATCCCCAGAACCCTCTGCAAAGCGCATCAAGGATGAGTTGCAAACATCAACGTTGGCTCCTATCAAAGAAGAACCAACCACGAAACCCGAAGACACAACCGAAGCTCCCAAGGTCGGTACAACGAATACCGACGTCCCGCAACCCAAACATGCTTCTCTTCCTACCTCCGGTCCGGTAGGATCATTCTCTCTTTTTGTGGAGCAAGACTTCTACGATCATCTTTGCCGGTGTGCAGAATGCTTTCCTAAGCTTGCGCCATATCCGCAACTTCGTGAAGAAGAGGACACCTATGAACCTCCTCTATCTGACGATGGCGAGGACAATGCCGCCGCAAGCACCGGCACCGGCAGTCTTCTGGAACGCGGCGAAGCAGCCCTAAGCAATGTGGACCGTGTGCGTGCCATCGAGGGTGCTATGATTTACAATCATCTCCGTGATAAAGTAAAGGATTTTCTCAAGCCATTTGCTGAAAGTGGCCAGGCTGTTAGCGCAGATGACATCAAGGGTTACTTTGAGAAACTGCGCGGTGATGAGCAGGGTATCAAAGACGCTGCTGGTCAGGCTGAGGCGATGGGAGGACGAGGCGGCGGTGGTGACGGCGATGCCAGTGACAGCCGACGTGAGCAGAGCGGTATGTGATAGGTCCTCCTATGGCAAAAATTGCCGTTGACTCACTAGATGCTTCTAGGTATTTGAAATGCGAAGATCGCAAGAGATATGATTTTTTTTGTTTAAAAGAGAAGCAAATGGGAAATGTCACGGATGGGATCTAAGGGACGGACTCTATGGGCCTGGCTGTAATATTAGGCGCATCATGATACTACGGGCAATGAATTCACGGGAAAAAAACCAAATGCATATTCATCGAGGTATCTGTGGGAAACGAGACCCTTGGTCAACGCCAAAGCCAACAAGAATCAGAATGCTATGAAGACAAGATCTAGCTTGGCCTATGCATTTCCAGAGTAACAAAAGATGGGATATGTCTATACAGCGGCATGGGAATCATTCTTTGAGTCGCTTCGCCGCCCTCAACAAAGAGTCATCTGGTAGGCCACTGCGCTTGGTGCCGGGCAGACTACCGGTGCGCATGTCATTGTCGTCCTGTGTTACCCGGCGATGTGGGTATTTGCTTTCGATGCCTTCGAAGCAGTTTGCACTGACGGATCCTCCGTTTGAAAAGTAGGGGTGCTCCAGAGCTTCTTCCGCAGTTATTCGTTTCGTCGGATCATATTCCAGCATACGAGATATCAGATCAAACCCATCGGCACCGGGTGTACCAGCACTGGAAGTAGCCGAATAGCCCCCATTCTTTAAACAGCTCTGATACCAGCCTTCGAGATTTGGGCCTCGGTGGAAATGAGCAGGCTGCCTGTGGAGGACCAGAGATTGCAACTGCGTATATTCCGGCATAGATACAAGACCAGGCCAGGTCTCCTTGCGGGGAAGTCCGAGAATCTCGACAATCTTCATCATTTGATTGCGTTGGAAAGGAACTGTCTTTTTGCTGTCCATCTTAGCTTCCTCGCCCTTGAAAATGGGTCGGAGAGAGAGGAGTTCTGCGAAAATGCATCCTACGGCCCACATATCAACAGCAGGGGTATAGTGCCGGCTACCGAGAAGAAGCTCCGGGGCTCGATACCATATGGTGACAACCACTTTGTCACCAGTGAACAAAGAGTTCAGGGGTTTGTAGAAGAGACGCGCCAGACCTAAATCACCGATCCGAATGGCACCGCTTGAGGTGACCAGGATATTGGCTGGCTTGAGATCACGATGCAAGACCCAATTTGTGTGTAAATAAAGGAGCCCATTCAGTAATTGAAATAAGATTGACCGGACCATCTTGGCGGGTATGGCGTGTCTTTGGGGCTGTGTGTGGTGGTGAATGATTTGGAGCAAGTCGTGTTCCGTGTATTCGAATACCATGAAGATACATTTGTCTTCTAGGATGATCTCCTCCAGCTGGACGACGTTGGCATGCGACAGCTCGGTACAGAGCGCCATCTCTCGAATCGCCGACTGCGACAGGCCGGTATACTGGATGGTTTCGCCTTCCTTGTCGGGCTTGAACCTGGTGACGAGTCAGAGCTGGCAATACTCGGTAGGATGATTGGAGGACGTACTTCTTGATCGCAAACTCGCCTTTGTGGCCATTTTTGCCAATCGCTTTGTATACTCGTCCGTAGGTACCGCTGCTAATGAAACCCACAATGTGATATCGGTCTCGGACTCGGACTTTGCTGGTATATCCTGCAGGTCTTCGGGGTTCAAGCGTCTCTAAAAAAGTCTCGAGCGTCAGCACTTGTGACAGATCGCGGTGTTGCCAGCAACCATCAATCAAAGGATACAAGCGTCATTTGAGGCGAATCATAAGAACCATGCAGATGAAGATCGCAAAACCAAAGATGCAGGCCAACCACCGCAAAGTCAAGGGGACAAATTACCCCGAGGATAGAAGCTTCCAGCATTATTAAGAAGAGGAAAGCCTTTCCCGAACATAGTGAAAAGAGAAGATAAGGTCACGCTAGCAAAGAGAGCAAGCAACACAGTAACCAAAAATCAAGTATTTACCATCGAAGGAGTGCAGGTTCCGCTTCAGATTGGTTCTGGCTCGAGCAGAGATCGAACCGGAGGAAGGCGGGTTCGTCAGGCTCATTGGATCGTTCGGTCCATCGGCATCTCGGGGGGAGGAAGGGGGCTTTCCACACGTTTGGATTTTGTTTTGGAGAAGGTAAGTGCGGAGTTTCAGTGGCTTGTCAGTTGGTGGCAGCGAATGCGACCGGATATGATAAGAGGCGAATGAGAGGAGTGGAGGAATTGGAGATAGTGAGGGGGAAATTGGCGAGAGATGAAGCAATTCACGGGTGTTTTTATCGCAGGTCCGCTGAGTTCGGGCGCTTATCGCTATCACAGTGACATATTTGGGGGGTCGTCTAACGTCATCTCCTTCTTTAGTCCCCCTTGAATCTCCCACTTCCCATCTACTCTCAAATGACCATTAACTGGCATCATGGCGAGTGACTCAAGGCAATCCAGGGTCACGCCATACTTGATCTATCTCGTATTCGTCACGACCTTAGGCCCTCTGCAATTTGGCTACCATCTGGTACGCAATGTATCCCTACAGGTCCAGCTCACACTAACTCCCGTGAATAGGCCGAGCTCAATGCCCCTCAGGCAGTCGTGACTTGTGAAAAGAAATCCATACGTCCATCTTCCTTTTATGGCCTACCGCAATGTCTCCCTATGACACCTTCAGAATTTGGTCTGGTCTCCTCAATCTATACACTTGGGGGACTCGTTGGGGCTCTGCTGGCAGGACCTGTGTCAACGAAATATGGACGCCGCTTGGCGCTGCAAGCAACAACAACCTTTTTCATCCTAGGGCCTGTGGCTGAGACCCTGGCACCGGCCCTTCCGCTCCTGGCCCTCGGCAGGTTCCTCTCGGGAGTTGGCTCGGGCGCAGCGATTGTAGTTGGTCCTATCTATGTCTCAGAGATCTCGCCTCCAGAATCGCGTGGCTTGTTCGGTGCTTTTACACAAGTCATGACAAACGTGGGCATATTGTTAACTCAGACACTGGGGTACTTCTGGAGTCGAGACAGCCTATGGCGAATTATTCTTGCCGTGGCTGGCCTGATTGGAGCATTAGAGCTCCTGGGGCTGCTCATGGTTCCTGAAAGCCCAGCATGGCTGATTGAGAATCATCAAATGAGCCAGGCTCGCAAGGTATTGCAGCGAATCCGTGGCCGAGATGCTGACATCGACCCGGAGATTGAAAGCTTGAGAACCTCGGGCGCTGGTCCTGCATCAGATGAAGAAGAATCCCTGCTGGCTCCAACAGGCAATCAGGCTCCCAAACAGACCATCACAATTACGCAGGCTATTCGGGATCCGTACTACCGGCCCGCTATCATCGCGGTCGTGGGTGTGATGATTGCCCAGCAATTTACCGGGGTCAACAGCATCATTATGTACAGCGTTTCCCTACTGCAGAGCATTTTACCAACCACTGCGGCACTACTTACCGTGGGCATCTCGGCGATTAATCTTGTCATTACACTGGCATGTTCGCCTTTGCCCGATCGTATCGGTCGAAAGACCTGCTTACTGCTCAGTATCGGGGGCATGGGCTGCAGCTCCATTCTTCTGGCCCTAGGGATGCAATTCGATCAGAAGATCGCTTCCGCAATCGCGGCACTCCTGTTCGTGGCTAGCTTTGCTCTGGGACTTGGCCCCGTTCCTTTTATTCTGGCGTCCGAGCTTGTCGGACCCGAGGCGGTTGGTACAGCACAAAGCTGCGCACTGGCGGCCAATTGGACGGCGACCTTTATCGTAGCCCAGTTCTTCCCCGTGCTCAACGACTCTCTCGGGGGTCATGGAAAGGTCTACTGGATTTTTGCAATCATGGCGGGGATTCTAGGCTGCTTCATCTACCGGTGGGTGCCGGAAACCAAGGGCAAGGCCAATGCGGACGAGGTATGGGGCCGCGTGGATCGACGCCAGGACTAGAGTGATTAGACAAGGCTGCTCCAAGTCTTTTTAGATCGCATATCAGCAGTTAATCAATTCCGAATCCAACCGTAGACCATTAAAGCGTTGAGGATGCGGGGTAGTCGTGGCAGCGCACTTCGTGACGAGTGGATCTCTCGACAATGCTCCGACGCTTGACGCGATAGAATGATATAGCACATGGCCTACGGATTGTTCTAGACACGGAGAATCCAGATAAATCCCGGACGGAAGTGAACACCTCGGATCCCACGAAATGGCGGTGCACAACAAGGCAGTCGAGTGGGGAAGTGGATCGGCCCTCAGCTTGACGTCGTGTGGGAGAACATCAATCACTATTGTTTCTCGCACCCACTTCTTTCCCCCTTCGCTCGGTGGTCGCTCTCGAGCCTCTCTTGGTAAATTCGGCCTTTTCCATCCCCTGATATCCTAAATTCTCTCAATTGCCTTGCAATTCGATCCGACCGCAAGTGTTTCGCTTTGTTTGGTACCTGGGTGGCATTTGTCTTGGCTTCGTGCTGGGATCGACCCGAGCAGATTGCAGATCGCTCATTTGGGGACTCGAGCCACATCTTCCAGGAATTGTCTGAACAGGGCCAGAACACCCGATTGATCCTGTCTCTTTCTCAGCCTCTTTTTTGCTGCGTCTCCCGCGACCCTTCGGCACTTCCGCTACTGCCTACCCATTCGCCATGGTCCGCCTACCGCTGCCACAGAGGCTCAGCTCGCACTTATCAGTTAGAAGCTCGAACTCGACACCTGGACAGAGCAGGAGTACGAGTCCGATGCGCTCCGTGGAAAGCAAGCCTCTCCTCATCAAAGTGTCCGTGATTAAGGTAAGCGGGCTAACGCTCCAGCCCCGCGCCATTCGAACACCAGCTAATTTGAGCGTCGCGATTCGTGTAGGGACGAAATCTTGCGGCCAAAGATCGAGGTGGGACAAGTGATCCGGTAAGCCGCCACCAACAAGGACTTCCCCGGGATATCCGACGTGCTAATTTGCGGGAACAGTATCTAGTGGTGACATTAGGAGACGCGAGGCAATCAACACCGACGATAACGAAGACCCTTAACCCGGAATGGAACGTGTCGTTCGAGATGCCCGTGGTGGGGGTGCCGCTATTGGAATGTATCTGCTGGGATCATGATCGGTTCGGCAAGGACTATCTGGGCGAGTTCGACATCGCATTGGAGGACATTTTTGAGGAAGGGCAAATTAGCCAAGAGGTCAGTGGGAAGATTACACCCCGGCTGGGAAGCAATGTGCTTGAATATGGCTAACTGGACAAAGCCCAAATGGTACACCCTCAAATCGAAACGACTATCGCAACGCTCCAATCGAAAGAAGAAGAAGAAGAAGGACAGCGATGTCTCGGGAGAAATTCTCTTGCAATTTTCGCTCGTCGACTCTGCAAATCCTGCTGCAGCACCCTCGGACACATATCGCAAATTTAGAAGCTTGGTGTGTACTGGCGAGGAGGATGATCAGCTTGACCAGATTCCGACTACCGAGGACCTGGACGATTTGGACGAACAAGAGACTTCCGATGAGACGGATGATTTAACGAAACCGGAGATTGTTGAGAAGCGCCGACGGCGCCTCCGCTTGGCTCGTTTGAGACGCAAGTCCTTGGCTGCCAGGGCGTATCAATTCTCAGGCTCTGGAAGTGGCGTTCAAGGTATTGTATTTATAGAAATATTACGGGTGACTGACCTTCCTCCGGAACGGAATGGTAAGTGGATTCTCCATCGATCCTGAGCACTGGTGATTGACTCGAAAACTCAGTAACGCGAACGTCATTTGACATGGACCCCTTCGTCGTCACATCTCTGGGGAGAAAGACGCTCAGAACACCGGTTGTGCGCCACAACCTGAACCCTATCTACAACGAAAAGATGGTCTTCCAAGTTATGAAACATGAACAGACCTACACCATCAGTTTTACCGTGATGGATCGAGACAAGTTCTCAGGCAATGACTTTGTCGCCTCTGCCAATTTCCCTCTGCAGAAACTCATCCAGTCGGCCCCAGAGGCAGATCCTGAGTCTGGTCTGTATCATTTCGTTGAGTCTGACGAGCCAAGCCCCTTGCCCAAAAATACTTCTGGGTTCGCCGTCAGCCCGTCACCATCTTCTAAGAGTCTCTCCAAGATGGGCCGACCTACATTGAAGACAGGTAACTCGGGAAGCTCGGTCTCTAGCCAATCCATGTTATCGATTCCTCCCAAGGCTCCTCCTACATCTGTTCCAGAGGAACCAAGCTTGAATGTGGATAGCAGCACCACTCTTCAAATACCCGCAACACTCCCCATTGACACTAACGACCCTCCTCCTCCGACAGATGAGGAAGGTTTCCGGCCCTACCTGATTCCCCTGACCCTCAAGAACCGAGACAGATGGGAAGACAAGCATTTCCCCGAGCTGCACGTGAGAGCAAAGTATCTACCATATAGCGCACTCCGACAGCAGTTCTGGAGACTGATGCTGAAGCAATATGACGCGGATGACAGCGGCCGCATTGATAAGGTTGAGATGACCACGATGCTTGATACTCTTGGATCCACTCTAAAGGAGTCGACCATCGATAACTTTTTCCATCGATTCGGGGCTGAGAACGAGCCCAGCGACACTGCCGACTTGACTTTTGATCAGGCTGTCATCTGTCTGGAAGACACCCTGCGGATCCTGCAAAAACGGAATTCCGTCTTACCACCCCTTCCCGGAAGACCTGGTCTTACATCGTCTGTCGGAAGCCAAGAAAGTGAGGAGCCATCCAGCAGCAGCGATGAGCTCGCTTTAGATTCCAGCACCGTCTTGCCATCCAATACTGACCCGCACGACACAGCTGTTCCAACGGTATCCAGCGACGAACAGCCCAGCTCGAACGATGACGAACTACGGCCCGATGACCTCGGAGATGAAAGAGGAGAAGAACATGTTGTAGAAATCCGGGAATGCCCCCTGTGTCACCAGCCTCGCCTTGGAAAACGATCAGATGCGGATATCATCACTCACATTGCCACTTGTGCCAGCCGTGACTGGCGTCAGGTCGACAATCTCGTTATGGGCGGCTTTGTGACATCCAGTCAAGCCCAGCGGAAATGGTATTCCAAGGTCATTACCAAGATCTCCTACGGCGGATACAAGCTCGGGGCCAACTCCGCCAATATTCTTGTCCAGGACCGGATCACAGGCCAAATCAACGAGGAGCGCATGAGTGTTTATGTTCGTCTCGGAATTCGCTTGCTCTACAAGGGCCTCAAGAGTAGGGACATGGAGAAAAAGAGGAGTAAGTAACTTCAGTTTAATGTTGTCGAAGAAAGGTTATCATCTAACACGAGACTTCTCAGTTCGCCGTGTTCTGCGCTCCCTCAGTATCAAACAAGGTCGGAAATACGACGATCCCGCGTCGACTAGTCAGATTCGGGACTTCATCAATTTCCATCAATTGGACATGTCAGAGGTCCTCCTGCCTATAGAGGAGTTCCGCAACTTCAACGAGTTCTTCTACCGCGCATTGAAACCCGGTGCTCGCCCATGCTCTGCTCCTAATGAACCTAGGATAGTTGTGTCCCCTGCCGACTGCCGCTCCGTGGTCTTCGACCGAATGGATGAAGCAACCAGCATCTGGGTGAAGGGCCGAGAATTCTCAGTTGAAAGATTGCTGGGCAATGCCTATCCCGAGGACGCGGATCGGTACCGCAACGGCGCACTCGGTGTGTTCCGCCTAGCGCCTCAGGATTACCACCGATTCCACGTTCCTGTGGACGGAGTCATGGGAGAGCCCAAGACCATTGAGGGCGAGTATTATACGGTGAACCCAATGGCTATCCGCTCTGCACTGGACGTTTATGGTGAAAATGTACGAGTTCTGGTTCCAATTGATTCGGTTGCGCATGGTCGCGTCATGGTTGTTTGTGTGGGAGCCATGATGGTAGGTAGCACGGTGATCACTCGCAAGGCGGGTGAAAAGGTCAGCCGAGCGGAAGAGCTTGGGTACTTTAAGTTCGGTGGCAGTACACTCCTCGTCTTGTTTGAGGAGGGAGTGGTCAATTTTGACAAAGATCTCGTGGATAACTCCAAAGGTCCCCTGGAGACTCTGGTAAGAGAGAATGACATGCGTTTCATTTCTTGGTGCTAATTACTCTTAATCACAGATCCGAGTAGGCATGTCTGTTGGTCATAGTCCCAACATGCCTCCCCATGAGCCGGATATGCCGAAGAAGGCAGAGCACGTCACTGAAGAAGAAATGCAAGAGGCCAAGCGGCGCATCGAAGGTAGCCTGGCGCCTCCGAGCGGTCGGGCCACCTTCAGTGCCGTCCCTTAATTTATGTTCATCATCAACTGGACTGAGCTCAACTCCCGTCCGCATCGGTTCCCATTCCTTCGTTGGACATATTGAATGTTTTGCAGAACCGGCGTTTGTAGATTTGGACACAGCGATCATCTAGCAGCATGCGCGCATATCTGCCATGGTACATTACGATCATTCTTTTGAAATAAATTAAATATACCGCATTTCAGGTCATTTGTCCCAAGTCACTATGAATCCAGTATATGTAAAATTGCCTGAAATCCGGCACTTGCTTCGTCGTATTTTGTCGAGATGAAATGCAACTATAGAGGGGGCGGCCCAAAACGGACTAGCGCCCCACGCCGACCAAAACAACCGCGTGCTCGAATCCCTCCAACCCACCTTACCCTCTACCCTTGCCGCCCGCAGCTACACTTCTTGCGCATTGCGGGCATTGTGCTGCTGACTTTTGCGCAAATTCGACTCGACTCTCCCTCCGTTCCTCTCACGTATCCGACTCAATCCCAACCGAGCACATATCTCGTTGAACCGGACAACGGATGTCAAGTGTAAACCTGCGCCAACGCGACAAGCTGTACTACGTCGCGACAGCTTTTAATAGGAGAAGACTTGTCTCTTAACTCACATTCGAGAGACGCGAAATTCAAGTCTTTGGGGATCACAGTCTTGAGAGATCTTTCAACCCAACATTCACCCCAACCAACGACCCACCGTGAACCGCTCTTGACATGAGCATCGCGGTCCTGGCGCCTACTTTGACCAAAACAAAGCGCCGCGAACCGCTGGGGACGATAGGAATGGCGGCTTCTCAGGCGCAATCGCGTCCCGCGCCCGCGTCTGATGGAGCCGGCGGGGACAAAAGGGCACGACGGACTACGCGGAACAGCACGAGTAAACAGGGCCTGGAGGAGAACACGAACGACGGTAAACGTAAAGCTGGTAAGTGCTATGATACTGACAGGGGCAGTTTGTGGGGATCATGGACCGAATACTGACCCCCCTTTTGTTGCGACAGATTATGTGGAGGACGCAGACGGATTTCAATTCTCTATCGTTCCAACCAAGAAGTCTCGGCCATCGCTCGAAGCCGTTCCCGAAGTTGCACATTCAGATATGGAAAATGCGCCTCCAAAGTCAACACCACGCAGGGGACGACCTCCGAAGAAGAGGAACGTGGAGAAAGCAAATGGAGGCACAGTGCCGGTCAAGGGACAAACGACCGAACTACCGTCAAGGAAAATTACGAGGGGAGCGGTCAACGCGGCAGACACTGAGCAAGAACCTCAACAAGACAATGCGACAGGTTTATCACGGACACGTGAACCGCTCGAGGACCAGCCCAAGAAACAGCGCAAAAGGGGGCGACCTGCAAAACCCAAAAGTGCTGAACAGAACGGCTTTCGGTCTCCTGACCCACCTCCTGCCGGTACCAAAATTGCTCTACCCTTGGCTGACACTCCGGTCATTCAGCGAAATAAGGAGCTGAGAGGGGATAAGTCGGGCAAAGGCCGGCGGCGAAGCAGCTTAGATTTGCGGGGCCGGAGAGCCAGTGACTTGATCGATTCGGGTGCTTCCAACGGTAGGAGCTTTCTCGTGGATCCATTGAGAAATGAAAGCTAATTGATTTGAACAGCCTTGCCTCATCGAGAGGTCAGCACGGCTGATTTCTATAAACATATTGCCGACGGGGGTCTTCCTGAGCCACGCAGGATGCGACAGCTTCTGGTCTGGTGTGCAACACGTGCGCTAGGGGATAAGCGCTCTGGCCCTCATTCTGACGATCAGAGTGCACGTTTAGCTGGTAATTTCTTCCGATATGTGTCTGCGCAGAGGAAGTCAAGCTGACTAGTCAATAGCCCGTTGGATCCAAGACGAGTTACTCAAGGACTTCTCGACGAACTCGGAGCTCTCAAATTGGTTTAGCCGTGAAGACGTGAATCCTCCGACAGTGGTTGTTAAAAAGCCGAATCCGAGGAACGTGCAAAATGCAGAGAAGATCAAGGATCTAGAAGAGCAGATTCAAAGGTAGGCAACTCATTATGCTGTACAGGGTCCACCAGGGCTAATTGATTCAACAGGCTCCGAAAGGAGGGACAAGCTCTCAATGCACTTTCTATGAAACCCCCTATGCGCCGCATCAGTGCAAAGATCCCTGATTCATCCGAGCAGCCGACATCAAAACAACATCCCAAGCAAGCTTACGATCAGATCAACCCCACTCTCCTCGACCCTGCACAACAAGCTATACTCGCATCATTGAACCCTCCACCAAATCCCCGACTCCCATCAGAAGAGGCGTCTTCATCTACGACCCGACCACCTATGTCTCCATCAGCCGTCTCTGCCCGTCTTTCCCGCATTAGTACTGCTCTTGCGCCAACACTGGATACCTTTGCGGCCGGCATTCATGATATCGAGATGTACAGGATGACCGCAGATGCAGTCTCGTCTCGCATCCTGCGCACATGTGCACAGCGTCTGGAGGAGCGTGACGCGTTCAACACTCAGCAACGCCTCGCAATTGAAGGCGATGACGATGAACAGCAGCCACCTTCTCAGCGAGGCGAGGGGCCCTCGGGATATCGGCCTCATCCTAGGGGCACTCAGTCGAATCGAAAGGCGGTGATTTGCAAATATTCCAATTCTCTTATCTTTTTCAGCGAGTCTTGTATTCTCTCCGTTTACCATTTTCTTCTGGAATTAGCGCTAGGGGCGGCCACGGATTGACTTTTTGACGATGATCTTGACGAACTCACCTTTTCGGGTGGGTGGTATGGCGCAACGAGGGTCGGGATGGGAATGCATTGCAATCTTTTCGCAAGCTTTGGAGTTTCAGGTGTTGCGTGATGTTTAATATACCGCGCGGGGGACTGGATCTGGATTTGTTTTCTTTTGGGTCGGCATTGCCCTGGAAAGCGGGCTATCAGCACTTCTACTAGCATTGAATGGATACTTGAAGATACAGCGCCGTCCTAGGGCCAATCTAGGACTACCCAGGTACCGGTGTCTGTTGGTTTCCACAAATAGACAGAACCTAAATATGTGATGGCGACAGACAGATTCCAAGTTTTTGAGACCCTCAATCCCTACTACAATTTTATACACACAAACGTGGTAGTCTTGAAAGTTACGTTAATGTTGTGGATGCTGCGTCGACGTGTACTTTTGCGACCTTGGGCCAGCGCTTGCTCGTACATCGGGAGAAGCGGGCAACTATATGCTTTCAAAGGTCCTCACTTCTACCATCTCCAGATTTTGTTCGAAGACTTAGACTTAGACAAAATGATTCACCCCTCCAAAGATATCCACGTACCCTTGTAGTTCGGAGCCTGCTTCTCAAATAACCCTCTATTGTCCAGACGTCTCATCCATGGATGGATATCTGGATATCCCTTGCAGCTGCAGCTGCAGCTGCGGCTGCATCTGCATGACAGCATGCATATTTTGACAAAGCAAGATGACAGCAGATAGAAGACACAGGATGAGATATATCCTACTAAGATGGGTGAAGTAAGTCTATCGGAAATTTCATCAAATAGCCGCGTATTACGACGTCGCGTCCTACAATATATTCCGCGTGGAATATTCAACCAGGTCCATGCACCATCTCCCTCTGAACGCGATCGCCTGCAGCAGCATGGCTAGATCAATGGACCCGCGAGGACGGTTCGGAAAAGCTACGGATGGAATTCGGTTGAACGACAGATGCACAACGCGAGATCTTGGAGCGTGAATTGGTTGGTCATGGCTGGGCTGGTCTTCCGGTCGTCGTGTCCGTGTTAGGAAGGACTCTTTTCCCGGGACTTATCCTGGTCGGTGACTAGCTGGACACCTTACCGAGGGAATGGTATTGGATGCTTTATTTGAATTTAATTCGGGGGTTTGGAGAATGCCTTGTCATTCGTCTTCTCAGCATGATGCCTCGCGAGCTTGAAGCTATAGGCTAGCATGAGGTCGCGATATCACTGGGAGGTGGCTCAGACTGCAGCCCGAGAATGAAGGATAGAATGGAGACACTGATAAGAAGATCCCGGTGCACTGTTTTGCGGCCCGAACTGGCGTCACTTCATTATTTGGTGGTTGATGATTTCACATGATTGTTTTCTGACAGAGAGTTATCTCCCAGACGTTGGAAGATATGTGAAAATATGGGTGGATCAAAAGACAGCAACAGTATGTCTTAGCCGGTCAATCTCATCGGAATGCAAGTGAGCTGATGCGTCGGCGGGTCCGGAGAAGTGAGAAGATCAACCAGGCGGGGCACTAGTTCAAAGTCCCATGCATAAACTGTGGATCAAAACGTGCCATATCCAGGCATGTCCGATAGTCGTGGATGCTCCACCGAGTGGGACATACCGTACCCAAGAGGAACCCAAAGTCAGGCAGGATCCGAGATTCGCATTCTAGATTGAATCAAAGATCGTCGGGACCGAGACGGGTAACCTTCATCTCAACCTCAGCCTAGTCGGATCTAAGGTCTATCCACTGTGCATTGCTGACTGCCACCCAGCACCATTCTGATTTTGCAGCCACTGGCAGCCAATACAAAAGATTCACCAATGCATGAGCCTACTTTCTTTAGGACATCCTCAGCCTGGGCCTCAATACTCTTTCTTACACGGCCTTATACGTAAGGAAATGCGTGTCACTGTGACGGAAAGACAATACCAGCACGAAAAACGTAAAGTATTGGTCCCTGCGTTCAGGTTGGACCGCCATCCTCGGTAAATCCAGGCGAGCCGTGGAAGGAGGAGCTGTGCGACCCTGAAAGAGGGAGCGAACTGTGATACAGAGGACGTTGCGGTCGCATCACCGCAACGAGGCCACCGAGGTGGAGAGGTGCAATTTAGATCTCGCACAAATCTACTCATCTGGGCTTGCGAATGGCGTCAAATCTGCAGTGATACCGAAAACTATGACGGCTCGGACCTTAGGATAGGCATAAGCAGGAACCGAGAAGCTTCCAAGGTTCTGGCCCGGGTCAGACCGAGTAGAGTGGATTCCAGGGCCACGGGAAGCTTAAAATCGCATCTCAAGCAGATCCCAAGTTCAACTTTGCTCGCCCGTGCCGAGTGGCCAACCTGGGTGGTACAATGACTCGCAATGCCTGTTTGAGGAGACACCCGTTGACATCATGCGAGGATCGTCTAGGGCATGTGCATGAGTCCGTACTTTGGTCTCGCCGAGGTGTCCATGGAGCAAACAGGCCAGAATTGCTGCGTTGTACCGGGTAGAGAGGCACAGATTGAGTCCTGTGTTTGAGGGTACTTGCCTCCGAGTCAGATTCCTTCCGATGGCGTCTCGATTTGGAGACCTGAGTTACGTATGCTATCCACTGATCCCCTAACAGGTCCACTCGGTAGATCTGTCTAGGAACGAGGCATCTTGCATAACCCCTGGTGTCCAAAGGGGGAGAGGCTGATCTGGACAGGTTAGCAATTGGATATGTCTTCCTATCTATCCATCAAACAAGTCACATCATTCCAGATGTCTAGCATAATTAATGTTTGGTCAGGGAAAGCCAGCACAACCGGCACACCAAATATCACCTAGCACTGTATCGCTATATCCTGGCGCAGGTCGAGGATCATCCCAGACTCCACTCACCTTGCAAGAACTCCGCCCCGTTCATAAACAGCTCTTCAAAGGATGTCAAACTCTGATCTGGGTCGTTCATTTCACGGTGACTTGTGGTACCTCATGGCCTCCGTGGAACCGGAACTGTCTGCTGGTTCCTTTGACAATGCAGCTCGGACTCAATTCTCCCTTGGCTTTCCTCCTGACCTACAAGGGGTGAATACCGTTTTTCTAATTCCTGTCCCATCGCGCCATACTGCTGATCCGGAAAGCTTCGATCCCTTTCTCGATAAGCTACAGGCCGGTCGATCCTGGTGCCGTCCAGGACCCACGGGTCTTGGGTCTTAGCTTCGGCGCGACGCCTCTCCTGAGGGAGACTAGAGAACTGATTTCTTTCACTTTGGAGATTATGACTGGACACCGAGCCCATACCATGCACCGAATCCCGGGTGATTTATCATCGTGGCGACAAAAAACCTTCCCAGATGGGCTTGAGGGAAACCGGCACGGGAAAGCCATCTCCCCCGCCCCCCCTCCTCAACGGCTGCATGCCCTCAAACTAGGCAGTCTTTAAAGATTCGGGCTCATGTGGTCCGTGTGATTCTCAGCTAAACGGCAGCTGTTTTTACCCTGTCTCTAGCCGCGTAAATAGAAGAAGCACCCGCAGTCTTGGTACCCAAAGATCTTTTATATCAGTCTGTCCCTAAGTCTTGCGATCTTCTACTCCCGTCTCCCGATTTTGATTCACCTCTATGCAAATATTTTCTATAATGTCTTGGTGACACAATCGTCATTCTTGGCAGCAGGACTTATTTCATACCTCTCCCTGCCGTGACAAGTTCCCTCCAGTGTACGGGATCGCATCAACCCTTGTGATCCCAAGACTACTATTTGCTGCCTTGTTGAAGTGAGTCCTGGAAGGCTTGCCCTTGCCTATAGAGCTCCACATGAGCTTTTGGTTAGGAAGAGCTGGCGACGTGACCTCACATAGCTGACCTTGTTGCCAGGCTACAGTCGACCACTCGAGCTCGAGCTCGAGATATACGATTTGTTCTGCTATTGGTCTTCGAATTGATTGACATTCAGAATTGCAGAGTGTGTTGGACAAGATTGTAGTGGCAAGAAAAACCAAGAGGTGCCCAAAAAACCAATTAGAAACCAGAGGGGAATATAGGGAAGACAAAAAGTACCAAAGAAAGAAAAAGAAAAAAAAAAAAAAAAAAAAAAAAAGGAAGGCAGAACTCATGGCGGAGCCTTACTTCCAACTTCCAGTATCTCACCATCCGGCGACTGATCGACTGGGAGCCAACAAACCCTTCCCATTATCCCAAGACTCACCGTTGAACGTGTCAAGAGATGGCTCACAGGCCCAGCAAGCGTATCAGGAGCTCACACTGGGTGGCGGAGCCCAGGGCACACACCGGAATGCAAGCATTCTCAAAAACACCAATCGCGTCAAGTTCACTGTGAACGAGCTTGAGCTCAAGGAGCCCCCAAGTGGCCACTCGGACCAATCCCGACAGGACCGTAGGGGCTACTCTCTGCTCCCTCGAAGGCCTCTGCCCACCGCCAACATTCCTCGTGTCCAGGATTGGAGCAGTGGAGAACCACAAAGAGGGAGATCAGCAGAGCAGCGGAGCTCTACCGCGTCAGCCGATGTCACTGGCTTGAAGATCGACAGCAAGACCACCTCGACGGAGCTAGGAGACTATGAAATCAGTCCCAGTCCCTACGACAAGGGGTGTGCTATAACCTATGCACAGGAACGGGCCCAGCGGCTTGCATCCCTTCTCTCTCGAAAATCTCCGAAGCAAAGTCCCCGCTCCAGCCTTGCACTATCGACTGCATCCACTCCTTCAGAGGCCCTATTTCTTTCCGAGGATGGGGATGAGCTTTCTTTGATCAGTTACTCTGAGAAGCATCAACTCTTTGACGAGCTTACCCTGATCGACGATGAAGCTGGCTTCATAGACGGGAGATCTACACCGCGCAGCTACGAAGTCAAAAGTACTCTACGCCAAATGTCACGTCCCGACCTTCACTTTTTGACTCGCTTTCGTCCTTCCTCTCCCGGTTCACTGTCCGGCCGGGGTACCCCGTCTGAAGATCGGGACTCCCTCGAACGGCCGAGACATAACCGCGGAGGAATTCTTTCTTCAATACTCAAGCTATACGACCAGTCCGGTCAGGCATACTATTCGGGCCAGGGCCAGTATGGCGAATCGCGACGGGGAAGTGCCTCCACCGACTACAGCAGACGTGGTTCTTCCCCTGATGACGACTCGGTCTGGAAGGCCAATCGCCCCAAAAAGTGGTATGAGAAATCATCCAGCCGATCCAGCACTTCCCTTGCCGGCTCTTCAATCAAGAACACCTCGCCTGTTGGTATCCTCAAGCGATCTCGCAGCAGCAATGCTGTTGAGGGAGGCGGACGTCGTTACCCAAAGCCCCAGCTTGAAGATGAAATACGAATCACCATTCACATCGCGGAGCTCCTTCAACGCCAGCGGTATCTGATCAGGCTCTGCCGAGCCTTGATGAAATATGGTGCTCCGACTCATCGTCTGGAAGAATACATGCGAATGACTGCACGAGTCCTGGAGATTGATGGCCAATTCCTGTATATCCCCGGCTGCATGATTATCTCCTTCGACGACGCCACCACGCACACGACCGAAGTCAAAGTCGTCCGATCCAGTCAGGGAATCGACTTGGGCAAGCTGGCCGACGTCCACGAAATCTACAAGGAAGTGATTCACGACGTGATCGGTGTCGAAGAAGCCATTCAGCGATTAGATGAGACAATGAAGAGGCGGAGCAAGTATCATATTCTGTTCCTCATCTTTGCCCACGGCTGTGCAAGCGCGTCAGTGGGACCGTTTGCCTTCAATGCTCGGCCCGTGGACATGCCAGTGGCCTTTCTGCTGGGCTGTTTACTCGGTGTGCTGCAACTGATTTTATCTCCCAAGTCGAGCTTGTACTCGAATGTCTTCGAGATCTCGGCTGCAGTGCTGACCTCCTTCTTGGCTCGGGCATTTGGAAGTATTCGATTCCAAGGGGAGTCTTTGTTCTGCTTCTCTGCTTTGGCACAATCTTCCATCGCTCTCATCCTGCCCGGTTACACCGTTCTCTGTGCTAGCCTAGAATTGCAGTCACGAAGCATTGTGGCAGGCTCAGTACGTATGGTGTACGCCATCATTTACTCCCTCTTCCTTGGATTCGGCATCACCATTGGCACTGCTGTATATGGCCTGCTAGACCCCGAAGCCTCAACGGCGTATACGTGCCCCGCAAGCCCAATCACAAACGAATACCTTCAGCGATTCCCCTTCGTATTGATCTTCACGGCTTGTCTCGCCATTGTCAACCAGGCCAAGTGGAAACAAATTCCCATTATGCTGGTCATCTCTCTGGCCGGCTACGTCGTCACTTATTTCAGCTCCAAACGATTCTACTCTAACACGCAAGTTTCGAACGCCCTCGGCGCGTTCGTCATTGGAGTCATGGGCAACTGCTACAGCCGTCTCCGCCATGGACTTGCTGCAGCAGCCATGCTTCCCGCAATATTCGTCCTGGTACCCTCTGGTCTGGCTGCCAGCGGATCTCTTATTTCAGGCATCACGTCAGCAGAAGAGATGACTCGGAACCCATACGCAGTGGTAGCCAATGGAACACAGGGCTTTGTCGACGCAGCGAAGAATCTCTCAGCCGAAGAAGCACGCAATCAGAGCTACGGCGTCGTCTTCGACATCGGCTACGGCATGGTCCAAGTCGCCATCGGGACTACCGTCGGTCTGTTCCTAGCTGCTCTAGTCGTCTATCCGTTGGGCAAGAAACGAAGTGGTCTATTCAGCTTCTAGCACCCTTCCGGTCTCCGGGTCTCTCTCAGACTCGATATCCAACCTCGATACTCACGTCCACGTTCTTCATCTATACCCTTTCTCTAGTGTCTCGGTATGGCCGAGATAAGAGAACATTTCGCATCCCGGGCAAGCCCACAAGCCGCCACAAGCTCGCCCTATTATTTATTCCCCCCGACCTCGACAGAGACACCTTTATTTTATGCCCATCGTTAAATTGGATTTTTTACCGTGCTGGGAGTCTAGAAAATCGTCTATTTCACTTCTTTCGTCCTTCGCCGAAGAAGTCTGTACCGAGTCACGGACACACGGGCGCACGTCCGGACATACATAGAAGCCACGAATACACGAGTCCACGAAATTTTGAAAATCATCGAGGCCCCCATTCTGCGCAGTTTCCTTTTGATTTTGATTTTTTTCTGGCACGAGTTTAGGTTTCCGGCATGATTATTGCGGTGGGAGTTTCAGCGGAATTTGCATCTGAATAACAATTTCTTCGATTCGTTTTAATCATGTTGCTGTTCTTCATTCTCAAATAATGGATCTTTTGCTGTATACACGCTTGCTCTCTACGAGCCAACATAGTCTATAGTAGCTTGTTTTGGACTCCATTATTTGATGAGCAGTGTGATGTCCTTCACAGAAATTGTTCAGCTGTAAAATATTCATCAGGACTCAGCAGGTCGATAACTTTGGCAAGCTATCCCAGATGGACTTGGGAGCAGACGCAACCAATTACATTAACATGCGGATAGAACCAACGATCTACAGAGCAGCACTCATTACAGACTACACAGCACCAAAGAATCAGCTGCGAAGCTATTTATTGCGAAGGCCCTTGAAGAGCAGTGGCCATAGGGTAAGCTGGTACATAACCGGATGCACGAGAAACCCGAGAACCACGAAAGGAGAGACGGCGGCCTTGCTCGAAGCAGGCATTTCAGAAGTAAAGCTATCGCAGCTCGACTTGAAAAGACCAGTAGAAGTTCGACCGTAGCAATGCCCAGGCAGGGTGTGGATACGACGCCAGGGAATAGAAGAGAGTTATGAAAAGAGTTCAATCAAGAATCAGAAGATTCATTGCAGACTGATGCAGGGCGTCATACACGCACGCACGTATCACTGACAAATGGTCAGAATAGGAGGAATGAACGAAGGAGTGGAAGGGGCCACGGCATCCCCCTATGTAAGAAATGTAGGCTGGGCAATAGAAGGGGGAAAAAAAGAGAAAACGAGTAAAAAAGTCCGCCTGGGAAGAATAAAGTCATACGTCGCTGTCACATGATGTTCGGCATTACATGATAGGGGTCTTGCGCTTTTCAGCGCTGGACAACACAAGCATAGGTGTCTTGCGGCGCTCTGGTGCTTGAGCCTGCTGTTGCCCCTGGCCTGCAACGACCGATGCCACGGAGGGTGAAGAGGTGCCTGTCGGCGAAGAAGATTGATCAACGTGAGCATCGGTGAACTTCGATCCAAAGTAGCCATCCTCGCTGGTTGGAGTGGCACTAGAGTAAGGGCTGTCAAGAGAATTCCGGTCACGACCAGTCTTCTCCTTGCGCTCAGATCCAATAGCACCATTAGCTGCAGCGCGGAGGCTACCCAGGCTGGGCTTGCTGGAGAGGCTACCACTGCGAACAGTCGCGTCATCACCGTCGGAGAAGGTGAATTCCTTCTCGCTGGCTGGTGTGTTGGTACCGCCACTGCTGTTGTATCCGTAGCTACGAGTGTCGCCTCGACGCTCGATTCCAGCACGAACCAAGTTGTGGACGGCGCGGCGTCGCTGGCGGGTAGCGAAGTTCTTGCTGCCCTCGTACTTGGAAGTAGGCTTCGCCACGAGATCCTCAAGGGACGGAGGCCCACGGGGCTGACGGATCGGGTGCTCACCAGCACGGGAATGACCGGGGGCAAAGGTTCCAGTGGCAGGCGTAGGCGGCAGAGCCGCTGAACGAGGACCGTTACCGACATTGGCCTTAGTAGTGTCGATGGTTGTCTTCAGCGTAGGGTTGAACGAGGGGCTTTTCCTGTGATTCCGGCGGAAACCATTTGCAGACTCGACTGGCGGCGAAGGTGTTCCACTAGAAGGAGAGGCTGACTGCGAAAAGTACATTTGAGAGGGATGCGACTCGACGGGAGGGGAGATCTCGGCACGGAACTGAGGCACCTGCTGGGTTGACGAGTGATGTTCATATGGCTGAGGTGTAAGATCCTCCTGGGTGCTATTGTCCATGATATAGCTTTGCTGGCCGGTGAGAGGATTGTAGACGCAGTACAAACCGGGCTGGCCAGGAACTGGCTGCACAATCGGTTGCACACCCTGCTGGAGCTGCTGCTGGTACAATCCCATGCCAGGGATGCTTGTGTTCAGCGAGGGCATGGCCTGTTGCATGGCCTGCTGCTGGTGAAGCGACATGCCTCCCATGCCTCCGAGGGTGAGACCTTGGAATTGCTGGGCGGCAGCGGTGACGCTGATCAGTTGCTGTTGCAGACGCTGCTGCTGTGCGGCCAGGAAGAGATTGGTCGACATAAGTTCTGCGTACATGTTCTCATCGATACCCGAGTCATCAAACGTGGGAGGAGCGAGCACCTGCTCCGGCATCGTGTACATCGGACGATTTTGGTTCTGCTGCTGCTGCGTGTTCATCCCCTGGTTCGAAGAGTACCGGTGCTGCGGAAAGCCAGCTCCCGTAGCAGTCTGAGGAACCCGATCCATTCCTCGATTGGGTCCATGGAAACGTCCAGTGTCCATACCGACTTGCTGCTGGTGATGCGAGGGAATGGTGGCGGACCTAGGGGCGGTTCGTAGGCCAGCTAGGAGGTGCGAGCGGCTGGTGCGCGGGGTCGAAACCGAAGCGGACTGTTGCGACTCGTCGATAGTGGCCACCTGAGGAGGCATACTCAGGCGTTTGATGTGAGAGCCCTTTCCTCTCGAGGCGAAGCCGGAGCCCGGTACCCCGAGGGAAGTGCCATTATTGAAGTTGTTGTTGTAAGTCATTTGAGCAAGACCGCCAGCGTCGATACTCATATTCGTCGAAGAATAGGCGAAACTTGGGTATGTGCAAAGGCTGTAGCGGATGGGTTGCGTATTCAGTTTCCGTTACAGATCCGCAAGCGCTCGGGATCAACCACGAAGCTTCGAGCTTTTGATTCCCAAATGATTAAGTGATTATGAGGTTAATGGCAAAACGGTCGAACGGTCGAATATCAGAGATGTTATTCGACAGGGTGGATTGTGATGACGGAAGTCGCCAATTCTAAGACACCCATCAGTGAATAAAATCCCGTGATTGGGCAGATAGGCTTGCTTACCACAGGTGAAGATATGCAGTGATAGCGAATGACTGGCTCAATGATGAAGGGTGCCGATGCAGGATGCCAATATTATCAAGCTGTACAGCAGAGTTGATTTTTCGGAAGTGATTCGGTAACAGTAGCCGAGGGTGCGATTGGGATGAAAAACAGGCGATAGGAAGGTGAAAAGCACCCAGACGGGAATTATGCGAATATAGAAAGGGGGTTTCTCTAGAAGACTAGACGAAGGCGGGCGATCGTGGGAGATGCTCTGCACGTCCCAGACGAAGAAAAAGAGAGAGAAAAAAGAGTTGACGCGATGGTGAAGACTCGGCTAGAGCAGCAACGCGGTCAAGGGCACGTCACAAACGACCCAGAACGAAACGAAGCGATGGAACGTCGAGATCAGATCCAGCCGTGAGCGTGAATAGGCCGTACCTGAGGCACGAGGAATCGAAGGTTGAAGACTCGGGGCTAGACGCGAGGTCTTCAGGGGCGGAACGAATCGGAGAACTATTTGCAAGAGCGGATTTTTTTGGAAATTTAGTCTTTTCCCAAACGATGAGAGCTGCGAATAAAAGAATGCAGACGGGAAAGAAAAAAAGAAAGAAGCGAAGATTAGAGGAGGGAAGAAAAAGGATGAAGGTGCGAAAGAGAGCCAGAGTTTGGGATGAGAGAATGGTGTGGGGAATCAATTTGGTGCCTTGTCAGCCAGGCATCCAGGAACGACACTAGTCTTGTTCCGGACTAGTGCAGGTCATGGGGTCTGGACAATGGCTTTTCCCTTCTCTTTGTCGTCTCGTTGATTCCTTTATTCTGCCTTTTTCTTTCAAAACTTCAAAGCTAAGGAAGCTCGGACTGTGGCAAAGCCCCGCGTTGAATTGATCAAAAAAAGCGACTTCGAGTGAGCTGAATGCCCGTCACCATCCAATCAAGCGCCCTATGTGACAAGGGTTCTGGGCTCGTCACATCTCCGTCCATTCAATTGGTTGGGGGCCGCTAGCGCCGCCCCAACGTGGCTGCCATCGTCGCCATCGTCCTCACATCGGCGTCTCACATCGCCTCTAGAGCCGCTGCCCAGAGCGCAGGAACAGCCAATGACCACTTTCTCGCTGAGGCTCTACAAGGCATACTCGGAAACACACCGGGGATCCGCATGTCATCAATGAGGGAGCGTGACCATCGGTCAGATCGGTGTTCGTGGCAGAGCACAACCATTGGAGGAGGTTAGCGTGATTGGGATCTACGATGGGTCCAGCCGATCCTGCGTGTCAGTCAAATCGTGTCGCGCGCGTTACCCCGAGGCTTGCACAATCACCGCGCTTCGATTTATTGGCATTCAGAATAAATTATTGACGTCAAATCGCTTAATCTAGACCACCTCTGGGCCGCCGAGACTTCTGAAAGCTTGGATTCATTGCCCTATGTACATGCTGATACAGAACACCATTAGAAGGGGGACAATGGCCCTCTGAGCCTGTACAGCCATCCCGAAGACTTGTACAAGTTCTCTCGGTTCGAGTGCGAAACAAAAGTAAGACAGATATTACAGAAATGAATGAAATCAATAAGGGTATCTGCTGGTCAACCACTGCAAAAAGAGGCGTGCCAGATGGAGAAGCAGAGCAGAATGAAAATCGTTACAGATACAGCATCATTAAACATCCACGGGCACACCGGGACCTGAGGGAAGGGTGTGTGCTTCATTCCGTAGCTGTCGCTCTGGGTCCGGAGACGCTCCCTTACCGTTCATTCGGTCGAATTCGAGGGTCTCTGCCAGCTCGGCCGCCATTGGGTCAAGCTCTTCTTCCTTCAAACCCGTAGCTAGAGCCACGAGTTTGCGGTGCACGTCGAACTTCGTACTCACACCTGCGTCGGCTGTTTGCTGAGCCAGAGCTCTCACCGTGTCGCGGCGCGTCTTCTGGGCAGCACACAGCTCGCGTGCGAGTTGGTAGCGATGTAGGAGCTCCTCTGGTCCAAGTGGGGACGCATCCGTGGTGGAGGAAACTGAGCCTGCAGCAGCCAGTTGAGGGGAAAGAGCACGTTGGTGTGTTTGCTCGAGTAGAGACTCGTAGCTGGCCCGCAGCTTCTCATATCGCCCCATTTGGCTATCACTAGGCTCACACTCTGCCTCTTTGGCGGCGAGGACTGAGACTTGCTTCTGGATCTTTTGACGATCCGATTCAAGCTGTTCGAACAGTGCTTCAGGATTGGCAATATCGTTTGAATCTTGCTGTTCTAATTTGGAGCTACCATAAGTTGCCGCAAGCTTCTTGTTGGCCTCGGCCATGATGGAGCCAATCTTTGACAGCAGGTCGGACGTTGCAGTAGAATCTACTGGCGGGGCCATAGACTGACGACCCGGCATGAGATCGCCGCCTGCACCATCCAGATGGTCGTTGGCCATGGTGACAGACGACGGGGCCAGCGGGATATCTTGGTCGATATTATGAGAGCGTTGAAGCATGCTGTTGGCGGTCTCCCCTTTCTTGTTCATCAGGTCGCCAGCCCGAGGGCAATGATTGAGCAACATGTGTACCAGACGGAATGCACCGTTGCGAGCAGCCACCAGAGCCGCAGTGTCGCCATTGTCGTCTTGACAGGAAAGCAAAAGATCCATCTCCTCATGAGAACATGTCTTGCACAATTTGTCCAAAAGAACCTCGCAGTAGTACTTGGAACTCTTCCACTTTCCTTTGCTGCGAGTAGTTTCGGCAATATGATGGAAAAGAGTCGCCCCAAACCAATCTCTGAAAGAAATGGTGTCCAGCAGAACATCCAACAGGGCAGGGAAAGTTCGCTTCTCGTAGTTGTTGGTGAACAAAACAGCTCGAACAAGCGGAGTCTCTTCGTGGACTGACAGCGCCTTCACGTTGGCGCCCCTACGAAGGAGGTTCTGAACAATGTCCAAGTCACCCATCGCACATGCCCAATGCAAGGCCGTATTCCCAGAATCATCAATGGGTCGGTCAATTTGAAAATGAGCCGGGGGCTCTGGAGGTTGAATGCGTGTAGCCTGTGGAGCATCGCCCACAGTCATGAAGTAGTCAAGAAGCTGATCACCATATATGATGTGCTCCTGCTCACTCATAGACATAACGTTTGCCTCATTCATACCTCGTTTGCGCTTACGTCCTCCGTGCTGAGACATTTGCAGCATATCTTCATCAGCAACCATGGACGACGACTCGATCGTCGCTTGTTCGAGGGATTCGTTATCATCAAATCCCGCAGTCATTTCGTACTGCTCGTGCGGAAGAGTGGCCGGGGGCCCCATACTTCGCTGCGGTTGAACCACATTGAATATTTCTGTCGCGGCAGAACGATTAGTAGATTTGCGTGGAGCCCTCGGCTTCGAAGCAGCCGACGAGTGTTTCGGGGCTGGCGGGGGACTGCGATCTCCAGCAACGTATTCGAAGATGGGGGCTAGCTTGTGGAAGATGCTGTTGCGCTCCGCAAGCATCCGGCCCTCTGGTAAAGGAATCCATGTTCCTGAAAATCATGGCTGTGAGCAAATTTTCACTTCATCCACCATCATCCTCGAGCTTCGTACCCTGATATTTGCCGTAACCTCCTTGCACTTTTTCATGCACCCCCTTCTGCACCTCTCGTTCAAGAATACGAGTTCTGGCAGGCTTATCAAAACCGGCTGCCTTCAGAATGTGTGTTGCATTGACCCAGTCATCGCCTCTCCGTCGCATCACACTATCACCATCAATCTTAAATTCGTACACCGGAACCTAGAACGGCACTATTAGAAGATCGCGAACTGGAGACAACGATGAAAAATCGGACCCTTCCGGACACTAGATGATGGAATAATAGGGTTAAAGACATACACTGCTGTAGGTAGCCGAGTAAATATTCTCCATTCCCGCCATGATGAATATCGCCGGAAGTCGATGATTCGGCGCTGGCTACTTGAACCAGCGATGTTGCACGCCGTTGGCGCCGGTAAATACCTCTTATATTCACAATTCAATTGGGTGACGAATGCTTCAGTGCCTGACACATTGCACGACTGAAAAAGAAGGGACACGATTTGAGGTGGAGCTTGGGGTGACATCTCAGGAACGCGCAGAGAGACGCGATGCCGCGTAAAGTGGATTAAAATACGCTAGTCCTCATTTGGGTCAGATCACGTGCTATGTGCGATCCGATCAAACGTAGGCGGAAACGCTAACCTCGAAGTTCTGCTCGTCGCTCCTCTCTTCCCCGCGCCATTACCCCCTCAATTCCCGCCATAATGACTGTTGTCGAGTCGGTCAAGAACGCCGTCGGTCTCGGGGAGACCACTGGTAAGCTTTCCAGCCATTGGACACCCTCAACGCCCGTGACATGAAGCTAAACCCAGAGTCTAGCAACCCGCCAGGAAATGTCCGAGGCCCGCCTCCCCCTGCAATACAGAGACTCGTGCGCGCACCTTTTGATCCCTTTGAACCGGTGCCGACAAGCAGAGTACTACCTTCCGTGGAAGTGCGAGGTACGCAATTGAATATCCTGATCATCCGGTCACTCGATGCGTCTTAGACCACTCGGTCGGTGCGACTCTTGGTTGACACCAGCTAATTTAATCTCTATTCAGGATGAGAGACACTCCTACGAGAAGTGCCAGTACGACGAGTTTAAGAAGCGCGTGGCTAAGATGGACGAGCTTCGGGCTGCCAAGGATGGTGCCCGTAGCAACTGAAGCTGCTCTTTGCGTATGTGTTTGCGCAGTCAGGACTGCTGAACCAGCAGCAGGTTATGTACATAGTTGATATACCGAGACTGCTCATGGACTGCCTTTTGGCGTTGGGATCTTTTACTTCTTTTTTTTTTTTCCGCCGATATGGACAAGCTAGGATATTCGTTGCCCTACCTCGTGACAGCTGACTCTTGACTATCAATATGATCCTGCAGACGGTGTATCACCTTGACTCTTCACCCTTCTTCCGAGTGAAGGGCACAACCAATAACACCACGGAGCTTTGGAGCTGCCCTGCTCAAGCAGGTACCAATGGATAAGTCAGCATTCAAGTCTGATGTGATCCCTATAGCGGAATATGTACTCGTGTCGATAGAATGGGCGGCATGCGTAGATCGTAATCTATCCTGCAGGGACGCCTTGTCGCATCGCATGAAATGTGGCGTGTTCAACGGAGGGATCGGTTTGGAGCGCGCCGTGCGCCGGTGACTACAGATATGCCGAATATCCATCGCAACAAGCCAGGTTTCTATGGCGCGGGGGAACAGAAGAGAATCCCGGTGCCTCGACGTGTAGTGATATATAAAACAAGGAAAAAGTAAGCAACGAACCTTCGGGCGGGATTGCGGATTTGCTTAGAAATCGAGTGGGAACCGTTACTTTTCCCTATCGCCTGCCCCGCAGTGTTACGGCCTCTGAAAACTTCAGACGAGAATTGAAAAGAACCACGCGGAACGAGATGTCCGGGCGCGCACTTTCTTCTGTCTAAGACTTGGTCCTTTGGCTCATAATTCTCTCTGCCCCGCGATTTGCAGTTGGTCCTCTCGACAACCCCGCCCCATCTACCTCCCTCGGAGCACATTGCGGAGTTGGTCGGCACGGCTCAAGCACAAGCACAAGCACAATGGGTCTTCTGTGTGTACTTCCTTCTGTTCACGGGTTGGCCCATTCAAAGTACTAATCTTGTTATTCAGGGCCCTTGGAACTGCCTTGGAATGGCCCGAGGCCAAGAAGAAGGCCGACCAGGTTCGCCAGTGGGGCATTGAGGTATGTGCATGGAGGGGCACCGTTGCGGATCGCCTGAAGAGCACATCGGTGGGGCATACAATTGACAGCGGCGCAGCAACTACTGGCAAATTGGCGACGAGCCAAAGGCAAGGAAAGAGATGCTCTGCTCTGGGGTGATGAGGTACGTGGAACTACTCGCCGCCAGAGATACCTCAAGCTCACACTTCATCATGCGTGTAGGTCGAATATCTTGTGGTAGCGTTCGATGATACAGCCAAGAAATCACGGTTATCTCTGGCCCAAGCCGATATTCTCAAGTCGCTTGCGCGGGACGAGGCCCTGTGGAAGTCGGGAGGCAGCAGGAATGGTGACAATGGGGAGCAGTAAGTTGGGCTATCCTACAAATATGCTTGCCGGTGTCTGACTTCTATTAGCGAAGGAGAGGAACCTCCGCACTTCCACCCCGAGTTCGGGCGGTTTATGCTCGAGGCCACACCAGGGAGCCCGTGGGGTATTGGATTCAAAGATCTATTGAAGGTGGAGTCCAACATGAAGTGGAGGTCAATCGCTCTATTTGATATGTCTTGGCCGCTACACAACACTGATGCTTTCTTAGACGAGAAATTGCCAAGGCACATATGGCGCCGAATGAGTCTCCCTTGACCCTAACCACATTCCCGCGATTGGGAACAAAGGATGATTATATTCAGCCATACTACCCTCCTTCGGGACCAGCGCTTCGTTCGCAGTTCGTACCTGATGAGATTGCCAACCCTCATATTCGATTCCCAACATTGGCAGCGAACATCCGGTCTCGGAGAGGTCGCAAGGTGGAGTTGAATGTGCCCGTGTTTAAGGATGTGAATACTCCCTCGCCATTCAAGGATCCTTCTGTGAACTACGACCTACACATATGGCCCGAGGATGACGATGTTCGCAACGGTGCGGCTAAGGACGATCACGTTTATATGGATGCCATGGCCTTTGGCATGGGCAGTTGTTGCTTGCAGATTACTTTCCAGGCAAAGAATATGACCGAAGGCAGGAAGCTCTATGACCAATTGAGTCCTCTGGGGCCGGTTCTTTTGGCTCTCACTGCCGCCACGCCAATCTACAAGGGATTCCTTGTGGATACCGACGTGCGATGGAATCAGATCAGCAGGGCTGTGGATGATAGAACCCCCGAAGAACTTGGTGAAATCGTGAGTCTTGTCGAGTCAAGTGATTCTTAATGCGTGCTTACTTACATCGTGGTAGCCCCTAAAAAACGATCGGTGGAGGATTCCCAAGTCTCGGTATGCTTCAAATTCGACTTATATCTCTCAAGATCCTCGGCTGCGGAAGGAGTATCTTGATCCGGATCTGGTTGTCGATGAGGATATTAAGAAACGATTAATTGAGGGAGGCATGGACGACGTACTTGCCACACACTTCGCACACCTCTTCATCCGCGACCCGCTAGTCATCTTCTCTGAAGATTTGGAAGAGCTCGACCTCGAGAAAGGTGATCATTTTGAGAACCTCCAGTCCACCAATTGGCAGCATATGCGGTTCAAGCCCCCGCCTTCTGGGAGCGACATTGGCTGGCGTGTCGAATTCCGGCCCATGGAGATCCAAATCACAGACTTTGAAAATGCCGCGTTCAGCATCTTCATTGTGCTCATCACCCGCGCAATTCTCAGCTTCGACCTCAACTTCTACATCCCTATTCCCTTGACCACCGAGAATATGGAGACGGCCCATGCTCGCAATGCGGTTCTAGACAAGAAGTTCTACTTCCGTAAGGATCCGTTCCCACGACGAGTGCCCAAGACTCCTCAGCAATCAACCAACGGCAGTACCTTCTCGTCAAACACCTCTTCAGCCGTCAACACCCCGCCACCCTCTCCTCCCCTTGGCCCTGTCGAGACCGAGTACGAACTGATGAGCATCTCGGATATTATCAATGGCTGTCCTAACGGCTTATTCCCGGGCCTCGTTCCACTTGTGGAGTCGTACCTTGACAGCGTCAACGTGGACGTCGAGACGCGATGCTTCCTCGCCAGCTACCTCGACCTCATCCGAAAGCGCGCCGATGGCACTCTCTGGACCGGCGCGCGCTGGATCCGCGAATTTGTTGCCAAACACCCTAGCTACAAGCATGATAGTGTGGTTTCCGAGGAGATTACCTACGACCTCGTCAAAGCCGTTGAAGAGTTGACCGCCAAAGAGGGTCGTAATGGCAGTGTCGGGTGGGAGCTCCTACGGGGCAAAAAGAACTAGATAGAATTTGGGTTTGCATCCGCATCTAGGGATATGTAGACCGGGTGATGCAACATCCATTCTTTGAGACCATAAATGAATCTGCTCATATTTTGTGCCCCCCGGGGCGTGTTTAGTTGAATTTCGGAGTCGATTGTTTTACGCATATATATCCTTGCATTTGTTTGTCCTGAATCCAAATTTCTCGTTTCATTGATTATGTCAGGGTGGACCAAAATATAGTTAATGTGTACCACTACGGCGAGAGTCGAGAATGAGATGAACAAGGTAATACGAGGCCTAACATATACAGAGGGAGTGATTACACGATGGAACTTCAGTACTAGCCTCTCGGGAGTACCCAGGCCAATGCAAGTCGAGTGCAATTTATAAACGGAAAGTAAATCTCAGTTTTGCCCAACTAGACTTTTGACGATAGCCTATTCGACGAAATTCACCAGGGTGCGCTATGTGGTTGATAAGTAGATAGAATACATCTCAGAATCCACGAAGCCAAATCTAAGATCCATGAATATCATGGAGATGCCAAAGAACTAAAAGACCGATCATGAGCCGCCTCCAAGAATGTTCAGAGTTGAAATGTGAAGGTTGATAATTAAAAATACTTCTAGGACCAACATCTAAACCCTCGATGGTGTAGTTGGATATCACGTTCGGCTGTAATGGATACATATAACCGAAAGGTCACCGGCTCGATTCCGGTTCGAGGGAACATTTCTTTTTTTACCCCCCTGTTTTGTGCCTTCTACGCCAGGGTTAGCTTTTGATTTACACACTTGATTGTTTGCTTTTTTTCCCCCCACAATTCAGTATCGCAGTGCACCCGGAACAGAAGAAAAAATTGTGCATTCTTGACTGCTTGTTCTTCAATGCGGTGATTCGAGGTGAAAGATACGAAGTCAACCAGCTCCAAAGTCCTCTGACCCAGTTACTTTTTCTCTAAGTCTACACTTGGGCTAGACTCACATAGCTCAAATAGAGACATAATATGAATTTCAGAATCCGTCCATCTTACCTAGATGCCTTGGCTCCCCCCACGGCCGGATAATCCTCGGTGAAGACAAGCGCCACCTCCACCGATCCGGGCATTCATCCGCCATCCTTCACGGGCTGTGATGTTACTTCTCCACATTCCAGGCCGGCGGCACTGGACGGGAAGCCCCCTAGCGTAAGACGATTGGCTCTGATCCCCGTTTCCCCGTGATATGCAGTGTTTTTATCCGGATTTTGACATCGCCTCATCGGACATATCCTGTTTCCAAAGGCCAACTACGACCTACGGCAATCGTCAACGGCATATCGTGTATCCCTTATTGTCTACCCGGTGACTCTGTCTCCGGGCTGCAGCAAATTCCTCCCAAAATGAGGGCTGATCATCCCCTGGTCGCCGCGAAGGGGCCTTGTCCTCCCCCGCATTGTAGTATCCCCGGATTTGCCCCGTAAACATGGGTAATTTCCCCGGATCTGCCGCGAAAACATGTATAAATGCTTCCCGTAGTCTCGGAGGGGGAACGGACTCAGGGAGCTTCTCCATTGAATACCCCTACCGAGAACACCATGCTTGCATCTGCTGTCGGATTCCTCGCTATATGGGGAGTGGCATACGCTGCTCCTAAGCAATCACCTCCCACCGCCACGGTCCGCAATGGCACCTACACTGGTGTCTATAGCCCTGGGTACGATCAGGACTTCTTCCTGGGTATGCCTTACGCCCAGCAGCCTGTCGGAAACTTGCGCTTTACAGTGCCACAGTCACTGAACGAGAGCTGGAGCGGGGCGCGGGATGCGAAAGAATATTCTGATATCTGCGTGGGCTATGGAGTGCGTACCTCATGAGTGTCTTTCACTGGTTATTTCTAACTGGAGTAGACGGATTCGATCTGGTATCCCCAGTCTGAGGCTTGCTTGACTATCAATGTCATCCGCAGCTCGTCTGTCTCCAAGAAATCAAAGCTCCCAGTGGGAGTTTGGATCCATGGCGGTGGCTTCTACGAAGGCTCAGGATCGGACGAGCGATATAACATGTCGGCGATAGTGGAGAATGCCGAAAAAATTGGTATGTACAGGTGTGAGTGCGACTCTTGTGTGTAGTGATTCTGAACCATTCAGGTAAACCATTTATCGCCGTCAGTCTCAACTATAGACTCTCAGCCTGGGGCTTCATTAGTTCGAGCCAGGTCTGGGGTAGTGGGAACACGAACCTTGGACTGAGAGATCAAAGACTGGCCCTTGAATGGGTGCAGGAGAATATCGCCGCTTTTGGTGGAGATCCTACCAAGGTTACCATCTGGGGTGAATCTGCCGGAGCCATGTCAGTTGGCTATCATCTGACAGCATATGGAGGCCGAGATGACAAGCTATTCCGAGGAGCAATTATGGAATCGGGCGGGTCTATTGCTGCTAGTCCCTCCAACTATACTACGTTCCAGGCTACCTACGATGAATTGGTATCAAAAGTGAATTGTGCTGACGAAGTGGATACACTGCAATGTCTGCGCGAAGTTCCCTTCGAGACTCTTAATTCGGTTTTGAATGGCACTGATGGCTCCTCCGACTATAACTTCTGGCCAGTGGTAGATGGGGACTTTATCCGGAATTGGGGCAGTATCCAACTGAGCAAGCACGAGTTCGTCAAGGTTCCTATTCTCGCGGGCACGAACACAGATGAAGGCACTGCCTTTGGACCAACTGGAATTAATACTACGGAGCAGTGGTATGAATACTTGACTGGTAAGGTCATTGCAACAATAAAATCCCGCAACGGCTAATCACAGGAGTAATTCCTAGATGGTGGATTCAACTTCCAGACACCCCCATCTGTTGCAAAGGAGATCCTCAGATTATATCCCGACGATCCAGCTCTGGGGATCCCAGAATTCCTCGGCGACAAGCGTGTCCCATCACAGGGCTACGAATGGCGACGGACATCGGCGTTCGCAGGAGACTTTACCATGCACGCGAATCGCCGACGCCAGTGTGAAGCCTGGTCGGAAACATCTACACCGGCATACTGCTACAGATTCAATGTACACGCAGCCGACGTGCCACTCCTCGTGGGAGCAACCCACTTTGAGGAAGTTTCCTTTGTATTTCACAACATTGCTGGGCAAGGTTATCGCTACGGGAAGCCCTTCGCCGGCGTGCCCCAGTCGTACATTGATCTCAGCACTATGATGACCAGCATGTGGGCATCCTTCATCCACGAGCTTGACCCGAACACAGGTGTGGTGAATAAGTCGGTGCACTGGGAGGCATACAGCACGAACACGCCCGTCGACCTGTTCCTGGATGCCAATACGACTAGCCACATGGAGGCGGATACCTGGCGCAAAGAAGGCATTGATTACATCATGAATAACGCAAAGGCCTTTTGGAGATGAGCAGACTTTCGCAATATACTTGGAAACAATGTACACGAAGCTGCTTATCTTATTTTTTTTTGAATATACGAGCCTTTTTGAATGTTTACCAGCCGTCTGCCCATGTGGCCATCATCCATCAAATTAGATGACAGTTTCCTAACCCGATAATCCACGATGATTAATTTAGAAAGCGGAGACCAACGTGCTCGATAAGCGATGGTTAATCTATTGTCTCAATCTTGGGACTCTCGATCCCGCTAAGTGTATCGGTGATTCCCAAAATTCGCTAGTCGACCCACAGCATCTCACACCAGCCATCCGAGACCTCAATATCGTGATATGATTTAGCAGAAACAATGTAGGAAACTAATCTAAAACATAATAATTAAGGCTAGTTCCTGTTTAGAGCCCAATTCAGATGACGCCACCAAATCCCGATTTCGGCTCCGACGGCTCCGAGAGGACGCTCTAGACTTAGGCTCTTGGGAGAATCTCGGCGATGAAACAGACTTCTCCTGAACCATGGATTTGTAAATCGGACCCAATTTATAACGAAGCCCGATAAATTACCGTGTTGAGCTTCGTGCGGATACTCGATCGGAAGCCTAGCGATCAAGATCGCGCGCGTGGGGCGCTCGCGCACGAGTTGCTCCCGTGGGAGAGCCGGATTCCCGAGGCAGTCAATTCAAGAATACAGTACTTTCCCAGAATGTCCCACTTTATCAACCATTGAATCTACCCGCACAGTCTAAATTCGGATATCAGAAATCCAGTAGCCTGAAATTCCACCTTTGAGTGTGTACACCCACCTCGAAAGGCAACTCGTGCACGCACAGAGGGTGGGGACCCCCCTTTCCCCTTCCTAGGAAAGATGAACGCAATGAGTGGATGAATCGGAGTTGCTCGTTAAAACGCAGGCGCTTATTGAGTGGGGCATAAAAGTGACGAAACTGCTTTTGGTTGTTTTCTCCGCGAGCATACGATTCTATGCAGCGCCCGAAGGAACCTGACTCGCAGCCATCCGGGGCTCATCCGGGGCTCATCCGGGGCTCGGGAAATGACGTGGCCTTTACAATGGAATTGAAACAGCCCAATCTGATTCCCAAAAGGCTGAGAAAAATCTCACCGCTCGAACAGGCAACCGGTGCGGCTGGGTTGCAAAAAGGCAACACAGGTGCACCTGAGATCCCACGTCAGCTAGTGAAAGCTGGAAGGAGTAAGGATCAACTCGAAATTATGCAGAGGGTTATATCAGATCACGAGAATAGGCCGTGTAACTATGAAATCGAAGATCGCAGTGGTATAAGGGAGTGGGAAACATGCATAACGCATGCCATGGGGAAAGAAGATCTCGGTGCATCTTCGCGCGATCTTGCAGGTCTAGGGCGAGCTGGTACCATGGGACGCCTGGAGAGACGGTGAGTATTGAGAGTGTACAAGGCGAGTACAGGATATTGAAGGACTCTTGTCCTCCATACCCCTTTCTGACTCGGTGCCTCTTTGTGCCTCTGTGACCCAGTGTAACATGTGCACTAGTGCGATCGTACCAATCTTACCAGAGGCACCTCGTTACCCATACCTCCAAAGGGGCTCGTATAGTCCCCTGAGAATACTAAAAAAAAGTCAACTCAATAGTTGACCCAAGCCAGCGGCTCAACATCGGATGCATCTCCACACCGATTCCCGCAGACATCAGGCCCCAGTCTTCAGGTCTATGGTTCAAGGACGACCCACCGTCCTCAGCCGCCGCTAGTGAAGATGTTCCGGAATGCTAGGGTGGAAAAGAAAAAACGTGACTATTCTCTCTTGAGGAACAAAAGAAGGGGGGGAAAGAGGTCTCACAATTCTGATCGGGAGGCAGTTGTGATTTCCCATGAAGTAGATGAGGTCCAATATATTGCGGATAGATCTGCTGCCGAACCCTAAAGTAGTGCGACGTGATCGAAGCAATAGAACACACCACACAGATAACGCAGAGAAGGGCCACAGAACACATAGAGAAGATCCACACCTCCCGTGATCCAAGACGGAATAGTGCGGAAGGCCCGAGAGCCCGGTAAAATACTGATCGACCGATCGTAGCCGTGACCTGTTCATAGGTAGACCTCGGTGTTTGGTAAGTTTTACCAATTTACCAGTTTACCAAGTATGAAGCCACCCAGACCCCTGTAGCCCGAACCCGGGGGCGTTCCCCGATCACCGATCTGAGCCAAACTTGAAAACGAACTATACAGGATATCCAGGGGACCCTTCGGGTTCCTCCATCGGGTTCCTAGTCACAGTATAGTCGATCCTCAATCCTGTTTTGGGGAAAACCTGTGGTGCGGCACAGGGGATGATCGGACTTGCGAAAACCGTGCCAGTGAAGATTGGAGCGTCAGTACTTCGGCAAATTTCGCGAGCCACTGACACCCGGGCATCGAACGAGAGTTCAGTAGTTCACCTGCTCTTTGATTTGCGCCCGCGTCCAGGAACATACTACCGGAGCTTAGGCGCCACTGGCCCCATTTCGCCTTCACCTACCCACCAGAACTGACACGGTCGCAACGAGACACGATCGGACTTCGCCGTTGTCTCTGATTATTCTTGGGTTGCAATGTCGAGTTGTTTTTTTTTTTCTTTGAAAGGACTACTGTTCGGCAGGCGGGTATCGGATTAGGTGGCGTTCAAATCGCGATCTCGGCCGGCGCCCGGATTTTGGAACGCGATGCGCGATCTGACTAGAAAGATCTACCAACCTCAACTAGGAGTCAAATTTCACAACCAGGACCAGAGTTCTATCTTGTAGTATCTGACGAGGAGTGACGATTTCTTGGCTCATGCTGATTGCGCATGCGGATTCTCATCTATTTTTTCCTTGGCATTTTCTTTTTGCCTCTTCATTTCTTATTCGCTGCCAAATCATTCCTTCGGGCGAGGGAATAATTAGTCATTAGACAAGAGGTTATGACATGATGGTTGTTCACATTTGTTATTGGAATGCTCACAGTACAAGCCCGGGGTTTGCACAGTGTACGGTCAACACATGACCTAGAGTGTTATGATCTCCACAGGGATGTGAGACTAGAGAACTGTCCTCCCTGATTGGGTTACTGGATCTGACCTGGCAGTCATATTGGCTACAGTACACGAATCGTGTAATGGAAACCATTGGACTCGATCGTGTTACGGTACACGGTATGAAATTGGTCATGTACCCGACTCCGTGGACGCCTCAGGATGGATGTTTTCTGTGTTTGTACTCAAACATCCAAGCCGTGGGGGAGCCGAGGTACAGAAATTCAACGTCAAAAATTGCCTACGCGCGAAACCCAAGTATCTATGCGCTGTCGCGAAGGCTCAAAGAAATCACCTCGGTGATTTCAAACATTACAAATACTGCAATGGATCGCGATCGCTGCATATATCCCTGCTAGCGGCACTTGGGCGATCCTTCAGTTCCCCTGTATTCCGTACTCCGCTTGTCGTTCACCGTTCTTTCAACTGGAGGTAATGTAATGTAAAAAAAAATAAAAGAAAATTAAACCTTGCGGACCGATTACCCAACGAATGGACACCGATCTCTCCGGGCAGGGGTTTCTTTCTGGGGACTAGGCTTGCTGTCATCCCCATGACAAATCCTGAGACGCGCCACACGCCTGTGATTTGGATTAGCGGGGTGGCTCCCATTCCTCTGGCGGTCTGGAATATCTTTCTTTAATTTTAATTTTAATTTTAATTTTTCATTAATTCTTAATTCTGTAATTTTGGCGTTGGGGGTCTGGTGGAGGCGTTGTAAGTATTTGAGATTCTGTCCGTAGATCGATCGCGGGTGGCCGGGGCCTCCCTGCGATCTCTTCCCTACGGAGATCTTCACTTTTCTAGCACCCAAGTCTATTATGCGTCCTTCGGCTATGCGAGGAGGCCTTGAAAAGTTATTTGACACTCCCAATTTTTGAGTTTATGTATCTCCGATGTCTGTTCTCTGGGGTTTAGAGTAGGCCGCCTTCATAGTTACCCCCGTACTCTGTACTCCGCCCTTTCCGCGCGCGCCGTGCAGTTTATCACATAACCACGGAAACAGATGATCGCCACCTAAAGGATTTTTCCTTCTAAGGCTGTCATGGCGAGGCCACTTCTACAAAAGTCGAGGGTCGACGGTAAGCGAACATTCGAGAATCCATACGTTGATAGGTGGTATAGTTGCAGTGCCTCGCTCATAGTTCGGTTGAACCAAACATTCAAGCTCGGCCTTTGCCATATGACTTCATAACCGGCCGAAAAGCTAGGCCGAGTCAACTCAAATCCCTCGTGGCAACCATACTTGCTACTTTGGGCGAACATCGGACCTGGGCGAACATCGGACCTGAGCGAACATCGGACCTTATCTCGATTTTCGTTCTTGTTAGATCGGTTACATGCAATGCAGATTCATATTGCCACCGGCACAAAGATCCCAGATGTCAGATGTCAGATGTTTTTAGATCGTGATTTTGATTCCCTTCGTACAACGGTCAAGAAAAAAGCAACATTCATCCAATGTAGGTCGTATGCTGGGAGAACCAAGATCGTATACACATCACAACGCAACATACTCAAACACGCGCAGAGAGAGGCTCGGAGACACATGCAGGGTATAAAAAACAGTCTTGAAAAAAAAAATAAAATCAGGCTCATCCGATCCGAGATACAATAAAATGAGGGTAAAATCTATGCTTTGAAGCCGGGCTCCCAACGCTGCGAGGGTATTATATAAGAGCACCAATTAGAAAGGTCCAAAAAAAAAAAGGGACACAAGATCAACGGGGAAAAAAAAGGAAGAAACAGAGATGCTGGGGGCCCAACGAGCAAATGAACGGAACACACACGTTCTCCGGAAATGATCAAAGAATAATGGCCACTGAACTCCTTTTTGCCTCCTGATTCTATTTCCCGCCTTGTTCCAACGCCACATGAGAAAATAAAGTAGCAGAGAAAATCAAATTCAATGACTGGTTGGCGATGCGGAGTCAAGGTTCTTGGGTTTTAAATTCGATCCCAGGGTCGCCGCTTTGTTCGCGCCCATTTTTCGTGTGAGCTTGGCGTAGTGAAGCCCGCACGCATTACACAGCGTTCGGGCACCATCTGGACCCCGACGCCATTCCGGTGTTTCGGCTCGGTTACAGCTGTGGCAACGACCAGGAGGGGCCGCCTTCTGCAAAAAAAAGAACATGTGGTCAGCCACTGACAGCTCAAAGAATGAAGAAGTGGAGTATGGAACTGATTTCAACCATGGTGACAAGTGACAGCTTCGGGGAGTAAACGGGTAAAAAGAAGCAAATGATCGAATTAGAACAGGGGCACTGGTCACTTACTCCACGCCGTTTTTTCGAGTCCGCTCCGGCAAATCCACCTGTGCCTTTGAATTCTTCTTGATACATGGCCATGTGCTCGTCTTCTCCGGGCTTGTAGGCCTTGCGCTGTGCCAGCTGTTCCGCTAGCGCTTGTTCTTGGTTGACGACCGCCGTCCGTATCCGGATGAGTGCATCTTGGTTCCGACGCTGCATATGGAGCATGTCCTCCACTTCCCCAAGAGAGGGCAGAGACCCTAAGACCGGGCCAGACCGTTGTGTCTGGTGTGCACGAGCAGCGTAGTGCCGTGAAAAGTCAAGTGTTCGGGTGCTCATCTCCGAGATCTGTACCAATGATGTAGAAAATGCTGTCAGCCCACCCGATCTCAAATTCCAAGTTTCTTGACACCAAAAATCACACTTAGTTGATCGACAAAAGGAACTTTCCGTGTTCCTCGCCCGCTGGCTGACGTGGGGAAAGGAAAGGAAGAAAAAAGAAAAGCAACCAAGGAAAACTCATACCTCATTCAGAGATGTCTCCACATCGTACACGTCCAAATGTCGTTTTACCGAATCGCTATGTGGCTGACCAGGAATCGAGCGACCCACGAATCCACCCTTGACCTCTTCCACGCGTGGTGCACCCATGTATCGATTATCGTAGGGTGCCGGAGGGTATGACGTGCCGTTCGGCGGCTGAGGGTAGGAGTAATTTGGAGGGAAATGTGTGTAGCCATTGGGGGAGGCGACGCTGCCGGCGGATGGCGGCGCGCTGTACTCATAACCGGAGGAATTTTGAGAGCCTGTCACGGAGGTAATGCCGGTTTTGGCGCTCTGGGTCGGTGACTTGCCGGTGCTGAGGGAGTGGAGCGAGGGGTTCCGTGAATCGGTCGTGTTGATCGAGGCTAGACTGTTGCGCGAGGCCTCAGTCTGGAGTTGATTCTGGTGGGGGTAGCCCGATTCCCGCAGCAGGGAGCCCGAGGCAGGACCATTCGAGAAAGGGTTGGGGGGCCCTGACGGACCTTCCGCGGAGCGCCCGACCAGATGTGATGGCGGTGCAGTGTGACCAGGTTGTGATTGAGGAGCGGAGGTGGGAGCGGGATAAGGAAGGTCGAGGGCCTCGTGAATGGATGGGAGGGATTGGCGGGGTGTGGCCTTGTCTTTTTCATCCTCCATGACGCGGCGCGACTCTGGCGGTGAAATGTAACCGGGTTGGGATGGGGCGTTGGTCGCGGGCGCGTAGGAGTAGGGTAATTGTTGACCGGAATACATGCTGGAGGAGTGGAGGGGGATGATGGGCGATGAGACGGGGTGTTTGAATCCCGAGTCCTTGCCTCTGAAACCACCGAGGGCGGGCAAAGGGTCTCTGTTGCGAAAGTCAGTATTGTCGTTCAGACCGATGAGCAAGCCAAACCAACCTGTGCCTTGGTGCGGCTTCCAAAGACCCCATCACGTACTTTGTTAGAAGATTGGGTTGAGTGTCACAACAGAGCAGTCCTCATCGACCGAGTATGCAGTGCCTTGAAACTTGGGAATCTGGGTCGGTGGGAGGATGTCAGGTGGAGAGGGGGGGGGGGAAGAAAGCGAGTGAAGAAATAGTCGCGTTGGCAGCGATCCGATCTCGAAAAGAAAAGCCAAGCAGCGAGATTTCCCCAGTTCGTGCGAGTGGCGGAAAGATCGGAGAGATGCGAAGTTCACGTAGGAGGGAACCGAGATCCTCGTGAACCGAAGTTGAGTGTGGCGCGGGTCTGCGATCGGGCGAGAGAGAGAAAAAGTATACTCCTTTTCTCTACCACTGTTTTCTATCGGGAGGTAGCGAGCCTTCTAAGTCGGGTCCGAGGTGTCAGGAAACAATGATAATGACAGATAAAAAAAGATAAAAAAAAATCAAAAATCAAAAATCAGTCCAAAGGATCCTAGATAGATCGTGGATGGGCAAGTGATGCAAGGGATGTTGGACGGGTCGAATTGTAACGTGGAGGGGGGAATGTCCAGGGAATGCAAATCCAAATATGAGGCGCCAAAAGAGATGCACGAGGTGGAATGGAGAGTTAAATAAAGTCAGATTTCGATCCAGCGATCGATATATGAGCGAGACAGAAAGAGGGGGGGAAAGGAAAGCCAAAAGGACAGGGGATCGAGGCTACTTCATTTCGGGCCTTAGATTGGAATGAACGAGTGGGTAAGGTATCATACAGTAAAAGGAAGTTTAAAATAAAGAGAATTATAAAGTGAATATTAGAAAAAGGAAAAATACCAAACGGGAAAAATGGAAAATAGAGGATAATCTAAAATTGAAAATTAAAATAGAAAAATAAAATCAAAAATATCGGAAGAATCAAGTGGATCGATGAGAAGCGGGTACCCCGAGTAGAAGGGCAGTGGAAGTCCCAAGTGGGAAAGGGAGAGACCTACGGTAACTTAGTAACCAGCGGTATAGGGAGGCCACTGGGTAATTTCAAAGGCCAAGTCACTCAGGTCAAGGTGACTCGGGAGGTCAGATACCAAGATTATTCGAGATCGGTCATGACCCCGTTTTTCTTGGAGAGGCAAATTACAATACTGGCGAACTGCGGATCGGTGGAGATGGCAATAGTACCTATCGTGTTGACTCGTCCCTAGTGCCCAAGGTGCCTTCCTAAGGCTTCTCGGTAGCCTAGGTGTAGGTGTAGATGTAGGTGTAGGGGTAGGTGTGTGTAGGCCGACCTGGCCTATTCCCAATCCTATCCTACTTATTGTAGGTTTCTCTTCACCTTAGTACGACCTTGCGCAGGAACACCGGCGTACAGGTACACCGGTGCAACGATACTCCTGGACTGACGGTCAAATTGGTTCTCTCAGGCTACCATGCGCAATCACTGATTCCTCACTCGCTCCATAGCTGTCACATGGAGATCTCGATCCCGGCCTCGGGCGCCAAGTGTGTTCAGATCTCGTTACCCCACGGATCGATGTTGCGAGTACCGTTCTAGGGCTCCCGACTGAGGGCTCGGTGTCAGGAGCATAGTGCCTATAGTACGTATACACCATACCGACTCGGGTGCCTGGATAAGCAGATCTAGCCACGACATGTCCTCAAGATCTGAGGAATGGAGGGGGAGGGGATGGAAAGAAGCCACTGTCACACAACCCATCCGTATTAGAACCGCAACTGGATCAATGCCGGGAATCCAATGAAAGAATTATCGGTACAGCTTTCCGATCTCCCGTGGCTGAAAATGTTTTACTGTCATCGCGATCAACCATCCCCCATCGATCGCCCACTGAGGCACCCGACGTCACCAAAATACCAGGGCATCGAATGGACGGCGCACACTTCCCCCCTACAGCAGAGACTCCGACATTCAGCCCACCTCGCATGGCATAAGCTTTGGATCGAGATCGGACTACACAAAAAGGCTATTGGCTTGATCGCAACGCCATCTCGGCTCTTGCGAGAGTAATGGGGAAGAGCCCGGTGACGTAGCATGATTGAAGGTCATCGTCCGTCTGTCCTTACCGGTTCGGGTTTCGCGCACCTTCTGTGCCGTCTCTAGAACATGGCAAATCTGGCAAAATATGGATTTGTTCTTTTGTTTTTTTTTCCCTGAAGCTGACCGGACAATTCATGCCCATCTTCTTTTGCTTTGGCGCCCCTTCAGACCTTCTGACCCTTATGTCACCTCCCGTGCAATTCGTGCTATTTTTCCGCGAATTCACCCCGCCCCCCCACCCCTTTGCCCCCTTCACCCTTGATCCCAGTCTGAATGATCTGGGAAGATACCGGGTCTACGGTACCTCCGCCAGCCTCGCATGGGAATCTCATCACACGTTAGTTGAGGAGAGGGGGGCGTCTGCGCACAGACGGGACCCATAGCGGGTTCATGGCTCCTAACGGTCGGCCCTGAACCGACTAGTCGCAGGGCCCAAACGTTACAAACTTTCTCTCAAGATCTTCCTGGATCTTGGTTCGACCCTGGACATCCGCTCTCTAACTTTGATCTCAGTAGGATGACTTGATTCGATCCAATGGTTCGTGGCACGTATTCTATCTGCAGTCGGTATACAAATGAGGCCGCCTCCTGTTCGGATCGGATCGTCAAAACACGGGGGCTCGATCCAACGCGAAGAATCGATCTACATGACTGCATCGCAGCCGAGCCAGCGCACCACCCAGATCGCAGTGTTTCAGCCACCGGGCGATGCGTTCTGTGCGCCTGAGATTTGAGATTCGGATCCGGTGCATGCACGGTAGGTCACCTCGCTGGAACCTGCTCCACTGTATGTGCGCAGAGTTTGAACTGTCTCCAAAATCTCTTTGCATGCTGGCCCGGCTTCCCCCGCAGGTGCGCAGGGGTCGAGAGATCCTTTCGATCTGAACTATCGCAATCGTGGCCGGTCGCGATGCAATACGCTGTACTGACGGATCCGGTCGTGCGATTGGTTGAACGGTGGCGGTTTCGACACGGAAATGCACGCCGGAGCCGCCGGCTCCAAGGCCTTGGTTGCCTTGTTTTTCAGAGGCAGCCATGCATCCGCCCACCAACGCATCCAGAAGCTGAACAGTTTTGCACGCTAGCATACTTCGCGCTGGGCGCAACTTAGCTGTGGGGTAAGTGGTGGAAATCGGTTCTTAGTTGGGCCACCGTGAACGCACCGTAAACCAAAAGATAAATAAAAAAAGATGAAAAGATTTAGAAAAAAAAAAAACTATAAGCATAGCCAAAACCTTCAAATCCTACCAGCTACCGCGTCATTCAGGAGTATATACCCAGGACTCGCCCGAGAAACGAAGCTAGCAAGGGTTTGGTTAACAGATATCATCAAGGCGAGTCCGTATTCCCGACTACAAAAGCTCCTAGTATGATCGACAATAGGGGGGGGCGAGAGGGGCACACCGTTAGGACCGTTGGACGGATGACTTGAGCTGAGTAAAGAGGCTGGGAGGTCTGCGAAATTCACCTATGAGATGAGGGGATAGTTGGGAGAGTGGGACCAAGGAGTCCATGGAGTCCATGGCTAGCAGGCCGATCAGATAATCCTAACCGTATGGGAATGGGAGCGACAACGCCTTTGCTTCTTCAGGCAAGAGATTAAGATCCGACCCCAATTTAAGTCCTTTCTTTTGGGGGATTTTTTCACTTTTCAGATGGACTCTGCTAAGCCGGACCAAAGAGCGATAGCTGATCACTGCGGAATTCCACATTCTCCAACCTGCCAGTATGTTGGCCTCACGTCGGATTGCACCCATTGACAGGCGTGGAAAAATGACACTCCCAAAAGGAAGAGGGTAAAAAAAAAAATAAGAAAAGAAAAAAGGGGTGCCACGACACACTAGACTCTATCGACACCCACATGAATCAGGGATCCATCGATGCATGGTCGACCCGCCTGGGATAGCGGTTTCAGCCGTTGTGCAGCTGCAAGAAGTCAAAGTCCCCCCCCCCCACACCAGCACAACGAGCTCGACATAGTCAAATGTCCGGGTTGACGCCATGGATCGCCAGGGATCTTGATTTTCACGTGTGTGTGCCAACCAGAATCAGAGCCGAAACTCGATCATTCATGGCCAGAGCCAAGGGATAAGGGGGTTGCTGGAATTCTCCGAGCTGTGGGGACTCATCCAGTAATCCCTCGCGAATCTCTAAACTCGAACAGGAAACTTGACAGCTGTGCGCGGGTTGCTTATGAATGGCCCATCTGCAGGTCTCTAAGAATGACAGACTGGAGTCAAGAAGGAGCAAGGAGACCACCAGAGCAGTCCTGCAGCAGGCCAGAACTGGCTTGCAAGTCACATCAGAGGTCATGGTAGTACGATCTTACGACTTTACGGTTTTACTATCCCTGCCAGCCCCCGGAAAGCGCTATTGGGAGAATTCAATCTCGATATTCCCGACTAGGACCAGGGTGAATGACCCCGAACTGCTCATCGGGACCGGCTAGGCCGTATGTTAGATCTGGCATGTACTGTATACATTGGTATACTTTGGTACACGGGTAACATGCCTTGATACTAGCTCCGAACTAATTGCCAACGGCTTGGCTCCTCATCGTGAGGCGTGAAGGCACTTGGAAAGGGCTGTTGACCCGCCACCGCCATTCTCATCTAGCTTCCCAGTAGCCTCATCCACGAGTCAGTCATCTCAGGGCTGCCAAAAATCAGGTGGACACAGAACAGGATTTTCGTCAAGTGGAGGACGGCAGGGGGGAGAGCCACCACAGCACTAACTGTGATTCAACGGCAGCTTCTGCACGTTCCAGCTTGAAGTCCTAGCATAGTCACCTAACACCTCAGCAGACCCGGGAATGGTCAAGGCCGAAAAGAGACAGTATCCCTCTTCAGCCTATAGTCCGTCCCGTTGGGTTGGTTCGGCCATCTCCCGAAGAAAAGTCAGTCTCTCCGATCAACTGGTGGGCTTATTCGAGTCATGGGGGTGACGCTATGGTGTCCGATACATTGGATGCGTGAGACGTTTAGGGTAATTCCCCATAACGGGGGAGAGGCGCAGTACAAAAGGGCTATAACAAGCCGGACCGTTTCCAGACCCACCGCAATAGACCGCTTCGATCGGCGGGGAGGACAAGATTTCGGCTTGACCGGATCAGGAGGAGAGGAGCAACAGAGCAGAGGAGATGAGAGCGCCAGAGTCGATCCGATGAGTAATGGGTAAGATTGACGCTCGCTGCCGAGATTCCCTGAGCCGTTTTCCCGCCATTCGAACAATGGGCCCGGAGGTTGTCTCCGTTTTTGATCCACCCCCCTGCACCTTTTCTACTCCTTTTCGCTGCAAATCCCGCGGGACCGGAGAATTCCCTTCTGGAGCAGAGTGATCGGGATGTCTTTGAGCCGTTTGCTCTGAATGTCTCCGTATGATGTCGCCTAATCTAGGAAATCACTTTTCCAATCCCTATCTCCGACTTTAGATTGTGTATTTCCTGATTTTTCTTGTCAAGGGTGCAGATTAAACACCGTTGAGCCCAGAGCTTGACGGTTAACACTTTCCGGTTCACCGTGGAGCTCGGATCTTCCATATCGTTCATGCATGTGTCCTCACATACATCATTCTTCAGATCATCGCCCACGGAGATTAGAAATCGAACACCCGGCGAGAATCGTCGATTAGCAGTCGCTAGTCAGTGAGGCGCACAAAATTTCCCAATTTCTTATTGAGATCCGCCCGGGTGGGGGGCGGAAAAGAGTGGATGCGACTATTTGCTCCATGTTTCCCATGGCCCGCCCGTCTTCGAGAACATCAATATCCGAACCTGGGAAAAGAAAAAAAAAAAAAAACCGGCTTTTTTGCTCCAACGGCGACTAGTGTTTTTTAACGCGACGTATCGGGTATATATCCATCGTAGAAAGAAAGATCGAAAGGAGAGCATCCTTTTATTGTAGTCCTTTTTGCTCGATTCGTCTCCGGTGGGCTCTGCTGTGGCGATTACTGAACCCTCAGTCATCTTGAACTGTGCGCAGTGGTGCGCGTCACATAATGCTTACTACAGTAGACACACGCTCGGCATGCCTCAAGGTTGCTGGGCCCTGGTCCTCACCGGGGTCAAGAAATTGACAGGGGACATGTCACAACTTTGCCATCAGCCTGCCTTCCTCATTCCGATGGTAGACAAGGGCCCTGCTATAGCGAAACAAGTTGCCACTAACGAGTTAGTGGCGATAGTCGATCGGTCTCACACGAGCCATAAACATCGGGATGTCTTCTTCTCCCTGTCGAGGGGAGCTCGTGAGCTCTTGGGTACTTGTTTTGATTCAGCGATCGAAAGGTTCTGTGTCAGTTACGCTAGACATGCATCTGCAGGATCCCACGCCTGCATATGATAGGCTTCGATCTTCGTCCTTGATACGTACGAGTCCTCATTTGCCTCGTAGTGCCGGCCGAAAGTATATTGAGACGGCGATCTGCCTCGACTGGGGACATGACAGCCTATGGCGCCGGGAAATTTCCGCGTACTTTGTTCATCTTCTTCAGGGTCTGAGCAGCCTCGCGCAAGTTCATGCATCACAAACACTGGGAGTATTTTGAAAGTTGAGTCCTTCGTACTTCTGTTGGAACAAGGGGGGGGATCCTAATCAAGGTTGCGTCCGACGCCCCTGGCTTGCGAACAAGCCCTGGTGGCTTAAGGGCCAAGTTTCCTAAACACTGATGGACTGTAATATATCTAAGCGCTCACCATGCTATAATTATCCGGACTTTGAAACAGCCCAGAACGCCAAATTGCAGGGGACATTCAAACCCCGCAAACTATAAATCTTTATGCTCCTGGGCTTATGGACAGGGATTTGTTCCAAATAGGCCAAAGACTCCAATAATGGTGCCAAGTACTAGAACGTGTTCCATTATTTCATCCCAATCAAGCCAAAATTAATCATCAACATAATATGAACGAAGCCCCGCGCTCTTCAGTCCTCTTCTAACTATCACTGAGCATGTCATGTTAAGGCCATATCACACGCACGCTGCAGACGCAAGGTTCCCGCTTGCGTATTTTGGCAGCTGCCGGTACATGGATCTTTGCATTAGCCGTCCAGACCGCCTTGACCGCCTTTCAGAGCCGCCAGATAAAGAGTTCAAGTGACAGCGGAGCTACCTAGCGGCAAACTTGATGGTGATGCCCGACAGGAAATATATCGCCGTATGATCTGTAGCGTCACATATTTTTATCCATTTCATGTGAACTTATAAGTATACACGTTCCTAAGTTTTTTGCAGACTTAAAAGTGGAAGTATTCACGTAGCCAATGGCCAGCGCAAGTCCGTCTCCACTGAAGGGTCCCCCCCTCACTCTCGAACCAAGGACGAGTTCTGTCTCCACGAGAACTGGCACGAGGAAAAATAGGGAAGAGGGTTCGGTCCAGGAACCCCAGCCCCCAATCGGCCCCCCCTCCTCCTTAGCTGCAGAAGCTACGAGGAAAGAAGCTCATCGCATGAACCTGCCCAGCTTCTTAGCCAGTAGCTAGCTCAACTCATGGGTATGGAAATGCTTCAAGGGGAAGGAGACAAGATTCACGAGTGGACACCCGCGAAATGAGCAGATTTGTGCGATCGACGAGGAACACGACAGCCGAAGGATCGGCAATCTTCAATCAAATCAACCAGTGTGACTATCGACCAGACACATGGCAATGGAGGCCCCGCACCCGATCCACGTTCAAATCTGGGCATGACAGCCATGACAGCTAAACGGTGTCTTTCTCTCGGGGACTTTTTTTCTCCACTGCACCGCTTCGTCATCGGTAAAGGTTCGCGGGCTCCACTTCAGATTCGAGTTCGAGGGCAACAACCCACTCCTGCTCCCCTTTTTTTTTTTTCTGATTCCCGGGTTTCTCGATCCTCGTCCATGGGAAGGGGAGGGATTAGGGTGGCCGGCCGGGGGCCTGACAAGGTCTGGAACAAACAGGGAGAACTGTCCCGACCTGATGGGTCCAATCTGCCTTATTTACCAGAATGTCCGTGGTGGCTGGCCGATGGCGGATGTGGGAATCGTCCTAGTGCCAACTGGGAAAGACACTGTATCTGCGCATCGGGGCCAAAGAGGCCCTGAAGGCGGCGATCTGGCCTTGACCACGATAGACCGTACTTTTGCCTCTCACTCGAGCCAACGCTCATGTCCCCATTTAGGTCCGTACTTTGTGTTGTTCCGCTTCCCAACCAAGGAAAGGAAGGGGGGGGGGGGGGGAAAAGAAAAAAAAAACCTTGACGACACAGGTCACGATAGGATTGATCTAGGGGTTCATGTGTTACCGAGGTCTTGGTCTTGGAGAAACCAGAATGTGTTCCCCGCTGGGAGAACCCGCCACTATCCATCTCCAAGCGGGGAATCCTTGGACCAGACCCCGATGCCCATGCCCGGTACCTTTGGGGGCAGGAGACCAGTGAGATGCGGCAGGGCGGAAGGGCTAGTCAAGAAGCGAAGTGCATGGGCGAAGTTCCTTTGGCCAGCGTGCAGCTCATGCAATGCAAGTTGCCGAATGTAGAAGGCGATCGAGTCCATTCCCAATATGACATCTCGCTGTCCCCATCGCCGAGGACAAGCCCGCGGACGCTGTACCCAGAGTTGGCATCTGCTGCAGCAATCGTATGATTTCCGCTGTTTAAGCTTCGCCTACGGTTGGCGCCATGCCTTGTTTCTGGGCTTTGTTCTTGATCAATAGTATCATATGCAGCTATCTTACTGGGGCTCGATCTGCCTTAGTCGCAGGAGGCAGGTCTAGATGCGACGCTATAACAGTCCATACCGGAACGAGAGTAGTCTTTGGTCGTGTCTCTCGTTGATTGCGAGATGCGTGGCCAGATAGTCGATTGATTGATTGTGAACATCTTTATTGAATACGAAGGTCATTGTTACTAGGGTTCTTAATTTGGATCTAGTGGTTCGGCTATTCCAGTGTTCCGTGCTAGGGGGCGGAGATCTATACATATACATCTCATTTGAGGTCTATCGCCACATGTACCGCATATGTACACAAACCCCCCCGACGTGGAATCAATTCACCGAAGACACAGAAAACAAGGCATTCTGGTTTCTGCAAGGATTAGACTCTCTCTTGAAACAATTGATCGACAAGAACTGCAAGTCTTGCCTTGTGGTTGCCTTCTCACGTGACCAAATATGTACAAATCGAAAAGTTGACCGTGTTGAGGTCACTGACCTAGCTTCGTTGACTCTTACCTGTCACCTCTCTCTAATCACCAATCACATTCGCCAAGAATGGCTTCTCTCATTTCCTTGGCAGAGATCCCCACTGTCTCACGCCTGTACCAGCTGAAGAAGCTAGTCCCGGTATCTTCATCCAGCAACATCCCATCTCAGACCATCAATGACATCATCTCGCTCATCCGCGCCGACATCACCAAGCTGCAAGTCGATGGTATCGTCAATGCTGCTAATCAATCTTTGCTCGGCGGTGGTGGTGTCGACGGTGCAATTCATCGAGCTGCTGGTCCCGAGCTGCTTGATGAATGCAAGGAGCTGAACGGTTGTGACATCGGGGATGCCAAAACCACCGCAGGTTACCATCTCCCTTGCAAGAAAGTAATTCATACTGTGGGCCCTGTGTATCACGAAGAGAAGCGCCGTGACCCAGCCCGTCCTGAGATTCTGCTTCGTTCGTGCTATCGACGTAGTCTGGAGGAGGCGGTCGAGCACAAGGTGAAGAGCATCGCATTTGCAGCTATCAGCACAGGAGTCTATGGTTACCCCAGTGGCAAGGCTGCACTGGCTGCTGCTGATGAAGTGCGCAAGTTTCTGGAGGCACCTGGAAACGAGGGCAAGCTTGAGCGGGTCATCTTTTGCAATTTCGAGCAGAAGGATGAGAATGCATATGAGGATGCGATTCCGTAAGTCACTTCCATGTTCGCTTCTGGGATCAAGAGTAGAAGCTAATCTTTGGCAGCCAAATTTTCCCTCCTACTGAACAAGATCTGCCTGTCAACGACTAACTCACCAAGGCAGCTGACAAAGATTGGGGAAAGATTTGAAAAACGGAATGCTGAATAAAGCCTCCAAAAAGGTCGCTGGAGCAGATACTGCCAAGATCACTGAAAAGATCCCCAAAAATCTGCCGTTCAAGCTAGGAACGTCTCAGCCGAAGATGTCAGTGAGTCTTCCCATGATGACAAGGAGGCTGCGTGAGCGCACACCATGATTGCATTGGCACAATACGCAAACAGTCCATACTATTTCAGAGCTTTTGCTTCTTACTGGCATTTTCTGGGACTTGATTTTGGACTTCCGCCCTGTATGTGTACCGATTGAATAACTGATGGAGAATTGACAGAGGGTTTAACAGAGGTTTGACGGAGGGCTGGTGTTCCACCATTGGGGCTATCGTTGCTCCAGGATCTCCCGTTTCCAGCCTGTTCGAGACATTCCCATTAAAAAGAAAATAATAACTCGTCATTCCTTACCCTAAATACAATCGTAGAAGAAAACGCTCATCAAGACTAAGCAGCGTCACCTTGCCTAGTAGCCGGTGCAAACACAATGCAAACAACAGCTCTGCTATCAATTATCGACTCCGATGATCGCGCGAGCTTCAAATTCCCTTGAACTTGTCGCATCCTCCGCTAATTGCTCCCCAATAGCTTTAAGGAATGATCGTATGATCCGGATTTGACTTGAGTCATCCTCACCAAGCCCAAATTCCGCGTCAACAGCTCCGCACCACATCACCAGTATGCCACCCCCAAACCAACAACCCTCAAAACCTCTGCGCATCCTCGATCCATACGAGGCCAAGAGACTCTCCAAGAAATCCACCACAGCAAACACCGGTCCAGAATTACAAAAATACCCCTCATTAGCCGCGCATACCACTGCAGGCCCAAGCCTCGTGCGCAAACGCTTCCTCCCAACTTTCATATCCAGCATACGCGAGCGCTATGCCGCCCTCCCAACCCCAGTCCGACGAACGTGTCGCGCGCTCCGAATATTCGGTACCCTCATCCCAATTGGCCTTTTCTTCTCCGAACACGTAGCGCGACTGATGTGGGTGCGCGGACCGTCAATGACACCATACCTGAACGAAGACTACGAGCAGACACAGACCAAGAGCGATATGATACTAGTCAGTATGTGGCCGTATGGCGCGACATGGCCGTGGCAAAGACAGATAAAGAGACGTCTTGAGCGGGGAATGGTGGTGACTTTCCGGTATGAGGCTCTGGATTTCGCGCGACAGACAGCGAGACTAATGGTGTTTTTGCAGATCGCCGGCTAATTCTTCGCATGTCGCTATCAAGCGCGTCGTCGGACTTCCTGGAGATCGGATTACGACTCGGGAACCGTGCATGAAACGCACTCAGATTGTTCCATTTAACCATGTTTGGTTGGAGGGTGATGCGGAGGATCCGAAGAGGACGCTTGATAGTAATACTTACGGTCCGGTGAGTATCAGTTTGATCACGGGCCGAGTGGTCGGTGTGATAACCCCACGCTTCCGGTGGTTGAAGTGGCAGGATTGGGAGACAGGAAAACTAGACGACGATGAGAACTACCGACAGAATGTGCGGGACCGGGTCTTGAAGGAAGCCGTCAGAATGGAGGAGCCTGCATTTGAGTGAAAAGAGCCATTTACATTAAATTTGGAAATCTGCGATGTGTGGGTAAATATGTGGACATGTTTTAGTATATTATCTTCAATGGTGGGCTCTGATGTATAAAATATAGACCCTTCGAGACACAAAATACATGAAAACCCAATGCTATGCGTGTTCGTGCTAGGGAAACGAGAGAAAAAATGACATTAGAGAGAAACAATTCGGATGTCCTCCTGTCTCTCTTCTTGAAGTCGGTCGATCTCTGACGAGATACTCAGTACCCAGCGGTCTTTCTCGACGCGGCTGCGTGCCTTGAACACGATGGTACGACCGTGCTTGCCCAATGTGGAGACATGGCGGAGAGAGCGCTTGGCTTCGCCCTTTGCTCCTTTCTCCTGGGCGCGGAAAAAGCTTTTGCTGAGAGGTTGCCAGATTACAAAAGTGATAGCCGTATCCTCGTCGCGGCTGGTGTAGGCACCTGAAGTGAGATACACTCGCGGCAGAGCGTGGAGACCCGGGTTATTGCTATCGAAGGTCTGGTTGGCGTACAACAAATCAGACTCAGTGGCAAGTCCAGAGTAAATGTAGCAGTCACGAAGGTCGATAGTCGTTTCGTGCTCTTGGTGGATATGTGGGATCTGAACGCCATTCCCTTTGCGCAGCGTGCTCCGGAAGACGAGAAGTTGCCCGGCAGTGAGGAGCACATTGCATCGGGTAAAAGTAGCATGCCGACGCGGTTTACGATACAGATGGCCAGACATTTTGATCGTGCGACAACCCACTAACGAGCAAATGTTGTGGAGGTGAGGCGAGGCCTCGGCCTTCTTCACCTCCCACTTCTTCGCAAATTGCCCTACGATTGACTCCATTTCCTCATCGATGTCCAGCAACTTGAGGTTCCGTTGTCGCACGGCCTGGAGCTCGTGGAAATCGTCCGCGTTGCGTATGGTCCAATATTTCATCAAAGCGTCCAGCCGTTTGACCCATTCATCTCGAGAGGCAGTGTCGTACGCCTGCAAGCGAACCACCAGGCCATTGTCCAACTCCAGTTCGAGTATTCTGTCGTCGTCGAACTGCTTCGTGGAACCGTCGTCTCGTCTGGAGTCTGCTGCTTCCGGCTGGAAGTCCACTGCTGGACCTTCTGAGATATTCGGGTCCGCGGGACTACTCCCGCGCTGAATACGACGCACCTCTTTCACTCGACAAAGATCGATATAACCATCTGCACGACTGGTATTGTGCACGTTTCTTTGCAGTTGGGCATAAGCTTCCTCGTCATGCCTTTGAACAAAATCGGGGTTTCCGCTTGACAACCACGCAATGTCACCATCCAGGATCGGGTATGGATCGATCTCCCAAGAATTCGGCATCTCATCCATGATCTGGCGATAAGTTGGTACACTCTCATCCTCGCCTGTCGGAACAAGCTTCGGCGGAGTTGGCGGGCAAGCTTTGGCTGGCCTACAGAACAACAAGTAGTGATCCTGCGTGAAGAAGTACAACCGCTTGAAGAACATCTTGTTCTTTTTTTGATGCACACCCTTTTGAGAGGTAAGCCGGATCAAGAACCCCTCGACCGGCGATGGCTCCTCTTCCTTCTTGCCTGCCTGCTTTATCGTGGTAGAATAATGATGGCGAGGGCGCAATTCAAGCTCATGCGACGATTCCATTGCCATCGTCCCGTACATGTTTTCCTCATTGGACCCGAAGATCCACTCTAAACGATCATACCGTTTCCAAGCAAGACCCATTTTCTCCCTCTGAGACCAGGCGCGTAGTACATCTGCCCATTCAGGGCGGCCCTCGAGAAGTTCCATACAGCCGCGAATAATCGATTTGGCGGCGTACCTCTCACCCGCCGTAGATCGAGTCACGAGCGTAGTGTGGTGATTGTCATCATGTGTTGCTCCGAGATGAGCCTCTGGTTTTTCAAACGGATGTTTGAATACCAAAGAAACTCCAAGATCAGGTACGTTGATAGGTAGCTTGGTTGGCCGCTGCCAGCCTAGCACTTGTCGAATAAAAGTGTACCATTCAGAAGCATGAGCAGTTGACTTAGGACGGATGATGTAGATTTTGGTGCCGTTTCTGCGAGGATGCCAGACCACGAGGGTCTTATCAAGAGCAGAGTAGAGGTTGACATTAGTGTTCCTGTGATTTAACTGGATCTCATAGTAAGGTCGGGTTTTGTTATTGATACTCTGTGCGTCAGGAATTACGCGTGTGCGATACATTTGCAGAGCAAACGGTGCATGCTCCGCCGAACTCTTCCGACAGACAACCAAGTACTCTCGCCACTTATCCACATTGCGGGTTTCCATGCGGAAGCTGTCATTCTCGTTGTAATCGGAAGGCAGATCCTCTTTGGGCGTCTCTTGAACGCTAACGAGCATTCTCTCAGCTTTGACAATCTCCCCATCCTGAAGTTTTCGTCGACGAGGACGGTTCGCGGCAATGGTATCTCCGGTCTTGGCGATACGAGAGCGAAGCCTTTGCTGTCTGTCTTTCATATTGCCGTTCAAGACATGCTTCGCGTTGTATTTCGCAACTTTCCTGGTCAACCGCCGGGGCACGTTCCTTCCAGGCTCAAAATTTTCTTGGTGCGTTTCATCCTCATTCTGGGGCTCTTGGTGCTCCAGCGTGAACCGGGTTGAGCCAGAAATCTTGCTGAATTTGTTCTTCAGCTTCTGCTGCTCTTTGACTTTCGATTTGAACAACGGCGTAGTAGATTCGGTGTCGCTTACTGCGGCAGAATTGGTAGATATCAACGGACTCTGGCCGTGTTGGCCTGCAAAGCTCACGGCCTGCGATACTTGCGATTGAGGTCGCTGGTTAGGAATCTGCAATCCTGGAGCATGTATCGTAGATGACGTTTGATCTGTTCCTGCGGAACTAGATTCAAATTCTCTGGCGGTCACAAAAGAAGAAGATCCAATTGTATTGTCGTACACCTGGTCTTGTACTCTTGATGTTGCTCTCGGCGTAGCATTGGAGTCTTCATCTGAGATATCATGGTCTGAAGGCTCTTCATCTTCGTTTTGCTCCTCTGCCTCCGTCTCGATCCCCGTAGGCTCTGTTTCCTGCGTCTCTTCAGGGTGAGTCAGAGTGCGAAGCTCGCCCGTAGGCCCATCGCTTGACTCTTGCTCGTATTCTAACTCGGCTTCTGTGTCATCCTGTTCGGTTCCATAATCTTCATTGGTATGAGTGAATGTAAGAGCGACCTCCTCCAACGTAGGCGGTGAGACAGCAGCCTGATTTTGACCTTGGCTCTGGTTCTCGCCAAGTTGACTGTAGTGAGAAGAAACTGGATCTGCATTGAACGACAATGTCTGGGAGGTGTAGTTTTTGTATCGCAGCCGAGATTTGTACCAGGATTTGCGGTGTCCATGGACCCAGCCCTCAGGTATCGGTCCGATGAAGAACCGCCTGCTTGTCAAGTGCAAATGATGAGCGGAAGCATGGCGCTATAGGATATCGATCAGTCTTTTGGGGGACATCAGCCTTGTGGGGTTGCAATTGACCTACCAGCTTCAGGTCGGTATAAGACCCAGGTAGTAGACCATGATATCGCTCAGGCTCCGCTGTATGGGGAGCTTCCTGGGCCGAGCTGTTGGCCTGATCGGAAGCACTCATGACACCAACGCGATACCAATCGAGCGGTGAAATTGGACAGCAGCGGGCTGCACATCAAGGGATGAATCCAAGAGTGGGGAGATCTACCAGGCACAAGAGGAACTGCATAGCGCGATCGCGGTGCAACCTGGTTCGATGACGTCGTGTGTGCAAACATCACGCTGTGTCACGTGAGAGGTTGTTGTGTTTGCAATGTTTGTTGACAGTCCGCGGGCCCCGCAGCGACTGATTGGCTTGCGTGGCATGCAGCGGTGAGAGAAGTGCGGGACAGCTGTTGATACACCTACACCTGTCACTTCTGTTTCTTATGTTCCCCTCCATTTAATTCAATTGATATTCATCATGGCTGCTGTTCCCGCTGACGGTACCTGGTTCGACACCCTCAAGAAGTCCTTCGCGGACGTCCCCATTGATGCCGCCAACGACGATGCCATCTCCACCGCCGAGTTCCTTGAGGCCGCTGAGGCCCTAGTGTCCCTATTTGGTGAGTGCTGTTGAGCTTGCTGCAAGCTGACTTGATCCTAATGCAAGGTGTACCCCAGATGTCATCGGCTCTGCAGCTTTCAGCCCCGTCAAGAGCGACCTCACGGGCAACATCAAGGTCCGAAGTCTCCCTGTTCCCCTCCGAGATACGGACTGGTGCTGATATCTGCCAAAGAAAGTCAAGGATCGCATGCTGGCTGCTCCCGCTGAGTCTCAGACTCTGCAGGAACTTGTCCTGAATGAATTGAAGACTGGCAAGCACACTGCCACTGAGGGTCTGGTCTGGCTGGTCCGGTGAGTTCTCCCACGTACTTTTGCACGCTTCGGACACCCCACGGTGTCAGGTGAATTAGAGATCCGTCCTTGGAATATGTCACTGACCTCTTTGATATCAACAGCGGTCTCGATTTCACCGCCCAGGCTCTTCGCCACAACCTTCAGAACCCCAAGGACGAGTTGTCTACTTCCTTCCGCCATGCCTACGGCGGCACACTCAAGCCCCACCACAGCTTCATGGTCAAGCCCATCTTCAGCGCTGCCATGTCCGCTACACCGTACCGTGCCGACTTCTACAAGAAGCTCGGTAGCGACCAGTCCAAGGTCAACACCTCTATGGAGAAGGAGGTTGCGGCTTTGGAGAAGGTTGTGGCCATCCTGAAGACCTTTTTGGCGCGCAAGGACACCCAGTGGAAGTAAATGCGCGGAATCGAGCTTCTGGTCTGATTGTCAGAAACGTCTGCAGTGTAAATTTGATATGTACATATTGGACTGGATCTGTGTCTCTGAGAGCACGTGAAATTCTTCCACATAGCGCGATATAGCGAATCCACTTTAACTTTGGCTGCGATTGCTGTTCTCTGTTATTGAAAATGAAGAGATCTTTTGCACGTAGGAATAGTGCAAAGAATGAGCTCGTTTCTTCCCAATGCTATGCACAAGGCCCACTAGTACTTCGCCAAGTGGGCATTCTTTGGACCAGTTGGTAAGCTCTCCAGTCGAGTTCATCAATCAGCCGTCAATCCCGAGTCCATGGATCATATAGGCGGCGTCCGGTAGTTCTTCATAGCCTATTCTGAACACGGCTCCTCACGGGTAGCATATTACAAACTCACCTGAAGGGGGTTAGCAGGGGCCACTAAGAACCCTGGAACAACCATGGTAGCTTCAATAGACAAATCACCGGGGCACTTGGAAATTAATTGAGACCCGGGAGTTTGCTGAAGATCGAACGATTCATTTACCAGATGCACATCGCGACGATCCACTCAAACCTTCCCATGTTGTTCGGGATTCTATCTTTGGTGATTGCCGGGGATCCATTGGCCTTTCGCGACGAGCAATGCCCAAGAATGGAGAAACACATTCAGCAATCTTGAATCGGCGTCATTCTGAACGATCTAAAAACCAGCCAAGACAATGCTATTGTCACATTGCATGAAGGACGGCCTTTAAGGCCTAGATCTAGACACCACTGTCTTGGACCGTGCAAGAATCAGGGTGTCAGGACGATCGCCCCGCCTAAACGGGCCACTGGAGGGTGGGGACGACAGGATGGTCAGGTAATTTCCGGTCTGTCCGCCATGATGCCGATCGTGCCTCGTTGATGGTGCGGCGGAGTCGTCTCCCTGACGATCTATGCTGGCGTTGTTTTTTCTCAGCCTTGCTCACCCAATAGTGCTCGGGATGGATCTCAACAGTGATTGCCGGGCAATATCCAGTGGCGATCTCGGTACGATGCATCGAAAGCCCAGAGATCGCAAGTACTAGTCGTTCATCGTTTTATCGGACCCTTGACCCAGTCTAGCCCTTTTAAGAGATCGTGCTGCCGAAAGGGTCGCCCGTACCCAAGGACAACGACAGTCTGGCGGGCGTATTAAGCTCACCTGCCGCGGTTCTGACAGCCCCTGAGGACATAACAGCGCGTGCCGGGCCGGGTCCGAATTTCCTTACCAACGTTGTGTTCACGCTAAGGTGGGCTACGACCTCTTTCCTTGACTAGAAGCGCCCGAACGCGGCCTAGCTCTGCTCGGCTGCGTCTGGGGGCGCATCGCCAAGAGCGCGGTCCCCACTTGGACTAATATTAGCCGATTTTCTTTTGCGGGTGAAGTCGGCAGCGTTTTGGCAGGAAAAACTTATTCGAGTCATGTCGCCGGGGCCTCGTTGGCGATGAAACCGACATGCATGGAACTATGTCAAGCTTAGGAAGAGTCAAGTCCCACGCGAGGTTGGAAAGTGTTTCAGAGAATTAGATCAGCAAGCTTAGACTTTTTTTCTCCACATAGCGTCCATGGATGGACCTCGACCCTTCCTCGTTTACGCAATTATACTTTGGGAAAATTCTGGAGAAGTGACATCTACATTGGGACGGGATTTAGGCGGCCTCCGAGACCCTTTTTGCACAGATCGTAAAGAGCAGCCAGATGCATCGATGGAGTCCCAAAAAACTTAAGCGTGGATGGAAACTTGACACACGGATCCCTCCACGGCTCGTAGCTCAATAGCACGGGGTGAATATTGGCGGATACTTCGATCCCACCTTATTCCGTCCCACTAGCCCACTGTGAATATCTCCCGCGAGCCTCACAAGAGGTTTGCGACCAACACGGAGAAGGGCGGACCCGCGTTACGGCTTGACCCCGTTGCCACTTGGAAAGGCCTATGCTTGGCTTGTGACAGTCTTTTCTGTCCCTTTTCCCTCCTTTTCTTCTCGTACTCGGTTGACATCGACATCTAACCCTCCCCCCTGTCGCTGGCTCCCAGGTCTGCAGGTTGTGGTGGAAATCATGAATTGGGACTGACCACGTCTTCTTTAAACCATCACTATGTTACCACTGGAGGGTCGCAGCGAGACCATCTTCATCGTCACTACTATCTTTTTGGGTATCTCATTCATTGCAGTGTGCTTGCGATGCTTTGTCCGGATCAAACTTGTCAAGGCCTTTGGCTGGGATGATGCGCTGATGGTTTTTGCCATGGTACTTTCGATGTCTTGGCTGCATGCGCGCCCCTGCTAACATGCATCATTAGCTCTTAAACATTTTGTTCGCACTCGCCGGTATCACTGGTGCGCTATATGGAATCGGCCAGAAAACCGACGTACTTGTGGAGCGAAAATCGATGGAAACGGCCATGTTTGTATGTCTTTAATCAACTTCCCATGGACGGGATCACATGGGGTCATGGACCGCATCTAACATTCATCAGTGGTGGTGGCTCGGTCAAACTACGTATGTCTGGGTCGTCGCCGTCGCAAAGATTTCGATCGCCGTGGCGCTTCTCCGTCTCACCGTTGCGAAAACCCATACTATTATCCTATGGGTTGTCATCGGTGTGACCACCATCGTTGGTCTCGTCTTCTTTTTCATGTTGACCCTGCAATGCACGCCCGTGTCGTTTTTTTGGCAGCAAGTACGACTGAAACTTGACCCGACAGCCGATGTTAGCGGTCACTGCATGAGTACCGATAGTATCATCAACATCGCCTACGTCTACAGTGTCACTGCCACATTGTGCGATATGACGCTTGGACTCTTGCCGGTATTCCTCGTCTGGAGTCTGCAAATGAACGTACGGACCAAGGCCGCGCTGGCGGGCATTTTGGGTATGGGTTGCATGTACGTTCCCTCCACTGATCTGGTATCATCGTTCCATACTGATTCGCCTTGAATTTAGTGCTAGTGCAGCCGTCATCATTCGCATTCCATTCTTACATGACTACAAGGATCCTGATTTCCTATGTGAGTCTCATCCCTGGATCATTCTAGATCGCCTCAGGAGGCAAGAGGCAAGAGGCAAACCGAACCGATACTAACAATCTCCAATAGATGCGACCGCTCAGATCTCCATCTGGTCTAATGTCGAAGCTAGTCTCGGCATTGCTGCCGGTAGTCTGGTCACTCTCCGGCCACTCTTCCGCTGGTTTCGCGATTCCAGCTACGGCGGCGGCACTCGGACCAAAAGCAAGCGGACTGGAGGCAGCCTACCACTATCCAGTGTGAATGCTGCACGGTCAGGGGACCCTTCTGGACCGCAGTATTGGCGCCCGGACTTGGATCCGGAAGACACTCAGGCGGTCATTACCACCATTCATACCTCGAATCGTGGAAGTCGCACGAGTAGCCAGGAAGATCTGAATCCCAAACAAAACAACGGGACCTTCTTTTCTGGCGTGAACGTGCAGAAGACATTCTTTGTTTCTGAGGATGATTCTCATTGATGAGATGGGGGTGTGTATGTTCTACAAATTAATTTGAAGTCAAAACAACATCAACAATTGCAAATAACTAATACAGCCAAATAAGAACTTCTGTCAAGCCACATTACAAATCGACCGAGGTACATCAAGCCCGTATTCTTACACCTTACTTTCTCTCGAACGCTAGAATAAAATCCCAATATGAAAGGTTACCGGATAAGGCATATGGATCGATACAAGATTAAAGAGCGAATTTCAAAATAGACTGCATCGCCAAGCTAGGCGCGAAGCCCGGACTCCTTGCATGCATAGTGTGGACCCTCCCAAATTCGACCATGTGGCGCACACTTTTCCCATTTCTGAGCTCAGTGCTTCATATTCCTGTTTAATGGATCACTTTTCACCAAGCCCTGCCGGGCTAGCTCAATCGGTAGAGCGTGAGACTCTTAATCTCAAGGTTGCGGGTTCGACCCCCGCGTTCGGCTATTCCTACAGAACAACCTGAGATATTTCTTTTTTGCCTCCCATCCACAATGGAAAGGAGGGAGAGTACCCTTTACTTTCTGCTTGGTCTTGCCTTCTGTTTCTTTTGCAAAAAGTAGGAATATTTCCATGGTCACTCTCAACAGTTGCAAGGAGCAGCTAAAAGCGGAAGAGGAGCTTGAATGGGTTTACCTTGTCGGTCCTACTAAGTAGATCCTCCTCAAGGTATGTCTTCTGTAGGTGATCGAGAAACGGTTGATCAAGGACATAAGAAACGTGCATCAGAAAGAACTCTTGCCGACATGGCCCTGGCCTAAACTGTGTCAGAAGCTACGTTCCGGGAGAAACCTCATCTATGCACAAATGTGGAGAGACAATCGTGGAAGTTTTTTAGGGTCCACTATGTTCCTCTTGGGACCGAATATGGGGTAAGTTACGCGAATATATACATTCCAGTTCAATGTTATAGCTATTTCATTTGATCAAATATCTCGAACAACCACCAACGCCCGATGCTATGCACATGTCATCGAAGAAGCTCGAAAACGCCCGGAGAATGGCAAGGATGATAGATAGCAAACACACACAAATGAAAAAAGATTGAATGATAGAGAGCTAAATGATAACGCGCCATGCCTCTGTGCAGGATGAATGAATCGACTGTTAGCTTATAAAAAATTAGGTACTGGCCGGCAAAGTGCCAGTGTAGACGCCCTCAAAATCCAATCCGGAGAGCATTCCGTTCACTTTGTCGATTTCCCGGCTAAGGTCCTCGACATTCACGGCGAGACTGCTCACTTCGTCGAATTTGCGTCGTCGGTTCGCATCGGCGATCATTTCGGAGACGAAGAATTTCTGCTCTTCTAGCACGATTAGACGTTCGCGAAGAGATTTCTCTTCCGCTTCAAGGGCGGAGACGGCACTGCTTGATTCGCTAGCTAGGCTGCTGTTGCTGCCACTGGCGGCGACGCGGTTGTTGTATTTGATAGATGCCAGAGCAGACTCTTGCGGTCGAGGAGCTGGTGACCCGTTGACTGTGGTCGCTGGAGAGGATGTACGACTGGGAATACGATCCGTAGCGGGAGAAGCATGCTTGAGAACCTTGGGGAGGGATTTTAAGGGTAGCATGTGAAGGTGGAGGAAATTGCTGGCTTGTTGGTATATAGCTTTCTGTAAGCGCTGCTGCGTTGGTGACTGAGTGGGTAGATCGCGGATACGTCGAGCTGCGATATCGTACTTGGCAAATGAGTCCATGAGTCGCTTGCGGACTTTGGACGCTTCTGTTATTTGGGTAGAAGTTGGTGGCCGTCTTGGATCTCTGTTACTACATTAGTAATTACACAAGAACCCTGGCGGTTAAACATACTGTAGTGCAGTGAGAAGTTTCTGAAATCTGGGAAGGTGTAGACGGATGCCTCTCTCGAATTGCATCAGATTTTCGTACGCCCTTACTTCAGCAGGTTTCCGTGAGATATCCGCCTGGAAGTCTCGTCGGTCGAACAATGTAGCCTTGCAATCTTTGCAAAGCCTGACATCGACATTGATCAAGTTTGCAGTTGCAGATTTCTCGGAGGCTTTCAAGATGTCAGATATCACTTTTTGGAAAGGTGACCTGGAAACTTACGAGGGGCAATGCTCAACTCGACCTCACTAGAGCAGCCAGTATTTGGATCACCACAGACAACACGCCCGCAGGTCCTACAATGATGTCTCCGGAAGGAGTAACCAGAGAAGTCTTGTTGACAGAACGGACACCGAGAAACACTCGCATCGTCCTGCCAAGTCACAATACTTTGTTCTAAAGTCTTCCGCTGATCACTTTGCCATGCCATAGAGAACAACTTAGTTGCACTATTATGTACTTGATCTGGCGGTAGACTAGCCAACAATTGCGTGAGTCGGGTCAATCGCTTCTCAAGTCGGGAGACTTCAAGGAAATCCTTGTCGACCGTCTGCTTGCGAATGGATTTGAAAGCCAAAGTTTGATCCCTTATCGTGCCTGTTGTCCATCAGAATGATTTGTAATCCCAAAGGTCGGAACCCCTTACCGTTATGATCATTGTAGCCCTCCCTTGACTTGTAACAGGTCTCGCAAACTCGCGCCCAGATACCCCTCACAGGTTCGTGGTGCGCAGACCGCGATAATTTCATTTGGTACATGGTATGCTCCTCGCAGAAGAGCTTACCACACTTCCGGCAATTGACGCACCCATTGGTGGAATTTAGTCGCTTACCGCAGGAGGGTTCCAGACACATGTCATATAAACAACCGGCTTGCCAGTGTTCCTTCGTAATGAGGTCTTCGGGATCGAGAACTTTCGAGGTTGGGTTCGTAGTTGGGTTTGAAGCTTCAGGGAGTCCAGCATGGGCCCCAAATGGGCGGCTTGAAACCGAGGTCGTTTGATTCTCGTTCGATTCGAAGACATCCAAGCCCTTTAGCTTCTGATTGAGCACAGCGAGAGGCTGGAATTTCCTCGCTTTCTCCATCTGGACCTTGAACCAGTCCTTGACCTCATCTTGTCTGTCGTCCTCTAGGTTTTGGTGGATGTCGTCGAGGTGCCTGCCAGGATGTTAGATGACGCTGCAGAGATGCATGGGAACGGGCGAGAGGTGGAAGGTGTACCTGTTAAGTTGAAGTAGAGTAACCTGAAGTCAGTCAGCATTATTTCCTGGGCATTAGCGAGAACGTGCAAGTGCAGCAAACATACCATCTCCTCATTGCAGATCGGACAGGTGAGCAGAGCTCCGGGAGCAGCCGGGGCTGCAGAAATGGAGGTATCGCCATTCTCGAGAGATATACGCGACGTAAGATCTTGGGTCGCCGATGAAAACTGAGACACAGAAGTCTGCGAGCTGAGGGAAACACTGCTGGCGGTCGGCGACAGCACCCTTGGCTTCGGCTGCGGGGACGGGGCAGATGAGAGCGCGCCCGGAGTGCCCAAAACACGTCCTCCGCCCAGCGTCCTCCGGGACATGGTCACGAGGACATGAAAGCTAGGAAATGTTGGTTGCTTGACCGAACATCAAGTTGGCCAGAAACAGAGCGCCGCGGCAGTCAGGATAGGTTGAAGCCGAATGGGTTGTCCGCCGTGATGATGCGGTGGAGCCTGGTCGAATGCCTGAGGCAATATTCCCGCAACTAGCAGCATAACAAAGCAAACACAGGCAGAAGTAAGGGATTCCTCGTCAAGTATGGTCGCGATAGGTCATAACAAGCTTATTTCCGGACGAATTTGACAGGCTTCACTTAGCAGGAGTCTGGAAAATGCTGACGACGTTGTTTGTCAGGTGATCTTATAGTGTTTTGCCTCTTTTGGGAACCCTTATCTTTGGCTATGATACTTAGACATTGGCTATTTTCGTTGCAGTAATGGTGACGATATAACTGCCGCCTCGTAAAGTGATCTGCTCTCCGGAGCATGGGGTGAGTTAGTTACCCTGCCACCCTGAGCTACACTCTAAGCGACCCTGAGTTACTCCCTAAGTAGCCCAATCGCTCTCCGGATTTTACAGCCGACATGTCTTACCTGGGGTAAGAAACACAGTAAAGGATTTGATCATGCACTAAATAGTATGTATGTGATCGACTTATGAGCGGCAGGGTCCGACGGGTTGTCGAAATAGTTGGCCTGCCTCTTTGTATGGCTCGAAGCACTCGCTCAGCAAGTGCCAAGGATTGACACACACTGCACACATGGGATTACAAACTTGGCGATTAGTTTACTTTGTGTGTAAGTGCTACCGCTGGGATCTTCACTATATATATTGAGCGTTCAGGGACACGCCATAATATTCTGTCTGGCGCCTAACGAGCTTTTATGAAAGATAATTCAACTGGTGATACGTCGACGCAGGATACGCGATGACAATATTGATGAGTGGTTAGGAAGTTAAATTGCTAGTCTAGGCGAAGAGATCTAGCCTCTGCCTGGTGGCCGCGGGCCCTATCTACTGCAAAAGTGTGCAGACATCAACCAGCTACTCAGAGCAAGCGGGCTCGATAAAATCCATGGGCGGCGGGCTCTCTCAGTTGGAGGGACATGCTCTCAATAGGGCGGAAAGGGACGTGATTTCATCAGCCAACGCGCTGGCATACTTGCCAGCTAAGTCAGAAGTCACAAGACCTTCCCAAAAAGTGAGGCTTGCTTCAAGCTGAGTGTCCCAGTCGTCTACTTCGAGAACGACAGAATGCTGTTTTGAGGGCTATGTTAGTCTTTGAACATTTCCCAGATACGGGTGGGATGAGAGCTGATTTCCAGCCTCATTAAAAGCAAACTTACATGATAAGGATCAACACTTCCCACCATCTCCAGCCAAATATTTTCATGACCGCCGGTACTGGACTGATCGATCTTGTGCTTCCGGAAATTGACAATTGTGTTAAAGGATCGAGTGGACACAGTCGAGGCGTGAGATTGATGGGCCAGGGACTGGATGTAGTCATAGTCAAGTCGCTTCAGCAGCGATTCTGCAACCGAAGCTTCCTCAAGGCTTTGATTCAGATTCACTCGACAAGGAATGAAGTTTAACAAAGGCCCTGTCATTTCGTGAATGTGAGGAATGTCAATGTCTCGTCCACTCAGAACAAAACCAAACGTCACATCATCAATACCCAGATGACGTTGAATGACCCGCGCCCAAGCGAGGCGGAAAACACTGGGCAAGGAAATCTCTCGGCTCTGAAGGGCCTCACGCATAGAAACGATAGTGTCACCGATGGGAACCACACATGTGCGGAGCTCACCGTGTCGCTGACTAGTCGAAGGTCCTGAAACCACCAGGGCATCTGGGCCCGTTGGAAAGTTGTCTTTCCAAAACGCCGTTGAGCTAGCCACAACTTGTGAAGCAAAAACATGGTCAATCAAGTCACCATAACTAACTCTCGGGGAAATATTCTCAATAAACTCGCCTTCTATCCTCTTCACAAGATCTTCAAGTAAAATTTTTACCGTTGCGATATCTACCAAGGCATGAGTGATCTCCAGCAACAACAGTAGATCTCCACCACCCTGGCTGTAGATCGTAAGTTGGTGGGGCGCTTTGTCCCGCGACCATGTAATATGGCATGGACGTAGTGGAGCTACCTCCTCATTTCCTTCGACATGAAAAATTCTGGGTTCCAGCTCTGTGAACACCACCTGATATTTCACGCGGCCATTCGTATCGCCCACGAAGATAGTCCGTAGGGTAGAGTGGCATTTCACGACCTCACTCCATGCCCTACTTATATCCGCATGGCATATAGTGCGTGCGCGACTCTTGACCCGGAATGCCAACCTCGGGGTATAGAGCATCGGATGCAAGGCTTGCTCGTTGAGCATCAGAGATTGGATGGGCAAGATAGGATATATGTCCTCTATTTCGTTTCCCATGGCTGATTTCACTAAGCTGTCGAGATCTTCGTAGGTCAACGAGACTCGGGGAAAGTCGCTGAGGGAATAAACAGGAGTTGATCCAGAGAGCATGTCCGGTAGTTCCGTCAGGAACCGAGCGAATTCCTTCATGCATTGCTCGACCCGGTCGAGATGACGCATGTTCTGATTGTAAATGCACGAAAGCCCAATGCGTCCGTTTTGTACCTGGACAGCAAATTCAAGAAGGGCTAGTCTTGGCGCCTCCGGTGACATATCGGCTAGTTCACCATCAACCTGAGCAATCTCGAACATGCCATCAGCCCGCTCTAATTGCTGGAAGAATCCCTCAAAGTTCAACATGATCTCTGGTCGTAACGATTTGTGGAATGCATCTCTTCCCTGAGGGTGAAGGAAGGCGGAGGAAAAGAATTCCCAACCGTTGGAGGGAACCCGCCGGCGACAGTCTCGGGCACGTCGGAGGATATCTGCAATGTCTGGGCTAGTCAGGTCTCCCAGTACTAAGCCAAGGACGGGTAGTAGAGTCGTGAACCACCCAACAGTCTGCGTAATGTCGATCTCCGGGAGCCAGGGCTCTCTTCCATGATGCTCCAGAAAGATTGGGGGGAGCTCGCGGTCAGAAAAAATCCGCTTGAATGTAATTGCCAGCGCCACGATGAGAATATCCTGGAGTTCGAGCCGTCCGTTATTGGCACACAGAGCCAGAATCTTGGATGAGCTAGCTGAGTTGATACTTGCTGTGTATATTTTGGCCATTCCGTAGGTATTCGCCTGGTCAGCCATTCCCCAGTAGTCATACCGTGGCACGGGCAGCTGGGCAAAGAGAACCCGGTCAGGTTGGAGGTTGGCAGAGGACCATTTCTCCTGTTGGAAACACCATTCGGGGAAAGAAAGTGAGAATAACGGTGGTAAATCCTTCGACCGAAGGAGAAGCTCTAAGTCTTTGAAGATTATCCGCCAGGAGACAAGATCGATGACAAGGTGATGTGCAGCAAGAAAAAGATACCTTTTGCCTGCACATTTGAAGACTTCACAAGCAATGGCAGGACCTTTACTGGGGTTAAGCCTCTCCCGGCAAGCCTTCGTCAATGTTGGAACGACGTCCTCATCGACCGGAACTTCATGTAGCCGAAGGTTGTAGGAGCTTTTTACATCCCCAGAGATGTACTGAGACCATTTCCCTTCACGGTCCCTGCTGAATCTGGCCCGGAGCATGTGATGTCTGCTGACGATCGTCTGGATTGCACTATCCAGTTCCGTAGGTTCAAAATCGCATTTAACCTGTAGTAAAAATGACTGGCTGAAGCCTGGGATGCGCTTAGTAGTGATGGTATCAAGGAACATCTGCTGAATAGGCGAAAGCGAGTAAGGTCGTTGAGTGGTAACTGCCTGGCTCTCCTGGCTTGTTTGTATGGCAGGACGCATCCGTTGTGCAACTTTTGAGAGCATCTTGAATTGTAGGACGTCTTGAACACTTAAGGACAACCCGTGGTTGCGGCATTGGGACACCAACTGCATGGCCGATACGCTGTCCCCGCCAATCAGGAGGAAGGACGTTCTCCCATGTATGCGCGACACAGGCACATTCAGAAGTTCGGACCATATCGTTCGGAGAGTCTGCTCCATCGGTGTAAGAGTAGTAGTCTTGTCCTGAGGTAGAAAGTGGGACTCTTCGTTGAAATGGTTGATTTGATCCCGAGTGATTTCGGACATCGTCTCCACACATTCGACAAGGTGTTTGCGATTCATCTTTGCTGCAGATGACAACGGCATCCCTGCCACGGGAATCCATTTGTCCGGCAACATGTAGTCGGGCAGCCGCTCGGAGAGCACGGTTCTGAGGCGGGTTATTACATTTGCAGCTTCTTCGCACAGATTCAGCACTATCTCCTCGGCTTTAGCCTCTTCTCTAGCCGGACGGTTGCACAGAGTGAATAAAGCCACCAATTTTTTTGCGAACGGCCCCTTTGTCGGTTGTATGATAGCCTTTCGGTCGAGTCCGTCATGAGAAATTTTAGACTCGATTTCCTCAAGCTCAAGTCTTTGACCACGAACCTTCACTTGCTGGTCTTTGCGGCCAAGATATGAAAGAGTCCCGTTCTCGTTCCACCGCACGAGATCTCCTGTCTTGTACATGTACGCAGATCGAGGCACCAGATCAATCGACTGTCGCCAGGATGGGTGGTCAATGAACGCAGCTGCAGTTCGGTCTGGATTGTTCAAATATCCCTTGGCGACGATGGGCCCTTCGACAAGCAACTCTCCCACCGTTCCGAGAGGTACCAATCTATGATGGTCATCTGGATCCACGAGCCAATGTGCGCTTCCCAGGGGGCGCCCAATTACCCCGATATCTTGTAACCCCTGGACGTGGATGGCAGCACAGAGGATGGAGCACTCAGTCGGGCCGTAAGCATTGACGAGTTGAACCTCATCTTTCCAAGCCACAATCGCTGCGCTGGTGATTTGTTCACCTCCCAGAACAAGAGTCTTGAGAGAATTGACGTCCTTCGGACTAAGAATTTGTACGACCGACGGTGTGAGAATCGCCCAAGTGGGCTCATACTTACACATTGCCTGCTGAAGGGAATCTAAACACTCTTCCTGCGAGGGAGTACAGACTGTACCCCCAGCCAGGAGTGTTCCGAAAATCTCGAGAATGGACGCATCAAATGAATATGACGCAAATTGCAGAGCGCGATCTGAATCATGAAGTTTCAAGGTCTTCGCCGAGCTTATCAAACTTGTACAAATAGCCTGATGCTGTATCATAACCCCCTTTTGGTTGTCCTGAAGAGCCGGAGGTGAAGATGACATAGGCAACATTCCGAGGAGAAACGGGTGACAGCAATGTCTCGACGGTGGCACTGGAAACGTTGGTAAAGAACTCCTGACCCATGACCACGTGTTCAATATCTGCCCAAATGTGGCGATATTGGACAGATGTAAGGACGAGTCTTGCCTGTGTTTGTGACACAATCTCGGCCAGCCGCTCGGGAGGGTGGCGAACATCCAATGGCACAAATGCAGCCCCAAGCTTCAGCAATGAGATCATACATAAAACGGCGTATGATGACTTCTTCAAGCATAAAGGTATCATATCACCGTTAGAAATGCCCAGTGCACGAAATCTTTGCGCCAATTGGTCGGTAACTGTTGACAACTCAGAGTACGTCAGACTGGCATCCCATCCGCACAACGCAGACTTCAGCGGACATCGAAGCGCCCAACGGCTTATGAGATCATGAACGGTATTTTCCTGAGGTTCAGGTGCCTTCGAGTTCCATAGGGTGACCTGTAGCCGGTCCTGTGCACTCAGCTCAGATATCAATCCAAGTGACCGATTGAGATCGCCTTCTGTCAACTGATGAAGAATGGAGTCCCATTGTTGCAGCATGCGGTCGACCTGATGAATAGACATGATAGAAGAGTCGAAGTGGGCGCGAACATCTACTCTTCCCTCCTCGATCAGCTGAGCCTCAACCGTTAAAGCGCGGCCCACAATAACCTCATCCGAAAGAACGAGGTTGTCTTCTTTAAATACCCATTCCGACACAGAAGGAATGGCTGGTTGGACGACAAAAATTGTTTGGAAGTCACATGCCCATGCTGCCGACGGCGAAAGCTTTCGGATTTGCTGTAAACCGGCCGTTTCAAACTCCAAAACTTGAGAAATGCATGATTGAACTTCAAGCATGAATGCAGAGATGCTTTGCTGTCGATCAATGGTAATCCTGAGAGGCAACGTATTCAAGACTGGTCCGACAATATCCTCACTGCCTGGTATCGCGCCAGAGCGACCGTTCAACGTCACGCCGAAGACAACGTCGTTCGACTCCATATATCGAGAGAGCAAAAAGGCCCAGGCTGCCTGCAATTGAACAGACTGCGAGAACTGTGTAGATGAATTTATATAGGCTGATCGGAATGATGTCGTACTATCCGCTATAGGACAGTACTCCGGACTGTGTTTACGGGGAAAAGTCTGGGTCGTGAAGCCCTCAAGCTTCTGACGCCAAAACCTTTCTCCGTGTTCCAAGGATGTAGCAGTCAACTCGCCGACAAATTCTCGGAAGGGCAATCGACTGATCTGGGGCATATCATAGTATGCACGCCAAACATCTTCCAGTACTAGGGGTAAAGAATAACCATCGTAGAGGGCGTGGTGAATAGTCCACACAAAGAACATTGATCTGGGTTCAACCGTTTCTTGCACCAGCGCGAAATGAGTCAATGCTTTTCCAAGAATAACAGGTCGTAGCGAATGTTGTTCTAGGTATTCTTTCAGATTTGTACCCAGACTCCAGTCTGGCTCAACATCAAGAACGACCTGCATGAGGGACTGTGAAGATGAAATCATTCGCGTGCGAAGAATTGTATGGGCCCGCACCACTGACTGCCACGACCTTTGAAAACGCTGCACATCGATGTTCTCGGGTAGACAGTACACAAGACGTCCTAGGTATGCATTTGGATGGTGGCTTGCCACTGCCATTAGGGCCTCCTGCATCGGAGTACATGGGTAAATGTCTTTCACAGCATCCTCATTGACATGACACTGCTCAGTAGCTTCTTTGAAAAGCTTGCCCCGTGAGCCATCGGGAATAAGCGAGTAAGGCTTCCAGTTTTGTTTTTTAGGGGCCGCTGAAAGATGCTGTATCCTCATTGCCATTTTCGAGATGGTTAGGCACTGAAAAACGTCTTTCATCAGCAACTGAAGATTGTCACTCCTCAACCTTCTTATTAAGCGAATAGCTGCGAGTGAGTCTCCGTAACAGAGAAAGCTATCATTCAATCCTAGTTTGTTGCACGGAACACGAAGGACATCTGACCATGCCTGTCGAATGCTGCCCTCCATTTCGGTAAGTAGTCGCTCCTCTGTCACAGGCTTGACAAATTTGCTGTGCAAAGCGTCTTTCGCCAAACTCATCAGCCGACCCCGATCGGTTTTACCGGCCGCGGAGAGGGGAATGCATGACAAAGGTATAAAGTGGGATGGAACCATATAGCGGGGCAAGACTGCAAAGAGGTCGGATCGAATATCATCTATTATAGAATGGTACTTCTCTGCCACAAGCACGTGTACTTCATCCCGTTCTGAAGTATTATCGAAAGCGACAAAGGCCACAAGGCTCAAGTGGTTGGGCTGGTTGTCTGGGTTGATGCCGTCGACTACAACAGTCGCTGACGGATAGCACGCGCTGATTGCTCTTTCAACCTCTTCGAGCTCCAGTCTTTGGCCATTGACTTTGACTTGGCGGTCCTTTCGGCCCAGATACTCGACTGTCCCGTCGTGGCAATGTCGAACCAAGTCTCCCGTCTTGTACATTTTTGTGATTGGCGCCAAGCCAAGTCGCTCAGACCAATTGGGCGGGTCAATAAAAGACGCTGCGGTCTTTTCGGCGTCTCCTAGATATTCGCGGGCCAGGATGGCGCCTGCGAGGAGCAGCTCTCCGGGGGCGCCAATAGGCATCAAACGGGATGGATTTTCTTGGTCCACGATGAACGCAACTCCCCCAACTGGTCGGCCAATATTCGTGACTGACTTTCCGTCGAGCTCAATGTCCCCGGTCATCGAGAATATGGTGCACTCGGTCGGGCCATAAGCGTTAATGAGCCGACGCTGTGGCGCTTTCCACTGTTCAATGCAGGCGATAGTAGGGGGCTCCCCTCCAAAGACCACAGTGTCGAGAGTCAAAACCGCATGAGCATCTAGAATCTGACCGAATGACGGGGTGAAAAAAGCCCAGTTCACCCTCAGACGGTTCATATATGCGACCGTGTCAAACATTCTCTCCGCATCATTTGGAATACAAAGACAACCACCGTACATTAATGTAGCAAAGATCTCAGTGATGGAAACGTCAAACGTGTAAGACGTATTCTGCAGTGTTCTAGATCTCACATTCAGGCCAAGAGCGGGTCCATGGGCCTGCAGGCTTGCAGAGAGTGCCTGGTGCTCGATCACGACTCCTTTGGGCTTCCCAGTGCTACCAGATGTGAATAGACAGTAAGCCGGGGATACCAACGACGGTTTAGAGGGGAGAGTGTGCAGGTGGTCGACCGTTTCCAGACGTGAGAATGTATTGCGCTCAATGACCATGATCTTCCCGGCCATGGACTTCGCAATTGATTTGACAGAGCTCATTTCCATCCCGACAGGCGAGGTCAGTACGACTTTGGCCTGGACCTGAGACATGATATCACTAAATCGGTCGGTTGGGCATGCCGGATCAATCGGGACAAATGCCGCTCCCGCTTTGTGGATGGCCAACATGGCCACGATCGCCCAGACAGACTTCTCAAAACATATGGGAATATAGTCTCCGTCTGATACTGACCCCGACCTTTTGAGCTCCATTGCTAGTAATGAGGACATATGTGCCAGCTGACCATATGTGAGCTGTCCATCCCACGAGTCAATCGCCTGTGTCAAGGGTGTTTGCTTGTCAATGATTTCGAATGAACACTGATCTGGTCGTTCGAGCGCTACATCACTCCCAGACCACTCGTAGATCTGCTTTTCCGCTTCGGAACCGACAAGATTCAAGCGGCCTACGGTGTTTGATGGATGTGTGGTGATTTCAATCATGGCTTGGCCAAAAGCGCCAGCCAGGTGGCGGCTAATCGACGCCAGCTCTGTGCTCGGATCAAAGCGGAGATGCAGTTGGACATCATGCTGAGTTGCCAGAAGCATCACATTAATAGGAGCCTGGAAAATTACTCATCAGCCATTTTTATTCCACCATTGGATTGTGAAATGTCTGGGTGTCTTTACTATTGAGGGCATCGATGCCAGGATACTCCGTGCACAGAAGTCCAAATTGGTCTTCTTGTCCTCACATATACCCCAAACTTGGATCATGCCATAAATCCCGTTCGCAGAACCAGAGACATGACACGCCTCGGCTTCTAGAGGCGCTCGCTTTATGTCGACGGACTCTATCGGGACATCGACTCTCAATACAACGGTTCGAATTTCCGGAATGAACACCTCTTCGAGGTCCATTTTGGTATTTCGCACAAAATTTTGGGACAAGAGGCATTGATAGCCAAACCTGACTTCGTCCTCACCGCCATAGGTGCGACATACAACTGTCCAAGCTAGTTGTATAGCAGTGTCCAGATCAAGACGGGACGCCAAGCGCAATGACCCTGGTATAGGAACCTCAATAGTACTTAGTTCCTTCGAGTCTGTCAATTTACCCGCTGCCGTAGCTGAGTCATCCCAGGCTCGCATCTCCGGCATTTTGATAGGCTGCTCTCGTCTGGCCCTTCGCGTCGGCAGTGATCAAGATGGTTCTTGGACTTCGTTGGTCTCGCCACGCAGTTCCTTAATGTTCCTATTTATTGCACTACTATGTAGATCCTTTCATCTTTCGATGGCGTCTTCTGGCTCAAATGTCTGCTTCCATTCTTGCAGGCATCGCCACAGTTACGACGAAACACGATGACTGTACAGCAGATGACTAATACCGAAGTACTCCGAAACGAACTCCGTCGACGGAGTTGTTGCGGAACTGACAAAGACTTGGGGGTGCATTAGGACCGCTCGACCAGAAAAGTTCAATGGGCAATATTCTTAGTTGTTACCATCATTTGTTGCCCTGATGGGAGCTCTGAGTACCAAATCACGTCCATCTGCTCTCTCTACCTAGGAACATACAAGATTATGTTACCTTGTTGGAAACCACGTATCTCAATCGAATCAGTTGCACATTTTGAGCCCTCAAGCACGATACGCTGCAGTGTGCTTTACGTGCCCCAGCTCAACGTGCCCCAATACGTTCACCCATAGAAGGCTCGCGACCTTTGTGGTAAAGACCGAGAGCTGCATCAATTGTCTACATAGGGTTCACGGTCACGGCCCTCTGATTGGGCAGCATGCATACCACCTGGACATGCCATGTAGTCCCCTGTGCTTGATAGAATATCACCCCCTAATGATGCTTAAACAGTAATTCACTTCGTCATTCAAATACACAATTTAGGTGGGGATTGAACGATCCTACCCAGGGAAAGAGCACCCTGGCGAAGCAAATTATCTTGCCGGGTTGTACATTTTCCACTAAAACAAAATATATCATAGTGAGCCATGGAAGATATAGGCAGCATCTCCTAGAAAGAAATTTCCCCAAAAGATAGTCAAGCGGCTAAACTCAATGCAAAGGAACAACAAAAGCCCTGATCGAGTCTTAAACACGTAGCAGGTATCGCTTCCACCATAATTTTTGCGCATCGAGGCTTTTTTCTAGTGTCTTTCCCTTCCAATAACTGTGTCCAGCTCCCGGAAACATGATAGTTTCACTGACCTTACCCTTCTCCCGGAGGATCTCCCTCATCATTAGTGCCTGTTGCGGCCGTACTACCCAGTCTTCGGCCCCTTGGAGTAAAAGGATCGGGGTCTTGATCCGATCTGCGTTGTGGATGGGACTTCGTTCTTTATGTAATTTCACTGCGTTCACCCTGTCCTCCTTGACGACTTCACAGTCTCGGCCGAATATCAAGAGATCTGCATAATGACTTTCAAACTTGTGAGTACTCTCGGCAAATTTTCCCGTGTCTGAAATTCCGAAGAGGGATACACTTGCGGCCCAGAGATCAGGCTCGTCACACACGACCTTGAGTGCGAGATATCCACCAGCACTGGGGCCAATGATGCCTATTCGGGTGCCATCAACGATGGAGCTTTCGACTAGATATTTGACAGCACTGCAGGCATCAGAGGAATCGGCGATTCCCCAGTTTCCATACAATCGATTTCGATATTGCTTGCCGTAGCCTGTGGAGCCAGCGTAGTTTAGAAGCAGCAGGGCATACCCTCGGCTGGTCCAGTACTGAGTCTCCAGTGAATAGCCCGGGTGGGCGTGGTTCGTGGGGCCTCCATGGGCATAGACCAGGAGTGGGGGTAGTGTCCCAAAAGGCGCGCGATGGGTCATGCTCGCCGGCTGGTAAATGAAGCCATGGACAAGGCCATCTCGGAACGGGCCATGGGTGCGGGGACAGCATAACGGGCGAGGCATCGAGATGAGATGGATTGGTAGATCTTTTGATAGCGATGACCAAATCTTGGCAATCCGATAATTCGACAGAGACTCGCCATAAATGGTGACATGATACATGGCGGTTACCTCGGAAAGTGTTTCTCCGATTAGTACAAAAGCATTCTCCTGGACTCGCTTCACACTGTCGGGGTGGATGTGGATAAGCTGAAGATCGAGTTTGTGGCATTCGCCAGTTTGAAGGTTGGCTAAAGCTACGTAGTTGGTCGCGTCGCGAGTATAGGAGTAGACAAGGTGAGCCCCCAGGAACTGGAATGAGCAACTAAGTCATCATTAGAACATGTGCCCCGTAATAAGAAAAATGGCGCATTTACCTTCCCAAGCCGAACTCAGCACTTCCAAGATCACAATCCTCAAGACCGTCCATGGAGATATGCTCCGGCTGCTTAGAGCTAGGTCGGAGTACATATAATTGCCAAAATCCTGAGGTATCGTTGAGAAAGTAGAGTGCTCCATCATTTGCCCACCGTGGCTGACTGATAGCGGCCACACCCGGCTCTCCGGAGATCATTCTTTTGTGAGTGATTTTCCCATCATGATCCTGAAAACGAGCGGTGTAGAGGCAAGCCCCTGTGAAGGGCATGTGAGGATGATTCCACGATAGCCACGATAGCCACTGACCGTCGGGTGAGAACCGCATATGTGAGTAGAAATCATACTCGTCGTCTAGAGTCTGTATTTGAGCCTTCTGAGTGTCAATCAGGACCAGGCTATTTCGAACGCCAGTAGGCAAAATTGCATCACGATGGTCCTCTCTATTAGCTATCACCCAACGTGTGCTAAGCGGGAACGAATCGAAATCAGCGAAACGATGGTGGCAATCTTCGAAAATTTTCTTGACTGTGGAATGGTGTGTATCAAGGATGCAAATCGCGTTGCTGAAAGAATCTGAGAAGATGATATTCCCTTCCTTGTCGATTGTCCAGGCGCCACCACCGTATTCGAATACTCGTGTTCCTACGCGATATGGAGAAGGGAGAATACTTTCATCTCGCAAATTATTGATGCCGAGTTTTGATATACGCTGGCAACCCTCTGAGTCGGTTTCAAGGATGTAGATGAGGCTTCTCGCTTCCTGACCAAAATTAACGGGGTATGCGCAGACAGTAAAGACGTTCCCTCACATCAGCTTGGACACTTGCCCCCATTTTCTGGCTGGCTAGAATATCCTTGGTCAAAGGACTTTCCCATAACCCGTATTGCTGCTCCAGGAGGCTCATTTTGGCGCTTTGAACAATGGGGCAGTGAGTCACTACTCGGTAGATGCTGTAATAATGGGAGTCTATATTCCAGCCCCATTTTGATATTTGATGCTGACAGACCGGGCTTTTCTTGTACCATTGTGACTGGGCTATACCGGGGCGAGAGGCGCTAGTTTCTGCACAGTCATGACCGAACTACATGCTCCACATTCCAAGGGTCAAATCATACGCCAATTTTGTCGAAGAACGGACACCTCGCAGGCTTGGTATTTATATCCGTCATAGCATATATCGGGGTCTAGTTTGTGAGCTCGCCAGGCACGATAATACTCGTGGCTCATTCAACCAGATTTCCGTGCAGTGGTACAGGCGCAATTTATCGGATAAGGTTCAATATCCGACCATGCTACAAGACCACAGGCTACCAGGCGGGAGCGCAATTCATCCAGATGTAGGTATCACAGTACATGATCAGATCCGGAGTTGACCGTTCGTGAATAATGCTACAGTTTGCCCGATTGATTGTCATGTCCACCGTATACGATATAGTCCAGAAAACGGAACTAACTCCCGCTGTCCATCTGAGTCGACGGACGGGATGCGAGCTCTTGTTGAAACGCGAGGATCAACAACTAGGCTTCAGTCCACATGTACGGGGAGCGTATAATTGTCTGAGTCATGTTCCCCCCGAACATCGCTGGAGGGGTATTGTCATTCCGTGTCTAGGTGGGGTTCCCCGCAGCCTTATACAAGGGTTGGTTCTGACCACTTCGGCTGCCACAGGACACTATGCCCAAGGAATCGCTATCGCAGCCCAGCTACTCAAAACCCAAGCAGTGATTCTTATTGACCCTAAGACACCCGAGCACGTGGTCCACGAGCTGCGACAGATGGGATGCGTGGTGCTCAAAGTTCCTTCTGATGATGCACTAGATCCACTTTCTGCGGCACTAAGACTGCAGGCTCCCTGCATCAATCTCCTGAGGGATCCATACACGCTTGCAGGTATAGGTACCGTTGGTTTAGAAATTCTGAGCCAAGTCAAAAATCCGCGACAGTTGGAAGCGATTTTCTGCAGCGCTCGAGCCGGAGGAGCTCTGGAGGCTATCGGGCTTTCCGTCAAACAATTCGCCCCCCAGGTGAAGGTCATTGGTGTGGACATCATTTGTGCTGCGGAAAGCTCCGAAATAAATGATTTTCTTTGTCATTCCTCAATCGCAGACCAGCAGATCAAATTGTTGAGCTCACTGGCGGTCGTGCATGAAAACCGGCATATCCGCGACCATGAGGTCGGAGATAAAGATTTCATGACAGAAGTGATGCATGCAAATGCAGGGGTCGTTGATGAAATGATCATGGTAGAGCCACTGGAAATACAAGCCGCCGTCAAGGACACGTTCCGAGAAACGCGGGGCATTGTTGACATCAATGGAGCATTGGCAGTAGCGGGTATGATGAGATATGCTTCAAAAGCCTCCAAGGAGCCATCGCGGGCACTTGTTGCAGTCATCTCAAGCGCTGAAGTTGACTTTGAGGATCTTAAAAAGGTGTTATTTTAGCGTTCTGCTCATAGAAAAGTACAGATGCTCGAGAAACAGTGCAGAAGGCATAGCCAGGTCTGGACTCGGAGAATTATGACACACTCTCTTGTGTAGAGGTAGCATGACCAACGATCCGTATAATGACTAAGTCAAATGAAGTAACTACAATGCATCTCTACTCGATGATGCCCACAAAGGTGTTACACGTCTTCGAAATTTACCAGTGTCTCGTTGAAGTCATGAAACCGAGTAGTTCAGTACTTGCTTGAAGCAAGTAGCATTGCCGTATGCTATCATAAATTTATCAAACGGCGGGCTGAGACAGCGGCAGGGGCTCCGGTAGCCCGAACAAGGCCTGGATTATGCGCTTTTGCTCTTGTTGATGGACCGAATTCTCCCCAACCTTAGCCATGGAGAGTCCGGTCGAATTCATACGTGGAAAAGCGTGCCGGAAATCGTCTTTGATATCCTCAATATGCTCGATTCCGACTGACAGACGCATGTGGTCTTCCGTGACGCCGGCGTCGAATCTCTCTGAATCCGTGAGCTGCTGGTGAGTCGTGGTCCAGGGGTGCACAACCAGAGTCTTCGAATCTCCGAGACTAAGACATAGAGTATTTCTATTAGCCAAGTAGCCGTTGCAGGAACTTGAAGGAACGTACTTGGTAGTGTTGATGATCATCTGAAGCTCATCACATAGCTTGAATCCTGCTGCTTTGCCACCCTTGATGCCAAACGAAAAGACCGCACCATATCCCCGTTGTAGGTATTTCTTGGCATGCTGATGACACGGGTGGTCTTCGTTACCCAGATACCGAACCCAAGCGACTTGTGGCTGTTGCGCGAGCCACACCGCTAGTGCCTCGGTGTTGCTCGCATGACGGTCACATCGAACGGCCAGAGACTCTAGCCCAATAATGAGTTGCTGAGCCGCTTGGGGACTCATAGTACTGCCGATGTCTCGGAGGACCTCGAATTGGCAGCGCATGGCGAAGGCGCGAGAGCCAAACATTTTCCACAAACTGACTTCGCCACTGCCGTCGTCAGCGCCGTTGGCATGGAACTGAGGGAACTTGTCAGCATGAGAGCCCCAGTCAAAGGTCCCGGCATCGACAATGACGCCTCCCAGGGTGGTTCCATGGCCTCCGATCCATTTCGTGGCGGAGTGCAGGACAATATCGACTCCGAAGTCGATCGGTCGACAGTAATAGCCAGCACAACCGAATGTGTTATCGCACTAAGACCTCTATTAGCATTGGAAAAGTATCAAGAGACACTAGGATCAGGTACAGACAATCAATGGAATGCCATTGGCATGAGCAATCTCCGCTAGGGCTTCAAAATCGGGGACGGTATACTTTGGATTGCTAATACTTTCCACGAAAAGGAACTTGGTCTTTTCATCAATCAAAGCTCGGAAGTCTTCTGGATCATTTGAAGGGACAAAACGACATTCAATTCCCAATTGCGGCGCGAGGACCTTGAACTGGTGGTACGTGCCCCCATGGACCGTTGACGTCGCGACAATGTTGTCTCCGACACCAGCCAATGCCATCAAGGTCATCGAGACAGCGGCCGTTCCCGATGCAACTGCACAAGCGGCCACACCCCCTTCCAGTGCCGCCATGCGGTTCTGGAACACGCTCACAGTAGGCTAAGATAAGCACAAGAAGCTTTGTCAGCCATTTGCATTTCATCACCGAGGCCGGCGTGACTTGTCCTTACATTGGTTATCCGGCTGTAGATGTTGCCGAACTCGCTGATATTCAAGAGACGCACTCCATGCTCGGCATTATTGAAAGCAAATGCAGCAGTGGTGTAGATGGGCACCGCACAGCTATTCAATGCATCGGGAAAAGCCCTATGGCGTACCATATCAGCATTTGGCTTCAGCCAAGGGTTGCTATTTTAGACGGACCCAGCATGAAGTTGAAGAGTTTCAAACCGCTGAGATGCAGGTTTTTCCAGCATGATGAAGAAGTCAACCGTGAGAAGTTGTGGTCGGTAGATCTACGGCCTATTGATTCAAGCTAAACAATTTTAACTGCAATGGCCCTTATGGGAAAGTGTCGTCTTAGGAGCACCATGATAAGTGACTTCCCAGGAAGATCTTCCAGAAGGGGGAATTAAGAGACATGACTGTGCAGATCTAGCGCAGCCACAGATAATCTCAATGGCAAGATCAAGCCCCTCGTCTAGCTTCAACACATGGTAACATCCGCAACGTGGGGGCGAAGGGGTTCAATATGCTGAACTCCGCTTATTCCGAACTCCAGGTCTATTCCGAAGGCGGGAGTGCGCATCATTCCCCCTTTCCCCCCGACTTGCGGCGTTTCCCTCTCTGGTCATAGTCGATGTCGAGAAATAATCCTGTCCATATTGAGCCCTCATGTTGAACGACACATGGACGCACATAATCTCCCAGATCCTGGGCTGGACTTATTTCATCCTGTGGTCGCTGTCCTTCTACCCGCAAGTCCTGCATAATCACCGCCGCCGTTCAACGGACGGCTTCTCTGTCGACTTTGCAGTGCTTAACATCCTCGGTTTGACCGCATACACAGTGTTCAATGCCTGCTTCCTCTTTTCGCCGGTTGTGCGGGCCCAGTATGCTCAAAGGCATCCCCAGGGCGCCGAACCGACCGTCCAATGGAACGATTTCGTCTACGCCCTCCATGGAACCCTGATCTGTTGTCTGATTGGTAGCCACTTCCTCTGTGCGAGGTTCTGGAATTTTCAATCCAAGTCACAACGGGTGAGTATCTTGGCTCTCGTGATCATTGGGGCCTGCGTGGGGGTGGTGGCCTTGGCCATTCTGTACGTTTGGGTTTCGCCGTCGTGGGAATGGATTGACGTGGTAAGAAGACATCCGACCGATCAAATTTTTAAACAATTCAATTTGTGCTGACTCTCATATTCACATAAGGTCTATGTGGTCGGCATGATCAAGGTGTTCCTAACCGCCGTCAAGTACACTCCCCAAGCCGTAATGAACTATTTAAGGCAGTCCACGACAGGACTTTCCATTGTCGCGATCCTGCTTGATCTGATGGGCGCTGCGCTGTCGTTGATGCAGCTGGTGCTGGACTCTTCGTTGCAGGCGGACTGGTCGGGGACCACCGGAAATATTGCCAAACTCCTGCTGGGAAACATGACCGTTCTATTCGATTTCATCTTTATTATCCAGCACTTTGTGTTGTATTGGGAGCAACCAACGGAGAGGAAGCCAGGGCTATCAGAGCATGATCCCCTCCTGGATAGTAGTAACGAGCCATAGATACACACAATCATATCGTCTGAATGTCTCCCAATGTCTGCCACATATGAACGAGCAACGAAGCAACTTGTATTCGTGGTTCGTTCCCTTATGGAGCTGACGAAATTGGAAAGAACGAAACATAATAATCCGCCTCTGAATGAGGCATTGCGGAATGACCTTCACTCCATGACCAGACCCTCGTGCGTTTCTACTAATCTATGCAGCGAGCAGAAGCGGTAGCGGATGAAGTAGTAAGTACCATACGAGTCGATGAAAAGCTTAGGTGACACTATAGCACTATGTATCACACGAGGTGCTTTATTTTGTGCTACCGGGCAGAATTTGATATAGAGTCAAGCCCAATCAGGGCAAAAAAACATTGTTCCTTCATTTATGATTTGTCCCAACTTCTTCAACTACCGATCTTTCAGTCCAGCTACCCTCAACCACCGCATAGACAGAGCTTCTTCAAGATCCGCCACAACTCTCCACAAGCAAGGCTCGGTAAGCCTGTCATGTAGGAGCGGGCTCGATATCTATGGAGCGGTAGCGCCCATGGCAGTGAAGTCCTCTCACCATTTCATCGGGCAAAAGGGAAACAACAAAAGCCTCCACCAGGTTAATCTCTAAGGCCATCGTTGAGAAAGCCTGGAACAGTATCCTTTGATAGGTATGTACCGAAATCTTTGTTGATCTAGTACTTGCGAAAGGCAATACGAAACGCACAGGCCGTAATGAACATTAGCCCGGCAACTACTGACCACAACACGACCAGCAAAGGGTCTCTCGCAAGGGGTGATAGCGCCATGCCTAACAAGTAACCTAGCCCTGCTGTCCCGATATAACACGCCTGCAGGATCGATTTCATGCTTTTTGGGGCATGGGAATAGGTATATTCAGAACCCGTGGGCCAGCAGAACACTTCCGCTAGTGCAATGATGATGAAGGTGGGGAGCTGCCACAGCACATGGATGCGGTTCGGGACTTTCCCGCTGTCTGAGGCCTCACACTCAAGTGGGTGCGAGTAGCAGGGCCCCGTACGATAGATAAATGCCTGTACTGCGGCCGAGTATGCCATGGCCACAGACATGATCACAAAGCCCAGTGTGATCCGGTTCACCGCACGAAAGACAATTTTGCGCTTCTGCAAGAATGGGTACAGCTGTTTCTGGACGATGAGTCCGAAAATCACATAGGCTATCGGATTGGCGGATTTGATCAGATCGTTAGGGATTCCGTGGGTTTCCATTTGCCCAGCCTGCGAGATGGACACCTGGGCTCCTTCTCCCATGCAGACCCAGAAGATTGGCCATCCGATGCTATTGGAGTTAGTCGAGCTCTACACTTCGCAACGCGAATCCTGGTGATTGGGTGGGGGAGGTAATTAACGCACCAGATTTTAAAAGCTGACAGGGCATCCCGCAGCTCCACGATAAACTCTTTATCCCAGGGGACCACCCGTCCATGCATCTCTAGTTGATATTGCGGCAGAGCGGCGTTGAGCTTGAAGCCCCCTCGGGCGGCATACCACAAACATCGAGCAGCACGAGGCAGCTTAGAACCTTGGACGAGGGGATGGACTGGCCCAAGCAGCATTAGACCTATTGACACAGCTCTATGGGAAAGATTTGCAAGACGCACCGAATCTGGATTTCGCCACATGGACGATAAACACGCAAAGGATCACCGCACAGAGATCCAGCAGATAAGCCGACCAGAACCCGATGTGCTTTTCCATCAGCGTAGTGGCGATGCTGCCCAAGGAGCCGACATTGACCATCCTAGCCAGTCACCGCCATTAGCTGAAGTCTCCCGGTCTCAGCATAGGGCACATGGTTACCTACCAGTAGTAGAGATTATAGATATACTGAATTGTGAGTTCACGGTCTTCTACAACCCGTTCGCCCCGCTTGGTGACTCTGATTCGCATTTCATGCTCCGTGTACTGGTCCGCTGTTGTTTGATCAGCTTCAAGGTACGTCCTCCATATAGTTGCACATACCGATGAATGGCTGAACGGAAGCTTGGACCCCCCCGAGCCCGATAGCAATGAGTAGAGCACCCACGACGAAGCCAGGAGTTGCGACCCCAGACGAAATCTCAGAGGGAAATGAGGTTGCGAAGAGGATCGTCGATCCTATGGCATAGATACTGGAAAAGAGCAGCAGGAAAGAATCAGCCCATGGTGCGACACATGAATCTCAAGAAACTACGAGGCACTCATATACATACCCCGTGAATATTTGAAGAGCCCTATACCGGCCTAGGCATCCATCGACGAGGATAGAGGTCGGTAGCGGGAGAATATTCACCAGCACGGTGAATGCCAGATTGACTGTAGTCGCTCGAGATTTGCCCAGACCCATTGCTCCCGGGACTAAGTCATTCGGTCCATTCTGCAGATAGTTTTCTGGGCTTGTGTCAGTAGAGGTAGTGCCCATGGCGCGGGGACTTGGAGAGCGTATACTGACGGAAAAGAGTTTGCGTTCCATAGTACGAGAATCGCTCGGCCATTCCTATAGTGGCCGCCAACCAGACTCGCATGGGAAGAGGCGCCGACACATGGCGTAAGTCACGAATCTCGTCGTCGGATGCCAGACTGCCCTCTGGCACGGGGGCCGTAACCCCAGACTCAATTTTGGCTTCAACCTTTTCTATGGGCTCATCCATGGCGGGGGTTCTTTTGTTTTGGAAAACCTGGACGTGAGTTTGTTTCAGGGATGAAGGAGACTGAAAATTCAAATATAGACAAGAGAGTCAGATCGGTGCTAGTTCGAGGCAGGTTTATCGGCATGAGATCGGAGTCGAAGCCGGAGTTCGGAGTATTGACACATCGATGCCGAAAGGTCTCCGTAAGATGACGATGACAGATCTGATTTCCAGACACCCAGACTGGTATTTATTTCAAGTAGAGGGAAGCCTAATGTATCAGCATCATATTCCAGCGACAATGCCGCCTGAAGTGTGTATACTGATTGATGACACTCAAAATGGTAATATAGACCCTTCTCCCGATGAGCCACTGAAACTCTGTGCCTGACATTTCACAGTCCACGTGGAGATCGTAGCCACCGGCCTGGAGCCGCTGCAAGGGGGAGACCTAACTGAATGCAGTGTGTTAACGGCTTCGGTGCAGCCTTTGAAACAGGAGGTACTCGATAAAATCCGAGGCTTGTTTCCAGGGACCCGATCAATACTGGTAATGGATGCCGGCTCGGACACACCCTCCAAGGCCACCCTGGACCCGGCCACTATTAGCTCCATCTGCACATGTCTGAGCGATCAGAGAGGCCAGCAAACCGTCCTTTTTATCATCCCCAACCGTGAAGGATATGTGGTTCGCAGTGATCTATTCCAGGATCGACTGCGCGGTTGCCCAGGGATCCAGAGGGTGGTCAGCCTTGTCAGCCCCCGGCAGTTCGTCGGTCCTCTTCCAGCCACGGCACATGGCTTGGCAAATCCTATTGAGTTGGCCGTTTGCTGCATCCTGATCGATAGTGTGGACGAAGGCTCCCATAGACAGCTGTCAGAGAACATGCGATTGCGGCTGCGAGAGAGGCTCTCATTGCAGTGGCTGTCACCGACGCCAATTCCCCTACGCAGGCTTGCAGTGGTTGGTGAAGTCCGCCCAGCTCATCTCTCATCGCGATTCTTCCAGGCCGCTCGAGCCCTGGAAGTCGAGGTAGTAGCCATAGGGCCCCGTGGTCATTGGCTACAGGATCCAAAATCGCGAAACGACCCAGACCGAGAAGTCTTCATTGAATTGGATCTGACGGTGGATGCTGGCCTTCCGGATCGGATTGTGGCCGCGATTCAAGACTACGCTGCCGAAGTCCATGGAATAACTACAGTGACTGAATATCTTCTGATACCCGTCGCGCAAGCCGCCGAGCGACTGGGTCTCCCCACCTCACCATCCACGTCGTTTATCAAGTCCGTCAATAAATACCAGACCCGCTTGGTGGACAGCCCAAGCTCCTGCCGTCTGGTCTCGAGTCTGGATACTTTCCAATCTCAGCTAGCATCTGAGAAAAAAGGAATACTTCCTCCGGGCCCGCCGTGGATTGTCAAGCCCTGCAATGGCTGGCATAGTCTGGGGGTCGCCAAGGTGACCACCAAGGAAGATCTAATGGTGACCGTGAAGAAAGTCGCCAAATATGCCGCCTACAGCCGAGATATGCCAAATACAGAAGATCCTGAATGGCAGACCAACGTGTTGATTGAGGAGTACTGCGATGGACCGGAAGTCGACTGTAATTTCGTCTTGTGGGAGGGTCAGATCCTCTTCTTCGAGGTAATTGACAACTTTCCGTGTGCCGGTGACACCGTGGCAGAGAGCATGCAAACCAGGGGGAATTTCAAAGAAACACAGCTAGTGTTTCCCTCGGCCCTGCCACCATCAGAGCTGGAAACGTTGAAATCCTCTCTTCACGACACTATTATGCGTCTGGGCTTCCGCTCCGGGGTCTTCCATGTCGAGGCTCGGGTACGTGATTCGAGTTTTCGGTACAGAGCCGCGGAAGACGATGAGACGTTGGACTTGCGTCCCAGCCCGAAGCCTGCGGCGCATCGTGCGACAGTCTTCCTGATCGAGATCAACGCCAGACCTCCAGGCTATGTGGATACCTGCGCCAGTTACTATGCAAATGGGGTTGATCTGTTTGCGCTCCAAATCCTGATCGCACTTGGAGACGAATACAGGTCACGAGCCTTGTCCCAGCCATTCCATTCTCGTCCGCACGTTGTGGTCTCGGCGATCCAAGCAACGAGGGCAGGGATTGTCGCGTCGGAAGATCCTTGGAAAGATCTCGCCCGGAAGAATCCCACGTTGATGTGCAATGTGGTGCATCATGTCATGAGTTTTGGCAAGGGTGATCGGATCGAGAATCCGCGGTTAGACACTACGCCATGGCTTTCAGCATTTACTGCATACTCACTAAAGAATCGTGCGGACGCATTGAGATTATGTTCACAGGTTAAGAGGGAGTTTGAGTGTGAGATTGTTTAGGTAGACTGAGCCCTGCTTGTTTGCGCCCTTCCATGTGGATCCTCCAAAGCAATACAAAGTTCCTCGAAAGTCTTGAATCTTCTGGAACGAGGTGATTTCAATTCTTTTATCACAGCATTTGGCCAAAAGAGGCCCCAAAATCTGTATTCTCGAGCAATTGAAACCCTTCCAGATCCATGGAGAAAAGACTATCGAAGTCGACGTCGAAGTTGTGCTCAGTATCTCTATCAGATGCGGGAATCTCCAATCGCGGCTCTAGAATTTCATCTAGAATACGAGTGAAAATAGCCGCAGTCCGGTTAAAGTAAGTAGAGCTTGCCTGGTCGGGACGGGCCATGGGCTCCAGATGCGAGATAAACACGCTCAGATTGCGAATGAGAGAGGCTTGCGATCCCGAGTAAAGCATCGGCTGGCCTGTCCGGGCCTGTTTTTGTAATGCTCGAATAAGCACGCTGGCGCCTGGAACCCCATAGATAAGAATCTAGCCAGACTCGAAGATTAGTATAAGTAAATTTCAATGGGTTTGAAGGAGACGCTCACTATCCAGGTGAAATCGCGCTGGATAGCAACCGATCGCTCCCACTGTCGGCCCAAGGTCAAGACGGTGGAGAGTATCGTTGCACTCGCGTCAAGCTGGGAGGCACTCGTTTCGCCTGAGTCCTTGGTCAAAAGGCTCTGGACCAGAAACTCATTATATAGATAGGCTAAGTAAGAAATGAGAAGCATCAATTTCACACTGGTAGGCAGATCTGTTCCCCAGCACTCTAGTGTGTAATGAAGATGCTTGGGCAGCGAATTCCAGGCTTCATTGCAGCGACGAGATACAGACCTAAGAGGCAGTCGATGAGTATGACAAGACAACCGCTTATGCTCGGACATCGATGGTAAACTTACATCAATTGATCGGTCCTTTCTGGGCTTGACTTCTGCAAAGAAAGCTCCAAGATTTCTTCTCGAAATGTGCTGACGATGAATCGCAATCGTATCCAGGTCGCTCTTTGGTAAGCCTTTCTCATGCTCCATCCCTGGGGATCCAGGGAGGTCTGAACAGCCTCCAGATTTTCGGAGTCTTCTACTAGTACATGGTCGCCAATGTCAAGCGGGAGACAACAATCTGAGTGTCGCCATGAAATCCGTGGTGGACGTCCGAGAAAGGTTGCAATACCTTTATCGAGTTGATAGGCGGCCGCGAAGAGCCTCCGTCGAGATTCTAAAATGAAGAGCGGCAGTGCCGTCGAGCTAGCCGTGTCTCTATGCACGCCCAATTCAAATATGTTCGTCGCAAGCTCGCCAAGGCGCTGCCAGGTGATCGAACCTAGAATAAGCTCCCCGTCAGTGCTGGCTGCCTTTGAGCGGAATTCGAAAATGGGGACCCACTGGAATCACTGAACAATAAACTCGATAGGAGGAGATTCTCGTACACGAGCCATAAGGTCAGGTCATTCAAAATAGTCAAATGCCTGCATATATGCAAAGCAACATCACAAGCGGCCAGCATTTTGCGAGAAAATTGAGTTTGTGACTCGGCATTGAAGGTACCGCTACGGGACAGACCAAAGTAACTGGCGCGGCCCGCCAGAGCACAGATGATGCCGATAATCTCTAAGCGAAGCGATGAACCAGTGAAGCTTTCGTGAAACATTTTCCCGATGGCATCTTTGCGAATTTGGAACGTCTTTGTCGTGTTTTGGATAATAGATGCACTAAGTGCAGAGAGGTGCTCGCTGGTCCCGTTGTCGGGTAGGCTTTCAAAGGTGATCTCGATCCCCGCGAGGGCATTGAGGATAAAAGGAGACGCAATCACCGCAGTCTGCGTGACTTCGTAATACTCGTGAATGAGGTTTTTGATGGCAGGGAAGTTTATCAGACTGCGAAGGACTTCGGAAACCCTCTTCATCCACAAAGGGCTTCGGGCGATTACAAGACCCCCACGCCCATCTTGGGCAGAGTGTTCGCCTGCATTAGAAATCAAGTCGCCATCATCTTCCGGTCCAAGTACAAAGCTTGTAGGGCCCAAATAACCCGTGGGTAACGACTCCCCCGTCCGAGGAGTCGAATGGATGATAGAAGGAATGTCTGCCTCTGAGCCCAGCGTTTCGGAACGGGACTGGGGATTCACCAAGGAGTCTGATGAACGGGAACAAGGCCTTCTCGCTCCTTATGCATCAGCATCCGATGTTAGATCGATCTGCTTGAAGACACTTACAGGTCAAGCGGACTGTAATCATCCCGTCGTCTCCTATTGGCATTGGTCATAGGTTCCGGATGGTAGAAACACCGATCGGCGGCGCCTCGTTGCTGACATCGATTGCACACGGGCAGTGCATGGTCGCATCGGACTTTACGTGTGCGACAAGGCTCACAGGATGCCAATTTGCCATTTCGTCGGCGGGAGTTCCTAGGAGAGGATTATCCAACCATTCAGTCAACACGGTCTAAGAGCTGCGAGGCCACAACTGACATCTTGCGTGGGATGATCGAACCCAAGTAGAGAATCTTGCTTGTTTCTCTGTCTTTGTGTTAAGTCTCACCGCCTTTTCCCCCTGGCTTTCTCTCTCACTTCACGTATTGTAGCTTCTGCTCTTACTTTTAATCATAGCTACAATCTATCAATTCCTTATCTTTCTTTTCTCCATCTCATCCCTTTGCTTTCAGGTAGAACTCAAATCATATCGGCGATGTTATGCGGTACCAGAAGAGCCGGGTCAATAATTTTGTTCACTTCAGGTCAATTCGACAGTGAAGGTTCTTTCCCGCTAGGGCTTCGGAATATCGGGGTTCAACTCCGCTGAAATGCAACCTTCGGAATAGGCTCTCCGTCGGCCCCGCAAAAAACAAATATACTCCGTCGGACACGCCAACCACGACATGGATATTTTCAAGGAAGCGGAAATGGATGCAGTAAGTATGCACTGAAACTTTTGCAAAGGGCTGTCCGGCCAGTGGCGCAGCTCGGAGCACAATACCCCTTTCCCTTTGTGATTCATTTGAGCAGCGAGACAGCGGAAATAAAAGGAAACTTGACCCCACTGAATCTAGAATATATTACAACCCTGACCGCTTTTCGCGTTTTCTTTCCAAGCCTTTGGGTCTTGGAAATGGTTCCTATTTCCCATTCTAAGAATCACTTCATCGAATCAAAATCGCAAGTTGACATCCGCGCCGAACTCCAGCAAAGCCTTGACCATCCTAGTTTGTCCATTCTGAACCGCAAGGTGCATGGCAGTCATTCCATGTTCATCTACCATCAATAAAGTCGCCGCAGCCCCATGCATCAGCAATAGGCGTCCTGCCCTTTCGTGTCCTAGGGCCGCAGCCAGATGAAGAGGCGTCCGTCCATCATTATCCCGAGCTTTCACATCGGCGACATGAGCCAGCAAAATCGAAATCATCTCTTCATCATCCAGAATCACCCCTTCATGCAACAATGTTCGTCCGGGGGCCCGTCGATCACAAGAATTGGTGGTCAATTCACCCTCAGGCTTATGGGAGAGGAGGTTCGGGTCGAGCAGAAACGATGTTTCCGATGGAGGGAAGGCCAACTGTGGACGAATTAGTCGTTTGAAAGAAGACCAAGACGAAAAAGGAAAGCGAGGGGTTCACAATTGAAAGGTGTTCCTCGACTTCACAGGTGAGTGAGCGGAACTTATCATCATGTGCTGTTGACGGGGGGCTGCACGGCCCCTTGGCATGTTCAGTTGAGCCAAGAAATGTGCCGGAGAAAAGATCATTACGATTCGTGGAGCATGAGTCTATCAGCGTATCAATTTCCAACCCGGATGGATTGGTCGGAGAGAGGAGAAAGCCTCCTTGCCTCATCTGCGGATTCAGCAGATGCTTCGAGGCATTGGAGTCATCCTCTGAATCTTCAAGACTCTGCCGCAGCTGATTATACTTCTCTAATTGCCGTTTCACGGAATTGCCTGCAGATAACAATAAGGTTTGTCCCCTCAAGGTGAACTCCAGGAAGAAAGAAAGACAACTCACGGTGGTTTCGCTGTGCCTGTCGATTGCGTGCCCGTCGTTGGTCTTCCTTGGACACTTGACTATGGACTGGCGTCGCTGATGGGGTCGCTGTTTGAGGGTATCCAGACCCCGGAAGAGCAGGGAATTGGGACGAAGGCAACGCCATTGTCGCTCCGGCACAGGTCCTTCTTGGGCGAACATAAACAGACGGATCATACGCCGTTTGTTAGGAGAGGCTATCCTACTTGTGTCTAGTTCCATGATGCAGGTATAGAATCCTCTATTTTTACCACGTTTTCACCACCGATCAGCTTTTCGCGGCCAGAAGTACGTTCTTTCGGGCCAACCGACGGCCCAGCCAAAGCGAGCGGGGGAATGAAACTGATGGACAGGGTCGCGGTGGAGACAGTGAAGCGGTACGTAGAGGGGCCATTTCAATGTCGTTGGTTAGCTCTGGTGGAGCCGGGATATTAGGGTAACATCTGGCCTTGGCAAGACCGAACTCACAGGAAACTTGAAAAAGAAACCAAAGATCAAGTACTGTGAGCTTACTATTGAATTGGAAGAGAAAACCCTGATTCTCACTGCCCAGACCCAACTTTTGGTACCTATCTCTTATGCACTTGTGCTAATTTCTAGTATTTTTTCACTCAGATTTAATGCTTGCAAGAGCTTAGCACTTTTAGTTTTAGGTCCTTGCCTTCAAATCTTGTCATTATCGTAGCTTCATAACATGCTTTTTACGTTGAACCAAAAGTAGTGCCAAGCAAAAGTCACTCACGGGACGGAGCAAAACACCAAAATCAGCACCTACCGAAAGCACGTAATTTTCACGCGTCGATCAGCAGATGGGCCTCTTGGCCCCGAAAACCCACCATGGAGGCTCTTGAACCGTGTGGTAGTTGTGGTTTACACGTGTCACCTCTCGTCCCATCACCCAGATCCCTCCTTAGGGGAAAAGGCCGGACACCCCAAGACCGCACCACTGGCTCTATGAGGCACTCACGGACCCATCGAGCGACCTTGGAACACCCCAGACAGAATTAGAACACAATCGAACCACCGACCGGGTCACCGAGACTGGTAACGTGAATCAGACGGAAGGCCTCCTAGGTCCTAGGACAACCGACACGACGCGGGCATCCTTGATACCGGCGAAGCACTCGCAGGTCTCCTAGTCCAAGTGCAAGGCGCTTATCAAAGCCGTCTGCAACAGGTACAGGCGCAGCTAACAGAAGTGCTGAAAAGCTGGAGAGCTGAGCAGCAAGTCCGTGAAGACCTGCATGCTGAACGGATCGCGACACTTAAACACGAAGTCAACAAGCTCCACAAAGAACTCAAGGAGGCTCAGCAAGCCGCCTCATATAGGGTCCGAAAGTATCTTGGCAATCTAAATTGTTCTAGATAGGGTATTTTCCTAGAACTAAGGGACAGTGCCTCTTAGCGAACCGAGGCCAAACGCGGGTTAGCTAAGGCGTGTATCTTACGGCTACAAACCTTCAAAAACACTAGTTCAACATCAGTTCATTCATCTCAATACGCATTGGTAAGTAGTGATCGTGAGTAGCATATACATCAGCGCTCGCTGTATAGAGATGGAGCCGAGCAAATATAAAAGGAGCCGTACCCTAGCCCAGAATACATAAGGACTCAGCCTCACAGTTTGATGCATTTTACTGTACCTCTCTTATCTATAGGCTTGAGGGTCTCTGTGGCCACGCCTCCCACTACAATAAGCCCAGCGATGTAAGATTTACGCTCCCTGTAGGACAAGCGCTGCCTTATTAACTATATCTCGTAGAATAGGCTCTACAATATTAACTGTGTCTCGTAAGATAGGACCTACGATATTAATTATGCCTCGCAGAACAGGCTCTGCGATAATTGGTATATCTTGTAAGAACAGCGAAGTGGCGAACGGACAATTGACTTCGATACCAAAAGCGCTTTGTAAGAAGCGGCAAATGACCCTGATTCTGATTTCAAGCAGGTACAGTATGCTGCAATTTGAGTCCCATAACATGTCCGAGTGATAAGTGAAAGGCCAAGTAGCTACCAATATTATTGGATAATACAAAGACCTTTATGGCTGAGCCGGAAACGAGAAACTAAAGGATCGAAGCGCTCAATATCATGTTAGATAATCTGGATTCACTACAAGCCCAATTAACAAATCAAAACTAGTGATACCGTCTTCACGGAAGACGCCCGAAGTAGCATACAGTCTCACCGGGAATCAAACAACTACCCGTCAAGGAAGGTCTAGAAAAGGACAATCTTTTGGGTCGGCGTAGAAAATTCCTCCTAGCCTTTCAATCACCAAGCAACGCTCCTCCATGGTACGGGCATTTTGCAGCTTTGCTCCCCCTCTCTCACTCGCGCCCTCTTTGGTTGTCTTCCAAACCCACGCCCCACCATCTGGGGTCCACCCGACCCGAACATAATTATTAGACCTTTCATTGAGCATGCCGGAGATTTTGCTTTCAAACCATGACAATTCGCTTGGCCACCATGTTGGGCCTAGACGTCGCACTGTCAGGAGTTAGAAATACACAGCGTTTCAATGAAGGCTTTTTTATCACTCACTACGATCGCAATGCGCATTCTCCTTTTGCTGCCATTCGGGATCGGAATTTGTTGGACGCCGCGTATTATTAAATGGGTCCAATTCCAAGAATTCTATCTCCACTCGGCTAGAGACATCAAGCGTATAGATTCCGCCTTGGGAGGGCCATCCTTTGATTGTCGTGCCAGGCCCAGACGCATAATATGCCCAGAACTGTGGCTGTCGCGGGAAACAATTTTGAGGTGTAGTATGGTCACTGCTCACTTCCTGAAGCACGTCCGGGGGCATGATGGGTGAAGTTTGAAGGGCGGAGCTCTCCGGCTTAGTTTGATAGCCTAGCCAACCAACTGTAACTGATATAAGCAACAGGATCAAAGTCCACCAGTTCAGCATTTTCCAATTTTAGAGACAAGTAAGTCAGAGGGGAAAATATTAGGGATCTGGAATATAGAGAGACGTGTGCCCTCGACCGAGACGTAGCCCAAAGTTTAGGCAGACATAATTGCAGCTTCCCAGTGACTCACAAGGCAACAATCAAGTCAGCAGGTTCTACTAAGATGATTCTGCGGTTTGCAAGGTAGTTATGTTAACCAGATATGGCGTTCAATGAAACGTGCGATACTGTACGTGCTGGTCTCGTCGTATTTTGTTCATTAATGTTGGCCCTTTTTAAGTAGCCCTCGTCAAAATACTTAGACGTTTCAAGTGATCACTAAAGTAAACTTCCTTACCGAATTTGTGATTGGGAGCTTTCAATCGAAACCCTTAGTGCGTGATGCGCAGCTTGATTAAAGTAAGTAGGATTTGAGTAATTAGCTGACCGACAAGCCCTTCTCCACATAAAGACTAGGTCCGTGTATGATAGTTTCATATTCCCCAGGTCTGCGATGAGAATTTATTCCGACTTCTATGATAGGACGAAGTCAGACCCATACCGCGGGAGCTGAACTTTTTCGCAAGAACTCTGAGTGATCAAGGGCGTTCCGGCCTGGCTCGGTGATCCAGGAGCCATCATGCCATGGCGTACCAAATCCTCATCAGGTCAACAAAACTTACCCCAGAGACGATGGCCGGCGACTCAGCTGAACTGCTTTGACAGAACAACTGGGGCGAAGACGCCAAGACCCAATATCTTTGCGTGCCCGTCGACACGGGGCAAAGCAATTTCAGTCAAATGCGCGAATTTTGGCGATGGGCACGGCCTGATCAGCCGGGACTGCCCGGTGAAGATCGCCGCGATGAATGAGGCTAAGCAGGCACTGGCTGATTGCCCTAAGTATCACCGCATTCCACTACACATCCGACAAAAAATCGCAAGTGGTAACACGATACACTCCCCGGTAAGACCGGGCATGGCCGAAATTGTAGACCAATTTGCTCTGTTGGAAATGGAAAGCGGTCAAATTGTCAATGATGTTGAAAATTCTGATATCATCTAATCCATGAGAGAACAATTTATATCGGAATAGATGTGCAAATACAACCAACATGCGGAATAACACATTCTACTTCATGCCGGGGGATATCCATGCCCACATGCTCTACAATTGCCACCAAGCTAACTACCGTTAAGCAGTATCAGCCCCACACGTTGATTATTGCCGGAAAGCGACCCGTGCTTCGAATGCAAACTTATCGCACCCCACTATCAACGCGGCTATATAATCGGCTAGAATTACCCTCGGACAAAAGTACGAGTCCACTCTAACAAGTCAGAAAATCCGACGGCACGACTGCTTGGTGAATTCTATGTTATGATTGGAGAATTAATGCACTGTAAGTAGATGTATCAGAAGCATACGATAATTTTTTCCACGAGCACTTGCTCCATAACCTCCGAAATGTATTCTCGCTCAGGTCGTCCACCTGGATCTCTATTTTTTCTACCTTGATCGATTGGATCGACTCTATAAATGGTCACAACATACATCTACAATGAAACTTGGAGCTCGGACTAGCCTTTTGAGGTACCCTCTGGGGATCTACACTCTTTTTGCAAATCAACAGTCAAACGAATGAATTGTTATTGGTAACGATCGTGTTCAGCTCGCTTCAGGCCAAAAGAGTGATGACTTGTGATGTTTTTTTTTTTTTTTTTCATCTTTTCACTTTTTTTTTCTCCTTTGCGTTCGTCCCATTGCGTCGTCTTTTCTATTTCTGGGAGCATTTATGGTTCCTTGGCTGTTGAAAGTCGTAAAATCGTGACACACAAGTGTGGACCAAGGCCCAGTACTTCCTCTTGATAGTTGATGATGCACCCTATTTACCGCTCAACATCGCGATGATAGCTGGTACCCGTAATGGGGTTGTCGTACTCCCGATGAACGTGAGTAGTTCCGTCATCACGGCGGTCAACATCTCTGTGTCGGTAGACGCCTTTGTCATTAAGTCGCTCCCGATGGTGTCTGCGCGAAGAATCGGTTCGGTAGTCGAGGTGCTGGTCGTAGGCGCCGCTGTCTGGGTCGTAGGTTGTTACACCATAACCGGTGTCGTAGTCCGAAGTACCATATGTCGTGCCGGTATTATCATAGGTGGTTCCGACCCCACTGTAGTTGTATGGGTGGTTGTAGGAATCATCGTCGACGTAGCGGCTGCTCATCTTGTTGGCGTGATCACTTCTGGTGAAGCGGATAATAATGAAGAATGTTGTCAAGAAAAATCAGTTGGAAATGTGTAAAGCCTGATCATGAATGTAGGAGACGAGCACCGTATGTCGACTCTTATATTAGTTCGCGTGGCGTTGATATCACGAGTATGACTTTGTCTGACATCACTTTACAAGATATCGAATCGTGAACTATGAGGCAAAGTGGATAATTAGAATGACGAAGAAAAAAGTGACCTCGAAACACGGTTGGATCTTTCATGGACCGATTTTCTGGGGAAACGAGTTCCAGACCATCTTCTCGGGAGGCGGATGATGCTAAGCTGAAGGTTTGTGGGATCCACATCAGCAACCCTCATGTACATCTACAATTGGAATAGAGAGGATAGAGACTCTTCCAGATACTTAAATGCCATCATTGTTTGATCAGGATCGAAACTTTCATCAAGAAAACAAGTACCGATCGCTCTATTTTCTCTAGTGACTTCGACATGTTTGCATTTAATTCTAAAAAAAAAAGGTGAGGCCCCACTCACTTACAACATCGAGACAATAGAAAGAGAACGTCAAGGATGCAAATGAGCGTACCTTGGAGCTTTCGAGAAAAGTGCTCAATGTGGCAAGAGAGAGATTGAGTGCAGCTTGCCACGCTCTTTGAAAGCCAACCAATTGCTTCGCGGAGGTCATACACACGCGACCAAAAGCTACAGACAATGCTCAACAATGATGGCGTACCGAACTTACTCGTACGTTTTCATTCTTGGGCCCAGAATGGTGCCATGTAACAGAGGTAGAGAGAACAACAAGACATTTTTGGGAACCAGCCCAGAATTTCTCACTGCAGATCTGCTCCTCGCATGGCGGATTTCACTGAGATTTTTGAGGCAGTAGGAGATCTGAAGGACACATTCGAAAATATGCATAAAGTGCTTGAATTAAAAGTATGTTTTACAGGCACAAGGTTTAGCTCATCCAATCTTGCCCATCTGCGAACTGGTTATTCACATTCAACTCTCTCGACCCAGCGGGGCCAAAGAGTCCGACAGGAATTCACTAGCATTCATCAAGTCTGTACTTCCGTAGACAACGCGGCGGCGGCCACCAGCCGATGCGCGGTTGGCCGATGGGTTGCCGTCGGGTCCGGTCTGGCCACTTGTCCGGTGCACCCAATCCTGCAAGTTACCATACTCGTCCATGCTGCCACCACCGACTGTGAAGACAATCGCTTCGTTGAAGGCCTGGCGGCGCTGGCCGAAGCTGGCGCCGGTGCCGGGGCCTACACTACCCATGGTGCCGGGCATCTGCTGATTTCGTGATGCAGAGGCGGGAGGCATGGCGCCGCGGGCATTGGCGCTGCGAGGGTCGAAGTATAGGTAATTTTCTGTCTTCGCGATGGCGGAGCTGGATGCAGCAGAGGGATCCATGATAGATTCAGTGATTTTGGTCACGGTCAGATCCTTATTCGCAGGCAAAAAGTTTTTAACCCCGGAAATGAGTGAGTCGAAATTGGCACCGAGGGCGCCGGAGGCGATCCTGTCCGTAAGACGGTTGGAGAGTGAGGAGAACCCACGGAAGATGTCATTGGATTGCTGTTCGGGAGCTGCCGTGGTCATCATGGTCATGCGGGTGATCTCGCGGACCTGACGCACATAAGATAGAGGAGACACGTCTGTGACGCCGGCCTTGGTCAGCGCCTCTTCGAATTGAGTCATCTCAGTGCGGTTCAGCTCAGATTCTGTGCTAAGGAACCAGATGATGAAAAGACGCAGCTTGTCCTGCGGGTTGCTACCCTTGGTAGGATCATTGATCAGCTCAAGTAGCTGTGTCTTGGACTGCTTGACAATGTTCTCCTCCAGCTCGAAGAAGTTGTCCAGCTGACGGTCTTTGATGCCCTTGAGAAGGGCAGTGGCGATATTCATGTGCATATCGAGGACGGATTTGCGTTCACGCAGCTCCGGAAGCAGGGTGATGGCAGCCTTCAAATGCTGTGCGGAGGCACTGGTATCATTCTGGAGATCCTCAATCGAGGAAGCGCCTGTCTTCTTCGTAATTTCGTTTGCGTCCTCCTTGTACCGTGTCAACTCAGCATCGATATCTTCGGCCACCTGAGGGAAGGGCGCTCCGGCATTTCGCTGCCAAAAGAAGTCGCTGCTGTTCAAATCATATGACTTCTTGGTGACCTTGCCCGAGTCCTGCTCGTCCGTGTCCAAAGTAATACGATTCAAGCGCATTTGAAGTACGTCCTGTACGAGGGACTGGTATGTCCAGGAGTGTGAAAGCATGGGAACCAAGTCGACGTTCCGGTCCATGATGATCAAAACAGGCCGAGCCGAGGGAACTCCAGGCAAGGCCTTCTGGCTGCCTGAGAACAAGTTGTCTTTGGAGTTGAGAATGTGGTCACGCAGTTTTCGGTCCAGTTTGGTTGCAATCAACTCCGCGGCTCCACCCTTCGGACATCGAATAATAGGAATGGCACCTGTGCTGTCGTTAGATCTTTATACATCGTACAGAGGAATCAACTTACCCATTGTGACGCTCACACTGAATAGACCACTCACCACCTTATCCACGATTGCGTCCAGATCCTCATCGCTCGTTTTCGGGCTATTGATCTTGTAGTATGCATCATTTCCAAGGCCTAAGCTGAAAAGATCCGGCTCGGCCACAATGAAATTGAGATATTGATCAAACACCTGAGCAATATTCTCCGATGCGCCAGAAGTGGCAATTTGAGAAGCAAAGTCCTCGAGCAGGGGACGGGGGACGGAGGAGAGGAAGTTGATGTAGGCTGGAGAGTAAAGGCCCTGGGAGAGATCGCGCGTGATCGCCTGAATATTCGCAGCATTTGGCTCCACCAAATAGACAACGGGAACGTCAGGAATGGGATATCTTTGCGAATGAAGGCTCCTATATACCGGAATACTATTAGCGGTCTCCTCCAATCAATGTGAAGACCAAAGCTTTGGACCTTACAGATGGATCGTGATACCCCAGGCGCGGAGGTCATTGACTCGAAGGACACTGCTGATGACATCGCGGCCCATACCATCGAAGACCAGGACCTTCCAGATGGGGTCGCCATCTTCATTCAAGATTGGGGTAGAGTGAGAGACCAGACCACCATGGATGGACGGATCGTGCGACGCCTCATCGGCGGGACGAGGGTCATGGTTCAAATTGAGAAGCTTCTGAATGGAAGCTATAGTAACCGGTCAGTCCGGCGCAATCGCCGCGGGGGAGCATGGCATTCACGTACCGACCTGGCGGTCTCGGAGAGACATCGGATGCGCCATGACAGAGCAGACACCTCAGATATAATTCGAGGATACACTCTTTTTTCGCAGCAGCTTCAGCACATGAACCTGCCCACAAGGAAGTACGGGGAGACGAGGATGCTCAGTGTTGACACCCTCTCTCGCTCCACTGGGGCTGGCACGGCGGCTGACGTAAAGTATGCAAACGGTTCAAACGCGGAAGATCACATGCAACCCAAGGCAGTGTTTCTGTTACCACTGTACTGTCATTTATTGCTTCCTTCCCACAACAAACAGCGGTACAGAGACGTCACATCTGTTACAACGAATACAGGCAACCGCCCAGCGCCTACAGCTTTTCCTCCTTCCTCGACTCCCTCCCTCCATCCTCCATCCAACATCACTTTCCCCCTTTTCCCCCCCTTTCCCCCATCCCCCATCCCCTCGTTTCTTCGTAAAGCGAATGGCTATTATGCTAGAGTGGCTCTTTGTATAGGAGCTGTTTCTCTTCTCTTTTTCAGGAGGCTTAAAGCTTAAAGCACAGAGAGAAGCCAGAAAGCTTCTGCAGGGACACTTTGAAGTCAGAGAGAGAATACAAGTGAGGAAAGTCTGGAGACCAGGAAGATCCACGAAGATCCCGGCTCTGTGATTGATATCAAATTCGCGGCGTATTACGCTTGCAGCAAAGCCGGCATATTAAAAGGTCTACACGATCAGGGAGACGCCAACTCGCGTCACTCGCATCCCAGATTGGTGCCTGAGGCAACCTCTTTAAAAATCCGTGCATTTCGCAGGAAGAATTATCATATTCGTCAGGTACGGGAGCACTCATCGTCAATAGACGTCTCCATCCTCTGCCTAGCTGTACTTGATTTGCGTGATTCTTATCCAAAATCGATTTTCTTCAGCTTCAAGGTCCCCAGCCAATCAGAACTCTTTACCCCACCCTGATCCGGTCGAATTCCAAACCCCGATTTCCGATCCACAAACAGCAGGCGGTGAGAACATAACCGCGCACGTGACCAGACAGTAGCTTAAACGCGTCGAGAGTGATCGAGTGACCTTGCTCGTTGATTGTTGATTGTTGGGGGGTGAGACCAGGCATGGAGCAATCTTCCGCTCAAAACCCTTTGCAGGGTCTTCCACATGGTACAGGCCATGAATCAATACCGCCTGATTATTGGAATAGCCTGGATCCGATCTACGACCCGCAGCTCCAGCTCCAGCAACCACAAGGGCAGTCCACACAATCTCCCATGGGGATGACTTGGGATCACCATATTTTCCAGAATCCTCAGCAGTCTCAGTCGCAGCAGCAGCAGCAGCAGCAGCAGCGGCAGCAAAGTCATTTGGCCCCGACCGACTCCAATCATGCCTTATACATCCCTGAATCTTGGCAGGCCAACCCGCTACAGGCTCCGGCGCGAGGTTATTCAGTTTCCTCACAATACCAGTCTCACCAACAAGCCCCGGTCTCTCACTCTCAGCACACACCACAGTATCATCAAGGTCAGATGACCTTCGACTCGCGGGCTATGAACGCTACGGAGAGTTCGACTTTCCCCTCATTAAACTACCAACAATACTACCCCCAGGATTCCTTCACGGGTCGTCCGCCCCTACAACAGTCGCAACCCACCATCTCTCAATTCCAAATTTCCCCCGGGTTTCCCCAGGCTTCCTATTCCATTGATCTCACCGACGATTTCTCCAACCTTCAACCCCGTGTGCAGCAGCACATCGACCCGGGAGCTGTCTTTCCAAACCCCGATCCACAAATATCCCGCCCGCCATCTCACATCCAACCCAGCAGTCTGTACGGAGCTCCTGAGTTTCAACACGCCGAGCGAGATACGTTCGATTTCTATCAAAATGGGCTCTCTTTGCAACAGCCACAGTTCGGCACAACACCCGTTAACGCAGGACCAACTTCTGGTATGCTCACCCCATAATTGCCTGATACCATGCTTACAAAGTCCACAGGATATTCTAGGGCCACTGGGCTCCCTCAACCCGACGTGGTCGTTACAGCGAAGAAGCCGAACAAGAAATCGGCAGCCAAAAAGACAGGATCTAAAACACAGAAGAAAATCCAAAACCAGGCGGACAGTGACAGCTCCGATGACTCGGAGCTTGAGATCGAAGCTCCTGACGAAGCATCGCCTCTCCCACCCAATCGCCCAAGTGACCCTGTCGAAGCAGGTGTATATGATTCTATGAAGGCCGTGTGGTCACCGCGGAACAAGTGGCCCTCCGCGGATAAAGTGAAAGGAGCCCTGGTCGCGTTCAAAGACGTCATCAAAGTGCTACGAGACGCCTGGAAGGATCAAGTACAGGCTATGAAGCTGGCAGAAAATCAAGGGGATAACGCCAAGGCAGCCCAGCTGAAGGAGTCAGTGGCTTTGCAACGCCGCATTATGGATAAAATTGTGGATACTGCCCTGACCGTTGGACATCCCACCATCGTTGAGAAGTATGAATCCCCCCTTTTGAACCTCTTTTCATACCCCTTTTACTCCCTTTCTACGTGGTTATCTTGGCCATAGAAGTCAGAACCAAATGAGAACTTCACCAGTGTAAAGCCTCTGTGATCATGAAATGAGTCTTAATCTTGGCTGAATCAAGAGCACTCTTCATGGCTCTAGGTTCAACTCAATTGATGTCTGAACCAGAGCCATAAGGGTAACATCTGACATAGCCTCAAGCCTCCAACTATTAGATCATTCCCGATGTGCTGTGAAAAGCCATCTATCAGACTAATGAGGCGTTTAAGACTAATCCCTGCTCCATGAATCCCAGTCATTTCATGTGGTCCCCTCATTCCACGTATACACTTATCAAATTGCTAACTCGTGTCTCTCATAGATTGGGTGAGCATCCATTGGCTTTGTCGATCTTCTACTCGTTTCTGGTAGACCGATTCCAGGCCGCAGACTTTGAGGGCTCTTTGACGGTCAATATTCTGAAAGTAAGCAACCCCATTACTTGAAATCTCCAACCAACTGACATCTTTAAGCTTCTTGTACGATTCGTTACTGTCGACGAAGAACTCCTTCAAAAGACAAACATTGCCAAGTTGCTTCCCAGATTTATTAAGAAAGGTGGACCATCAGTCAGGGAACTTGCACAAAAGATTCAGGAAAATGCCGTAGCCTCCACAAAGCGGAAACAGCAGTCTGGTAAAGAAGATTCCTCGTCCAAAGGGTCTGGTGCAGATTCTCCTTCAGCAGAACTCGCAGGGGCCAAGCGTCCCCGTGAAGGCGAAAGTAATCCCCAGCCTGCTACGAAGAGAATGGTTGTTGGCTCCAATGCGGGGAAGCCTTCTACAGCCGCCAATGGATTGACTAAAGCGGGCGCTTTAAATGGAAAACCAGTGAACGCAGCAGCTCCGCGCCCAAGAGCCAACATCGTCGCTCCCAAGCCATCAAGTCTCTTTGGTGCTTTGAGTTCTGCCTCCAAAAGACCTGGAACTACAAATGCAGAGAGAGCGGCTGCGCAAGCGGCTGCGAAGCCTGCAGATAACCAGGACAAACCGGCACCTCCACCCCCCAAACCCGCGTTCTCCTTCGGTGACATTATGGCCGATCTCAGCAAACCCAAGGAGGTTGTCGTTGCTAAACCTGCTGAAGACAGGCCACCGGAGACAGAAGAAGAGCGTGAAAAGAGACTGCGAAAGGAGGCGCGACGCAAATTGCGCGTTACCTGGAAGCCCGACGACTCGCTCACCGAAGTGCGACTCTTTACTCACGACCCGGACGAAGAGCTCGGGCCTGGTGATGGCTCGATGCGTGGCAAGGGGGATGTCAAGGGAGAGGGAAGTGTTCTTAAGCTTCACAAAGACATGGATGAGCTTGAAGAAGAAGATCTTGGCGGAATTCGAGAGACCACTCTCAATGAGTACAGTGGTCTTTCCGAGGTCATCATCGAATCTGAAGAGCAAAAGAGTGCGAACTTTATCAAGCGCGGAGGTGAACAACAACCTTCCAGTCCAGAGAAGGCGGCCCAAGAGCACCGTGAATCAACTACCCTCATGGTATTCTACACTTCTCCCGCAGATGTTCCGCCCTCGCCCAAAGAACCTCCTGCCCCGGAAGCCGAAGAGATCGTTCCGGAGGAGGTTCCGTTCGGAGAAGTCCCAGACCACATCAAAGCTCGACAGGAGCGGTACTTCTCTTACATGAACCCGAAACCTGCCACTCCCGTTGCGGTTCCTGGGCAGCCGAACGCCGCTCCGGCTGGCACCTTCGACATTTCCAATCTGCTCAAGATGATCCAGACTGGACAGCAGTCGCAGTCCACTCCTCCCCCGCAGCCTCAGCAACCCCCGATGTCTGACTTGGAACGAACGATCAGCATGTTCCGGCAGCAGCAGACTCAGCCTGTTGTGCAGCCTCCCCAAATTCCAATTACCCAGACGGCACCCCAAGCGCCGGTCGCTGGTGGTGTAGATTTCGCCCAGATTCTGAACGTCATGAAACAGTTCCAGAACCCTGCAGCAGCATTTGCTCCACCTCCACAAACACCAGCAAGTATGGCGCCAAACCTCGGCGCCATGTTCAGCCAGTTTGCTGGACAAAACCAGCAGCAAGCAGGTGGTCCTCAAGACCTCAACAGCTTCGAAGACCCAGAGCGCAAGCGAATGCGCGAGACCAGCCAGTACGAAGACTCCTGGAGCCGAGGCAAGCGCACCAAACAAGGCGACTCCAAACCGTACAAAGTCGGATTGGTCCCGTGCAGGTTTTGGGCCGAAGGCAAGTGCAGAAAAGGTGAAAACTGCACCTTTCGCCACGACAGCTAATTTACTTTCTGGAAGACCAAAACATATCTTCCACTGGACTCCCTCTACTCTAATATGCGCCACGACACCCTTCCCTTCCACCCCCATTTTTTTTGCACCCATTAATTCTTGTATCTTCTTTCTTTTTTTTCATATCTTGTCATGGCGATGCATCGCATATTTCTGGGCGGAGATTACATGGCGTTGAGAACGGTACCTGTGCAACTCAAGACCTCAACATTGCATCATTTCCCTGTGGACAAGGGCGTTTCCTCTCTCCCTGCATTTTTTTTTTCAACCCTTTTCCATCCTGACGTCTAGAAATGATCTGGTTGCCTTCGTCAGTTGGCGTATCCAGGCTTGCATTTTGGGGACGTGGTGATCATATTCATGGCGCATGAGGGGGATGGAGAAATGTACATTAGGATATTTTATCTTCTTGCAATGGAGTCTCAATGCTGAGGATCATGATCACTTGATTTACTCGGATTTGATTCGTTCGACGTAAAAATTTTGCAGTCACTTCTCCTGGACGGAGCAGCAGAAGCAAAAGCTTCCCTTAAAATTGACTGGACATAAACATAAATCAAGGAGCCTGAATCTCAAAAAAAAAAAGTATAGGAAATCTAAGGAATCATTTCCAAAACCCCAGTGGACAATCACAATGAATACAACTCTGATCCCACACCAGCCAACCGACAAGTACCCTGATACATCCTCTCGAGCGTCGATCGCATAATCTCCAAGTCAATAGACTCCTTCTCCCAAAGCTTCAACGTTCGAATGGACAATCTGACCAGCGCCGGCCAATTATACGGCATATTGAGTGTCCACCGGGACGGATTCCGAGCACTCTGCATTTTACTCAAGACCGCCGCCATGATCTGGATTGCAGCGCTAAAGGTGATGCGCATGCAGTTCCAGATCCACTCATGGCGCCAATTGTACCATAGTCGTGGAATGAGACGGACGCAATTATCCAGGGCTTTTTGGGCTTGGTCGAAAATCGTGCTAAAGATTTCGTTGTTCTGGGTGTAGGCGGGTAGAGATGGATAGTGCAGGGCGAGATAGAAGATGGAACGGTAAATCTTTTCTAGACAGAAGTATAGACGGCCTCGCATTAGTGACTCGAGGTCTTGGTTCTGTTGTTCTGGATTTGGGAGTCCGGCTTTGGACATTTGGTACCTGGATGCTGGTGAGTGAAATGGTCCAATTAGACCAATTTTAAAAAACCAAAACCAAAAAAAATAAAAAAGAAACTGGAAAATGAAATTGGAAAATGGAAATTGGAAAATGGAAATTGGAGAATGGAAATTGGAAAATGACTAAACGTACCAGTTGAATACTACACTTTCAGCTTGTCTTGTCTTTTCGACAATGCTGGTGATATTGGTGATCCAGGCCTGCTCGCCGGAGCGCCACATATCCTCTAGCATGTCGTTGACTGTTCGGCGATTGCAGATGGAGCCGATATAGAATCGCCATCCTTTTTCCTCATCGGTACTGCTAATTTCAGGGGATGGCATTGTTGAGATGACATCGTCTACCATGCTATCTGGTGAGTTGCTGCTAGTCTTTGGGAATTTGGGGAACGGGTCTGCATATCCTAGGTTTTCGAGACCACTGCTCCAGAGAGGGAGCTCGGATTGCATTTCACTGCAAGGCTTAGGATCCGTTAATGGATACGAAAATGAGAGAATAAGGCACTCACTGTTCAGCTTGAATGCACGACCAGTAGAGTCGTGACTCGAGGTTGTGGTAGTTGACGTCGGCAGTCCACTGTTCTCGACACAAGGATCGCAATCTCACCTCTAGTCGGCAGGAGGCTTGCTGAAAGCAGAACCAGGCCTGTAGAGGCCGCATGGCATGTCTATGATAGAAACCTGCAAGCAAGAAACATTGTATGTCGGTGGGAGATGTATGTAAAAAGCCTAGCCTCTGCTTGGCAGCATGGAAATAAGCTTCGGCGAGTTCGATACTAGCATCGCACGATGGCGGCGTCTGAAGCCGATCTAGATCTTCCGGGGTATCATGTGGCACGTAGTCGGATGTGCAACAGCCCAGAGCGCATGCAAGCAACTAGTGGCACAGTTAGCGTGGCTAATTGAAGGATTGGCATTGTCTGAGAACACGCACCACTTGGCACGACGGTCCGTCCCATCCCAGCCCCTGCACTGTCACCTCGCGGGCATAGCGCTCAAGTTTCTCGGCGTCCACTACGGGATTCCGGCGATGGACCAAATGGAGATACTTTCGAACGAGAATCTGGATATCGTCCAAGAATGAACCAGTGCCAGCCGGACGCAGCGATGGACCTATGGACTGAGCTTGGCTATCCAATGAGTCGAGGAGAAACGACCGAATCTGCTTCTCTGCATCGGTGATGACCATTTGAAAAATGGGCCAGCGAAGCATACATTCTGGAGAATTGGCTGCATACAAAGTCAATGGATCGTGGCTGTAGACTGACTCCTCGGCTTTATGTCCCCGAAGTGTCTGTTTTCCTTGGACGGAGTCGGTGACGGGGCTCGAATGAGGCATGGTCAAATCGAAAAAGGAGCCTTGAAGGGATCGACTGGACGAGATGGTGGAGTCATTGTCTTGTTTGATTTCCTCGAGCATAGACGTAATCTGATTCAGGCGCTGAAGAATCTCGGCGTTAGCTGATTCTAGACCGGGTCTAATGATATAGGGTCTTAGTCTCCGTTTTAGTCTCAGTCCCAGTCTCAGTCTCACGCTATTGTAAACAATCACAGAGACAAAAAACAAGCCCACAACTTACGCTACTCGTGGTGAAGTATTGGGATAGATGCAGTCCACCCCCTGCAGCGCACAGTAGCTACAGATGGGACGTCCATTGTTGCACCGCGTCTTGCGTAGGCGGCATGTTTGACATGCGGTCGGAGCCCTCGTGTGACTGTCGCGCTTGGAAGATCGGGACTTGAAATCCATAGTTCAATCGAGGACCGGGGAGCATCGGGGAGAGAAATCTGGGAGGTTTCCAAAGAGCGCAGACGGGCTTCTACTAAGAGAGGGGGGAAAGTCCCTCGAATGTCCCCGAGACTCAGAACAAAGACAAACCCACGATTCCTCGATTTCCCAAACCGGAAAACTTCATTTGGGTTGAATGGTGGCGTGCCTCGATCGGGTGAAGGGAAAACTCTCAAAACAAAGAAAACCGCGTAGAGTCACCGGGGATGGACGGGTCTGAGCGTTGGCTCGGACGGGCCCTGGGTGTGTTGGACCTGGGGCTGAATGCGCAAGAGCGGGATTCTTTCTCCCCGATCGTGGATGACATTGGCATTTCGGGGTAGTATGTGTGCTTGTACTGGAAGCAACCGGGGAGCCGGCTCGAGAGGAGGGAGAAGGGGACATCAACGTGGCTCATGCTACATACGAGCATCGAAAGGCTGGGATGAAGAGTGTCGGCCCGATTCCCAGGGATAGACGGGGATGTGATCCAAGACCGATGCATGAACCTGGAATGACTTTGACTAGTGACTCGGGAGATGCTATGATTCAAATTGACAGAGAATCTCCGTAAGAACAATCCCATGAACGGGAAGTAACTGAAGAGATAAATTCTCTACGTCAAGAGTCGCGGTGTGAATCTGACTGTAAATGAAACAATACACATCTACGAAAAAAGAAAACTGTACGGAAAGAGATAGAGCTCGTCCATTCAATCATCACTATCGCTAACGTGCACGGAAAGTCACAAGCTCCGGTGGAGTACATGTACAGAAAATGGGTGCCCGAAAAAAGTTTCACGGGTCAAGCACAAAAGAGTAAAAAAGACACAAGAGAAACGTCAACGCCGAGAGAAATGCAGAGGGAAGACCAGGAAAAAAAAGGACTTAATCTTGCCGGACCTTTCTCTTGGTCCGTCTCGTCACGGGAGCTTCGCACAACTCCGACCAGGCGTCCTCAAAGGTAGTCTTGCGCGGGCCAATCTGTCCTTCGTAGAAATTCAATTTGCGCGCAACCTCCATGGCACCGGTTCCCAGACCCACGGTTTTGCCCATAATAATACACTCGGAGACACCCTCGATCAGATCAGTGCGGCCGGCACCACCGGCGTCGAACAGGTGATCGGCCGTCTTCTCAAAGGAGGCCAGTTGGAGCACACTGTCTCGCATCTTGGCCAGACCGAATCGAGTGATACCGAGCACCTCACCCTTGTAGGTCATCACGTCCGCGAGAAGCTGCATGTGGCGAGGATCAATGTCCATGTCCTTCATGACTTCACTGATTTCGGTGACGATCGTGCTGCGGGCGGCTTCGATGCCGAGAACTTCCCGGGCCTCCATGACATTGTTGGTGGTGGTCTGAAGACCGTTGACACCCATCGTGTTCATGCAGGCCCGCAGACCGTAGCCTTCCACAAGCAGGGTGTTGGTAGTAGAGGTCTCATCCGTCCGGATAATGGCACGGTGGGCCAGAGGGTGACCCAAAATCTGAATGTTGGGCAGCATGCGCTTCAAGTGCTTGAGACGCAGGAAGGGATCGATGCTGGTAGCGGCAATCTCCGTCTTGGACAGGCCTTGCTTGCTCGTCGGATCGAGATCGATGATGACCTCAATCGAGCGCCGCGTGGTTCGGAATTTCAGATCCTCGCCCTTGAAGCGCTTGTGGCTCTTGATCGCGGCAAGGATCTTATGCATATCGAGCTCCAGTTGCAGCTGGTTGATCGTGTCCCAGTTGATCCGGACTTTGATGGATGCCTCATCGCCAGACCATCTCTCATTGATGTACTTGATCACATCACGAAGATAGGTCTTCTCAATACGTCCCTTCACAATACGCGCCGCAACGATGCTGTCCTTGGTGACAAGATCACAAGCAACGACAGGAGTACTAATCTCTCGGGAAGCGTTGATAATTTCCTTGATACGGGGCACACCTTGGGTGATACTCATACCGGCGACACCAGCGAAATGGAAAGTTTTGAGTGTCATCTGCGTACCGGGCTCACCGATAGACTGAGCACCGACTGCACCGACGGCATGGCCAGGTTCAACCTGTGCCTTCTTGTACTTCAGCAAGCACTCAAGAATAAACGCCCTCAGGGTCTTTTCTGTGAGCTTTCCAGTATGGTCCAAGCCCTGTCGGCTTCTCTCGTCCGATGGGTCAATGTCACCACCACGAGAGACAAGCTTGTCAGCTTTGGCCGACACGTAGTGTTCAATAGAGTCCAAAAAGTCACGGGCACTCTCGAATTGGTCAATGCCATGATCACTCCGGTCCATGTAGCCAAGCTCGTTGCCCAGCAGGTCCTTGCGGGCCAACTTGGCACGTTCTTTTCCGAGCATCTCCTGACACACCTCCATGATTTCGGCAGGCAATAAGCTTCGCTCGTCGTTGTTATAAGTGGTAGCCTCGCAGTGGATGAAGGTGCGGTCGAAGTGGACCGGTTTGGCTTTGCCTTCCATATCCACAGGGTCCAACTTATCATCACCATACTGGAATTGCACAATTGCAGACGATGAGTTGCGCACGGTGTCGTCATACTGCGTAGATAAATCTTCCAGAGACTTCATCAACCGACGAGACATATAACCGGTTTCGGCAGTCTTGACAGCTGTATCGACCAGACCTTCACGACCAGACATGGCGTGGAAAATAAACTCGGTGGGCTCGAGACCAGAAAAGAAACTGTTTCGAACGAAACCCTTCGAAGGAGGCTGGCGGGCGTTCTTGGGGAAGTGAGGCAAGGTACGATCCTGGAAACCGTCCTGAACACGCTGACCACCAATAATTTGTTGACCGACGAGAGCAACCATCTGGGACACGTTGATGCTGGAACCCTTGGATCCGGACGTGGCCATGATCAAAGGCGAGTTGTACTTGCTGAGCTGGTCAATACACTCGTCACCAGCTTGCTGACGGACTTTACTGAGAATTCCAGAAAGCTGGTTCTCCATCGTCTGCAATTCGTCACAGCCAGGGTACTTCTCCAAAGTACCAGCCTTGTATTTGGCGATGACTTCGTCACAAGCTGCATAAGCGCTTTCCACCAGATCATTCTTGGACTGAACCAGCCTTTCACTGGGGTAGACATCTCCAATACCGATAGAGAAGCCCATGTTGGTAAACCATCTAGCAGACAGCTTAGAAAGACGGTTCATACCCTCGGCGGCCGCTGCAGGCCCGTAATCACGAAGCATGATGTAGAACACATTGTCTTTCTTTCCGGAACCAATAGTAGACTTATCCATCACACCACACATGATCTCCGAGTTACGAATGACCAGCCAAGCATCATGTGGATCGAGATCTTTGGGTCGGCCGTCCTTAGGCATTTTGAACTGACGACATTGAGCATCGAGGTTGACCAAGACAGGGTCGCTCTTGTTGGGGTGCATCATGATGTTGAAAACCTGCTTGCCTGTCCAGAGCATCTGTGGCTTGACGACTGAAGGGGGAGGAAGATCAAATGGTGTTTCAGGTCCCAGCATGTAGAGACAAATCTGACAGAAGGAGGCACGGTCAAAGAAGTTATCTTTGCTACTTAACAGGAAAGCAGCACTGATAAAATCCTGAATAGCGGAAATAATGGGCTCTCCGTTCTTGGGAGTGGCCAAGTTGTTCTTGACTCCCATCAATTCCATGGCCTCAGCTCTGGCTTCTTCCGTCTGCGGGACGTGCAAGTTCATCTCATCTCCGTCGAAATCGGCATTATAAGGGTTGCAGACACATTCATTAAGCCGGAAAGTTCGGTGAGGTCGGACTCTGGCAAAATGAGATAGAATACTGAGCTTGTGAAGAGAAGGTTGTCGGTTGAAGAGCACAATATCTCCGTCCTCAATATGACGCTCAACCAAGTCGCCCTCTTGCAGGTCGTTAGCAATGTGCTTCAAGTTACCATATTTTAACATGGTCCTGAAGTTGGAACCCTTCTTGTATAGGTAGTTCGCTCCTGGCCATTTCTTCTGTCCATTCCGCACGCGCTCCTGCAACTTTTCCTTATTATATCGGGTCACGCGCTCGGGGTAGGTCATATTCTTTGCAACCAGCTCTGGAACTGCAACCTCATCGACCCTTAAGTTCGGGTCGGGGGAAATGACCGTACGGCCAGAGAAGTCGACACGCTTTCCAGACAAGTTACCACGGAATCGACCCTGTTTACCCTTGAGTCGCTGAACGAAGCCTCGAATAGGCTTTCCCAGATCTGCTTTGTTCAGACCTGGTACGTCGCTGTTGATGTAAACGGCAATCTGAAGCTGCATGTAGTCCCAGCATTCCATGATAGTTTGAACGGGGGCACCCTTCAGCAGAGCGTTCTTGAGGTTAATGTTACTCTGAACGATATCACCCAGCTTCGCAGTGAGATCATCTTCTGTTGAAGCTGCATCTTGACCTACAGATGGACGAATACACACGGGAGGGGCTGGAATGAATTGCCAAAGGAACATCTCCGGGCGCGCTTCTTTCGGATCCAATGCCATGAGTTCACAGTCGGTATCAGAGATCTTCTTGAAGAGCTTGAGCACACGCAAGGCATTCATATCGTCCTGTGCTTTCTTGAAGTGCTTCTCAACCTCGGAGTTGGAGTGCCTAGCCTCGGCAAAGGTGTCGTCGAAAGCTGTTTTGCTGAGCGGAGGAATCTTCTTGACAGAAGTCGAAGCGTTGAAGGCGCGGAACTTATCGTGGGTGATTTTGAGAGCGCTCGTGCCGGCCTTTTTCACCACTCCGTTGATCGCACCACAGTGGTCGCATACTCGAGTTTTCCGGCAACGTTCGTTGATACGCTTGGCGATTTGTGTCCGTCGTAAGTTGTCCAGTCCTGGGCGGCGCATTTCACGCAGGAAGGACCGCCGCTCTGCCTCCGGAAGAAGGATGTGCGAGCATTCTTTGCAAATTTCTTGAAGGATACCAATAACACGCTTGAAATAACCGACGTGAAAAGCAGGTAGGACCAATCTGACATGCCCAAAATGGCCGTTGCACTCTTTCAAATGGAGTCCACACGTCTTGCATTCAGAAGTCTTGTTCGAGATACCCATGCGCGCATCGAGAGGGCCATGAGCAACTACTGCGCGGTCATGTTCGAGGTCGAAAAACTTCCTGTCGGAGACCTCCACCACAGCTTGACCAACAATATCATCGTTTGTCCTAGAGAAAGCAAATGCGAGTTAGTGACTGACTTTGCGCCATGACATTGCAAGTGAGTCATGGGAATAGAACAAAAGACGCCCTTACAGTACTCCGAACTTCAGTTCCTTTATGACTTTAGGAACACGATCGATGACCTGGGCCTTGCCCAGATCAGTCTGTGCTCCCTCTGGAGGCTGCATCGCGCCGTTGTCAAGTGCAGAACATGGCAAGGTGATTCAAGCTAACGCGGTCGGCACGGGCGGCTGTCGAGCTGCCAAATTACCGCGATTCGGGGGACGAGGAACGATCAAAGACAAAGGACCGTGGTCTTGATCTGTAGGCGAATCCTCAAAACACCCAAAATTACTCTTTGACAGGTAATGAGGTAACGTTTGGCGATGAGACGAGAAAGAGAAGAAGAATAAACGGCGGGGTCGGCCACGAACTTTTTTTCTGCCGGTGAAGCTCTCACCGCCTGGTGGACGTGTATAGGTACAAGATGAAGTACGAAGTAGTTGCAAGTCTCGGTATTGTACAGGATAGTATATTTGGTTTATGATACAATTATTTGGCTAGGAATGCCTGGAATGCCTTGTGTTCAATCACCACATTTCCGACGGCCTTGAGCTTCTTGCGGCCTTCTTTTTGCTTCTCCAGCAGCTTTCGTCGCCGACTCACATCTGCGGCGTGCAGCTTAGCCAGAACGTCCTTGCGGTACGGCTTGATGGTTTCACGGGCAATAATCTTTTTGCCAACAGCAGCCTGGATAATGATCTCAAATAGCTGCCGATCGACGTGCTCTTTGAATTTGGTGACCCATATTCTGCCCTGCCGAGCGACCTGGCTCATGTGCATCAATCGCGACACAGCGTCGACTGGCACTTTGTTGACCAGGAGCTGCAGCTTGACAATATTGCCCGCTCGCCAGGCAGACTCTTCATAATCAAGACTGGCGTAGCCTTTGGTGCCTCCTTTGAGCTTGCCGAAGAAGTCATCAACCAGATGCGCCAAGGGTAGCTGATACTTCATAATAACCTGACTGGAGGTGAAGTATTCAATACTTTCTTGCTCACCCCGGTTAGCTTCACAAAGCTCAATCACCTTTCCGAGATACTCGTCGGGGAAGGTCAACGTGGCCAACACATAAGGCTCCTGAACCTCTTGGACCTTGAGACGCACACTATCGTCATCGGGAAATTTGGCTGGATTGGTTATGATTTCCTCGGTTCCGTCTTTCCACACAACCTTCACCGGAACGGAGGGCGGGGTGATGATGATACTGGCGCCATGCTCCTGCTTCAGGCGATCTTCAAACACTGAACAATGAAGAGTGCCCAAGAAACCCATTCGGAAACCTGCACCCAAAGCCTCAGAAGACTCCTTTTGAACCGTGATACTTCGATCGTTCAGCATGAGCTGGTTGATACTGTCTTCCAGATGCTCGAAATGGTCAGCATTCACCGGATACACTGCCACGAAGACCATGGACTTAGGCTCGATGAAGCCAGGGAGTGGCTCGACATCCTTTTCCTGGCCAACCCTGGCGAAAGTGTCTCCGATCTTGGCTTCCTTGCTTCGTTTCATGCCAGGGTTGAAGTAGATGTAACCGACCTGGCCTGCACGCAGAACGGTTTGAGCGGTTTCGAGGGGGTACATGATTCCGACCTCGCCCACGTAGTACTTGAGACCCGTGGCAAACGAGATGAGCTGCTGACCTGCGCGCACCTCGCCATCGAAAACGCGCACCAGAAGAATGACACCTTTGTAGGAATCATACCATGAATCGACGAGCAACATACGGAGGGGCTTTTGAGTGTCACCAATGGGACTGTTTAGATGTTAGCAAAGGTCCCAAGGTACCAAAGGAGATACAATCCACGTACGCAGGAATCTTCTCAACAACTGTTGGAAGAATAGCCGCCACGTTCAGGCCAGTCTTGGCCGAGACTAAGACCGCATTCTCGGACTCCAACTCGAACGTGCTTTTCATCTGTTCCAGAGCCCGCTCCGGATCTGCTGAAGGCAAGTCCACCTTGTTAATGACGGGTATCAATTCGAGACCCTGTGCGAAGGCCAAGTAGAAGTTGGCGACAGTCTGTGCCTGAACCCCCTGACTGGCATCGACCAAGAGCAAGGCTCCTCCGCAGCTAGCATAACTGCGCGATACCTCCGCACGGAAATCAACGTGCCCTGGGGTATCCACCAAATGTAACAAATAGTCTTCGCCCTCATGGTTGTATATCATCGTACACGTCTGCGCCTTGACTGTAATCCCTCGCTCTCGCTCAACATCAAGCTTGTCCAACACCTGCTTATTCATTCCGGGCTTGATCGTGCCAGTGAGCTCGAGCAGCCGATCGGATAATGTGCTCTTGCCATGGTCGACGTGTGCGACAATGCAGAAGTTTCGGTACCGTTCAATGGGAATGGCTGCAATTCGTGATTCGAGATCTTTGTCAGGCGCGCTTGCTTTGGACCGAGCTGCGCTCCATGCTGTAGAGGTTGTGAAGGATCGGAGGTAATTAAATTGGGAAGGGAAGCCAGCCGACGACTTGAGGCTCGCAGCCGGGGAATACGGCGCTGCGCTCAGCCATCGGGCTAAATGCAGACATCCCCGCATCAGGATTCGCGCGGTGACATGGAAAAGGGTAGTCCCTGTGGTTGTTCTATGAGCACGAGCAATTCGAGAAGGTGACTTGGCTTCGCTCCGAACGGGGCCTGCGGAGAAAAAAACGGACTCGCAGGCGGTGACTCCGATCGCTGCGGCGACTATCGACATAAACAAACCGCGGCCTTCCTCTTTTTCCTTCAACCACACACGATGCCGGACCCCAAAGATAAATCCAAGGTGCACAAGCTGGCCATCAGAGGTCAGTGACAATTGCTTTTCTCGTGATATCCCAAGCTTACAGGCTACCAGGATCGGCTAAGCTTGTGTCTGAGTTCGTGAGTCGTCCCTCCCCCCACATTGAAATGTTGAGCTTGTGTGCTAATGTAGACGCAGTTTGAATACTCAATCAATTCCATCCTGTGAGTCTACGCTGGAACATTTCCACAGACTGGAGCTCATCGCAATTACTATTTAGCTTCCAACGTGGTGTTTACCCTCCCGATGATTTCACAACGTGAGTCCTGCCCGGCACCCCACTCGGCATTTGGCAGATGATGTCGAGAGGAAGCTGACATTTATCAGTGTCAAGAAGTATGGTCTCAACATGCTCGGTTCGTTCCTCGGCCCTGACCCTCTACCTCCGCCGCGTATCACCCATCTGACCCATAATAGTGTCGGCCGATGACCAGGTGAAAGCCTACATCAAGAAGATCATGTCACAATTGAACAGGTGGATGGTTGGCGGGAAGATCTCAAAGCTTGTGGTCGTGATCACCGATAAAGAGACCGGCGAGCACGTGGAGCGCTGGCAGTTCGATGTATGTTCTGACTTCTCGTTCTCAGGTCGCGCTTTTCTGACAGTGGTTGCTGTATAGGTTGAGATATTCAAATCTTCCAAGAGCTCAAGTGCTCGCAAAGCTGGTGATAAGGAGAATGCAGCTCCTGGGTGAGTACCTAGGTTTTCAGAGGGTTTGATGTACAAACATTTGGCTGACCGACTATTTGCTATGCTCAGAGACGCAGCCTCGCAAGCGGAACAGATCACTGAAAAGACCGAAAAGGAAATCCAAGAAGAGATCCAAGCCATCTTCCGTCAAATTACCGCCTCCGTTACCTTCCTCCCCGTTCTCGATGGAGACTGTACCTTCAACGTCCTCGTCTACGCCGATGCCGATTCAGAAGTGCCGGTCGAATGGGGCGACAGTGACGCAAAGGAAATCAAGAACGCGGAGAAGGTTCAGCTGCGCAGCTTCAGCACCAACAACCACCGTGTCGGTACCCTCGTCAGCTACCGACTGGCAGACTAAGCACATGGTGCTTATTATGAACGGATATGAGAAACTACTCTATGCATTGGCGTTTTGAGGGGATGGCGATTGTCAATTTGATCACCCGAGATATGATGTCTAATGAATACTATATGATATCTACAGTCATGGTTGTCACGATTATTCTTTGTTTCCGTAGTACCAGGGCAATTCCGTAATCCGCGGGAACCACTCGTTTCCTGCCCCGCCATTCCAGCAAATCAGTTGCTCCACGACTTTCTCCAACCCTCGGTTGAGGAAGACGCGCTCCATACCGGGCTCCCAACCTCTGTCCTTCCGTTTCCTGGCGAGTTCATCCCCGGCTCCGTACAGATCTTTCTTCCACAGTCCAATTCCTCTCAACGCCTCACCCTTGATCAAAGATTCTTGCGATGTAACATGCTCTGGAGGATCGAAGCCCCACACCTCAGCGTCTCGGCTTCCCTCCGTCACGGCAGCTGGTAAGTTAGGCAGTAATCCAATGGCAGGGAAGTGGTATTCCAAGAACCGCGTCGACTTGAACTTGTGCGTGAAGACGGCGACAGAGTCTGGGTAATGTCCTGTGCACAAGCGAAATTCCAGCAGCGAGAATAAGACATTCTGATAAGAGTCTGTCGCACGAGGCTCTATGATGATCCTCTCAGTGTCGATCTGGTGAGCCATGTTGAAGAAATCATTGTCTCTGACCAGGTTCTGTCCGTCAGGTCAGTACACATAGGCTCCATCTGTGCTATCCATGGTATCTTACGAAGTACGACTGTGCCTCGGAGAGTTCTGTCCGGGGTCGTTTAGTGGGACCGCTGTCTGTAGTGTTAGCGTTGCATCTAGACCCTGACGATAGTAATTCGGAAAGCCCACCCCGAAAAGACCAGCCATCCATCGGGGGAATCAACCAGTAATTCCACTGCGGCCTTGGCATGTTTCATGAAAGTGTCGGTTTCTCCCTTTTGGAAGGGCTCTATTAACCTGCACCGCATCAATTGTAATTCGACCAGGGATCGATCTAGGGATATAGAGCGGACCATTCATTGTCGGAATGGCCCCGATTGGGGCCTCCCAGATAGATCGCGTGGCAGCAAACCACGATGAGGTCAGACCGATGCCCGGCAATGTGATCCATGCTGCAAGGGTTGAAACCTTTGCCCGGGGTTCGGCGTCCAGGATCCTGAGAGGCTGGACGTGCCGAGGATAAGTTACGAGCGTCGCGTGGAAAAGACCAGTGCGGGTCTCCACGTTTTGCCGATCCGAAGTATACCGTGTCACCCTGTTCTACTCTCGGGAGATGCCATTGCTCGCCATCTCGGCCATGCCGACATCTCTCTATAGATATGGGCCGACGCCACACAGGATGGAACAGGCTTACGGGAAGGCGTCCGGGCGCTGGCCCGCTCAAGCCATAGGTGATGGCCTATCGGCACCAGTTGAGAACAGGGAAAAACTTTCCCCGTCTACGCTTGGACGGCTTGAGCACCGTCGGCGGGGCTCCGAGAGCCAATCCCTCATCACACGACCGACAAGAAAGAACAGGAATGAGCTCTATCGCTTGACTTCAAAGTCAGTCTGCGCTGGTTGCGAACCGACTGCCAAGCCCCTAGAACCGCATCGAACCATGTTCTCTGCCAGCTTTGCTGCGTTGTTTGACGGGAAGTCTCCTGGATTGCTAGACAAACGCATGATACGGTTATGACCGTCATACCTGCGGGGCTATGACCTTCCTTTGGCCCCCCTAGTGCTTAGAGGCTTGCCGCTGGGCAATTTTTGGACTAGGTGCCAAGTTTCCAAACCCCCAAGATTGCCCCCGGGCGTTTCTGAGTTTGTGATTTACCCCACGGGGATTTTCTTTAAATTCGGTGGAGTAACCGATTTCCTCCCCACGGGGTTCCTTCAGAAGATTTCTTTCAGATTTGCTCCAAGCTGCGAGTGATCCATCGCCATGTCTGAAAAGCCCACTTCTGGTGTTCTAGCTCACGATGAGTATATTTCTCAATCTGCAAAGTCGGACCGCGCCGATGCGGGAGGTCCTCGTCAAGCTGGCGCTCTGAATATTGTTCAGAATCCTTTGACGGTGAGCTTCGTGAAACCGCGCGATGAGACAATTTACTGACAAGAATTTTGAAGACGGTGACAAAGGAACAAGCTGTCATCGATGCTCACGCTTTTGCTGAAACGCACGGTATGCCCGAGCATGCAGCGCTGTTTGGCCGGGCTGCCTTAGTTGCACGAGACCCTGATATGTTTGAGAGCCTCGGTGAACTTGACGAGGAGGAGCGCGCTGCACTCGTGTATGAGCGAGATCATAAATGGCACGGCCCCGTCATGCTCTGGTATTCTATCGGCCTATGTGCTATTGGAGCTGCTACACAAGGTTGGGACCAGACGGGATCGAACGGTGCCAACTTGTCTTTCCCCAAGGAGTTCGGTATCGATGGCAAGGGAAAAGACGAGTGGATTGTGGGCGTTGTCAATGCCATTATTTTCTTAACGGCCGGACTCATGTGAGTTCACGGTGGCATTTTCTTTCTCTAGATTCCCTGGACTGACATACTATATAGTGGTGCTTTTATCGTCGATCCGCTGAACCACTACCTGGGCCGAAGAGGTGAAATCTTTCTCACGGCTTGCTGTCTCACTGCTACACCAATTGGTTCCGGTTTCGCGCAGTCATGGCAAGGACTGTTTGCCGCACGATTTGTGATGGGTATCGGTATTGGCGCAAAGAACGCCACAGTCCCCATCTACTCCGCCGAGATGGCTCCGGCTCGGACTCGAGGTGCTCTTGTCATGTTCTGGCAGCTTTGGGTGGTTGCAGGTATCTTCTTGGGATTCGCGGCCAACGTGATTGTCAAGAATACCGGTGATATCGCGTGGCGTCTTCAGCTTGGTTCGGCCTTCATTCCCTCCTTCATCCTCATGTGTGGTATCTGGTTCTGCCCAGAATCCCCTCGCTGGCTCATGAAGCATAACAAATATGCTAAAGGATTCCGATCCATGAACCGCCTGAGAGCTCATCCGATCATTGCGGCGAGAGACTTCTACTACTCTAACGTCATCTATCAGGAGGAGTTGAAGGAGGCTCGCGGTTCGGGATACTTCTCTCGTCTTTGGGACTGTTTCGCGGTGCCAAGAATCAGACGTGCCAACTACGGTGCCTCGACTGTTATGATTGCTCAGCAGATGTGCGGTATCAACAGTAAGTTGCCTCTCTTCTTGCATCAACCACTATCGCTGACCCCTCCTAGTCATCTCTTTCTACAGCTCAACCATCTTTGAGAATGTTGGCTATTCGGCTACTCAGGCCTTGTATGCGTCGCTCGGCTATGGTGCTGTTCAAGTCGTGTCGACCATTCCCACCCTGTTCCTCATTGATACCAAAGGCCGAAGGACCCTGACCTTGATTGTGAGTAATCAAGGCTGCCACGATTGACCATAACTAAACGTGCTATAGACTTTCCCCCTGATGTGCATTTTCCTGTTGGCTGCCGGTCTCTCTCTTCTAAACCATAGCGGCAGTCAGGGGGCGCAAATTGGGCCAGTCGTCTTGTAAGTACTAGCATCATATTATGATTGATACTTGTCTAATTACTCCATGCTAGGTTCGTCTATCTCTTCACCATCTGTTACTCTTTGGGTGAAGGTCCAGTCGCATTCCAATACTCCGCCGAGGTGTTTCCCACTATCCAGCGTGAGCAAGGCATGGCTTGGGCTGTCTGCATTAACAACACTTTCGGTGAGTATTTTCCATGCTTGAAAAAAACCGTAGCTTTTACTAATATATTACAAAGCCGGTATTCTGAGCTTGACATTCCCTCGAATGAAGACCGTGATGACTCCCACTGGAGCCTGTAAGTTCATTTCTTGATATCTTATCTCCTGCCACTAGCTAACAATGAACTTAGTCGGATTCTACGCTGGCCTCAACCTCATAGCCTGGTTTATGATCTTCTGCTTCGTCAGAGAGACTAAGCAGCTCACTCTAGAGGAAATTGACCGTAAGTCAAACTCTCCTAGCACTCCGTAATGACCACCTACTCACATCTTGCAGAGGTTTTCTCGGTCCCAACGAAGAAGTTTATCAGCTACGAGTTGACAGTTTGGCTGCCTTGGTTCATCAAGCGATACATTTTCCGACAGAACATCCCTAGGCCGCCGCAGATCATTGCGACTGCCAAGGAGGCCGATGAGGCTCGGAGACTCTCTCAAGTTGAGCCCTCGAAGGCGTGAGACGGGAAATATCTTAATGATGATTTGGTAGGGGAGGCAGATTGGGGATGGATATTACAATGATTGAACGGACGTACCAAGTTAATGACTAGCAAGGAAAAGTCCTTGTACCGACTAATGAACTTTTCCAAGCTCTTTTCACGTAAAGGTGTTAGCGCAGAGACCTCGTACAATAATGCAAAACTTAAAGGGGCAGCTTCAAGAGCCAATCGCTAGCCGCGGGATTGACCTGATCCTTGAGGCTCAGTTTAAACCGCCCCCACGCGGTGCGTTAGACACGTCAGCACCTAGTTTGCTGTTCACCCCTTTTCTTATCGACTGTAAATATATACCCTGAAGGTGCCACTTGTGATAGAATGAACATCGCATCAGCATTCTCATTTCAAAAGGCAAGGGTCTAGCGGAGCGATAAAATGGACCCTCTGACGGCCATCGGCCTGGCAGGGAACATCATCAGCTTTATCGACTTCTCGTTCAAGCTACTTTCGGGGATGAGCAAAGTTCTGGAGTCCTCGAATGGGATGACACCAGAGAATGCCAACCTTAGTACTCTGGTGGAGGATTTGAACAGCGTCGCCAATGACCTTATCTCTGATGTTCCCGCGAGAACCGAGAACGAAAAGAAGCTCTGTATCTTAGCCACTGACTGCCATGCTTTGTCAGGAGAAATCTCTCAGACTTTGAAAAAGCTTAAAATTGGCGACAAGAAATCGAAACGCCAGGGCATGATGGTGAAGATCAGGAGTATGCGCAAGGAGAAAGATATCGAAGCTATTGAACGACGGCTACATGGTTATCAGTCAGAGATCCTGATTCGATTGCACGTCATGTTCAGGTTGGTAAACTAAAATCAATCTCATTCCTGTCTGTAAGTGGAACCTACTAATGTGGAGATAGTCAAAAAAGCGACAGTCAGAGCTCGATGGTCAAGATCCAGCTGGAAAATCTTCGAAGTGAGGGGAAATTACTAAGTAATGAGACGACAAGGCGACTGGACTCTTTGCATCAAGACATTGCAACTCTCATACAAGCGATGTCTTTAGAAGTACCCCGGAATGGACCACATAAAATTGACAAAGACCCTGAGGATGAGCCACTCGTCAAATTAGGGGAAGCCTTGTCAAATCTCCAGTCTACGACACGATCAATAAGCTGGCAAAACCACATCTTGAGCCGACTTATCTTCCCATCTATGTATAGGCGAGGAGACAGCATCGAGGACCCTGAAAACGGGACGTTTGCCTGGATGGTTGAAGGGAGGGTCGAAGGGAAATTTGACCCGCTGTCGGGGTGGGATTCAGTTTGGGAAAAGCTAGTCAAAAAGCAAGAGAAGATGCGAAACAACACTCGACAACAATTCTTGACTTGGCTGAACTCCGGAAGTCAAGTCTTTCATATATCTGGCAAAGCTGGTTCTGGGAAATCGACGCTGATGAAGTTCCTTGTCGAGTCTCCTCGAGTCCAGCGGGAGCTTGAACACTGGGCCGGGGACAAAAAGTTGGTTATCTCCAGGTTCTTCTTCTGGAATTCCGGAGATAAACTCCAAATGTCTCTCGAAGGACTGTATCGAAGCCTCCTGTTCGAGACCTTTATCCAATGCCCTGATTTGATACCACGAGTTTTTCCCACTCTATGGGAAGGGTTGTCTACCGGCGCTGCGCCTCCGCAACAAACCCCGCTGCACTTCAAGGAGATCAAAGCAGCATTTGGACGGTTGGTTCAAGAGAGTCAGTCATTCGATGCTTATATATGTTTCTGGATTGATGGTCTTGACGAGTTCGAGGGCGATGAAGTCGATCAATGGCATTTGGCTCGGGACCTCCAACGCTGGACCGAGTCGAAGCATATCAAGCTCTGCGTGAGCAGTCGACCCCATATCCCCTTCATGCAGACTTTCGCAATCGACATAAACCATCAAATCAGCATACACGAGCTGACTAGAGAGGACATTCGTCAGTTCAGCTTGGCAATGTTCGAGAAGGACCCAAACTTCAACCGTGTTCAAGGTTCATATCGAGAGCTGATCTCGAAAGTCGTCGAAGATGCCAACGGCGTATTTCTCTGGGCGAGATTAGTCGTTCGATCTCTTTTGAAGAGTATCGGCTATCAAACCACGGCGAAGGGTTTAGAGAAGAAGCTCACTTCAATGCCGAAAGGGCTTGATGAGCTTTTTGACCAAATGTTGAACTCAATAGATCCAGATGATCAACCACTCTCTGCCAAACTGTTTCTCATGAGCATCGGAGATTTTGGGGTCCCGGGGAACAGGCCAATCATTAATAATGCCATGGCATACTCAAGGCTAGAAGATTTGGATGATCCAGGATTCCCTGGGAACAGGCCCATGAAATTCTTCCCGATATCAGAAATCGACGAGCAGGTATCGCGAGTATCATGCATCCTGGATCGGTTTTCTCGGGGCTTACTAGAGATGAAGTCGAATGGAGACCAGGCAGGACACGGTCACCAATACTTTGGACATGATGTGGATTTTCTTCATCGTACCGTACGAGATTATCTTGTGAACACACGACGGGACCTGATGCAAAGACGTGTTCCAGAATTCGATGTCCGAGCCAGTATTTTCTGCCTGTTGCTGGCTGATTACAAGTTTGCTTGTCCCACGTTGGGAGACATGCATCCTCATAGGTATCTTCACGGCCCGCCCATTCGCAGACAGCTCGACGACTTGTTCCGATTTATGGTCGGAGCCAAGGGGTCAGATCAAACCGACATGTTGCCCGGATTTCTTGAGCAAACTTACGATGTTACGAACGTCCATACTCAACCTGCGAAGTTTTTCGGTGGAAAGCAATATATTAAATCATTTTATTTGCGGGGTCAAGTCTTTGGAACACTTGATCGCAACGACTATCTTAATGTGATGGAGGTACATTATCCACTCTGCTTTCTTTGCGCGATCGTGAAGCTGGGTCTTCACTCACACCTGCCTTCACACCTCCTCGCCCGTCTTAAGAAAGAGAATTTGTTATCCGGGCCAAATGTGCTCCTGGTGGCAGCAATAAACAATCAAAAGGACTTTGTGGAGGAGCTCTTGCGTGAGGGTCGGTCGCCTGAGGAGATGGTAGTTTTGGGGCAGAAACCCTCTAGTATCGCCAGCGAGGTATCCGAGATCAGCGAGACTCCAGCGAGACTTGCGTCCGTGGGACTGCTCTTCATACACCAATATGCCGCTGATCTCGTCCGGGGGTTCCCCAAAAGTGAGGTCAAGCCTTTGATACTCCAGACCTTCCTGGATTGGGGAACTGATCCGGATGTTGAATTCACTATAAGCGAGGGACCGGATCAGAATGGGCGGCGAGGAGAGAACCCCCAAAGACTTTTTACTCTCAATCTACGGGAATTGATGGAGCTAACAGCGCCATCTAACCTGGAGGCAATTCGGTCAAAGCTGAGTTCTATGTCTCTGAATACTGATCGCCGTGACTTGTTCAAGCGTGCCGTCAAAAGAAATCCAGCACTCGCTACTTTCTGTCTGGAGAGTAGCGTCACTCCGACGGAGCGTTTAGTTGTCCCGTTTTGTCACCGTATAACTTGAAGATAACCCAAGCGTGTCTTGAAATTAGGTGATCATGTTTTTATTCAAAGAAGCTTCAACATCATCAAGTCAACTTCGAAAAGCCACCCTCCGGCGGCTGCAGCCAGTTCCGCTTATCATAAACCCACCCCTCAGCTCCTTCAATAACATGGAATGTATACGCAAACCGACTGCGCGGACTAGTGTTCTTCTCACTCTTGTGCAGCACATTCCCATGAATCAGCACTAACGACCCGGCCTTGACGTTCAAAATCTCCAAATCCTCATCCGCAGGCCCCGAGACCTTCTCCTCATCCATTCCTCTCGGCAACATGGATCCCTGATTCTCAATAAATTCCGTCCCCTTGTCATCGGCCTTTCTCACAAATCTCCGCGTGATGTGCCCGCCTTTGCGACCTTTGTGAGATCCTTTCCAGAACCCTAGGGTTGCGTTACCTGGTGTTGCATCCTGAAGGGCATACCACCAGCCCACAGCGGATGGGGGGTCGGTGTAAAGAAATTCGGAATCACGGTGCGAGGGGACGGCGCCGCCGATGGAGGGTTGCTTGCAGATGACCATGCTCTGCAGAACACGGGGGTCCGAGAAGCCCAGGGAGCGTGCGACGGCGGCATTGCGCTCAGTCAAAGAGATGGCTTTGAAAGGCGGAGAAAGGGTATGCAGAGAATGGCCGATCTTGTTTACAGCGAGATGCTTAGGCTTGATCAGGGCCGCGCGGCCGGTCAGAGGATCGGGCTCTGTGGTGAACGCTTCCGGCTCGAAGAAGAAGCGGATCTTGTCGCCGGAGTTCAGGAAGTAGTCATCGCCGACATGGTCGGCGGTGTCGTCGCCATCGCCGGTGGTGAATTGAGTCAGTGGGTGCGTCTCGAGGTCAAAATCATTAAGCAGAGTCTCGGTTTCTTTGAGCGCAGACTCAATTTCAGACTGGCTGAGATAGTCTGGGATGACGAGGAAGCCGTTCTCCTGAAAGGTAGCGAGCTGTTCAGGAGTGAGGCCGGCCATGGTGGTGAAGAGAAGATGATCGAGATGTGTTGGAGATCGGAGATTAAAGGCGCGGGGAAACGTCGAGAGATAAGCGATATGTATCAGCGGCGGGATTGGCTACGAACCGCCAACTAGCGTGTACTAACGCCACCCGAACAACAACTGTGTCGTCGAGTTACAGTGGAAGGAATTTACGGCTCGGCTTGAGATTGCTCCGCTCATTGCTGATTCAAAAACAGAAGAATGGTATCGTTTCTCAAGACCCATCACAGGTCAAGTCTTCATGTGTACATAGATACTGAAATGCGAAATGAACCTGAAACCACAAACGCCGCCTGTGCCGGATATCGAAAAGAGGTAGTCAATCACAGTCTGAAGTGTAGCCAGAAGATGCCAAAAATAAGAAGTTGACCACTGTGGAGCACGTAATACATGAATCATAAAAGATTTTTAACTGGCATAGCCCATTGACGCCGAAGGCCGAGGTGGTGCGTATCTCCGCACAGCTCGACTTGGACTGCAACTCGCCGAACCGATGTCGATTGTGCTGAGCTCGCGGCTGAGTGCATCCATTCCCGGTCGACCTCCCCTCACGTTGCTGGATGCAACCGGGTAGGCTGGTACTCCTTGCGAGACCGGTACCTTGGAAGGAATAGGCGGTCCAGGGCTGTAGTCATATAGCGGCGAGCGAGCGCTGGGCGCCGGAGAGACCGAGCCTCGATGGGAGGAGCGTGGTCGGTCAGCAGATGTCGGGGCGCTGTAGCCACGACTATGTGTGACACTGCTATAACTTTCTTGTCCCCGATCAGCCCGAGGAGGAGTGCGCTCCACGAAATCAGTGTGTACAGACGGATTGTATCGCCTGTAATCGCTTGGAGTGTCGGGAGCAGTGCGGAATCCCACGCGCGGCGGTGTGCTTCGAACAGGCGTGTCGTTGCCACGGGATGTCGGCCGGGGTGAATTTTTGAATCGGATAATGACCTCCGGCTTGCGGTTTTTCTTCTCCGGCTCAGGGGCCCATGTTTCTGTGGGCAGGTGGTCCGAGGGATCAATTTCGCGACCATCATCACCAATGATAGGCTCATTCGGGTCTCGAATGGATTCAAACTCGGACCGAGACGACACAGTTCTGACTTGCGATGGCGTCTCATGTGCAGGGGAAACCCCCCGAGAGCTTGCAGGCCGGGAATGGTGATTGAAGGAGTTGTAGGAGTCGGGAGAGAAAGGCACAGAGGAGCCTGCACGGCTATCCGAGGATGAAGGTCGAGGACTGACCGATTTGCGGGTAATCATCCGCGTATCTGGGCTCACCGACCTAGCTTGGCTTGCTCGGCTTACAATAGAGCCTGAATACTCGTCCATTGGCCTGGGAGATGTGCGGAGAGGGTAGATGGGAGCCTCGTAATGTGAGGGCGCCGGTGCTGGGGCTACTTCAGGTTGCTGAGCAAGCATCATTTCATCGTCAAAATGTGCACTGCGTCTCCGGCCGCTTCGATCTTCATACGCCGCATGATCGGCCTGACTGTGGGCCTCGAAACCGGCGACCAGACTCGCAGGCACGGAAGGATTATACGGTCTATATGACGACGGCAACTGGGTGATATTTGGAGATTGTGCTGACGGTGCCGCCGATGCATGCTGTGCCATCCGAGAACGGTGAACGGGCGGCGGGGGCGGCGGCCTGTCAAAATCTTCTTCATCTTCCACACTGGGCTGCATTCCAGCATACTCTGGATGATATTCGTCGACATGGGCGGGTGGCAAAGCTTTGAAGCGCGGCTGGTATCGAAGATCATCCGCCGGCCCAGATGATGAACCAGGACGGCCATAATTTGACGGCGCAGGCATGTTGTCCGCTAGGTGTGGTGAAAAGGTTGAGACTTGTCCAAACGTCATAGGATTCACATTATACTGGGGTGAGGCCATTTGACTATAAGCATCCTGAACTTGTGGAACGGCATCATACTGCATCCTTGCATCCATCTCAGAGTCGAAAGGTGGCTCTGATGCCGACCGGTAGTCACGCGAGGGAGGACGATCGTAGTCAGGGTGACTGCGTGGTTGCTGAGGACGCGAGTCGTATACGTGGTCAGGGGCCTCGGGAGTATGGTAAGGGATTTCTTGGGTGTTGCTTCTCACCATGCCCGCAGCAGGGAGGGACGGAGGAGCACTCCATTCCCGTTGATATTCATCGGAGCCGTCGTAAACCCCTCTGGGTTGCATGTCAGAAGACGGAGCAAATGATTGGGTATCGTAAGAGGGTTCGGGTTGTCTGGGAACATAGGAGAGAGGCTCGGGTGCAGCAGCTAATGGCATAGTCTGGGCAATGTCACGGACGGCTGGCCTGGCCGGCATGGCTGGCATGGGGTGGTGCAATGGAGGTGCTGACTGGACGTGTTCTGGAGCTGGAGGTCTAATAGGAGTGGCCCCAGACGGACCTGTAGGCAGAGGTCGTCTTTTGACCTTTTCCAACTGTCGAGGACCAGACAGTCCAGACGCGGCTGAAGCTGTAGATGCTCCAGATAGCGTGGAGCTTGTCGACGGGCTTGCAACTTTGCCTTGTGCTCTTTCGGCTGCGCCTTTGCGTCGTTCAATCACCGTCTCGTCCTGCTCACGGGTATCGTAATATGTCATCTCGAGGCGGACTTCACCGGCGTATTTGCCTCGGCTCTGAAGGACGTGCCAATGGTCGTTTTGGCTGCCGCCGGGGATGATCAAGTTCTGCAGGTCGACCCAGGTCTCGCCAATTAAATCTGACTTCTTGTCATCGTTGAATATTGAGAGTTTCATTCTGAAGTAATCAGGAGACTCGTGTACTGTAAATCGAAGCTCGTGATCCCTACAACATGACCTGTCAGCTCCACTGAATGAATTCGGGCGTGTTCACGTACCATCGAGGCGTTTGCCCACCTCGCAGATCGGTAGGAGTCTTTTTCGCCTCTTTGCCCAAGCGAGCGGCACAATATGGGTTCTGCTTGCCCATCGTCTTGCGGTTGGGCAGGTTCTTCGCGCGGTCAACAATGGCGACGAGGGTACCAATGGCAGGCCCATCGACCGACATGTCGGCGAAGATGCCCGCAGCATGGTTCACGTTGGTCTTGGAGAGTTTAGACATGATGGCGCAAATACTCTCAACCTGTCAAGCACACGAGAGATATCTGCGTAAACAGCATCAGCGGTGTCTTGGAAAGGAAGAAACGAGGGGAGAAAAGAAAGATAAAGGTGCCTGACGGAATGTTTGTGACGGTAATCGCAGTATTCGAGGTGGCTGGGGTCGGGTTGGATATGGGTTGCGGTTGGCTGGTTCCCCTGAGCAAGAGTCTGGACATGGGGCTGTCTGACCATACGTGACAATACACATTATCGATAAACAGTGACGCTTGTCCCACTATTTACTTCGTTGCTTCAAGTTCTGGTCAAAAGCTACGCTTCTCCACCATTTTCCAGCCTCTTACACACTTGCGGCCCAGCTGGTGTACATTAAGTCTCCATAAAATGACTCGTGAAAGCCATCTTTGACCTGAGAAATCGAAATGGTGGAGCCGCAGCGTCAGCTGCGATCACCCCCAGCCACCCCGATCCACCCGATCGAAACATTCCCGACAGGAGACAGGGAGCGTGAGAGCAACGATTGGCGACTGGTCCAGAGCAGTGATCGTCATTGATCAATGCCGCTGTATCTGAATCCGGTTTCAGTCGATGCCTCGCAACCGTTCAGGCATCTCTTCACTTGTAAGGTTAAAGCTGCTGCGTCGCGCCCCCTCTCCCCCACTTGATCTGCCAATTGCCATGGCGACGGCCAAAACAGTTCAGACATCCCACCGCCAGTCGGTTTGCAGAGAAAACTATAGCTTCGAATCGCATCGACATAGCTCTGAGCTGAGACAGATCTACCGATAAACTCCCCTCCCTGCAGCTTTTGTCAGACATAATGGTGCTGCCTGCCTCTGCCTCACAGCTCGGGCTTACTTCCATATGCGCCCGGCAATGTGCTATTAAAAGAATGCTCCGGAAAGGTTATCCGGCAGCATTCATTATCCGCGAGGAGGGTCTTCGACCGGCCCATTGCCAAGATACTGATGTCCGACCACCAGGGAGTACGTGTCGAGTCGCTATAGCACTTCATGTTAGCCAAACCATTGTAGTCAATATGAGGTACTTCAAAGCGACGCTTTCACCAATTTCGACCCGGTCACTTAACGTCTCAGCAAGGCATTCTACGCCCTCTCATTTTTCAACCATCAACATGAACTCTACTGACGTGCTCTTTGCAATTCACGCATGCCAAAATTTATGGGGAAAGGTACGCCCAGATGTTTTTGATCTGAAAGATTGGAAGATAGAGTTCAAACCCATGAGGATGGACACATGTACCTGTGGATATGCAGTATTCTCCGATGGGGATAAGAAGGCATGTGTGGCTGACTCAAAGAATCTATATGACCCCCAGGTATTGCGTGCTTGATATTGTGCTCGGGGCTCAACTAAGCGATGGCAGCTATTTCGGAGCAGAACAATCCCTGAAATTTCTCACTCCACTAGATCAGTCTCTGTCCTTGGAAGTTCCCAAGAGCTCATAATCCACATTCTGTAAATCTCCTCCATAGCCCTCCCGAAAGGCCGCCTAGCAGCGGATGCCAATAGAAAGAAACGTCCAGGTCAAATACCATGTTGGCATAGCTCTCCTTCAATTTTACCCCCCACATCAAATTTGTTGACAGTCACTGGTTTCCATTTCTGCTCCGGAAAACTTTTCTTGGCGCACCCTATAATCTGGCGTTGTATGACTATCATAGCAAGCATATGGACCACTATGCTCATGGTCGGGTCCGTATCACTAGATAGCCCTGTTATCGCCCGACCATAAGTATGTGGACTCGTGCTACTAAATGGAGTTTCTGCGCCTCCCTTTATCCTAGGCCTTTCCTCATCTCCAGGGCCGCGTTAGTCTTCCCCAAGAGTTGGATCAGTCTTGGAAGGGACGATGCGAGGCTGTCTTTGGGGTTTTCAAGAGGCCAATTGGAATAATTCAGCAAGAAATTGGTGGGTGGGAGTAGGGCATTGCATGAGAATGTGACTGGTCAAAAGCTAACAAAATTAGGTACCGATGCCGCTGAATTTGTAAAGATTGCAGAGGCATGCTGGCTCTGTAGATACCCTGTTCAGCGCAGAAAGGACCATGTAAATTGAGAGTATGGAGCGTCAAATTATGGTGCCTTGATGCCTTGATGCCTTGATGCCTCAAAGTCAAGAGCTTATTTGTGCCTCAGGCTACAAAAGCTACCGCCGCCATGCCCAATTGGGCAGGCCGAACTTTTTTGATCGGCAGAAAAAAGATCCTCATCTTTCACGATCAAAACGCTTTTGCGAGCCACGAGGTTTTGGCTCATTTCTTTTTCATTTCTTGGCTGCAGATTGTAATCCGCGACCAAAATTAATTCATCGTCATGGCGGCGCCCGTCCTGCCTCTGCAGCAGGTGAAGCTCGCCTCGCTGCCCTCAACCCGCTTGACGCCAGAGCAGCAGTACTGGCGCACCTTCAAGAACCCCCTCCTGATTCCTTCTCCGGCCAATGGACCTGTCAATCTCATCACTCAGCCCTCAGTGCCGTCTTCAGCTTCAGCTTTCCCCTCCCTCACACAACCCCCGGATGTCTTCACAGTGACCACTGGTGCCCGAGTCCAGATCTATTCCATTCGCACGCGCAAGCTACTGAGGACAATCACTCGCTTCGAGGATATAGTTCGGGGCACCGATGTCCGACCAGATGGCCGGGTGGTGGTGACTGGTGACGATACTGGTGTCGTGCAGGTTTTCGACGTCGGCTCGCGCGCAATCTTGAAGACGTGGAAGGAGCACAAGCAGCCGGTCTGGGTGACCAAATTCTCACCCAGCGACCCAACCTCCGTTTTTTCCGCCAGCGACGATCGTACTGTTCGGTTGTGGGATCTTCCCTCGGAATCTAGTGCGCGAACATTTGTCGGCCACACCGATTACGTGCGCACTGGTGCTTTCATGCCTGGTTCAATGGCTTCATCTGGACTTTTGGTATCTGGTTCCTACGATCGTACCGTGCGCATTTGGGATCCACGTGTGGAGAGCCGTGCTGCCATGACTTTCAAGATGGCTGCACCCATTGAGAGCGTCCTGCCTATGCCTGCCGGCACAACAGTTCTGGCTGCCGCCGACAACAAGATCGCGGTTCTCGACATCGTGGCTGGAAAGCCCCTGCACATGATTCAGAACCACCAGAAGACAGTCACTTCGCTTGCACTGGCATCCAACGGCGAGCGCCTGCTCAGTGGTGCTCTTGATGGACACATGAAGGTCTTTGAGACTACAGGATGGAATGCAGTTTCTGGATCTAAGTATCCTTCCCCCATTCTATCACTCCAAGTCATCACATCCGGCATGGCACACGAGGACAAGCACATTGCTGTTGGCATGCAGTCTGGTCTTCTCTCGATCAAGACCCGCCTGTCAGGTCAACAAAAGATCAAGGAGCGGGAGCGCCGTAAGGAAATGACCGCACTTTTGGAAGGAAAGCTGGAGGAACACGACCGACAAGTCGCAAAGAAGCAAAAGCTCCGCGGCTCCGGATGGGACAAGCGTCTCCGTGGTCGTGACTTCATTGGAGAGGGAGTGGACATTGTGATCGAGGGTCAGGATAGCAAGCGACGCAGGAAGGAGCAGCAGTGGGAGAACGATCTCCGCAAGGGACGGTACTCGGTCGCCCTAGATCAGGTTCTGGCAACGAGTGACAAGACCGCCCAACTCACTCTCCTCACAGCCCTGCGCCACCGCTCGGCTTTGCGGACCTCGCTCAAAGGCCGTGACGAGATTACTCTGCAGCCCGTACTGCAATGGATCTACAAGCACATCCGTGAACCCCGCCTAGTGGATCTCAGCGTGGAGGTCGCCCTGAACCTGCTCGATATCTACTCGGGCAACCTGGGCCAGTCCGCTCAGATCGACAAGCAGATTGAGCGGCTACACCGCCGAGTGCGTGACGAAGTGGAGATGGCGCAGCACGCCTGTCAGACAAAAGGAATGCTCGACATGTTGAAAGCGAGCTAAATGTAAGTCCTGTACGGCTTGGAGTTTTTGGGCAGGTGTCTGGGATTTACCATTGGTGCACATGGCGGGCATTGATCATTTGTACAGAATTGCATAGAAATAAAAGTCTGACTGGATACATTTAAGATAATCCTCATATAGGCGCCCCGGCTCCGTTAAATGGATATATGGGTGTGGATGGCGTGCTCCAGTGTCGAGCTCGGAGAAGTATCCGAGTAATCAAGACCCTAAGCCAAAGCACCGGGAGAGACTCCAACCCAACCTAACCTGACCTGACCTAACCTGACCTAACTTGAGGCAAGGTCCAAGCGAGAAAGATCTCTTTCGATCTTACAACGTTGCATCCCCTAGTCCTTCATTTTCATCGCCTTACCTCAAGATTTAGCAAGATCTGAAACACAAGACATTCCACACCGGATATCCCTTCGGCTACGACGCTTGGCAGAAAAAAAGAGGAATCCGTAGCTGCCCCGCCCCTCTTCTCCTGAGCACCAGCTGTCCCATCTCCACCCTCGGCTCTATTGTGGAGATGGTCGAGACCGATTGATTGGCAATGTCCTGAGGAAAAGAAAATTATCCCAAAGAAGCCAGAGTACCACGGCACAGTCAGCACGTCCGGACCCAGAAAATCAATCACGTCACGTTGCCATCTTCATCATGGCGTCCGCCTTCGACGAGGAAGACCTCTCGATCCCTCTACCTTCCTCTGCTACTCCTCGTGAACGTGCCACTAAGCCCATCAACCCCTCCGCCATGGCAATGCCGCCGCCACGCCCGACCGGGCGGAGCGAGCCCTCGACACAGTCCCCCGCGACCACGCGAGACATGCAGCGTCTTGATCAGTATCAGACGATCAAGATACTCGGAGAGGGCTCCTTCGGAAAAGTGAAGCTGGCCATTCACCAGCCCAGTGGCCGGCAGGTCGCCCTAAAGATCATCTCTCGCCGCAAGCTCCTCTCTCGGGATATGGTCGGTCGTGTAGAGCGAGAGATTCAGTACTTGCAATTGCTGAGACATCCTCATATCATTAAACTGTGCGCATTGCTCCTTCCTTCTTTTCAACGTTGTGCGTTCCCACTGACTCATGCCCCGCCTTCCCGTAGATATACCGTCATTGCCACCAAGACCGACATTGTCATGGTCCTCGAATACGCCGAACGAGAATTATTCGACTATCTCGTCCGCAAAGGAAAATGTAATGACGACGAGGCCCGCAAATTCTTCCAGCAAATCATCTGCGCCGTCGAGTATTGCCACCGACACAAGATCGTTCACCGTGATTTGAAGCCCGAGAATCTGCTTATCGATAGCCAGAAGAACGTCAAGATCGCCGATTTTGGATTGAGTAACATTATGACAGACGGAAACTTCCTCAAAACCAGTTGTGGCAGCCCGAACTATGCGGCCCCCGAGGTGATCTCTGGAAAGCTCTATGCAGGGCCCGAGGTGGATGTTTGGAGTTGCGGTGTGATCCTGTACGTGCTGCTGGTGGGCAGATTACCCTTTGACGATGATTATATCCCGGCTCTGTTCAAGAAGATCGCTGCGGGTAACTTCCACATCCCTGGATATATCTCTCCCGGGGCCGCCCGCCTGATCCGGGCTATGCTCCAGGTCCACCCGGTGCACAGAATTACCATTGCGGAGATCCGGGAAGACCCATGGTTTACCAAAAATATTCCCAAGTATCTGGAGCCCCCGCCGGAGGAATACATCGCGACAGGAGTGGATACGAATAAGCCCATCGATGCTGGCAAAGTTGTTCCGGGCAAGCCGCTTCCCGTACAGCACAAAATTCATCAGATCGCCGTCTCAAAACTTGAGCGAAGCATGGGATATGATAAAGACGATATTGAAGACGCGTTGCGGCACCCGGAACCTAGTGCTATCAAAGACGCATTTTCCATTGTTGTTGAGAACGAGATGATGCAGACGAACTGTAGGTATTTGAGATCTTGCTACGGGAGCTATGCTAATCATCATCACAGCCCCAACCGAAGATAATTTGATGGCCCAGAGTGTTTCTCAGCCAACAAATGCTTCCCCAGTCGCTGAGCGGGTCCTCGCGCCGAAAGCCCAAACCCCTCCAGCCCCGGCGCCAGCGCGCGCTCCACCAGTTGCCAGGACCCCCAGCACGCGGCGTGCGCATCCGGAAGACTATCAATCAGGCGATACCGAAGACTTTGAGCCACCTCGTTTGAGCCATGTCCGTATTTTACCTACGAGTTTGCCGTATGTTCATGACCAGCTCATGGAACAACGAGATCGTGAACAAAGAGCCCGGCAAGAAGCTGCTCGGGCTGACCCCAGCGCCCCTCAGCAAGAGTTATCACAAGAGGATCAGGCCCTCTCAGCCCGGGCGCTGAAGCCTCACTCTCGCAGTGTTGTCGATCTGGATAAGTTGCGGTTTGAGCCGCCGATTGGCCATCCTATCACCCAGCAGCCTAAGAGGTCTCGGAAGTGGCAGTTTGGCATTCGTTCCCGAAATCAGCCTTATGAGGCGATGTTGTACTTGTACAGGGCCATCGCCGCCCAGGGCGGGATGTGGGATATCAAGCCGGTGGAGTCAGGTATGGACCTTGCTCCCGTACACAACGCGGTTATGCTAATTAGATGAAGGCACAAATATTGGACCCGATGCAACCCCGGACCCTGCTAAGCCAAAACCTTTGCAGAGCAAATATCCAGATCTACCCTCGGACTACTATATTCCCAACGACCCCTGGTTCATTCGTGCTCGCCTTTTGAAAGAGGGCGTCAAGGCCCCAGGCGCCTCGACTAGCGTCTTCAATAGCCGCAGTGATCTGGAAGAGCTTCGTCGTCGCTTCCACATCTCTGGTATTTCCACCCCATTCGAAGACAAGGACAAGGATGGGAAGACTTCTACACCCGAGAACAGCACACCCTCAGCCCCTTCCTCTGCGAACCAACCCGGTGGTCTACCAAGTATCTCCCACGGCGTTTGGGTCTTCCTAGACATCCAGCTGTATCAATTGGAGGAGAACAACTACATGGTCGATTTCAAGTGTGACGGCTACCAAAATGTGATCCGCGCCCAGGGCGACACTGAGTGGCACCCAATCAGCAAGCGCCTCAAGAATAAGGAGAAGGAGGTCACCAGCCCGTACCCGTTCCTCGATGTGGCCTCCGATCTTGTCGCCCAGCTGGCTGTGGCTAGTTAGTCCGGACACCGACGACCATGATGATCATCATAATAATGCTTTAATCTCGTCAACCTTTTATTCTTGCTGGGGGCGTGGCATGTTTGTATATTGGGTCTGTTCGCATTTGGTGTCATAGCAAGCGTATCTTTTCGTTGATCTTGCACATCTCCTGGAGTTATTTGCCTCATAAGAAAATGCTTACTCCTTCTATGGTTGCATATATATGTTCTGTAATCCCGTTTTACGTGTCGTGTTTGCCTTGATCGGGCATAGTTGCTTACATGTCTACGGACGAGTCATTAACGGAAACATCAATTCGTTATGCACTATCTAGATAAGAAAAGCCCGATGATCGGAGCAGCATGCCTGAGAAAATAAGGTCGAAAGTGACGCCAAAATAAACAACGGGATTGGTAAGGTAAACGTCTAATGTCATTCAACGTGAAATACCGTTCAAATGGCATTATGAAGTTGATCAAGGCCAGCTAATGAAGGGCGAATTCGAGAGCCGTATCTCGCGTCGCCCTCCAAGAGCCATAAAGTCGCGATATGAGAGCTTACCAAGAAAGCCTCTTCACTTGTTCGGCTTCGGAACGTTCGGCTTCTTCACTGCACCATGGTTGTCGACACGGGAATCCCCACCAGAGACCTGGCTGGTAAGGGTGCGCTCGGATCGGCGGCGCTGGCTGGCTGATCGACCACTGTTCATTCCAGTCCTATCGAGCTCAGGAGCAGGTGCTGGAGCGGGAGGAGGAGCATCATCCTGGTCATTAGTAACTTCCTCGTTGTCCTCGCCAGCATGGTCATGTCTATTGCGAGCGTTATCAGCATGACCCTGATCATTTCTTGAATGAGTGGCCTCATTAACGACCCAATGCTCAAATACAGGAATAATCTCAACATCCGGGAAGCGAACACTACTTTGCTGCTGGCGCACCCGAGTCTGTTCACCCGATGCATCCTGTCCAATTCCAGATAATGCAGCTTGCCGGCTCTGCTCCTCCCGTACCTCAGCCATCCACGCGCGAATCCTCAAGATCAACTGCCGGGCGTCGGCGAAATTCATCTCGCGATTTGCGCGACGGCGAAGCCAGTCCGGGGCAGGCGAGGTGACTGCCGTGGGGTGCTTACGTCCACTTGAGAGACGATCAGCTTGTCCAGGAGTCTGACCCCCGGCGTTTGCATTGGTTGTTCGAAGCTGTTCACGGCGACGAAGGACGAGTTGAAAGCTACGAACACCACCCCAGGATTCCATGCGGCTCAGTGATTCCAGAAGGAGCTCGCATTGGGTGAAGGGCCACTGATCAGCGCGATATCTGGCACGCTGGTAGTGCTTCCGGCAGTAATGGGTCCAAACCCAGCCGGGAAAGAGCTTCGTCGTGGCTTTGTTGCGGCCGAAAATATGCGAGATGACCTTGCGGTAGTGCATACCGTCCGGGGAAGGTTTCATCTTACATGGAGTGATGAACTCGCACTTTGTGTCCTGGGGGACCTCGACCTCGTGTGGAGGCTGTGCGTTGGAGCCATCTGTGCCGCCCTCACTCACCACATCCGCGTCCTCCTGAGGACTATCTGGGGGCAGCATGGATCGACCTAAGCCATTGGGGTCGAAGTCAAAGGATAGGCTCGGCAGGCGGAGAGGTTGTCTGCTTCCGTTGGCATCTGGAGAAAGGCCATGATCACAGCGAGATTCATCGATTGGTGGAAGGATGAGATCTGGAGCTACGAAAGTTGGCGGTGAGAAGGTATCATTCGAATGAGGTCGTGGACTGTTGACGAACGGGTTTGAATCCCGGTTCACTTTTCTTCTCTCAGCTCGGCTGGCCTCATTTGGATCAAGAATGCTATTATTGATTGGTCTTCCCATGAGGGGAGAGGCAAGGTAGGCATCGTGGTATTGCGGTTCATATTCAGCGGGGGTCAATACTCCCTGAATCGACGCAGGTTCGGGAGGGCGTGGGATGGGTGGAAGATTATCTTCAGGCCTAGGAACAGCTTTCCCGGGAGTGTGTGAGCCCATCTCGTCAGAGATGACAGAAGAAGATGCTGCTGTTGTTGAGGGTTAGTGGTAGAGGTGGAAGGCCTAGAGATGAATTTTGATGGAGGACCAAGGACTAAGGATGTAGAAACTAAAAATGACAGGCGGGATGAGGAGTCATAGGAGAGAGATGGAGAACAGCTTGTGAGGTTGATACTCCACTTCACTTTGCGGAAACTTCCCTCAAAGTTCGAGTCCTCGCCGTGACGATGGTATTCCATGCATCAATTGAATGAATCAAGGCCAACCCACACCAAGTCGCGGATTTGCAAAATGAATGGTTTTTAGACTTGCGATACAGCAGTCCCTCAAGGCAACCCATTCCTGTCATCGATCATCTTTCCTAAACAAGTTGTTTGACCTTCGAAGCCCAGGCATGAGCACACCTGCTTACTCACCTTCCTCTTCCCTCTTCTGTTATTCCCTATATCAAGCCAAGGCATGTGCGTGTATCCTGGGGCTGAAAAAAAAAATGAAGAGGTCGGTACTCACGCTCGAACAAATGCATGTCAGGTCAACAGCTGCAGACTTGACAGCAGAATCAAAGGTTCATAGAGATGTCAAAATCCCATTTTCACGGTCTCTTTGTACGCAAAACACACTCTCGTCAGTCTCTGGATAAGCAAAGAGCACGATAACTACACAAGCGAAAAGCCTGTCACGAATGATACCTCGAGCGATACAATGACCAGTGTGCCATTGTGGACAGAACTGGTTGCGCTTCGTGAAGTCTTTTCCACAGTATTTGGATAGGCCCTTGCCATGATGGGGCATAACCGGGTATTTGAGAGTGGATGCGTTCGTTGCATTCGCATCATTGCTATCGATGGGCCTGCTCTGTATATTTGTCTGTGTTGAACTGCTAGATGCCAAAACCAAAAGAAAGACCTGTGGTATCTGAGCCTTGACATGAGGCTTATTTTCTTAATTGAATGGGAATCACTCCAAGATGAATTAGGATTAGTTGCAAGTAGACCAAAAGAAAAGAAAAAAAAAAAAGCAATTGTATGAGTTTTCCCATACCGGGAGTCGAACCCGGGTCTACCGTGTGAAAGACGGTTAGGCTAGCCGTTACCCCATATGGGATGCCTAGGTTAGATTTTACCCGCAATGGCACTATGATCACAATTGCTTGTCGTTGGATGGCATTCTCAGCCAGCTCCAATCTTTGTCCAAATAAATGTGTTCAGAATGACCCTTTCGCTTCCAAATATTCTCAGGTCCTGTTCATTTATGATTTCCAGGCTACTTCCGATTCTAAATTAACTGTCAAGTTTAATCACTGCTGATCACCAGCGATCACAATTCCCACAGCTAATTTTTTACGGTTGTGTGGCTAAGGTCATGATGGCCTTCGCTTTAAAGAGATGTTGTATTGACTCGAGATAGCGATTCAATTTTGTCGCAATGAAAATGGACGCATCTTCAAAGAGCAATTCACAATTTGATGTCGCTAGCAATTCTTTCCTTAATTTGCATGATCGGCCCCATCTGCTCGATCTAGATCGAGTTTCCATGATTGAGTCCACCAAGTCAAGGCCGCCACACCATCCCACTCAGTCGGAAAATACCAAAGCCACTGTTAGCAGGGGCATAGTTTCGGAGATCGATATCACAGTGAGTCGTGTCTCGGAAGCCTAGCTTGACAAAGAATTCATATGCTGGTGCTTCAGCACAGACGGCCAATGGAATGCCTTCAGCCTCGGCCCGCTCCAAGCCTAACTGGACCAGCTTGGAGCCGATTCCCTTACGCTGGCAAGATGGCTTGACACACATGTAGACGATCTCTACATTTGCAAATGAGCATAATTCCGCTGTAAAATCAATTATCGTACCTACCAAATCGATCGATCTCCTCCGTTTCCCGGGAAATCTGTCTGGTCGCATTCATCACCTCTCCAAAAAGACCGGGATTCAACCCATCCGGGGTTGCAGAATAGGAGTCTCCCTTCTCTGCGTCGGCTGATGTATCCTTCGCCGGTTGCTTCCGTGCGAGAACAAAGTAGCCTATAATATCGTCGGAATCGGAATCAACTGCTTTGAAGGACTCCATCGATGGATCGGCATATCCACCCCTGACAGCACTAGTATACATTCGCGTCTGGATTGCATCATTTGGCCAGTCATTAAAGATGAGACGGTTGATACTTAGACTCAGTTTAGCGGAGTGAATAAAACTGGCCAACAGGGGAAGGTCTGATTCTGAAACAGGGGCGATAGTGTAACTTGGAGCTGCCATTGTATTCTTCACAAGGTGAGAAAGTCAAGGGTCAAAGCTTATGTTCTAAAGATGCAGCTTTTCGATGTTGATTCTGGGGATCAAGATTTAAGATTTAAGTATTCATAAGTGGACAGGCAACTGAGTTTTTGCTTTATCGACGACAGGCGCCCTTTAAGCCACCCTATACAAGATAAGACGACAAGGTATTTGTTGCAGGCAGCAAGTGTCTATCTCGGCTTTCCAACGTAGGAGAATAATCATCAATATTCGCGGTCCAAAGATCCTGGGAATCAAAGGTTGCCGTCCGGAGCGGGGTATCTCTGCCTAGTACGTTAATCTTCACCCTTTAAGGGCAAGTCCTCGGTTTCATGATATGGGGACCGCCGTGAATACGAAAACGAGGTGTTTCTTCACCAATTTCCCAATCGAGTAATGGGTGTCCGGGAATGCCGGCAACTGAAGTCCGATTTCAACGACTGCAAAAGCCTGCAGGATCTGATTGCGGTAGTATTATTAGGTAGTGTGGTGGCTGGGTGGAAATTGCGGGGTGAAGCCAGGCCCTAAATACCCTGAAACTAATCCTCGAAGGGCTATGCGCCCGCTGCGATTGCAGGAACGAGCCTGAAATGAAGCATCTCAGCTCCACTTCGGTCAGAGTTACATTCAATTCCATTAGTCTCACCTGGCACTGGAAGCCAACCATTTGCCTGAAATTGTGAGTCTGACACTGTGATCGAGTCAGATTCGCCGCACAGGCTTACTAGCATTTCTGTGGACGCTAATGGAAGGCCTGAAGCAATGCTATAAATGGAGAGGGGTCTCTGCACAAAAATGATGTTGAGCAGAACGAAGATCCTGCTAATTCCTGATAAGTGAATTATCTCTGACCGTCAGCATGAAGCCTAGCGTTTATACACTTCTTGGCCTAGCTGCTGCCAGCCAGGCTTCACCTGCTGAGAAGCGGGCAGGTACCGCATCCGCCTTCAGCTCCAATTCTGCCGGAAACTACAAGTTATCTGCCATCGCTGCACCCGTTCAAGGTGCGGGTAGTCCTGGCTCCGAGTCCACCTGGAAGCTCACGATCGATGATACAAGTTCTGGTCACAAACAGACAATCGTGGGATTTGGCGCTGCTGTGACTGATGCAACCGTGACTTCGTTCAACTCGCTATCCAGCTCGAGTCTGCAGACACTGCTGAACCAGCTTATGACCGGGTCAGGGGCTGACTTCTCTTTGATGCGCCACACCATCGGAGCTTCAGACCTGTCCGGTGATCCAGCATACACCTACGATGACAACGGAGGCTCGGTAGACACATCACTTTCGGGCTTTAACCTTGGCGACCGTGGAAACGCAATGGCTAAGATGTTGGCCAAAATGAAGTCTTTGCAATCCAACCTCAAGATCTTCGGCTCTCCCTGGAGTGCCCCCGGTTGGATGAAGCTGAACGGTGTCATCGACGGCACCACAACGAAAAACAACCTGAATGACGGTTATTTGAGTGGTGGTACCGGAACCTCGGGATATGCCAGTGCGTTCGCGCAGTACTTTGTCAAGTATATCCAGGCCTTCAAGAACCTTGGCGCCCCGATCGACGCAATCACTATCCAAAACGAGCCTCTGAACAGTCAGTCAGGATACCCAACAATGTATGTCTATGCCGACGAGTCCGCACAGCTCATTCAGAACTACATCGGTCCTGCTATCTCCAAAGCCGGCCTCAATACGGACATCTGGGCCTATGATCACAACACCGATGTCCCTAGCTACCCCCAGACGGTCATCAACGGTGCCAGCGAATATGTCGACTCGGTCGCCTGGCACTGCTACGCCAACCCCGTGGACTGGACAGTCCTGACCACCTTCCACAACAGCAACCCATCCGTGAAGCAGTACATGACCGAGTGCTGGACCCCCTCGGGAACGTGGAACCAAGCAGCCGACTTCACCATGGGACCATTGCAGAACTGGGCTGTCGGCGTAACAGCATGGACTCTCGGCACCGATGCTAGTGACGGCCCGCATCTCTCCAGCGGTGGATGCGCTACCTGCCAGGGCTTAGTGACTATCAACAACGGAGCTGTCATTTACCAGCCGGCTTACTACATGATGGCGCAGTTCAGCAAGTTCATGCCCCCGGGCGCTATTGTCTTGAGCGGTACTGGTAGCTACACCTACTCCAATGGTGGAGGTATTCAGTCCGTAGCCTCGCTGAACCCGGATGGAACACGTTCTGTTGTCATTGAGAACACGTTCAGCAACGACGTATATGTGACTCTCACCACTAAGGGTGGCCAGGAGTGGAGTGGTAATATCCCCAGTGAATCGGTCACTACCTGGGTGCTCCCGGCGTCCAGTTAAAAGGGGACATTTTGGGTCAATGAACAGAGGCAACTGTGCTTATAAGACTTTAAGCCCCATATTTCTAGGGAATGACGATCACCATTCGTAATACTACCAGACGTACGCGAACTTTTGATTCTCCCTCCAGAGCTGTCAGCCAATTCCCACCAGTTGAATTATAGGCTTGCCCTACTACATATAATGAAATGTCAGAACTGCTTCTATACTTTAGCATATTGGCCGCCCGATGCCCAACGAATTGCCGCAAAGCACCCCTCTCTTAGGGTTGGCATTGCACGTGATCCCCAGCTCCACTCCCCCGGCCACTTCTTCCTCCTCCTCCTTATCGACTACAGAACAATTACAAAGCAACCAATGTAGATTAATGAGCAACTTTCGAAATAATTTTACGTGTTATGAAGAGAGTATAGTATAGAGATGCAATTGAATAATCTTGCGTCTAATATGCAGGGGTCATTATCATGCTCATCGAAGCCGTAAAAGGCCGAGAGCGTAGTCCCGCTCCCTATGTACAGGAGCATCCCAACCAAAGGGACGGGGAGGGGATATGCAAACAGACAGTACACAAATCACTTTTTGTACCATCGGCTTTGTAGAAACATCAAATCATGAAGGTGAAAGAAGGCAGATTCTTTTTCGCTGAAGTAACAAAGCAGAGGGAGGTATCATTCACAAAACGCCAAGGGTATGCAATGGAAGGAAGGCAATGGGAAGAGACACGATCACTGGGCGGCTGTGGACAACTGGTTGTGCAGTGCCTGAGTGAGAGCCTCCTCCTGGCGTTTGCGCTCCATTTCCATCAGATACTGGGCGTACTTGGAGCGAGGGTTGTGAATACCGCACTCGGTCTTCTGCTGGCCCTTCCAGCGACCGGAGCGTTCGTCCTCGTCGGCAGCGACGGGCTGGGTCGAATGCCAGTCACCGACGCTCTTGTAGCCACGATCGAGGAGTTCGTTGTAGGGAACATTGTTCTCCTTGACGTACTGCTTGACCTGATCAAATGACCAGTTGGCCATGGGATTGATCTTGATCAGGCCAGCCTCATCAACCTCGATGACGTCGAGGTCACCACGCTTGCCACCCTGGCTACGACGACGACCAGTGAGAACGGCGTGGACGTTCAATTCGCGGTAGGCACGCTGTGCGGGCTCGACCTTGGCGACCCAGTCGTAGAGCTGGTCGTCGGCCTCCCAAAGGCGAGAGCCATACTTGGACTCGAATTCCTTGGCGTTGTCAGCACCGGCGGGTTTGTACACATGCACGGTGTTGTTAGGATAGCGCTTCCGGACACGGTCGACTAGGTTCAAAGTCTCATCGAAGTGATGAAGAGTGTCGAGGAAGATGAGGTCGACCATCTGAGGCCGAGGCACCTGGAGCTTAGAGAGCATGTCCAGAGTGACAAGACCCGTCAGGCCAAAGGCAGTAGTCTGGAAAAGGTGGGGGAGAGATGTGATGCACCATTTCAAGATTTCTATAGTATCACGAGTCAGAATTAGATCATTGAAAGCGGGGTTAAACATGGAATGAAACCATAGAGACGACATACCCTGAGGCTCGAGAAATTGCAACTGGCGGTTCAGAAATTGGAGATGGGGCTTAGTGAAAACGATTTCAGGAACATATTCTTCACTAGATGAGCCACCGCTAACATAACCAGACTCGGTCATGTTGTCTCTCGAGTCGATGGCACCCTCGACATCCGAGGGATAGCTGATTGGCATCTTGGCCGGCATGGTGAGGTATGCAATGTTGTATAGGAAGTATAGATGTAGACAAGCGGATGGAATGAATTGTACCACACTGCAGGGATTGGGGACACCAAAGAGAGCTAGAAGATGGAAATTCAGAGATGACAATGGCAAGAATATAAGAAGAACAGGGGCAATCACGACATCATTTCGGATGTTCGTGCCTGGCATCTCATCCGACGGCCTTCCTTTGCCGTCCGTTCTGCCGGAACGCAATCACATCATTCTAAGTTACCGCCTGCTATGTTCGGCGATACTGCTGAAAAATTCGATTCGGGCAGGTTCTGAGGAATCACGCAATATCTGCGCAACTGGTCCATGTGGATCCCCGAACCATATACAAGGCAGCTCAATAGCTCATGCTTCCAGACATATCCGGTTCTGTGGTCTCCCGAATGGGTTTAGTAGAGGTGCCTCGAGATGATAAATCACCCCAAAGGGCGCACCTCCCCTTCCACAAGCATATCCCTATCCCCGTCGCTGACCAACATTGGTCCCGGGGTTAGGTTGGGTCACCCTGCTGTCTAAGCATGATGTTAGCGGTGTTCGAGAAGATCGATCGAAACTGGATTTTACCCCGATCCCTGTAGCTTGATTGACGTCGAAGTGTCATCGGTGGAGTGTAGAGTTGCCCTATACAAGCTCACATCCCCAACGTGCTCCCCGCCCGCATCGAACGGCTATGATGTGATCAGGACTGCTGCTGACCGCGGGGCTCATTCTGCCTAGCGGTGAACGAACTCTTCCCCGGTCACGAGGCGTGACCAAAGTCAGGTGACCGCTATCGTGCACAAGCCACGTGCCGATCACGAACGGGTTTTTGGAGGGGCATTGTGTTCCGTCTCCCGGGCATATCTTGTTTACTCGTACACGATGGATTCTAACGCCTCCCGCCAGCGACCCTCTCTGGGTCAAATGCGTAGCAATTCTTTCATTCAGGATCACCAGCAGTATAAACCGCCCCTCCCGATCAGCCAAAACATCGGTGAAGTGCTGGGAACTCAGCTGGATGAGAGCTTGGCTACCTTGACCAACCCGATTCACCCTGATCCGCAGAGAGTTCAGGACAGTGGTATCATTCACAGCATCTTCCACAATCATGCCAACCCCCTTCCGCAAGGCACTGCGCGCATTGTCGCGACGCTCTTCTATAAATCTTCCAAATCCGCCCACTCCCATTTCCACAACGCCGCGTCATTCAATGCCGCAACCGGCCAGACACTACAGGCACCCAGAGTTCCTGAAGGATCCGCCCCAACGGACGATATGGAGAAGATTCCGCGCGAACCCCCGGCGCCGGAACCTGAACCATTGGACCACCTGTATGGACCGTACGTGTCGCAGCTCTGCTTGACCAACTTCCTCCAAACTCTTGAGCAACTTCCGACACCATACCAGCGCACCAACACTTCACACCGTTGCTTAGATCGCGAGGACCAGCCTCGCGTGGTTGAGGTCACATTTTCCCCGCCGCCGGACCCTAAATACCTCTCCTTCGCAGATCTGCGTAAGCACGAAAGCATTTGGCGCTTCGAGCGAGAGTGGAACGTTGAAGTTGTCCTACAAAATGAGAACGTCTTCCGCCGGCATAAGCGCTTGGCCGTATTTGACATGGATAGCACCTTGATTCAGAACGAGGTGATCGACGAGATCGCCAAGTTTATCGGTGTGGAGAAGGAAGTCTCTGTAGGTGTCCTAGATCCATGTTGACCAAGCTGGCAGCAACTAACGTTTCAGGAAATCACCGCACGTGCCATGAACGGCGAGCTGGACTTCACCGCATCCTTGAAGGAGCGTGTTGGACTTCTCAAGGGAGTCCCCGCAGACGTTTTTGACAAGCTCAAGTCCGTTATTACTATCGCCCCTGGCGCCCGAGAGCTCTGCCGTGCATTGAAGATTTTGGGCTACAAGATAGCCGTCCTGAGTGGAGGATTCCAGCCCTTGGCCGAGTGGCTCGCTGAGCAGCTTGGAATCGACTATGCCGTTGCCAACCACGTAAGTCCCGATGAGAATCATCCCTCAAACAAGCCTCCCTAAGACCTTCTAGCTTGAAATCGACGAAACCACCCAAACCCTCACCGGACGACTAGTCGACTCCAAGCCCATCATCGATGCCGCCCAGAAGCGTGCTCTCCTCACTTCCATTGCGGCCGAGAACAACATCCCCATCACCCAGACACTGGCTGTCGGGGATGGGGCCAATGACCTCCTCATGCTTCACGCAGCAGGCCTGGGCGTCGCCTGGCGCGCCAAGTCCAAGGTCCAGCTTGAAGCTCCGACCCGTCTGAACGGAGAAAGTCTCGTCGACATTCTCCACCTAATCGGTCTGGATAACGAGGATATCATCGAGCTGGCTGCTGCAGGCAAATAAGCGTTCTGAGATGCATTTAGCCTATTTCTCATGTGCGAGTGAAGGTCTGCTCTTTTTAAACAGATGCGCCAAACACAATACCCACTTTTTATGCCTTCGGGCTTTGATATCCAGTCCGTCAGTTGCATTTTTGAACACAGCTCGAGAGTGTTCGACATGCAGTAGCTTTTCACTATCATTTCTCTTTCCCTAGGCCCGGTTTTTGTGGTTCATGATCGGGAAGTTGAGTAGCGTGGAGTCCGTTGGAAATGAGGTGTTCAATACCTTCCCCGGGCGTGCGTCAATTGAAGAGGTGTAGTCATATACTCGGGATGAGTTCTCCTGCCAATAGTATATAGCTTACTGATAAATCGTAGCTGGATAGGAATGAACACAATGGAATTTTTCATGGTATATGACTTTATTCAAAGAGCACACGAGACCATGACCTCGCAATCATTCGATACCCGAATGTACAGAAAACCGTTGATGGTGGTACAAGACACTTCAGTGTCAATGTGTTGAAAGATCAAAATGGAGAGAAAAAAGAAATTTAACCCCAGCCCAAACCAGACCAATGCAAATATCGGCGCCAAAACATGAATTCGAAATGAGGCAATCTGCCAAGTCTATTATTTGTGTTGTGTAACAAAGTCTTAGCGGGTGGCTTCCGCCGTGGCGATGGTCGATTGATCAACAGTACCCTCAGCAGTGCCGGAGCCACTGCGACGCTTCTTCAACACGTTTTCGATGAAAGCTTCGCCGGCTTTGTAACTGCTCCGGACCAGGGGACCCGAGGCGCAGTACAAGAAGCCCATGTCGAGGGCACGCTGACGCCAGGTCTCGAAACGGTCGGGGGTGACGTATTCCTCGACAGCCATGTGGCGCTTCGTAGGACGCATGTATTGGCCGAAAGTGACAACGTCGACATCAACAGCGCGGAGCTGACGGAGGGCATCCCAGAGTTGCTCGTCCGTCTCGCCAAATCCGAGCATGAGAGAGGTCTTGGTAATGAGGCCGGGACGGGCTTCCTTGGCAGCCTTCAGAACGCCAATGGATTGCTGGAAAGTGGCGCGGCGATCGCGAATAAAGGGTGTGAGAGCCTCGACAGTCTCGACGTTGTGGGCGTAGACATCCAACCCAGAACGCGCGACTATCTTGACCATTTCTAAATCACCGCGGTGGTCACCCGTCAGGCACTCTACCAGGACGTTGGGCGCTTTCTGCTTGATTTTGATGACTGTTTCGGCAAAGTGGTGAGCACCGCCATCTGCCAGGTCGTCTCGGTCTACGCTCGTCAGAACAACATATCCGAGACCCCAGCGCGAAATGGCCTCGGCTGTGTTCTCGGGCTCATGAGGGTCCAGCGGGGCGGGAGCACGGTTGGTCTTGACACTGCAGAAGCGGCATCCACGCGTGCAGGTATCGCCCATAAGCATGATGGTAGCCGTCGCAGCTTGCTTATCGCCACCGCCCCAGCAGTCGGAGATATTTGGGCAACGAGCCTCCTCACAAACAGTGCTGAGATTTAATCCACGAAGATCCTTCTTGAGGCGCTGGTAGTTCTTTGAGTCGGGAATGGGTGTCTTGAGCCAAGAGGGTAGGCGAGTCATTTCCTTCTTGCGGCCGGCCGGGCCGACCATGGCGGTCTTCAAGGCATATGCCTCCGAGGCATCAAGCGGCTCTTCCTTGCCGGAGACGAATTCGGAAAACGAGGGACCGGCATTCAACTTATCGCGAAAGGTTGTAGCTCGCCGCCGTGTGGTTCCTGCAGCTGTGTTGGAGGTGGCGGAAGAGGCATCGGTGGTGGCGTACGTTCGGTGGAATGGCGGGATGGTGGATGAGACCGGAGCAACGGTCGCTCTCACAGAGCTCACAGAGCTCACAGAGGAGAAATGCCGTAGGCTTCTTGCTGGTGCGGCCATTGTTGTGTATGTGGATGGGAAGTCACGGTTGGAGGATGGCGGATGAGATAGTAGGTCGAATCAATTTCCGCGGGAAACCTGAGGCAACTAATGACTAATCTGATCGTCCGCGGCAATCACAGGTCCGAGTCGAACGGCACTTTTGATGAGTCTCCACATGATGTTACGGTTCCAATGGTTGCTACGCTGGAAAAGTTATAGTTGAGCAAACTTTATTATGCTTTGCCAGGATAATATCACTCTAATTGTACAGATTCCATGCACCCAAAAAACAGAACTTCCAAAGAGCGATTCGCAATGCAAGGGTATGAAGGTAAACATCAGGAAAAAAACAGGAAAGAAAAGTTCGAGTCAATCGAAAATTGGGAATCATTGATGCTGACAAAAATATTAAAGTCATCCTCTGGACGACTGCAGATAATAGAGGACCAAGGAGATGATGAAGTCGATGTGAAGGTTCAAAGAAACAATGCGTAGAGAATATGGGGTCGTCTGCGGGAGGAGCACTTGTAGGAGAATCAAGGAGAGTGGGTAATCGATTTCAATATCGAGAGAGACGGCGTGTGAACGATATTAGGGCCGTCCTTGGGATGATGAGCGCAGAGAGCAGTAGGTCAAGGAGAGTATGTTGTAGATGTGGACGTGCAAGGAAATAGCGTGTAAAGAAGGTGTAAAGGAAGACTCAATGTTGAACATTACTTTCGAGTACTTGAGTGAGTACCTCGACAGCAGATTTGAGAGTATCATCTGCTCGACCGCAGATGGCGAATAAGAGGTTGTCAATGATGCTTTCAACTTGCCGGCGTAGGTCCATGCTGCGAACACCGAGGGCGCGGTCTTTCATCCGGCCAGGGGACCCGGTAGGTATTTGGATACCGAGCGTGCTATACGCCTTGGCAGGAATGGCATCAACTGTGTAAGGATCGCTGCGTGTCGAGATAGATGGTTTTCGACGGTGAAGCGTAGATAAGGAAACAAGATAATTGCGAGCAATAAGCGCAGCACAGAGACCGTCGAGAAGATTTTCTGCAACTTGAGGAAAAATAGTTCGAAATGGCCGAAGTAGTACTTTTTCATCGTTTCGGCGAAGATAAACTATCACAGGAGACGTCAATCGCAGCATATGGCGAGGGAAGTCTTTGACTGAATGATCAAGTTCACCGAGAGTCCACTCGTGGTCATCGAGAGTCCATTCTTGGTCAAATAGTCGCCGTTTCTCTTCTTTCTCCGAAGGATTTGATGTGTGACCCGAGGAAGCAGTCCTCGGGGATGATGATGCTTTGGGGCTGACACTGCCCGATCGGATTTCCGGTTGGAGTGACCTGTCGCGCTCTCCCTGCGCAGATTCAGGCCTCTCGCATACAACGGTAGACGTGACACTGTCCGAGGTCAATGACCCCGGATCTGTGTAAGCATCGTCATCTTTGCTGTCAGAATAGCTATCCATGGAGTAGCCGGATTCGCGGGTACCATAGCCGCTGTCAGACATGTCAAGCGGTGTGTCTGGGCTGAAAGCAGACACCTCTTCCTGTCGTTGATCAGGCGTCATTGGAAGAGGGTGAGGTAACAATGATGGAAGAGGTGGTGGTGGTGGGATGGGTGTAGCCGTAGACGGAGGCATGGAGGGCGATGACTGCCGCGTTACTTCAACAAGCTTAGGCTTTGAAGCAACCGCGAAACGCTGCAGTTGCACGTGAGCATGGTTGGTCTTAGATCCAACCCAAGTTGAAGAACTTACCACAGGCTCCTCCAAGGCCTTGGACCCAGGAATGAAATCCAATTTTGGCATTGGCGGATCTGTTTCAACAATCTGGAATTTGCGACGATTGAATTCTTTGGGTGCCTGGTCTTTATCTTCCCCAGCTTCAAATGGTACGCCCTGAAGCCATGTCTGACAATACGAGAAGTTGGTGGGGACCCAACTCGCTTCGCTTGAGACAGTGGCCGTCCGCGGCCGTTGAGGTCTCGGAGAGGTGCCTGGGACGACTGCTTTGGCACTGAGCACGGACTGTGGTGATGCGATGGAGCTCTTCGCGCTCTTGAGAGTACTGGTAGAGGCAGTGGGCGGTTTGTCATGATGAAGACTGGCTTTCTCACATTGTCGAATGAGATTGGAGTGAGCTTCGTGAACATTTGTCACGTCCGTCCTTCGCCTCTCTTCCAATGCTCGTGTCCAACCAGGCGGACGGTAGGCTTTGTAATGGATTTTTTCCTCCATTTCGAATGGCAGCGTAGGCTCCCCCAGTAGCCCCTGCTCTGGTTCTTTCATGAGCTCCTCCATAGGTTCGTCTAAAGTGTCATCGACGAGCTGTCCAACAGGTCCTTGTACCGCATCCTCGACAGACACTGAAATAGGCTCATTCACGGGCTCGCTGGCACGCTGCTCGGGAAGCTCCTGTGTCGGGGTGTTCTCATCACTGTTGGTGTCGCTCTTGCATTCAAAGTACGATGAAGAGTCCATGCTCGCACTGGCGGGTCGCGAATCTGAGATCGGGGGACTCGGAAGTAGACCAAATGCTGACATATTGGCGACGGTCAAGTTCTGATCTGATCGCCATGTTCGTAACCTACGACCAGCGGGCGGAGGAGGGTCTTTCAAGAATTTGGGAAATGAACCATCACATGAAGCGGTCGCTGGCGATGCTCCCGTAGACGCCGGAGATTTCGGTAGAACTAGCTGGAAAGGCTCTTTCATTCTGCGCACGGAACGAAAAGGTGAGATACAGACGGGGCTGCGAGTAGCGGGCCGCCTTGTTAAAGTTGTAGTATACTCCTGCTCTGGTCGGGCGAGAGCCGAGGAGGGCAAGAATGACAAAGAGCTCGGAAATTGCCTGCTCCTGTTCCGGGGCTGATATGTGGGCGACCATCGGCGTGGCGATGGCATGCGGTCCTCAGTAGCCATAGTGTCGTGGCTCAACGCCGACGAACGAGAGCTCTGATTTTTGATATGTGTTTCGATTCGAGCCGGAAAACATGCGTTAGTCGGCATTGTAGAAGCGGCGCAGTCCATGGTGGACATAGCGCGTTATTGGGGAGAATCTCAATCCTAGGCCCGGTTTGAATGACGACGGGGAAAAAAGCAATGAGGATGTAGCACAAGCGCCGGATGAGAACGAAATGCAGCAGGAACCGGACCAAAACAAAGCAACCTTTGCCTATGCAGGGGCTCAACTCTTCCTTATACAACCAGAGCGCACAGGGTTTCCAAGTGGGATCCAGGTCACCGGGGCAGAGAACATCCCTTGTCAAGGAAGAAGACTCCTGCCATGAAGAAACCCGGGTATGTAGCGTGGGAACCTCGCCCCTTCAAGGTGTTTTTACGTTTCCTTAGGCACGAACTGATCTCAGCTGGTACCAGGCACGGGCCAACATAATAATAAGGAGAATGGAGCTCGCGTCGTCCTTGCATTCCGCGAGATGGGGTGAGATCCCGGACAGTGAGGGTGACGATTGGCCCTAGATCCGGCAATCCAAGCAGACGCAGGCCGTCAACGTGGAAGGGACCGTCGGCCTGTCGCGCCGTAGCGTCATAGTTCACTGTGGATGGAACATTGAGTGGACTCGCGGAATGAGACAACTGGGATGGGGCGAGGGTGAACAGGGCAATCATGGCGATCCGAACGAATCATAGGGACGGAAACCCTTGAGAAGGGCAACGAGATCGTCGGAAGGGTGTACGTGAGTGGATCTTCATTGGCGTTGTGTCTCGTTGCAACAGCAATAATCGACGATGAGTCTCTCTTCTCGTACGGGGGGATGCCATCCCTTGCATCCGTCTAGATCATGCCTGGCGCTTCGCCTGAAACGTGACTATATAATCCAAATGCTCCGCCATGGCTGAAGGAATCTGTCACTCTATCAATTCATGGTGAATGACGTGGATTGGGCTCATTGTTTAAACCTCGTTCATGTTGTATAGATAATGCGGATTCCACCTGATCGGGGTCATCGGGATCTGCTTGGACAGGTCGAACGGAGTGCCTTTTAACTTGAAACTGGGTTCGCGTAGTGGTTTGATCTGTCATTTCTGGACGTGCTCTGTAAGATTTTAAGATTAAAGTCCAGAATCAAAGTGCCCGATCCAAACCTCGTAGAGTTTGTCACTTGTCACATTGCACGATGCTGCGCATTTCCTGGTAGACGGGGCGAGCCCGCCTGCAAACACTGCAAACACAATCCTTATCGACTTTATCACCGGAAAGGAAAAAAAATTGGGAGCTTGGGCTCCATTCTTCTTAGTCGCATAACTTGACTTGCAGGCCCCAGGATGCTCTCCGAGTCGTTCGTCGCGGCTACCCTGGCCTCCGCTAAAACTGCCAGCGCCACTCTGCGCGATGTCGGCATTTGCGTGCAGGAATACCTGCCCTCCCCCCAATTGCGATCAACTTTGAAGAAGAGCTCCAGCAACCCCAATTGTCTTGCCGTGAGCCCGTCGCATATCTTCGCAGCCCAGGCGGAGAAGGCGGTGGTGCATGTGTATAGTAGGGAGAAAGGAAATCAAGAGGCTCTGGTGCCGTTCCCGCAGCGCATCCACAGCATTGCAGTGGCCGGAGGCAAGTACGGCGATGTGCTGGTTCTGGGAACCGAGGGTGGTGGACTGATCCTGTGGGAGGTATGACTCGTTGACAAGGAAATTGTCGATGTATCACTCTGCTAACTCGCTTCTATAGACTTGTACCGGCCGCGTTGTGGCCACCACCGCCTCCCATCTTCAGCCCGTTACTTCTCTCACCGTCGACCCCACCTCCAATTTCATCCTCTCTGGCTCTTCCGACGCCAGTATACACGTCTGGTCCTTGTCATCCATTCTATCTTTCTCACGACCCGCCCCAAGCGGGGACCGTCAGCCCCCAAATGCCCCGATTCGCACTTTCTCGAATCACCGCGCCGCTATCACATCTCTCGCTTTCGGGCACAGTAATGGACGGCACAATATCGTCGTTTCAACGGCGAAAGATAATACAGCGATTGCGTGGGACTACCAGACTGGACGTGTCATGCGAACCTTCCTTCTTCCTTTCTCCGCCACTTGTGTAGCATTAGACCCAGTTGACCGTGCTTTCTACGTGGGTTACGAGGATGGAAGTGTCCAGTCAGTTGGTTTTTACCGCAGTGAATCCGTGCAAAATCCGCTCCATGATCCCTCTCTCCAATCGACCCCGGCGCAGGCATCTTCCGAAGACCGATGGCTCCCACCTTCGGCCGAGTCAGGCACCGTCAGGGCCGTTTCCCTGTCGTACGACGGGACAACATTACTTTCTGCACATGAAAATGGAAAGGTTCTATCGTGGAATATTGCGCGACGCAAGTTTGCGACCACAGTTGCCGACTATACACACCCTGTGACCAATTTGGTTGTGCTGCCTCCTAGCGGACTTCCCACAACACAACAATTGAAGCGCATTTCGCACACCGTGGTCAAACCTCGCCATGACAATGCGTTTGCCGATCCGGCTCACGCCCCCGGCGCCGTACCAGTGGACTACGTGTTTCACACACACTTGGTTGCTCCGTCGCAACCGCGCCCTCGCACGACAGCTGAATTCACCCAAGCACTCACACACACCTCCTTCCCCGAATCTATGATTGAAGAAGGCCTTGCAGAATTAGCGGCACTCCGTCAAGGTGGTGGGGCGCAGGTCTCCCACGTTACCTCCGCAACTCCAGCCCTTGCCGATGATTCGGATGCAGCCGCCCGAGACAATCACGTCACAGAATTACAAGCCGAAATCGCCATGTTGAAGAAGAAGGATGCGGCTAATGATACAGCTCGTCACGCTACCGCCGATGAAGTTGTTCAATTGCGCTCTGATTTGGCCCAGCTGCAAGATTACATCAACGAAATGCACGGGAAACTGGAAGCAGGTCAGCATGCCAAGGTGCAGCGCCATGCAAGGAAAGAGGAGCAGGAAGCGAAGAGACGTGAAGCGTGGTTCGCTGCTGAGAAGAAGGGGCGCAACGGCGACAAGGTCATGCAGAAGATGGAGATCGATGATGGTCTGCTCACTGGCGAGTCTGATGACCAGGGAGATGAGTAGAGTATCAAAAAGTCATGCATTTTGGGTTTCCTACATTCTGGACCGGCGCTATTGGGTCTCTGTCTATATGCTCTAGGGCAATTAAGCCTCTTCTTGATGAATACCAATCTGAATGAATTTTGAAGGTGATTCCGATTCCTGAGCTTCTTGTCATGCATTTATAGTCCGACTGTAATTTAGAGAACATCTATAGAGATACCTTCCCAGTCCTTTGCTTTGCTTTTTCCCGTCGATCTTGTCTAAAACACCATGCAAAGTCGACCCTTCAAGTCCTTCCTCTGATAATGCTCAAACATCTCATTGATCTGCTCCACGCCATAAGTCTTCTCGATATGAGCTCTGCACTGATTGTCGGCATGCAGATTGATCATATCCTGACTCTGCTTTGGCGTACAGATCAATCGTCCCCTTACCGTCTGCTCCTTAAAGCTCAATGCAAACGGATCGACTTCCAGCATCGTGTCCGATGGCAAACCAACATCAACCAATACTCCGCCTTTACGCAAAAACTGCTGCGAGAATCGGATGAGGTGACGCGCCTCAGCATTGATAACCACACGGTCCACACCGGCATTAGTCTCATAAAATGAAGACTGCAATTCCTCAATCACTCGCTTCTGTGCATCCTCGGAATCAATCACGAACGTCTTATCGGGTCGGAGATGTTCCGGAACCGACAGAGCCGTCTCGATACCTTCCTTCCGATTATCAATCGCAATGACATTAGCACCTAGCGCCTTTGCATATTGCACGCCCAGGTGGCCCAGTCCACCGATCCCAACCATCGCCAACCACTGACCCTTCTTGACACCAGAGGCAAGAAGCGCACCGTAAACGGTAGCACCGGCGCAGAACAGCGGTGCAGCTTCATCCCACGGGATCGACTCGGGAATCTTCGACACCACCCGGGCGTCGGCCTTCATATACTCCGCGAATCCACCGTTGATCGTCAAGCCGAGCATACCAACCAGCTTCTCACAAAGCTGTTCCCCCTGATGCTTGCACGCGTTACATTCTCCGCAGAATGCATATGTATTAATTGACCCGACACGATCACCGACGTGGATATTTGATTTCTCTGCATCCGATCCAACTTTGACGACTGTTCCGGCCGGTTCATGGGATCCGACGAGACCGGGCTTGGCGCCTGCGGATTCGTAGACGCCTTGCATTACTTGGAGATCTGTGTGGCAGTAACCAGCCGCGGCAATTTTGACGAGGATATCATTTGGACCGAGGTCGGATGGGACATCAATGTCGCGGACCTCGTAGCCTTTGTTGAAGTCTTTGACGACGGCTGCCTTCATGGTTTTGGGAATTTGGTCTGACATGATTGGATGTATGATATGGAGACTGATAATACTAGGGTTCGATGGAAGGACCTTGGTGGAATTCGGATCCTACATTAAATATGTTCTATGGGACTTGGAAGCTATGGCAGAGCAGTAGCTGCATGATTGATATTGGACGTCATCTCGCAGCAGAAAAATTCTTGTTCTGAGACGGAGTGCCGAGATAATCACCCCAACAAAAGGGAGTAAATTGTTCGTTTTCGTTCGAATTGCCAAAAGCCAATGCTGTCGAATGCTGAGAGAGATGCTACTAGTCAATTGGTTGATGGGAGCTTAATCACCAAGTATGACGCCATCATTCGGTCAGATATACCTTTGTCGCGCATTACATGAAGCACTCTGATGATCGATTAACTTGTTTTTAGAAGCGGGAATCTTGGATTTTGATTAATTCTAGAATAGTGCGAAGGTCTGCAATGTAATCTATGTTCTATGTTGCATTTCATTTCTTGCTGGGTCAGTGCAACCTACTCTTATCAATCTCAAAATTGGATGATCTGTAGGACTTGGAAATCTGGAGATCTCCAAGCTCATAAAACCATTCCATCGTCCAATCTTCTCACGTCGTGTTATTTGGGCCAACAATTGGGTTTTGCCGGTCTTTTGATTCAGTGGCCATTTTGGGCCTGGCGATCCTTGGGTGAACAAAACCTGTTCTATTCAGCTAAACGACGCTTCGATTCAGGATGCTCTAGCCAGGAACGGTCCGATTATGGAAATTATCAATAGCTGCGTGAAGCTTCTGCCAGTTCCACTTGCACACACGGGGCTCCCAAGTGCGGACAAACATATGTCTCCATTCCACACACAACCTTCATCATACGCCCCACTATTGAGCACGTTCTGTAATTCGACATGCTATCCATGGATCTCTTTGAGGCACTGTCCTTTGGTTGATGTTTGACTGGCCACTTACCCCAGCTCATAAGCCACCCCCGAAGCCCCACGTTTGTCCAGACGCGCCGCAAATGGCGAGGATGGCAAATTGCAGCACGAATCGCCACGTCAAGTCCCTTTTATAAGTACTCTTGTCTTCCCATATGAATATATGAGAATGGACGAAATTAAATTAACTCAAGGTTGAGAGCGCCCTTGAGTGAATTAAATCAAATACAATCAGCTTATACCCTGTTGTAGTTCGCCTACTACTCAATCCCCGGCCGAGATGTTTAATTCCTACAGTAGTTCTTCCTACTACTACAGCTCCACAACCAACACAAACGATGGAAGCACCACAACCGGACACCGACATGCAACAACTTCATATACCGACACAGACGGAAGTACCGTTGTCCGCACAGCAACCCAGGACCTCGGCCAACCTGCCGTTGTTGAAGAGCGCCGCTATGACCGCACAGGGCAGGAACAACTCCAAATAAAACATCCTGATTATGGAACATCAGCAGGTGGTGTGAGGCGCATCACTGATCTCGACGAAGACCCTTCAGGTCTGGATACCCTGAATGCATATGGTGGGCCTGCGGAGCTTATAGATGAAGCTACCTCGTATGATCGGAATACGAATCCGTTTGGGACGACAGTCATCGGTCGAGATTCCGGGGCTTATGATGAGCATATGGATTACGACACTGCCGGTGGAGCCAGCCATCATCGGAAAGTGAGGGATGCGGGAGGACGAATGTTCAAGCGAGATCTTGATATCGATGGTACGGTGGCAAGGGAGCATCGCGAATACGAAAATCCAAACACTGGAGTCAGGCTAGTGAGAAATGAGGATGTTGATGTCTCGGATGTGGTTTAGAGGTATCAAATTTGAAAATGCTTTGAGCTAGAAATTAAGAATGTGAATATTGAATGAGCAGCACGCAATGAGCTTCATGATGTAGGTGTCGTGTAGATGTCCAGATAAATCCGAAAATATGTTGAAAGGAAAACACTCTAGGGTAGACGAAGACGTCCCTCCGACCAACGATTGCGGCCCTTCTCCCACCAGCTTGGAATCTCATATGCCCAATGGCACAGCATTCCGGCAATGAAACCAACGGCATCATTCTTGAACCCGACCAGAAGTCCGACCGTAATCATCATGACCGTCCAGCGACGCTTGCGCTCTTCATCTGTAAGCACAGGACCAAGATGTTGGCCAGTAGACCCAAGAGTACTTTCAGCCTGGTCCAGATCCCGAGCGCCAGTGGTGTTGAGACTCTCACCGACCCCGACCAATTCCAGACCCGCTGCAACGACCATGACACCCAAGAAGGCAGCAGGGAAGCGCTTCAGAAGATCAACCAGAGTTTCGCCAAAGAGCAAGCCGATGATGAGCTTCAACACGCCGAGGAAAACAACACTGGCGCCTGAGCGCGCACCAAAACGGTATTGAGCTGCGAGACCACCAGATCCGTGGCAGACAGGCATGGCACCAAACCAGCAGCCGAGAAGATTCATAGCTGCCACACTAAGGCCGATGTGTGTGATCGACGGAGCTCGCACATTCGGCAGCAGATCATGGGACAAGTGCACGACAGCTACAATCGAGTTGAGAGTCGTCAGAGGGATCTGACCAACACCAGCATCCAAGGCACCGACTTGCCACTGATGAGGAGTTGGGATCACAATGTATGGATGCCAGATTTCGAACCCGGGCATGTGGCCAGCCAGCGCGGTACGAATGATGGCAAACACGAGGCCCACTGCAAACAGTGCCAATGCATATGGTACTTTTCGATAAACGTTGGTGACGATCAAGGCGAGAAATGCAGCAATAGCCCAGATGCGATTATCGGCCCATGATGGGCTGATCCAGCCCAACGGCTTGAGCATACTGCCACAGGCTGAAATGACCAGTGACAGACCTGCACCGACCTGGATACCCTTAATCACAGGGACGGGGATCGCATTTGCAAACCAGCGAAGGAGACCAGTGACACTGAAAAGCAAGATACAAGCACCGACAAAAATACCTGCTGCCGCGATCGACCCGTTCGAGAAATTGCGGGCAATAGCTACAGCTGCAATCGCCTTCATAGGCTGAACCGGCAGTGGTATTCCAAAGAAAAGACCCGTTAAAATATTATAAACCCCAGAGAACATCAAAGTACTCGCCAGCGATACCGTGCCATTCACCGCGAGTGCAATAGCGATGGGCAGAAAGGTACCCAGGTCGCCCAAAGAGCCTGAGATTTCAGAAACATAGTGGCGCTTGAAGGTTCGCAGATTATGCGCCGAGATCTCTCGCAGAGTCTGGGCGGTCATGATGCGATATACTAAATCTCAAACCTCAGAAAGTTGAGGAAGGTGAGTAGACTAAGGAAGGTGTGGGGTGTGAGTGAGCTTCTCCAAGATCGGCGGGTTCCGCCTTGCCCCGCATTGACACCGTGCTGCCAACCCGCTTTGTAACTGGACGTTCATGCTGTGCAACTGATACATTTTACGGTGAGTCCAACGCTGCCAAAATGTACCTTGTGTAGTACTGCATACTCTGAAGTCTATCAAAGTATATGCATGGGATGCCCGCGAGATTCTAGGATAATCTTCAGTGTGACATCCCGTGAATCCCTTGTTTGGTAAAATGCTTGCTTATACCGAGCGGCGGGTGGCTTCTGTTGGATTTCGTTTGGCTCAGAACTCTCTAGAATTGTTGGATGTTGCGAATGTCGTAATAAGCAGTCCCGGAAATGGATCATCATGCGGATGATGATGATGTCTAAGTCTCGGATGACAGATTCTAGGCCTCCAATAGTCGATGATAAGATTAATCAATTAAAGTCCATAGACTGCAAAGACCGACCTAGGCGAGATGATTGGACCACTTGAGCTCGTGGAGGTCCGCAAGACAAAAATAGTATAGTGCAGGAAAACATGGACTTTCCGAATTCAAATACGGGAATACGAAGCATGATGATTATGGGTCTATCTATGCCGAAGAATAGGCAACGAAATAAATCTCATTAGACAATCGATGGGTAAGTTTGGGTGCCGGATATCCCTGGTTCGAGCAATCCTGGTCCATCCGGGATGTCCTCGAAACCCAAATCTCGCAAGTTCCTTCAAGGGATGACTTGCAATCTGCAATTTGCAATCTTTCGACATTTCGTACATATGGAAGAACATAATCGCCTGAATCATGACATAAGAATCAACTTATCTACGCCTCTTCCTCAGCATGCGCCCTTTACTCCTAGTACCGCTAGGATTTGGCGCTCTTGTGTGCGCAAACACACTCACACTCTCCATCCCAACCTCGAGCCCATCTAAAGCCGTCGCTGCCCCGGCAGACTTTTTTAGTTTTGGGTTCGAATCAGCATTTCTGCCTAAATACAACAATGATTTCTCAGAAAATATCGTCAACTCCATAGGTTCTCGCATGAGCAAGCCGCTCATCATCCGAGTCGGCGGCACCAGCGGGGACCTCGTCCGCATCAAGGAGGATCTCACTGTGGCTACCCACTGCTTTGCTGGGCCGGGATGTCCGGACAACAGCAAGGACAGCTTTGACATCGGACCAAGCTATTTTGATGGATTCAAGCGATTTCAAAACGCGACCATGACTTTTCAAGCACCGATGGGCCCCAATATAGACATGCGGCATACAATGGCCTACGTCAAGAATGCGTGGAATGCACTCGGGCAGAACCGCGTCGCGGGAATCGCGCTCGGGAATGAGCCGGGCTTCTATAACTGGACAGCAGAACTGTATGTGACTCGTGCATTAGAGGTCGAGGATGCAATCACGGAAGCATTCAACCTGAGCGGCGATGCCGCAGCTATATTTGAATTGGGCGATATTTCCGACCATGCCTCGTCTTCAAACATCCCTTTTGGCCTGTGAGTCTTCTTTCATTGCCCATTTTTGACCGTCTCGTTATCTGACTCTCATTGTAGAGATGCTATTTTCAAGAATGGCCTTAACAAGAATGGCCAGGGGAAGTTTGCAGCCGAGCATTTCTACACCATCAATCGAGAACATTCCTACTCCGTAGAGACGTTGCAAGGTATGAGTATCAGTCTCTCTTATTAGTGAGGTAGACTGACAGACCCCAGACACACTGATGAACCACGCTGTCATCCAATCGCGACTTTCCTCCTACCAACCAAGCATAGATTACGTCGAAAAGAATGACCCAGAAACAGCCTTTGTCCTGTCAGAGGTCGGATCAACTCTCCGTGCCGTCCCCATCGACTTCGCTGGCGGCTTCGGTGCCGCCATCTGGGCCGTGGACTTTCACCTCGCGGCCATGTGCCGCGGTATAAAACGGGTAACGAATACTCAACGTCCCGAAGCTACACATGCCTTTTGGGTTCCCGACGATACAGGGCCGGCCACGAAACGTCCAATCGTGCAGGGTATCTTCCCATCTGCGGCATTTATTGTCGACTTTGTCGGATCGTCCAATCTGGGCAAAGCAAGCGAAATTGGCTTGTCGGACCAAGATCATTTCACGGCTTATGTGATGCATGGGCTAAACTCCGGTCTTGCGGAACGAGTTGCACTGGTGAACATGAAAGAGTGGAATGAGAATTCCAACTCTGTGAGAGGGAGTGCGACCGTCACGCTTGATGTTGGTGAAAATGTGACCTCTGCGACCATGCGGCGAATGCACGCAGATAGTGGATCTACAGCCGTGGGATATGATTGGGGCGGCCCGAATAATAATGTATCCTACGCAGGAGAGCAGTGGACATATGCCATAGACCTAGGCAAAGGGCATTACACAAACGGTTTCTTGATCGAGGAACTTGTGAGTGTAAGTGGTGGTAAGATTGAGGTGACCGTGCCTGACACGGAGGCGGTCCTTGTGTACTTGAAGTGAGTATCTTCCTGGCATCCTACATACATCCAGTTCTGACTTTACTTTGCACAAGATATGGTTCCAAAGAAGAGTCTAATTTGATGACGACTTCATCCAAGAAGAACGGTGGTGTTCGTGGTAAGAGTAGAAATGTATCATTGTTGATCATTGTTGCATTTCTCGGCAGCGGCTTTCATAGATTTATATAACGCAAACATGCCACCATTCTCATGAAAAGTTTTCTGTAGAATCACCAATCTAAGAGACACTGTAAGCCCGAGAGACATCTCTCCTGCGCAGTGACCGCCCAAAGGATGCGGGCTGTGCAGCATGCTGATCATCGCCAGATCGGATCCCTGCTCACTTTCTGAATGAGACCAGTCTAAGTTAATGAGAAGTGGGAAGGAGTCTAGTCACCCGATCAAAAATACATCCAAGCGAGGAAGCGCTGTTGGATCATCCCTAATGCTTTGGGTTCATGCCTCAGACCGTCTCTACCATACTTGCTCTCTTGGTCTTGGCGACAAAACTAGATGCCTGGTTTCACTTGATAAGGTGCATGATTTGCCTTTCAAACCAACTTCGTCTTCTAAAAGCTTTAATTCCAACATGTTACTAAGGAGACATTATGTTGAACCGCGATAATAGTTCCACAAGCTATCCCAGAGAATACCAAGTCAAAGACGCAAACAAATTTCCTGAGCTTTAACGGATAGTAAAGCCTCCATCAACTCGGATGTCAGCACCATTGATCATGCCGCTGGAGTCCTAAAGGAAAGAATGAGCAGATGACATCACAATAGACGAAAATGAAATACCTGACAAAGGAATAGTACGGAATCAGCAACTTCCTCGGGAAGCGCAAACTTCCCCGTCGGGATGTTTTTAAGGAAAGCCTCCCTTACAGAGTCTTCTCCCCAAGCTTTCTGACCCAGAGCCGTCCATGCTACAGTAGGCGAGACAGTGTTGGAAGTGATACCACGACCTCCCCATTCCGAAGCCATACTGCGTGTCAAACCCTGGAGTGCAGCCTTAGAAGCACAGTACGCACCATGACGATGCAGTGCTACGTGCGCCGCCTGCGACGAGATGCTGACGATTCTTCCTGGCGGCGGAGGACTAGGCGAAGATACCGCAGCCTTCGAGGCAGCGAAGTAGAGACGTGCAAAAGCCTGGGAGCAAAGCATCGGCCCGAATACATTGGTCGTCAAATGCTTCATGGTCTCCTCCGGAGGGGTGATCTCCATATCACTCAGAGACACATACCCAGCGGTGTTGATGAGGATGCTTGGAAACGCCCTCTCATTCACAGGTGAGGAATCAGGAGAGACCATGTCCTGTTCAAGACTTGAAAAAGCTGACTGAACAGAGTCCGGGGATGTGATATCGCATTCATATGTTCGGATGTCGTTGATATCAGAGCCTCCACCGTAACCCTGCTCAAGTAGCTCATCTCGTCGAGCGGCCTCAAAAGGAGCATACAAAATCGCAACACGAGCACCTTGCTGTTGCAGTTTCTTGCCGATGCTTGAGCCAAGTCCACCTAGCGTATGATCGAAGTTAACTCTGGTTTCCCCAGGTTTCGGTGGCTATCACTTCTCATCCCTACCTAGACCTCCGGGGAGGATCGCTAGTCTGCGAGCAAAGGCCATTGTCTCGGTAAATCACTAGATATGGACAGTCGCAATGTCGAAAAGTTGAATGCGCAAGGGGATATTTCGAGCAACAACAGTGTCAGCACAGGGCCAGACCCAAGGCCCCTCAATTCGAGGGTGACATGCGCCCGCTTTAGGCAAGGATCGGTGTTCTCGCCGGGGTAGCTGGCGTCTGACGTCAAGCATCTCCACCTATCTTATTCACTAGGGTAGGAAAGAGAGGATGGTAGTGAATCACTTTTATTCATTTCAGATGTAAGCGTTTTTCTCTTTTCTGGACTGCTGTGGCTTGCTGTGGCGTGATGAGCCTATAGATAGTGCAAGCCATGTGGTCAATTGAATTTGCACCCGCTCAACATCAGCATAGGTGAGAGCTCATACACTCTGAACATGTCAAACCCCGTTTGATAGATGTAACAAGAACATAACACGAAAAACAATGGGCAAGACCCGTAATGGCCATGAGCTATGGCCTTGACGAGTCGGTTTTGTCCAATCTTTGCATTCTTGACGGAAAGCTTTGCGCTTGCACTGACATGCAGAGTTGCCCCTAATCGGTCTATTCTGGCAGACCATAGGAAAGCCCTTGAATTTAAGTTTCAAGGAAGACTAGAAACAGAGGTATTGGTTGACTTCGGAGCAACAGCAGCGGTGCGTTCACGCGAAAAGAGTGACGCCTTTCGATGACTACAGGCAGGATTATACGGCCAGCAGAAGTTCATCTGCCCAGCCAAGCAAAACCATTATGGGGAAGATCTACCGAGGATACGAGACATCGAATAGGAAGAAAGAGGCACATGCAGTTGATTCTCCCGTCGGGGAAGACCGAAGCTTCGACTGATCAGGGTTAGGCTCAGGTTCCCCAATCTAAGGTTACTTTCTCTGAGTCGTTAGTTTGAAAGCTTGAAAGCATCAAATCATGCAGAAGATTATGCAAGGCGGGCCTGATCCGTAAACCTCGAGTCCGTGTTTTTTGGGGCTTACATCCAATTGCCGATTGGTAACGGGGAATGCCGGTTTCTGGGCTAAGGGGAAGGCCTCACTATCACCTACATGTCGTTCTCAGATGCCGCGACCTCGGTAGAACGAGATCGCGACATGAAATCGTCGCAAATACTACGTCTACATCTACAACTACAGACTACAGTCCGCAATTCCTTGCCTAGCCTACCGAGTCTTGAATCGCATCAATCCAGGGGTATAACGAGGACATGACGTAGACTCGAGGGGCCAAGACATCCATCCTGTGGGAGACCCTCAGCGCAGAACCCGGAGCGACGGGGTTGGGGTGTCGTTCACGGGATTCTTTGGCACGATTGGGTGACGTGCAGGGTTTGATGGCCTTCCAGCAATATCGAAAGACCAGCATGCGCCCCAAGGACTCACCACAGGATGGGATCAAGCTTTCAGGAGCTATTTTCAAGGATCAGACCAGCTGACTGGCAGGAAATCGCGGACCTATACAAGGGAAACGGTCAGTGGTGTCCGCACACGGACAAAATCCAAAAAGCGAGACACCGAGCACGGTGGAGGGAATAAAGCAAGCATGTCCTTTCGCTGGTATTGTCCAGATCAAGTTCTAACGGTAATTCTCAGAACGAGGTTCACTTTGCAGCGAAGCCTCGAACACCCGTCATGCGCGCTTTCCGAAAGAAGTATACTTACCCGCTCCCCAATTGGGGAACTGAGTACCCGCATCATCACGTAGCTATAAACGTTGGCTCGAGATCTCTGTCGAGCCAAAATCCCCCAAACCCACCTCTTCTTAAACTGCGTTCGCTTCCGCAGACATTTCAATCTTCTCCTGCGGCTGGAACGAGGCATCGGTTTCAGAAGCCGAATCGGTAATCTTTAGATGCCCGAACCAATCACTCGAGGACTTGCGCCACCACTCTGCGAGCGCAATGATCGTGACACCACCCATGATGACAATGGCGTAGTTGAACAAGCTGGAGTCTTTGTCGATCGAACTGTCCGAGTACTCTGGAGCACAGAGCACCGAAAATATGAACCCGTTCCAGATGAAAGTAACAACAGCTGCCACGACACCAAATTTCCCCATATCCCAGAAACCGGCACGGAAAGTCTTGCGCGTGATAAACGCACGACCAATGCCGACAAGGCCGTAGGCTGCGATGGAGCCTGCAGCCGACGTTGAGATCAGACTGTAAAAGGCCACCTGAGATGGCAGCTGTGTGCAAAGAAGAAGTGCCGCAATGACCGAGATGAAAATGACCGCGTTATGGGGCTGCTTCGACTTTGAGACGCGCGAGAGAACATCACTGAACGGGAATACACCATCGCGAGCCACGGCAAAGACAAGCCGAGATACTGCCACTAGCGAAATCGAGGTGTTGAGAATAGCGCCAATCATGGAGATAATCGTCATGACAACGTGCGCACGAGGTCCCAGGGCCATGGCATACATGTTGATGAAGGGCTGAGGAGCACTCGTGTTGTAGAAGGTCTCGATCGGCGGCATGCAGAACAGGAATAGGATAATGATCGGGAACCCGCACAGGGCGGAAGCAACAGTCGCCCAGAAAACACCCTTGGCAGCAGCCTTCTTGGCAGAGACAGTCTCTTCCGCGACGTGACCCGAAGCATCCTGACCCACGAGACAGCTGCCAACCAAGAACCATGACAAGACCCAGTTGAGGCCAGGGCTCGTACCGCCACCGTTATATGTTGATGTGAAGACGAACTCAGCCGATTGGAATCCGTATGTCTTGGACACACCGATAGGGAGCCAGATGAAGTTGAGAAGCATGTCGATGATGATGACAATGACACCAGCACGAAACACCCAAGAGTACCATCGCGACGGAAGGAAATTCAGCGAAGTTGCAATACCAAGGAATACCAGCGAGAACGCCCAAGCGATAGCACGCGCCTTGACATCCGAGGTGGTAATAGGGAAGGATGTGTCCGGGTTAAACACAACGATCTCCGAGATGAGGTAATTTGCAACACCGAACGAGTCACTGGCAAGGAAGGCTGTCCAAGCAACAAGTGTCCAAGCAGCAACCAGAAACGAGACAAAGCGACCGACCCGTCCACCGCCCCATGATCGGAAAGCCCAGTAGTAGATTGACCCCGCAGCCGGGTACGCAGAACAAGCTTCAGCGAGACAAGCAGCGGTAATGATGGACAAGACACTGCCGGAGACCCAAGAGCTCCACCTGTAAGAATGGTTAAAATGGAAATCGTCGTCAGGCCAGACGTGTGCACTTACATAGCAGCGGGTCCACCACCACTCAATGCGATGTAGAACAGCACGCGAATTCCACCAACGCAGTAGAGCGCGGAGAATGAGCAGGCGAAATTATCGAACGAGCCCCATCCACGTTGTAGAACAGATTTGTATCCAAGCTTCAGCAGATCACGGTCATCCTCGTTCATGAAAGACGAAGCATCATCTCTGTGGCTCGGCATGCCTTGGTCGTTCTTGGCTACATCCGCGGCAGCAGCTGCGGCAACGGTATCGGCGGACATCGCGGGATTGGATTCTTTGACCTTCAACGCGAGAAGTCCGAGTTAATACAGAATTGTCATAAACGGGGAAACGATTACAACACGACAAACAAGAAGAAAAAGAAAAAGAAAACCAAATGCTCGACGGGTAGAGTTTTCCGGTCGCGAGATCACGTGGGGATGATCCGTTGACCGAGTGGTGGGTTTTATGGCGTATTTGGTACTTGATCACTGGCAGTTGCCGGCGAGCTTAAGGTTTTTGGCGACAACCATTTAATTGCCGTTGGGCCCACGCTCGTCGGGTTGTTGAGAATGGCTTTGGTAGCTGATTGATCATGGCGTAGCGTTCTCTTGGTTTACCCCGGGGAAGCAATTCTGGACCTCTGTTTGGGCTTGGATATACGTTAGCCTGACAGTTGTTTAATAACGCGTGGACTGCGTATGTATGGGGAAGCGGTAGTCACGCATTGGTGATCAACAAGTTAAGAATGCGCTCAGTCATAATTGCCGCGAGGTACCCTAGATTCTTCTCCACAGGGTGCGATTCAACCACACATCTTGGGCCGATATCGGGATCTCAACCTAAGATCTTGCTTGTGTTCAAATCCTTTCACTATTCCTGCCCGTACAATTACGAGAATATACCCAAACGAACCCTAACAGGGGTGAATGATCGAGGATTATCTATCTCCCATTTAGCACCCAACTTCAGTATCTCCTAAATGCAAAGAAGGAATGCCAACTAAGCAGTCGATATAAGTAATAACGTGAACGGTTGACTGCGAGGGATTTTACATATTATCCCACTCGCTCTTAATATTTTTCGTCGGAAAATACGCTTGTCTGCATAAATTTATTCAATCTATTGTATATTATCTTAGATAGGACCGTTTGTAAGGTAGGAATTCTTATAAAGACTCATAGTTGATGCTAGCTGTGTGAAGAAAAGTGTTTCTAGGATAGATCTCAGGATCACCCTCACAGCTTCCTTGGAGATTCTGAGCTCTATAAAAGAGATGTGTCAAACTGGCAGCACGCCGATTGTTCTTGTTTGCATCCTCCCGAGTCCAATAGTATAGTTGGCTGTTAATAGCGTTAGATCCCCCCTCCATAGGCCAGGGTTCTCCTCGGGTTCGGAGATAGGCCGCAATGGAATCCTAGTTGATTATTGGAGCATCGTTATATATTGTGAGATCAGCGCATCAATACCCAAATGACTAAACATTCTGAACGAAAAAGGACCTTGAATATGGAAGGTGGCAAATGCAATGTGCCCCACGTAATCTGTATGCCCTGGGCCGATCTAGCAAAGAACCTACTCGTGAACCTTATGTTCCAATTGCAAAAGGGATCATTCTCCGCCCTTGGAATACGGGCCAGTTGTTTCTCCATTCCTATGCTCCCACGGCATGAACTCGGTTTGTGTCTCGGCCGATCGGCATCTCCACAAGTCCGGGGGTGCAAAGTTTCATCAGAACCATGGAAGGCTCCCAAGCTCAACTAATAAACACCAGGACATTTCCGCCGCTTCCCCATTCTTCTTCTCGCTTCCTTCGTGACGCAGAGACCGCCTAGAAAAAAAGTGCGTGCCATGAGACACATAACACCCTTCAATGCCAGCATTATTTCCCACGGGCGATGGCCCCGAAGGGCTTGTTGGAGGCTACCAGGGAGATAGCACGGCCATCAAAGTAATCATGGGAGCGCTCATGGCCATTGTCCTCTACAATGCAGCCGAGCTCATCCTACTAATCCTTATGACCTTCCATCACTATCGTGGACTATACTTCTGGTCTCTCACGTTATCCACAGTCCTTGGACTAATACCGAACGGAATCGGAAATATTCTACACTTCTACAACATCGGGCCCTTATGGCTGGCACTCGCGATCTCGACTGTCGGTTTTTACTTCTTGATTCCTGCACAATCGGTAGTTCTATACTCTCGACTCCACTTGGTGTTGTACAACCAAAAGATTCTTCGATTAGTGCTGTGCGCGATCATCTTCAGCACTGTGTTTGTTGCAGTGCCAACCACCATAACCACATTCGGATCTGCATTCGTGCAGACTCATCCCTGGAATCGAGCCTATATCATCGTGGAACGATTTCAAGTGGTATGGTTCTGCGTGCAAGAGTTCACCATATCCTCGCTATACATTCACGAGACAGTCAAGTTACTCCGACTCAATCCGGAGCGAAACCCCCGCCGCAAGAGGATCATGTACGAACTGATCGCGATCAACATTCTCATCATTTTGATGGACGTTGCCATAGTGTCCATCGAGTTCCTCGGGCTCTACTACTTGCAGGTGCTTCTAAAATGCACCATTTACAGCATTAAACTCAAGTTCGAGTTTGCTGTGCTTGGCAAGCTTACTGCTATTGTTGAATCGTCTCACTCCGATGATATCAGCAGTTTTAGTACCTCCCGGCCAGCCTTGATGAGTATTACGCAGCAACAGTCCCTTGGATCGAGTCTGGCGCCCATGTCGACGAATGGATTATCACTTTACGGGACAAAGACTTCAAACATGTCGCCTATCTGAAAACGACTCCTCTCCGGCCCACAAGCTTACGAATTGCCCCTGGACGTGTTTATTGGCTTCTTTCTCGACATTCTTTCTAATTCTCAAGCAGACGGTGAAATGTTAGATTCATTGCCAACATGCCCAAAAAATTGTACCCGATGGGAAGTCCAAACAATCACATACTCGAATTAAAGATAGCCAAGAATCTACTTCACAGACTGCATAGGAAAAAGAAAGAAAAATATATAAAAGATTTTAATACTATGAAGAACTTCAGGATCTTGTTCTTGGCTTTGTTGAACTCCTCAAGAGGACTTCTTCGAAATTTGAGGCCTAAAACTTTCTATTAAACATCTGAGAACTATTTCAAAAAAAAAAAGCGCTGATTCCAGCCGTATACTATGAGCTTCAACGTCTTCTCCCTGTCTCCCTTGCCAGTTCAGCTACCCTGGCCCCCTCAGGGCCTAGACTCTTCACTCGCCTGCACATTTGATGAGGCCACAGCACCTTCTTTGATTCTAATAGTTTGAGTAAGTTCCTATTGCAGCAGAAAGATCATGCAAAAGGCATGTAACGTGACCCGAGAAGTCTTCCGATGTTGAGAGTTTCGGGTATCTCATATTTTGAGGATGTTCTTCATGAACCAATCAATGGCCACACAGAGCCAGATTGTGTATACAAGAAGAGTTTGAAGCTTATCTTATACTGGTCTGGACACCATTCATCAAATCAATGCACCTAGTTGTTGACATGCGAATGTTTGCCTGCGCTGGGAGGAGCTACACAGGCGGTGAACCCATTTTGCCCATAGACCAGCGACTCGCGATTGACTCTGTCGGCTACCGCGTAGTGGGGCCACTGTGATAGAGATCACTTTGTCTATTCATCTATATCGCTCTTCCATGTTCAATATACTCTGTCTCTCGAAGATTGATAGTCCTCATTGGTGGAATGTTTCGATATGGCGCTCTCTCTACCTCCCGAAATCCTCGACCACATCTTCTCTTACCTAACATCCGAGTGGCAGGAAGAATCCCGGGCTTCAGCTGGATTATTTAATGTACAACAATTCAACTGGCATATTTACGCAAGTGTCTGCAAACAGTGGCAAGCTTTTGTGGAGAGAAAAAATTTCACGGACATACATCTCACCCCTGCACGGCTCCCGGAATTTTGCCGAATATTCGGTCTTTTGAGCCCTGAGCCCTCAAGTTTGTCCAAATATCGACGCCGTCTACTCAACAGTCTGACTTATAAGGTGGTACTTCCAGAGTATGATGTGGAGGCCTGTGCGCGAGTTGAGAGCAAAACAGATCGGGACCAAAATAGCCAGATTTTCACGGACGGAGTAAAAGCCCTCTGGGAAGTTCTAAGCGCATGGCCTGAGAACAATCAGCGTCCGCTCTCCTTGCATTTGTGTGCTCAATCCCCTAGCGATCATCTAGCACGGCATGATAGCGATGCAATGCTCGCTCGATTTCGAAAAAGATTCGAGACTGGGGACATACTCGGCGACAGATACGAAAATTCCTTTCTGGAACTGAAGGAGGACCTGGGACGACCGATTAAATTCATCGATGAATTTATCATCGAAACAATCATCTATCGGCAGATCACTCCAGTTGCTGCCTTCCATATCATATCTCGCCTACCTCGACTGAAAACAGTCAATCTTCAGATCAATGATCCTGAGTTGAATGGTGACAAGGAGGAGGCATTCCGAGATCGGCTACGTCAGGGTTTGTCATTCAAAGCACTAGGATATCCTATGCTGTCTACATAACCCCATATGTGCATGTGGTGTTACTGACTTTCGAGATCTAGAGCTCTCTGAGAGCATTCCAGACCTGCCTCAATCCGTGGAGACCTTTAGGCTTGACTACGCTGCAACGCCCCTCTACGAGAAACGCCCGGCGTTGCAAAGGTCATCCCCTGGGCATGGCAGTCTAAGTCTAGCTCTACACAAGATGAGCCAGCAGCTGGTGTACCTTGAATTGCTGAATATCATGATTAGTCCAGAGCTTTTCTGGTCAGCTGGCAATACAACATTCTGGCCCAAGCTGGAAACTTTCCATTTGTCTTTTGCAAGTGCTACTTGCTCGGGAGAATGGCTGCTCGAAAAAGACCCAAGATGGCGAACCCAGATGGTCAATCCTTTCACTGGTGAAATCGAACCAGATGACGTTCTGCCCCCCGATTACATGCTCCCTGATGTGTTCCGCATCAAGCCCACTCAAGCTATCAATACATTGTATGTTGCTGCTGGGCAGGCTGCGCAGCGAATGCCTCAACTCAAGTCCATGAAGGTCGTGTCTCTTGCCTTTACAGTAGAGGAGAACGGGCTGGAATACCTTTTCGACGAAACGGCCGAACACTGGCTTCACTATCAACGGTCTGAAGGCAAGGCCACATGGATTAGTACCAGTGAATTCCATCCGTCGAATGAAGTCCGTGAGACCTGGAATGAGGTAGCAAAGAGCCATGGGCATTGCGGGGCTACCATTGAGGTTGGTGGATTACTATGACTCTCTGAGCTCAACATCTGTGTGATCTCGCTGACCACATTGAATTTCTAGAATCTGGGTTTCCACGGCAGAGCACCTCATTGGGAAGATGACCCTTGCGATTTTGATGAATCCTACAGGGAACAAGAACAGTGCTTTTCATGGGATGATTACCACGAGGATGATCATCAAGAATAGTCCATTTGATAAAAGGCATTCTCTAACGTTGATTTTTGGTCAAGAAACTGGGCTCTTCAGTATTGGGGGTTTCCTATGATCCGCGACACTGTTGTTTGACCATCGCATGCCCGTGGAAGCCCGTGTATGCTCGATTCGGGTGTTACGCGATCACTCAATATTGAAGATGCTCGACCCAGAGTTGTTCTGCAACTTCCGCGTTAGGTCTATCTGGCAGATCGACGAAACAACACTGTAAGACTCCCAGTACATTTTTGAAATTCCCTTGCTGATTGGATAGGACATTTCTGCCTGGCCATGCCTGGGTCAAAATGAAAACGGCATGACAAGCAGTCAGATTGGGACGATAAACTCGAGGCAAAAACAGTTGATGATATGCGGACAGAGAAGAGGGCAGAGGAAAAGTCAGACGGCGTGTTGATTGAGGACCTTCAAACAAGATCGAAGGTTCCGAGAGAAAAGAAGATAGGGAACATGCAGTTATTCAGGAGAGATCCAGGTGCCTCTAGCTGATCTAGTCTCTGCGTTATCAATATCTTGGCCCCGAGCTGACTGACCTGGGAGCTTTAGATTATGCTGATAGCATCATCGATCAATGCATCCTGTGGAGTCATTTTGAACCATTCCTTTTTCAGCGTACGGAGAACACAAAAGGATTTAATCACATCAAATGTATTGCAGTGTCATTTCTTCGGACTTGATTGTGTCAGTTGTCAGCTCGAGCAGCGAAGACAGACATAGAAAAGGACAGTACTCGGTAAACGTCTAAGTCAGCTAAGGCTAAGTCGATCACCATCGTGAAACGTCTGCAGTAGACTCCGGCAGCTAATAATATATAGCTTGGAGGATCCTTTCGGCCTGCTCTTCCATTTGCTTCTCCTTCTCCAACCTCTTCTTCCTGTTTTCTTCGGCCTTCTTTCTCGCCGCCAGGATCTTGCGCACCTCTTCGTCTCGGTTTTTCTTCGCCCACACCTCGAGGAGCTCTTGATTTCTAAGGCACCAAATGACAAGGTCTCTTGTGGCAAGTGTATCTTCCAAGGCACTGTGTCCCTTTTTGCCGACTTGAATGTCATCTTCCAGGAGCTCTTTGACCAGGGTCTTCAATCCCCATCTACGGGTCAGGGCCATGTTGAATGGGAGAAGATTGCTGACAGCCTCCGAGGTGAGGATTTGAGAATCCACAATCTTCGAATGGTAGAAGCCAAGGACCTTGAGATCATTTTGGAGAGCATGGCCGATGAGCACGGTGTCAGCATCCACATACTCCCACAGAACTTGTCTGGCATGTTGCCATCCATTCAAGGCTCGCCCTTCTGCACGGGCACGATTCATTTCGGCGCAGGAGATTCCACTGTATCGTGTGTTCCAGCCCCTGACTCGCTTTGTCGGCTGCACGTAGTTGTCGATGAGAATCTCGCCAGTGAGGAAGTCAACTGCAGTCAGGTATGCCAGTTCCCTGTAATTTCCTTCTACCTGCACCATCTCGCAATCAAGCACGACAGCTCTTCTCTTTTTCTGGGACCGATGTGGTAGATGCTGAGGCGTGGGCACGAAGCTTATTGATGGAATTACGGGCGCTGGAGAAGGACCCGTCTTGACATTCTTCCTTGTGGTATTCTTTAAATGAGGCTTTTGCTCGGCCATCTTCTTGGGCATAGAGAAAGTGCCAAGTCTATAACCCTCGGTGATGAGGACCTCGTCTGAGTGACATCTTGTCGAAAGCTCTTGAAACAACACGTCTTGTTCCTGAACTTGAAGCATGACATGGCGATGTATCGATTGAGCCTGAGAAAGATCCGTACCTACGAGCACCTCGTCAGTAAAGAATTTACAGAAATGACTTGGCCACATACAGGATCCTTGGACCACAGCGACAGAACCCAATGGTGGGAAACGAATTGCGAGACCTGAAAATCCTAAAATCATCGGACTTGAAGCCCTTGGCAGTGGATTTGAACGTTTTTGGACAGCTTGGTCTATAATTTGGACCATGTCCTGGCGGCCTTGATCCATTGCCGGGCGTTCAGGGAGTGAATGTAGAAACAACTCGTTTTTTGAAGCCGGAGATTTTGAACTGTTCTGCCGAGATTTGAGATTTTGTTTAGGCAGGTCTTCAACTTGAGGCTTCGTGGCAGAGCGCTTAAGAACTTCATCCCGCTCATGTTGAGGAGCCTGGTGCCTTTTTGTAGCCGGCCGCCTGAGAATACTATGCGACGCAGTTTCATGTTTTGAATCCGACACTTGAAGAGAGTCTTCTGTGGTTCTGGGCTTCCTAGGAAGTGAAGCCGCAGTCGTCACACTGGCCCGGGTGGGCGAAAACGAAGATCTGTCGGAATTCAAGTGTTGTTTATGGTGCCTAATGAAGCCCCTAGCGGTCTGAAAACCTCTGTTGCAAATTGTGCAATGGAGATCGTGGCCCTTGGCCATAAAGTGAGCGCTGACAGCGCCCTGGGACTTGAACCCTTTCTTCGGGCATTTCGGACATGCCCAAGTCTCTGTCTCTGGGTAAGAGTTTGACGCCATGTCGATGGCAATTCGGGTCACTTGAGGAATGATGAGACTCTGGTCAAAGTATGAGCATTACCCTGAAGACAGCGTGGTGAAAGTCCACGTAAATAGCTATCAGCCCGAGATGTGCGGGTTCATCCCTGTGCACAGCGTAGCAAGGGCGGATTGGAGGCGAATGCTGCACCTTTCAACTGCACTTAGCGCGATGCCTTGCGGTCTCAAGTGGTTAGCAGCAACGTCCCAAGTCTTTGTAAAGTTGTGTGTATCTTGAGGTTGACGCGTATGGGAAGAGTCACACATACAGTGGTGGGGCCAAGTTCGGAAGTCGCGACGCTCATCACGATTGCGGCTTCGGCATGAACTCACGAGCCCCCGTGTTTCAGCGCAGGGCAACACCTGCAGAGAAGGATGGAAGGGCAACTACTAACGCTTAAAGGTAAGCAATACGTTCTTGCTGGCCACGAGGCCAACGTATGCCTTTTGTTGATTCTGGGATAAAAGCGTACGAATTACATTGTGAACAGTAAAAGGAAGACTGGAAAATATATGTGAAACCAAATTACTCGGAAACCCCCAAATGTAGGCCCAAAATGTAAATGTGCATGAAATATTCATACAAAGAAGAGATGGGAATGCTATAATACACAAAAGGTCTCTGAATGGAACTGGAAGCTTTCCTTCGGTTCCCTGCACAGGCTCAGCCCTCAGTAGACCTGTAGCCAAAACGGGAATCCCTTGACCTGCCGCTCAGATATCACGGAAATAGAAAGTTGACATATCACTCGTCGCGGGGTCTTTCAGTGAGCGCGAGTCCAAGTCTTTTTCTCAGAGTTCGGAGCCCAGGCCACCCGGGTGGTTCTCTAGCACCTGGTAGCGGTACATCCGCAGCCCCGCACCTAGACAGGAGCGTGCATGCTTAACCAGCTCCGCTTCGGTGTAAGCGATCAATGTTGCGCCCACCATTGCTCGCCGAACCTCTGCCTCGCCGCACCAGCTCGGGATCCGCATATACTCTCGGTGATCCGGCATCACCTTGAAGCGATCCACAATCCCCGCACAGCCTTTACAGGTGTATAGCTGAACTGCCTTTGACTGGCCGCGGGGAACAAAAGGAAAGCTGACATTGGCTGCATTATGGTAGACCCTGTCCGTGATCTCAGCAACTATGGTGTTACACCTGACATCCTTGGGCGGCTCAGTTGGGGGCGGTTGGGTTGGATCATGCGGGAGTGTGCCAAGCGTGGCATGGCGCAGATGTGCGTACAAGTGGGTTTCAACCCGCTGCGAAGTCGATGACGGGTTCGTGGGATCCAACGATTGCGTTTCAGCAATGAGATCGATCGCCTCGACTGAGCCGTGGACCTTGAGTGCTTGCCGCAGGGCGGATCTCACTGCCACAAAGACTCGTTGTTGGGCTGATTCAAGTGCGAAATATGGCACGGCATAGAGATCGAATAGATTGAAGAGGTCCCGGAACCGGGGACGCCGAGCGAGATCGCGGTTCTCGAGGTTGAAACACCGCTGAGCTTCCTGGAGATAGATCGTCCAAAACCCTTGGTTGTAACGGAGGCAGTTCGAGCAGACCCGCTCGACGGTAGGCAAAAATAAATGGGTTCCATTTTCACCACACCCCCGACACTTGCTCTGATGAAGTTCAAGTGAAAGATCCTTGAGGGATACCCATGAATGAAGGCGCAAGGCACGCAGCACGGGAAAGATCTTCGGCACCTGAGTCAACAGGACCCGATAGTCGCTGTTCCCAGCCACGAGACGGTAAGCAAACGAGCACGTCTGGCAGAAACGAGAAACAGAAACGTAGTCCATCATGGGCAGGATAATTCCAGCCAAGACATCATTAGGCAAGAGTGCAAGGTTGCCCAGCTTGGCGCGATCCTCGGGGAGTCGCTCAACACGAATAGGCACGGTGAAAGTATCGTGAGGGCACTGTTCGGGGGGCACGGTGATCTCTTCAAGAGGGGCCCGAACCTCATGGGAGACGAGATCCATGAACTCCACTCGGTCCCATTGGTAAGGGTTGGTTCGTTCAGCCCAGTCAGGAAGCCCGATCAACAGCGAGACTATGGCGGCTCTCATCAGCTTGCTAATATGAGAAGACATCATGACATGGAACTTGGAACGAGACACGTGAAGAACTATGGATAATCGGGAAAGTCGAATGGATTCAGTGATGCAATGGGAGATGGTGAGCTCGCGGCGATGATGTACGCAACGAATTGCGTAGAGCAGCAGGCGGGTAACAAGGCGAGTAGGAAGACAGGGAAATGGAGACGCGAGGGCAAATGAAATGGCCAGAGACAGAAGATAGCGATTGAGAAAGCGAATGAGGAAGATTGCGAGTAAACGCGAAGCAGACAAACGTGAACACCTACAGATGCGCGCTTTCCGTCCACAATCAAACACAAACGAAGAAGGTCTCTCGACAGAATATGGGTTTGGTATGAAAGAGTCTCCAGTCGGCTAACACTAGAAAGGAAAAGGAGATGTGACGATCGAGGTCGTGCAATTAAGTAAGAAGCCCGTGATTCACATCCTAGGGCTTCTCTACTCCACTTCCTCCATAGGATTTGCCAGATGGTCTGTTCTTACAATGTAGTCATCTTCATCATCATCTACCAGACCATCTGCCATATCTTCTTCATCGCCATCAACCGAGCCATCAGACTCTGCTCCAGCTCGCGACTCTTTGCCCTTCTTGATGCTCTTGCCTTTGCCTTTGCTGCTTGTGTTGGACTGGCCCGATGCACTCCGGACAATACCTCCAGGCCATTGCTTCAAGCCTTTGATACGGTCGTGAATACTTCCTGGAAAGCCGTTTTCACCATTGCTCGGCGGGATTTCGGAGAAACTTGAATCGCCCAAGCTGAATGCCTCCATGGCCTCTGCAATCGTTTGAGGAGCAGCGGCTGCAGGATCCTGTTTCTGCTTGTCGACAGACTCAAATGTTTGCCGAATTCGCTCGAAATGTTCCAATTCCTTTGCACTGCTAGATGTGAGACTATTTTCTTCTCTTCAGGTCCTGTTAACAACGTACCTAACACTGGGAACCAGCTCCCCCTGTGCCTCCATAAAGTCCTCTTCCATGACCGTTACCGAAACGTCCTCCGGAGTGGCCAGGTGGTCAAAGAAGTACGCAGTGGTAACAGGTCCGCCCGGCAGCTGCTTGATCTTTTCATCAACCGCGGTAGACTTTCGCGTGATGGCTTTTAGCATGGCATCTCCACAAAGAGCGTACAAATCAGCACCCGTGTACGTGAGAGGAAGCTTCTCAGCCACCCGATCCAAAGACACGTCTGGATGAAGCGCAAATTTCCTGGTAAGCGCCTCCAGAATGGTCGCCTGCTTCCTGTGCGTATCTGACACGCCCAAGTACAACATTTTGTCGAAACGGCCAGGCCGAAGCAAGGCCGTGTCCAATAGATCCGGACGATTAGTGGCGCCAATGACGAACACCCCGCCACTGTTTTCCTCTCCACCGTTCATTCCGTCCAGCTCAGCGAGAAGCTGACTGACAATACGATCCATAACGCCACCGCTATCACCCTGATTGCCACGCTTAGGCGCAACGGAGTCCAGCTCGTCAAAGAAAACAACACACGGGCGAGCATCCCGAGCACGCTGGAAGACACGACGGACGTTGGCTTCGGATTCACCGATATACATGTTGAGCAGCTCCGGGCCCTTTACGGAGAAGAAGTTGAGAGAGAACTCAGTAGCAATGGCCTTGGCAAGCAAGGTTTTGCCGGTACCAGGGGGGCCGTAGAAGAGAATACCACTGCGCTTCTTCATACCCTTTGCGAAGAGCTCTGGACGCTCAAGCGGGAGCTGGATAGTCTCAATCAGAGCATCCTTGACATTATTCAATCCACCGACATCATCCCACCCAACATTAGGAATCTTGGGAGCACCGATCGAGTCGGCGAAGTTCTTGCGGGCTGCCTCGACAGCAGTATCAAAGTCCGCCTTCGTCACACCGCGAGCATTATCGCCTCCGGCGAGCAGAACATCCCGGAGAAACACCTGTGAGTCTGGTTCTTGTTTGCTGGCATCCTCAGCAAGCTTCTCAAGACGGGCCGTCCTAGCGGCGGCGGCACGCTCAACGACGTCAACGAGGTCGCCGGCAACCAGCGCAGCAGTCTTCAGCGCCACCGTTCCCAGCTCAACATCGGCAGCAAGCTTGATACCACGTTCCGTGACCGCATTCTGCAGAATACCTTCGCGCTCCTTTTCTTCAGGAGCTCCCATTTCAAACTCATGGGTGAACATGCTTCGGATGCCTTCAGGGATCTCTTCAACGTCGCTTGTCGTAGCAATGATGACTCTAGCTTCGTTGACAATATCGGTCATGGCCGTGACCATTCGGTCAGCGGTCAATACCTCAATATGGCGAATAAGCAGGGCGGTACAGTTTGCGCCACAGTGGAACGCCCTTTCAGCACGAGCTTTTAGGTAGGCCTCGGTCTTGACATCGCCGCCGTTAGCGCCACCCTCGGTAAGAATATCATAAGCGTCAATAGGGAAAGTGTGAAGACCGATATCCGCACAGGCTCGAGTTGCGACAGTCGCCTTGCCGATGTGTCGCTGTTGTGACTTGATGAGAATAACCACAGGCTTCATCCCTAACTGAATTGCACGAGGGCTTGTCGCTGCAGCCATCAAATCCCGGATCCGTTGTTGCAGGGGTGCAACGAATGGCTGAGGTGACTCGACAAAGATCCCATGCGGCGCTGGTCCATTGCTAATAGCTTTAGGAATGGTCTTAACACCCAGCCAGTACTCCCAACCATTACCCAGAATACCGGGGACCCTGGAAATATCGCTACCAGCCTGAACCATACGAGTACTTGTCGGGTCGATAACTGCGACACCACCCCATTGATCCTCGCCAGTCTCTTCCATTTCTTCAACGGCAATGGGAGTCACTTGTCCAACACGGAACCAAGCGACACCAACCTTTCGAGCAACAGTGTTATCAAGGCCAGAACATTGCCCCAATCTGATAGTAATTTCGTCTTCCTGGTTTGCGTTGTCCGCGCCAGCAGTACCGGAGAATACTGCCCTGCCAAGCCCTTCATCTACACTGATACCGACAAGGTCGCCACTCTTCAGTATACGGCGACGAGACTCAAAGTACTGTTTGAGTCCAGCGAAAAGAGCTGGTTGGAGAACCCGGTCCATGGATAGCGGTGTCGAGACCTTCATAAGGTTTACCTCCTTGGCCAGAGGAGGATTCTTGGCCGAACTGTTCTTCATATGGTGCAACAGGCCTGATTTTGAGGCGCTGTTGGCCGACGTAAATGTCATGGGGGAGATTCGGAGGTACTTAGGATTGTCGATGTTGCTCAACAGCAAAGGCGGCACAAAAACAGAAGGCGTCAAACGTGTCTGTGGACGTTGTGAGAAGCTTGATCTGCGGACGCCTGAATGGTTAATAGCATATCGAGGCTTTGGGGATGGAAGGCCCGGCAAGCCGAACACTTTAGCTGGCCGCCAGTCGCCAGCATCCTCCGGAGAATCATGGAAGCTACCAAACTTGAGCGACGCAAACATGTTCAGCTGGGGCTCCTCGGTCGCTTCAATTCTGACCCAGTCACCGGAGAAGCAGCCGATCTTTGCGAGAGTGCTTATATCGACAAAGATAAAGGCATCGACGTCCTCGTCATCACGAGGTCGAGGGTGAAGCACTTCGTTAGGGACTTGTTGCAAAAGGCCTTCGACTTTGAAAGTCTTGCCGCCGCTCCGGCCTGGGCGCATAGTCGCCGAAGTGAAATTCGAAGCGACAGAACCAGGGGTGTGTACGCCATCGACTCGACGGCCACCTGCGCGAGGAGTAGCTGACGTTATGGATGACATGACGCCAGAGGGGGCTTGAGGAAGTTCGGGAGCTGAAAGGGAGATCATATCTTCAAGGGAATCGTCTGAATCACTAGCGGAGCCAGCGGAGACATCTGTTTCAGAGTCTTCTGCCGCAGTTGCAGTTTCCATCTCGGTCCCACTCTCGCCGGGCTTCTCTTCCGCGGCGGAGTAGAACTGTTCATTGGAAGTATCATCGGCTTCATCTTCTGCAACTTGTTTCAGAAGTGCATGTCGCGGAGGAAGCGATTGAGGTGCGCGGTGACCTTGTGAACGAGCTTGTACCAGAACGACTTTTGTTGCCGGCATTAAAAGACCTTGCGAAACGGGTTCACAGAATGAGATCCTCGCCGGCGGAGCTGGCGCATAGGTGATAGGATGAGGTGGTAGGGGAAGTGGGAGTACATCTCCCATGTGAATGATGCGCTGACTAGCCAAAGCTTCACGTACAGCTGCCGTCAATCGTACTTCAGCATCTGCCACTGCCTTCTTTGAATACCGTATCGAGTCTGCACCTTTTCCGGCTTTAGGCCAGGCCCCGTTCGCGCCATGTGCGTTAGACGTGAAACCACCTCCAAATTTACTTTGTACATCGTCATGATTACGAAGAAGATCCCGCTCCACTGTGACGAAGATGGTATCCAGATGCAGTGGAGCCACATCCAAGATCTGAATATCCACAGAGCGGTGTGTTTGCAAAGAATTCCGCGATGAATCAATTTTTCCTAGCGCTTGGAGGAACGGCTGGAGAGAATCGGCCGAATCGGGGAATAGCACAGTTGAATGTGCTATCTGAGTATGGGACGTCTGCACTCGGACCGGGAGAATGGTCCATGCTTGGTCCTCCACAGATGACGATGTCGGAATTTGTGGGGAAATCGCAACATAGAGAATGCCATCGCTGGTCGCAACACCTACACCACAAAACCCAATTCAGTCAGCTAAATCCGATCGAAATAGGTAGCTGCTTATCGCTTGGTCAAATCTACCTTGGAGGGTTTGTTGCGCGAACAGGTCGTTGGCCAAGTCTTCAGAAAGCACACCGACGTTTCCGCGAAGCTGAGGATCTAGAGCAATGCGAGCGGCGACCGGGACCTTGTTACGCATGCGCTTCTTCCCGGTCCTTTTGCGACGTTGTCTGAGCTGTTGGGAGCTCTGCCCGTAGTGATCGAGGTCCATTGCGCGGGGGACTCAATTGCCGTCGGAGAAGATGGAAAGGAGGAACGTCGGGAAAAAGGAAGGTTATGGTGTACAGGATCTAGATCTCTAGATAGCCCGATCACATTCAGGCAGCTTCAAAAACCAGCTTTGTCGGACAAAGAGAAGAAGATGAGCGGCGGTTGGAGAATCCGGGGGAAGTCAACACGCGGGCATTTCGGCACCGCCCGACATTCTGCCACTTCCGAAGCCGAGGTCCAAGTGGCTGTTGACGGTGTCAATCATATAAAGCACCGTCCAGACGGCTGCACTTTCCAGCGGAAGGGGTTCACAAGCTTCATACAAGGTCAAGTACTACAATGTATCCCATTCAAGGGCTGCAAGGATGGGTTGACTCAATGTTCGCCGTCGTCCACGCTGCAAAACCATTGGCCGCTATCCGGGTTGCTCTCGGCCTGTGACCCGGGCATTCCCATGTAACTTGATCCACAATTTGCCACAAACTTCACCTACTACAGCCTTCTTGTCAAATAGTCAATTGGAGTAAAACTCTGGACTCAATATTGATGTATTTTGGATCCTTATATCCATTGTATATTTCCCGAGGATCTCCCCCAAGAGAGGCTTCCTTGCTAAGTCGCTGCTACAAGTTCGTGACACTAGGTGTGTAGGCCTTACTAAAGTCCAGGTAGACTATATCGGTGCATGAGACTGCTTCGCACAAGAAACGAACAGCGGGTAATTGATGATTAAAACTTGGAGGTCTGGACTACATCGCGGATACAGCTTGACTATGTACCCATTGCTTCGCTCCTCGGTATGTGCAATTGTAATCCATGGACTCGGCTGGGCTCCTGATTGCAGACTCAATTAGCGAGATCACTATAGATTTAGTTCTCATGGTGCATACATCGTAACTGTCTTTTCTCCTTTCACAGTGCCGGGTTTGGCGGCCTGTCGACTGCCCCCCTGAATAAGGCTGACCCTCTCATAGCGGGACTGGAAGATTTGCTACAGTTACATAGGTGTTAGTAAAGCAGTACGACAAAAATGGGCGATAGGATAGTGAGTTACCTTGAATACGTTGTCCAGCTGCACAAGAGATGGTGCCTGTTGAACATCCTCAAAGAAAGCACCCAAAGCCTCTGCGTCCTCAATAGACTGGCTTGCACCTTGTCCTTGGGTGGGCAGCATTGGATGGGCGGCATCTCCAATAAGAATGGCACGTCCCTGATACCAAGTCACTAAAGGATCCTGTGTGTCGTCAGACTTTGTACCAAGCAAAATAATGGGTCAATTGTGCTCACCATGTCACGTAATTGCCATAGTCCGATATCCGCCGAGTGCCTTCAAATAGAATCAGTGTTCTGACCTCTAAGTCAGATAAGCTGTCTTACTTGAAAATGTTGGTGATCCAGCTAGGAAACTCTGCAAATATCTCAATCATCTTTTCCAAACTTCCTTCCGAGACCCACGATTTCCCAGAATTTGGGTCCTCGTTCATCCTCTCTGTAATTCTTATCAGTAGATTGTCATGACAGGCAGGTAAGTGTACTCTACCATCTGGTACCAATGCCGTAACGCCGTACACATCACCTTGCCTGCCTGGGCCCATGACAAGCCGGCAGTTGTGTGCTATAATCATCGAAGTGAATGGGTCGCGGGGGTTAATTCTGCAACAGAATTGAGGTTCTTTTTCTTCGAGCACTTCCGACGGTATCTAGATTGCCGTTGATCAGCCTTTTGGCATCTTTAAAAAGGGTTGCAAGTGCTAACCATCAGGCGATAAGCTGTACTGGACTATCAGTAAGATTCTTCATGAAAGGAGCGTATGAGAGTATACCAGAGGTTCCTGTCGGCATGACTGCAGGCTCATCGCTGAGCACATATTTTCGCAACACGCTATGTCTATTGTCGGCGCTTTGTTTAGCCTTGGGTTAATTTCAATATTTGTGAGAAAAACTCACATTCCGTCTGCGCCGATGATTACATCGGCCTTCAATACTTCACCACTCTCGAGAGTCACACTTCCCTCGACCGGGTCACAACTAACCACTCTCGAAGCCACCCGAATGGTTGCCGGGTCTCCTCTTCTAGTAAGACTTGTCGCAGCCGACTTCAAAGCTGTATGTAAGTCATTTCGGTGCCAAACGATGCGGTCCCCGCCATATTCAGTCTTTGTTAAGAGTGGGACTTCTTTGACGAGCGCTCCGTCCACATCATAAATACGAAAGCCCTGATCGATTAAGCCACGCGCTTCTTCCATCTCTTTGTCGAGCTTCCACGTCTTGCGCATAATTCGGGAAGCATTTGGCTGTAGGGAGATCAATGCGCCGATTTCGCGGTTCAATCGCGACTGCTCCAGGACTGTGATTCTCCGGTTGGAGGCGCGCAGCGCGATTGCGGCCGCGAGACCGGCAATACCGCCACCAACGATGATAATTTGCATTTTGTTGTCGTTTGTCATGTTGTGCAAAGGAAATGATCGAGTCTTTTCCCCTAGATGAGAAGAATCAAAGGGGTTCAGTTTGTAGAGCTCTTGAGTATCTATCGTATCGTTCTTGCTCCTCCACATTTCCGCCTCAGCCAAACCGTCCACATCCTGCCCACAAAAATAACCCCGCGCTATGAACCTTCATTCTCAGGTTCAAGTCAACTAAATTCCATAAACTCGTGGGCGTTAACCAATAAAAGTATCCGCTTGTAAAGTTCACTACTGCTTCAAGACCCGCTGGCTATCGATTCGCTCGAGTATCCACCGCGCCCACTTCCCGAGTGGGCAAGCCTCTCGCACGTCAACAACGTCCGCGACCCTAATGAAGATACAGATGCTTTTGCTAAAAGATATTTCCTGCTATCGAATACTTTGTTTCTAAATTTACGAAAGTGGTAGCTATGTGCACGATTATCACGATTAATTATACTTAGGGCTCTCGGGCTTCAAAACCAGCAGTAGCTCAAAATGCACCTCAGGTTTCCACCGGACGAGGAATCTTCAGGCTTTGAAGGCTATTTCTGGGGGTTTGCAAGGCCGAATCCCTGGAGATGAAGACCGGGAGGTCGTCCTCAGAGTGTCCACAATGACATCCTCCACAAAATCGACGCATCCTTTCACTACATTCGGCAGCAAGAGGATAAGATTCGATCTCTGTTCAGCGCCTGCAAAATTTGAAAAAGTTTACCATATGACGCGGGCCAATTCCAGGGGTCAGCTACGGAGCGAGAATGAAAATTCCTTCTCAGCGAGGCCACAAAGTGGAGAGTGGTCAGATATCCTTATACCCAAGCTTTCGCCCAGTCATCATGTTCACATAGGGCAATCTCCAGCTTCAGATATACAGAATATCGGATACGTAAAAGCATAGTCCAGTCTCCAGGACTGACCAATGATGCATTGTTGGCCGAGCCTGCTTCACCTGCATGTACCGCATTAATTCACCGCTCAACGCAGCTGATCCTACCTGGGTAGACATCCCAAATATCATGACACTGCGTTTGCAATTCATTGATTCCCAATCTAAGTCTAGATTCTTGCAATATCACTTAGGCCCCCACAATATGTCTGATTCTATCTCAACTCCGTTTCCTATCGACAACATTCCCTTTGGGGTGATTTCGACGGCCGACAACCCCGCCCCAAGATGTGCAACAGCACTTGATCACGATGTCATTGATCTGAGCGCTTTGGAATGCGATGGGTTGTTTAGATCTATCCAAGGGTTTGGCGAGAAGTCAATTTTCTCCAAGGTAATAATCAATTACCCCCCGAGAAGGCTGCTAATTACGACCACCCTTCCGATCATTCTTTGAAAGTCCAGCTACAGCTTGACTAACTCAAGCCCCACAGCCGTATCTGAACGATTTCGCATCTCTTCCCATTGAAAGCCGCCGACAAGCACGTCAAATCCTGCGTGACAGCTTGCCACGTCTCCGAGAAGACAAAGCCAGGGCGAATCAATACTTCATTCCGCTGGGTCTTGTTCAAAATCACTACCCGATGCAGACGTCCAACTTTTCTGACTTCTACTGCTCGCTAGAGCACGCCCAGAATGTGCCATCGCCCAATCTCTTTTGTCACCATATCAAACAAGGCCAACTGAGCTGACCCGTTTACAAAGTGCTCTGCAATCTTCGGTCTTTCCGAGTCACCCAACTGGCGCGTCATTCCGACCGTCTACAATGGCCGCACATCTAGCCTAAACGTAGGCACTACTTTGACTCGTCCGCACGGTGTTTTCAAAGATGAAGCTGGGAAATATGCTTTCATGCCAACCAGAAAACTGGACATGGAACTTGAGATGGGCGTTTTCATTTCCAAACCTCTTAATACTGGCCAGATTCTCGATATTAAGGATGTCAAAGATCATATCTTTGGATTCGTGATTCTGAATGATTGGTCCGCACGCGATATTCAAGCTTTTGAGATGGCCCCTCTCGGTCCGTTTCACAGTAAGGGATTTGGGACTTCCATCTCACCATGGATCGTCACTATGGACGCACTTGAGTCGGTGCAGAGCGCTGTTAAGGTTCAACAAGAGCCCGCGCCAATGCCTCACCTTACTTGGCAAGGAGATAATGGAGGTGCTACCTTCAATGTTAATCTCTCCGCTCGGGTTATAAGTGAGTCAATTCAACGTACATGCCGGTGAAGGTCTGAACTAAGAGAAATTAGGACATGGGAAATCATATGATCTTACGGACACGAACCTCAATGAGCTATATTGGACCCCGTATCAACAGCTGACACACCTAGCAAGCGCCGGTGAGGGTTTAAAGACGGGTGATATATTTGGAACGGGAACTATTTCTAGTGCTGTATGCCAGCCATTGATCTATTGTTTCTCTCACTCTTGTGTAGATTTGTGCTGACATGTTTTGACGACTTTAGCGCACAGATGAGAACGGAGAAAAAACGGGCCTAGCGTGCCTTGTGGAGCGCTCGCTCCCGCATACCACTCTATCGACTTTGAAACAAGATGGAATCGAGTGGTTCGAAGACGGCGATGAGGTTATCATGGAAGGCTGGTGCGTAAGTGGGCCAACCGGGTCCAAGTTTGGATTTGGGCAATGTCGGGCGATTATCGCTCCAGCCGTCAATCTGGGTATCCAAGTATGATCTCACAACGGTCAATAAGTGCTTTTGATGACTCTGGTCAGTACAGACCGTAAGGGTCTGAGCGTAATTTGATCACCAAATGCTCAGCATAGGCCCGTGAGTGTCACGTGATAGAAATACGCCTACGCAGCCCACAGTAGGCGATGATCACTTATGAAAGATGCCTGGTACACTAAGGTCAATGAAAATGGTGATATTGAATATCCAAAAAGCTTCGATCGCGTTATCACGGCCCTGGTACCATCCAAAGAAAAGGCCACGTCGGCCCCCGGATACGGTATCTAGGCAGATTCATTACTGGCATGCAATCGTGATAGCGGCTGACGATAACATGGAACCGGCTCGGGGTATCGAGGATCTAGATCGAGAGTAGGAAAATCCCGAAGGGCGTCCCGTAGAATTTAATGCATTTGCCTCTTCTTCACTTCCCTAAAGCAGGCGCTAAGCCTACTAAGGTTCAGACCTTGACCCTGTGCGGTCTCCACTTTTGCTTGCGAGATGGGGCCGAAGGTGGCGAAGCAGTCGTGAAATGCCACAGTGACACCTGGCGGGCAGAAACGCGCCAGCGTCGGCGGCCAAGATTCAGGCAGACATGGGAGTGCGAGGCTGATTAGAGAAAAGCGCGCATTGCATTGCTGTATTTTTTTTTTTTTGGGCCGAACCATCCGGGAGGCTCAATTCACGTGTGGGAATGGGCCCACATCTGAATCCAGAACCGCTCCGGAATGTGGATCGGACTTGAGTTCCCCCGCGGATGTCCTTTGACCCCGTTTAAGGCTGAAAGTTGAAAATTCAAGAAATGTCGTGGAGGGTGTAGAGGCAAACATAACACATTGGAGATGGTAGAAGACGGGTGACGGGGCTATGGTGATGTCAACTTGCAGTAGAGGAGCTGACGACGCAGGCAGTCATGTTTATGGTGAGAACCAGACGACCCCTGGTCGACAGAGAACTCAGTTCAGCTTTGAGGCTCTCATTTACGGATTCCCACGGAGCGATCAGAAACTCCGCGGGCCCCGTTTGTTTCCATTTTAAGAGTCCGGTAATTACCGTAATTTGGGATTTTCCTCAAGAAGGGGGGTTCCAGGCGGTTACGGCACTGCCGTCATCCGAGCCAATCACACTGCGTCTACGTGAGGTGAAATTACCTAAAGGATCAAGGTACGAAATACGTGAAACGAAAAACGAGAAGGTAAAAAAACGGCCAACGACTCAGCCATCGCGGCTGATACCTATTTGGGCGTAGCGTCATTCGTCTATCAGGCAGACACCAACGCGACGTCGCCGTCATCTTTCTCCCTTTACCGGTGATATCTGTTCGATTTGCGATTTTGGGATCTTCCAGCTTCTCCATATCATATTCCGTTGTCCGCTGTATGCCAGATTTCGCCCGTCCTTTCGCCCGTGAATTGCTGCTTGCCATTTGACCCCTCTTTCACCGTACATATCGGGGTCTTCAGATATTCTATCACGCAACATCGTCCCTAGTCGGGTACCCTCTCGCAAATTGCCTTCACTATCCCACCTTCGCTCCTCGAGCCTCTTCGAGTGCGATATCGATTGATCTAAGCGCTACGACTTTGCGAAACTTGCGCAAACTCTGCTATCATCCCGATCCATCGGGATACCTCTCTTCCCCGGGCCCTTTTGTTCCTGCTGCTGCGGAGCTCTATCAAGGCCTTGGTAGACTTTGGAAGAACGTAGGCGATCTTGGTTATTTAAAGGATCTCCGACGTATCCTCCCGTCGTTCTGACCCGTCCGTACGTCATTCCTCGAATCATCTAGACGAGTGCTGGTGAGTCACGGTGATTGAGCCAATCATCCATGACAGCCTGTTCATTCCAGACCGAGAGTGCCCGAGCTAATATTGTTCTTATGTAGAGCTCGCCCAATATGACCGCTTCTCAGCTTGAGCCGGTCCGGGTTCACCCCCGTCGTCGTCCTGTCTTAAACTCGACTCTTCCCACGTTGGACACGGAAGATGTTTCGTCTAAGATGTGTTTGAAGAAGGGAGAAACCTTCAATACCCCTACTTCCCCCCTTCTGCTGAACGTGACCCTATCTTGAACATCCGTTCCCTACCTCGTCGCTCGCCTACCTCGCTTGACGGTATCGCAGCCAGCGAGCAGCGCATGGCCTCTATCTTGGAACGTCTGACTCTGGAAGACCGCGACGACGATTCAAATGCCAGCCAGGCCGACTTCTCTCAGAAGAAGACTGAACAGCCTGTGCATTCCCATGAATCTGATAGCGGTTTGGGCTCATCTGTCAGTAGTGCCGAGTCCGTTGACGGCAAAGGTGTGTTTTCCTCTGACCTGTGTACACAGCATAAATCTCACCTCCCATCAGTGACCGTGGATGTCGATGGTCCTCTTCCGGCTATAACCGGTCCGCTTCCCGCCACCAAGGACTCCTCACGGCCGCAACTTGGACTTGCGGCCTGCAAACAAATTGAGCGCTTTATTTTGGTGCCATTACTGAAAGAACCAAAGTTGAAGCCTTTCCACCCACTAGTCCAGAGTGTTCCGGCTCGGATTGTGAACAAACAAATCACATGCCTCAGGGACCTTGAAAAGACTCTTTTGTGGCTGGCACCGGTAAGTCTCACGTTGTTTCATCTCAATGCGTTTCACACTTTTATTGTCTCTGCTTGTAAAGGGTGTTCTCATTGGAAATTCCCATATGCTTTGCCAACTTGGGACAAAAGGGTCGCTTAGTAGCCCAATGATGCAGGTCGTCATTGGTGTCAATGTTGACCCTCCCATTGTCCCGGCCTTTCTGATTTCTCCACTTCTTTTCCTTCTTTTCCTTCTTCTTCTTCTTCACTTCACCTGTGATCTGGGACTCGAGGGCTCACAAATCTTCGGCTGGTCCAGAAGCTTTCAACCTTACGATCCGCCTATCTCAATTTCGCCGAGTTCACGATCCAGTGTCTTCATACTTCCGCTTCTCACTTGAACGACCGCGACCAGCGACTTCCCGCCGACCGCCCGTATACTAACGGCTACTTCCTTGATCTTGTGTCGCAGGTTCGACGCTACGCTGCCTTGATTCGTTCCAACCGTGAGCGAGTTGAAGCAGCCCAGGCGCAGGAGTCGCCAGACTCGAAGGCCGAGAAGAAAGAGCCCGCCTTGTAAGTCAATGTCCGCTTGAAAATCTAACCCCCGGGGTGGTCAAACTAATTTATAGCAGTGTCCCCACCGCTACTCTGGAAGGCGGAATGTCTCAAAACGGGAAGCCCGCTGAACTTGTTGTCGTCCAGGAGGACGGCAAGGCTATCTCAATGGCCACTGGTCTTCCCTATGATATGACAACCCCTGCCAGTTTCAAGCGCGCCGTCAGCTTTGACGAGAAGGTGGACGAGGGCGTTCAGCGGTCCATGGCACGACGCAAAAAGAATGCCCCTCCTATGGATATTAACCAGAAGTGCAACCACTGCGATAAGGTCTTCAAGCGCCCGTGCGATTTGACGTAAGTTCTCACAATTGCTGCCTCTTCATTGATCGTGCTTGAGTGGCTAACATCCCGCAGCAAGCACGAGAAGACTCACTCGCGCCCGTGGAAGTGCAGCGAGTCCACTTGCAAGTATTTCGAAGTCGGCTGGCCGACTGAGAAGGAGCGTGATCGACATGTTAATGATAAGCACTCGGATACCCCTAGCCTCTACAAGTGCCAGTTCCAGCCCTGCACCTATGCCTCGAAGCGTGAGAGCAACTGCAAACAACACATGGAGAAGGCCCACGGATGGGTGTACGTCCGCTCCAAAAACAATGCCCGTGGCGGTAGCACTGGCAAGCGTGGCTCGTCGGTCCAGGCCACCCCTGGTACCCCAAGTGTGTCCACACCTGCCTCTCGCTCTGCGGACTTCTCTACCCCCTTCTCGGCACCCAGCGCCTCGCCTCAAGAACCTCCGTTCTTCCAGGACAACGTGCCATTCAATTTCAATGATCCTCCTGTGCCGGTTCGCAGTGACGATTTCCCCCCTCTCTTCGAAAATTCTCCTTATCACACCTCGTCGGTCGGCATGGGTAACGAGTTCACTTTCCCTACTTCGATGAACCTCGATGCCTTCCAGACTCAGTTTGAAGCGGGTGAGCCCGATGGTCTCATTCCGGCCCTCGAGATGCATCGTCAGTCGATGAATTCTATGTCTATTCCCTCAGCCGAGTCAGTCCCGGACCTCATGGGACCCTCCATGTCCTTCGACGGATCCCCCATGGCTACCACCGATAACAGCGTCACTTTCGACCTCGACTGGAGCCGATTGGATTATAATTCCATGCAAGAGGACGTGCAAGCTCTTAATATGCAACTGCCCACTCCCAGCTCTGACCACAGCGGACTCAAGCCATACATTGACAATCCCATGCGTGCCACCAGTTATATGGGCTACGAGGCTCCCAGCAAAGTCTCCGGACTCTCTCCCAACGCCCAGGGCAACTTGATGCTGTACTCCCCGAGATCGGGCCAGGCCGACGAACAATACGATTATCAATTCCAGTCTCCTGCTGGCAATGATTTCACCCTCTACGATCAAACGCACCGTATGAGCATGAACGCCGGCTCCCACGTCACGCCGCCGATGACCCAGCAGACATCTCCCGGTCAATACGCCCCGCAGTCCCAACCTGCCCAGCCCATGTTTCCGCCTCTCGACCGCGATGCCGCTCTTCAAGACATCCAATCGTGGGCTGAACAGTCCCAACATGGCAACCATTACGACCCTTACATGGGTCCGAATGGAGAGTACGAATACATGAAATAGGCGGCTGGCCCTCTATTTCTTCGAGCGATGATTTTCCACTCAGCAAGCGATACTCCGATGCGACGTGTTTGTCTTCTTTTCTTTTTCTTTTTTTTCTTTTGCAATATTTGCCAGTACGAAGTTTTCAAGGCATTACGCCTACGGTGGCGTGATGCTCATGGCTTGTAATTCTCAAACCGGCCACCCCGAATGGACCTACATGCCGCTCCTCTCGTGTTATCGGGATGCGGCTGATTAAGATCCATCTATCTCTGGAGGGAGACTGTCTTGGTGTGCGAGGATTAGTCTCAATAGCCCTACGGTGCAGCTCGGGGATCTCTAAATAGCTTTTAATGACTCAAGGAACATCTGCAATACTTAAAATCTGATCTTGGAATTGCGTAGTATGAAGTCTTGCTTTGCATATTCATTTATGATTAAGGGACTTCACAGATTTCTATAAGGACCCTGCGGATCTCGAGTACAGATCTACTTCACCAACTCCTGCCACTGATGCTGCCAGGGCGCCAAGTTCGCTCGGGTGATCCATAGCCTGTTCAGCCCTGCTCTGCGCGCCCCACGTTAACTCCAAGCGGACACCGGGAGGCGACAGGACACGTCAGGGCTGGGCACATCATCATAGGGCTGATACTAATGCAAGTGCGTTGAATCTCCGTGCATTGATGGGCTTTCAAGTAGGCAGCCAGATATCTGGTCTGACATACATCCCCCATTTTTCGCTGCAGCCGCTGTCAGCTAAATCTGCGACATGCAATATTGACCCAAGAAAATGAGCAAGTGAAAAAAAGACAGAAAAAGAAAGACAAGTCCTCGTGAATGATCCACGCAAGGCGGAGCAAATCCCGCCTTAACGAGTACGAACGGGTCTGGCTTCGGATCAGCTACTCTTAATTTCCTCTTGGGTGACGACATCAAATCGCCCCGCTTCCCCTGTGTCACTTCTCCTCGTCATCTTGTCGTCTTGACATCTTGATATCTTGTCACATTTTCTCCCGGCGCAATTCTCACAGAGATTCGTTTTTCATCGCCAAGGAACGAATTACCTCAGGCGAGCCTTGCCCGCATTACGGGGCTGTGGTCGGCTATCGAATCTCGGCATCAGCGTGCGCCTAGGCAGACGAATTTCTCCTTCACTTCGAACTTCTTAGACCCTGAAGAAGCTGATCTCTTTTCCGACGGCTTCCTCAGGATACTTTGAAGCTACATAAACTATGGAGGCCACGCGATCGCCAGAGCCCGCATTCTCCGGTGGAGCTGGACATGGGTCGGGACAAGATGCGACCCCGCCAGGACAGATCCTGACGGGCAAGCAGGAACATTGTAAGGAGGTATGACTCGTGGCAAATGCGACGGCCTGCTAATACGAATTCTATTTAGACCTCAAGCGTGAGTTGATCGGCCGACAAGTTCGCGCTGAAATCGCCGAGCTGAACTCACCCACGGCGCTACAGCGATTCGGCGCACCATTTCGCTCCGACTTCGGTGAGGTCGCGCCCGTTGACTCGGAACTTCCTATTCTTCGCTATATCTTCGTGCATCATGTTCGCAACTTTCCCTTTCTCGACCAAGCTCAGGAAAAACAGTTCTGGCAGGACAAGCTACAAGTGGTGGGTTTGACCCGGTCTCGTGCGAGGGAGAATGTGATCATTGACACACCCGCTAGTTTCTCGAATCGTTCGCCAATAAGCATGTGTCGTCATCAGAGGATCGGTTGGAGGAGACAAAGCGTAGGAAGCTGGCACGGAAGTGCGAGAAGCTCGTGGAGCTAATGATGGTATCCGGTGTCCCGACTGCATCGGGGTACGAGGAGCGTATCCAGTTCTCTGAAATGGAGGTCGTCGACCGTGGCGCGAATGAGAAGGGCTTGCTGGTCAATATGCCCGAGGGGAATGCTCTCAATGGCTGGGATGTCAACGTGGCCGCCGTTCGGGTTACATCCGTGAAGCGCACAGTGCGTTATCATCAGCACGCTGAGTTTATCATTCGCGTGCGAAGAGACGCCAAGGATGATATCTACGTCGGCAGACGGTATGGAGAATTCGTCAGGCTCCACCGGAGGCTGCGTACCGAGTTCCCTGGCAAACACTTGCCCCCTCTCCCTCGCAAGAACAAGTCCTCGACTTCCTCCAGCTGGTTCGGTTCTAATGACGACGATGCTTCGTCCGTCTCTTCTCTCTCGACACAAGACGCGAGTATTTCAGATGAAAGGACTTCTACCACCACCGGCCTTAACTTGGCACCCGGAACTATCCATCGATCAGTGTCGAAGGCATCAATGCGTTCAGCCAGGTCACCGCGTGCGTCAGCTGATGTTTCCAGAGAGACTGTCCTATACAGAGAGGAGCAGCGCGTTTCGCTACGTGCATTCCTTCGAACGCTGCTGCAGAATAAGAAATATGCGGAATCCAAGTCGCTAGAGGAGTTTCTGACTGCAAGGCCCATAAAGTTGAACGAGGAAGAATTGATCGATGTTGAGCGACGAAAGGGTATGGATGCAATCCGCCTTGAGGAACAAAAGCGCTTTTATGAGATTGCTAGGCAGCGCGCTGCGGAGCTGGACGTTTACATGGAGAAGTTCCGTCGAGATATCGTGGAGAGCAGTAAGTGACGCATAACATGCATATTAATTTGTCAGAGGCTAACACTCTCTCAGACGGATTAACAAAGCTCTTTGCTGAGATCAAGGAGAAAAAGACCATTGCAGAGCTGAGCCCACAGTATCAGAAATTCGCCGAATGGTTGCGTATCGAAGTCGCCGCCACCGTGTACCATGTATTCCTTGCCGAGGATAATTCTCCTGAGATGTTTGCGCAAGCCAAGAGAATTCATGGCCTTGTTCCTTATACCCTGATGAAGAACGTGATTCGCATTGCCAACCCTGCTGCTGTGATGACTGGTGTTCTCGATCTTTTCATGGCTCAGCCGTTCGGTTCGCGATCGCTGCTTCAGCGCATTTTCTCTTTGACTTTGAATGAGAGCATCAAGGACTTCCAGAAGTCAATCACTTCACTGGCGGCGAAGGTCGAGGACTCGGTTCTGACCGATAAGCTGAAGAACTTCGTGAACGCGGATGAAATGGTCAAGAATGAGATTCGCGAGGAAGCTGAAGCCGAGGATGTTGATATCATCGTGGCCATTCTTCGCTCTGAATATGTCTCGCCAGAGCTTGGTCCGGAGCAAATCGGCAAAGTGTTCAACGGCTGGGTAGCATGGAACAATGCCGTGGACAATGTGGACCTGGAAATGCAACAAGGCGCCCAATGGTTCGCTCATTTGAAGCAACTCTTGAAGCTCTACACCCGGCAGCGGGACAAGGCCATGATGCTTAGCATTGTTGAGGAGCCGACTACGCTCCAACTATTCCGCGACCTATTTACCATCTTCTACGAGCCGCTTGTTCGGGTCTACAAGTCTGCCAATGTCTACAATAGTGTCACTGACTTTGCAAAATTTGCCGACGACGCGATCGCCGTCATCGAAAGCGCCCAGCGCCAGGATGCTTCTGCAGATCCCAACCAGACTGTCCAATCCTTCATCGACTTATGCGCTCGTCACCAGGACAACTTCTACAAGTTCGTCCACGAGGTGCACCTGCACGACAATGGACTGTTCGGATCTCTCATGTCATGGATCGAAGAAATTCTTGAATTCCTGCGCAAGGGCCCGAAAGGAGGGAAGCTAGACATGAACGCCCTGTTCCAAGGCGCCGCAGGCGTCGGTCAAATTGACAAGGACGTCGCAGTCAGCGAAATAAATGCGCTGGTCAAGTGGCACGAGGATCGTAAGCGCTGGCATCTGAATAAGACTCGCCAGAAAATGGCCGCCGAGGGCACTGGGAATGATTCGATTCCAGGCGCCACGACCTTCAAGGGTAGCGACTTTGGTCTCGACGAGGTAAGTGTTTCCTGCAATGTTAACCCAATTAAATCAAATCTAAACTCTCACCAGGCTGATCTGGAAGACCTCACAATCTCCGACGAGGCCTCCGACTCGGAAGATGAGGAATCTGCTGATGACGACCAAGATGACCCGATCGCATCTGAGCGTCGCCGACGCATCAAGAAGCAGGATCAACTGCGTCGCACAGCCGGCGAACCCGTGAAGCCAGATGTCACCGAGCTCCTCAAGCTCCAGGAGCCGTTCGTCGTCATGCTTCGGCATGTGCTGGCAGACTAGACGTCTGTGTTTGAATTTACGGTGGTGCTTTCGCTCATACACTACCTTGCATGGTCGTTTTGCTTTTCCCTTGATACAATGATGGCCGTGCAGGCTGGGTTCTGATTATCATGATGGGTATTCTGGATGGTTTGACTAGAGATGATTTGTTGAGACGCATCATAAACTACATCTATATCTACATAGAAAGAATTGATCATAATTCATGTCCATTGAGCTGATCCTTATCGGCGCTTATGCGATATGTACAATTGTAGGTCTATCGATTTTAAGAAAGAGTACCGCCAGCCAGCCACGTTAGGACTGGGCCAAGTACTGTCGCAGTCTCTCCGCGACATCATGATGACCGTATTGAATTGCCGCATCCAGAGGTGTTGTATGATCGACATTATCCCCTAACGTCGGCTCTATGTCCTGAGCCTCCAGCAACGCATCAACGGCCTGCAAGTGACCAAAAATTGCAGCCTGATACAGCGGCGTATGGCAATTATCATCCTGCGCGTTCACATTCGCTCGCCACGGCCGCTTCAACAAATACCTCACAATTTCATCATGATTGTTCGCCGCTGCAATGGCAAGTGGCCTTGTCCCGCGTACATTACCCAATTCGACATCGACACGCTCACATTCCAGCAGCGCAATCACCATTTCCCTCCGGCCATGCTTCGCAGCACGGAACAATGGCGTATCATGTTCCCAGCTATCACTGAGATTTGGATTTGTTTTCTCCCACTTACACAGATACCTCACGATATCGAGATGGTTCCGCTCCGCTGCAATAGCAAAAGCGCCTCGTCCATGCCCATCCCGCTCCCCATTCGGATCAAGCTTGCTCCCAAAGTATGAAACCAAATACTCCACGATATCCAGCTGTCCCACGATCGCAGCATGAAAAAACACATGCTGGCAATGCTCAGCCGTATTATCACCATCCAATATACACTGAATATGCGCCGCAAGCAACAAATCCGCGTCAACATCCAGCATCGCAGCCCTAGACAACGGCGTGGCGCCCTGTCGGTTCATCACACGCGGATCAGCCCTTCCCCGCTGCAACAACATTGGAATAAATCTTGGATTATGTTCAACGGCAACCATAAGTGGCGTATCACCCCATTTATCCTCGAGATTGATGTCGAGCCGTTCATCGTCTAACAGCGCGCGCACGATCGCCATATGGTTCCGCTTGATCGCCCAAGATATCGGAGGCCGAATGTACTTCCTATCCCTACTATTTGGATTGACATCCTCAATTGTGAGGAGTAATTGAAGCGTTTCGCTACTTCCGTGATACGCGGCGAGCATGAGAGGAGTACATCCTTTAATGCGAGGATCGAAATCAGTAAAAGATTGGACGTCTGCGCCGGCCGAGATGGAATTCAGGGCTGTAGTTTTTCGGTCGTGGGTCGCGGCCCAGTATAGTGCTTTTCGCTTTTGCGATGCATCTCGCGTGTAGAGGCGCGGATTGAGGAGGGGGTAGAAGCGTGTCGAAGTGCGGGCGAGAGCGGAGAGGTCTCCGGTGCTGGGTAGGCACTCAGATATTGTGATTAGGAGCTCAGTGGGAAGGGAGGAGAAAGGACTAGGTTGAATAACCATGGCCGGTGGGAGTCATGGTAGCATCTTTGGTTGATCGAGGTGAACGGGGTGACTTTAAATGTATGAAATGGGCTGAGTGGGATGGGTTTCAACGTGGGGTGGACATGACGTTAGTGATCTCGGTGCGGCTTGCGCCTCATTTTTGGGTTTCACTTTATGACGGCCGGGGTTTCAGGCCATGCGGACTTTTGGGGCGTCTATTTGAGACATTGAAGCACGCAATGGAAGTGACTAAGAAATTAGAAACACACCAGGTCACTTCATAGACACAAGCGAGAAATTTCGTCGGAAGCGGCCATAGTTGGGTAGCGATAAGATAAGCAGTTTCCATGGCGACGTCTTGTCTGGTCTGAGAACCATACTGATCCTTCCCCGATCACTCTTGCATTTGACATACATCAAGAGTATGCCACCATGTTCTCTCCTAGCAAGAGAGCTCCAATGAGCCCGCGTAACGCGGTGGCCTTGAAGGGGCTCTTCCAAGATGGCATCTGGATGTGTAACTGCCGGGAACGGCTGCCCGCGGTGAAACGAGAGACGAAGAAGGCCGGGAAGAACCAAGGACGATACTGTAAGTATAGCCAGTCTGAGGGATTGTTATCTGTGGATTTTCAATACTGATTCCAACAGTCTGGACCTGCCAGAACCCTCCAGGAAAACAGTGCGGCTTCTTCCTTTGGGCTGATGAAGCTGAAGTACGTGAGAAGGAGGCCATCCTTGCTAACTCTCGCTCCGAGCTCGACAACCGCGATGCCAGCTATCGCACTCCTTCCAAACAAACATATCGTGCAGGCAACGGCCTTTTGACGCCTCAGACTGAGCACAGGGTGATTGGTGTCCCACCCCGCCAGTTCAAATCACCACCGCAGAGTGCAAAGGCGCGGATGATGACCGAGGATACGGATGAATTTGGCTGGCATGATGATTCAGAGGAGAATGAAGAGCTCTCTGAGGTCTTGAACTCAACGCAGCAGATAATATCTCAACCCAACTTCAACCCCGAGACGCCGCAGAAAGCAACCCGCACCTCGTCAACGACGTCACCAGGAAAGCGTAAGCTATTCGACTCTTCGCACGACGAATCAAGCGGCACTTTATCTCCACTCGCAACACCGTCCACATCACGATCCGGTCGACATCTCCCATCCTCAGCCGAAATAAGCATGACGCCGGCTCCAACCAAGTACAGGGATGTGCTGAGCACAGATTCCAAGTCTGGTATGTCGAATTTGGCACAGCAGGTTACTGCAGTCCTCGACAAGCATGATGTGGTATTGCCTAATGAAGCGCGCGACGAGCTTCTGAAGCTACTCAATACTCACGACTTGAAGTTAATAGGTGCGATCAGGGGTCGGGACGCCGTGCGTACAGTACTTGAAAAAGAAAGGGCTCATCACAAGGAGGAGAATCTGCGATTGAGTCAAGAAAATGTGAAGTTGAAAGAGCAAAACTTGAGTCTCGAGGCGCACAATGCGATGCACCTGTCTGTCATTGACTCCTTCAAAGAGTGATCACGCTGGGACTTTTTTTTGACACCTGTTTTATTGTCAGGTTGAGCACTGACTTTTTACCCTCATCTTTGATTCTCAAGGAATCGATGTTCTCTCACGACCTCTAATGATTTATGACTTTGTTCTCTCTTGTCAACCCTTCATGTTTTATCGATAATGAAAAATATTGTCAAGACGGTATTAAGACTAGGAAAATCCGGACCTTAATTTTATCAAGAATCAAAGCAGCCTCAAAGTAGCCTTCAGTAAAATCTCCTTCGCCTATGCTACGAAAGAACAAAAATGGCAATGGTGCAATGCGGCTCATAGATCGCCGATGGCGTCACGTGGTCGATATCGATAAGAAACACAAATTATTCGCCCAATGCGCCTGTTCCCAGCTACATCCTCTCAAGTTCAAGTTCAGGCCTTCGCCTTCCCTCAATGGAGTCGAACAGTGACGTGCGCCAGCAGGCTCACCGCGAAATTCCTGAAATGTTCCGTCCGCCTGTCAACCGCGCAATGCGCACACTGGACCGGTCATTCTTCCGCAAAACGGTGCCGGTCTCCGCGGCCAAAATCTTCAAGAATTCAGAGATCTCGCACGTGCGCAAGGTTCTTGGAGTCAACAAGGAGCTGCTCGTTCTACCGCGGTTGAATGTTGTGCGGGAAATACAGGATCAGGATGGTATTAAGAAGGCACTCCTACTGCGCGAGGACATGAAGCATGATGGTGAGTCACGAGGCCTCTTGGTTTTGGTTTTCGAAGTGGGACTTCGATGCTGACTTGCATGCACAGACAAGTCGACATGGTCGCCTACTGTTACGGAGTTGGCTGAGAAGGGCACCGTGGCTATCATGCCTTACAATTTGGAACTTGACTACGACTCTTGGACATACGGTATGCGTTCGATGTATACGCGATATATGTGCTATAGTGCTGATTACCTTCAAGCTGAGATCGCCGCTTCGATTTTACCGCAAAATGAGGAAATGCCCGAAGTCCCTCAAGGCTTTACGCAAGTGGGGCACGTCTGTACGTTTCTGCCCGACTGAGGGGTGATATTGAATCTTTTGAACTAAGTCTCTAGTGCACCTGAACCTCCGATCGCATTGGTTGCCGTACAAGCACATCATTGCTCAGATTCTAATGGACAAGAACCCCGCTATCCGCACCGTGATCAACAAGACCGAAGATGTTGGCTCACACAGCCAGTTCCGTACTTTCCCCTTTGAGCTACTGGCCGGCGACAACGACCTGAACGTCATTCAGCATGAGCAAGATTGCGAGTTCCGATTCGATTATTCGCGCGTTTACTGGAACAGTCGTCTGGAGACTGAGCACCGCCGACTTGTGGAGAAGTTCCAGCCTGGACAGATGGTCTGCGATGTCATGGCGGGTGTCGGTCCCTTTGCTGTGCCTGCAGGACGTAAGCGCATCTTCGTCTGGGGTAATGACTTGAATCCGCACGGCTACGAGGTCATGCAAGATGCTATCCAGCGTAATCGCGTCCAAGACTTTGTTACTCCGTTCAACATGGACGGTCGAGAGTTCATTCGCTATTCGGCAAAGGCTCTATTGGAAGCTGAGCCGGTCACTGTCACTATCGAAGGTAAGAAACGCAGAGAGAAGAGGAGAAAGACTGAGGAGAAGCCGGAAGAGGAGAAACCTTCCCCACCTCCTCAGGTGTATACTCGCCCATCTATTGTCGACCACTATGTCATGAATCTTCCCGCCACCGCCATTGAGTTCCTTGACGCATTCCAAGGTCTTTATACTGGCAAGGAGGCTCTCTTCGCCCCGCACACCTCTCAGCTTCTGCCCATGGTCCATGTCTACTGTTTCTCGGGACACTCCGAGAACGAGGTAGATGATCACATCGACGTTTGCCAGCGGATTTCCGAGCGCATTGGCTATACAATCACCCACGAAGATCGTGTTGGGGGCACCGGCAATGCTACAATTGAGCTTGACATCTACAATGTCCGTCTCGTCAGTCCAAACAAGCAAATGTTCTGCGCCAGCTTCCGTCTGCCCGCGGAGGTCGCATTCCGCAAGGTTTAAAATTTTCCAAAGTACATACGATGTTGCATACGAGGCGTTTGGAGAGATTGTTTGCAGATACTAGGTTTAGCTGAGCTATCACTGAGCTATAATGCAGACTCGATACCCTAACCAGACTCTCCCGGAACAGAGCTCGGATTGAACTTGAGCCTTCCTGTACGATAGCCTTTGTAGAACCAACCGACTTCATTCCTAATCTAAAAGGGCGGTGTACTCACCGCCATTTACTGCCGGACAACCTGCAGACTTTCAACCCGCACAGAAGCTCACGACGACCGAACGCATCGACGCCCGCAGCTCGAAATCCCCCAATCAACCATCGCCGCAGAGTGCATTGCGCGTTCGCACCCTCCCTCTTGTCGATCGCAAACATGAGCGTTCAACTTCCCCCGCCCACGCACCGCAAGCGCACCCTCCCCCAAGGCGAGCTCGAAGCCGCGTCTACGCTCAAGCTCGGTGCTGACCAGCACACGCACACACTGTCACTCTCCGAAGCCCGACTTGTCATTCACAAGGTGCTGGAGAATAAGCGACGCGGGGGCAACAAGTACGAGGAGCCGGAGTATGTCGAACTGCCACGCTCGGAGCCGACCGACCACTCACAAATGACAGGAACTTGACCAAGACACTCGACTACTTGGACGTGTTCGCGCGATTCAAGGACGAGGAGAACATCAAGGCGGTGGAACGTCTACTCAACTCGCATACGGAGCTTGAGATGTTTGAGCGATCACAACTCGGTAAGTACCAATGACTTGGTGCCTGGTGGCCTTGGTAGCCTTGGTGCCTTGTGGCCTTAGTGCCTGAATACCTTGGATTTTCCCTCTTTTCCCGAACGTCCCCTGTGGCGTCGGGGAGGGCCCAGGGCCCCGCCCCAATCGCATGATCCATCTAACCCGGAATTAGGCAGTTTGTGCTGTGACAATGCCGAGGAGGCGAAGTCGCTGATCCCCAGTCTTCAAAACAAGATCACGGATGCCGATCTCCAAGAGCTGTTGGACGAGTTGACCAAGTTGCGGAACTTTACAGAATAAGACTATGGGGGCTGGGGGGGGGTCATGGAGCATGGAGTTGGGCGTTTTTCTTGCTTAGCATTTCCATTTTCTGGAGGAATTTCCGGGGTTAAGTCGGGGGACCAGACATCAGGAGCCGCGTCGGGGTTAAGTGTTTTCGAGTAAGAAGGCACATGTGCCGGGGATGGGCTTCACTTTCTCCGTTCTCCACGGCGGGGCGCCGTTCGCATGTTCAAACTCTCCTCTTGGGAGATCTGGTTCCTTGATTGGTTCTGTCCATGATGTTATCACCGTGCTCTGATTGGTTGTAGGTTTTACTCGTGCGAGTGCTGTTCAATGTGGGGCCGTTGTAATGTTGTAAAATGTACCAGGATGCGATCCCGGATCCCCTTATACCAAGAGACCATGTTATATTCTTAGGTAAAAAAAGGGGGGTCCCGGATCGACCGAGTACTGTAGCCTCTCGCATGTGAGAGATATCCCTGGAACAGCCAGGCGGAGTGTCTGGAGTTGGGCGAAGTACCGTCGACTGTCGGATTGTCTGTACGTAATGCCGGGGAGGCTCGTCCGGATGTCCAATCAGCTCGGGGAGTCTTATCAGAGTTGACAATTTCGACTTCATAATTGACGAGTAACTCAAGGCCTTCACAGGCCCAGGGCCAATTCTCGTTACGAAACCGAATCGTTGATCGCCTGGGTCCTTCGGGTAAGCTTCGCGCTTGCTCTATACTTGCGATGTCATCATCTCTGTCTTTTTCCCTTTTTCCCTTTTTTTTTTTTAGCTATGACTCGTCTTTAGCAGTGCACTTGTTCGGACTCACTTTTTCTTTTTTCTCAAGAGTAGGAATGACGGAGAGAACGATCCGCCATTTGATTCTCTTGCAGTCTTTGGCGGGTGCTTCTGCTTGATTTTTAATCTCGGGATCTATACTCTGATCATCCCTGGAGATAGCAACCTTTTTTTTTTCCTCTCTCCGTGATAAGGGCATATCTGGTGAGTCCCGTCCATCGGAGCACCGTCTTATCTAAAGTCGGTCAACGGTGACCACGAATCTAACGCCGTGAGCAGAGAACTCCCAATCGGATTCCCCAGAGTGTGGAGTTGGCTGCTGCCCCGGACTCTGGGTTACGTGACCGGTTTCAATCGCACGGCTATCAATTCTCTCTATCTCCTATCTATTCCTTTATCATTCCACGCCCCCCATGGCCACCGTCATTACGATCCAGCCTTCTCCAGCGGGTTCGGCTGCTTCTCCCACCTACTCTCAGTCCCATTCTCCCGATTTACGACGAGCCCTAACGACGACCTCGACCCCGAACCTGTCTCCGTCCCCCATCTCCGTCCACTCGACTCTCACTGGTGCCCAGGGCCGGAATGTGCCTAGCTGTGACGCGTGCCTTCGACGAAAGAGTAGGTGCGCCATGAATGAGATAGTCAACAAGTGTTACTCGTGTGAATTTCACCGCCAGGACTGCACGTTTACCCTGACCGGCGAGAACCCAACGAAAAAGAGAAAACTCGACACGGCGGAGCATGCGGACCCCGTCAAACGTCCCACCACATCTTCTATCTCCAAGGAGTCTCCTCGCCTACACCAGGGCGCAATGATTCGCCCGGGTTTCTTCAATCAGTCCACTCAGCACATTGGCATGACCACCGAATTGGAACCTGCCTTACTGGATCATCTGCCGCTGGACGAGTACGATGAATTCACTGTCCATGCCTCCCGGATTCGGAGGTGTGCGGACGACGGAACCTTCATGAGAGTCGTCAATACTGTTCCCATCGGTGACTCGCAGGCCGTGTCACTAGATGCCATTGAGAGTCTGGTTGCTCCCTATGGGGCCACGCTGATCGAGAAATTCTTTGAGCACGTGCACCCCTCCTTCCCTATTCTGATGGAAGACGCCTTCCGTCAATCTTATCGTGATCGTCGCCAGTTATCGCCACTGCTCTTGGCGGCCGTGTACGTGCTGACCTTGAAGTTTGTGGATGTGGGTGCGGCGTCGCAGACAGCGCGGAAGCCCGATGCGGCTCGGCTGGAAAGCGCGGCGTTGAAATTGCTGCTGGACTCTCTACCGTTTCCTAGTATCTCGACTATTCAGGCCGGGTTATTGTTGACGCAGAAGTCGACTTTGGCCACGGCGTCACTGAATGGTCAGTTGGTGACTGCAAGCTTTGAGCTTGGGTTGCACCAGGATTGCTCTAATTGGCGGATGAAGACCTGGGAAAAAGGTCTCCGGAAGCGACTTGCATGGGCCTTGTATATGCAGGATAAGTGGTCCTCGCTGGTCCATGGCCGTCCCTCGCAGATCTTTGCTTTCAACTGGACCGTCAAGGATCTCGTGGAGCAGGACTTTTCCGACGCGTTCTCGCACGGTACCGACTCCGCACACGATGAGGCGGCTGTCGGACACGGACCTCTCTTGTTCTGTCATATGGTCGCTCTTACGACCATCTTGTCGGATATCCTGGATCGGTTTTACACCCTCCAGGCCGTCGAGGATTTCCGAGCTGCGGGAAATCAGCGCACGCGGATTATTCTGGAGAAGGCTAAGCCGGCTCAAATTCGCTTAAAGGAATGGTTCTCTTCCTTGCCGGCATCCCTCAAGATGGAATCTTCAAGTGGGGAGCTCGTGGAGACTATCACCGACGAACATGCCCGCAATGGCGCTCTTCATCTTGCATACTTTGCTACCGAAATCACTCTCCACCGTTGCATCGTCCGTTCCATCGCGGACAACGGCACCGATCCCTACCTCGCTCACATCTGTCGCTCCGCCGCCAAGACTCGTCTCATCTCGGCCATGGACTTTGTGAACCGTCTGCGACCAGCACATCTGCGATCCTTCTGGCCCGCGTCCGCACGCACGAACTTCTCACTGATCGGGTCCTTCGGTATGTTGCTTCGCATCACTGCACCGGCCATGGAAGAGGCGGAATTCTACCGTCTCCGTCTCTGCGAGTACCGCTGGACTCTCAGTGTTAGTCACAAGAATGCTGAGTTCATGAGCTTCGCACTCGAGAGCCTTGACAACCAGACGATGCTGGACAAACACGTTCCGGACAAGCCCGGCATCGACGAGCTCATGGCATCCTCGGCTAAGCCGCCCGCTCGTCAGAACCATATGTCGGCCTACGATGACGCTCTTGCCGATACCGATATGCAAGCCACAGGACCTTCTTCATCGGTTATTTCGGGACTGGCGTCTCCAGCTACATCGGTCAGCGAAATGGACGAGCAGGACACCCCCATGCATCCCCTTTAAACCTATCATCTCTATCCCTCTACCTCAACCTTTTACATACTCTGCTCTTCTTCCCATTCACACCTCTCTCGCACACGACCCCTCACGATCTGATTTACTGGCGTTTTCGCACATCTCAAGGATGATGCATATGATGGATATTGATGGAAACTGTTGGCATGTACTCATGTAACTGCAAAGTGCGGGCAACATTTTGCAAGGCTTTTGGTCTTTTTTTTTGCAAATTTCGGACTAGTCAGGATTGGATATAGACAGGACTGGACATACATTGCATCATGAATCACGATCCATATTGATCTCGGAACTTTGGACAGAAAGCAAACACTCCATTACTCCTGAACTCCCGGCACACACGTTCTAATGACCCAGAGGAGTCTTCAATTAGAAGCTAGCCTTGCGTTTGAGAAATCGAGTAATTGTTCTGACCAAAAAGGTTTATAGCCCAAGCCCTTCCACGACAGAGTACTTACCACAAGCAAGTCATTTTGCCATGTTGTGACCCAATGATCCAGATAATGGCGACTGAGTCTCAAAGAGCTGGCAGTCAAAGTTGAAAAGGATGACGCCCAGAAAGTCTCAACAAAGCCATCTCAATGTGACCCAGGCTCATTCCAGACTGGAACAGCAGCCCAGGGGCCGCTCTAACAGTAGCTAAGGAGCTCAATCGTGCGTGCGGCCCGCTGTCCTACTAGTCTGGTTTGTGCGGCGGACGGAACATCATCCAGATTCACGCTAAGCCGGGCCAAGCATGGCCAGGCTGATAAAGTCTAATTATCACACCCACTCGAATATTCACCATCTGGTGCACGGGTGGAGGTAAATGTGGGCGAATGGGGAAAACGTGGCAATGATCTTTACTGAGAAAAACCCCAGAAATGACGCAATAAGAGGGCCTTTTGTGGCTAGCGCTTTTGGCTAATTGAGATTAGCGTAAAGTGTAATTTTATGCGGCAGGTGGCTTACCGAACTAAGGTAACCTATTATAAGACTTACACGGAGTTGCTAATTACTCTGGGGACAATTAAGTTCGTTAAGAACTTGGCATAGACCAAGCTGGTATGGGCCATGCACACTTTGCCCCTCGTCACCTTTCCATATCCATACTAATGGTCTATCGCCCTGCGGAAATATCCTTGTTGTACATTTTTCCTTCACGTTCTACCTGCCATATGTCATACATCTCGCGCGATCTTTGAAGCAAAACGACCATGCCCCGTAATGCTTCGTTCGAATCCCCAGCCCGACCTCCGCCTTTTTCTGGACATGTTGGTGTCCACCTCGAACACGATACGGTTCGTGGATCGCTTTCCTTTTTCAACCCAACGCAAGCGCGCTTTCAGCTGGACGAACATGCGCAGCATCCCAAGTTGCTCGAGGATAAAATTCCACATCGCCATGCAACCCAAGTCGCATTGCCTGGCGTGGTCATCAATTGGAGGTCTCGAGACAATCGTAAAGGGCGACACCCGCTGGGTGTCGACTCTTTCCACCCTGACTCAACAGCAAGCTTCCGCGTCGTCAGCCGTGGCCTGTTGCGTATGTGCACCGAAATCCCGTACTGGGACGTTTCCTACCTAGTCGCCGTCTTCTTCTCCGTCGGATGCCTGCTTTTCGTAATCAGTGGCCTGTTCTATTGGCTGCCGCTCGTAGCTCCATCCTCCGAGTTTTCCACAGAGACCACGGCTGGAGACATACTTTCATTTGTCGGGGCCACGCTGTTCCAGATTGGAGCGATTCTTCTTGTATTTGAAGCGTGCAACGAGAACCGTACGGGATGCTTTGGATGGGCCCTCCACCAAGCTCTCAAAGGAGACGACAGTGGATCCCTTGGGGATTTATTCGCTACAGCCGACGTTTATAGCTGCCAACATCACCACCAGCGGAGACGAAGGCCTAATTCAGCGAGGCAGCAGCTGCCAGCCCCGCAGCAATCACCCACGCCGGAACGCCAATGGACCTGGTGTCCTACCTGGCACGAGCTGAAGACGCACTATGTCCACGAGATAGGATTCATGGCTTCTATTGCAATGTTCGTTGGCGCTACCATATTCTACATTTGCGGTATCTGTACGCTCCCTTGGATATATAACAACCTGAGCAAGGGTGTTCTTGAGGGCGTGTACTATCTGACCTATCTTGTTGGCGGGGTCTTCTTCATTATTTCCTCGGTCCTGTACATACTGGAGACCCAGCCAACTTGGTACACCCCGGCACCACATCTACTAGGGTGGCATATTGGGTTGTGGAACCTGATCGGGTCTGTAGGCTGGACCCTGGCGGCCTCGTTTGGTTACTGTACCAGCAGCTGGTGTGCCTATCAGAGCTACTTGACCTTGACCTGGGCCTCTGTCGCTTTCATGATTGGTAGCATGCTGCTTTGGTACGAGGCACTCCAAAAATATCCTGTGGAGAAAATGAAATAAAGTCTGGACTTTGTCTTCTGAGGGATGTACGATGATTTTCGTGCCCTAGTACTTATAACTCCCTGGCCCTTCACTGCTTAAGACCATGTCTTCAAATGGCCCTGCCTATATCGATGCGTACGTCGCTTGCTTGAGAGCGTTATGAACGAGATAGAAGCTCAGATTAGGTCAACTCAAAACTAAACAGGCTTGATAGCCACCTATTAAGCAACTATCGACAAGCTATTTATTGCTGTACTCTTGTGCTTACTTGACCTAGCTAAAGAACGTCTCATATTCAAAAGAAATAAAAATGTCTCGACATGACACGTATAGGATTACTGCAGGCAGATCCGTTCGTGGGGACATTAAGAGATCAAAATGAAATTCAATCGGTTGACAATCTGGTCCGCCCAATACTAGGGTCAGTCGAAAGTATATATAAGTTTTTTACCAGTCATGAAATTTTGAAGCCTGAGGAATTGCAACCCCAAAAGTATGTCGTTCATAGTTGCCATTACGGCCGCTGAGCCAACGCTGAAGGGCGAGACCAGAGAGTCTAGCGGGAAAACAAGCGGTTGCCTCAGAACAGACTAGAGAACCAACAACACAACCATCGTTGAATCAAAACCAACCACCATCAAAGTCGTTCAACGATGGCGTCCTTGATTTACACGGCTACTCAGTTTCTACTTTCCAGGCTGCAGAACAGTATTACTGTGTACTCGCGAGGTAAATGATTGTGGAACGCGGCATGTGCCCTATCAAGGGACATCAGCGTTGGCGAGTAGCAATGTCAAGGATATGGCATGTAGCACCTATAGATACCAGCAATAGTCCATCAAAGATTGCTCAAAAACTGGGGAAATTCTCTACTTGGGGAATCTCTTTGTGGCATTGCAAGTTTGAGACCTACCTTTATTATCCTCAGCCGTCCCATTTACCGGTTGTAATTGCACCTAGGCCCGCGGTGTACGATTTGACCGGCTGCATATGTGCTAGGTTACAACTTGATAGGGCTAGCTGTAATTGCATAGGCATTCCCTGTCTTGTATGAACATCAATGCCATGTGGTCCTGCTCTAGTTGACGCTTTTGATGATCCTATAACGCGTTGTATGCAAGTGCCTCGCTCGAATTGCTTGATACAGAGCTAGCATTCAAGAAGATATTCGGGCTAGAATATACACTCATAGATCTTCTATATACCCTAACTACTCGTCGGCCGCCCCGACCCCTAACAACACGGCATTGTCGGTTATGATACATGAACCTCGGAACCCTAGATGGAATCACCTGATGGGAATGTTGAATGTCATTTCGTTTCGAACAAAGAAGGTCGGATGCTTTAAACCAGTGACTCATATCCGCCTGCACTTATTTCAACCCCGTCATGTATAGTGCACATCCTTTGTGAGGGGAGTCTCGAGTCTTACGAGCGCTGTCCCGACGCCAAGCTACCCGTTTCCAACCGTCGCGACGGGGCATACCGTCACTGGCAGATTTTCCATGTCTATGAACGACCCCGGTCACTATCCAAATTATACTAAATAATCCGCCAGATGTGATCACAATGCTGAAGTGGTATGTGCTGCCAACTCAATTGTCATGATTTTATACTGAAACTGACGACGCTTCGAGTGTTCCAGACTCGAACTGCGACTAGTCACGAAGTTAACAGACTGGATGAGTTATTGCGTTTGCTTGACGAGAATCATTGGCAGCGGTGAAAATGTGAGTGACGAAACGCCCGCCCAGTGGCTCTTGCTGATGGCCCGCGCCAGCTTGGCAGGGATTATATTCAAAGTAGAAATTCACGGTCGGGCCTATTGTAAGTTTATATCTGGTCGATGAGTTCCTGAATCACTCGCAGGCTACTGAGTGCGTTCTCTACGCCACCACGAAGGACCCATGCCCTAACTCTCAAAGCGACAGCATCACTACAGCCATCTGGATCGTATTCGACAACGCCGCACAGTCTCCTCTTTTGTCAGTCATTGTATAGACGCCTTGGTTGCCGAAATCCAGTCAAAAACAATGAGTCACAAGGGAGCTCAGCAGTGGCAGCCCGCATGAGGCTTGATGACGTCCGCGAAGACTCACCAGCCGGGTGCACGAACGAGGCATCCTAGTGAAAATCAACGAGCCTACGAACGCACAGCATGGTCACCATCAACAAGGTCACTAATTGTGTATGGGCCGCAAACTTTGTGATGCAAATTATGTGAGTCTTGTTTGGACAATGTTGCCAGAAGTTGAATAACGCCACAAATTTCAGTCATGGGAAATCGAAAGCTGCTAAGAAGCTTGATTCACCGGTCGGCAGCACTCAGAATGAGTGTTTTTTACCTTTTTTCTTCCGTCGATGAACCTTGATTAATGACTTGAAATTCAAGTATTTTACGCCGAAAGCCTCAGCAGACTTACGCGGTCAAGGGCGCAAAGACCAGAGTTTTGGCCCTCAGGTGGATCAGGCCCTTAAATAGCTAGCCAAAATGAATCATTATCATCCGAACAAATGGAATATTATGATCATCAATTATGCACATGACTTGGGTCATCTCTATGATAAATGAGGGAAACAGATACGCAACGAGAAAACCGACACCGCTTCCTTAAGGAAGTAAAATCGGAAGTTGATAATTACTTTGCTATCGGCTGCCGTAAGTGGGGCGACGGTCGGGCACGGATATCGTTCTATCTTCCAGTATAGGAATCATGTCTAAGTGTCTTTATTGGCGATTCATGGTAGTGACTAAGGTAGCTAGATCTTCTGGCAAATTTAAAGTATTTCAAATACGGAAAGCCAGAGAAGGGCTTACGGAATTGGCAAGCTGTCTGTGATCTGACGAATATGGGCGAAGCAATCTAGAAGATTGCAGAGGGACAGCAGGAAATTGAGAATTCTATGTCAAGCTACAAAAGTATGGATGACACCGCGAAAAGACTTCTGATAACAGGTCTTATGGTGAGTCCGCCGAATTCCATGAGCCGGTTTTCGACGTTGTCCAAGCAAACTACCATATGCAGAAAGTTCCGTCATAATGATTTAATTATCGAATGAAGTGTAGGTTCAATGTGGATTCACTCTGCACGAGTTGGGAGAAGTCAAAAGCTTATCTTAATGCCTCACTCTCTGGCGCAAAGCTTTTTAGCGCAAGTTACGACCACATGTCAACGAATGGTCGGGCCCGGCTTATCAAAATTATGTCACTCCTGCGTTCAACCCCGACATAAATCTGTGCAATAACAAGAAAAGCATGTGCAGCTGTAAAAAGTGACTTTGAGTATTATACTTTGAGTATTATCTGTTCCCCAACGGTTACATAACGATCAAAGGTCCATTCCATTATAAGAATCCACTCAATCAACAATCTTCTCCCGTCCAACCAACCCCCTCCCCCATTTACCGGCCCTTCCCCGGCAATAAAATAATGTTATCAAAATTCGATGAACGGAAGCCTTCAGCCCGATCTCTATTGGGCCTGGCTATGTCCATATATGGCCGTATCAGCGTGTTTACGCTTTCTTATACGCTCTCTCGGCTTCTATTTGCTCTGGTACTTATACCACCATATCTTGTGAAACTTTCATTTCAGGTGCTGCCGACTATTCTCAATAATGCTATTTGCTTGTTGTCTGCCAAAGGTCGGGAACGACTAGTGACAGACACAGATCGATACAGAGCTCACGCACAGCTCATTGCGAAGCAACAGCTTCACGGAACCTTTGTGTTCAGCGAAGCTGACTTGCACCGGGGTGTGAACAAATGGACGGACCAACTTCAGTGGGCTGACAAAACAGAAGAGTTTACTGTGTGCGGTGCAACTGCCCGTTTCGTACACCTGAAACCTTCCCACGATGCCGAATTCGGTAGCAATGGCATTGCTCCTCGCCATCCTATTGTTTTTCTCCATGGAAATCCAAGTTGGACCTATATGTGGAGAAATGTGAGTCTTCCCAACTACAATGTTGTTTGTGTCCAGCGTCCAGATGGGTCTAAACTGTGTCTACCATAGGTGATTCCCCCTTTACTTGATCAAGGCCATGAAGTGTACGCTATTGACTGGCTAGGCCATGGCCGGAGTGATAAGATTGCAGTTCCTGAACTGTGCAATTTTGAACTCCATATGCGGACTTTGAGGGAATTCTTCTCTTTCACAGACCTGAAGAATGCCACGGTTGTTGCGCACGACTGGGGAGGGTGAGTTTACCACGTCCTCATTCCAGATCATTTTATGAATCTATGATTGACAAGGATCAGTTGTATCGCCCTGTGTACGCTACCTTCACTTCCTCATGGCACATGTACAGGTCTGTTCTTGCTCGACACATTCCTGCCGCCTCGAGTCAGCGAGATGAGCTTGCACTGTGGTCTTCTCTACGTGATTTGGTTCTTGACCGGAGGCATACTGGGTCCATATATCCCTGAGCCGGCAGTCATGTACTTCATGTATCCTCACATTACGTGGAGTGATGTTGAAGCCTATGCTGCTCCCTACCGAGAGATGCCTATATCAGCAAAGAGCAGCGTCTTCCGGTTCGGCCATATAGTTCCAGGTACGCCACGGACAGTGCTACAGTCTGTCCGATACAAGAAATTTTGGAAAATTCTCGAGGGCTTCTGTGGTCCCAAAAATTTTGACATCCTCGATGCTCAAAGCCGTCTTGCTGGGCTTGACGACAAGACACGGGAATTCTGGGGCCGCGGCGCAAGTAAGAGCTATTTGAAAACGGTGATCGCTTTCGGCAGCAAAGACCCTCTTTTGATTGACTACAAAGATATTCTTTTGGAGACTATCAACGCTCGACTTATGGTAGACTGGGCTGTGAATGGCATTTGGCTGGCTGGTGGAGGTCACTACCCGACGGAGGAGAAGCCAGAGCATATTGCCAACCTTGTATCGCGGCTCGCTCACTCTTGAGCAAATAATGACACTTTTTTACCTGAAGAAATGTTGGAAAGAATTTTTCAACTCAAACGTTCATTCTTATGATCAACATAACATAGCCAATAGATAAAAGTGGAAGTTTACATTTGCCGCATTCAATGATGGTGGTTTGATGATTTTTTCTCCACATGCACCACAGACGCAGTTGGGCAGTGCGTCTCCTAGAATTTATTTCAATACAGCGCAATATGCCTCATTCCGCAAAGTGGAGTTTTCGACCCTGTTTCAAATCATGATTACATTTTTCCTTCCTTATCCTGAATTCCCAACAGATCTCTGAACTTGTTGAATAGCACTTTGTGAAGACAAGTTGATTTATGCTTCAGATCTTCCGTGTTCTTCAATAAGATATCCACACCCTCAAGGAGGCACTTTTCATGTGAGGCCTGTTACGCTGCGAGATTTTACACAAATCTCTATCCCTGATTCAGGAAGAAAGTCTCCCATACGTAATGCCTAGCATTCGAAACGACGCCAATTATTGCATTTGCTGTATACTGAATACATAACCACCTTCTGTCTTCATGTAATTCCCTAAATACATCAAAATGTCCATTAAAAGGCCCGTTTCCTTTCATGTCTGATCCCCTTGAAACTTGTTTACCTGCCGCACTGATGAACGCGGTTAAATCTTAAACGCATTGCGACGTGACGGAAGCTGGTTGTATCTTACTGAAGCCAGTTTCTTGCAGGACAGTCACATTGTGTGTCCTCGTCGCCTGTTCTCAAAACCAGCTCGAAGATCAGTATTTTTGTGTCCGTACTTGCCTGCTTGAGTATTTATTAACCATCCTCCATATTGCATCTCGGCCCGAGACTTGTCTTAGGAGGTATGGCGTTCATTCATATGACCATTCGAAGCCGATGAATTTTGCGCAGAACGGCCTTTCTGAGTGCTCGTTGTTGGCGGTAGAGCATTACCCCAGCCAGCCAACACGAATAGCACCCATTTCCAGCGGTAGGGATTACATGCGAGAGCCAGAACCATCCACGAAATAAGCTCGCTGTATGTGAAGAATTCAAGAGCACCCCCTGGGGCACGCTCTTTCCACGATCGCGTCCAATCAACCCAAGCACGCATCCATGCTGGCGAGGGCCTTGTGGTGGGATCGACAAGGAACATTATCAGCATTCGAGTATAAAGTCCAATGTGTATGTTTCCAACTGTGCCAAGGCCGTTGATATATGTGCAGTTGCTTGCGCACACATCCGAATGCCCTGGGGGAAACGACTGGAGAAACCAGTTTGGTGGAGTGTATGTAGGGTTGAAGCACTCATCTGGCAAAAAGCCCAAACTGGGTCGATGGAAGCCAGTAGCCATAATGCAAAAATCGCCCTTAATTAGTTCTTCGCGGCCTGGGCCACCCTTGGGAACACCCTTCTGGCGGTGGTTGAATAGAATACCATCTTCTTGAAACTCTTTGATATCTCCGCGATACCAATTGACCCGACCTTCGCGAATTTGATTCAGAATGGCGTCGTTACACATAGGTGTTTGGGTATATAGGCCAGCTTTCGCAGGTGCAAGATCGGTAAGGTCGCGATAAAAGAACTTTTTCAGAAGCCATTCCGGAACCCATCCTAGACTGGTCTCCTGGCCAAAGATATTCATTGCCAGCATTCCATCGACTAACGGATTGCGGGGTATAATCCATTTGTTTTCCTGATAAAGCCTAATTAGTCTCGAATTATTCCTAGATTTATTGAGACATAAGAAATAGGAGACTCACGCGAGCGAGGATAGCAATCTTTGCTGGCTGTTGCGGTACCGCGAATTCGATAGCTTCAATCGCACTGGCTCCAGCGCCGATAACAAGCACATGCTTACCTTTGACATCGTGGCCAGTTAACCGGGCTGAATGAATGATCGGACCGTGAAACTTCTCCTGACCGGGGACATGCGGCATCTTAGGATCACCACAGGTGCCAGTAGCTGCCAGTATTCCATCGAATTCTCCATAAGATGGATCCTGGACATACCATTTGCCACTTTCTTTATCACGCCAGACAGATTCGACCGGGACATTGAATCTAGTCCGATCTTGCAGCCCATAACGCTTCCATAGATGCTCAACCTCTCTGAGGATGCCCTGACGGTCGGGGTACCCGCGTCTAAATCGGACCGACGGATGAAAGCGATACATAGCACTGTGTATCTGTAGGCTAGATGTATTGTTCACTTGCTGTTGCATAGGGGCAAAATTAGTCATTGGGCAATCTTCATAATCAATTGACTGAAGCTGAACCCACGCTCCATATTCCGCCTAAATGCTCACGGCTTTTCGCCTCAAAAACGGTCACATCGATGCCATGACCCACACAGTGAGCAGCGGACGATACTCCCGTGATACCTGCTCCTATAATTGCTATACGAGGTCCACCGACTCTCGACTGTGGTTGGCGTGGATTTGGGGCAAAAATTTGAGCGATTAAGACCTGAAAGACTTGGTAAAGCCAGTTGATCAAAGTGTTCACAAGTCCCATGATATTTGCCTTGTTTAGGGCCAATACTAGAATGAATGCAAGTATTTTATCAAATGAAAAAAAAATGGCTCTGAGCGGAAGGCTATATAGAGATTCAAAGTGCTCTTTATGCCCCACGTAACTGGTTGTACATTACAATAACACACCCATAGCCCTTATCGTTGACATTCAGCACAGGCCATGATGATGTAAGAATTGCTTCTCCACCATTCCCTCAACGCTTTCGCAGCTGGATGCAGAAAACAGGTTAAGGTTTGATAGACAGACGCGCGGGAAAGCATGTGAAAATGTTGACTAAGAAACGTCTAGACCGACAGAATCCTGAAAATTGGCCCCTTGTGCAGGTTGTGATAAGCCTCAATGACATAATGAGAAGCGTATCAGCTCTGCATTACAGAGCACGAACGTCTTTGAGATTGGGTTTCTATCCCCTCAAAGTTTTTGTTTTTTCGTCATACGAGCCGGGAATCAAGGATATACCTCTTGACGTCAAGATAAAGATTTTCCGTTTGGGCATAGGCCATTTACGGCCACATCTTGGCCCGAGCGTTGGTCGAAAAGCCAATCATTGATATTGAGCCACCAAGCCATTGCTAAGATTGGACCTAGCATTCATCCGCGGGTGGAGGGTCCAATATACCGAGCTTTAAGAGGGTCAATGTCAGGAACACTGACTGATAGCCCCATAGCATACCCACACCGCTCCGGGGATTAGTCCGCCAAATCTTAATAATGTTCTACCCACTAATACAAGTTTTGAAGTTATTTAGTATTGTTTCTCCATCTACGCTATAGATTCATTGCAAGAAGCTATGAAACAACATAACTAGGCTATATTACAGACTAAGACGACAAAGAATTCGTGTATCATTAATAGAGTAACTAAACTAGAGAGAGAAAGAAGAGAGAAAGAGGGAAATGAGTAACCACGAAATGAAATTCCTTCTATCCTGTATCGGATTGGCCCTAATAGCTCCTTCTAGATCACGTCCCCCCTCAGTCTCTAAGGCAGTAAGGCGTCATAGTCTGGACTGAAGTCCGGTATTCAAAGAAGCAAGACTGTTTCTTACCAAGTCTAAATTATCTGGATGCACTCTCGATTTAAGTACGAATCGGGTCCGAGATTTGCTAATTAAATTGCGCATAAATGTTCACCGCTAGTCCTTGATCTTCCTTAACACGAAGGAAATAAAGTACTATATTTCTACGAAGAAATAAAAAACTATATAGTAAACTTTCGATAAGACTAACTTATTTTTTATACCTAAATTAGCTACGGATAAGGTCAAAAATACAAAGACACTAAGTAGACTACTAATAGATACTTTATACTACTCTAATACTAATTATCTATACCGGTAGGTAGAGGAATAGTACTAAATAGCATCAAGACTCATCTTAGAGTAAAATTAATATTATTGAGATATAGCGGACAAACACCCGGAGCGCTGTAGGTATGCTATGGGACTGTTATTACCAAAACTATATCCGGTTGCACGGCCTCGGCGATCCGGCGATCATCGGAGATAGATAACAGGCAGTAGTCTGCCATCGGACCCGCATCCTATTGGCAACACGCAAACCGTCTCCACAAAATGCACCCTACTCTTCACAGGGTGTGGTCATAGCCACGAATCATGGATTTAGCAATTCGTAATGAAAACCAGATTAGCCTTGCTTTTTCCCCGCATTTCCTGGATGATACCAACGATACACGGGTCTAGGAGTGATCTTGAGATCGAACCCACGATAAGTGAGCCACATAATTGGGCCCAGATGATCATGACAATGCGTCCTATCTGTGGCTCCGACGGTCTTCCGATAACGGGTAAGCACGGCGTGATTTAGGGGGTTATTACCGGATATCCGAAGGTGAGCTTTTAAAAAGGAAGTGGAAAGGTAAGATTCATTGTCATGTTCCATCGGACACTACTTCTTTTCAAGGCGCCGCGACAGAAACTTGGCTTTCTCCCTTGGACATTTAGTAATCCAAGGCTGATATCATCAATAATCTACCACACAATCTCCAGCATTCTTGAACCAAAATGGCCCAAACATGGGATCAGAGTAACCTACGGGCTCGCTTTTGTCACTCCCTTTCGGAAATGTACAAGACCGAGGTTCCCTTATATGGCGATCTGGTCGACGTAGTCCTCGAAGCAGATACACAGGCAATACACAACAGTCAGCAAAGCACAAGTGTCATCCACCCAGACGACGTCTTACCCTCACGACATCGAGTTGAGCGACATGGAGCCATCCGGCTTGGCACCGCCCACGAGCTGAGCACAATTCGACGCATGTTTTCCGTGATGGGAATGTACCCAGTGGGCTACTACGATCTAAGTCTTGCTGGCTTCCCAATGCATGCAACCGCGTTTCGACCGAGATCTCAAGACGCCCTGTCTCAACATCCTTTTCGTGTTTTTACCACAGTTTTGCGGATGGACTTATTGACGGAGAAGACGCGGGAGCTAGCTCAACGGGCGTTGAAACAAAGAAAAATTTTCACCCCGCGACTTCTTGAGATCTTGGATATGGTCGATGAGAAGGGAACCTTGACACCAGCGGAATGTACCGAGTTTATTGAGAATGGACTGGAGACTTTCCGCTGGCATTCGCAAGCAACGGTCACTCTCGATGAATACATGCTTTTGAAAGCTGAACACCCCTTGATTGCCGACATTGTCTCGTTCCCCAGTTCTCACATCAATCATCTCACCCCGCGTACCATTGATATCGACTTGGTACAAAAATTGATGCGAGACCATGGCATGCCCGCCAAGGAACGTATCGAGGGCCCTCCGAAGCGGAATTGCCCTATTCTTTTACGACAGACTAGCTTCAAGGCTTTGGAGGAAACAGTCTACTTCCGGGACCAATACAACACCTTTGTGAGAGGCTCCCATACCGCCCGATTCGGCGAGGTGGAACAAAGGGGGTACGCCTTGACGCGGGCAGGACGACAACTCTATGACAAAATCCTGGACCAAGTCAATGCTGAAGCCAAAAAGCTCAACTTGAAGGGAAATGACTACGACAACGCTCTAGAGAACCACTTCAAAGCATTCCCCGACACTCTGTCAGAGCTACGCGAACAAAACTTGGCATATTTCTGCTATCAGCTGACGCCAGCTGGCGAGCGGATGGCAAAAGATGACATGACAATCTCCAAATTGGGGACTACTTCCATCAGTCTGCAAGTTCTATTGGACAAAGACATCATAAGATATGAACCCCTGACCTATGAGGACTTTTTGCCCTTGTCGGCTGGGGGCATCTTCAACTCGAACCTGGGCAACGTCTCTCAGTCTAAGCAGCTCATTATGAGTGCAGAGCCTGATCTCGATGGGTTTCAGCGCTCATTGGGAACACACGTTGCGGACGAATTCCACCTCTATGCTCAGATGCAGCAGGAGTCACTCTTGCATTGTAAACAGCATTTGGGGTTGGAGGATATCATCGTAGAGTGAGCATCATACCATGGCCAGTTTAGAACTCACAAGATTTGATTATTTACATCATTTGGCGGCGTTTGATTCTAGCCTTTCTTCCAGCGGTAATGATGATCATGAACTTCCACGTCCTTTCTTCGCTCCCCGTCTTATTTTCCTGATTTAGCAATAGTCTCGCGCGACTCTGAAAACCCCATGTTTCTATTTCCATGAATGGCCTGATGATACACACGGCTTGAGAGGAATAGAAGACATGTAGTATGATTCATTGACTCAGTCTAGCTGTGCTTGCCTGGGTGGCACCGATTGCGCACATTTTTATGTACATGTGTTGGTCACATGCCTATTCAGGTGATCCAAAATAGTATTGACCAGGTCCAGGCTTGGCATCTACCTCGCTTGGAAAAGATTATATCCTTCAAAGTCTCACATTGCACATTGATTCGCGAACCCGAGTACGGACCGGATTTCCAAAACCCGGGGTCAGCCCAGACCGTTGACTTTTTCTAGCATGGGCCGAGGGTCATCGGAAGATGCCGATGCTCTGCTAAGCGCCTCGACTAGTGATAATTTTAGAAGCTGTCCGCCTGGCGCAGCCGTCTGCTTTCAAAGCCACTAATCCAGTTCCTATGACGAACAAACAATAGAGCCCCGACCAATCCGTGAAGCCCGGGTCCCTGATTCCCGACGGTATCGACCGAGATCCGTGGCGAAAGGAGTCCTGTCAAGCGATAAGCGAGACTCGGCCGGTCTATGATCGTGCCAAGCCGAACCGGTGGCGCCAGATGCAGCGGGAAAGCCGACCCATAATTACCCTATTTAGACCCACTCTTGATGGCCGAACTTGTGCCGTGAAGAAATCCTGACGCGAAGTTGCCATGTGATTGACAGATGCCGGGGCCGAGTTCTCCAGAATTATCTACCCGGTTCATCTCAAGCGCTGAGATTTTCATCAAAAATAAACATTATATATAGAGAATGGCGCACCTGCCATCGGTGCTAGTGCCGAGCACCTCCACTTCAGTGCACCGAATGACAAGAGTCGGTCTGCATGGAATCTACCACATCGCCACGTGAAAACATCTCCTGGCGTATTTGGGTTGGAACTACAACTACTGTTGTTCCTGCTATCATAGCTGTGACACTACGATTCGCTGCCCGCTATGTATCTCGCGCGGGTTTTTGGTGGGATGACTATACTATATTGACAGCTCTGGTAGGTACTTGGAATTCAATCTGTGTTCATTTTATATTCAGAATCTTGGAATGGAAGGATGACTGACATAGCAAAGGCCATCCACTTGGCTATGGTAGCTGTAAGATGGTCTCAGATTCTACTATGGGGTGCAGGTCAACACGCCTATGACCTTCCAGTGGAAACCGTCGAGGCTTTCGCAAAGAGCTTCCTGGCCGTTCAGATCATCTACTTTACCAACGCTGTGTTCACCAAAGCTTCTCTGCTTTTCCTATACTATCGAATCTTCGGTATCATCAAAGCCTTTCGATGGGCTCTCGGAACAGCTGGTTTCCTCGTCATGGGATACTATATTGCATGCGTCATCACATCTATTGCTGGGTGCTCACCTGTGAACAAGTTCTGGGACCCATCTGTGCCGGGAAAATGTATCAATCAAGTGGAATTCTTCCGATACAACGGAATTGCAAACATGCTTCTCGACGTTGTGGTTCTTTGCCTTCCGTATCCAATGGCCTGGCGCTTGCAGACAACTGCCCGACAGAAGCTAATTCTGACCGTCATGTTTCTTCTGGGAGGATTGTGAGTTCATACTGATTGACTTCAAGACTCGAGACCAACAACTAATTATTCTTATAGCGTCGTGGTCGCCTCAATCCTTCGAGTCACAAGTTTCGACTTTCACACCTTTGACGATTCAACCTATGTCAGCGCAATGCCTTCTACATGGTCTTCCATCGAGCAGTCCGTGGGAATTATCTGCGCCTGTCTACCTACCCTTCGTCCTCTTCTGCGAAGCTGGTATGGTAACCCAAAGAGAGACAACACACGTGTCAGAACCAGAATAGGTTGCGTTTTCCCCAAAAGAGTCCCCTTGATGGGCCGTTCGTCGCAAGGCGATGAGGAGAGCGGGTCAGTCTCGCCTGTTCCACCAATTTCTCTACTTCAACCAGCACACGTACGTGGGCATTCTTACCACGAACTGAATAGTCTCAAAGACCAGTCTCGCGAGTCTTGGACACCCATGGCACGTTTGACTCCCACGAGTCCTCTTTCTCAGGTCTTGGAAGTTGGAGAGCAGGAGCGGCTTATGACTCGGCCTGAATCATTCACTTGAGATGTTTCTTCTGTCTTGCATTATAGAGCCTTGCTATTATCACGATACCCATACATGCCAAAAGAATTGATTTTATTTCCATATCATGAAGTTTTCACATATTAGCAGGCATTGTCAGGAATGGAAGTGGATTGTGATGAGGAATTGAGTGACCCCTCAAAGACCTTAGGACAGATTACGTTGCCGGATTCGACATATCAAGTGAGAGCCAGATCCTTAGAGTATGACAATGATGTCCTACGCGTCGGCAAGGTGCAAAATGGGACAGCAGAGTTTTCCCATCGCCATAGCGGTTCAGCGATGCTCTTGTTTTCGAAGTTAAGGGCTTGCGAGTAGTTGGTGCCAAATATATTCTACTCCTCCCTCTTAGCCACCCACAGTAGACAATCTAAGCTTCTGCTGCGATTGCAGACTAGATCCTTCAGTCAAACTCGATTGAAGCAAAGCTCACAATATCCTTGTTTTGAAAATCCCAGTATCCGTGGATAAATTTGAATGATGATAAAATACAATGCACACAGAGATTAGCCAAAATCCATCTATCTGTACAAAAATATGCTGCAAAGAGACCCGATGCATCACATCTCGGAATCAGTCCCCACGACTGTCAATACACCGAGGTAAATTTCCCCTTCCCCCCGAACCTAATCATATCATGACTTAGCCTCGATTTTTGTGGCCTCCGCGGTATCCTCAACCACCACAGCACCCTCCTGCAACAACTCCTCGGGAGACTTGATTCGCACATCCATCACCCGCATGAGTGTGTAACGGTGCTTGCTCTTAGCAGTCTTAGTGTGTCGCTGTCTTCGCTTCGTCTTTTCCTTGATGCGCAACGGCTCAGACTCGACGCCTGTCACGCGCACCCGGCACTCAAACAGACGCTCGTCAACATGGGGGGAACCCTTCAATGTGAAATCACGCGAACCGAGAGCGGAGGCTCGGTTGAACCGGAGGATATCGCCAGTCTTGACCTTGGGCATGAGGAAAGGCAGGCGGATTTGGTCACCCTCAGTCAAGAGGTAAGGACGGGCGTGCAGCTCGGCAACAACATAGTGTGGCGACTGGCCAACCAGGTGCGGAAGACTAGACATGAGGGACTTGGTAACCTTGAGGGGAGAGTCGAAGGAAGGTGCAACAGGTTGCTTCTCAATTGGAACGTCGCGGCGTGTTCGGGGGGTGATAAGTGTGGTCGGGTCGAGGGTGCGAATCTTGACACCTTGGTGGGCATCAGGCTGAGATGTTTGCGCTCGGGGAGTAGCGCTCAATGGTGTATCAGGGTTGGGGGACGAGGACTGAGACGAGGCTTCTTGTTGCGATGCCCGGAGCAACGCGGTCTGGTGCAAGCACGCTCGTTGCTGAAGGGGAGCTGCTGAAGCGGTGCATCGTAGGTCGGAGATGAGGCTCCGCAGAACGGAGCGTGAGAACATCTTTGCTGGACTCTCCCGGGTGCTCTAAGGCGAATTGCGGGAGTAGCTGTGTTTGGGCTGTCGAGATGCAAGAGCGGATCTCCGTTTGGTCGAGAAAATCAGCGACTGCATTTGTGGCCGCTCCGGCAACCGTACAGTCACGTGGAATCCGTACTCTCTGAACATTTTGTCTCATTCGGAGATTTGTGAAGCGTAAGGGCTGATGAGTTGAAATTTTCAAGAGATTTGATGTCATCTAATTTCAATTACTTGATTAAAGCCTTTTTCTTTATGGTAAGACCTGCTTGAGAGTCTAAATGGTTGTTGTCCAAATAGAGCTAAAGTCCACTTGTGTCGATAAGACAGTCACGTGGCCGCTATCTCTGCCGCCGAAACAACTTTTTCGGTGCCGATTAGATCTTGCAGCAAACCCAACTTCTAACCTCCCACCAGTTCTGCTCATTCTGCATTCATCATGGTACGTCCCTGGAGTATACACTGTGGCCCTGCTCGTTGTCGCACAGAAGCTAATGATTTTCTCGCCTACAGCCTCAGAACGAGTTCGTCCCTCCCCGCCTACCATCCCGATAACCAAACCCCAAAAAACTGACCCTAATCAGGTACATCGAGCGCTGGCAAAAGCAGCATGGAAAGCGGCTAGATCACGATGAGCGTATGCGCAAGCGTACAGCTCGTGAGTCGCACAAGGCTTCCTATGATGCGCAGAACCTGCGCGGTCTGAGGGCCAAACTGTACCAGCAGAAGCGCCACAAGGAGAAGATTCAGATGAAGAAGCGCATCAAGGAGCAGGAGGAGAAGAACGTCAAGTCCGCTGCGCCCGACGAGCCTTCCAAGACCCCTCTGCCCCAGTATCTGCTCGATCGTTCGCAGGCTACCAACGCCAAGGCTTTGTCGAGTGCTATTAAGGATAAGCGTGCTGAGAAGGCCGCTAAGTTCGCCGTTCCCCTGCCCAAGGTGAAGGGTATCAGTGAGGAGGAGATGTTCAAGGTTGTCAACACTGGAAAGAAGACCCACAAGAAGTCCTGGAAGCGCATGATCACCAAGCCTACTTTCGTTGGCAGCGATTTCACTCGTCGTCCCGTCAAGTACGAGCGATTCATTCGTCCCATGGGTCTGCGTTACAAGAAGGCCAACGTCACTCAGTATGTTCTCACGATTCTCTGCGTCAAGCCCTTTATTATAAGGGCCAATATCTCGTGGGAAACGAATGTGCTAACAGCGATTTCCAGCCCCGAACTCGGTGTCACTGTTCAGCTTCCTATCCTGTCCGTCAAGAAGAATCCCCAGAACCCCCTGTACACCCAGCTGGGTGTCTTGACTAAGGGTACCATCGTCGAAGTCAACGTTTCCGAACTTGGTCTCGTTACCACGAGTGGTAAGGTCGTCTGGGGTAAATGGGCCCAGATCACCAACGTGTAAGTCCTAGCAGTAGCGCTGCCAAACTCGAGACAAGATTCTAACACCACCACAGGCCCGAGAACGATGGTTGTGTCAACGCAGTCCTTCTCGTCTAGATCTGTTCCGGCATTCTTTCAATTCACACTCCTGGCAGACTCAGACTCATCTCTTTTCGATACCACCATGCCCCCCGGGCATTCCTGTGATTGAGTCGTTCCATGGTTCATATGGTTGATATAGACCATCCCATTTTTTCTCGGTGTTTCTGGCGCAGTATTTGAATATCTGGTCTTTGGACGAAAAAGTATCCCGCATACTTCTCCCTTCTGGGGTTTAGTTAGCTAAACGCATATCAAAGATGAATTCATGATGAGGTTACCCTTGTACGAGCATATATTTAGAGAATTGTAGAGGACTATGATTGAGTCTATCCAAAAAAAGGGTGGAACATCGATATGCCGAGATCAAGTTCTAAAATTGGATGAACAGAATTATGAAATTCGGTATCGAAAGGAAATTTGGGAACACCTCAATTCGTTGCAAACTGCAAGGGTACAGTAGGATTCAAGAACAATTGACCCCTTGGACACTAATGCTTTTTTCCTCTTCATCGTAGTCTTCGTCTTCATCTACCTCTTATATGACGAAAGCCGTATTTCTGCTGTTCTAATGCTGTAGAAGACTTAAACCGGAGATCTTATGATCTGGTTTGATCGACTCCAGCCGTCCACTCATTCTCCGTAGGCGTCCTCCATCTAGTTCTTCGTAACGTGTCGTGTTATTGAAGATAGCTAACCCGGTTAGCTAACAAGCTTAGCTGCGTGGGTACGGCCGAAGTAGGGAGTTAGGGCTGAACTAGAGAGCATAATTGTGAAAAGCTTATAAGTGCTAACTACTTCATGATGATGCACCACCGATGTACTTCTCGCACCATCGGCTGATTCTGAGCGCCATATCTACCCAATACTTCTGCTCCTCAAACATGTGTCCCTGGGAGGGGTAAATGACTAGTTCGAAGGGCAAGCCGTAGCTACGTAGTGCGCGACGCAGGCCCCATGCCTGCGACACGGGGCACCGAGCGTCCGCCTCGCCGTGTAAAATCAGCATAGGTGGCACAACAGGAGCGTTCTCGAGACGAGCTCGCCGTGCGGCGTCTTTGAATGCCCACAATGCGCTCGCAGCGCGATTACGTGTATCTTCGCAGTCCATATTCCATGCTACACCGCCGCGCGAGAGTTCAGGCTCGAAGCAGGAGCCGAGGTCGGAGGTCAAGGCCATAGCATCGATGTCGCAGATGCTGGCGCCAGACACGGCGGCTCGGAATCGCCAACCACCGGCATGTAAGTCGTTACGTACACTGCACAGGTTTGTCAAGAACCCGCCTTGACTCCAACCACCCACTAGCAGTCTTTCTTTGTCCGCATAACCCTGGTCTATCGCGCACTGTGTGAGCGCTATCACATCAGAATAATCATACACGCCGAGCCCGCCGATGGAGTAGGCCGCGAAAGACTGGCCACGTCCGCTACTTCCACGATAGTTCGGCAGCAGGATTCCGAAGCCCAGTGACAGCAAATATGGAGCAAGCATGTAGTAGTAGGAGTTGAAGGCATTGGTGAGACGAGTGTTGGGCCCGCCGTGGATGAGCACCGCGGTTGCCAGCGGGGGACGGTGGTCGCCGAGTGAAGAAGAGGCCGGGACCAAATAGAGGGCATCCAGCTCGACCTCGCCGTCCGTTGACATACAAGTCAAGAAGTGACACGTCCCGAAATGACGGCCTGCGAACTCATGTCCGTGATTCGACATTCGCGTCATCGCGCCATCGGATGAGAATGTGGTGAAGACCTCGACAGGGTGGTTGATGTCCGAAGTTGCGACGGCAAGGACAAATTTACCATCAGCATCTATTGCAGCGTCGAATGCTTCGAGCTCCTCCTTCCTACTATATAGCACCGTGCCGTCGAGCAGGCAAACGCGAGACTCTAGCCGGTGTTGCACCTTGACAAAAATTGCGCCACTTCCGCCCTTAATGAGGCCGATGGAGTCATCTTCTATCCCAAAAGACGCCCACTCATACTGGTGAGATTTAGTCGTAGGGTCAATACGATAAGCGCCGAAGCCAGCGAACATCTTGTCTGCGGGAACACCTCCGCAAAAGTACAAATTCCCGTCAGCAGCCCATGTCAGATCAACGACCATTTCAGGGAAGTGGCACAACTCTTCCACGGAGCTAAGGCCAATATCAATAGTTGAGATGGTCGTCCCGGTGAGGTGAGACTCTTCGATGTCGGGCGATAGGCAACTTGAGAAACCAATGCGAGTCCCATCCGGGTTCCAACAGACGCTCTTTACGTGCCTGTCGAGCTGGGCACACCGGACTCGCTTGGTACGCAAGTCGACGACCCTCAGACGCGTAAATCGCCAATCCTCGCCCCAAGCCCGCACGTTGTGGGCGCCGTCTCCTGCCGAGGCAGATTGAGCCTCCTCATCGGCGGAGAGGAACGCAACATGGGTACCATCAGGTGAGAAGGCGAATGCTTCAATTGGACTTGCGTTATTCACTGGCGTTATCGGGTACGCCTCACCCCCCTGTTGCAATGGTAAGAGATATATAGCCCACTTGGCGCCGGCATCTGCACGATCCGATACAAAGGCCACCGCCTTTCCATCCGGGCTCCATGTGGGGGCGTAGTCGCGAAAGAGGCCCGGGGTAAGCTGCACCGAAGAGTCTGCACAGCCGGTGGAGGCCAGCCATAGGGTGGAGACGGCATGTTTCCCTTTACGATGACCCCAGGTGAGTTCAGTTGAATACAGGGTCTTTGAGCGGTCTGGGGAAAGCCGGATGGTCTTTGGAATTTCGAGGTCACATAGGGACTGGATGAGGTGTTCGTGGGTTTTGACCATTGCGACGATGCATATATCTGTAAACTTGAACAGTCTATGGGCTTTACTTCAGAACCAAACGGTTGGTGTATGAAGTATTAGTCGAGGGTAGCCAAATGGCAAATAAAGCGACACAACGAAAGAGGGTCTGTGAGGGGGATGGAGACTTTAAGTCGTGCCACTGTATATCAGAGTTTATTGTAATATACAGTATCATACACCAGGCAGCCGTTCTGGAAATAGAAGGGCTCCAGTTCTACGGCCCGAGAAACAAATGGTCATTGTCTGGGCGGCTATCTATTTTCGAATTTGGTGTAGGCCACAGGGCGTTTCGGCAAGTATGGTCTGACCCATGCTGGAACCTGTGATTACGGTAATTGTGGTGATCTACCAGAATTACATCAAGAAAATATGGTGGAGACTCTGGCTGGCCGAATCTAGTTTAGCGCTATCTGATTGGAGAAAGTCAGTTTGTCTGAGGGGTAAACAGTAGTCGAATTCTACTGTCTACTGTAAGGATAGAATGAAAGTCATATACAAAGATGAAGATTCACACGCTGCGCTGAACCGCGGCTCGACAAATCGAGCAATTAAACCGTCCGAGTAATACACAAGGGGATGAAAAATGAATCGAAGACAGTAGGTAGTCAAGATGTCAAACAGATCAAGCATGGTCAAGCTTGGGTCTAGCTTGGGTAGAAAAGAAACCATCCAACACCGGTCATGAAGTCGTTTGAACAAGGAAAGGCAAGGCTGATATGAGAAACAAAGGAAATAAAAACGACCGGATAGGGTATCAGGAATTTTCTTCTTCCAGGGCTGATTTAATTTTGGCGAAGAAGCCTGCAGGCCATGCAGCAAGCTCTTCTTCCTTGGGAATGCCTCGGACTTTGCAGTGGTTGATAACGTTGGCCAGGATACGTCCAAGCATGTCCTGAGTGACAGGCACGGCTCCTTCAAGCTGGGCGTCCGGGTGCAGGAAGGGGTCACGGGGGCCGAGCATTTCCTCGATGGTAGGCCGGAGGGTCTGGTCACGCTGCAGGCAGCGTTTAAGGGTCTTGATCAGTCCCGGGGGAACAGGAACACCGCCAACACCATGGGCTGGGAAGTCGATCTTGACGCGAGGGTTTGGAATGGCCATAATACGTTCGTAGTATTTGGCAATCTTGGCGAATGGGGGCTGCCCGTACACCATTTTGTACAGAATGCAGCCCAAACTCCACACATCGCTGGGCTTACCCAATTTCATAACCTTGCCAACGCTTGCCGGCAGTCCGAGTGATGCATTGGAGTCGATCATGGCTTCGGGAGACATGTAATTCGGGGTGCCAACTTGTTGTTCTCGGTGGACATTCACAGTATGGTCTTGAATGGCGTTAGCAATACCGAAATCGATTAGTTTCAACCGTCCTTGGACCATGAGGAAGTTGGCTGGTTTCAAATCCGAATGGACAATGTTGTAGTCGTGGACGGCTTGGACACACTCAAGCATCTCTTTCCAGTAAAAGCGAGTAAAGTTTATGTCAAGAACCGCGTCTTCGGCATTGAGTCGATATACAAGAATTTTCTCCAGATCGGATTCACCGATCTCCATCAGCACACTAAGACAATGCTTGTCCATGTTGAGCTCCCAGTCGAAAAGTCGCACAACACGGTCAACATTCTCGAGCTTCTTCAACAAGTCAATCTCGCCTTTGTATCCAGTTAATGTAACTGGGTCGACATCTTCCAAATTCACACGCTTGAGCGCGAAGATCTTATAGTTCTCGGCCATCACACGATAAACACGAGAGCTACCACCACGCCCAATACAGTCGAGTCGAGTAAAGTGCTTGTGGTTGATGGAAACTTGAGTTCGTTTCTTTCGGGATTGAGATGCACCGCCATTTGCGGTGGCTGTCTCAAGCATGGACATTTTCGGGGGTGGGGGCGCCGGCCGATGAGGCGTGTTGTTACTCCTCATGGCAAGAATCTTGCGTGGTGAATTCCCTGCCGGTGTCTCTGCCGCATCTTTCTTGTCGGTATCGTACGCGACCAACAACTTCTCAGGCTTGTCCAACAAGTTCAAGCCCTGGGGTTTTGACCGTTTGAAAGTGGGCGGTGGTTCATTTTCTTGGTCCCTGACAGATGGCAGGGGTGGTAAAGAAGGAACCTTGAATGCGGGCTGTTCCCTTGCGCCGGACGACCTTGCAGAGTTGTCTGAGGATCCCGGTGTCGACTTTGATTGAGATCCATAAGATTTTGGCGACGATGATCTTGAGAACAGACCCTCGCCTGTTGCCATGCTTGCTGGCTGTTCTGTGCGACGGTGCTCGCTTTCGTGTGGAGGACTAGGATCAGCCCATGAGACCTTGGGTGATGATGTTTTTCGAGACTGATATTCAGCATGATCATGATCCTCATGCTCTCGAGCATCTTCATTCAATGGGTAATTTCCTTCATTATTCTCTTCACTTTGCCGGCGCAAAACGCCTCGACGGGCAGGTCCATTTAAGAATGAACCAGTGAGTCGTCCAACTCGTTTCACTCGCAGGGAACTCTGGGGACCAACCTCGTCCGCGTTGCGACCACGCAGAACAGAGGATGATCCGACTCGAGATATCGGGTCATCATCAAGTCGCGACTTTCGATCACTATTAGACCGATCGGCGCTTCCAAATTCATCGCCCGAGTGACGCTCTGTAGAGCGTTTCACGGAAGGTGAGACAGAAGTTGGCGAGCGTGTACCGCTGCGCGAAGCGTTGATCCTAACACTTCGAGGTCGAGGAGCAGGAGTAATGAAATCATTGGGACGGTGTTGGGCCTCGGACTCGGCACTATGGCTGTTTGATAGTGGAGAGCCTTCGCGCGAGAATCGCGAGGCAGAGGAGATCGCGCCAATGCGCACAACTCTTGGGGCAGGGCTGCCATCGGAGCGATCATGGGGTGAGGCGTTCCGTGGCGATTGACTGTGTTGCCTTGAACTGGCGGCTGATCGTCGCTCGTACGAAGCGGCTCGACGACTCGGCGAAGAAGCCAATCCATCTCCATCCAAAAGCGCCTTCACAGACGCGCTGAACTTGGGTTCGGGAACCTCTTCATCGGAGCTGTCACCGCCGGCATAGTTTCGTGGTAACGTTGTTTTGGGTTCGGCGTGGAGCGCCGGGGACGACCGTCTGGAACCCGAATGTGAAACCGCGGATCGGGTCATGGGCCGAGATGATTGTTGATAGAGGCCGCTATGATACGCTGAAGACAGGGAATTTGGTGAGGCCATGGCGACAGCACCCTACATTGAAGTCGAGGATCAATGGGGCGCCTGGCCAAATGTTGTCGATTGTTTGTTGTTCTCAGTAACGGCAGGTCCATCTATCTCGAGGTTCCATCGCGACTTGGCGCGGGTCTGGGCTGTCACGTGATCGTGGTTGCCATGGCGATTGTCACAACAAAGAATGCCTTGTTGGACGTGTAGCTGGGATCGCTGCAATTTGTGTAGTTCTTGGATCTACCGGAAGACTCCTTGGCCCTGAGTTGGCCCTGAGGCCATGAAGCTGTGACTGCGCCCGGATCCATGATTACCTCGACTCGTGGGCAGGTGGATCTTTAGGATGTGTGAATAGGTTGCTTCAGCAGCTAAAGTTAACAGCCAAATGTTTACTCGTTTTCTCCCAGACCATCCTCAATAAGACTTATTCGTCTGATGAAGTAAGATTAGGCCCTGATATTCCAGGGTCATTAGATAACGTATAATACGTTTAATGAAGCTTCGGTTGACTTTTGAGCATGAAGAGTCGGGTCCGGCTGACAGCTTAATATATATCCGCACCCAAAGTTGAGACAGGCATTCCACCTTACTATATCGCAATGTTTACTCTTCCTACTCTTAAAAAAATATATATTCAGCGACGGTGAAGACTGTCGATACCAGCGTATTCAATTGATAAAAATTTAACTATCAGCTTAACGATACCTTCGGAGAAAAGCTTATTGACAGGACTGGCAGCCGAAGCATGCGATGGATACCTGCCGAGGCACAACCAAAGACCTTGCCATCTCACCCTACAGCTCGCCCTGCAAGGTTGCCCTTGCAGACAAGAGAAGGCAATTTCCAAGCGGGGCCCAGGCACAGGGTTTTCATTGGCTGGGAGCTCTCTGGGCTGCATCGGCTCTGAAATCCGAGATTGAGACCTCGCAACTTCATCACGCACATGCACAAGAGGCCTCGGACTGCGCCCGGAGAATTTTTGTGACCATGGACATTTGATTTTTTTCTTATTTTCGATTCCCAATCTCCAAATTTTTATTTCCTAAGGTCTCAATTTACCCTACTTTCATGTATGATGCAATGCAATGTAAAGTTGATTGGTGACAGGACTGGACAATGTCAAGCATAAATTTCCGTGTGATGGACACTACATCGGCCGAGAGGCGATCCATCCGACCTGGACCGTCCCGGCTCGCGTAAGTCAGAATTAGGCGGTGATCGACACTGTACGCTTTCTTTCAAGAGTGGCAGTAGTCGTACTTTGGCTGAGGATTATTTTAGGAGGAAATTTTCTGCCTTTACTCGAGAGGCTGGAAAAATTTGATAAGTGGGATGTGGACCGAGGTAAACAGTGGTGTGATCTGGAAGGGCGATGGATAGACCTGGTAAACCAAGCCGACGAAAAGAAACTTTACGAGCGGAGGATTCCGCAACACGATCGCGTAGAAGCTAGACATCGACGAAGGACTTGATTCGAACGAACGGTGCCTGAATGAAGCCTGAAGGGAGTCGGAAGTCGGCCGGGGCAAAGACAAGCCATGAGAGACACGACGTCGCGCTGCAGCCCAGCGGGATCCAAAGCAGGTCACACTATCTGTCCCACCGCTGCATGAGATTTGGAATTGGACTCATCACGAGTGAGCTCTGACCCAAGGGGACCATTCACAGTTGTCGGAGGGAGACCCTCCCACGAACTCATCATCGAGATCGAGTGAGACAAACTTACCCACTCTACTCTCTACTTCAAACTCACATCGTCTCGCCATGAGTCTGAACTCTAAACATGTTATTTTCGGACGTGTAGACAAGCCTGAAACAGCGATCGCCTCATGATCGTCCCTGAGCCACCCCCTCCTTCAGGGTAGGGTCAAACGAACCGGTTCCTGATCCGAAGTGTTTTTGGGCGCATGAGGCGTTGCGCTAGTTTCATTTAGACACAGTAGTCGACGGGACTAACCACAAAGAAGCTTAATCAGCCAAACATGAGAAAATCAGAGTTTAGAATTACTGGCTTTAGCATGGGCACCACATACTTCGAAACAGAGCACTACACCGAATACCCTCTAGCTGAGAAAAGACCCACGCCGGGGCCGCGATGGGACATGGTACCCTGGCCTCTTTGGCCAATGCAAGCCTTACCCGCAGAGTTAGTGCGTGCAGGGCTCAATTTCAGGGGAAAAGAACTCCTCGTCCAACTCTGGGGCCTCTCTAGGAAGCCCTTCTGCACGAATGCGATGCCAGACACCTATTTTGATGGGGGGCCCCTTCCTGCTGCAGGAGACAGCACGGTTGAGAAATTGACTGGTGGCGTCGTCTAGCTGCAGTTTACTTTGGAATCTGCTCAAGCCTAGATTCCAGAGCCGAGTATTGAGACCCTGCGGAGTGAGGGTTTTTTTACTTTTTCAGACCAGTCCAGCAAACGTAGACCTGGTCACTGGAGATCCCGCAGTTGTAATCTATCCCGACGTTCTACCGTACCGTGGCCGCAGGAGGCCAATGGTCATCAATGGAGAAGTAGGTCCAAAGTACACAAACGCCTGTGTAGGAGAAAAAAAAAAGATCGAGTTGTTGTTCCATGGTCCTCCGCCACGACCTGATACCCACTACCGGCACAAAGCACCTAGTCAGTACCTGCTCCGGGAGGGTGACTCTCTTGAGAGAACCAATTTTTCAGACCAGGCAGAATAGCCACCAAACCTAATGGGTGCCACCTTTTCTATAGTTCGACTTGTTCTTTTCTCACCAACATTGAAAGAAGCAGGAGTCTACGTCTGAGCTAGTCTCGATGGCGTAACGTGCATGGACTGCACATGCCTGGGCCACGGATTCCACTATTCCCCGGGCTGCGGCAGTCGTGTATTGGGCGGGCTTCGAACGAGCCAGTCCGGAACGGGGCACTAGATTGCTCCTGCGGTAGTTGGCAGGGACCGGACACACCAGCCAACTTGTCAGGACTCCAAATAGGAACCAAGAAAGAAAAGGGGAAAGTCGAAAATAGCACGCTAACAGTGTTTTTCGGGACCTGGCCCCGTCAACGGCCGTGTGGGTCACGCCGATCGTTACCCCTGGCAAAGTGGGCAATGACAGCATCTTCTGCCCTGTGATCCTAGTCGTTTTTCCAGTTCTAGTTTCGTACTCGTGCCTGTCTGTCTGCGCAATTCTGGGGATATGCGCTTGTGATCTCTAGGAGTCAAATCACTCCAATTTGAAATGGCAAACACGGCTCTAATTAATCTTCTCTCAATGGGCTTCCAGCATCCATGTCGCTGAGGATACAGCTCGGCTATAGTCTGACACCGTCTCTCAAAAATCGCCACACCGGACGGCACGAGTCGGACGTTCCACTTATGCTGTAACCAGCTGGTGGAGTCTTCCTGCCAAGTTTGATCCACTTCAACCCTAGCAAGGTTTGGGTCTCTTCCGATATCCGTGAGCCTAAGGGGGCACCGTATAGCTCGAATTGTGGACTGAGAGGCTTCGAGACCGGGGTATAGCTGTTTGTTCCGATGGATCTTCCAGGTTGGTCTGCACTCTTGCTCCAAGAAGATCAGGGGTATATAAGACTCGATGATCTTCGCCCTCTTTTGTTTGCTTCATCAGTCGTTTTTCTCATTCTCTTTTCGTCCAGTCTATCGTTCATCCATTTAACGGCAATCGTGCCCGTCGCCTGTCTCTTGCTTTCTTGTTGAAAGGACGCTTTTTCTTTTTTTTCTTTTTGTATACATATCTTATAGCCTCTGTGCTATACACACTCGCTGAACATGCGTTCTTCCCTCGTTCTGCTTGCCGGTCTGGCAAGCTCCGCTCTCGCTTATCCCACAGACGTGGCTGCCGAACGCCGGACGTTCGGGCTCGTCTCTGAGCTTCTGGGTGGTGCTACCCACGATGTCGTCTCCTTCCTCGAGGATGTCCTCGGTGGTCACTCCTTCCACAGAGGCTCCGCCAGCCTTCTCGGTGGTCTGAATGCCCATGGTGCTGCGGCTCTTGAGGGTGGTGCTCTGGGATGCAGCCACACCAAAATCCACGAATCTGCTCGCGCTCACTTGAAGACCTGGTTGTCTGGTAGCGTGAGCATCTCCGGCTCTCTCAAGACCTCTCTTCTCGCCTGGTGTGAGGGTGAGGTTGACGTTCTTGCCACCGATGTCATCGCCGCTCTGGCTGTGTACATTCCTACCTGCGCTGAGCTTTGCGCCAAGGAGTCTCTCTACGTTACCATTGACGGTATTTTCTCCGCTGCTGAGCTCGCTAGCGACCTCGTCCTGAGTGCTTCCGCTCAGCTTTCCCTCGGTGCCTGGATCGACATTGCTGTTGGCCTCGACGCTGACATCAAGGCTGGCCTCAGCGTTTGCGCTGGTGGTGGTCTGATCACCAGCTTGGATGCTGGTGTCAAGGCGAAGCTGCTCGCCTGGATCACTGGCGGTAGCTGCTCTCTCGATGCCAGCCTCAAGGCTTCCGTCCTTGCCTGGCTCCACGGCCGTCACGGTGGTGACCTTGTTGCCATTGGTGAGCTCGGTTTTGATGCTCTCAACACCATCTCCGTCGGTGCTTCCGCTGGTGTCTTCGTTAGCGAGGGAGGTGCTCTCTCCGTTCACGCCCAGGCTATGCTCGCCGCTTTCCTCGACACTAGCATCGCCGCCGACATTGATGCTGATATTCTCCTCGGCCTTCAGGGTTGCGCCAAGGGTGACCTCGCGACTGCTATCGAACTTGACGTCCGCACTAAGCTCGCTGTCTGGCTCTCTGGCTCCAGCTGCTCTCTCGGTGTTGAACTCAAGGCCGTTGTTCTGCTCTGGCTGTCTCTCGGTGCCACCGCTGACGTTTCCCTCGACCTTGTCTCTGGCCTCTTCGTTGATATCACCGAGTTCCTGAGCGTGACTGTCATTGATCTCCTCTCCGTCAACCTCCGTGGTGCCCTGTCTCTCCTCGCCTGCGGTGAGAGCCTTGACCTGCTGTCGTTCGAGGCTCGTGCCGAGCTTGCTGCCTTCCTGTCTGGCTGCACCTCCATTGACATTGGCGTTAACGTTGAGCTCATCATTTTCGAGTGGTTCACTGGCTGCAGCATGCCTGGTGCCCCTGCTGCTTCTAGCTCCACTCCCAGCCTGCCTTCCGCCACTGCCAGCATTATCTCCAGCGTTCCCTTGCCCTCCGGTGTTGCTCCTACTGGCTCTGCCTCCATCCCCAGCGGTTCCGTCCCTGGTGGCGTTATCCCCACCGGCTCCATCCCCACTGGTGGCTCTGCTCCTTCCGGATCCTCGCCCGCTGGCACTATTCCCTCTGGCACTGTCCCCACTGGCGGCTCTGTTCCTTCCGGCACTAGCCCTACTGGCTCTGTTCCCGCTGGTACTGTTCCCTCTGGCACTGTCCCCACTGGTGGCTCTGGTTCTACCGGCTCTAGCTCTGGCTCCTCTGGCTCCACTGGCTCTGGCTCTGGTTCCTCTGGCTCTACTGGCTCTACTGGCTCCGGCTCCGGCTCCGGCTCCTCTGGATCTACTGGCTCCGGCTCTTCTGGATCTACTGGCTCCGGTTCCTCTGGATCTACCGGCTCTGGCTCTGGCTCCGGCTCCTCTGGATCTACTGGCTCCGGCTCTGGTGCCTCTGGATCTACTGGCTCCTCTGGCTCCGGCTCCGCTGAGACTACTACTCCTTGTGAGACCGAGACCAGCACCTGGGTTACCTCTACTGTCATCTCTGGTACTCCCTCTCCCGTTACCGTCACTGGCGTCGTTCCCGCTGGAACTGTTACCGTTGGTGGCTCCGGCTCCTCCCCGGCCACCATTACTGAGACCAGCGTCTACACTACCCACACCGTGGTCTCTGGCACCACTTCCACTATCACCATCACTGATATCATCGGTGGCTCGGTCCCTACTGGCGCTGCCACTACCTTCTGGGAGACTGAGAGCGTCTGGGTGACTTCCACTGTCATCTCTGGCTACACCAGCACTATCACCGTCACTGGTGGTTCCGTCCCCGCTGCTACTGGCTCTAGCTCTACTGGCTCCGGCTCTGGCTCCTCTGGATCTACTGGCTCCGGCTCTGGTTCCTCTGGCTCCTCTAGCTCTACTGGCTCCGGCTCTGGTTCCTCTGGATCTACCGGCTCTGGCTCTGGCTCTGGCTCCTCTGGCTCCACTGGCTCTGGCTCCGGCTCCTCTGGATCTACTGGCTCCGGCTCTGGCTCCTCTGGATCTACTGGCTCCGGCTCCGGCTCTGGTGTCGTTCCCTCCGGCTCATCTCCTGTCGAGTCCGGCCACCCCTGTGAGACCATGACTGTGCCCTACGTGACCTCCACTGTCATCTCCGGCACCACCATCCCCGTCACTGTCGCCCCTACCGGCGCCCCCGGCAACGGTGTGTCCCCTGTCGACACCAGCTCTGCCCCCGCCCCCGCTGTGACCAGCGCTCCTGCTGTTCCCTCCAGCGGCTCTGCCACTACAACTGAGACCCAGACTGTTACTGTCACCGCCACAGTCTGCGGCTGCGAGTAAGCGACTCCACTAAGTCGCTATCCTATTTCCTGCAATAAACACCAACTCTATTTTTGTTTTAATCTCATGACAAGACGACCTTCAACCCCGTGGAATGGCCTTGCCTGCAGATCTTCACATCTCCAGACTCAGGTCGCTCATACTAATAGCGGTGATATGTAATCGCGGAGCTTATCAATGGAGCTCCGCCTTGTCCTGTCTGTACTTATCTAATCCTAGATCAAATCTGCTCTGAAGTCTTTCAGCCCGTTCTGACATTGAATCATTTATTGTACTATGAAGCTTCCATGTTGCTTTCGTTCTATCAATGGAGTACGCTCCTTAATTTTTGTCCATTGAAATGTTGATACTTGTCTTTGAAACTAAAGCCCTGAAGGTCTTTTCATCGTCCAAGTGTATAGTTATGTCCGATAATTGAAAACGACGCATTTTGTTTCAATATTCTTCCAACACATTGCTTAAATTGCTAGCACGCTAGATATACATTTGACAAGCCTTTTCCTTTCCATGGCTTATTTCTTCCAGGGACGACTCTATGACCATTGGCGTTTATAATTGGTCAGGGAACGCTGCACCTACCTTCCAGTTGGACAAAACAAGAATTGCAATCAGCTGTTCTGACTAATTGCCCCTATGACTAGCTTGGTAAATTGGCGCCGAGCAAAGTTTGACTGCTTAGATTGTCAATATCGAGATGATGAATGCGATTGAATATTACGGGGAGACGAACATCGATTCACTAGGCCAGTTCACTGGCATTTTCCGTTTGTTTATCATCCGAATCCGCAGGCTTCTCGCCAGGTGGATCTTCTAGCTGAGCAGAACCTTCTTTCTGATCAGTCAACTTTTGTCGTTTTTCAGGCGCAGACAATGAAGATTCACGGCGTTTGCGAGTAGAACTATCGTATCTGTCTCTAGAGTCCCGCCGATGCTTTCTCCGGGGACTCATGCTGTGACGACGATGACCGCGAGAGTTACTGCGGCTCAAACGACCACTTTCATGGGCCTTAATTTTCCGGCCCCTATCACGGGACCGGGATCGAGAATGTGAAGGTGATCTGGAATGAGAAGAATATCTTCTACGCCGGTGGTGTCGAGGTGGAGGGGTCACGCTGCGGGAGACGGAACGCGGTCTGCTTCGGTCTCGTCTGGAAGTAGGTGAGCGTGGTGAATCACGGGAATTGGATCGATTGCGATCACCGTAGTCCGGGCTGCGTCTCTTTTCTTCTCTGCGGCCTCGCCGTGGGGACCTAGAGCGGGACCTGCGACGGTCATGCCGGGGTCGACGAGGGGAGCGGGATCGTGAGCGGTTTGGAGAACGTGAGTAGGAGGGAGCACGGATTGGTCGGCCTCTGCTGGAGCTAGACGGGACGTAAGAATCGAAGTCGCGGCGAGGTGGGGGTTCACGGTATCGATCACGGCTTCGGCTTCGGTTTCGGGGAGGTGGTGACCTTGAGAAGTCTCGTCGGCCAAAGTCACGGCCTCCACGACCGCCGCGCCTGCCTGATCCGCGGTCTGACCGCTCTCTTCTCCTCAGATCCTCCATCTCGCGTTCACGGGTTCGCTCTTGCTCCCTTTGTCTTCGGCTGGCCTCGGCTGCCTTTTCAGCTTCGATCTGTACACTCGATAAGTCAGACGAGCTTGTATGTTCGAAAGACAGAAAAACCTGCCTTTTCTTGCATGAGCTCAAGCTTCTTGGCTTCCAAAAGCTCCTTTGGAACGCCCTGTGGATTCTCTTGGCCGCTCAGGCACAATGACCACAGTTCCTTGCAGAACTTGGATGTATCTTTGTCGAGGAAACCGGTGAGTTGGATTTGTAGTTCTTTCACATTCGGCTAAAAGTCAAGGCGCAATACGTTAGCAGACGAACCACGAAGCTAATGAGTTGAGAGGTGTTGGCGCTTGGAGAGATATACATAGCGAGAGCCCTCCAAAAGGTTAAAGCACAGCTCGATCACAATGTCGTCTTCATCTCCAAGAATTTCAGAGATACGACTAGCAATCCATCTGTTACAGAAAGCAATTAGTCAATGGAATGTGTCGCAATCAGAATCCGGGGAAGGCGCGGGTACTTTTTCATTACTTCTATGTTCACCTTGGTCATGTCGACCTTCCGAGAGAACTCGGGAGGGAACTTTGTGGACTTCAGCAGCTTCTGGTCCACCGGAGTCGCCATTTTCGCCGAAGGTCAAGGTGCTGTCGAGGATGAAGGAAAAGAAGCGCGTGAGATGCTTTGTGGATGTGAATGAGCGGTGAACTATAATGCCGTTCGATGAAAGCGGTGTGGAGATGGCTCATCGAAGTAGGTCATTTTTGGTATTCCTGAAAACACAATGCGGAAGGATTGGCAAAAGATTGGAAGAGCCTCAGGACCACATATTCTTTCCAGTATGGAGAACGATTGGATCCTCACAGAGCGTTTTCAGCCTATCCCGGAATGAAGTATCCGTAAAGGAGCACATGGTGTTGGGAGATCCCCCACACAAACGGTCCGGCGAATTGGCAAGAGGCATAGTATCAACATTCGAGCCGACGCTTCCTTCAAAGCCCAGATTTGTTCAGAGAATACAGGGCTTGAAAGCCACTCAATCTGGCAACGCCATTCAACAAATCTGATCATTTGAATCTGCACTTGCCGCGTTGACCATTGCTGACGCCGCGGCCCGATAAAAAACGTCTGGTTATCCCCCAGATATTTTAAACCAAGCCGTGACATACAATGACGCGCGAAAAGCCAATGAATCATAGAAAATGCAAGATTAGAATATAATAAATCCATCAAAACACAGAAGAAGACACGAAACGAAAAAAGAGAAAACGAAAAAGAAAGGGCCCGAACCGCGATTCGAACGCGGGACCTCCTCGATTCAAGATTACAGTACTGATACTGTAGTACCCAAACGAGGCATAATACCACTATACTATCCGGGCCAGATATATTGATAGCTTCCAAAATAAAATATAGATAGACCAAATTAATTACGCATTTCAAGCAATTATCCATCTAATCTCGCGATCTGCAGTGTGCGATCAACCTGTGGGCCATCGTAACAAGCTCCATTCTCTTAGAAACCTCTGTCTTGTGTTGTTCAGAGAGCAAGTAGTGGTCTGCTTTGCTTTTGCTTGAATCAATTTTGATTTTCAATGTAATCTTGCGCCAAAAGTTCGAATATCGACTCTCGTTTATTGAGCGCCATCAAATGTCCACGTCGCCAGTGGGATCGACTTTTTTACGTCTACTCACCTTCGGTTGCCTCAATCTGAATCGGGACTCGAAAAATGATAATCATTTGCCGGGGCTTCTGTGTCAGTATCATAAATACCTTGGTTTAACACTATGCATGCCAACGCCGCAGTCTGCGATAGCTCGGCCCATCCTCCTAAGATCTTCCCAAAATAATGTGCTATTCGGATTAAGAAGGAGATGTCAAAAGCTCTGTTTCTTCACCAGACATAATCGAGGAAAACAAGATGACGTCACGAGGTATTAAGACTTGAGGGCTAGACCTCAACGGACCTGCACAAATTGAACAAGGTCGATGCATGCAATCAAATGGAGAATATTACAATCGATAATTGGTCATTCAATGGTGTTCTAGACTTCCTGGTATTACTTGTTCTGTCGGGTATTGATCATCTCGCCTGTTCGGCCGTTCGAACACCCGCTCGCTTCTATACTTAAACCCGAGATCGACAACGTGGATCCCCACACGAATATGTCTTGGCTGTAATACTGAATGACCGCAACTCTGGCATCTCGCATGGGTTATATATCTTTCCAGTAAAAATGTCTTCTCATATTCTTCTTCGAAACGCAACCATCCTAGTCCCATCTCACGAATCAAATGACTACGTGGTGCCTCTGCGGGGCCATTCATTATTGATCACGGACAATAAGATCGCGCAAATTGAACAAGATATCACTCCTCCAACTGGAACGGAGATCATTGACTGCACCGACAAGATCATCTCTCCTGGCTTCATCGATACGCATCACCATCTATGGCAGACGCAATTGAAAGGGCGCCATGCCAACCAGACCCTCTTGGAATATATGCCGAATGGTTCGTTCCTAGCTCTCAAGTCTAGGGTAGATGATTTTGAGAGGCTAATGAAGACTAGGCTACATGCAAAATTCCAACTATGAACCCGAGGATGTTTTCTGGGGTGAGCTTGGAGGCTGCCTCGAAGCCTTGGATGGAGGTACCACGACGGTTGTAGATCATGCCCATGTGAATGTGTCAGCAGCTCATAGTAAGTCATTATCTTGTCAAGTATTGTCAGTTCCTAAGATTTTTCTAGCTTCAAATGCAGTCGAGGCCACAGCGTCATCTGGAATCAGATCCATTTTCTGCTACGCACCGACTATGCGTGTCAAAACCTTCAAACCTGATCTTGCCCTTGAGGGTGGCCTACTGGATGAATGGGTCATTGATCACCTGAGGCACCTAGGTGCGAAAGCTCCCTTTGGGAATGGACGGATCCAGCTGGGGTTGGCTTTCGATGGTTTCATGCTGCCGAAAGATCAGGTTGTCTCTCTCTATACAGAAGCACGCAAGCTCGGAGTGAAGCTCGTCACCACTCATTATGTGAAGGGACTTTTCAGTGAGTGGCAATGATACGACTCATTCTTCCAATCAATGCTAACTGTGTAACAGATGACGACTCACTTGTTGACATCCTCGACTCGTATGATCTTCTGGGACCAGATATTCTCCTATCCCACGCCACCAATCTCACAGAGACTGATATCTCGAAGCTTACTCAAGCAAACTCGTGGATATCCACGACGCCGGAGACTGAGCTGCAAATGGGTCACGGAAATATCGTTTGCTTCCGACAAGGCTGCACTAACATGTGTGCTTTGGGAATTGATTGCCACAGCAACAATTCCGGCGACATAATCTCACAAATGCGCCTTGCTTTGCAACATGAGAGGGCCTCTCGCAACGAGCAGCTCACCAGTCAGGGCAAAACAACCCTGTCACTGAATCTATTCGTTCAAGACGTGTTCCGTCTTGGCACTATACAAGGAGCACGCGCCATTCACATGGACGATCAGCTTGGATCGCTTGAAGTTGGAAAATCAGCAGACCTTGTCATCTTTGACAGCAACAGCCCAGGGATGGTCTGCGCATCTGAAGAAGATCCAGTCGCGGCTATCGTCCTACATTCATCGGTTCGTGATATCGACACTGTGATTGTCGATGGTCACGTCAGGAAACGCAATGGAAAGTTGTGCACAGTAAATATCGACCCATCCATGAAGGATGTGAATATTCCATCTCAAAGCGTTGAGTGGAATGAGGTTGCTAGGCAGCTAACTTCTAGCCGAAGACGAATTCAAGACGCTATCGCAAAGGTAGGAGCTAATGAGCCCGAACGTTTGACCAAGGCTTTCACAAAGCTTGCGCACATCAACGAGAGTAAGCTTGTGAAATTGTGAGGGGCTACGCCACGTGCTCATCCAATTGGGTGGTATTTAAGATTATCAATGCTTTGTCTCTCAATAAATGGTTTCATTGTACAATTCCATGAGCTCCAGAAAAGAAAATCCACAGCCCCGATGATGGCTATGAGCGCAAAAATTCTCTTGATTTATTTAAGATTAATAGTTATAATTTCAGCAATCATTCAAATCTTATTAGAGAGGTATCGAAGCACAGCTGAAAGCCCAGCGACTGTTCGGGCGAGACTCATTGCAGTCAAGTTGACTGGGGGGTTTCGAAACCATGGCAGTATTCCGAGCAAGATTTTAAGCAATTGACAACAAAGCAGCTCAGCTATTCAATATTGGGTAAAGCTTAAAGAAATTATTAGTAGCTCTCGCATTGTCCTTCAAATCCGAGGTGCCGACAGCCTCTGTCACCTCGGCTCTGACCTCCGATGTGTCATCTATAGGAACATTGCAACGTGCTGGAACGTCATGATTGTTTCATCGAGAGGAGACTTTCTCGACAATAGCTGTCGCTATCGGGCAGCAAGACTTATCTGACAGCGATTTTCTTCAATCGTCGGTCCTCGTACACGAAGCTGATGATGTTGAAGGAGACGAGCAGGATTTTGAGATCAGTCAAGGTACTTGCCGGTTTTGAGAATTAACCATGCAACTCATGCAAGTGGCTCAAGCTCAATCCCGGGTTGTTGCGCTAGATTAACTCTATATCGACAATTGGCCGGTCTCAATTTTGGGGACTTCAATCTCGACTCTGGACAAGACAGGAAGGGATTGGAGGAATCATCTCCGATATTTGACCCACTCCAAATGCCGCTGTATTCTGCCCATAGCGCTCGATCTCGCCCGCATATTTATCAGTAATATGTTAATGCTTGCAGCTTGAAGTAACGATTGATCCGAATAGAATAAACGTGAAACGGTTCATTCCCGGCCCCACATGTGATGTGCCTGATCATTACCAAAGCTTTGCGGTCATAGATTGACCTATATCCTCCGGCCGGACCAACTTGATAAGACAATGACATCGCTGTATGTTTCGATGTCGTAGAGACAGACTGTTCCGACGTATCGCAGTCAATCTGACCATCGCCGAGCTTGGGTAACGTGCTACAGCCGTGTAAAACAGTGTTACATTATTCATGAACCCGTGGTGCTGAACACCCAACAATGGATTGATTCCTGGTTTTTCCCGTGACATCGCGTGTGGGTAGACTGAGTAGGTTGGGTAGATTGGGCGGTGTCTCTCGGAGATGCCGATTTCAGTCACTTCCGTATCCGGACGACGGTTCGTCACTCTCCTCAGGGCGATCCACTACGAGCCTTAAATTGAGTTAGAATATTGGGGCGGACCCACGAGGCGCGACTTCTCTTTCATTTTGCAGCCCCTCAACTTGATTCCTGCGAGTTGTCGTTTCCGCGACAACTCATAATTGAGGCTTCTCACCAAGCGTTTCAGCATGACACAAAAACGGTCTCTAGACCTAAGGTTCGGCTAGATTGTCTGGACCATGGGCCTGTCCGAAATGAACATGGCGCGCTCGCATCGGGAACTGCAGGGATCGGCAGAGCGCCGCGCTGCAGCTGAACTTGCCCGCCGCTATCATACTCTTTTTGGGGGAACACGGGCTCCAACATGTACACCACTATCGGTTCAAGTGGAGGGATGCAGGGACAATTGCTCGCGTAACCCAACCATCACCTGGCGAATTGGGCCTCCTCAAATCGTGTGGGGCGATCGCAACTCGGTCGTCTAACATGGTTTAAATATGGCTAGGTCGTCGGAGACAATGAAGAGCCTCTCTTCTCTTTGGCAATTTATCATGGCGTCTCAGACTCGCAATGTCCTGTTTCTCACAAACAGTGAGCTAGGTCAGTGCAATGTGGCCCTCGCGGTGGCCGAGGAGTTCCTGCGACGTGGGAAATTCAGTGTACATTTCGCCTCATTCAAAGCAGCGGCACCGCTGGTACAGGAATTGAACACGCGTGTGGTCGACACCGATCGATCTGCGGAGTTCCATGAAATTTTTGGTCCCAGTATGACGGATCTTGCTGTCCGAAGTATGGTTGGCCTTCTCTATCACCCACCAGGAATCAAAGGTGCCACAGAGGGCTTTACCAAAGTCAGCAATGCAATGTCCAACTGGAAGCCCACGGAATATGCGCGAGCTTACCGGAGCTGTCTCGAAATTCTCGAGAAAGTGCGCCCGTCCGTGGTTGTGATAGATCCGATATTACACGTGGGGTTGGACGCGTGCGAGAAATCCCCTGCTCGCAAGGTGATTCTTTGGCCAGTGCCAATCAAGGATGTGGTGGTTCTGAACCAGCCAAAGGCTGGTGTGTTGTGGAAGTATCCCGTGTAAGCTGGCGATGATTTCTATTCCTCACACTGCGACATCATCGCTGATCTCTTTACAGAACGGGATCAGGCTACCCGTTTCCGCTACCCTGGAAGTTGGTTCTTTCAAACATTTATCTGCTTGCTCGTGTCGGAATGGCTTTGGCCTGCGCGAAATCCGTCAGCGATGAACAAGACACCGAAAAGGCGCAAGAGGAGCGAAGCCCATTCCCTTTGAGAAACGCCTATTCCAAAGACACGTTAAGCCTCACACCAGCATTCCCTGAGATGGATTTCCCGTTTCGTGTTCCAAACAACGTCATCAGCTGCGGCCCCATTGTCCGACAATGCCAACCGCTTGCAGTTGTTGACCCAGAGCTGAGCGCATGGCTCCAGAGGCCAACGGTCCTGATCAGTCTGGGATCGCACGTCAAACCTTGCGAACACGTTGCCGTGCAAATGGCGAAGGCAATCAGGAAGATGCTCTACGAGTATCCGGACATGCAGGTCTTGTGGAAGCTTCAATATAACTGGGAAACTTCACCAACATTCCAAAACGTCCTCGGCTCGCATATCACCGCTGGCTCAGTGCTTGTGACTCCTTGGATTCAGCCGGACATCATGTCGGTTCTGGAAACAGGTCAAATTGTCGCCTATGTTCATCACGGTGGAGCAAATTCTTATTTCGAGGCTTGCAAGTACGTATAATCCTCCACCACTTCCGACAAATCATGATGCTGATCTCCAACTAGAGTCGGTGTTCCCCAAGTGGTCCTACCCCAATGGCTGGACACCTATGACTGTGCGACACGAGTCGAATGGCTCGGAATAGGGATCCACGGAAGCCGAACCTCGGCGCCAGGCATTAACGCCACCGAATTCGCCAAAGCCTTGATTCAAATCCTCCGCGACGCAAATATGCGTTTGAAAGCCAACGTCATGAAAGATATTTGCAGCAAGACTGAGGGACGAGTGATGGCTCACGACCAGATTGTGGATTTTTGTTCGATGGAATAGTCACGAAGTACCAGATAGAGATACCCGATCTCTGTGTTTCTTGTTTATATTGATAGGTTCTGCATGCGTTGTTCCTTGTGAATGAAAATGAGCCATAACAAGAATTTAATGAAGTCATTGTTCCATGATCGTGATTATCTCATGTCACTCTTTGGTATCGTCTAGCATTACTCAAGCTGATCACGCAAGCTCCCTTAGTACCCGCTCGACCCCTTCACGAGCCTGTCGTAGTTCTTGATCAACTTCGCCATTGACATGTCGTGACTTGACTTCGTAATGAAGCTCGACCAACTCTTTTGCCTTCCGCAGGTTATCTTTCTTAGCCTGTTCAGCGTTGTCTGCGCCGGCTATAGCATTTTCAGTAGCCGCGATCCCTGTATCGGAGGCATCTGTGCCAGCGACATTCTTGTTCACATTCACAAGGTTCAGTCCTTCATAATGGCCCTATAAAGTATCAGTACAGCTCATGTGCGGATGGAAGTCGCGTCGTGATGCGTGACTTTCGAGTTCTCAGGTGGGGCACGAAGATCTATTGATCGAGGCGCGGATAGCACGTACACAAACTCTTAAAGATGTGATGTCGGACAAGATTTCAGCCACTTGCATTTTAAATAAGGCGCTGGTTGTAGATGATGCGCGGTACAGGAAGAGATGAAGGTGAAGTCGCGATGACGGTGGAGGAAGGGGATGTCTTGGCGGAGAAGTGCACTGCCGATAGGTGGAGACATAATGTACATACATTATGGTGTCGTCTGGATCTTTTCTTCACAATTCGAGCAAGCTGAAAGACCTGATGTTATCTGAGAATTAAGAATTTTAAAGATAATTTCCGGAACGCATTTGGACGCCCGGCTGGTCGTAGAACGTACAAACACGTAGAGGTGGCGATGAACCAATCTACGAATTAAAAAAAATACATAGTCAAGAACAAATGAAAAGTAGATTGACATTCTCAATCACAACTCGTAAATTCCACATTGAGAACAAGATACCTGCGCAAAGCTGGACCCAGCCGAGCTCTCAGGCAGGCTAAGAATTGGCCAAGTCCATGAAGTGCATGCCTTGGTCGGTGTTTGGGACTCAGGAAGTGCGCTCGGGAGGGGTCAATTTGGGAAGATGCAAGCCCCAGTATTAGGTCCTCACATCTAGGCTTGATTATAAAATAAATACAAAAAAAACATACAACAGCAGGGATTCGCTGGTGGTCACCCACCCAACTACTAACCTGCCGGCGTGTGGCTTAAGTACGGCTGAGCGGACGGGAAGCCCTGTTCTCCACACCCTATGGTCGTATGTACTGGATACCACATTGAACAGAATTAAGTCGGCCCAGTCAACATAGTACGCGCCATGCAAAATGTAAATAAAAAGGAGATTGCAGAATTCCTTTGCTCAAATTTTTATACCTGCAAAACTCCCATCAAATACTATTGGCCTTCGAATCAGCCTCCGAAGAAGACTCATCATCCTCAGAAGTCGTAAGGTCATCCTCCGTGAACGGCAAATATGCAGTAAATCGATATTTCACGGAGCCGTCCGGCCACAAGACAGATCCATCCTCATTCCGATGGGCCAGAGCAAACTTCTGATTCTCCATGTACTCTTCCTCATTCAACAAGTGCTGGACTTCATGGCTCAGTCTGGTCCAATTTCGCTGACCCTTCCTCACGGCGTGGTCGAGACGGCGACGGTAGAGTTGGTCGTCGCAGCCTGAGATGAATGCATTGACGAGGATCTCGTCTTCGGCACGGGTTGAATGGGATTGACGGCGGAGATAGTTTGCTTCATCGTAGTAGGATTCAAGGGAGCGGTTATTCTGGGACATCGAGGAGAGGGTCATTGTTATTTCGGGGTTGAGCCAGGATGGGGGGTGGATGGTGGGAATATCCATGGGGGACTGCGTCGCAGGTGAATCCTCAAGGTCTGTTACGGATGCAGGTTGGTAGTTTGATGCTTCGGGGGTTGCATCTTCTGGTATGCTGCAAATAGTATCGAGCTCCGCGATACACTTCAACAAGACTTTGTTCTTGTCTGCAAGGGTCTGATCGGAATCACAGAGTGGAAGAACCGTGTTCTTGAGTTGTTCACGAAGATACTGCAGACGCTCCTCGGTATAGGTATTATTGGATTTCTTGATGTGGTCGAGAGCAGCGACAAGGTTGGTGAGGCTTTTCAGGTATTGTTCGAGACTACGAGAGTGCTTTTCTGTTCTGGCGAGCTGGCTTTCCACTTCTCCAATATGTTCGATGAGGATCTTGTTCTCGCGACGTAGTTCGTAGGACCACAACAAGGCCTGTGGTGCGACAGATTGGCCTCCCGAAGTGTTGATTGGCGACATCGCCGAGGACGCGCGATGTATCGTCAGGCCCGGCTGGATAGTAAATTTGTTGGGAGGTTGCAAATGGGGTGACAGATGAATTACACAAGGGGATGCAGCTTGGAAGTGAGAGGAACGAAAAGACAAGTGTGCCTGATCTATGAGTACAGTACGGAGGGAAGTAACCTTGAGGAACAAGTGACATTTTGGCCCGATCTATTGATTAAGTACGTGGTAAAAGCGGCATCCTTAACCAACCAGAGCGAGCTAGATACAAAGAAAACGGAGGAGAAAATGCAGGAAAAGGAAAACCGTGACAGCAACAGAAAGCATAAAAGTGTCACATCTCCGAGGGTGCTGGGGCATAGGAAACCATAACAGTGGCCCCCAAGGGCAGACCAGCGACATCAGTTCACACAGGAAAAGGCCCGAACTGGCCCATCAAGGGCCATTGCGAGCGGAAATGCGTTCAGAACACAGAAAGCCACTTTTAACGCAGGTTCTGCGATCGTAATCCGCATCAAGACATAAGAGGGGTTTGGGGCATTTAGATGAGGTCAGCAACGTTCATGGGCATCTCCTCAATCTGGGTGCTGTAGAACTGCTCGATCTCGCGGAGCATGCGAACATCGTCAGCGGTGACGAAGTTGATGGCAACACCCTTACGACCGAAACGACCACCACGACCGATACGGTGAATGTAGTTCTCGCGGTTGGCGGGAAGGTCGTAGTTGATGACCAGGGAAACCTGCTGGACATCGATACCACGGGCCAGAAGGTCAGTGGCGATCAGGACACGGGAGGAACCGGAACGGAACTCCTTCATGATAACATCACGCTGGCCCTGCTCCATGTCGCCGTGCATGGCAGAGACGGTGAAATCACGGGCAGTGAGCTTGTCGGTGAGCCAGTCGACCTTTCGGCGAGTGTTACAGAAGATGACGGCCTGGGTGATGGTGACGGTCTCGTAGAGATCGGACAGGGTGTCGAGCTTCCACTCCTCCTTCTCAACGGCGATGTAGAACTGCTTGATACCCTCAAGGGTAAGCTCCTGCTTCTTGACCAGGATACGGACGGGGTCACGCATGAACTTGGTGGTGACCTCGAGGACGTCCTGGGGCATGGTAGCGGACAGAAGAGTGACCTGGGTGGACTGGGGAAGAAGCTGGAAGATGTCGTAGATCTGCTCGGTGAAACCACGGGACAGCATCTCATCGGCCTCGTCAAGGATGAACAGCTTCATGTGGTCGGTGCGGAGAACGCGACGCTGGATCATGTCGTGGACACGGCCGGGGGTACCGACAACGACCTGGGGGCCGTCACGGAGGGCGTTCATGTCCTCACGGACGTTGGTACCACCGATACAGGCGTGGCACTCGAGGGTCATGAAGTCACCAATGGCAACAACGACCTTCTGGATCTGCTGGGCCAACTCACGGGTGGGGGCGAGGATGAGAGCCTGGCAAGCCTTCAGGTTGGGGTCGATCTTCTGCAGGGCGGAGATGGAGAAGGTAGCGGTCTTTCCGGTACCGGACTGAGCCTGAGCAATGACATCGTTGCCTGACCACATGTTAGGCGCTTTTTTTGCAAGATCATTGAAATCGAAGCAACTCACCCTTGATAATGGGCATGATGGCGCGCTGCTGGATAGCAGAGGGGCGCTCGAAACCGTAGGCGTAGACACCTATTCAACAGTCAGGATTTTCTGCAAATACCCCGCCGGAGGGGGGTTGGGGTTTCCCCCAAGGAATTTCACATACCGCGAAGCAGCTCAGGCTTCAGGTCCATCGAGTCGAAAGAGTCGGTGATCTCATCGTAGTTAGACTCGATCTGTCCTGTAGAATGCGCAGTGCATGTCAGTCGCTGATTCTTGTGCCATGTCTCCCCTTTGTGGTCGCCACTGAAGTCCTCAGAGACCGCGATAAGAGCGAAAAGGGCTCAAATCGCCAGGAAATGGAGAAGAAACATTTCACTTACCCTCGGGAAGATCCTCGAGGCCCTTGTCGTTGGACATATTGGCGGTTGAGAGACTGGTGATCACAAACGACTTGTCGTTGTGATCGGGTGGGGTGAAGGATTAAGCGAACGTGCCCGTGGGGAAAAGTTCGCAGGCGAGGAGAGGTACTAGTATCACAGCTCTTCAAGAAAGAAGAGCACGGGAGATACTAGGGGTTTGAAGTGATATGTTGTTGTGAATGGGTCACAAATGGGGTGGGAAAAGAAGGAGGAAAAAATCGTCGGCGGCGGACGCCATTTGCTGCGACGCTTTTTTTTTTTGCGAAGTGGGCGGGACTCACCGCCTGCCGCTTGTGGGTCTTTCCGTTGCATTGCAAGCGAACAGTGTTTGACTGCTGCGCGTTGTTCGGACCGGTTTCCCTATGGCTCGGCCTTTCTTTGCCTTTCATTTTGTTTCTTTTCGTTTACTTTGATCTTCTAACCGTGCTATTTCGCGGTATCGCATCTAGGCTGGGGCTGTTGGGAAGCAACCCGGCAGAAAAAAAGGAAAAAAAAAAAAAACTTGAAGCCCTAAACCGAAGTGGCGGACAATGCCTGACATCACGTTGCTCCCGAGTTATCCACCTGCCCAAGTCGGGGAGGTGGCAGATGAGGTTATTCCCAGCCACCCGTTGGGTGTCAAGCCTAGTGGAAATGCACTTCTAGCTACACAGAACTTGCGTAGCGCTGTTGGTTCTTTCCGGTCCATACCCGATGAACTAATCTTGCTGCTGCTGGAATCCTTAGATGGACCCAGCTTACTGCGCATTGGCCGGACATGTAAAGCCTTCTATGCATTTACGCGTGCCGAAGAGCTGTGGAAGGCCCTGTTTATTGAGTAAGATCTCCTATCGTTATTCATTAAATCTACAACCTTGGCACTACCCTATGTACATTTACGGGGCAGGCATATGATTGGAAAATTAATACTCTGATCACGAAACACAGCACTGAATATTTGTCTAGGTCACACCCAGCGGCATTCACATGGCGAGGCACATGGCGCTCAACATATCTCAATTTACCAGCATCCAAAGTACCTGTGGTAGACTGCTCGCATCTATACTCCGATGCTCTATACCGTCCCTTTAACTGTGCACACATTAAGTTGGATCCATATGTCACCAAGATTCCAGCACGAAACCAAATCCCACGACTCTCAGACCTCTCGCCCGAGGAATTCCATGAGAAATGGGCAGACCGGCCATTCCTTCTGACCGAACCCATCAAAAATTGGCCAGTATATAAGGATTGGTCGGTCGGCACTCTACTATCTCGGTATGGTCAGCGCACATTTCGCGCTGAAGCAGTTGACTGGCCTTTGCGTACTTATGGGGACTACATGGCCGACAACGCGGACGAGAGCCCGTTGTACCTCTTCGATCGATCTTTTGTTTCTACCATGGGCCTCTCAGTCGGTCAACCAGACACGACCCCCGATGCAGCATACTGGCCACCGGCTTGCTTTGCTGAAGACTTCTTCTCTGTGCTAGGAAATGACCGGCCCGATCATCAGTGGCTGATCGTTGGACCCGAGCGTTCTGGCAGCAAGTTTCACAAAGACCCCAACGCCACCAGCGCGTGGAATGCAGTACTACGTGGGCCTAAGTACTGGATTATGTTCCCCTCGGGTGATAAGAACCCGCCACCGCCAGGAGTGTTTGTGTCTGAAGATTTCAGCGAAGTTACTTCTCCCCTCAGCATTGCCGAATGGCTGCTCGAGTTCCATGCTGAGGCACGACGCACCCCTGGATGCATGGAGGGGATCTGCGGAGAGGGAGAGATCCTTCATGTGCCGTCGGGCTGGTGGCATCTGGTAATCAATTTGGAACCGTCAATTGCCATAACTCAGAACTTTGTTCCTCGAGCTCATCTCGGTGCGGCGCTGGACTTCCTGTCCAACAAAGCTGATCAGGTGTCCGGGTTCAGGAAAAATGTCGAAAATCCTTATCAGAGGTTTCTGACTGGAATGGAGGCTACATACCCAAGTATTCTGAAGGAAGCTCAGGAGGAACTCCGAAGGAAGGCAGAAGGGAAGAAGCGCAAATGGGATGATATCGTGCATGGAAAGGCGGAGGGCTCCGAAGATCCGAATGGCGGTGGCTTTAGCTTTGGATTTGGAGACGACAGCGATGTTGAAGTGCCCTGAAAATAATCTTGGAAACAATTAAACATTGAACTATTTGAAGCTACCAAGCAATGAACAGACAAGCGTCACAATCTCAAATGACATAAGAACCGTCCTTTATGCGAATATCTGTTGAATGATGCAATACAAACGCCAGGACCATGCAATGCGTGGGTCTAGTGGCAAGCAACGGACTTGGCAGCAGGGGTACCGTCTGCGAAACCCAGATATCCAACGAAGGCGCCAACTGCAACTGCGAGCATGATCATGCCGTTATAAGTCATGAAGAGGAGCCTATCGCGAAGCCGGTCAGTGTGGTATCAACAACCGTTGAAGCTAGGATCACCTACATGATAAAAAAGCTGTAAAACACCTGAATGGCATACAAAGCTGCCAGTGTGATTCTTCCCTGGCGTGCCACAGCAGCCCTGTTATCCCTTCCTACAAGCAGTGGTGAGCGCTCGCCACTAATGGGCCGGATACCCTCCGAGACGTTGGCGATGGACTGGCCAAGAATCCCATCTTCTGCAGAGCAAGAGATCAATGAGAGCTCGCCATAGCATAAATGTGGCAAACGAGGGGTTTATAATGAAGTATTAATCACCCTGCCAACGTCACGGCCCAGCATTGCTTTCGATATAGATGCCCTTGAGTAAGGAAATGGAGTACCTACCTCCGCCTGTAGCTGAAGACACAGGAAACGAGTTCAATCGTTGGTAATGCGCAGCTTCATATCTGCGAGTCACTGCGCGGACTCCCTCATAGCCTGCTGTGAGAAGGACGATAAGGATGAGCGAGAGGATGAAGGACAAGGGCCCGGTGACACGCCACCAGCGGAAAATGATGCAAAGATTCTCAGAGGACCAGGTGAAAACCATCTAAGGGGAGGACACGGTTAGCTGGAACACTTTCTGGCATCCTGCGGAGTACTTGCATTCATGTTGCACTGGCCACCCATGTCCATATCGCCATGGTCCATACCGCCGTGACCCATGTCATGGCTCATATGCATGGAGTGGTCCATAATAAAAATGTAGCACCGAGAGTAGAAGGGATGAAGTAAGTCTCGCGCACTTTGAAGTCCAGAGTGCACCCAAGATATCGTGACATGACACCCGGTAAACACGAGGGGCGATGGGATGATGAAAGGCATGCAAACCGTGCAAACAACTGATGGCTCGATAAGGATCTCCGGCCGACAGCTTCACCTTCGCATTCCCGCATTCGCTGCTCGCTCTGCTCTAATCGGCTCTCCACTGCTGCATGAAGCCTACTATTCACATTGTTTGACATCGTTCGATATTACCACTCCCAAGATGGCAGACACTGCCCCCGCCCAGAGTGCCACGCCCGCGACCAACGCGCCAGCAGCACCAGTAACTGGCGCAACCGCGGGAACCACAAATGCGCCCGCTGACCAAAATGCCACGAGTCGTGGGCTACCATACTACGAGAAATTGCGCCGAGAGCTAAGAGACACGATCGCGAATAAGCGCGCGATGGACAGGTGCATGGTGAGTTGAGCCTCCGCGTGCCCTACCCGAATGCGACGAAAGGCCGTCCATTGAGCGCCAGCATTCAAACACGCCAATTCTTTACAACAAAGAATGCGACCTAGCCTATGTAAAAAACCGTGAGCTAATTGTGAATAGGCCCAACTTGAAGACCAAATTCACCGCTTCGAACAATCCTACCTCGAAGAAACAACCGCCGGAAACATCATCAAAGGCTTCGATAACTACATCAAGGGCTCATCAAGCGGCTCGAGTCTGGGCGCCTCCGGACTGAGTCTAGGCTCTGGTGTCGGCGGACGCCGAAAAGCCGCAGTCACAGATGCAGACCGGGTGTTCTCCAGAAGCTCTGCGAGCTACATGATGGTATGGGAATCTCTCCGTGCAAAGACTGGAAAAAGACTTGCCAGTACTAAAATTCATTGATGTAGGACTCTCCTGGCCCTTCGTCCGCACAGACAACACCCTCCCACGCTGCAACCCCGACCTCAACTACAGGCGGTAATATTCCTCTAAAGATTAACGGTGACGGCGGTGCGAAAAATACAGGTGGTTCGTCAAAGAACAAGAAGAAGTCATCTGGTGGATCGAAGAATACAAAGGGCAAAAACCAGACAGATGAGTTCTCCGATGATGGAGGTGAGAAACCGCCCGTCAAGAGGTTGAAAATCAGCTATGGCAGAGATTGATCTTTGTCTCTGTTTTTGATGTACCTGAATCTTGCATTACGTGGCTGGCGTTCTGGGTGAATAATTACGGAGTTGAAGAAGTTCAGGCGCGGGACAAAAGGCGTCATTACCAAAATGTATATCACGAATTTTTGAAAGACTTTATGTGAAAAATTTGTTCATTTTTTATTCATCAACGTGTCATAGCGGCTGGAAGGACTGTGAAGAAGGAGGAGGGTGTAGCTCAAATGGCAGAAAAAAAGCGAACAAGGCAAGTAGGGGAGCTTAAAGCTGGAGACGGTAAGTGGCAATCTCGAACGCTCTTAGCTGGATATCCACTGAAGTGGAATCGTTAGCTTGCTGGACGAGTAGTTCCTCTTCATCATCTTCGAGAACATTGCACTTCCACACGCGCTTGACAGGTAAGGAACTACGAAGAGAACCCCGAGCTTTCCCGCCAAGAGACTCGTAGACGCGCACAATCACGCTCCGACCAGGGCGAGTGGGGAGACCACCGGAGGACACATCCTCATCATCTTCACCGCGCTTGACAGCATCCATGATAACTGAAGGCGCGCCGTGGATGGAAACAGCGTTAAAAGCGGCATTGCAAGCAGCCGCCTGAGAGCTGGCCTGCTCCACGATCAGAGGCTGATTAAAGTTGTAACCGGCACGAATCGTTCGGTCGTCGAGAGGACCGGTATGAGGAAGGATGGCATAGCGAATGACATGACGGCCCATGTCAGCGTGAGCATCCGGTGCCTTGGGAGCCCGCAAAAGTGAAAGACGCATCAGGTTGCCACAGGTAGCGAAGCCATATTTAGAGTCGTTAAGGATGGAAATCCCGTAGCCGTGCTCAGAGAGGTCAGCCCATTTGTGGCAACAGACTTCAAATTTGGCCATGTCCCAGCTAGAAAGGATTAGTATTTCAGATTATTAGAAAATGAAGAGTTCATACCTGGTGTTATAGTGAGTTGGGCGACGAATGATACCGTACTGCGTCTCGTAGGATGCCTCGGTGTTGGTCACGTCCACAGGGAACTCGACCTTGAGGAATTTCATAGTCTCATGCCACTCTACCTCGCTCTCGAACTCGACGCGCGAGGGCTCAGACGAGACGGAGGCGGCGAGGCTGATGGTTGTCTTGATCCAACTCTTGTCACTGATCTTGGTGTGGCTAACCAAGCTAACCCGGTGTTGGTCGTTCTCTGCGATGACAGTCTTGCCGCTAGATAGCTCTTTTCGAGACTCGAGGTGGAAGACTTCCACATCCCAAGCCTGCCAATATAGAGGCTTGTCATCGAAGATAACCAGCTGACCGACCTTTCCGCCCTTGGCGACAATCTCTCTGTCCGCTTCAATATCATACAGCGAGGTGATAATCCCATTCTGCACATCGACTTTCAGTTTACCATTGTCAAGACGGAACACACCAGGCTGGATCTCGGACACCGTAACTGCGGTATTGGCCTTGAAATCAACCGGCTGGCAAGAGAGAACTCCAGTTGAGCCTTCGGCTAGGGCGTACTTGGAGCCTGCTGATTTAGTCAAAGTCTCGGGGATCTTTACCAGCTCCATGCGAGGCCATGGTAAAGTGTTCAGAGCCACTAGGTTCTTGGCATCATCTGGACTAGTAATTCCCAATGCGGCGAGGGCATCTTTGCGTAGTCTGGTGCCAGTCTTGAAAATCTCAGCGTACAATTTGTCTGAGTCGTCGTAGCACATCTCGATTGAGCTACCGGGCAAGCAGTCATGGAACTGACACAGCAAAACACCTTCCCACATCTCGTCGATCTGCTCCTTGGGATAATGGTACCCCTTGTCAGAGCCACGGAGGGTAGCAAGGGTAGCCAAGAGCTCAATTTCGCGCATCAAAAATTCGGACTTGCGGTTGTTGCGCTTGTTATTCGCCTGCGTGGTGTAGGTGCCACGGTGCAGCTCGAAGTAGAGCTCGCCATACCAAGTAGCATAGTCAGTACCATTTGTGGCGTTTGCCTCCAGCTTGTCGAAGAAGTCGTCGACGGAATCTCCCATCTTCACTCGTGGAAGTGTACCAATTTTGTCACTAAGACCGCGGCATCGGCGCAATTTTTCCAAGTGCTCAAAGGTCGGGCCACCACCACCGTCACCCTTGCCGAAGACCAGCAGAGAAGACTTGTCCTTATCCATGGACTTGTGTTGGGTGACGCTACGTTTCAGGTCTCCAAAGTGGGCTTCAGCGGTGTATGTTTCCGCGGGAGGCATGTGGCACAACACCTGGCTACCGTCCAACGCAACCCATTGAAAGGTAGTATGAGGAAAGTTGTTGATATTGTTCCAGCTGAGCTTTTGGGTCAAAAATCGGCTCATGCCAGCAAGGCGACAGATTTGAGGAATCTGGGTGGAGTAACCAAATGTATCTGGCAGCCAGAAAGTGGTGGATCGCTTACCAAAGTGGCTTTCAAAGAATCGCTGGCCGTAGAGAAACTGTCTCACCAGTGATTCTCCGCTCGGTAGGTTGGTATCATGCTCGACCCAGCTACCACCAATCGGCTGGAAGTTACCCTTCTTGACCCAGCGCTTGACACGGTCAAAGACACTTGGATAGTATTGCTTCAGCCATTTGAATTGCTGTGCCTGGGAGCAAGCAAAGCGATGCTCGGGGTAGCGTTCCATCAAGTCACACTGATTGGACCATGATCGAGCGACCTTGCGCTTGGTCTCAGCCCAGGGCCAGAGCCAGCAGGTATCAATATGGCAATGACCGATGGCGTACACAATAGGCTGCGTATCAGTCTTATAAACGTCCGTCGAATCGACTTTGTCACCGAGATACTTTCGGGCAATCTTGCGGGCTTCAAGGATTGACTCTTGGCTTCCATCGCCGGCAATGAATGCATCAATTATGGAGTTGGCTACCATGTTAGCTTCGTGGGCCTCCCAGGAATCACCCGGAAATTCGCGAGCGGCATCTCCAATGATCCAGAAGTCGTAGTAAAGTGCGCGCGCATCCAAGTTGACAGCGATGATCTGTGCCTTGCTGAGAACATAGGACTTGTCAGGTCGAGGTGGTTGAATCGAGTCCCCTCCGGGAGCGTTCCCGAACATGCCATTACAGGCCATTTCGATGTAAAACATATGTTCCTCACCGTCACGCCATTCATCGGGAATGATCCATTCAATTCGTTCTCCACCACCAGTCAGACCCTGCAATGGCCGGCCGTCTTCCGACCACACCAATCCCTCATTGTTTGCATCCCAGTGAAACTCCAAACGTTCCTTATGGCGCATTTCCTCAGGTATCTTAAGCCGGATTCTGAACCAATGGGTTGACCAGCTAGGACCGAATGACTGCCCGATAGAGGTCGGCTCGAACTCATGGGAGGTGGCTTCATTGAAGGACGGTCGCTGAAGGTTAGGGACTGAGTAGACGGACAGCTTGACATGATCTTCATCGGAATTCACTGCTTCGTTAAATCTAGAGAGCAGATTCTGGCCCTCATATTGACCCGTAGATGTAAATTGCCTGAGTCGATCGGTGTAGATCTTGGTGATGCGCTGGCCGACCGGTCGCTCGGCGAGCCGGGGTAGCGTGGAAGCAAGAGCGGGGGCGAGATGCGGAGTTTCCCCACCCATGACAGCGATGGAGGCAATATTTGTTGCTTGGTTTTGAGATTTAAATTGAAACACAGCCGAAGGAGCAGGATCCTCAATGACTGGTCGAAAGAATGGAGGTAGGTCGCGAGGAAGGGAGGAAGTCGAGTTCCTAATGCGGAGGTCTGACGGAATGCGGAGGCGGTTGCGATCGGCGGGGCCAAATGTCTCAGGCACTCCCCACTTATCCATGGACTGGGATTCCGTCTTATTCATACTAGGCTTTCATGTCACTGCGTTTAATTCAATACTGTAGTATGCGTAAGATAGAGAGACTATATTACAATCATTTCGCACTCAGTTCGATCACCCAGCGATATCAACCGAGATATGTTATGTATTTCACAAACTCTTCGTCCGCCTTTAATCGCTCCCAATCCTCATCTCTAAGGCAGACTTGAACTGCTAGATGACCATTCGGAGACTTCGGCATCAAGTAGATTAGGCTCTCCACAGGAGTGAAGCTCGGTCGGCGTACTGCCTCGGGCTTGCCAAGTCCCAAGTTGAAGTCAAGGTCATAAGAATTGATCTTCGACCATGAGCTCAGTGCTATGCCGCTTGAAATATCCACACTCGCCATAGGAGAGGTCTTTGTCTTGTCTTCTAAGCGGGAGATATAAGTAAGAAGAGACCGTGTGGCGTACGCCAGATCCCTGTCCTGCGAGGTTAATTTGGCGCGAAATTCTGCTGCAGCCGTGCCCAAAGGCACATCTCTTAGGGTTTGCAGCGTGTTTGTGCTATATGTCATATTCTGCAGCATACCAGGGTATTGAGCTGGAAGACCCACATGCTGCCGGACATCGATTGCGCGTGCGAAAGTGGACTTTGTATCGGGTTGTAGGCGAGGGATTCGGGCCCTGGATATGCATTTCCATAGGAACGCACAGATAGTATCGTCGGTCGAAACGAAGCCGTCTGGGAGGGTCGATGTTGCCAGAGACTTGAGCTCTGCCAGCGAATGGGCTGAAAATTCCAGATACGCCCAGGTCGTATTAGGGGGTTGCGATAAGTTTGGGTCACTGGCAGTTTCCTCTGGCTGGGCTAGCATCTGGGGAGCCAATTCGGGGCCGGGTTCATACGGCTCATCCAACAAGGAGATAGCCGTGGCCCGGTCAGCGTTACCAAAGGATACCTCCTCCTCTGTAAAGTGCAGGCCATAGCAAGCCTTCGATAACCAGTCAAGAATTTGGGCATGCCCCGTCATGTCCATGACATTGTGCTGTGACATTGAGGTGAGAACTAAGCCACCGGCGATAAAATTCGCTTGAATGGCGAAGACAAAGGCGGACTCGGATGCTAGACCAAAGTTGGTAGGCAGGTCCAGGGTAAGGCCGGGTGCGAATGTACTTTCATCTAGCATTGAGCATGGATAGCCGGCTTTCCGGAGGTCTTCCATTGTCGGGCCGGAGGCGTCTTCTCGGAGATCTTTGACAACAAGTGGGATCCTGTCCGAGGGTACAATGCGATATACACCCGTAATCCCATCACTAGCGCCTTCATTGATGACCTCACCAGCTAGCCATGGAAAGTTGTCGCGCAATCGGTCCATCCCATTCCTCAACGTAGAGAGGATGGCATCCTGAGAGGAGGTCTCGACAACCGGGAAGACGGAACATAGTTGGGTATAAAGTTTGTATAGAGCAGGCTGTTGACCTTGCACGTCAAGGATGTTTTGTTCCGTCATTGTCTGAATGTTGACGCTGTAGATTATGAAGATGATGAAGATAACAAGTTGTATTTATAGAACAAACCCCTAGTCGACCCCTAAAAGCCCGGGCCCTGTCCGGCCCCACTTTGAGCCATGACTCACGCTGACTGCTTCGAAACTCACCCTATATCATTTTTGTCTGAGACTTTATGCGACTTCAGCATGCTAAAGAGCAAGAGTCTATGATTGACAGATTAGGGTCTCCATGTCTGCGTCGGCACCTTCATGATTGGAAGTGGGGCTCTATAGTTACAAGAAGATCGCGTCGCCTCAAATGGATGAACTTGCAGCCTGAATCAAAAGCTTGTAGGACTCATGCAAATTTACACAGGAACAATATAGCCTATGTCTTCTATGTCTTTTCGTGTACTCCTTACCTGGCGAGCGGGCTAACATCAGACTTCTCGAGGTAAAGCTCTCAAGCTTTTTCCGGAGTACACACATCACCAGGGCATACGGATATGCGATTTCTGCATTTATTATCTGGCTGGAAATATGAATTTGCGATATACACGTCCTCACGCGACGTTGTATCCCTCTCTCTTCAACCTTCGTACTAAATAGAGCTTAGCTCGTACCCCGCACTGCTGCTGGCATACCAAAAGACATTGTAACTACTGTTCTGGGAACGTTCAGAATTCTACGTGAATTCTCCAGTGTACCATAACAATTAACAAACCGATGACAATGTTCTTGCAGAAAGATTGAAATCTAGAACCCACGATACACGTCGCTGGCTTCCTCTATGAAGCAATCCCAATCAAACTTTTACATGAGCATGCGGTCAAGATAAAGCGCTTATATACTAATGCTGCTCTTGAAATGTCTCCTCTCTAAGTGTCGGACGGCTCTCTATCGCCAATTCTTACGAGCGTGTTGGTGGTAGAGGAATCTACCTATTGACGTAGGAACATATATGCGGCTTTAAGAGCGCGCTAATGAAATGATCGGTGAGCGTAAAGACACACAAGTGAAAGAGGAGGACATGTTGCAGTGTGGCAACGTCAACACTCGAGCAGCAAACAAGAGATTCTTAAAAACGTGTTCCAACTAAACGCTTTGATTAAACTTTACCCATCTTTAGAACCTTTCTCCAGCGCTAGTTCTACAAGAGTCTAGACCAACGTGGTTCAAAATTTTTTTATGGAGGGTCAACTGGGCGTAGCTCAATCTCGGAGGATCGGTGCCTGACCCTGCGGGTGCGACGGTTCTGGGGTTGCGGAGCCCGCCGTTGTCCGCACCAGCGATCCTTGCGGTGCCAAATCAACAACTTCCACCGACTGAAGCCTCATAGACATAGAAGTAGTCCTGACTGATAAATTCAGGAACAATTGTGTTAGCTAAACACGTTGCAGCCGCGAAATACTGACGAAGAATCCAAGCCTCAAACAAAGCACTACAGGAGTGTCTAAATACGCTAAGTGGGCGATCTCCAAGAATCACACGATCGGAGAATTTAGGAGTATTACGTTAAAAAAGTATCTTATACGATCGGCGCGTACGCCATTCGCCTAAAAAACCACGAAGAATCGTAATATCGCGCCAGCGCAGCACAGCTGACGTCTGTGCAAGAGAGTAAGCGGTGAAAAAGAAGAGTCAAGGTGAGCCAGATCAGTCTTCAAGCATGTGCATTACTTACGATGACCAAAGCTAGCTTCGATTCACACCGATGCAGAATCTACAGTGTTCCAGCCCACTGTACCCCGGTGTTGACGCGGAGAACCTCACCAATCAAGGCCCAGCAATTCCGCGGTACTACCCGCGCACTAACTGCATTAGACCAATCTTTTACACTATAGCTCGCACCGTAGGATTCAAATGCTCTTTCCAGACATCACAGCCGGGAAAACCTGTTCATTGAGGTGTCACTAGCTCGACTAAAATGTGCGCATGACACTATTCCGGGTTTCGGCGTCGTCCTCTTGGCCTGTTAAGAGCATATTAGAATTTGTGGCAAAACCTGATTTCTCGCTTAAAGAGTGTCGATGGAATCTGCTGAGGAATACTGCCCATCTGGAAAGAAATATCTAGCATCACAGTCTTTAATTAATCCTGGCTTCTAAGTTTCAGACTTTTGTCGACAAGCAATTTCTTCGTTCCGAGCCCGTTGCTAAGCTCTTCACGTCACGCACAGCTTCTAATCGCCAACTAGATCTTCGAAGATCTATGATTAATGGAACAGCTCATTAACATGAACGACCTGAAAGCAGCCCAGCCGGCCATTAAAGTATGCAGCCAACACAGTGTGGAATCGCAAGCTTCCACGCCAATTGCTTCACAAGTCCCTTCGCCTGTTGCCTCACCAACAGGCCATCATTACGAACCTCTGGCACCAAGCATACCAAACCCAAACATATCTCTCAAAAAAGACGAATTCACACATCTGGAGCATGTCGCCCAGCCCGAAGTGGTACGAAAGTTCGCTAATCCAGCTCCGTTGGGCTTATGTGCATTCGCACTCACCTCATTTGTCTCGAATGCTATGAATTTGTACATGGCAAATGGCACAATAACGGGGATTAATATCAGTTTGGCTTTGATCTATGGTGGTATAAGTCAATTCTTAGCTGGAATGTGGTATGTCAGCCCCCACCCCCCCCCCCCCCCCGGGGGCCCCCAATGAGTTGTGTTGTTGTACCTCGGTTGGGTAGAACCATAAAATAACACTAAGCAGGGAAATGGCGCTTGGAAACACCTTTGGCGCGACTACTTTCTGCTCATTCGGAGCTTATTGGATTACATTCGCCACTCTGTCCGAGATTGATACCACCAATTCCGTAGTTGAGAAAGCAATCGAGTCGTGTCAAGCTGAGATCTTGATGGGGATATTCATGATGGTACGTCGATATCTCCCTGTCAGGATTTTGTAGCTTCTAGGACCCGTTTTCTGATCATACGCACAGGCATGGTTCATTTTCACAACCCTCATGCTACTTTGCACACTCAAATCCAGTATCGCCATGTTCCTGATTTTCTTCTTCCTCGACCTTAATTACCTATTGCTCGCAATCACGCATTTCCAGTGCGGCTCATCTTCAGCAATAATTGCCACGGTGCAAAAAGCCGGCGGGGTTTGTGGTATACTGGCGGCCATCACTGCTTGGTACAATGCCTTTGCTGGTGTTTTCGACCAGAGCAATGGATTCTTCACCGTTCCTCTTGGGCACTTTCCTTGGTCACCTGTTCATCATGTTCACCAGGCGAACAAACAAAAAGAGGTGTGAAAAAGACATGCTCGAGGAAGAGATACTGAAGAGTTGAAAGGTTCGAATCTTTGATGGCAAGTACTGATCATATCAAAATCCCGACGTACTTTTCTAGCGCTAACAAGAATCTCAGCCCCAGTCATGCAAACAAGGATTGTGCTCTTTATTATTCACGATTAGGGAATCCTGTTCATTGATTTTGTTCGGCATGCCATCTTGCACGGCCCACTGTGACCTCTACGAAGTATTTCGGATGAGCAATCCTTCGGCTACACCACCGGAGGCAGGGAGACTTCAATGAATTGTCATAATGATGACACTATCGCTTGGGTCTATTGGCGCATAGACAAGTGAGTCCATGAAATATAGTCAGTGCTGATCAGAGATCGCCGAGCCAGGCAACGAACAAGCGCGAGTATTCTAAAAACTAATCAAAATAATTTTTATTCGAATGATTGAAAGAGCATCTCTCTTAACTTTTCTAAAGCAGTTGGAGTATATGGACTTCCTGTGAAACTCGCATTGTAAGTCGCAAAAAGATAAAACATACAACAGCAGGGATTCGCTGGTAGTCACCCACCCAACTACTAACCTACCGGCGTGTGGCTTATATAGGGTTACTAGTTAGGTGGGTGTCGCCCGGGTGAGAAATGGGTGAGCGCCGCGAATGACGATATTGCTAGGTTGGTTTGTGGTGCATCCCAATATAACACTCGCTGGATCTCTATAACAGGAAAAACCGGAGCTACTCGCCCACTCTTATATCAAAGAGGATAATATCAAAGAACAGAGTATCCTACTCCGCTACCCCGCCTCTCGAGAAATGCTAGATACTCACGTGAGGGCAAAGGAGAATGACCTTTGCGAAATGCTTTGATTCTTAGAAGTTTCTTCAAGAATCGGTCTTGTTACTATTATTAGTCGAATTTGAATCTAGTCCATTATGAGCTTCTCGTCATCTTACTTCTTGCCTAGTCACCAGCCGTAACCCTTATACCCATCCAGCCCGCGGGTCTGCCGCAGTCTACTTCTCAGTCATGTGACTTATTGAGGCTTTACCGAATTAGGAAGTTTGGACGCCAAGATAGGAGCCTTGGGCTAAGCGAAACATGTCACCTTTCGACTCATCAATTTGCGAATTCTACTTGTGACTACGCCTAGATGTCATGCCTCCTCAATCTGCCCAGCGAGCTGCTCGCTCGCACATTTTCTTATGTGAATCGATCATCATTAAAGTCGCTGCGCCAATCCTGCCGTTTCATATCACAGCTGGCCACCGATCAGCTCTACAGGACCGTGCACCTGCAGCCCGGCGAGACAAGCCAAAAAGGATTGCAAGAGATCTTGAACAATCCCAGTCTACGTAGTGTTCCGCGAAAGATCTACATAGACACCGTGGACGAGAGTCTTGTACGATTATCTTAATCCACCTCCAAGCAACGACTAATGCACATAGAATTACGATAATGAAGAAGAGCAAAAATGGCCTCAAGGCTGGGACAATCTCGTTCCGCAAGTGAAAGAATTGCCTCGGCTGAACGCCGCCGTTCTGTGCTTCGATAAGGGGTTTACTTCAGACAGCACGGATCGTGATTACCTTCATTACAAGGACTTCCCCCAGACGCCTCAATTCCGCTTCCAAGCAATGCATAAGCTCTTCTCTCTTCTTGAATCCTTACGGCACCCAATCCAAGATCTTGGTATTCGCAACCTGCAAGCGGATAACCCCAAAGATCCGAAAACACTTGCGAAAATGGGAAAGGTCCTGTCGGGCCTACTGTCCCTTCGCCTAAGCATTACCAGCGAGACAAATGACGCCGCTCCTGAGCATGATCTCGAGGTATAAACCACCCCATCCTCCATCGAGATGCTTTTTCTAAACATATCAGTATCCGGAAATCCGCAAGTTTTTCAAGGAGTTACCCAGCACATGGCTGAGTCCCGCTGCGCCTTCTCTCCAACATCTCTCGCTCTGCTCGCGTGATTACTCGGGCTTTTACCCTCACCTGGACCTCTCCAATCTGTTCTTTCCACGCCTGAAGACGCTATCACTAGGAAACTTCTGTTTCTTCCATGATGGCCAAATCGACTGGATTCTGAAGCATGGCGACACCCTCGAGGAAATCTACTTTGATGACTGCGCCGTCCTCTACGACTTTTGTATGATGGAAGAGAATGTGGACGCCTGTGCTCTACCTAGGGACACCTTGGTGCGCCGTGAGGGCGATGAGTCTTTGTATGGTTCTTTCGAGAAGCGATGGCACGATATTTTCGATCTATTTGCAGAAAAGCTGCCAAAACTACGACACTTTCGAATCGGCCGTAGTAATTGGTACCCAAATATTCCATTTGAGCAGGAGAGGGATATCAAGGTCGGGCTGTATTACAATCGGTACATGTGCTGCTATGATGGATATGGCCCTTCGCCTTATATGGAAGGTGAGGATTTTAAAGATCTCGCAGACCTTGAGAATGCGTGGAGACCGTCACCAGAATGTGACGATGAGGATCGCGCGGCACTGCGGAAACTATTGGCAAAGCTTGGGCAATCGGTCCAGGAAAGTTATTCGAATTCAGACTCTGGTGGTCGTATAGTGGATCTTGTTCAGAGGAGATACGGATCCGCAGAGTGATACAGTATCCATGGATTGCAATCACTTGGGTAAAAGAGCCTCCACCTAGGCAGGGCTTCCAAGGTTGGAAATTATGCAGACCGTTTCTAAGTCAGGGCTGGGGGTTAGTGGCATTTGCTAAGTGATTACTCAACATTTAAAATGATGTAACATATGAGAAAGCACGATAACATACCTCCAGGGCTATCTACGTTATATTCTTCATCCTTCAAATGCTGGTGAATTGACACCTAGGACTAGACATAGACCACCTGGTCATCCTCTGACACCATGATTGATTGATCCAGATATTGTAAGGTTGCATTTCTAATGGGCAATTGTGACTTGGACTAGAGCCACCCCGGGTCGCAGGGAATTTAGCTTGCGTAGGGCTGTCAATAAAGAGGTTCTTGATCAGAATCCACATTTTGAAACTTCTTCAACATCTCTGGCTTTGCAAATAAAAGACTCCTGTGGAGCTGTGGAGGATGAGTGGTTGCTAGAGGAAGCGAATTCGAATTCTGGCCAAATAACCACTGACAACGCGGATTTCCCTTTTGTTTGCTTTGTTTGTAGGATCAACGTTCTAGAGGCCGTTGAGACCATACAAGCTCATTACGGATGCTATTTTTACGCTGTCATTTACACAGTAATAGTCCCGTCGCATACCCACACCGCTTCGGGTGTTAGTCCGCCGGGGCCCAACGCAATTCTGTAGCCTAACATACAACTTGAAGGTATTCACACCTATTGTTCCCTCCACACCTATAGATATCCCTTATCGAATTGATATTCCGACGCTATTGGTCTCCTACTTGGTGTCTCTATATCTTTAACTTAGTCCGTAGCCGAATCAGGGGTTAGAAATAAGCTTAGAGGCGCCACCTTCTTCCCTCGCCGGACATTTACCGTATACTCTTTATCCTTCTTCGCTGAAGTACGGCGTCTAGTATCCTTTGTGTTAATAGCTCCGAATTTGCCGATATACCTCTGTGATTTACGAGTAGTTAAAGGTATAAGTAATAGCTAGTGCTAAATAGTAGACTTTAGAAGACTAACCTCCTCTATTATCTGGATAATATAGTGGAAAAGCCTATCGATCTACTAGCCGATATCTAGGTTTATAGCTTTACGCTTAGCTATTCTAGATATCTTCCTTTATATATGATATACCTAGGTCGCAGATTTCGGCGGGGAATTAAGTAAGCTAAATAATTGAGGCGGCGGAGTATCTTTATCTAGCTAATAAAGCTCTAGCGTAGGTAATCTTATAGTATTAAGACGTTAAATAGTTAGATCTAGATTAAATAGATAGATACTACGTTTAGTAAATACCTTCCGAATAATATAAGATATTATAGCTTAGTACTAAATCCTAGTAATCTCGCGAAAGAAGATAGTAATATTGTAAGGGAATACTAAGGACTAGCGGTGAAGGTCTACCCCGCAGTGTAATAAGCAAGTCTCGTGCCTAATTCGTATTTAAATCGAGGGGGTTTCCAGATAAGTTAGACTTAGCAAGAATCTGTTTTGCTTCTTATAATACTACATCCTAGCTCAGACATCCTTCCTTACCTGGCCGACAGGCTTTCTACCCTGAACACGTAGATTCTTTACAAAAACTGTCTGCTGATGGCGATGAATTAATCTATGAATCGTTCTCCATAAGTGTTGTCATCCTTGGTTACCTCTCACCCATTGTGTAGGTGTGTCAGTAGCCAAGTTCGCTTCTTCTGAAATTTTTGAGCTTGTAGATTGGTTCTGATCAACCGACAAGTTACGCAGAAGAGACTGCAAGCTCCAATCATGGGCACGCGACGACTGAGTCTGCAGTGCTTCCAGTGAAACCGCTAAACTCGGGCTCCAAGAATCTATCAACAGCGCTTGAAGTGTTTGCGGTGTATGGACCCCGGCAGCAGCTCTAGCTCCTGGCCCAAAATCATTAATGGCGTTCAAAATGAAGTGGCTCAGATCTGTCATGTCCAGAAACTGCGCGGCTGTCTGCTTTCGTTAGGTTGTTCTTGTCCATAGCTGTAATTTCAGGACGAGTCCTCTCAATTGGCTGGGATCGTCCCAGAAGTCTTTCGAATAGAGCTTGGTCCGATTCAAGGCTATTACGCGTTGAAACGTCAACAATACCGAGATTTTGCCGCACTTGATCTAGTTGATCTCCCAGGTCTTCTTTGGTACTACGGATTGAGTCTTGGGGTTTGTCGATTGAGCTCTGAGTCCTAAGATGATCCCGCCTAAAGGCGTTAACTTTATTCCTATTCCACCGTAAGATTGGTAGCCTCTTACTTATTGATTGACTCAAAGGTGATTATGAGTGTTGACTTGTAGCTGGCGAGGCTTCGTTTCATATCTTCCAAACTCTTCTCGTAGTATCGCATATTGAGCCAGTTTCGAATAATGTTTTGTCCCTCAGCTGAGTGTTTGGTACATGCATCGAGCATGTCACGTACATCTTGACATGTTACCCGACAACATTCCAATGGCTGTCGAAGAGGCTCATGACTCTCAAATTCCCGCAAGTTTTGTAGCTGTGCTTGAATCAATTCAAGCACATCGACAAGAGAGCTTAGGTCACTTTGAAGATCTTTGATAGTATAGACAACAGACCGTCCTTCAAGCGACATATTCACGTGTGGCATTTGCAAAATATTTCTTACTACAACTGACTGCTTAGTCACGCTAAGCGATATCTTTCCCATCACTGTTAAAATCGACGACTGCGAAACGACCGGATTTCAATCCCTGCTTATCAACTATCAAAAAGTATCTTTCATGAGGACGATAGGTTATTGTTCAAGTGTGGTCCACCAGGATATTTGGAAAGTAGGCTTTTGTCAAGGCAGAATTCTTGACATCATATGCGTTTTGTTCCGCTGCTGTTCGAGGTGTTGAAGTCGGCATTCGAACGCAAATGCCCTCAGACTTTCGAAATCCCGTGCTTTATATCAGTTCCTTGTCAGGGGACGAGATGCTCCGTATATTTTTAACAAGACATAGTTTTCGTACATACGTTGGCCGCTGACCTGGGAAGTTCAAATTTTGTGACAAGTTTCTTTGGGGCGGGAGATCATATATCCAGTCCGAGAACGGCCCTCGGTAACCCCGGAGTCGGGAAGTGCTGCGTGCTAGTCAGCGTATCATTTCCTCCGCTTGCCCGTGTCTTATTGATGTTTGCAGAATGCGCGGACCATGCTGGACATGTCGCAGTCGCACCATTCAGTGTGATCAGTCCCGCTTTCCTTGCTCAAAGTGTGAGAAAGCGGGATTGGAATGCTTCGACAAAAGACCGCTAAGATGGGTCAAAGGCGTGGCGATACGAGGAAAGATGCGCGGGCGAAGCTTTGAAGGAGCTTCCAAAGCTTCTGGCGCCTCTAATAATCTACGGTTCGTGCGCCAGAGGCGAAGTCAGCCCTCACTCGATCCAGTGACACGTTCAGCAGCGAACATCGGCCCCTGCCCTGCGTTGCAGGATTCGCGTATACATAATTTGGATCGGCCGTCAAGATTTTATATTGATTATTGTGAGTTCACGTTTAGTTTTACCCAAGAAAAATCTCTCTTCTAGATATACTGATTTCACCTAAAGACAACAAACGCATCTGCAAATTATACATCTTGTATGATAGCGATAGCAATCCATTCCGGAACTTACTTCCTTACGCTCTGGAAGATTCAGCTTTGCAAAAATCCATCATCGCTCTCGCAGCGCGTCACTTTGCAAACACAGGACATTCCTTTGATCAGGTCGATGCGAAAATTTCCCCACGATTTGTAAAAGCCAATTTAGATGCGCTTTTCTTCAAGAAGCAAACTCTAGAGGCACTTTCATTGTCACTGTCCCATGCCGAGCATTGCAAAACGACCGCGACATGGGCAACTATTCTACTCCTTATATTTCTTGACCTTCTTGAATCTGGGATTGATGGCTGGAGTATCCATCTTCAAGGTGCCAAAAGTCTTCATATCGTCTATAAGTCACTTGTCGAGTCAGGCTTCAGTCGCCATATCGATAATGTTCGTGGAGAGACGGCCGATGAGATAAGACAATTTATCGCCCGACAGCTTTCATTGTACGTGAGCCTCTTTTCCTAACTCGCAGTTACCAGTCATTGACAATAGCAGGATTGAAACTCTTGGTTCTGCGCTCTCGTTCCGTACGTCATCTTTCACTCCAGTGTTACAATACTCTGTCGAAGATAAAGAAAATAGGCATCAAGAGTCCATTGTGAGGAGTTTCCTCGGATGCCCAGAGTTCATTCTAAGAGCTGTACGGTTCTTTTCCGACCAAAGAATAATTTTGAGGGATATTGAGAGAAACGGTGACAGTCTTGCTCATGAAAATGTACGAGACGCCGTTGCAATGCTCGAGCTGACTGAAAAGTTCGATTCCTTTGCGTGGGCATCCAACTTCCAGCGAACTAGCTCCTCTTCTACGACAGACATCAATAAACTCTGTATGCTATCGCAGGCATACCAGTCTGCTGCTTTGCTATACGGAAGGGAAGTTCTTGGAACTATATGGAATGCAAGACAAGAAAACGAGGAATTGGTTTCCCGATTGCTTGGGTTGATTGAAGCCCTCAAAGGCGACGCGGCATTGTTTAAGTGTCTGATCTGGCCGACTTTTATAGTCGGTATTTGTTGCTGGGCACACAGCCAACGAAACTTTGTCATTGAGTCTTTGAGAATGCTCTGGGACTCTACAGGCTGTTTGAATGTGATTAACGCTTCAAAGATTCTGCGAGACCATTGGGAACGGAAAGATCAGCAAGGAACCCGAATCCGAAGGAATTCCGACATAGATGGGCTGGGTTCTGGTTGGCTTCTCATTTAAAGCCGGAGAGGGCGATAATGAATATGATGGGCTTATTGCACGAACTGAATTAACGTGTTCTCTCGAAATGTCAATTTGATGGAAAGCACTTGTAAGTATAATCGTTGGGGTTCGGTCCGCACCCGTTGGGCGGATATTCACGGAAATGATAGACAAGAATTTAGGAACAACATGGGTAAGCTTACAAGTAGAAGTGAGTCATGCTTGCATTTTCTTTAATGCCATTTATTCATATTTAGAGTCTTTCGTGGCTGCATAGATCTTTCGGAGAAATTTGAGTCGCATTGTCTTACAAATCCTAACCAAACACCGGAGAGGATTCCTTTAAGACTGACTACTGCTAGTTCCGGTCAAAGGGATCGGCTATCTATCTTTGGTATCTGCTATGCTACTGTTCACCGTCTCACATACAATCGAGGCTTCTTCTTTAGAATAGCATGAGCGCTACACTACGCAATTATTTTCCAGAAAACCGTTTCAATTGGATGCCGCATATCGGAATAAACCCGCTTTCCCACCCCTTCGAAATTATCTCATTTTCAAAGCTATCCTAAAAGTGGTGAGTGATCGGCTGAAAATTGGTGACTGTAATTTTGGAGACCCACATGGCTAAACTGCCTAATGGAGTTAGTAGGTTTCCAGAGCCAGAAACTGAATTCTACCTAGCGATGCAGCGAGCACGGTAAAAAAAACCTTAAATGAGTTCTTGATAAACTTGAACAGAATAAAGCGCAATTTCGAATGTGGAACTTTAACATGATGTGAGCCAATTCAACGCGGGTCAATTGAGGTCAACACGCTGTAATTTTGTCATCGTTGATAATACGACACTGAACTGGGCACCACTGAATCACCATTGTCAAAACAATAACTAAAGTATAGATTTCCTTGGCCAAAGACAAGTTGAGACTCTTCGGCAGAGCTAGAAAGAGACTCGCAAGTCCGTGGCACTACAGACTTAATTACTAGTCTTGGAGAGAGGACTTCCTAGCATCCGGGTTGATTAACGCTACGCTCCTCTTCCCGTGTGCGTAAGCGCAGTTATATGAGTCTTTCCTACGCATCCATCTGACTTGAAACAGTTTCTAGTCTTTATTTCATGCATTTCTCTTTTGATTAGCTAGCCCTCAGCCACAAAATCCAACGAGCCAAAGTCTCGAGAGAAATGAGCTTTGCGTGGCCGTCTCTCACTCCCACTGCTCACTCCCACTGCTTCATCAAGGTGTTGGCCTCAATCTCATTGTCAAAGTTGACAAGATGGGTCGAATGGCACCATGGCTTGATCTTCTCCTCCTTGCGGATGACGCTAGCAAAGAAGTTGCACCACTTCATGCGTGGATAAGACTCGTTGATCAAAGTGCGAGTGGTCTCGTGGATCAATTCACCGAAATCCTTGACATGTGGATGGATACCAGTATTGTCGTATGTTGTGGCCAGCTGGATGAGTTGACCGAAGTAGGTGATCGTACCGTCCACTCCCATATCTTCGTGGCGGATGATTGTCTCGGCAGCTGCCTCGGCCTGGTCTACAGTGGCGCCAAATTCCTTCAAGACATTGAGGGCTTTAATGCCTCCGTAGATGTCGAAAGACATCCGGGTTGCCGTCAGGTTTTCCTCAGCGGTGCCCAAATCGTGGAGCAAGCATGCCAAAGCCCAAGTCACCGGGTTAAGAGAAGCAAACTGCTCAGGGAACTGCTGCTTGGAAATAGCCATTCCTATGAAGAGATTAGATACTTGTCGCAGATTTGATAAAAATGAGCAGGTCTCGTCATGCATGCATACCGTAGAAGTAAACCCGCATCGAATGGTTGAAGGTTTCAGGATGCAGAGTCTTCTTTGCGTATGTCAAAGTCTTAGCGACTACAGGATCATCAAATGGGAACTTGATGTCTTCTAGAGACAAAGGCCCGGGCTGGTTGATGAACGGTTTGTTACCAAAGATGGTGCCTGCATTGGCCGGCATGCTGGTCCAGCCATTGGCTTGAGTTTCCTGTTGGCACATGTTGTAGAGGAAGGCTTGGAAGAAGTGAAAGGATGATGATTGTTTTTAGTTGATATCGAGGGTCTATGTCTTTGGTAAGATAGCAAAATCAATGGCGGGGGGCATCGAGCCTTTATATATTCATTCTCAAACATTGCCACTCCACTCTTTTATCAATTCAAACAAACTCAGACACAACATACAGAGAAAACTCTTCCTCGATTGGACAGAGGTTGAACCACTGCCGTCCTGACCGGTGATTCGAAAGCAATGACTTGTCTCCAGAAAGCCTCGTGAGCCGGACGAATCTCGGACTTGGTAAGTTTTCTTAATTCATGAATCATCGTGATTCCATACTTACCCGATTAGGCAGTTATCTCATGTGGGGCTAGGCGGCAACTAGCTTACTTTTGGAATCTTTGGAAGCAACCACCGGTAATTTTCACGAATATCTCGAATTCGTGTAGGATGCCGAAAAATCTCCTCAATAATCTGAACATACCATGTGGTTGGCTTGGTAAGCCTTCGTCGTCAGTAAAGGAAGTTATAGCAGGTGGTGCTCAAATTTAAGTACTTACGTTGTCATAGATCAACAGAACCTTAGAAAAAATAATTACTTGACTTCCTAATTTGTTCAAAGGTCCGCTCTTATTTATATATCTCAAACTGTTCAAAAAAAAGATAGTATGGACTTTTGTCAACCCATGAAGGACAGTCACTCAGCGAGCCGCGGCATAAAAACACATCGTTCACCATCTCCGAAGTATCATCACTATCTAATGGCGAACAGTCATCTCGCCAACCCAGTAAGTACTCGAAGATTATTTCAGATACTGTTTAAAGGCTAGATGTACTAACACTGACCTTGATCAGAGTCCCCTCGGGTTCGGCGGCTTTGCAACCACCCTGATGACCCTTTCGCTTTCTATGATGGGCTTTCGGGGAGTCACAAACCAAACAGTATTCATCGCAGACCTCTGTTTCCTCGCGGGATTTGGGCTTTTCATATCTGCGCAATGGGAGATGGTGAAAGGAAACACCTTTGGCTTCACAGTACTCGCCGCATTTGGTAAGCCACTGATTATCTAGACCTGCTCGAGATCGGTCCTAACCAAACATGCCAGGATTATATTATGGCGGGTACGGTGTATTGTTGATGCCCTCTTTGGGCGTCATAGAGGCGTACGGCGGCGAAACGGCCGAATATCACAACGCATTTGCGTTCTATCAGCTGGGTCAGTCACTCTTGTCCATTGACGCCGTCGGCTTTAGCTTACACATCCGATTTAGTTTGGTGCTTTCTCAATTTCTTTTTCTTATTCGCTGCTCTACCAACGTAAGTTACATACCAGGCTCTAAAAAGCTAACAGTCACGCTAATATTTCGAAAAGGCATGTTCCGAACATCGTGGTTTACGCCGCCCTGGAGCTGTGTTACATTTTCAATTGTACTGCCCACTTCCTCCAGGCTGATGATAGGTCGGCATTAGCCACAGACATCACCAAGGTGGCCGGTGTCTTTGGTTTCATATCAGCGCTAGCTGGATTCTACCTGCTGGCACATGGACTATGCCAGGATACGCTTCCATTTGAAATTCCTTTGTGCGAAACAAACCGGTTTTTCCGATATGCACCTTTGAACCGTGACAGAGCCAGTGAGACAAACTCGGTTTAAGACGGTCTTCTAGGCGTATGATAGAATCAAAACCAATCAAAATTAATTTCGTGAGTGAATTTCAGATCCTCTCCGTAGCATCTCTCAAAATAGGCTATACTTGTAAACATCACTCTATCGATGACATGAGTAGAAAACAAGGTCGTATGTGGTCTTTTGGTGTTCAGCAATCTTCTGTAAATTAGCCAATTTGAGGGGGCATTGCCCCCTAAAATTAGTCCTATAGGACCGGAGACGGCCAGTAGAAGACAAGTACGTCTGCTTATCCTGCTGGATCTTCTTCTCAGTAAAAAGATGACATTATGCTCCAAAAGGAAGAAAAAGATTAAAAGTTGTCACAATTCACGGGTCTGCGGGAGATTGACCAAAATTTGGGCCTGTCTTGTTATTAGTCTAGTATCTACGAAGCCACATGGTTAACGGCCATCTCGGGTGCGGGTTTTGCTCGAGTGATTTCTTTCGTTTCTTTCGGTTTCAGCACGTTGGCGAGCGAAGCGCACAGATACCGATTCTCCCACCCATTGAATGCCCAAATAATAAGTCTAAAAAGGGAAAACAAATTCGAACAACACTGCCGCAACAGAGCAGCATCAGAGCCTCAAACACACAATGACGTCAAGTGCTTACCCTCCGCCAAAGTGTGAGCCACCATTCATAGCAGAGATTCATGCCCGAGTGCATATTGATATAAGAACAGACCCAATAATACACAGCAAACCTCGCCCAAGATACAAGGACTATCCCAGTTCCGCCCTAATAGCGGGAAACATAAGCTGCATGAAGATTCAATTCCGATTCCCTGAAAACGCTGATAACGATCCACGAAAGAAAAACAAAAAAAACAAAAACCAATAATCACGGCACCCAACTCCCAAGCGGGACCCCAATCAAAGTGGGTGACGTGTATCTACTTCTGACACCTTCAATTATGAGATATCTAGCGAGGGGTCTCGGACGGCAATTGAAAAGGTTATCAGACCGCCATTTCCACGCTAGGCCGTGCTCCGACTTGAGGCGGGCTAGGCCGGACCCACGAAGTCGGCCGTTGACAGCCCCATTTACGGGCTTGCGAATCTTTCTGGGTGAATGATTGGGTCGGAGCATGTGTACATGTGTAAATGTGGGCGGTGGTAAAATGGAGCTAGTGAGGCGGCGGAGATCCAAGCACGGAATGCAGAGTGCGCTGCATGGCGTGGAACTACGGATGCGGATTCGAGGTGGAAATATGATTGGGGCATGGTTGGGTAGTCTTATGGGATCGGGTTGTGACGTGGTGAGTTTGTGTTAAAAGTTAGGTAGATGATGAATTGTGGGGGATTCCTAAATAGGAATGAGAGATGTCAGATTGGGGGCCGTGGCCATGCCAACGCCTGTGTACATGTATGCTAATCGATCGAGAGAAAAAAGAAACAAACAAAGCCCAAAACAAACCAGTCCAACGAGATGCAATGTGAGAACCAAGCCAAAGGAATAGAAAAAGGGAACGTCCAAAATCAATGGCAAAAATATCGTCGTAGTCGTCGTGAGAAACCAGGTCCAAATCCAAATCCAAATCCAATCCCAATTCCAATCCAGATCCTCACCCAAATCCCAATCCAGATCCCGATCCCAATCCCAATCCCAGTCCCAGTCCAATTTGATGCAGAGAGCGTATTAAAAAAATAAAAAACATAAGAGAAAACCAAACTTAAAAAAAAATTGTGGTCAGGTATTACACCCATGGATCACCCTGATTATAAGAGTATGAGTTCACAGGACCAATGAGTTTGATCTGAGACTTTAATGCCTCACGTCTCCGTTCGTCTTTCGATTCGGAGATTTTGCGCTTTGCGCCGTCAAGAGCGACGAGGACGTGGCATGTTCCATCCTGCAGTGCACGTGCAGCATTTCGGGTATTTTGCTGCAATTGGGTCTTGAATGGTGGGGAGAGCGGCGGTGTAGGGTTGGCATAGATAAAGTCTGGTGAGGAGGGGCCACCGTCTGGATGAGGAGATAGGTGGAGAGTGAGCTTTGACTTTGATTTCTTGGGTGTTTCCCAGACGGCGGAGCCATATTTCTGGTACGGCGACATGGGCACTGCGAGTTGTTTTGGGCGTTGGAGCGGTGCTGAGCATTGTGTATGGATTGAGCGGGGGCTTGAGGGTGACTCGAGGGGACTGGAGGCTGTTGAGATGGATAAAGTTCGTAGTTGGACGCTTAGGTCCGTGGATGATTGCTGTGTCTTTGGTCGGGGGTATGGTTCTTGATTATCGGGTGAGTCGAACGGTGCTGTTCGTGGCCGAGGTGATCCTTTGGCCTTGGTGTCGCGGCCTTCGCCCGAGTCTTTTGATAGTGTGCGGTGGACGTATGTTTTGATCGAATCTCGAACACCGTGAGCGAGTCCTAGCCCTGCCCGATCGAGGGAATGCCATCGACGCCGCTTAGCCGCGAGATTCAGCCGACCTTCCTTCTTTCGCGATTTCCCAGTCTTGATCCCTGGGCTGACTCGCCCGCTGGCCTGCAATGCTGACGGAGTCGCTAATTCCGGGAAAAAATCCCACTTCTTCTCTCTGAAGTAGTGGTTCGTGCCAGTTCGGCCTTGTGTCCAGTGGCTCGGTCTTCCGTACTGAGCATCCGATGGTTCGGCGACACTGTCTGTCCTGGAGACCACCGAGATGGCCGACACTCCCGAGACGATCGAGTCCGTGCGCGAGTCGGTAGTGAGGAAGCGTTGTGGGGATGGGCGGATCGGACCCAAGCTAAGCTGATCTACGGGTACTGGGTGATCGACCATATTGAAATCGTCGGAATCTGAGCTGACAAAGATGGGATACGACTCGGTGGAATTGCGAGGCTCGCTTGGACTGACGCTATCCACGGTGCTTTCGCTCTCGCTATCGCTCGAGTCAGACCACATCCCGGAGGAGTACTCGGCGGGCTCGTCGGGGACGGGTTTAGCGGGCAAGGGTTTGTTGAGAAATAGGTCGCGGGTGGGGAATTTGGAGGGTGGAATGACTCGCTCGAGGCCTTCGAGGGACCGAGATGGCCGGACGGGGGGTGCCATGCGGTGGCTACCCTGGGCATACGGGTAGTTTGGCAGCATGGCGTGAATTCACGGGTATAAATAGACCACAAAGCGAATGGAGCGGGACAGCAGAATAGGCCGGAACCTAAGGCGACGGCCACGATAATATAGGTCAAGTAGAGACGATCGGCAAGGGCACGGACACAACGCGAGGGGCTGCAAGGAGGAGCAGACCTGTACGATTAAGGTGTAGTGACATAACCTTGCGAGACGTGGCAGTGGAGTCATCAAGGCAGCCAGGAACTGCATTCTGGGTTCTACTTCCTGGAGAGGGGCGGGGCTCTAGTGTGAGGGTAATCTATGGACATTAAGCCCGAGAAGGGCTAGGAAGCTAGGCACGAAAGGGAGCTAACAGAATTGGGCATTGACAAACGAACTGGAAGCAAGGCACAATCGACCTGAACCTTGCGCCCAGCAAACTAACTTAATTTGGCCTTCTCCATGGTCTCACGGGTGAGTTCATCCGAGGGCGAGCGGGTCTCACTCAGTCGACCCATGCGTCTTAATTTGGCAATCATATCTTCGTCGCCCAGGTGGCTATTATGCTCGAATTCCGGCTCCCGTGCATAGGCGAGTCGCGCGGCATCCACTATGATGCGGGCCGTCATGCCAAAGACCCGTCGCGTCCCTTGACCCCGATCCTGAAGCGTGGCATGTTCGGAGTTGCCGCGAGGCTTGAAGGCGTTCCCGTGAACAAAGAATTGATGCACTAGTGGAGGTCAGCCCTGGAAAATGACAAGGTCGGAAATTAAAAAAAAAGAACAACAAAAATGAAAACCCCCCGGAAGATGACAGCACCACAAAGAAAACAAAGGACTGGAAGGTAGCATCCCCGAAGGAGTTCCTTAGTTCAACAAACAAGGTGGATTAGGTGGGTTAAGTAGGTTGAGTGGGTCTGTTTGACAGCTAATCCATGTGTTGAGGGATTGCCTTCTACAGAATAGCCTCAGGAGGTGATCTATACCAGGGGAGGAATTGGGCATCAAAACAAGGAAAAGGGGAAAAGAAAAAAAAGCAAAAAGAAAAAGAAAAAGAAACAGAAAACCTACTGCGCCAGTTTTCACTATGCCATAAACTCCATGATCCGCGATACCACTCGTCATCCCTCCCATCCTGTTTCAGGTCCAAGAATGACCGAAAGGGCGCCGTAAACACCTCAGCGACCTCTCGCGCGTCCAACTGCGGAATTAACGATACTTCCGGGTCGGCATTCTCTCCAGTGGTCGAGTCGTACGAATGAAGAAGCGCGACGCAGGGACGCACGACCAGCTCCGTTTTGGCAAGATTGGCCGGCAGCTCGCAGAGATGCTCAACTGAGAAGGGGCGCGGCAGATCGATCTCGGGAAGGCCGATCTCTTCGTTCGCTTCGCGGCGCGCAGTCTGGAATGGTGTCTCCGCTAACGTGTCTGCTCGGCCTGTTCGGTGTTAGTCCAGAGGTTATTTACCTATTGCCGGTTCTGTTTAGGCCCCTTTTGTCTTGCATGAACAGGGCAGCCATGCGAGGATTGTTTTTTTTCCCTTTCTTTTTCTTTTCGATGGGGATGAGGTTTTCTTCTTTCTTTTTTTCTTCTCTCTTCCTTTCGAGGGGAGGTTTTCCCTTGATTGTAATGCAGAACGTACCTCCTGGCAATGCCGCTTCTCCTGCATCTGAACCAGGGTCAGCATGTCGTGCAGCAGCGTCGAAAAAAAATAAATAGAAATATGAAAACAAAAACACAAGTACGTACACGAACTCAATGTCTTGGCCCGCATCGTAATCACGATCCTCAGGTTTCCTTTCGGATCGGCATAGAGCAGGAGAAGCACCGCCGCCCGCCTGGTCAGCGGGACCTGATCGTACGCCGTTGGCGGAGGGACATAGTTTCTGAGTCGACGGATGGCTTCCTAGTCAAGATGACAATTTTTCAAAAGTTAGTCTTGCTGTTTTTTCTTGCTTTTTCTTGCATCCCCGTCTGATCTTCTCTTCGTTTTTTTCTTTTTTCTTTTTTCCGCGTTCGGGTTCGGGATTATGCAAGGCCACGCGACCCCAGATTGCCGGCTCAGAGTCAGACATTCAGAGTCAGAGTAGCCATGACCTTCTCATCAACCAGAAGGGGGGATGGACATCCACGGGATCAACGAAGTCTCACCACCCTCATCAGGCGTCCCGCGAACCACGAACCGTGAAAAGAGCCACAATTTGGGACCGTGTGAGACTGCGGTGGAACTCAAATCTCTACACGCGTGGAATCAAAGGACAAGATAGAGCAGTGCCGCCTCGTTGACGGTCTTGCGATTCTGCGCAGACTGTCGGGTACGCACAGTGAAGCGTTACACATACCTGGGAAGCGGGATTCAGTGGAGACATGCGTGTTGCGAGATGTCGGGTCGGGCTGGTGCTGAAGCTGCAATTGGGATTGCAAATGCGACCGGTGCTTGGGATGAACCGCCGCATGGTAGGGTCGTATAGTTCGGACTAAAAAGTCCCAGGGTTTCACGCGGGGGTGGATAGCGTTGGGGTAACCGAGGTTGACTAATGCCGAGATGGTCCCTCTGATGAAACGTCTACCTTTCTATACAGAAGATCTCAATCTAAACATACGAATAACATGATCAGGGAATGCCTTGAGTGCATTTGTTCTATCAGTACAGTGTGCTCTTCCAATCTGAGTCACCACGTCATGGCCAAGGTTCTTCACTTGATCTCCCAGAACTCGTCCACCCGGTGTTTCTGCTTCGGAAGCCAACCTTGGAAGCGACGTGGGGCATCCCCACACCAACTCAACGATAAGGATATGGCATGAAATATAAAACAGCGCGACAAGATTGGGAGGAAACGAAGGAAGAAAAACCTGGTATCAGCAACAGTATGCGTGGAAGTGTTTCAGAGATTGGGCTAAGCACGAAGAGGGGAAAAGAAGGTCTATCAACACAGCGGAGAGTCAAGAATAACACAGGGTGAGAACAGAAGAGTGCAAGAAATAAATCAAAAGATATCTATGTATGCGTGAGCCAAAAACAACCAGCCCCAACCTGAACCAAAACCAAACTATTCACGATCTCACGAGCTCTGGTTCGTCTTCTCATTCTTCAGTCCGGCCTTGGTTCCCTCTTCCATGGCTTCGGAGGCCTCGGCAGACTGCTTCTCAGGACCGGTGGTTGAGGCATCAACCTTGGGCTCTTCCTTGTCGTCGATATCTTCAGTGTCCTTGGGAGCAGAAACTCCCTTGCCCTCGTTCGCGCTGTTCTGCTCGTTCTCCTCCTCAATCAACTCTTCCTGCTCCTTGATGACCTCGAGACGCTGCTTGTTGGTAGCTGCGCCCTCAGCGTTGTGAACCTCGAGCTCAATCTCGTGGAACAGCTCCTCGGGAATACTGGAGAGCACAGACTTGAGAGCGTCAATCTGAGAGGCCATCTCGGACTCCTTGCCGCCCTGAGTGTACATGTAGGCGTTGCTGAGAACGAGAAGGGTGGAGGGGACACCCTGCTTGAGGCGCAGGTCGAGCCACATAGAGAGATCCTCGCGGAGGCGAGCAGGGGAGACACCGTGGGTGCGGATACCGCGAGAAGCGCTAGCCATCTGGAGTTCAGGAACGGAAAGAGAGTCGACGCCCTCATAGAAGATAGCACGATCGTCACGCTTGATCTGGCGCATGCGGTGACGAATGTTATAGCGGAGCATGGCGTCCGTGCCGAAGGAGTTGAGGTTCATGTAGCGGCAGATAGCAACCAGCTGGGGGCGGGACAAGTTGTCCAAAGTCAAGTCATCCTTGAAGATCTTGCAGACCTTGATAACATCCTCGGTCGAGGGGGATTCGCCAGTGGTGCGAATCTTGCGGAAGAAGTCGGCGAAATCCTCGTTCTTCACGCTAGCAGCAGTCAACGGCAAACCACTCTCGCGTAGTGTGTTGCGCAGGAAGGCAGACACCTCTTTACGGGTCGAGCTCAGGTTGACAGCCTTGGCGTCCTTGGCCTTCTGGCCTTCGTAGGTGGAAGGCAGCATGTTGGGGAAGATCTTCAAGGCCACAGGGAGAAGAAGCTCGGCAAAGGGAACGATGAGGAACATGGAGAAAGGAACCAGTCGACCAAGATCCTTGGTAGTACGTTGCAGCTACAACAACACAGATGATGTTAGCATGCACGACTCCGGAAGAATAGAAGGACTATGGAGCTTGAACGAACCTGGCGGTGCTCACGGCGACTGAGCTCATATCCACCGGCCATCTTCAACGCCAATCGAGAACTGATTTTCACCTCTGTCGCGAGTAGCTTGGTACCGTCCCAGTAGTGCTGGAGCTCCTTCTTGACCTTCTGGCCAAGGGTCAACTTCTTAGCCTCCTTCTTCGCTGCAGCCTTCTGGTCCTCGCTCTTGGACGCAGTGCTTTGCGGCGACGCCTTAGAAGCGGAGGCTACGTCAGACACAGTAGCTGGAGCACCAGTTTGTGGTTGCGCCTGGTCCAGAGGAACAGGCTTTTTGGCCTGCTCAGCATTGAAGCCGGGCGGAGGGTATGACTGGGAGGAATTCGAGGTGGACTGTTCTGTAGCGTAGCCGCGCTGGGGAACTAAGATGGCAAGAGCAGATATAGTAGACGGCATGCCGCGACCGTTGAACAGAAGGCTGCTGGCCACAGCAATTGAGGCCGGACCGAGAGCGCTAGCGCGAGTACGAGCTATTCAGGGGGATGACACAGGTCAGCCAAGGTGATCAAACAAATAAATAATCGCCAGGATGTACTTACCAACCAAATTAGGCCGCAGAGCGGTGGTGCTGCGCACCAGGCGAGCAGATCTCATGGTGGCGGACATTTGCGGAAATATTGTTGGGAGGAAAGTGAAGGCTCGAAGGGCCGAGCAGGGGCGTGCGGAATGCGCAACAACGGACGCAACGGATGGTCCTGATCAATTACACGATAAAGAACAGGATTTGAACGGGTGTTTTGATGATAATAGGCTGGATGATGGGGATGATGTTGCAAGCTGGTGACGAGCCTGGAGATCACGTTGAGTCACGTGACTGTGAGCGCTTTCGGGGTTTGGTCGGAGTTAAATGCCGCATCTGATAATCGATCAGAGGCGGGCGATCTATCCTCTGGTATTGAAGGGTTTACGATGTAATCTACGATCTCACGGATACTGTCTGGCATCAAACATGGTATCATGGCATTCTGAACATCAAGATGATCGGTCTATGTGGGTCGCCAGAGATTCAAATATTTCCTTCGTATCAAAAGCACGCGAATATAACCCGGGAAACTATGTGCTAGACTATAAAACTGATATGCAAGACCGTTGATGCGTACCGTGTGGGAGGAATCAAAAGCAAATGCGCCAGGGGTATCAATAGCGATTAACGAAAGAACATAGCCCCACCTAATTCCTTTCACGCACGGTGGCGCTGGTCTTCGGGACCTCCTGGGCGGTCGATGTAGCCGAGGTCGGATCAAGGAGTGGGATGCGATCGATGCTGTTCCGCTTCTCCAGGGGGTAAGGTGCATCCGGTGCACCAAGCGCGCCACTGCGAGGTCCAGTGTAGTCGGGAAGAACCAGCGGGCTGGTTGCAAAGTCCGGAGAGCTTTGCCAGCGCTGGACATCGCGTCGCAGCTGCTCCAGCTCCTTCTGGAAGCGCTTGCCAAAGACGTCAATATAATAGGTCGCGCCATTATAGATACTCCAGACGAATAGGGCAGACATATAAATGCCGCTGGCCCATCGGTACCAGAAGAAAATGGGGGACGGTATCATAGTCGACAGAGCGAAGCCGTACTGGATCAACATGAAAGCGGGCTCTTGCATGGCGTCAGGGAGGCTGAGAACGATCTTTCCAATCCACGCCTTGGCGTAGGATTTGCGAAGCCAGGTGAAGCTAGTAGGACGTCCAGCTGCGATCTTGTCGGCCCGACGAACAGTGATCATCAGGTGGTACATCAGCTGCCAGAAGATATAAGGCACGGTTGCCCAGATAATCATAGCGCCGAGCGAGTAGTGCTCCGGATCGCCAGGTTCGCTGAACTTGATGGCATAGACAGCCGGGAAGCGCTCTTTGAGTATCTCAACCGGAGTCAGGTGAACGATGCAGTGCAAAGTCACCGGAGGCATGATGTGAATGAAGAGACTGCAAAGCCATGTTAGCTGAAAATCGGTAGCCCACATTACACATTACACATTACATACCTGACCACTTTATCCATGCTGTGGAAGACCAAGGAATTGCGCCACATGGCAATAGCCGCCGCGTTGTTGCCAAAGGTAAGACAGAACGTTCCGATGAAAAGCCTCTTGGAGTTGGGGAAGACCCAGATGGACGCCATGTTAAGGAAGTTGACGAAGTAGCACAAATCGGCCAAGAAGTAGTGGTAGCCTTTAGCGTGGTAGGTGAAATAACGAATGGGCATGAAGTAGAGCAACTGGGCGCTGAACCACAGGTAGAAGTACTGTGGACAGGCCCCCATCAGGTATCCGCTGATGAAGATGTTGAGCACGCCGGCGATGAACGAGATCTTCTCGCGTAACGTCACGGTGGCCGTCTTGCTCCACTGCTTCCCCAGACGATCCACACCATTCTTCATACGGCTGCGATACTTTTCAAGTTGTTCGTCTGCGGTTGGTACGCGTCGTTTGAACTCTCCGACCACCCGTTCCCTAGCATAACTGCCCGTCGACCGCAACTTCTCGCGCTGCTTGCGCACTTTCTGTTTCTGCATAGCGAGCGCGCGCTGCCATTTCTCGAAGCGTTGTGACAACTGGAAGTTGTCGAGCAGATCGAAGATGCTCAGCTTGTCGAGAGGCGGAAAAGTCTCCCAGTCCTCCGCATAGGAGCTGCTATTGGAGAAGGACGGGTTGCGCGACAGGCGGCCCGGAGAGGCGGGCGGAGAATAGAAGTCATCGTTGTCAAAGTCATCGAAAGGATTCTCGACATAGTCGACAGCTGGTGTCGAGGCCACCGAATCGGGGCCGATGGTAGAATCGGACTTGCGGCGTTGAGCGCGAGCGTCCTCCATCATGAATTGTTGTTGGAATGAGAAGATGGTAGGGCCGTCCCGGTAATGAGGGTATGGCCGGCTGAGGAAGCGACCGAATGTTAGCATTCCCATCTTGAAGTCTTTGAGGAGCAGGGAGTCCAAGTGGCCATAGCCATCTTTTATCTTTCCGAGGGGCAAACAAGAGGAAACCTACCTTATCGGCGGATCACGACCACGGCTCACGCGGGGAAGGATGCGAAGTGGTTGGAGACCCAAGTACTGATTTGTGTTCGCGGCAACGAAATCGGTCAAGTCGTGAGCGTTGAGGGATGAACGTGAACCAGCGAGAAAGGTGAGTTGCGGCGTGTGCTGGCAATCGCGAAGTTGAGTGGTTGGGGAGCTTCGCCCCGGGCGCCCAATCACGCCGCTCGTTGGCGGCACGGCGATCTGTATTTACTTTCCTTTTCCGGTCGATCAGTCCCTGGATCCCGATGATCGTTACTTGTGATTCACTCTCTGCTCTGCTCCAGTTTATTTTGGCCACAGTCGCTAAGCGCCGATCGGGCTCAACAAAGTACCAGGGTCCCGAGGATTCCCCCCGACGAGTTAGACACCGGAACTTCTTTGACGAAGATTCATAGCCCTAGAGGTACACAACCCCAACATGGTGATACATCTGTGCGCTATCTCCAAATCTGCAAGGCAAAACGGCCCATGCGTCCATGTTCGCGGTAAGACCGGATGAAAGTAATCAATATGTGAAGCAGTCTTGTCTTGCGCATATCGTGCTCTACATAGTCACGAGGGCTGCGCGCATGAGGAGGGGAAAAGTGACTAAATACAGCCTCAAAAACCTTGAAAAAGTTCATTCATTTTCAATGTATTTGTAAACGTGATGTCTTCCCATATCAATTTGTACCTAAGTTGTAGGATTAGAAATCATCTTCGAATCACGATGAAAGCATGAAGGAACTGGAGACAGGTTCTCAAAGAACAGAATCCAGGAATGCATGGGCCTGTCCTAGTGGAAGTCCACGAGTGGCAATGGGATCTTCATCTGCAGAGAATCAAGTACCGATTGCCCCCCAATTATGTTCATACTAAAGAGTGTACGTCTGCACGGCCTAGTTCAGGAGATCGTCAGCCGGAGGGGCCTGAACACGTTTTCTTAATCCTTCGCAACATCCCAACTTTTTCCAAGGATATGCGCGAACAAGATCCTGAAACATCTTTTTGATTCCTTCTCTATGTGACATTTTGAGATGACGCCCAGAACATCGACTCGTGGCCGTTATTTTGACGGCATTGAGAACTCGAAGGAGAGAAAACAAAGTGATATGTAGGGGGCCTGGGGAGAAGAGAGAAAGAAGGAAGCAACAATGGATGTGTAAAGCCGCAAGGTTTTAGCGGAGTGAATCAAGCCCCTCCTACCATAGATGGTCATCATCTCTGCTTGCCTTCTACCAGCAAGGAACACAATTTAAATGACGCGGTATGGCTCTACGCAGTCGAGCATATGGTTTTCAACGTTGGAAAATTTCTGTCAAGAAGAGTATCATGAGGCCGGCGTGAGGAAAAATGCAAATACGCAGACACGCAGACACGCAGACACGCAGGCTGGAAGCCCTATGTACGGCAAGATTTGCCTGCCTTTCTCAAATCTAGAAGGAGTTTGAAATCATTCAACGACTACTTCAGCGTCGTCGATATCGTGGGATGGTGGCCGGAGGACTATCAACATAGAAATCAGGTGTCAAGAATCTCACCATGCATGTCGCAACAGTCTTCGTGCCAAGATCTGCCATTCACCAGTCGCTTTGACTCATAAATGATGCATCAAGTTTTAGCTGGCAAGCGCACACCCAGAAGGAAGAAGAGATTCGGTGTTTTAACCAATCTTTGAATCAATATCATTATATCTAGTTACTCGACCCCCGCTTTTGTCATCCTCCATGCTACTTCGCCTCGGATCTTTGGACTAGGACAAGAGGCACATGTGGAATGTCCCACAGCTGCTTTGCAAGCCGTATCGGCAGACGAGTTTCTATCACCTCTAGAAAATTGGGCCGGTGAGGTTTTGGTTTTGCATCATGCTTCCATATCCACCACTACTAAGACAACTTGCCAGCTTCACGGTCAAACATGCTTTGGGGAAGCATTCTCTCGATTCCGAGTCCTAAACATCTATGTGATAACCTCAGGTAAGAGACAAAAGAAAATGGAGCTTCTCCTTATTTGCCAGGCCATGTGACTCGGATCAGCTTTATGCGTGTCTGCATATCAATGTCACCTCTTGTGATACATACTTCAAGGACAGTCTCCATCTGTCACGACAGATGAAGTGCGAATTGCATACAAACTACAGCACCGGCAATGCAAGTACCGCTCATTCAGGGGCTTGAAGCCATCCCCGCCCCACTGCGGTGTCCTGCTACGCCTGAGCAGGTATAGTCCCCACCAGTATCGGGAATAACAAAAGAACCCCACCGGATTTCCCCCGAGCTCAAAACTCTTCGTAATCCTTATCATTCACATTGCTTAAAGAATTTCATTTTGAACGAGACACAGCTTCTTCAACTTCACTTGAACTTCACTTTCCGCAGAATGAATCCCAGCGAGCTCCAAACGATGAAGTTCGCCCACGTTGTGGACGGCAATTTGTTGCAGAGCAAGAAGTTTGAATGCTGCAAGGACCCAAGAACTAACGAGCCGCTCTGGAATGTTCCAGTCGCAGGCGAAGAAGAGCTGCAGATGGCGGTCACTGCAGCTCAGAATGCCTTTCCGATTTGGTCCAAGAAGCCGGCCACCGAACGACAGGGCGTCTTAAGACAGCTGGTGGATGTACTTCGTGAGCACAAAGAGTTTTTGGCAGAAATCGTTTCAAAGGAGACCGGAAAATCTGTATGGAACGCAACCATTTGATTCAGGATGGACTCGACTCATGAGTTGATTACAGGCATTCATGGGTGGGATGGAGATCGATCATAGCATTGGGTTTCTCGAGTACAATGGTACCTGAACCTCTTTTCATTACTAGTACAATAAGCTGACTATAGGTTGAAGCGTCCCAGGAGATTTCAGATGAAATAGTCCACGAAGACGACACTGTACAGATCGTTCAAACGCACGTTCCACTGGGTATCGTTGGAGCGATATGTCCCTGGAATTTCCCACTAGTACTTGCAATCGCAAAGGTCGCCGCAGCTATTGTGACGGGGAACTGCATTATCGTGAAGCCATCTCCCTTCACTCCATACAGCATATTGAAGTTCGCAGAGATCGCGACGAAGATCGTCCCCGCGGGTGTTTTCCAAGCCCTGAATGGCGACAACTCATTAGGAGCTAGCATGACAACCCACCCAGGAATCCAAAAAATCAGCTTCACGGGCTCGACTAAGACGGGCAAGAAGATAATGGAGGCTGCCAGCGGAACACTGAAGCGGATCACGCTTGAACTCGGTGGCAATGACGCGACGATTGTCTGCCCCGATGTGGACGTGAGCAAGGTCGCGACCGAAGTTGCGAATGGATGTCTCTTCAACGCGGGTCAAATGTGCGTCGCGACAAAGCGGGTTTACGTCCACGAAAGCATCCGTGAAGAATTCTTGCAACGTTTCGTGGAAGCGGCAAAGATATTCACGGAACAGCCAACCATGGCACCTCCTATCTTTGGCCCGGTGCAGAACCAGATGCAGTATGCCATCGTTCAGGGATTGATTGAGGATTGCAAGGCTACGGGGTGCAACATCATCGCGGGGCAAAATCAATCTCCCAACGGTCTTTTCATAAAACCAACTATTGTGGATAATCCATCTGATGACTCTCGGATCGTGAAAGAGGAACAATTTGGTAAGCCGTGGCCTCCTTTCACCGGACCTGGGAATTTTCATTTAATACGTTCATGTCATAGGTCCGATCATCCCCATCCTATCCTGGAAGGATGAAGAGGAGGTAATTGGGCGTGCCAATGATACCGATGCAGGACTTGGAGCGTGCGTCTGGTCCAAAGACCCGAATCGTGCTTTGTCAATTGGTCGACGTCTGGAAGCTGGGTCAGTCTGGATCAATAGCTCTGAAAAGCCGAGTCCAGTTGCCTACTTCTCCGGACATAAGCAGAGTGGGATCGGTGGTGAATGGGGTCGTCAGGGTCTTTTGTCTTACTGCAACACACAGTCAATCCACATCTACAAATAGAGGCAAAAGGTTTGGGGATTCTCATCTTTTGTGCTGATGAACACGCCTTTTTGATGATATAATTCGGCTCATCTCAATAATGTGAGCCTCTACCGCCCACACCGCTTGTCCATGATGACGGTATGCTCAGTTGAATTGACCTGGCAATTGTTTGATGAGGTCAGTCCGCTATTTTAATCATGTGCACCCTTGACAATTTTGCGAGTCCTGCGGATTTCGCAAGTTCCTGGATACAAAATGATATCAAAAGTTTTCTGATTGAAATTGCTAAATGCGCTTGCGCGTGTAAGAAGGGCGGACCAGTGAAGTGTTGTCAAAAATATTGCTCTCTGCCTTGAGAACCATGTAATTTCTTGATAAAAATCTAAGGTCTCACCACTAATGGGGCTAGAGAATGTCTTCCGAGCAGCCATAACATCACAGATACACACTTAATCTTCATGACTTAGGCTATTTTCGGTATTGTAAATCGATTGAACCACGTTCGCATAAATTAGCCGATCTTTCCCAGCGTCTAATCCTTCTTATTGTGGCGCGGCAGATGTTTTGTACCATCGCGTTTTTCCATCCAGGAACGCTTGAGCAGCGACATAGTGGTGATGGCGCAAATCAAACGAACAGTGTGGTTCTCCGGACTTGACATCACAAAGCCACAGCTTGGACCCCGTAGAATCACTGACACGCCCAGAAAATTTTGGTCAGATGTGCGCAATACAGAGGTGACTGTGCAATTAGGGCAGCGTTGCCCTTGAAGGGCAAAAGGGAGGAGAAGAGCCAGATAGAGCGAACGCCATTCAGCCTCATTTACTGTCTCAATAATGCCGTACCAACACAGGTGTATTTCAACTCTCAGGTGGGGCTATCTATACACGGTGGGGCTTAAAAGCGGCACAATGCCACTACATTGACCTAAGGAAGATCACGGGAGCTCAAAATCGCAGATCGAAGAAAACCGTGCACAAGTGAAATAATCTTGTTGGCTGTTTGGTATTTTTGGATCCATTCAATTCCCACTTGAGCTTCAAATTTTCCACGAAAAACAATCCGACGGTGCTTCTCAATTATGGAAATGACGACCCCTGAATTTCAAAAAGCTGCTGTCGTCCAGGTAAGATCGCCTACGTCTCCTGATTAACAAGCTAACCTCGATTCAGCAAGGTGATGAGCCAATCTTCGCAATCAAAAATCTTCCTCTCCCCAACCCTGGCCCATTAGACCTCTTGGTAAAGCTATCCGTGACTGGTATCTGTGGAACCGACATTGCTCTTGCATCAGGAAAACTGGGGCCATGCTGTCAAATCCTTGGACACGAGGGAATCGGTCGAGTCGTGAAGATAGGTGCCAGCCTCGACGTAAATTCCGTTCACATCGGTGATCGGGTCGGTGTATCATGGGTCCGAGATAGCTGTGGAGACTGCGCGATGTGTCTTCACGGAGAGGAAATGCGATGTGTGAAGCAAGTTCATTCCGGAAGAGCTGTCAACGGTACGCTCGCACAGTATACTGTCGTGCCGTTCCGAAGTATGTTACGTTTGCCTGAGGGTCCTTCGGATGAGCTACTCGCCCCCATCATGTGTGCCGGTGTGACTGCGTACAGAGCACTCAAAATTTGTGGCGCTGTCCCAGGTCAATGGATTGTTATTTCTGGGGCTGGTGGTGGAGTTGGTGCAATGTGTATTCAGTATGCTCGTGCGATGGGGTATCGAGTACTGGCCATTGACGCCGGTGAAAAAAAGAGGGAGTATTGTCTTCGACTGCAGGCAGAGGTATATTTGGATATTTTGAAGGGGGAGAATATTGGCCAGGTCGTGAGAAATGAAACAGATGGCCAAGGTGCTGCAGCTGTTCTTGTCGCTGCTGGATCAACCAAGGCCTATCAAGATGCTTTTGACATGCTTGCTCCATTCGGTACTCTTGTTTGTGTTGGCATCCCACCTCCTTCAGAAAAAGTCCAGTTTCACCCTCTGCAGTTTATTGATAACGGAATTCGAGTAATCGGCTCTATGGTCGGATCAAAACAGGATATTGGAGAGGCTTTGCAATTCGTGCAGCGAGGTGTTGTGGTGCCAGATATCGAAGTTGTTGGTTTGGAGGAAATTCCGAGCTTGATGCCTCGTCTAGCCACTGGTCAAGTGAGTTGTTTTAGTAATAGCTCAAATAATGAACACACCAAGCTGATAAATCTAGATGACGGCAAAGTATGTCGTCAAGCTCGAATAATTGTTGAACGCGTTGGATCACGTTCTTTTGGGGTGGAAGCCGAATCTAGCTTCCTCTTTTTTAATAACGTCTCGTTCAAAATGATCTTTTTACGTTTAAGAAAAAAAAAGAGCATCTTTGGTTCACTCACCTTATCACCTTCAAGCGCGTTTCTTTGCCTTAGAACGCCTCGCGGCTTTCATCTAAAAGCATACAACCAGGCTAACTGAGTAACATGGGGTTCACAGTTACTACACTCGGCGGAATTCAGAAGATGGGAATATGGATCTGGGATATCTAGAATCTATGAAACGAGTCTTCAGCGGCAATAAACAGGGCATTCTCCCTGGCCAGCACCCATCCATGAGCTCTGCAGCTCAGTCTCGTCCTGCCAGAGCTCCGGAGCCTCCTCACGGCTCGCTCCCGGTGCCACAGCCGATTCTCCCCAGACAATGCCACATTCGACCACGTATTCATCCCAACAAGCGATCAACTCTGCGAGCTTCTCCGGGTACTCCTGTGCCAGATCTCTGGTCTCACCGGGGTCTGCGACCACATTGAACAATTCCCACCCTTCATCGTCCACCCCGACACCTCCATTAGCTTTCGCAATGTGCACAATCTTCCAATCTCCTTTCCGCATAGCCGCCCGTGCGACGAGTTCCCAACCCACGGGCTCCGAAGAGGAGTGTATGTGCCACAACTCGTCTTCCTCGACCTTCTTTCCTTGGGTAAAGAGTGGGGCCCATGATTTACCCCGTATGGCGTGGACCTCCTTGCCTCGGAAGGCTGCCATTTTGCGAACCGAGGTGTTGGTTTCCAAAGCAGGGGGAGCCGGGACACCTGCCAAGTCTAGGAAAGTAGGCAAAAAGTCCATCACGGTCGAGAAAGAGCGGTTGAACGACCCCGCCGTGTAACTTGATAGGAACGTGTTGGTGGGTGGCTTTATGACGCAAGGGACGAGGATCCCTCCTTGAGATGGGTAGGATTTGAACAGTCGGGAGGGGGCTGTCGAGGCCTGCGCCCACAGCGGTCCGAGCCTAGGAACGAGGTATTAGCTTTCGTATTGGGGTTTCAGCAGACTATGAGCGCAACGCACCAGCTGAAGGAGTTGAAGGATCCAAGGTTTTCATATGAGTTGTCGTAATACTTGTGAATGGCACCTACGATCTTATTCCCCATGACGGCTGTAAAGTACCGGGTTAGCAATGCTACTTTATGATGGTATGAGGATTTTTTCAAACTCACGAATAGCTTCAAGTCTAGAAACTCACACCACTTTAGTCAGGAAATTTCAAAAATGGCACTGGTCAAGACTTGTACTCACGAAGCTCCCTCGGCTCCATTATCACTCATGAAGACGACAAAGGTATTGTCGTACTCTCCAGTCTTCTTCAAGTATTCAAGTACCTTGCCGATATTATCGTCCATCGTGTCCACCATTCCAGCATACGTCTCCATCGCCCGACTGGACAGCTTCTTTCCTTCGGGCGTAAGATCAGCCCATTCGCCAGAATTTACCGTGGCAGTCTCGACCTTATGAGGAATAACAGATCGGTCCACGATGCCCATTTCGACAAGTTTGGCAAGACGGCGCTCACGCAATGCGTACGGGCCTTCGTCATAAAAGCCCTTATACTTGTCGCGCTTTTCCTTGGAACACTGCAGAGGCCAGTGAGGTGCGGTATAAGGCAAAAATGCAAAGAATGGCTTGGACTTGTCATCTTCCGATCTCCCATCAAAGTACCGAATCAGTTGGTCCGTATAATAATCAGTCGAGTAAAAGCCCTTGGGGTCCTCCGTCTTGTTGGGCTGACTGTATCACCCGTTGCGTTAATATGTGCATGTAAACAAACTCTGCAATGGGAACATACATGTCGACTTTCTTTCCATTCTCTACATGGACAGGAGACCCTCCCATGGGGAATCGCTCTTGGACGGGCTCCCAGCCATAGTGGTTGCAACAGCCCGGAAGCATAGCAAAGGCCTGCTGGAACCCTCGCTCCCACGGTCCTTGACTTGCCCGAAGACCCAAGTGCCACTATTCCCATCAGCTGCTGATCTCACGATAAAGGAACATGCGACGCTCAGCGGCACCAAGATACCTTTCCAGACATGGCAGTGAAATAGCCGTTATCACTCAACAGCTCCGGCAACGTTGCCACCTCTTGATTCAAATACCCTTCATACCCGGCCTTGCCGCCCCATCGCTTGGAGCCGACTTGGCTGTGTTTGTGCTCAATGAGGCACCCGAGCCCGCCGAGGTGAGCATCTGTTCCGCTGAGGAGCATTGCGCGCGTGGGCGAGCAAGCGGCAGCGGCATGATGGTTGAGCATGCGAATGCCTTCCGAGGCTAATCGATCAATGTTGGGGGTGTGAATCTCACTTCCATAGCAGCCAACATCTGAAAATCCCTATTCAATAGCATCAGAAGAGTTCTCTAGATCACCATGTGATAAAGTACCAGATCATCGGCCAGAATGAACAGAAAGTTAGGCCGTCGGGCCGTCGACTTGGAATCGCTACCCATGTTCCAGATCTACGTCTTCCGTTCCTAGTAAACTGAAACGAAATCAAGGAAAAGCCTTGCAGACACAACTTACGTGGAGGGGTTTGTTTTGTACTTAAAAAACAGCTCGCCTGGAAGATCGATGAGACGCAAGTCAAGCCCACGGAGTAATCTAGAGCCGCTCCACTTCATAGCTGCCATCAGTCCAATCCAATGTCCCTGGCATCCGGGGGATTGTGGGGCTTTGCTCGAATCCCGTCAGACCAAATCGCTATCGACTCGTAGCGAGGCCGCTTACGCCAGCTCAGCTCCACTGTCACTGGTCATGGCTTCCGTGCTTTAGTACTAAAATGATGCACTCTTGGGGTAGTGGGGTCCATCGGTTCTAGATACTGTCAGTTCTCCGTGACACAGAAACGTTTGATTGCTTGGCAAAACAAGAAGAAAAACAGCCATCCCGCAGCAACTTTAGGCATGGTAATCATCTGTGTCATCATCCAATACCATGTGAATCTTCTTTAGGGTGGGCCAATTTTTGGACAATGAGATGATTCTTTTTTTTCCGAGACTTGACACTGCACTTATTTGGGCTCAGAGCTTCGTAAATCAGTCTGGCAAATATAAATACATTTCCAGAGTCGCAGATCACATTCCACTTCACATTAAGAGCCTTTTTTTGGCGCATGCGTATGCTGCTTAGGTGAAGCAAAAGACTTCTCGTCCACGTCAAGATATAAAACTGAGACTGCATGAAAGCCTTGGTCTAATCAGTGACAACATGAGCAAATACCACGATTCCTTGATTATGGATGGTTGAAATATCAAAGGAGCCAACTTCCTGTTTGAAGTGTGGGCGGTGCTTTCCATCCCTTACTTCCTCGGCGCTGAGCGAACGCCAAGTGGCGAGAGAGAGCTTCATCACGGCCGGGCGTCGTAGACTGGTGTAAAGGTATTTTTCCCAAATTTTCTGATTCAGGACATAATTGATGGAGTCTGAATGACGCGGGAGTGGGGATTAATTTAATGGACTCGAGTAATCAGAACAATGCCATTGAGATTGTTACCAAGGCTCCCTCCCGTCCACCTCACGTTCTAGTAAATCTTCAAAGACTTGAGACTTGAAAACAAATTTCGCTTCATATTTCCCCAGACATTAAGTTAAAAAAAAAAGATCGAACAAGGATGTACAGTTCGCTACCAAAAACTTCAATATAATCACTTGAGCCACCCCGGAGAAAAAAAAAAAAAAGGAATTTGATCGTGTTCGTAACTCGTAAACCTCCCATATGTGAACTCCCAAACCCAGAAACCAAAAATTAATATCCGAAATGTGGCAGATGTGGTACATGAGATATGCCAGACCAGTAGCCAGGAGGCTTTTCAGTAGGCATGAACTGCTGGCCGTAGTAGCCGGGCACGTACCCCTGATCGGCGGCCATGGATTTGTGAGCCGTGGGGGACTCCTGCGGCATCATTTGTGGTACCATACCCATTGGGTATGAGCTGAAACTAGCGGTCGGGCTGTGTGGTCCGCTGGATTGGCTTGTAGAGGGGGAAGGCGAAGGGGGCATTTGGTTGCCGAGGGCGAATGAGTCGACTTCATCGAGCTGGGAACCTTGTCCGGAGAGATGGTCGTTGTCGTCCTCGTCATCGAGAGACAATGTAGGTGCTGCGTGGACTCGCGAAGATAGCTCTTCTTCTCGATAGACCACGTCGGGAAGATGGGTTTGGGTCACTTGAATCAATGTGTTCCCGTCTGTCGGGGATTAGCTTCGTAATGTCATTACAGTTGGGATTGACTTACCAATCTCCCCGTTGATGAATCGCTCTTCCATTGAACGCACAAAATAAATCTCATCGAGGACCTGTAGTCGGTTGGGTGGGCTGATCTGACGTCGCACGTCTTGGCCGGCTTCACGCAATTTGTCTGCTGTCACGCCGTGGCTGTCTTTCATTTCGCACAAGATGTGAACGAGCAGTCGCAGTCGATCTTTCTCTTCAGTTAGTTTTGGAACTGTTAGAATGCTCTTCCCATGACTTACCTCGCTTCAGAAGATGATCCGGTTCTCGATGCAAGACACCGGCAGGCCACCATCCAGGTTTGGTCATCTCAGGATCAACCCGTTGCGATACTCCGGCAATCACCTTTCGTCCGTTATATGGGAAATGCACCTGTTTCCGAGGCTCCACGAGCTTGATGTACGACTTGGCAATGGCACGACAGTTCAGCTGTTGGAAATCCTCAAAGGCTTTTTCGTAGTATCGTCGTAACAGATCCTGATTACCGACTCGAAGAATCGTTCGTCCTGGCGGCGGGGTGGGAGGAGGCGAGGCGGCTCTGGGGACCGGACGGGTCATTCCTGTCCGCTTCATGTCACGTCGTTTCCGTCGACTTTGGTTGGATTGCCATTCGCACGGAATCATTTCAGCTGGTCGAGTTTGGCCGGTGCTAAACCATTCCGGTGATTGCTGAACGGCCCATGGTGAAGACGTCTGGCTAGATTCTGCTCACGAAATCGGGTTGGCTGTGTTCAACACCACTTTGGTCGAGAATAACACTCACGAGCAAATTGCATGTTCGATTGAGGGTTCGGGGCCGTCATTTCCATAAAACGGTCGGTCACTTCGGGTGTGAAGATAGCGCCGCCACAGCCCGCAATTGAATCGGACGTGCGGATCTGAAGCTTTCCATCGTCGTCGATGTACATGATGACGAAGTGGGAGTGTTGAATATCGGGAGGTTGACTCGGACTCCCCTAAGAAATAGCCTGTCAGTGAATGACTCCTCGTTATTCTTGAATGCATAAGATGTACCAGGCTGGCTGGGGGCACCGAGGTATCAGAATGTCTTCGTTCGAGTCCCTCACTCGAGCCGAGGAGAGGACGACTCATCTCCATGATTTATCGTATCAGTTATATAATTAAGGTCCCCTAGATGCGATAGAACATTCGAACAATTGCGGGAACAACTCCAAGAATAGGTCAAACGTGTGACCGGAGAGTAAGTGTGCTTTGGCTGAACAGTAGAAGCTTAGCTCCAAATACGTGGGACAGTGAACCCCCCTAGAATAAATAGAATAGGTAGAATAGATAGGACAGATATATCTGCGCCGATCGAGAGTTCGAGATAGGGAAGACTGGGATCAAGACGCGTCTACCCCGACGTAAAAAGAGTCCGGATCCATACACCGGGCGAGACAATAGATTATGTATGCGCGAGAGTCATACGGACATCTACCCAAAGTACCATCCAAGACTCCACTCGACGGTTCCCTGACGATGCAAATGGCGGGCGCTGCTAATGCAAGGAAAATTGGGAAATATCGACGGAGCTGAGCCGGTGGCAATAAGCTGCGATCTTTGGTCCTGCATCTATGCGATCAGATCGCCCATGCATTTGCTCGAGTAGGCTCTAGGCTCACAATTCTAGGTTCTAGTCCTCGCGCACTGACAGCGGTAGACGAGTAGGGCTATGTTGCCCCTGGAGAGGGACATCATCATCGCGGTTGACCCCAAGCCGAACCCGACCAGACTAAGGAAATCTTAAATTCTCAAGCTGTCAACGATTTGCTGAACGTTAGCCACAGAGGGTATAGAGTCCGTAGGACAAAGTCGACCTCTCAGGGGTTTGACCGAAACTCCAATTGATGTATCAGATCGAGCGATCAGCCCAATGGTAGCAGGGAAACTATAGCCGTGCGAATCAAACTATCGCGATCGCTGATCGACGCTCAGCCACGCACTTTGGTGTCTGTCCACTGAGGTCATCGTCCAACGCCGGAAACGGGCTGACCGGGGGAGTTGACTCTGATCTGGAGAAAGACGCGATATCTCGACTCTTTCTAGCGGCATGCAGAGAGCTCAGGCGTCGCAGTTTACGGTTGGGGTCCAGGCCATCGGTGCACGGATCTAATCTCATTCTCAGCCCAAAGCCCCAGAGGGTCCAACCCACGCAGGCCTTCCAGGCTACCAATTGGTGGCAAAAGATCCCAGAGCAAGCCATGAGGCACAAGACAGCGCCATCGAATCTTGACGGTTTCTCCACGGTCACGGGATTGCCCGACTACTTACCTGCGACCAAGGGCCGATCGATGCTTTGTATATTCGGGGTTTGGAAGATTCGGAGGCGGGACGCGCCGCACTATCCACTTTTCTTCTTCTAGTTGCTTTCTTTTTCCTTTTTTTTGGCCCCTCACAAATCACTTACTTCACAGAAACCGGGTTTAGGTCACCTTAGCCCATTCTCAAGAGGGAAACGCCAGACCGAACTATCTCCGGAAGAAAAGCAACCGCCAAGGCCGTGTCGATAATGTCGAAACTCTTTGGGTCCCAACGGCCCATTAGGAACGATTCCCTCGTCCCGGATCGACAGTCAGGCCCCTGTTAGCGGAGTCCCGCGGAAACGCAAACCAAGTTGAAAGCTAGTTCTCGTACATTTGTCCCCTTCGTGTTACGAGGGTTTGCGCCGAACCTCTGGGCATTCCAGGGCTTTACTTGGCTTGACTAGGCTTTGACTAGGCTTGACTATAACCATATCTTCCCAAACATCATGTTCCTGCCAACTATTGCCAATTGGGCTGACGCCACGCCTTGACGGATAGCTTACCCAGACGCTTGCACTTGGCTTACAGCCGCGTTGCATCTCCTCCGGGGGCGTACATGGGGCAAAACGAGGTTCAATCGGAGCACAACAGTAGTCCTAGGCATAGGCATAGGCATGAGGCATGCACAGATACCTTAACCCGGTTGAGATGTGGCCATAGGGCTTCAAGTGACGACGAACCATCCCCCTCAAACATGCAAACCTAATTACCTAAGAGAGACAAGCCATCAACTTGTCCAAGCGCTGCGTCCTTGGCGAAGTCAATACTATGACAGATTAGACAGCTCCATTCCCAATGCTCAGCGACCCAGTGTCAGAGCCGCATTGGCCCAAGGCAACTTCCAACTCTGTTCTACGTCTCCTTCCCTATGCGCCCCTTGCGTGTTGGCGGGGGGGATGCAAGAAAGCAGCCGCTGTACGACGGGGCTAGATGGGTCCAAACGCCGGTGCCTTCGTTCTTTTACCTCGGTTCGGGGTGCGGGTACCCGGGGCCGGGAGAGCTACACTAGGATTAGGGCTGACATTTCTCACAATCCGATATGGGGGGAGGAGGAGGCGAATATAGCAAGACGGGGCCCTACCTGCACCTGGATTCCCACGGTGGGCCAAGTGCAGGAGACCGGATCCTGGTACCAGGTAATCAGAGCAGGGGCTTGCATTGGGCTCTGATCTGGGTCTTTTCGAGCTCGAAGGGGGGGGGGCGCTTCTCTTTTCCCATTTCAAGCGGATGGGCGACGGACTGCTGGTTGCGGCTGGCGGCTCTGCGGGCACATAGGGATGACATTAGTACATTAGTACTGAGGGGCTTATTTTTTTTTTCTTTGGTTCATAGTTTTGGACAAGAAGCGAAATTGTTGAAATGTAGCCCCGCACGACGATGCGTATGTTTCTCTATCATTCATCATCTCCACAGTTGGAACAATCAATATTTTGCCAAGACTCGTGTTGATCCCTCCACGCCACTATGGTCTCTGCATAGCTTCCTCTATTAGGAAATATACTGCGATGAACATTTTACGCCTTCCTCGAAGCTTTGACCCAAGCATGAATCAGTTCCTAAGGAAGAGGCCATACATAGCCGTCTAATGGGTGGATATCAACTGACTCGGACTATTCTCAGTATGGATCACAATATAAGGTTCGTCCAACATGGGTCTAGACGAACGCGATTGATACGGATCCAAAGCTACATGAAGTTCAAGATAGCAGCACTGGAAAGGGGTAGTTCCAGTTCGACCAGACCCTTTGAACCCACTGATACCGTCTCACCAATTGTCACATTACGCATTCGCACGGGCGCACCCCCTTTCAACTCATAATTATATGACCAACCGTCCCAAGAGATACCAGTTATAGCGTCGCTCCCATTTGCCATCAGCCGTTGCAGTGATAAGGATGTGGCCGGGACATCGGGCAGATGGAAGGCATATTTGGCCGAGGGGCGGGACTCGGCCATAGTGTAGTTGAATTCTTGCATGTGATCACCGCAATACGGGCCAATTTCCTGTCCACATAGGCTGCATAAGCGGCGTCGGTGTCGCTTGACATGGGCAGATTGACGACCTGGACAGTGGAGTCGGCTTCACCGCGCAGCATGGCGGCCACCATGACATTGCCGTAGTATGGTGCCTTGGTGCCGATAGTGGTTTTGCTGGTTTGAATGGGTTGCCACGACGCGTATCGATAGTCTGTTCCCTGGTGCATATGAGTCCGACGAATACTCTGCGAGGCGCAGTACAGATTAAAGTCCACGCCCCAGAGCGCCGCACCGAACGAGTTGGAGAGTCCGGGTTTGCCTTGGTGGTAGAGTGAGTTCATTTCGCCTAAGACATAGGGAATATCCTTGGTCAGGCCCTTTTCACTTAGGACATGCGAGAGGTTTGCATGTTTTGCAACAACGTTGACAACTGCGGTGTGGTTCATTAGGGTCTTTTGGAGCGTGACGCCCGGCACATCTGCACCTCCCATGTAGCTAGAGCAATAGTCGTTAGCAGTGTGGCTATATATACATTTTCACGTTTTGCCTTGGTCTCACTCACTTGTGCATCGAGTTGAGAGCAATGTTCTTCTCTGAATTGAGTTCGTCTTCCCATGTCTTGACTGGATCCAATGAATTGTCAATTCCTGCAAAGGAAGGTGCGATGAATTTGAACATCTCATCAGAAACCATGTCAGGACAACTCTTTGCCATCGTCCGCTTAATCATCTCAGTCCCCGACATCCAATTGTCGACGTAGTCTCGTTCTGACCAATGAGCAGGTCGCACGGAGTATGGAGTAGTCGTGCTGAACAAATCGGGCTCGTTGCCAAACTCCCAATGCATCAGCTTACCATCTTTGAGAGCCTTACAAGCCAGTGGAGCCGTAGCAAGAAGCGAATATTTCGCTGCGGTGGTATTCTTGCCCATGTTGAAGCCATGACTGAACTTAGTTCCGGGGAGGGTAGAGTATGACTCGAAGAACGAGGGCCCGATATACAAAAGATACGGGTAGTCTTCGGAAACCGCTGGCACAACGGTTCCGTTCACCGAAGTCTTCAGCGTAGGATCATATAAGGCAAGATCTCTATGCATACATTAGAGCGGCACTGAAGTATTAAAACAAAAATCCTCTTACTGGGTATTCCCCCCAACACGAAGGTATGGCTTTACACCTTGAAGATCTCCAAGATTATCCAATAACTGGTTCGAGAACTTATTAGGCGAGGACAAATTGCCTTTCGCGACATTAGGATGATTTGTCTCTCATCGGCTGTCGTTGTTTCGACATACCTGCATAGTCTGGGAAGAACGCAAATTCGATCGAGAACGATACGAATGGATGCAAGATAGCAGCACCAGCAGTGTTAGGAGCATCTTTAGCCACCGAGACTGGCGAATTGTCCCGCTGACTGACTGTCGGTACAGCTGCCGCTACTGCAGCGCTGAGAAGCAGTGGGACAAACATGACTGAAGATAATCAGACGCAAGTGAAACTTTTTAAGGGATCAAGTGAATCCCTATTTGTGCACTCAAACCCGACTTTATACTCAGGCCCGCGACGCCAAAACAGGCTATTGAGCTTGAATACTACAAGCTTTCAAAAGCCGTTCTGTGGCGCTAGGGCCTTGGAATGTGGGATGCGATGATCATGAAGCAGATAATTGGAGCGAAATTAGCCGTAGCCAGTATCCGAGGACCAAAGCTAATGCGTGTTCTGGAGTTCACGATGCGGGGGTTACATCTGGGGATGCGGAGAGACGATCTTTGCAGGTGTTGTACTCAAGCGTCGGCTATTGAATCATTGTCATTGTGCCGTCCAACAAAGCGATAATTCAAGAAGGCCAAACATTCCATTGTTACACTCTAGTCCTTCTTGCCCGTGCCCTAAGACTTTTGCCACGAGTTTCATACTGAGTATTATCTTGTGCCTTCTTCATCCAAAGAAACCCCCAATTGTTGACTTTCAGACTACAAAGCCGCGACCGCTCAACATCGCAGTTCTCTCTTTAGTCCAGGAATGTCAAACATGCCGAAAATCCTTCAAGGCAACCGTGGACTCGAAAGCGCTGGAGAACCTAACTGGAAGGCGGGAAGAAGTGTTTTAAAAAAAGAAGTGAATTCCGCAGGAAATGGTATCAATTAACAGACTCGCAGGTGAAACTGCCGCCGGCGCCGTTGCACACGGCCTTGGCCATTGATGAAGATAAATGATTTAAAAAGTATCGGAGGAATAATTTACACAAGCTAAGAAACATCAAAGTTCATCATGAAGGTGGTCTCGAGTCAAGATCAGGTATACTTGCGGAGCTGGAGGTGAAAGTCAGTCAATCTGCGAGAATCAAGAGAGACTAAGGAAAACTCACGTCGAGCGTCAAGGACTTGCTGCTGTTCTCCACCTGATCACGGTAAATGCCGACAAGGGCTTCACTATTCTGGAATAGACCGGTCTTCAGACTGATGACAATGAATTGCATGCCAGGGGCGGCGTGGTCATGGATGTAGTTGGCAATGCGGGCCACATTAGTGTTGTCAAGAGCAGCGTCAACTTCGTCGAGCACGAAGAAGGGTGATGGTTGATAGGAGTGGATGGCAAATAGCAAGGCGAGCGCTGCCATGGTCTTTTCACCACCAGAAAGATGCTCCATGTCGCGGAATCGCTTCAGAGGAGGCATGGCGTGGTACTTAATACCGTCGAGGTAAGGCTCATCTGAGTCCTCAATATCCAGGTACCTGTGATGGTGTCAGACACACTCCCCATCTTTAGAAGATTAAAGAAACTTACGCTTGTCCACCTAGTGGGTAGTTCGTGCTCCGCGTCAGCTCACGGTAGATCGGGCCAATCTGCTCGGAGATGTGTGTAAAGGCCTTGTTGAAGAGATCAGAGCGCTTCTTCATCACTTCCTCGAAACCATCCTTGGCCCTGCGAGCTTGTCGGCGAGCATCCTCAAAGTCCTTTTCAGTGCTGCGAAGCTTGTTCTCAACCGTCTCCAAGCGTTCCATGGCTCGGGCATTCGGTGCCATCTTGTCAAGCTCGTTGTTGAGAGTGCGGACCTTCTCGAGCAACTCCTCTTCGAGCTTCTCTTCAGCCGACTCTTTCAGAGAGTCTCCAAGGGACTCGAAGTCGACCTCAATGCCATAGTCCTGAACCACGGGGCCTTCACCGTCCAAATCATCAGCCTCGTCAACATCCATGGCATCCGGATCAGCGGCTTGCACCAAGTCATCGATAGGAAGCTTGTCCAGGGAGTTAGAGTCATCCGTCAATGGAAGGTCAATATCTTCGAGCTTGCATCGTCGTAAAAGAGCGTATCGGCTAGATGAGTTCCGTTGAATTTCGGCTTCGAGTCCGTTAATATCCTTCAGAGCACTTTCAACATGCTTGCTGCGCTTCTGAAGCTCTCTTCGTTGGTCGGCTAGATTCTCAGCTGACTGCACGTAGATCTTTTTCTGCTTCTCGAGATTTTCACGCAAGAGCTCAAGTTCGGCACTAAACTCATCCAACTGATTACGGATTTCCTCTTGCTGACTCTTGAGCTCCTCGATCAAGGCCATGTCACGCTCATATTGAGCCTTCAGGCCGTTGATACGATCATCTGTTGCCTGAATGCGTTGCTTCTCAAAGCTGAGCTGGTTCTCAATGCGACTCTTCTGCGTTGTGAACTCAAGCTTCTTCTGTGCAGCCTCCTCCTGCAAGGACCCCTGCTGTGCTTCGTATTCGCGAATGTTGTCATAGCCGAGGCGCTTGCAAAACTTGCGGTAAATCTCATCCTCGACAGTACTGACTGAGGCTTGGGAGGCTTCGATGGCCTCATCCATCTCATCCAGAGTCTCCTTTCTCTCAACGTACTTGGGACGCAAGTCTTGCACCTGACGCTTGACAAAGTCAAGTTCACTGCCTTTGCTCTCGATGTTCCTTTCAAGAGCTTTTAGCTCGTCGCGTGCATAATTCAAACGTTGCTCGAGACCAACCAACTCGCCCTGAAGGGTCTCTTCTTCAGAGCCACGGCGGTGGGCTTTGGGGAGGTTGGCAAGATCGCTCATGAGTTTTTCTTTGAGCTTGTGAAGGTTCTCCACTTCCGAGTCTTCCCAACGCTTCGAGTTATTTTGCTGAGGACCTCGACCACCGGTCATCAGACCGCCCTTGTGAATGACAGTACCATCCAAGGTGACCGCTTTCGCGTCGACATTTCGCTCGTAGCACAGATACTTTGCTGTGGCCAGATCGTCACAGACAATTGAGTTTCCGCATGCGTAGCTGATGGCACGCGCGACAGAATCATCGTAGTCAACAGTTTCAATGGCAGGACGCATTCCGCGATGCATGCCCTTCAGGTTGGAGTTGAAAGCCTTGACCTGGATTGTCTCAAGTGGGATGAATGTGGCCTGGCCGGCGCGCTGGTCGCGAAGATGCTGAATACACTCCTTGGCAGTCTTTTCATTGTCGACAACGATGGCGTCGAAGTGGCGGCCTAGCACAGTACTCACTGCGTCGGCATACTTCCTCTGCTTGGGTCGGCAGAGGTCACTCACACGGCCCTTCACACCAGGGAAGATGCGCTTCAGAGTTGAGATTAGCTCTTTGGCCCGAATATCTTTTTCAGTTTGCTTCTTTCCATCGTCAGCCTCAAGCAACTTTCGCAAGACGACCTGGAGCTTCTCTTCCCATTCTGTGCGCATCTGCGAAACTTTGAGACGCTCTGATGTCAAAGCGTTTAATTCTTTCTTCTTGCGCTCAATGTCCTTTGAAGTAGACTTGATGGTGTCGTTGAGAGCCGACTTTCGATCGTTCATGTTGGACGCATCGAGCTCAAGGTTCTTCAGCTGCCACTCGGTGGATTCGACTTTGCCCTTCAAGCTGTTTACAGCCTCGGCCTCGGTTTTCCGCTGTCGGCGCAGGTTGTCAAGAGTCAATTGATCAGCAGATGATCGTTTGCTGACCTCCTCACGGAGCTTGTGATACTCTTGCTGATCAGCTTCGCTGAGCTGGCCACCCGTTTTGCTGGTGGTGTTTCTCCATTCGGTTTCCCATTGGCTCTGAGCTTTCTCTACCAGCTTCAAATTTTTTTCGAGTTGCTTCGCGTTATCAGATTGGGCTGAACGCTCTTTGCCGATCTCAGTGATCTTCGTCCCATAGCGCTCAACCTTCCGTTGTGTAATTTCGACCTTCTCATCAATGGGGACCAAGGAGTTGTGGAGTTCCTCGATATCCTTTTCCTTCTTCAAAATGTTTTTCTCAGCTTTCCCGACATCACGACCAACACGGGCGTGCTCCTTCTTGGCGTCCTCAACATTGTTTTCGTACTTCTCAACGCCTCGGCGGTATTCCTTGAGCTCGTCCTGGTATTTCTGAATGTCGGCACTGGAAGCATCGATCAGGCGCTGGAAGTGGAAGAGTTTCCACAGGATGTGAGTAATGATAGCCTGGTCACGTTCCTCGGCCTTTTTCGCGAAGGTCTCGGCCTCTCGCTTCTGCTCCTGGTATTGCTTGACCTCGGAGTTGATGCCCCGGCGACGATTGAGTTGAACGGTTTGTTGCTCGGCAGCTTCTTCGGCCTCGGCCTTCAGTTTCTCATACTCGGCCTTGTGCTCCAAACTGCCAGAGATTTGTTCAATCAGCCTAGTGAGGTCTCGTGGGGACTGCGAAGCAATGGCCTCGACGTCTCCCTGAAACACTAGGAAGTTGCGCGCTCGAATCAAAATGTTTTCCGCCTCCAAAGCCTCGTTATATTGTTGAGCAGTCACGATTCGGTTGTTGATGCGATACTCGCTGACACCTTGACTCGTGATCGATCGCCGCCATTGCTGCTCCTCGCCGGCGTCATCTTCGTAAACTGCCATGACCCAGGCGGAGTTGGGATCGTTCTTACCGCCTGCATCTTGTGAAGCATCCAAATCTTCGTCATCCTCATCTTGGCCCTCTTCTCCGTTGGTGATAGGCTCTCCGTCAACATCCACTTTCGAAGTGCGTAAGACGCGCCCGCGGTACACGAGATCGCGAAGGTTCGTAGATCTCAGGTGTGAGGATTTGATTCCAAGAACGAAGGAGATGGCGTCCATCCTGGTACAATGTTAGTATACAAAGTGAAACAACCAAAGTGAACTGCATGAACGCATACGAATTCGATTTGCCAGACCCGTTAGGGCCAATGATTGATGTGAAATAAGCATCTCCAAACAAGAGGGTGTGGTGGCCCTTGTAAGATTTGAAGTCTGGGTTCAAAGTTAGCGAACGTGCGCGGCACGGTGTCTGCAACAATCCATACTGAAAAGCTCCAGCCGAATGAGTTTGCCCATCTTGTCACGCAGCAGCCTCCTATTGAAGCAACCAGCTCAAACAAGCGAACAAGCTGAGCGGACGGGGTGACAAGTCGGAAAATCGAGAAGGCTCGTCGGAGAAAGAATGGTAGGAGGGGCGCGATATGGGGAACCGCGTCGCGCGCCGGTCGTCACGTGGCTCAACATTGGAATCAACTCTAGATTCGCCCATCTACACTTTACTTTCATCGAGTTTTTCAAGCCTGTTGTCGGTGACGATATCCATTCAAAATTGCTACATGTTTCATGAATCTCTGAACCTATCTGCTGTAGCGAGTGGAGTTGTCTATTCAATGCAGAACAAAGGCAATAGTCATGGCCATAGTCGACTAGACATCTTAGTTCTCACTTGTCATGGTTCTGCCCGGGAAAGTGGAACATTGAGCATATACAGCTATTCTTGAAGGTCGTATTTGTGTCGCGGTCCTTAGTCCTATCATATTGTTGGTACAAAATCTATATATACATTGTTGATACGCCTTCAGCACCCATGTCAATTCCAGCGACGGCTCGTAGACAAGCTTGGGAGCAGAGGGGGTCACCTATCCCATCTCGGTCGCTTCAATGATCGGTGAATTTAACAGGGTTGCCAAGAGCCAGGAAATCCTCCGTTAAAACGCCATTAGAGTCCACTCGGAAGATGCCTTTGCCATCAACCTCCAAGAGGATGAAGTCTTCCTGGGTGAAAAGCTGACGCACAGACATAAAAGCTCCCCAGCAAACACGGCTCAGCCCCTCAATTGGTGCCTTGAAGAGGCTTTTCTGTGGTTGATCCGCTCGTCCAACCTTCATGCTGTCCCTTTGATACCGTGCGGCGCCCTGCGGTGAGACGATAAGTCGACGGCGAAAAGAAACCTGAGAGGGTAACACGTCAAACGTGCGGGGTTTCATGAAAGGCACTAGGCGCCGGACCTCGAAGCGAAGATAGGTGTGTTGGGAGTGGAAAGCTGTCATCTTGCGGACAATATTATGTGTCCTGCTCAAGGCAACGACACCGAGACCACTCATGATCACGCAAACACCACCCATCATGGCCTTCACCCAAGCGGGTTGGCGCAGCCGGGGGTCTTCATTCGCGACGTAGGTCTCTGCATGATACACAGAAAATGCCATACAGGCTGCGAACAGGCCATATGCACTCAAAAAATAGACACGCTTTTTGGGTGCCTTGAATAATAACACTTCTCCCATTCTAGCCACCTTGATATTCAATTTACCCAGGTTTCCAGCATCTTTGAAGGGTACTGTAGCACGAATCGAAGGCGTCACAGGCTGCGGAGAGGCTTGCGCGGAGGCTTGCGCGACCGTTCGAGGCGCACGCTTTGGTTGTTTAGGGGCAGCACAGCGAGGGGAACTCGAAGCAAAAGAACGCCACGGCGATGTAAACTTGTTCTCCAAGCAAAGTCGCACCGGAGCTCCCGAACATCGAGGCCAAAGTGTGCGGAGAACGGGTCTGGCGGACATTATGCAAGGTCTGGTAACGGAGTTAGCGAGGTCATCGAAACCAACAAAACTTGTAAAAAGCTCAATGACAAGGAGAGAACTCACTCAAACACGGAGCGATCGCGCTGTTCTCCTCGGAAAGCGCCGACAGATTGAAAACAGCTGCGGCAGAAAAATGTTCCCGTCCCGGCCGCCGGTGAGCTCCCAACACCCTCAACATCAATCAAGGTGCTCTCTTTCAAACACCAACGCGACCTACCTCTCAGACGAATCTATTCTAACTAGCGCGGATCGACGCGGTGGTGGGCACTTGGTCGATTGTCTTCGTCTCTGCCGACAATCCAACTTCGGAGAGTTGCGACATATCTTGAATACCTCCGTCCATTCACTCCGACCTCACCGGAAACTTCATACAACATAAAAATGGCAGCTAGGATCCCAATTAGCCAGGTTTCGGCTATGTTCGCCCGCCGCCAGCCCAAGGTTTTCAACATCTCCAAGCGTGAGTTTCCCGAGTGTCCAAGATGAGAGTCAAGTTTCCAGCAAATGCCCGCATTATCGGAGCAATGGCTTGGACCGGAAGCATTCCAACGAGAAAAACAACCCGAAGCTAATCCTATATTCTTTGAAGGCTTCCAATCATCCTCCGCTCCCCAGACCCAGAACCCCGCCTATCCGCTCTACCCCTCCGTCGCCCAGCTCCTGCACCAGAAGAATGTCCCCGAGTCGGAAGTATCCAAGATTCCGGCCTCAGGACCCAAGGGCCGCCTGCTGAAGGGTGATGTCCTGGCCTACCTTGGCGAGATTGCCGCCGAATACCCGGCCTCGCAAGCCGCGAACCTCGCTAAGCTCACCTACCTGGACTTGAGCAACATCAAGATCGCCGCGGCACCGGCCCCTAAGCCCGCGCCGGCCGCGGAGAAAGTTGTTGCCAAGCCGCCGGCTATGGCTTCGGTGGCTATCTCCATTTCACTAGCTGAGGTATTGCGCGCGCAGAGCAAGATCGAGCGCGAGACTGGTGTGTCAATCCCTCTGTCTCGCTTCTTGGCTGTGGCTACGGACCTAGCCAACGACGATCTGCCTCGCTCGAAGACCGACCCTCGCTCCGTCGACGAGCTCTTCGATGAGCTTCTCGGTGCCGCGCCTATCAACACAACTCGGGGCGATTACATTCCCGAATTGAACGCCTTCGAGGCTCAGGCTGCGCCCAAGCCGGTGAAGGAGGATATCATCGACTTCCTTACCGCCAAACCCTCCAAGAAGACTACTTCTCCATCTCTGCCACCTTCTGACGGCGTTGCCAGCAATGTCTTTAGTTTGACTGTTCCCAAGGACGAAGAGCCGCGTGCCAGGGAGTTCCTGGAACGTATCAAGACTCTCTTGCAGTACGAGCCCGCCAATTTGGTGCTTTAAAACTGCCGTTCTGATGTTATAGATCTCCCCCCGAGCATTTCTTTTTGTTCTGATATGTCATATCCACTGCTTTCTGGAGGGTTCAAGGCTCATGTATTTAGTGTAGCATAGATAATTGGATTTTCGCCTTGATTGGCTCTTGCCACTAAACGATGGTATCTTTAGCATGATGTTATCTCCATGATCAAAATTTCCGGTTCGTTTTGATGGTATACACCATTCATTTTTGGTGGCTGGGGCAAAACAATCCTCAGATCTAGTTCATGCGAGCATATCAAAGGGCATATCACCGCATCTATAGGCAATTCACAAGCATGATCTATGACCATGATGATCTGTCTACTTTTGCGCTGATGTAATGGTAAGCGTGGCCATAAAATCTATTGTTCCGAGACGTAACATCATGACATGACTTTCGGCCAGGTCTGGACCGCCGCTTGATGAGTTGAGGTTCATTGACTTTAATATGACTTGTATAATTTTAAGAATGAGAACAATCAGTCCTTCATCTCCAACACTTCTCTATATCTCTCACCCATACACGGTGTTAGCAACAACTTCTGAAACTCGTCCAAATCACCTGGAACCCGTCCGTTCTCAAAAGCTCGTGAGAAATCCCCATAGAGCACAATGTTCGATCTCAGGTCATGCGACTCAGAAAGCCACGAAGCACTCGTAGGTAGGTCCCACAGAGCAACACTGGAAGTGAAGGGCAAGATACTCAATGCTCGAATGTTGGAGCAAGTGCCAACCTTCAGCGCCGAGTAGAGCCCGTCAAGGAAAAGCGAGAGAATCACAGTTCTGCGGATACTTTCTGTGAAGATCCATTCTTGCCACGTTGGTGTCGAGTCTATATCAGCCGCTCGGACCTGTAATTGCATGGTCAAGGCTTGAAGTGTATCCATGTTCTGTTCCGCTAGCGAACGCTGCCGAATATCACCATCAAAGAGCTGAATGATATGAAAGAGAAGCAGTGCCTGCACCGTTGCGAGAAGGTCCTCTAATGTGCTGGACTGATGGTCCTGTTTCACGAGCTTCGCGCACTTGTTCTCCAAGATGCGTAATACCATATCCTCAGTTTCTTTGGTCTTGTTGCAGTACGCGGAAGAAACAGTAAGGGCGTCCTGAATGGCATCTGGAAGATATGCATCGTACAAGCGATGATGGATAAAGGGTGTTCTCTGAGAGCTTGCAAACATGCGCGGAAAGGCCGTTATGCTCCGCAGCGCCTGGTTCAATGACCATCTGTCAATAACAGCGGATTCTGGGTACATTCCTGCGGGAAGTAATGTTGGGACAGTGAAATAAGGGCTCGGGGCCAGCCACGATGTGGCAATTTCGCTATCATCGAACAAAGAGTTATCGGGCGGAAAAAAGGAGAGAAGGTCCTCGAAATTCAAAGATGACGTAGAATCAATTGATTGTACCTTCGAAGGGGTTTGCTGCCGTTGTCGACTGACATAGGTGCATTTCAGTCCATGGGCGAGACAGCGTGAGCACTGCGGAGTTTGGCGGTTGCAACGCCGCTTGCCTCCGGCGCATGCGACACATGATTTTTGCCTAGAGCGTATATTGGACGGTCTGCCAGACATAGTGGAATTATGGCTGAGATCAAAAGTGAGGAGAAGTGTGATGATGGACCCAAAATCCGCCGAAAGTCCGCAGCCCCACGGCGGAACCCGGGAAGGCTGTCCATTCCTCCATTCACAGGGCAAGGCTTCACTCCACTTTAGTGGGCTCTTGCAATTCAGTCATATCACAGTCCATATTGATGGATGGCTATAGACCTGAATTATTGTTACATGTATAAAAGCCAACATGTATCTTCGGAAGATACTCGATCACTCATTTTCTCTCTCAAAGAAAAAATAAAAAGACCCGCTTCTTCCACAATGGCCATCACCGAATTCCTCTTTCCAGCATTAAAGAATGATAAAGCTTCAATCGAGATAATCACACGCATTGCCCCAACATTCCGCAGAAAATTGACACACCCAAATCCTGGACTTCTCAGTGGGTTCCGAGGGTTCATTGTCACCGAAAATGGAAAGGACGTGAAAGCAGACTTCAGGGAGATTGTCATCTTTGGTGAGTCAACATGTCGTCCAAGACTGATGAAGATCTGACATGCAGCATCGTTCAGAATGGAACAAGATGGAGTCCTTCCAGAACTTCATCAAATCAGATCAGCTCAAAGATGCCGCTTCAACCATAAAGCATTTGATGAGCGGTCCACCAACACTACAGGTCTTTGACATGAATCTTGGTCCTACAGACGCAGCTTCATCGCCGATCGTGGAGATAATCCGGACTACCGTTTCGAACGCCAACAATGTCGACACTTCGTTGAAAGCTTGGGAGAAATTGTCTGGTATCGTGGCCGAACGTAAATTTCCCATCGCATACGGGACTAGCTCAAGTCCAGAATATGATGTTGTTGCTGGGATGATCGGCTGGCAGGGGCTCAAGGTAATATCCTGTCTCCATGATGGGTCTTGAAATAATGCCTGAGTGATCTAATCATGATTAGGAATACTCGGAAGGATCTCAAGAAGAGGGCTTCTTGGAAGCTATGGAGTCCCTCCAGTCCTTGGGTGAGGTCTCTCGAATTCTTGTGGAGGTTGAAGCGATAGAACTCGATCCTCTTTGAGTTAATTTACCTTTTGTATAGCTTTGTCTGTCAAGATGAAGTGGTGTTCAATACTATTATAAAGCGAAATCTCAACTCAACTTTCATATCCCCATTCCACTTAATTAGTATGAAAGATCGGAAGTAGAGTAGAAGTTGACAACTATTGGTCGAGGTCTTACGCTACCTGATGAAGCTCACACTCGAGTTCATGCGCCATCCCTGGGGCGAGGGATGCCGTCAAGGTGGGAGTCTTCCCTTGACCAAGCCACTAGAGGAGTCAGCAGTCTCCGAGATGCATGACATCCGTCATGCCAAAGCCATTGAGCACACTGCGCGCAAAGCCAGGAGTGTGTAAAAGATCAGATTGAAATGGATGCTATAGATACCACAGTGATCACTAGAAGTCATTAATCAAATTGGGGCTTTGATAGGAGGCTATTCAATAGGAGACGTAGAGTACCCTCAGCAGTGCTATCATCCCGGCGTATTTCCTACCCTGTAACGTGTCCTTGATCGCCTGCCTACGAGCAGTCTTTCGAGAGTGACATTCGAGTGCCGATATCTGTTCAATAAACTGAGCTGTCGCCCTAGCACTTCGTTTTTCAATGGTGGGGTTGAACTATTAGATCGGCAACTTCGGGTCTTTGGCATCTACGACTAGGCGAAGGAGTTGAACTTGAGGGATGCTAGACAACAGCAGTTGAAAAACATGTAGCGCGAATACGGAGCCGCTATTGATCATTTCGAGGGGACTGTGTAGGGAGCAAAGTCGGGTGCAGATAATCGGGACCCCGCGGACAGCCCCACGCGATCGGCGAGTCACCGGCGAGTCTCTTCGGGTTGTACAGGTTTGATGACTTCGCTCAGAGCCCGCTTTTTCTCTTTCTGACACTACCGCATTCTACGTGCATCTTGCGCTTCTTTCGCGCAATCTCTGAGTTCAATCACTGCTAAGATGGCCCATCCGAACCCCGCGTCGACCTCGGCGCCCCTCTATTTGACTGGCAACAAGGAAGGTCTCCGCGATTTCTTGAGCAAGTTCGACGTAGGTCTCTCATGTCCACAGGGTATCTCATTGCATCAATCGACTGACTGGCTATTTCTAGGTCTTTTTGTTCGATTGCGACGGTTTGTTCCCTGTGCTCCCTTGACCTCGGCCTTCTCTCCGCTCCTCCGCATTCGATTCGCAAGCTCCCATACGACCATATACTAAAGTGGAATCCGCGATTTAGGCGTCCTATGGTCTGGCGACCATATTTTTCCCGGAACAGTTGAGACGCTGGAGTTATTACGCAAGAATGGTGCGCTTTACGCTCGGTTACCGACACACAGACCGGGAATCTGACTCTTCTTAGGCAAACAAGTCGTATTCGTGACGAACAACAGCACAAAGTCTCGCGCGGACTATTGCAAGAAGCTGCAAAGTCTTGGAATCCCAAGTAATGTGGTTAGTCTATCTCGTCTGAACGAACAGTTCAAGCACAGAGGCTCACATCCCCATAGGAAGAGGTCTTTTCGTCTTCGTACAGCGCCTCAATATACATTTCGCGCATCCTCGACCTGCCAAAGGATAAGAAAAAGGTTTTTGTGATCGGTGAGACTGGAATTGAACAGGAACTGCGCGCCGAGAATGTTCCCTTCATCGGCGGTACAGACCCGGCATACCGCCGTGACATCCAGCCCCAAGACTACAAGCTCATCGCGGAGGGTGATTCTTCCATGTTGGACTCGGAAGTTGGCGTTGTCCTCGTTGGCCTGGACTTCCACCTGAACTACTTGAAGCTTGCACTGGCCTTTCACTATATTAAGCGTGGCGCAGTGTTCCTCGCTACAAACATCGACTCCACGCTGCCAAACTCGGGCACTTTGTTCCCTGGCGCCGGATCAATGAGTGCACCACTGATTATGATGCTTGGATCGGAGCCTACTTCCCTTGGAAAACCAAGCCAAGCTATGATGGACGCCATCGAGGGCAAGTTCAGATTCGATCGTAGTCGCGCATGTATGGTCGGGGACCGTGTCAACACTGATATTCGCTTTGGATTGGAGGGCAAGCTGGGCGGCACCCTTGGCGTCTTGACCGGTGTCAGCTCTAAGGACGAGTTTGTCTCTGGTGCCGTGCGCCCTCATGCTTATTTGGATAAGCTGTCTGACCTGTTGGAATCGGGGCTGTGAGGTTTTTACGATCGGACAAAGTACATAATTTGACGATAATAGTCGATATCGTTTTAGAGGTATCTGGAATCTTCAAATTCCCCACGAAGCCAATACACAAGTACTCAAGAACAACAGAATAGGCGGATCTCCTGGGCGATAAGTTCAGGAGCTTCAAGTGGTAGAAGGTGCTTCGCGCCTTTCGCAACAGTTGTAGTGACATGGATGCCTTGATTCTCCAGGAATGACACCACCTCAGATTGCACTCTGTCCATTGGCTCCACAACATCCTCCTCGCCCACTATCACACGTACCGTGGGAGGCAGCCACTGTGAGACTGTCCAAGGGGCGCTTTGGATTGCCTGCTTCACAAGTCCAGAAATATCCTCCTTCATAGCATACGAAGGCCAAGCCTTCTTCGCCGCAGAGTTCCCAGCCAAGCTGTCACGAACAATCATATCGAAGTCAGATTCAGTCAAGTTCGCAGGCTTGGCAAGGACATATTTCACAGTCTCACGAACAGATTCTTCCGACTCGTAGGCAACCTGTTGCTGAGCTTTCATCTCAGGTGGCAGATTCACCGGACTGGGAGGTGCCGGGGCAATGAGAATGAGACCGCGGATCTTCGGTAGAAGCCATCCATCTTGAGTCGCGAACTGAGCAGCGAGAGCGACTTTCGCACCCATCGAATGACCGACGAGAATGATTCCATGTTTCAAAAGCTCCTTGTTCTTAGTGTCCTTGGAAAGCTCACGCAGACTGAAGATGACATCTTCTGCCATTTTGATCACGGAATAACTGTCTTCGTAATCATTGACTGGTCCGGTGGACTTGCCCCAGCCTCGGAGATCGAATGTGGCGGTTGGGTAATCATCGCTGACGCAGTGTGGTGAGTCCCATGATATGAGCTTGTGCCAGGTTGATGAGCTGCCGCCCCAATAATGGAGGAATACAAGGAGGGGGCTTTTCTCTAGGTGCAAGCCTTTTGTTCCTCTATTCCCTCTGGTGATATGGACACAGATTTGCGTATCGGAGTTTGGGTTGAAAGTCCACTCCTCCATGGTTTCAGAGATGGCAAGAAAATGATGGGTGTGAGGGTCTCAAAGGGAGTATTGAGATTAGAAGGTAAGAATGAGTCTTTTTGAAATACTGCGCGATGATTATGGTATCTTGTCTCCATGCTGAGTCTTGCTCTTTATACTTGTCGTGGATGATTTCGTTGACGACCGTTGGCAAAGGGTCGAAACTCCGCGGACTTTTGTTGAAACTCCGAGGCACCAGTCTCTCAGGATAGGTCACTGACAGGACATTCAAGCTACGTCGGAGATTCAAAGTGATATCTGAGCTTTCATACTAGGTGCTGCGAGCCAAATTAGGACATGTTAAGTTATCTGCATACCATTAAATCTTCCTTCATTGCGCCGCTCACACGCATGATTGACACTAAAGACACCGTCACGGCTATCAGACACGGCGACTATTAGCTCTTAAGGATATATGAAATGGCCTCTTTACTGTCAACGCAGAATTTGGCGTCAGACCTGATCGCTAATTTTTGAATTGACAATATTGCGAAACAACATCGCAGGTCCCTAGCCATTTGAGCCTAATTCGATTTGGGTAAAGCCATGACAGCGGAACTTGCCGTGGTATTTGCCACTCACTGCAGGTTTCCCCGGAGCTTGTCCTCTTCTAGATATAAACTTTGCATATCAGAACGTTCCAAGTTTCTTCTCGCCTGTGGATTTCTCCAGAACACTCCTCGAATCTCCTATGTTTATTTTACTCTATTGTCATTTAGCTTTTGACCCTTTCTGCGCTAACGCCTTCGTATTTTAAATCTCACTTACGCCCTTATTGACGACCGACTTATCTTCGCTTCAACGAACTTTAAGCTGTTTGTTGTTTGTGGGCTCTCTCACGTATGCAGCGGGTCAACCGAACCCCCTCCGGCCCAGTATACCGGGCCAGACCCATTTTTATAATGGCGGTGTATAGACGTCCCGCTCCTGGGATCGACTGCCGCCAATAATGCTTTTGATTTGAAAACACTTTGACATTGAGAGATATTGACGGGTTACCATGACTCACTTCACTTTCTAGAAAGCATTGAAGATGGGCGATGCTTCTCAACCAACTCCGCGGATCTCGCGCGTTAGGAGACGAGGGGCTCTTGATGCTTCGTCGCGTCCCACTTTCCATCCCTCCTTGTGAACCCGACAACATGGGGTCAATTGATTTTCGTGACGGTCCGAGATTTAAAAAGCCGATTGTGGGAATATCAGTCCATTCCGCCAATCAGGGACTGCGATACTTTGGTACTGGGTTGCCATCCCGCCAATAACGGGCTCGAAATGGTATCCTCTCTGCGGATTGCCAATCACAAATTAGCGGACTTGCGTTTCCGTTCCCTTTTGGTACCAAACATTCTCGATCAAATGCTATACAAGACCCAAGATCCCTCCCACGCCGATGCTTCGAGGTCCCACCTAACAAGTATTGATCGTACACCAGTATCGACAAGACTATTCGCCCTCCACGAGATTTTGATCCTTAGGGGAGTTGTGTGGTGCTATAAACATCTGGCAAGGAGGGGAAACCTGCTGCGATACACGACCTTTAACAACATTTCGAATGACCACTGCCAATCGAGCCACCCAATGGCAATCAATAATTGGTCGAAAAAGCAAGCTGATGCAAATAAAGTCGCCTCGGGGTTGTTGCAGGTCCGAAGTCTCCGTGTAGTAGAGAAAGCAGCTCTGCCATTCCGAGAGCGGCAATTGTGGAGAAAAAGCAGAAGCTATGGCCGAGAGATGAGCAAAACGCCTCACGCGAGCACATGCACGAGATTCCTCCAATCCCAAGAAAACCAACCTTTAATGCTAACACAACCTGCGCTGGTCCCTTACCTGGTGTCATGTATATTCTACGGTTCACTTTGCATCTCCACGTCCCCTCCCCGAGCGAGCGGTCCAAAGCCGGTAGAAAGGGCACGATCGGATGGGCTGCCGGCCAATCCCAAGCGTTTCGCTTGTGAGTAGTTGGCAATTGACGTCGGTCCGGTCGGCAGAGAGGAGCGAGAGGGGAGCGAGGCGCGCAAGATTGGGTAATCGGATGGCTTTATTTTGTCTTCACCTCTTAGGGCTCAGATCCCCACCCGTCTGCATTCTGCAAATACGGGGCTGTCATTGGCGGCATCTCAAACCGAAGCCAAAGGTGTCACACTGGAAAAGGCACACCTCTTTTGCAAATGATAGCTCTGTACCGTAGTCTAGTTATTATTCTCTCTGTGTCAACTACTGCTCTCATGACCAGCAAAAAACAAAAACACTCGTACAATTCGCCGGGCGAGGGCACTGCGAATGATTCTGCAAAGCAATCAGGGCCGCATAGTGCCCCTGCAACTCCCAGGCGGCCATCTGGCACGGATGTCCCAAGAGGGGGCAAAACATCCAATTCTACGCCTGCGTTGAGGGATGCAAAATTTGCCAATGCCAATGCCTCCAATGCCAAAGTTGCGATTCCCCGCCAGCCGCCGGGGAATAACACCCAACGCTACAACCGGCGGGTCCCGCGAGCTTGTGAGTCGTGTAGACAGCGCAAAACAAAATGCAGTGGTGACACCCCAGTTTGTCGACAATGTCGAGAACTAAGGGTGACTTGTCACTATCCTGTCGGTTGGCGGGAAAAAATGAAAAGGTGGGTGTTTTTGGAAGGTTTCCCATCAGTACTGAGGCTCTAGAAAAATGAACACCATGAACTGACCGGGTCTACTGGAGCCCTACAGGGAGGTTGATCGTCTCACTGCTGAGGTGCAAGATTATGAAAACTTTCTGGATGATCTGCGAAATTCGGCCGAGTCTCGCACGGCGGACTGGATCAAGACTTTGCTAGACAAGGTTGGTGCAATTGACTTGCTGCAATGTCCTAGGACTAACCGGTTCATCCCAAGCATGAATTGAAGGGAGAAAGTGCCTTTGATAATGCGCGCTCCTATCGCTCTACACCTCAGAATGAGATGGAACCAGATGAAACGTCTCCGCTCTCATCAATTGGATCACTGGACGCCATTGACCGAGTAGACGAGGATCACAATCGATCAGAACACACTCGGGCCACGGGCTACATGGGCAAAAGCTCGGAAATCACCTGGATGCAACGGCTACAGAGAGAGGCCGAACAGCGGGCCCGTGGAAAGTGTGGCACTTTGGAATCCGAAGGCGATGAAAACGACGAAACAAAGGATAGGTTCTCACTCAGCGCCTTGAACTATCACCTTGACGACCTCAGCATATCCGTGCCCGAACCAATACAGAAGTATACCATGCCGCCGCGGCATTTAGCGGACCGGCTCTTTGACGACTACTTAAAAACCGTCCATCCTTTTTTTCCCATTATCAGCAAATCACTGTTCTGCGCACAGTATCAAACCTTTTTTGACAACTCCGCTCGATCTAACTCCGTCAGACCTGGCGAAAAATGGCTCGCCATTTTAAATGTCATTTTCGCTATCGCTGCAAAGCACGCCCATCTTATGAACTCTCCATGGCGAGGAGCCGCGAACGACCATCTGATGTACCTAGCCCGTGCTAGACTGCTCAGTATGAACACCGAGGTCCTGTTCGCGCACCCCGATCTCCAACAAGTCCAAGTGGAAGGCCTCATTGCATTTTACCTCCTTGCCTCGGACCAAATCAACAGGTTCGCACCAGAACCTTTTTCTTCTTGTGCTGCATCGGCCCTAATCAATTGTACAGGGCCTGGAGAATATCAGCGTTGGCAGTGCGTTCGGCAATCACCCTCGGTATCAACCTAAAGAACAATAGTTTGAAAACCCCCAACATCTCTAAAGAAGCTCGGTATAAAGTTTGGTGGTGCATATACTCCTTTGAGCATATGTTAGGCATTATGACCGGTCGAGCGATTTCGACCATGGATGGAGGATACGCGACCCCGTTGCCCTTGCCGTACGAGGAGGATCAACTTCAAGAAGATCCGGCCGCAATCGAAATTCTGAACGACCCGACTTTGAGAGATGAACAGATCAACAATGTGATGGCGAGCTCACTTATTCGACAAACCCTGGGCAGGGACCGATCCCAACCGAAGGACCAATCATGGGTCAAAAGCCTACCGATCAACTTCGGAGTTTGCTATCTATACAACTGCGACTTGACAGTCATTGCCCAGGAGATCATCAACAAGATCTATTCGACCAACTGTGTCATGTTACCGTGGTCGGAAATCGAAAGCCGAATCGATGAAGCGAAGTCTCGAATCGATTTCTGGCGGTCCAGTCTTCCCACGGGGCTTGATTTCACCCAGAAGAAGACAGACGACAGCCACGACCAGCTACGCTGTAAATTGGCTCTGGGCTTCCACTACTACAGCGTCCGAATCACCCTCGGCCGCCCATGCCTCTGCCGGCGAGATGCACGTCAAAATGGAACCTCGCCTACATTCAGCCACACGATGGCAGTCGTCACTATACAGTCAGCGTGCGGTATGATCGACCTGATCCCCGATGAGCCGAATGTTCTCCAACTCTACGACATCTGCCCCTGGTGGTGTATCTTGCGCCAATTGATGCAAGCTGCGATAGTTCTTCTCCTCGAATTGTCGTTCGGAAGTGTCCACATGCCAGAAGAGGAAGACAACTTCGTCCGACTGGCGAAGAAATGCATTCGCTGGTTCTACGCCATGCCTGAACACAGCTCCCGCCGTGCATGGCAACTCTGCGACTCCAGCTTCCGCAAACTCGCCAGTGGCATGAAATACTCCGTCGACGACATCCCCTCCCATCCCTACCAGCAAGATCCTAACTCTTCTGTGACCACTTCTCATCTCCCTTTCCATCCTCCTCTCACCCCGTCATCCCGCGAATACTTCACATTGCCCCCGGAAGAGATCTCCATCTTCGGCTCGCGCCCGGTCCCCGAAGCGGACCTGTGGACAAGCTATTTCAACCTTCCCACTCCCGACCTAATGTCCACATTCCAAAGACCTGTCGAGATGGCCGATTCATATTTCCCATATGATCCACTCAGTGAGGAATTCATTCGATCGCTATTCCCGACTACTGAGGAGGATCATCGGGAACCGAATTGATCCCAACCCTGCCCCCAACCCCACTTCCCCCTCTCTACCAGGAGACGACGAAAGGAACGAACACGACTATCCTTTCTTTTGATCTCTTATTCCTTGTGCTTCGATCATTTACACGGTGTTCCTCCCCCATCAGCGTTTTTTATATAAAAGTTACTTTAGACCACATTCCATCATAGCGCCTTGGCATATCTTTGCATGAAACGCGTTTGCATCGGTCATCTTGGATTGACATTATCTAGATGGCTGTAGGCGTGGGTGCCGCAACATCAATTTTTATTCGACGATAGTATGCTTCGACTTGAGTGAACCGAAAAGTAAGAAGGTTTGCTTTTGTGGTTCTTAGAAAAGCCATTTCAAGATGATACTGTCGATTGTAAAATACACGCTAAGAATTCATCCAAGCCAGAACCCTCTGTCACTTCGACAAGTCTAAAGCCGGGTCTTCCTCTAGGAAGAGCTTGAGCTTCCAAAGCGACAGCATCGCTTTTATGCTCAAAGGATCCTCGGGTCTGAAAAACAGCGCCACCTGCTGATAATGCGCAGCGCCGGTCTGACGGAGAGCCTCCAAATCCGACTCAGCCAACAGTGTCGAAAGATCAAACACGGGAATCTTTTTCTGCGTCTGCGGGTGCACCACCTCGTTCACATTCCCACCTTCAACTGACCCCGAACGTTGAAGAATAATTATTGCACCACATTCCGCTCTCTCAATAGGTCTCAACCGCGCCAGCGCATCAACCATTCCAGCATCCGAGAATTCCTGAACATCAAGAGCACTCCACACCCCATCCTCACCTCCAAGCCCCGACTTCTGTCTCGCAATCTCCAACTTCCTCGCAACGTCACGCCGCATATGCATAAGCACATATTCCGGCATATCCTTCATCCACACCATATTCTTCTCCTCTTTCGCATTGATCGGGCCATGGGGATGTTTCCATCGATACGGCACCATCTTTGCAACAGCCGGTTTCTTCCCCGCGCTTCTGGCGAAAATCGGTGCTACAACGCGCAGGAAAGAAAGTTTATCAACCATTCGTAGGAAGAGCGTACGACCTAGTTTCTCATTTCGCACTGGTGTGATGCTTGATTCGTGTTCGCCTGTTGGCGTATGGGGGTCTGGTTTCTGCACAGGTGTTGAACTGCGTGCTAGTGAATCCTGGAGAAGGCCCACAGGCAGCATATAATTGAGCCCTGAGGTGGGGTTTTTCACTAGACCCCATTGTCCTAACAGGTCGCGTGGGATCCGCGCGCCTGTGAGGGTGCACATACGTGGTGGTGATGCAAGTGCGACGGCCCAGGGGTTTTTGGACAGCGGTTCGAGGTCTGCTTTGGTTGGAGGTCTTTTGTGTTGCTTTTCAGGTCCAGTGCGCATGTTTGTGACTAGGGGCGATTGAGGTAGTCGTTGTGATGGTGGAATATATGTCTCGGTATCGGGTTTGGTGTCCGGAGCTTCATGGCGTGGAGAGGTTGAAATGGGGCGACGAGCGACGTGCGACTGATGAGATGTAGCAAGAAGCTGGCGAAAGGTGCGAAGTCGCCATGTTGCGAATGATAAGCGATGGCTGGCGCACTCCATTTGCGTTTGAGGTTGCCAGAAATGGTGAGTTGGGCGCTTTTCTTTTGCCAAGTTATCGCGGATGTTGCGCCAATCAGATGTTGCCATTTGCGGAGTGGTCTTGAAGAGCTTAAAGTATTTTAAGGGCCAATGAAATTCTTAGATATAAAGATCTTAAGATGTTCACCATAGAAATCATAATTGGGAATACTACATATCGTCAATCCCATAGTCAAGGTCGAAGTGTCGCTCAGTTGAAAACTATATCATCAATTGTTATCGGAGTCACAAAGGCTCGTATCTTAGCGCGAATAGAGTTATCGATAGCTCCGCTCCGCAACTCTCTCCGTCCTTCACTACACCCAGTCGCAGCCGTCAAGATGCGCCCGACATTATCTATCTCTCGCCTGGGACGATCATTAGCCCGACCATCAGTCTCTACCGTCCGACCTATCACAGCTATTCCGCGATCCTTCTCAAGCTGTGCGCCCTCGTTCGACCGCACGCCTCCGCGGGGATGGACACCAACGCCCTTTGTGACAGAGACCGTGGTATGTCAATTCTCTTGTAACCTGCACAACCTGACACCGGTACTGACAAGCTCTAGGGCGGTGGCTGGCACACCTGTATGTAGCTCAACAACCCCAACGAGACCCTGTCCACCGAGAAATCAGCTAACATTCTTTTTGCGCCCCCGAACAGATGATATCTTCTCTCGACTTTTAAAGGTACAAAGTGATACCTGCAAATACTCCTTCAAACAATAACTCATATCAAATAGGAACGCATTATCTGCCTCAATGGCGAAGTTGACGAGTCCATGTCCGCCTCCATCGTCGCCCAGCTCCTCTTCCTCGAAGCAGACAATCCCCAGAAACCAATCCACCTCTACATCAACTCACCCGGTGGCTCCGTAACAGCAGGTACCGATCCCACCACCCCGTGTCCAGCCAATACCTAACCGAATTGCCAGGCCTCGCAATCTACGACACAATGACCTACATCGCCTCCCCAGTCAGCACAATCTGCGTCGGTCAAGCCGCCTCAATGGGCTCCCTCCTCCTCTGCGGCGGCGAACCCGGCAAACGCTACTGTCTCCCTCACTCTTCGATCATGATCCACCAACCTTCGGGCGGATACTTCGGCCAAGCGACTGACATTGCCATCCACGCGAAAGAGATCCTGCGCGTACGCCACCAGCTGAACCAGATCTATCAGCGTCATCTGACGGGGAAGAAGACAATGACATTGGACGAGATTGAGAAGCTGATGGAGCGGGATTACTTCATGGGCGCGCAGGAGGCGTTGGATATCGGTCTTGTTGATGAGATTCTGGATCGTAGGGTAAAGGGTAAGGAGGATGGTGGTGTCGGCGAGGGGAAGCCGCCTGTTGTTTAAGATTTACAGGGCTACCGATCGTTTGTATTAATATTATGACTACATCCATACGAGATTGCAAACCATGTTCGATGACCAGATAATAAACTCGGTGACCAGCATCAGAGTACTGCATATAGCTTCCAATGTCCTCAAAATACATTGTAATGACATTGGTCATCGGTCCACTCGAACGATGCGTCCATCGGTCCCAACTTGTAGACCGAATCGTTGCCGAAGGAACGTCGCTGTCTCGGGCGTAGGCACATAACCCGTCGTCGGTCGTCGCGGTGTCGTCGAATACTTCCATTGATCGCGTATCGTACTGAAGAAACCCATTTCCAGGATCGTGGCCTGTCCCGATGAATACGAGTCTAATGGGTGGCCTCCGCGCGGTCTTTGTGCAGAGCTACTTTCGCCAGGATCAGCTAGGAGTGTCGTTCGCTCGTTGTTTAGATCCTCGTCAATCTCAGCGATCGGTGATGCTTCGGGGGTGATGTTTGGGTTCGTGATCTCCGTTTCTCGTATGACGCCTCGTTCTTCTGCGTCGTGATCCTGTTGTTCGGAGGCCGGTTCTGTACTTGTACTCGTCCCGGGTTCTGTGTTTGTAGTGGCGGTAGGTGTAGGCGTTGTGCCTGCTGTCTTGACCCGCTCGATGATCAAGGCTAGCATGACAAAATCGACCAGGAATATCAATAGGTCGAATAAGAGAAGTCTTAATACGGGTACTGGTTTTTGGCCAATGAAGTCGATAAACAATCCCCCGTGGAGATAACCGCGCGTGCTCTCGCCAGCTTCGGGTCGGATGAAGAAGGCGTGGAAGGTCATGCAGAAGAGGTTGCTGGCGATGATGGCGCCGACGAAGGGTTGATTTCGCGTCGGGTCGAATGGCGGTGCTTTCGGTGTGAAGAATATCAGTTCCACTATGGCGCGCACGGCAAATAGAACCAAAGAGCAGCTATACGGCAGAGGTTGGTGTCAGCTAGTGAGCTCCTTCGGCACGGGTGGGCAGATGCGGGCTGGTGAATAGCGGGGAAGGAGTCAAACCTACTCCATGTAATACAACGCTGAAAGTTCGCAATAAATCAAAATGTCCAGATCGCGTAGCAGTCGGTCAATGAAGGCGATCTTTGCAGAGGACTGGAGTTTCCTCACGCGGCTGTTGGTGCTGGGTGCGGACGAGCCTGGCTGCGCATCGTCGAGGACAATGCCAGACACGTCAGCGATGTACTCCGCATCTCGAAAGGCATCGACGTCGGTCATAGAGGGTCATGGGGGCATGGACGAGCGAAATGGTCGTCCAGGCTCCAGATCAATGGGGTCGGGGAGATGATAAGCTGTGGAGTTAAGGAGATGCGGGATCATCTCGGGCCCACCACGTGCCTGTACCCCGAGCTCTTTTTGACGTGAATCTACTCTACGATCTGTGTGAATTGTGAGATAATACATGATTTTGGAATATATCTATAGTTTCCAGAATATTTCAGTCGATCTGCATGAAGATATCTAGTCCACGAAGATAGTCTTCGACAGCTCGGAGTAGTGTTGGAAGAAGCCAGTGAAGAGACGGGTGGCATAGTCAACATCATAGGTACCGCCGGTCTCACGACAGCTGTGCATGCTCAGCTGGGGATTACCCAGATCCAGAGTACGGGCACCCAGAGCCGCGGACAGCATCGGGCCAATGGTGCTACCACAGCTAGAGTCGTTGCGGACGACGAACAGCTGCAGAGGAATGGGGTTACCGCTCTCCTTCGTCGCCTTCTGTGCAACTTCCTGGAGAAGCACAATACCAGGAGAGTTAGTGGCATAACGAGCGTTAGCATTGATCTTGATCACAGGGCCCTTGTTCATCTGGGGCTTGTGATCGGCTTCGTACTTGGCGGCGTAGTTGGGGTTGACGGAGTGGGCCATATCGGCCGACACCAGGAAGGAAGTGGAGAGAGTCTGCTCGTATGCAGTGGCCAAGTCGACATCGGCTGCAGAATTTGAAGGGAGTACCGACAAGCGACGAATGATAGCCGGGAGAGCGTTGGAGTCCGCACCTTGAGCGGTGCGGCTGCCAATCTCCTCGTGGTCGAAAAGGGCAATCAAACGGATAGCATCCTCGTCGTCCAGCGCTGACTTGTCGGCCACGGAGTTGATCAGGCCAACTACGGCACAGAATGAGCAGTTGAGGTTGTCCAGGCGGGGGGAGAAAATGAACTCCTCGCTCATGCCGCCAAGGCAAGACTTCTGAGTATCGAAAAGGATCATCTCGAAGTCGAGGACATCCTCCGGCTTAACTCCGGCCTCAGCCGCAATCATCTCCACAAAGTAAGGGTGGTGACGCTCAGACGCTGACTTCAACGGGGAGAATGCCTCCTCGCCCTCGGCGGGCTTGGAGTCAGCAGGGCGGTTGAGCTCGGCCTCCGCCAGGCCAGCAATGGGGAAGAGTTGGGTCTCCTTGTTAAAGGAGAAGGTCTCCTGGCGGTCCAGATGAATGGCCAGAGTGGGAATGCGAAGAACTGCAAAGTTAGCTCAGAATTCAATCCTGTGTAAGATTGAACATACTGGGACGGTCAACCTTGACCAGCTTCTGAACGATAGAGCCATCGGCGGCACGAGTCATCACACGACCAGCAACACCTAAGTCACGATCGAACCCTGATAATGTCAGAGTTAGAGATCAGATGCTTCGAGAAACTTTTCAATTATTCGCGGTAGACATACAAGTGTGCCAGATGCCACCGCCGTAGGTCTCGACGCCGACCTGGACGAAGCCCTCGCCACTCTTCTTGCTCACGGGCTTCACCCTCAAAACAGGCGAGTCGGTGTGAGCACCAATCATGGAGATTGAGTTGCCGGGCTAAAATTTGTCAGTGAATTTACTGCCTTCGGCTGAGATTATACATACCGTCCATTTCTTTCCAATGGCAAAAGCCACGAGGGTGGTGGTATTGCGGGTCAGGTAGTACTTGCCGCCAGGCTTGCAAGTAGAGGCCCAAGAATCCCGTTCCTATACGCAGAATGAGTGCCGATCGAAAATTGTGGGGGAAGCTCTGGGTACCTTGATTTCCAGGAAGCCGGCATCGTTCAGCAGTTTCTTGGCAGATTTGACGGCATGGAAGGCTAGACCTTGGTCAGCATAGGTTCCACACCAGTTTCATCTTCATAGAGCATACGAGTAGGGGAGTCATTGACAAAGGACAAGAAGTCCACGGCCGGTTGCTTGGAAGCCATGGTAGAGTAACGATGGAATTGAAAGACAGATCGCAGCGACAGACGTGGGGGCATAGTCCAGTGCGGAGAAGTGGAAGTGAAAGGGTTTTTCCGTTTTGGCGGTGACTGTCTCTTTGCCTTCGAGAATGGGGCGCACTACGAAAGCAACGAGCTGCAAGATAAGGAACTATGGGGCCCCAGAAGCTATCTCTGATCATCTATTACGGAACAATAATGACGCCGGTCTCTTCTTAATTCTTGGCTGAATTGATTGGCAGAGATGGGTTGCTATGGCCCAAGCTCTGCGCGTCCCCGGCGCGTGGATGAGCGCGCCCTTCGCGTCAGATCCCTCGGATTTTCCCCCCCACTTAAGGACTTTAAGTGACTTAATTGACGGTTTAGTGCCCGAGTCTACTTCCCTTTAGGCCTGAGTCGCGTTATCAAAACAAGCCTGAGACTAAGACTGATACCGAGACTGATCAAAATCATAACAAATGCCACATGGTCATTCTGTTCTGGGGATCCTGATCTCGACTGAACTAGTATTATGCAATAGTCATGCCGAGCACTAAAAGTGATAGGGCTCTTCGCAAGAGACAACTTCTGTAGATCCAGTGATGGACAATTGGATCGTAGATATTAAGTGCAAAGTGGATGAACTGGATTCCACAGTGAGTCCCAATTGGGGATAGCGCAACCGACGCGTGACCTCAGGTCGAGAGGGATGGCTCGCCCTTGGTACACCTTCTTTCTTCAGCATTCTCCGTCGCTGCTTTGAATGCCAGTTTCTTTGTTTCGCTGAAACACTTGGGTGTCTTGTCCGCACTTTGTGAAGTGTCGTAGATCACCTTTGTGTCGAAGCGCCAAACATCGGTGGCTGGATCATCACAAACCCGCTAAACCCTGATAGAAGGACAACACCCATCTCTCTCTTCCGACCGTCTACATCTGCGCTTCGATCTCGACTTCGACCTTTGATCTTTCTCGCATGCCCGTCCCGGTCGACTTTTTGATCAAGCGCAATTTGCATCTGGGGTCCAGGGACCAACTGCCAGCATGGGGGACCAGTCTCAGGACACAAACGCAGGCGTGAGTGCCAGAGCCCACCGAATAAATACCAGGTCGCAATCAGCAGCAATTGTATCACCGCCGGGCTCAAAGACGCCACCGAGCATGCCCGCTAAGAAAACCGTCTTCTATTCCGATAACCTGGGCGACCGTCCACGAGCCGCGGAGGGATCAGAGCCCGTCGATGCTTCGGCGCTAGCGAAAGCTTTGAAAGACTATGGCGAGGCTGGTACCCAAAGAGAAAGGACTCCGGGTACAAGTCCTCATCGAAAGAGGCAGCGAGTCTATGGAGACCGGTAAGTAGTCAAGATAGCTGCGACAGGCGCCGATGTGGGCGAACTGGGTCCTGAGAACATGCAACTGACTGCAACGAAGCTTTATTCCCAATCGCGACGGTCAAGACCTGCAGGCAACTTACAGCCTGCTACATGAAGATGGCTGCCCTTCGACCCCATCAAAGTCAAAGCGGCGCGCTCCTCATTCGGAGCTTCATTTCCAGAAAAGTTTGTGGATTCCTCATGTACTCGCCGCTCCATTGCTAACATGGTAATTACAGCGGAGGAAGCGAACCGAACATTTTCTCGCGTCTTGCGCAGTGAGCTTTTTGGCAACACTGTTCCTCAGCCCGATCTCAACACAGCATCATCCGATCCACTTCTCGGCTTCTCGAATGGCATCAACGACAAAACCAGGTCACATACACCTCCGGCCCATGTTGTGGCCAATCTTCCCCCGGCGAGCATCACACCTTCAACCCCACACAAGAATCTCTTCAATTACGGGCCCACAAGACCGGGATCGGGCCATCCTACCCCCTCCAAAACTCCAAGAAGCCACCATGGACCAAACCTCAATATCCGCTCCGAACTCTACAGTCTTTCGCCTATAAGATATGATAGTCAACGCATTCTCGAAACTCCGCGCAAGCAGCCCCGCTATGTTAACAAGGTCCCTTACAAGGTCCTGGATGCTCCCGACTTGCAAGATGACTTTTACTTGAATTTAGTGGATTGGGGCAGCAGCAATGTGTTGGGCGTCGGCTTGGCCAACTCGGTCTACATGTGGAACTCTCAGTCTGGCCGTGTGACTAAGCTTTGTGAGCTGAAGGATGATACTGTGACCAGTGTCAACTGGATTCAAAGGGTAAGAGACGCACATTTTCTATTTCTTGAGTCTCACAACTGACATTTCAAAAGGGTACACATCTAGCCATCGGCACCGGGAAAGGTCTTGTGCAGATCTGGGATGCAGAACACTGCCGACGCCTCCGAACCATGATTGGCCATACGAATCGTGTCGGTGCTTTGGCATGGAACGATCACATCCTGACATCAGGCTCCCGAGATCGTCTGATTTATCACCGCGATGTCCGCTCGCCTGATCAGTACCTTCGCAAGCTATCTGGCCACAAGCAAGAAGTGTGCGGCTTGAAATGGAATACTGAAGATGGCCAACTGGCATCTGGTGGAAACGATAACAAGTTGATGGTGTGGGACAAGCTGAACGAAACACCCCTCTTTCGCTTTTCAGATCATTGTGCGGCAGTCAAGGCCATTGCATGGTCGCCTCATCAACATCATCTGCTCGCTTCAGGCGGTGGTACCGCGGACCGTACGATCAAGTTTTGGAATACATCGACTGGCTCGATGATCAAGGAGGTGGACACGGGCAGCCAGGTGTGCAACCTCTCCTGGTCCAAGAACTCCGACGAGATCATCAGTACCCATGGATACAGTCAAAACCAGATCGTCATCTGGAAGTATCCGCGCATGGAGCAAATTGTCTCTCTCACTGGTCACACATTCCGCGTGCTATACTTAGCTATGAGCCCAGATGGTCAGACCGTGGTCACCGGAGCTGGCGACGAGACGCTCAGATTCTGGAAGATATTCGACAAGCGAGCCACAAGAGACTCACGGCGCGAGGGTAGCAAGCTTGCAGAATGGGGCACCATCCGCTAGCTGTACTGACAATCTCATTTCACATCTTTCACCTGCATTCATCACGGAGTTCGGTCTGAGGTGTTGATCCTCGGGAAGAGGATATTATTGCATGGCATAAGGAATCTCTATTTGGTCTTTTACATCTGATGCATTGGTATTTACTGCATCGCATTTCACAGTGGTGTTCAAGGCGCGACAAGAAACGGCACACCCTACTTCAGTCTATTTGACCTCGATTTGTTTCCTGCTTTTCTCTGAATTTCTTAATTTTTTTTATTTTTTTTTCGAAACCGGCTATCTTATCAGGCGCACCTTCTTCCACTTTGGTCCAGCGGTGGCGCTTATGGTATTTCAACTGGCTGGCATCTGGCGTTGCGTTACCGCGGATACTTCGTTCCAGTATTCTTCCCTTTGATAATGATGACATGAACTTTTCTTCCTCTGCTTTTCTGGTTTGCCCGCGTTGCACTTCATTTTGCGGTTATCATCTGATTGATCATTTTCGCCACCATACATCGATGAGGTATCGGTGAGAGGTCTTGTGTTGTTAGGAACAAATTCGACTAGTTCGAGTAGCTAAACTTTGAACTTTCTTCTTCATATTTCTGGTCCACTCATGCTGGCAATTTGTAGCGTGACATGAGGACCTGCGTATTGGGGGCCATTGGACTTGGCACATAGCTCTTGGTCTCGCGAATGGATCCACTGCTTTCGAGGCATTTGAAAGGAAGTAGACCATCCCTGCTCGTAGGTCTAGCATGCTCTGTCTTGTCTCTGGATCCCACCGCAAGAATTTCTCATGACTGTTAGGAATATGTGCGCGCATTTCCCGTCCGTGTAATTCCCCTGCATTTCAAAGATACGGCTGGTGCAAGAGTTTCCTCAATCACTGGCCTGTTTCGATGTTAGAATGTCCGTCAGAAGGGGTGGGAAAGGAGATACATTGGTTATCACGATACTCCAGGCCTTTTGGGCACTTGCACACAAAGAGCTGGTGGGGTAAAATGAACAAAGATGACGGTCAATGCTGCCAAAAATCTGTTCCTTTTAGTACTTCTTCAAGGTCCGTTTCGATCAATTAGATGGTGGTGTTTTGACTAATTCCACATTTGATCACTTTACGAAGAAAGAAAAACTCTTAAGTGACTTCCTACACAGTGTCGCTTTTGTTATGTCAATTGAGCTCTAGGCCTACCAGTGAATGATTCAATGTGACTCGGATCTCAATTTTCAAATGGCCAGTTCATTCCATAAATAACCTCGGGGGCTCTATAAATAAGGAATTGGGTGACATCATTCGTAGACTTGGGACCCTTTGCTCATGTGCGATACAACCTGTAAAGCAAGATTAACTCGTTTCAACGTGAAGAGCATGGTTAAGTTTGATTCATGGAACTGCTAATTATAGGAAATGGAATAACAGATCCAATGGTTTACCTCCAAATTAGGTAACCCGAGTACGACGTAATTACTTGGACAGGAATAGCGCCGATCCCGGGTTAGAAGCCACCGTACGAGTACGGTGGAATTCCCTTTTAAGGTTAAAAAAGATGCCTACTTTTATTTGGAAATTGAACTTATAACAATGCCCCATCCTCTCTGGGCTACTTCAGATTCTCCATCATATCTTCAGCCCTGTTCAAAATGACGAAGCAAGAACCCGTCACCGCTCCTCCGCCGTATACTCCAACAGATACCACCAACGAAACCACAACCACGCCGGTTAATGGAAATCCGAGAAAAATTCCATCAATCGAACAATATTGGTACAAAAATGGCATATTCGGTCTACACTCGAGAGCCACTCTCCGAGTCCTCCAATTCATCTTCGCCATAATCGTCGCTGGGCTCTACGGTGTCGATCTAGCGCGTGCAACGAAACGGAACGCCCCCGCTCCCGCCCAGTGGGTCTACGCCGAGATGATTGTGGTTTTCTCTGCCGTAACATGTGCCGTACATGCTATCGTGACTGTCAAGCACGTCTTATGGTGTCTATGGGATGGTGTGCTCTGTGTATTCTGGCTGGCACAGGTGGGCGTTTTCGGAAGTATTTACTACGCCTCACCTATCGATGCTGAATATGAGGACCTCACACAATGTGTTCCTCGTATGAAAGCGGCTGTCTGGATTGATGTTGTCAATCTGTTGCTTTGGCTCTTGACTTTCGTTCTTGGGGTAGCTTGGTGTATTCGGACTCGCAAGATCACCCGCCGGACGGACAAATTGGGCCGGATTGAAGATGTGGAGGGAATGGGAGAGCAGGAAACTGGATATCAAGCTCTCAAGCAAGGTGGTTCGGAGAGTAGTGAAGTTGGGGTAGCTCATGAGACGCTGGATGAGAAGCGGGATGAGAAGGGAGACTTCCATGACAAAGATGAGAAATGAGCAAACTTCCATATTCGAAGGCTACCCATGAGCTACGTCCTTGTTGATGATTTCATTTTACTTCTATTCAAGTTTTCTTTTTTTTTGGTTTTTAGTTTTCTTTTTTTTAAAAAAAAAAAAAAAGAAATGCGCAATTAGACGCATGAGTTTTGGGATATATTAAAATGCGACAAGATTGGCCCAGAGAAACGAAATGATCAATATGTGAACCTTTCAGCTCGGGGACTACAGCCCTGATCCAAAGTTGGATCAAGGCTTAGAATAGGATAGCAGCACCCAATGCCATAGCGGCGGCAGAAACACCAAGAACAGCACCCAACCCATCCCAGGTAGAAGACCGAAGAGCCAGTCGCCCGGCAGCATTCGATGTAGAAGTTGAAGTACCGGTAGCGGCAGTAGCATTGGCAGTAGCAGTTGGCTGAATGTCGGTTTGGTGGTGCACAAGAGTCACCATTGGGACGTAAGAGATACCAGTGTACCTGCTCTTGTCCTTCGGGTAGAAGACTCTCGAGTAAGTCTTGGTGACGGTATCACCATATTCCGGAACATCAATGAGGAAAGTGCTAGTGGCTCCGTAGCGAGTCTCGGTCACGGAGGAGATCTCGTAGCTATAAGGCGCAGATGTGTAGATGTAGCAGCCGAGAGTGGGTGTGTAATCGGGGACGGCGGAGTAGCATCCACCCATTCCATCAGCGGTCATAGCACTCTATGGTGTTAGTTATTTATCACGTTAAAATGGACGTCAAGATGTGCAGGAAATACCTTGGGCAGCAAAGGGCCATAGTCTCGGAGGCTTCAAGCACATTGGCAAGAATAGTGGCGTCGTTTTCCCTGGAGTGATACCTGGCAGTCGTGGTGGTGGTGGGAGCCATAATACCAGAGTAGCTGAGGGTTTGGTTTGCATCTCGAGCAGCCAGGCCAACTGTGGCCCATCCCACAGGGCAGTTTAGGCCCGGGGAGTAGTATGCTCCAACGCCCCAATACTCTTCATAGCCGGTCGATGTGGTTGCCGGGGCTGTAGCGGTGGTGGTAGGTGGAAGACAACCATCGTAGCCCGTCGAGGTACACTGAACATTCCATCCGATCTCCGGGTAATTGGATCGGATGACACCGATTTGCAGTCGGTCCGTGGCAGAACAACTGGGAGCTGGGGTGAATGTTGCGGTGGCAGGGCCGAGATTCTCGAAGGTGTACCATCCACCGCCAACTGAAGCAGTAGGAAGAGGCATGACTTTGTTTGGTCAAGTATAAACCTACTGAAATATCAAAGGAAAAGAAAATTGAAAAGAAAGGAAACCAAAAGAGTGTACGGTTTATTTTCAAAAAGGAAGGGGCCTACAGCTATACTAAATACATATTCCTCGTCTTGGGGTCCAAGGAGGGAAACACTCCGACGATCAAATGAGGCTTAAAGGGCAATCTCCGCCCCTCTCGCTAAGGATCGGAGTCCCGAAAGCTGCGGGCTTGGCAGGGACGAGCCAAGTATCAAAGCGGCCAGTCTAGTACTAATTGTGGTTAGCTTTGTCTCTTAGGGTCGCAGAGCGAGGCTTGAAGGGTTCTTTTGGCCCCAAATTTTAGCTTGCCCAGACACCAGACGCTATCTAGCGCCGTGCAAGCGTGGTGCAGGTGGGAAATTTTTCGGCTACTATTGAAATTTTGGACATGTCCATGGACAAAGCGAGATTAGACGACCGTAGTTTGGTTTCCCGTCGGAACGCCACGGATAAACGGCATTGGATCTCAAAATAGCAAGTTGTTTAGGGGGTTTGTTTTTTATATGGCAGGCATAATGTCCATTTCTCCATGTCTGCGGCCGTGCTAGATGCCTCAACTCAATGGTGAGAGTTGCGTAGAAGTTTCAACTAGAGCCTAAGGCTAAGACTCCACCTGAAGATGACTCAACTTGCTTTGATCTAACGAGATCCGCTCGCGCGCGTCAGGCGTCAACGAATTATCAGTGCGCATGGGCCAGGATTCTTCCGAAACAGGGAGTAGAGAGTACTGTAGAAGACGTGCACGAATCATGCATAGTTGCGGTATCCTGCTAGGGCCCAGATAGTGTAAGTACAAAACGCCTCGATGATACATGAACCCCTAACGCCTTTTGCTCATTTGGCCAGCCATGGCACCCCCTGTCACTGAACTTTCATGACGAGGGGACCAAGATAAACCATTTGCTAAAATCTCTTAGCGTGTCGTTTCAAGTACTTAGCCGCGTAAGATGCCAGCGATGCGCAATGTCAAATCCAGAATGGACAAGTGCTCATCTGCGCCATCGACAAGTCGCTTATCCAATTCTGAAAAGGCAATGACAATCTTGTTCTTCTGAAGATCTGGAATGGCTTCGTTGAAAACAATCCTTCGGTACAACTGCGAAACACATTAGTACGTATCCAATTATGCAACAGCAGCATAACAGGACTTACTTGTCCAACTACTTGTGTGGCACTCCATCCGTCAGCCACCAGATCTGTCACAACACTCGAGACGGCCTCATACGCGGATCTAGAGCTGTTGGGTTGCATCGCCTGCACAAGACTGTCCAGAATACTTTCGGGGACCACACCGGCAATCTCCTCAATGCTGCGCACAGTAATAGATGGAGTGCTAGCGTTTCCAGAATCCACCATCTCGGCGTCATCATCAGCGTCCTTGCCGGGCGCCTTCGCAGCACCCACCAATCTCGCCGCACTTTGCATATAGGTAATCGCACGACGGAGATCACCCTCACCACAACGAATCAGAGTATCAATGACGCCATCATCGAGCTTCAGATTCTCTGCGAGCGCAATTGCCTGCAGTCGTTCACCAGCAGCCGAATTATCCAACGACTTGAACCGGAACTTGCTGCAACGACTAGCAAGCGGCTCAATGATGCGGGTGACGTAGTTGCAGACCAGACAAAAACGGGTAATGCGACTGTAGGTTTCCATAGTCCTACGGAGCGCAGACTGTGCATCCTGGGTCATGCTGTCTGCCTCGTCGAGAATGATGATCTTGAATGGCGGGCATGGGTATTGCGCGCGATAGGCAGCGTCAAGGCCTGTAGGTTGAGAAAGCTGGGCACGGGCAAAATTCTTGACTTTGTCACGGACGATTCCGATGCCACGCTCATCGGATGCATTGAGTTCGAGAATGCGGGAACGGTAAAGGGCGGGGCCGAAGAGTGATTTGGCAAGAGCTAGGATTGTAGAGGTTTTTCCCGTTCCTGGGGGACCGTAAAAGAGCATGTGAGGAAGCTACACAGGACCAGGTTATTTGACCGTAATGGGAAAGCATTGAGAGGTGATGCGTACATTGGAAGCTTGTAAGGTGCGCTGAAGGACTTTCGTGGTGTGATCTTGCGCGGCGACATCGTCGAGAGATTTCGGGCGACTGATTAAAGTTAGCGAGGTTCAATTTGAGTAAGAAGATTTCAAGATATGTACTATTTCTCAACCCATGGCTGCTGGCGAGTCGTATCTTCCTTGCCGTCTCCAGCCTTCGCCTTGGAGCTGCTGGATGCTGCAACTGCAGCGGCGCGGGCCTTGTTGTTGAAAAATGTGGAGGCCATGGTGATATGAGATTCAAATTGAGCGCCACGAGACGATTCGGAGCTCAGACTACAATCACTGGGGAAGCCGAAACTAGGTGAAGACGCCTTTCACGGAGACGCGTCTCCACGTGACACGCGTAGCACTTAGCTGAAGTAAGCGGCTGTAGATCGCGATTTGGAAAGTGAAGCCCCAGTAGATCACATACATCCGACTGCATCGGTAAAGTCTTATTCAACACATGGACAGCGAGCTCCCGCACAATGCAGCTGATAATGGGGTCAGATATACAATCAATGCTTCATGGCTGGCGTAAATTATCGTTACAAGATGTTGTCTATAGCTCGTCCCGCACAGGTTCCGCCTCAAACATCCTTTTCTTCGTGTTGCGAGGAAGTTCCGCCTGCCTTTGTCTCTCCTCGGGCGATATATCATCAATTCCTGTACCCTCCTGTTTCCCTTCTTCAACCATCTTCCCAATCTGATCAATGAGCCGGTCCTCGTCATCTGTGGACGGCTGATCCTCCCAAGAAGCACTGCGAGGTAGTACAGACTGTCCAGAAATCGCCGCTGCCGTCTGTTGCATGGTCGCAGAAATCTCACTGGCAACATGGGTGGACGATATGTCGGTTGATCCCTTTGTCAGTCCGACCGCACCTAGGGTAGCAAACACAAATTTCAGTGCAAACTTAAATGGAAGCCAGACGAGCCACCACATCGGCCCATACAAGATACGCCGGAATAGAAGCCATGTGATGGTTCCGACGAGTATGTAGAATGCAGTCTCGAGATACCAGGTATCTGACTTTTGAGAGCGGAGAAGGGAGCTCGCGAGGCTGCGAGATGATGCGAGTAGGGTATCAAGACTGTTGTAAGACTCAGACAAAGAGGAAATTGCAGCCGTTGATTGTTCTAAGCGCTGAATATTAGTTTTGTGTGCACGTGGTTATCGCATAGCTTAAGTGTACTGACCAAGGGTCTCTTGCGCAAATTGACTGCGCGAAAGCTCAGCCTGCATCAGGTTGTGGGTTCTACGCAACGCAGCAGTGACATCGTTTGATGCATTCAACACCAAGTCATCCTGTGTAAATTTCTCTGAAGGATGGCGCTGTCGCCCGGACGGTGACTGTGACCTTGACAGCAAGAGCTCGCGCTCCTTACGCTTCGCAAGCTCAGCATTGCGTTTGGCTTGTAATTGGGCATTCCGAAATTCTCCACGAGTTCTAGCAATCATATTAGCACTCCAGATCCCTGCCAGAACACCGCGTGGTAAAAGAGAGCGTACTTCTTCAATTCATCCGCCAATCGCCGCGCCATGGCAATGACCCGTTCTCTCTCAGCTTCTTTCTCCCCATTCACCATGGAAGACTTTTTCCGATTGTCCGAGGTCGATTCCAAAGTCTCAACATCCACCCGCAGAAGCTCGAGCTCTTCCTCGGCATCTTTCAACTGGCTGTGGATCTCTGACCCAAGCTCCACGCGGGCCTCGTCGCCTTGGCCAATAGAAGCTGTAAAGTTGCGCAGTCGTTCAAGAAGGGGCTGTAATTGCCCCAAAGAGGCCGACAGCTCCTTCAAGCGGCCTTGCAGAGCTGCCGTGGATGACATGTTTGGGGTGTCGAGGTATCAGTAGGCGCAGCGCATGCAACGGAAAATTGACGCGGACTCGAAGAAATTGTATGTGGCCGTAGCATACAATACCACTATGTGAATGCTTCCAACTCGCGCGCTTGAAATGCGTATAATTTGGGCTGAAGCACTCGCAAGTTGCCAGGTTGCGTGGGTGGATGTATTGATGTGTTTGCATCGATGACAAACATTGGACTTTCCCTCGCAGTCCGCGATTCGGGGAAATCTGCTACGCCTGTCGAGTCTTCAATTCCTCAGCCACCTCGATTTGCGCTGCGAATCAGACTAGATCTGTCTCAAGCCCAGCGAACAGTCTTTCTAAGTATCTTACGGTACCCTTCTTCGTGCAGCGATCCCACTCGTTCTTCCCCACAAAAAAACTTCCGATACCCCCGATCAAACCGACCAGGTACGCCTCTAGATCGATTATCAATCCCCGTCACTCCGCGCATGAGGCAGATTGTTAACGCAGGAATAATAGCTTTCTGTTCTCACAAATCGAGGAGTTTAAACTCAAGCCCTATCAGGCCAACCACCAAGATGCCTATTCCTATCAGCACAATCACTTCCTTCCGCACGACTTTCAACCCTTTCACAGCAGCCTCCCGGCCCTGTCGGCTCTTCCTCACTCTGCTGCGCACACCCACTACAGTGCCGACGAGCAGCCCCACGCACATCGACATTAAGGTTACCCAATTGCCGCGCAACTCCACACAGCTGCCTGTCATGACAGTGGGCTTCAAGGGCGGCAAGGAACTGACCCTTGAGGTTGGCAAGCGAGGCATGAAGATCGGAGACGTTGTTGAGGAGGTTTCGCGCGTTGGGCGTCAGTTGGAACGTGAAGCCAGTTTGAAGGGTTAATTTACTCTGTCTCTGCTTGCATATTGGAGGAAGATGTTGTATTTGCATAGTCTAGGTCTCGTATGAGATCCTGGACTGCTTTATCATTATGTATCATATTATCTTCTAGCTTGTTATTATGGCGTGTGGGAGAATCGGAACTCTGAGAGTATTTGATACCAAATCACACCGGGCGTCTCATTGTACTGTTTTCAAGGTTTCATTGATCGTATATTAAATGGAGATTTTCTTGAAAGGATTGGTCCGTAATATTGCAGGCTCCGGATGCTTATCCGCGGGCATGGGTTTAGCATCACTTATGTCAACCTTCAAATCGCGTCTTGCTCGCTACATATGTTTTCGTGTTAACGTTGCCGAGCATAGCCTTAAAGCACTCCTAGGCCCACAAAAGTCATTGATAACAAATTGCATTCCGCATACTCTGGAGATCCTTTGAGTTGCATGCTTTGGTGGTCAGTGAACACCGTTAGACTGACCTATATGATCCAAATAGCTAGCTGCCTGACCTGGTGCTTAACAGGACAGACCTTGCGAGACTGACCCGGAGAGTGTGAATACTGACACTGAATGTCACCTATCAGGCTTACTAGCTGATTGCGTTCAATCTTCTACGTATATCAAGTTCGCATGCAGAAACCATTGGGAAAATTGTAATATTGTTTCAGCCAAATGAATTATACCGATTAGCCGGCTAACCCTTCAGCAAAGCTTAATTCAATTATACACACCGCCTATCGGCAGCGAGTAATCAAACAATTTTTGGTATTTCGATAAGCCAAATGTCGAAATTTAGACAGCGGCACCGGAGATGAAGAACCACTTGTCAATGCTGCCGTCAATGGGGGCAGGGGCCAAGTTCTCGTTCTGAGGGACGGCAGCAACATCGGCCGGGGAGGCGCGGTTGTCGTACTCGGTGTTGGCGCTGAAAAGAGTTAGCAAGATGTTGCAATAAGCGCGATGAAAAACGTAATGAATTAACTTACAGGTTGATGCCACCAGCGTCGGCCTTGCCAGACATGAGCTTCTCCCAGGCCTCGGAGCACTCCTTGATGACGTCCATGGCATACTTCTTGTTCTTGCACTCGCCGGAGAAAGCGAAAGAGTTCTCCTGCTTTCCGTCGGGGATCTTGTAGATGCGGAACCACTCGTTGGTGGCGCGCAGAAGGCCAGGGAGGTGACGCTCAATGTCTTCAACGTCGTGAAGCTTGCTGGCCAGAGGGTCGTTGACATCGACGACGATGATCTTCCAGTCGGTCTCGCCCTCGTCAATCAGGGCCATGGTACCCAAGACCTTGACCTGCTTGACCTGACCGGGGTAACCGACCAACTCGCCGATCTCGCAAACGTCGAGAGGGTCGTTGTCACCCTGAGCCTTGGTCTCGGGGTGAACGGCGGCGGGGTCCTCCCAAGTCTGGCAATTGCGTGAGTTAGATGCGCTATATAGCATTACCGGGGAGAGGACTCACGCGGGGGAAGGCGCCGTAGTTCCAGAGGTAGCCCTTGTGGGGGAAGCAGTTGCGGACGAAGCGGAGCTTGCCCTTCTTGACGTCCTGCTTGATGGGGTTGAGGAACTCCTCCTTGGAGATCTGGATTGAGGGTCGGGATTGTCAGTATCGTTGACATGTTTATGGTACAGCGCGGGGTACGCGCGCTTCGGGATGTCGCTATCGTACCTCCTGCTTGGCGTTGGTCCAGCGAGGGATCTCAACGACCATGTTCAAGATGCCCTCCTTCTCATCGGCGTAGAGGGGGATATCGTGGAAGGGAGAGACGGGCTTGCCATCCTTCTCGATGTAGATTCGGTGCTCCAGCGTGTAAGGCTGGGCAACCTTGCGGACGGTGTAAGACATTTTGGGTGTAAATGAAGTAAAATGACGAGATAGTAAAGCAGCGCGAGAGAGAGAAGAAGTAGTGGGGGGAGAAAAGGAGGAAAGAGGAGGGGCTGAGGTGGGGGCAGCCAGCATAGCTGATGTGCGCCAAACACGGCGCGAGGCGGTGGAGGCAGGAAATCCCAGTCGGGCCAAAGGAGGACGGGCTAGGGCCATTGGCTGTGTTGGCAATGATATATTAGGTATTCCAAGGTTAATGCAAAGGTGCTGACGATCGCGTCAACTTAGGGAACCAGGTTTTCCGTGTTGCGTGGCATGTCAATGCTTCCGACTGGGTCGATCTGCCCCTGTCGCGGGTCTTTTTTCTTCGGCTTCCGCCCGGGCACCTTGTGCTCGATAGTGGGCATACCGACCAACTTTCTACATAGACTACTTCTGAGAAACTTTGGATTGTGAAAAATTTGGCTCAATTAGCATTCACCTAGCGAATTGGGAGTGAACTAGGCTGAGGTCTCGTGCACAATCCTGACATATGCGCTCTGCATGTACTCCGGCCTGTGAGTACTAGCCGATATCGGGATAGCCCAAGCCCTACCGCTACCCAGGTACCACTATGACATAGAATCCTAGATCTCTGATATACTTGCCCTCTCAAATCTAAGACCTGTGGCAGGACTCTGCACAATGCAATTCTTATAATTTCAGTGGCAAATTGCAGTGGACTCCGCTTGTTCAATATGGAAGGTCATTGGTTGAGCACACAGACACCGACGAAACAAAAACAGTGCAAAAAAAATCCCTGATAGGGCTTATCACCACGTGATGTGGCGGACTTGGCCGACGAAAAGAGGAAGTCTATACAACCTTCATCTGGGACCCCTCCTCCCTTCTCAGCATGCTATGATCAGACTTGTACGCTCCGCCATGTCTTCCCTCGCCGAGTCCATCACCGCGGCTGCCCCGCGCGTGCCCATCCCCGCCAACGGAGTCGATTATCGTGGCAAAATCGTCTTAGCCCCAATGGTGCGCTCCGGCGAACTACCCTCGCGCCTGCTCGCTCTCAAATACGGGGCCGACCTCGTCTGGGGTCCTGAGACGATCGATCGCGCCATAATTGGCTGCCAGCGCCAAGTGAATCCACGGAACGGCTGTATCGAATTCACTCGCATGCCTTCCAACGGCGGCCGCCCCGATATCGTCTCAAAGGAATCGGTCATCTATCGCCTTGACCCCGTACGCGAAAAGGGTCGTCTCATCTACCAAATGGGCACGGCGAACCCGGAATTAGCTGTGCAGGCTGCCAAGGTTGTCGCAGCCGACGTGTCAGGCATCGATGTCAATTCAGGCTGCCCTAAGCCATTCAGCACCAGTGGCGGCATGGGAGCTGCGCTGCTACGCACTCCCGACAAGCTTGTCTCTATTCTTGAAGCGTTGGTCCGTGAGGTCGGCGAGCCTTTCCAAATTGGCATTTCTGTCAAGATTCGTATTCTCGAGTCCCCCGAGGCTACTGAGGCTCTCGTCTCTCGACTCGTTCGCACCGGTATCACAGGTCTGACGGTGCATTGTCGCACGACCCCCATGCGCCCCCGTGAGCGCGCAATTCGAGATCAGCTCCGCATGATCGCAGACGTGTGTCACAAAGCCGGTGTCGCATGTATCATGAACGGCGACGTAACCTCTCGCGATCACGGTCTGGCACTGATGGAAGAATTCGGCGTCGACGGCGCCATGATCGCCACTTCAGCCGAGTCCAACTCATCATGCTTCCGCTCCAAGGCGGACGGAGGACTCGCACCATGGCGAGATGTCGTTCATGAGTACCTTCGTTTCTGCATTGAGAGCGAGAACCGTCTCGGAAACACGAAGTATCTGCTCAATATGCTGATCCCCGGCAAAAACGAGGAGTTCAAGCAAGCCAAGCTATCTCGAACGTACACTGATTCTTGCCGTCGACTGAAATTTGATGATCTGGTTCCCCAGGCTATCGTGGTCGATGAGCTTCTCGGCCTAGACCACAAGTGGGAGCTTGGTCCCCCGGAGGACCACCCGCGCTCCAAGGCCGTTCAGAATGCCATGGCGAACAACGAGTCTGCTAAGGCTGCCGGGGGCAACAGCACCAGATCCAAAGCAACTTCGTCTGTTGTGCACAACGGTGGCCCCATTCGCACCACATCTATTCCCACTCCGGCCAAGGCCGAGCCGGAGCAAGCTACTATCGATCCTTCGATCCCGGCCCAGATGGCCCAGAAGTCCGAGGTTGCGGCTTGAAATGCTTCTTTTGCTATAAGATGTGGCTCTGGTTCTTTTTTTTCTTACGTTCTGCATAGCCTGGTAGTTGCTTTCTGTTCTGTTTTTGCATCGTGGAAGCCGTGTTTCCCTGTCAATACCTAGATATCCCAAAATACACAATTGCATGATAATATACTCGGGCTGATCAAAGAAATGGTCTTGAAAGCGTACTATTGTCTGAATCTAGGATTGTTTAGGTGGAGAGTCGGTGAGACAATTGCATATGTGTGGGCCTCGGGCGTAACAAAATGCCTGAAGTGCATGATGCATTTTCAAGACCGAGTTGAGATAGATTAAGCAACTACCCAATTTCATTCCGGTCTTCACCACATTTTCCTATTCATGATGCAGCATTAGGCATGGTCCGTACGGTCTCGACAGGATATCCGCACGGCATCATTTAGACCGAGCGCTACGCCGACCAGGGAGTGTTGTGTATGTATGTATGTGTGTGTTTGTGTCTGTGGTCCAGTCTGCATTGTCAGACAGCCATCGAGCTATACCAACTTCAGTATCTAAATGGTTACTTGAGTATTGCTCACATTTCGAACAATGTAGGGTTAATTTGTGGGCTGCGGAGCTTAGACATCCAAGACGGCGAAAAGGCTAAAGCTGGAGACAAGTGGGCTCAATGCAGGGCTAATCATCTTGATGCATTATGTTTTATGTGATCTACTCTAACAGGTTTATCATGTCCGCGCCATTCCGTGTCGATGTATACAAACAACAACAAAAAAGTGAAACAAAAGTGGGGAAGCCAAAAGTAGGAACACCGTCATCGTCACCGAAAAAAATAAAATTCTCCTGACACTTACTCTGTCGCCTCAACACCATTCGGTGTACCCTTGTCCTGTTGCAGATTCGCGAGCACCATGCTTTCCACAGCTTTCATACCCGCCTCCTCTCCCTTCTTGCCGGAGCCCTCATCTTCACCCGCGACAGCGTGGTCAAGTGCCAACTTAGTCTGACCGAGGGCGTAGATCTGCTCCTCGATAGTGTCGCGAGTGACGAAGCGGAAGACTTCGACCTCACGAGTTTGACCAACGCGGTGGGCGCGGTTCTCAGCTTGCACATCCTCCTGGGGATTGAAGGAGGAGTCAAAGATGATGACCTTATTGGCGCAGGCTAAATTGATTCCGGCACCACCTGCTTTGGTGGAGAGGAGGAACACGGGAATAGAGGTGTGTTCGTGGAAATGGTCGAGAATAGACTGGCGGTCCTCGACGCTGGTGCGACCATCCAGACGGACGAATTCGATTTGGAGGGTCTGGAGAACATTCTCAAGGATATCCATGACCATGGTGAATTGCGAGAAAATCAGGGTACGGTCGCCATTCTCGATGAAACGCTTCAGGAGGGCGCGCAGCTCGTCGACTTTGCCTGAGTCCATCCACTCCTCGTTCTTGAGTTTGAACTTGCCCAGCGAATTCGGATTATCAATGCACATGTGGTGGCACTCGAAATCATTGTAGGGCAGAAGTTCCTCGAAGATGATGTTGGGGTCAGACATGGCCCATTTATCTTCCTTGAGGCAGGCCTTCGCCATCTTTTGGAGAATGGCGTCTGTATAGTGTTGGCGGCGGAGAAGTGGATGGATAGCAGCTTGACGGAGCTTCATGAGAATGTTGGCAGACCTGGAGCCAGTCTTCTTGCCAGCGGCACGGTCTTCCAGAAGCAGACGCACTTGCTCCTTCTCGTTATCGTATATGGTACGCTGCGACGGTTTCATCTCACAGTACTGGACATGAGAGTGCTTGGCGGGCAGGTCAATGACCTGATGCTTCTTGCGGCGGAGCACAAATGGTTTGAGCATGGACTTAGCACGTTCAATACGCTGTGCGGACAGCAGTGTCGCGTGAGACTCATCTGAGGTGCTGGCCTTGTTGGAAAAGATTGCCTTCAAATCTTCCTTGTGCTCTTGGAACACTCGGGGTAAGATGAAACCAAGAAGAGACGCCAGTTCCTGCAGGTTGTTCTGCAGCGGCGTTCCGGTGAGAAGGAGACGGAAGCGGGCCGAAATGCGCATGAGCTTTTCGTACACCTGTGAGTCGGAGTTCTTCAATACATGGCCTTCATCATAGACACAAACAGTGAACTTCATCTCGCGCAAGAACTTAGCATCATCCTTGGCCTTCGCAATGGTATAAGTAGTTATGACGACGTTGATGTCGTCGCGGTTATCCTGAATATGGTAACGGATCTCGGCACGTTCGTTGATCCCGGCGTAGTATGGCATGACATTCAGTTTCGGACAGAACTTCTGAAATTCGCGGAGCCAGTTCTCAATGGTCGAAGAAGGCACGACAATAAGGTGAGGACCCCGGATACCCTTCTCGTAAAGTGAAGCGAGAAACGCGATGACTTGACAGGTCTTCCCAAGACCCATGTCATCTGCCAATATGCAACTCATGTCTTTCTCAAACAATAAATTCAGCCAATTGATGCCCACAACCTGGTAGTCTTTCATCTCTAAATCATCAGCCATGATAGACGGCTGTGAGATGAACCGAGATTGGTTGTTCGGCTTGCGAGTGACCGCAACGACATCTTCATCATCATCGTCGTCTGCCGTTCCATCGGAAGACTGATGATTCGAAGAAGGTGTCGCAATACCAGAATCGTGAGAATTGGCGGCACCGTTACCGAGAGTCGTGAGCTCGAGTTCTCCGTCGCGCTTGCCAAAGATATCCACACCCCATTTTTTCATTTCATCAGCAACAGGTCGTCCCAGAGCCTCGCATTCGGCGACAAGAGCATCAATAGCTAGATAACCAGTCCACATATCCAGACACTTGTCGACAATTTTCTCCCCAATCGGCTTTGGTGGCTTGCGAGGCTTGCCCTTGCCTTTCGGTTTAGCATTCGGGTCGACGGGCGCACTGACCGAACGCACATGGTCAAGAGAGTGGAATGGACGATTGTCGGTGATCACCTTGGCCGTCTCTTGAGGGACAGCAGCGATATCGGCAAGATCGCGAACGTTACAAGTGTTGAAGAATTTCAGAACTTTGTCATCCAGACCGCCAGCGGGGGAGTTCTCGTCCTGAACATCTGAATCGTTGGAGTCGGAAAAGTCTGCCTCGACAGATGCAGAGGACAGTCGTCGTCGACCCTTCTGGAGTCGGCTGAGCTGCTTTTTGGGAGGGGAATCATCGGAGTCGATTGTGATGGCCACGGGAGAGGAAACCCGATTTCTTGGGCCTCGCACGAGACGACCTCGCGGCTTCGCTTCATCCAAAGGCTCCTTGTGAGTTGATCCGGCTGGCAAATTCATCGCAGCCCATTTGTCATGAATGGTGCCGCGAGCCTTGATCTTTTGCTTGGCAATAGGTACAGCGCCTCCCTTCAGAGCAGACGAGGCGCTCAGCTCGTCTTCAGAAGACTCAATTGGGATGACGTCGTGCACCGGGTCGTTACCCATGTCACTATTGACGAGGTAGTTCATAGCGTCGTCAAAGTTTCCGTTGGTTTGTCTGAGCGCATCCACGCATTCCTGGTTTGACTTGCCGGGCATGACCTTTTGAATGCGCTCAACCTTGACTCGAATCCGGTAGTCGAGCATGCTGTCATCTGCATTGATGGAAATCACGGGCTGGGCGCGGGAAGGCGCATCTTGTCGGGCCCGTTTCATGGCAACCCCCTTGGGAGCACCCGCAGAGCTCATTTGGTCGGCAGATCGTTTGATGCCATTGGCACTAGGATCAAACATAGCGGAGGCAGTGATTTCCCTGAACCGATCCATGGGGCCAGCCCCAGGACGCACAGGCGACTCTGCGACCTTCTCCTTCTCCGGGCTGCGATCTTTTCCAAACATTGCGGGTCTGATGTCGCCGCTTCGCACAGTGTAGTTCTCATCTTCGTCCGAAGAACCTCCTCGATATGTCGGACCATCTTCGGAGTCGAGGATGGGTGTTCTTTTCGCAGGACCGAGGGACTTTGGAGGAGGACGGAATTGAGTTCCAGAGGGGGCCATGAGAGAAGATAAAAGGCCTCCGCGCCGAGGGGGAGAATGGGCCGGAGCAGGTGGTGACGAGGCAGCGACCTGAACGACGGTACTATTGTTCGGATGTGAATATGGCATGTCGACCAGTTGGGTAGGCTGCGTCAATCGCTGAGTAGGCGTTATTGATTGCGCAGGCAGGGTGGCGATTGTCTCGTAGTCTTCCTGGTCAGGTGTGCCTGGCGCAGAGGTGTTGTCCCGGACGGGAGTATCAGGCACCGAGTCGTTCATAGCGGCGGATAGAAATTCCCCGTATCCCTTCTTTCGGCAGTCGAGGCCAGCCTCTTGTCTGATCTCTCTGGTATCCAGGAACGTTTTTTCTGCCGGCGGAGAACGCGATACCGACGCGCTCGGATCACGTGAATTAGAGAGGCGCGAGAGGATCAATCAATTTAACCGAGACTCCTACTCTGGTATATGATATCTAGCAAGAGAGCACCAAAAAAAAGTCTAAGCTGATTGTCTATGGGAGATGCTGGATATTACAATCCCATGGTGATGTTGGAGGTAGCCCACACCCCATGTGACTTGGGGACGCATTAGTGTTCTCCGCAATATCCATTGATAGCTTCACCTTATTCCAAACCCCCCGGACTTTCCATATTCGCCACATCAACATTCAAGTAATCCAATCCACCGTATAGAGGCAATTTAGCCTTTTCAATCTTACGACATTCATCATGTCTGCCCGTCGGCCTCACGGACAGACCTACGCCGATGTTGCGGCCAAGCCCACAACCAGTGACTCGGACGTGACGCCTGCTGTTCCGTCGTACGTGGAGACCACGTCGAACTTTTTAAGGACGCTATTCTAACAAAGGCCTGCACAGAGATGTCGTGTTCAAGTTGCTTGGCTTCACGGCCGCCATGGCCTTCCTGCCTATTGGGATGTATTTTCTGACAGTGAAGACCATCTTTGCAGGTAAGACAGCATCCGAAACCTCAATCTTGTAGTGAAAAGGTTCGCGGAAAATTAACTATTGATCAGGAAATGCGACTTACTCTGGTATCACTGCAGCGATTATGGCCAACGTGGTCTTATTCGCTTACATCTACGTGGCCTGGAAGGAAGACCAAGGTGACAGGGAAGAAGCAGAAAAGTCCAAATCGAAGAAAGCACAATAGCTTTCTTGTCTTTGAATTTGAAGTCTTAAAACACCAGTTCGAATTGAACAAAAATGTATTATTTTTGGCGTTACGAGGAGTCTGCTTGAGATATCGGTTTTCGGAAATCATCTTGCTGCCATGGGCGCGATCACGGTTTCCAGAAGCACTCCTTGAAGATTAACAAAGAGTCATTGATTGTTATTGGATATCATAAGTCAAAGTTCCGCATGCCTGGTCTCCCAGGTCTCTCGGCTTCGCAGTCAATCTTGCACTCCATCCGACAAATGTTAAAATGCCATGTCCATGTTGAAAAAAAAAACCGCATTCCCGGAAAGAAATATTACGCCTCATGCCCGAATCCAATAGATGGGGCGCCGAGATGCTTGCAGCCAGCTTAGTGCCAATATTGAAATTCAATTAGGTCGGTCTGCGCTTCACGAACTCCTCCAGGTCCGCCTTGGTAGCAACTCCGAGCACGAACTTCCGCGTTACGTCCGTGACCACTGCGAATTGCTGCTTCTCGCGCTTGTCGCCGTTGGGACCTGTCTCGCTCTCGAAGAATTGTTCCAGCTCCTCCAATGGCGTCTCCATTGTGATGACCTGGTAAATGCCGCGCTTCCGGTTGAAGCGCTGCATGGCCGAGGCGACAGTGTCCGTCTCTTTGACCTCGCCACTATGAATGAGCTCCTTCAGACGAGGAATGCTCAAGTAGCCGAGGAGGGACCGCTTAGTGGCGGAGATGACGGTGAGGTGGGTGTAGTCGCGCTCGTAGGCAGTCATGAGGGCGGAGGAGATGGAATCATCGGGAGAGACTGACAGGGCCGGCGGAGGGTCAAGATCTTCAATAGTAGCCTGTAGATAGATGAGTCTGTGATTCGGAACTGGTCAAGGTAGGCGATTGACTCACCCCACGGTATTTGTCGGCCCAAGCGGTCTGCGGAGCCGCATCAGAGCCAGATGATGTGGCATTCTCACGAGCGTAGGCATCGCTGCCAGTCATGTAGGATGTCATTGTAGCTGTGATACTCGAGTGTGGGTTGTAGGTTGAAGGTAGAGGGGGCTCGGGGATGCGAAGGGCGGGGCAGGGAGCGGCCACCAGAAGCGGAGGGTGTATTCGACAAAAGAAACGAAGCTTATATCACGTTCTGCGCGGCCAAAAGAGCTAGGAGCACGCAATGTGTATCAGAAATTGCAAGCCTCGCAGAATTGTAGTTTTTGTTCGGATTCGGCGCTCGTCTTTTTCCCGCGCCAAGACCCGTCTCCATACGTCACTAGAAAAACGCAAGAGCAGTAGTTTCCTTGAGCACAATTCAAAAGTCTGCAGTTGCAATTACTATGATCATCTCAGGTATCACCACTTCCTGCTAACGACCATCACAAAACAATCCCCTTTGCGAGGCTCTATAGACGAATGCTACTTTCCGGGCTCGCGAAGGTTCTGTTAACAAACGCATTGCCCTCGTCCTCAACAATGAATATACCTAGAACTGGCGTGAATCTTGATTGCAAATTGGCGTTAGAAATCTGACTCGAAATGTGTACAGACAGTTCCCAGCCGGCAAAATTGCCAATGTGCTCCGTCTCCCACGTTCTGATGAGGTACCATACTTTCGAGAAGGTAAAGAGAAGCCTGGTTCTCCTTGAACGGCGTCAAATTAAGAGAAATCGAATGACCGACACACTGAAGAGCTACCGGATTGGTTTTAAAAGTGGCTCAAGTTAGATTACCAGAACGCATTTATTGCCTAGTTGTTTTGCTTTACGGTCATACACTAGTGTATTACAGTTCTACAGACTGACCAAAGTGGTGATCTTCAGGAGCGTGAGGACTTTTCTCTCTGTTCCCTTCTCTACCTCTTCCTACGAAATGATACCAGCTGTCCTATGTGCTTGCTAGACATATATCGTTCCTTTCTAATACCTCGTTGCTCATCACTTATATTTCACCAGGGAAGTTTGGTCAGGGTCGTTACAATACATCGGAAACTAGCTCGCTAGTCGAGTGATATATAGTTCATTCATTTACCCCTTTTTGCGTTGTATATCTAGTTGCTATATGAGATCTTGGGCTCAAAGTCTGATCGGCAGCCTGCCATTCCAGACTCCTCTTCATAGTGAAGGCAGCCAATGAAAAATCATGAGGTTGTCCCAAGTGCATAGTCAACCCCAATTAGATGGAATGAAGTTCCCTCTTTCAGAGACATGACGTAATGCGGAGACCCTGCCTCGAGGTGCGCGATCGAGGTCAACTGTGTTTTCAGGCACTCTTAACTCTGGAACATCCGTCGATCCCGCATCACTGCTTTCAGACCAGCTCCACTCTTAACGTACCCACACTTGTACACTAACGAAAAGTAGACAGAGCACCATGATTCCCACGGACTCTGTCCTCGCGGCAATCGCCTCCCGTCATCCTCTGGGTGGCCTGGGGCCGCAGTCTTCCTCGGAGCAGCAAGCCAACTTGACGCCCCAGGCCCGAAGACCTGCGCCTTTCCCCGCTTGGAGTGTTATCGACGACGCAAAGCAAAAAGCAGATGTATTTGCCAAGGAGGCATCGCGAGAATTCGATATAGCGAGCGAGGCCGCTCAGAGCAAGACGGGCAAGATCGAGCCCTGGACACCCAAGTATTATGCAGCTTGCATTTTCGGTGGTATGATGGCCTGTGTATGTCGCAATATATATTTCGAATGCGATACCTCCTCACATTCGCTCACAGGGCCTGACTCATACTGCGGTCACTCCTCTCGATCTGATTAAATGCCGTCGCCAGGTTGACCCGAACCTCTACCGCAGCAACCTGCAGGCGTTCTCCACAATTCGTTCTGTTGAGGGTCTTCGTGGAGTGTTCACCGGTTGGGGCCCCACATTCTTCGGCTACAGCGTAGGTCAAGCACGGATCAACGTTGAACACGCGCTGACATAGATCAGGCCCAAGGAGCATTCAAGTACGGCGGCTACGAGTTTTTCAAGAAATTCTACAGTGACCTCGTCGGCCAGGAGAATGCTATCAAATGGAAGACCTCTATTTACCTGACTGCCAGTGCCTCGGCTGAGTTCATCGCCGATGTAGCTTTGTGCCCCTTCGAGTCGGTCAAGGTGCGCATGCAGACGACTATCCCACCCGAAGTGAAGGGCACTTTCAGTGGTATCTCTTCTGTGGTCGCCAAGGAGGGCGTGTCCGGGTAAATCGATCTGCAGATCCTCGGAACAAGGCTTAAGTCCAGAAATACTGACCGGTCCCCACAGCTTGTATAAGGGTCTGTACCCACTCTGGGGCCGCCAGATCCCCTACACTATGATGAAGTTTGCCTCCTTTGAGACGATTGTCGAGATGATTTATAACAGGCTACCGGGAAAGAAGTCAGACTATAACAAGGGTGCTCAGACTGCAGTTGCGTTCACCGGTGGATACTTGGCTGGTATTTTGTGTGCTGTGGTGTCGCACCCAGCCGATGTGATGGTCAGCAAGCTCAATGCCAATCGCCAGGCTGGCGAGGCATTTGGCGCCGCCATGAACCGCATCTATGGAGACATCGGATTCCGGGGACTGTGGAACGGACTTCCCGTCCGTATTGTCATGGTCGGAACCTTGGTGAGTGATTATAGTCCTAGAGAAAGATGCAACTGGAGCTAACGATGCTTTAGACTGGTCTGCAGTGGATGATGTACGGCACCACTAGTTCCTCTTACCATATCATTCTCGCGATACTGACCGGTGCTTTACAGCTACGACTCTTTCAAGATCTTTATGGGCTTGCCCACCACTGGTGGATCCGCCGAGGACAAGAAAAAGGTACAGTAGGCTCACTACGAGATATCCCCAGCCCTCGATCTCTCACTTACCAGAGCTCGGGATCTTCGCCAATCAAATTTGTGAAAGTTACTCGGTCTGTCATTCCGATGAATTTCTCAAGAATGTCTAGTGATTGTTCTCTACTCAATGACATTTGTATTCCATCACCTTTTTCTATGCAATAGTCTGGCGCCAAGCTTCGCTATCAGTCCAGGCAGTTTAGTCACGGCTCCGACCAATCCCCGCACCTTATCTTATCACCCGACGTCACCAGTATGGCGATAGTAAAGGTACACTTTGAGCTGTAGACTGGCACGACAAGCAGAGAACAGTCGGATTATCAGCCCCAGGTTAACTCTTGGCACCTGGCATCGCCAATCCTTAGACGACCGCCTCAGGCCGTCCATGGGGAGATCCAGGACCCGCGCCTAACCCGGGGAATCCTCGTCTACACAATCTTTCTTAATCTCCTTTCTCCCTACCCTAGTTCTTAACTCATTTCCAAAACACATTTCACCCTCCCAAAACCACCCAGGTAAAAACCTTCTCCTCCCTGCCACCGCAAATCGACGTAATTCCCCTGTACCTGCATCTTATCGCGGTCCCACCACCCGGCCCAGTCCCGCAGTTCATCGCGATAAGACCCCCTCCATCTCACCCTTGCTCACATATTCTCCGACAGTCTCCCGAATCCACAATCACAATCTCAACGATGACCGAGAACGAACAACCCATGGTCTCGCACGGCCGCGGAGGTAACGCTTCTCCTCATAGAAATAACAGTGAAGACACCCAAGTTAACAATCACAGGCCAGGGAAACATCGGCCACGATACCACCGAGTAACGTCACCTTCCTTTCAACACAGTCGCATACTAACAGTACCCAGATACGTCGACGGCGAAATCGTCCGCGAAGGCGTCTACGGTGATCAAGGCGATGGCGCTTACTCTGCCGGTGTACGTGTCTTACCTTACCCTTCCCCATGACTATACGCGATTCAGCGACAGTGATAATCGCCCACGAAAGGATGCGCCCCCGACTAACACATTGTGAATAGCGCGGCGGTGTCGGAAACATCGGATCCCCACGCGTGCGCCCAACCTCCAAAGTCCCGCATGACTCGGAGATGATCCCCGAGCTCGCGGTGCGGAACTCTAGTGATGAGAATTATCATGTTGGGGTAAGTGGATTATTTAATTTCTGCTATTTTAATATCTCACTATCTTACGATATACTCGGATGCTTGGACGGGACTGATTTTCTTTCAATTTAGCGCGGCGGACAGGGAAATGTTCATCTTGATGAGGCGGCGCAGAAGGAGAAGGAGGATAGAAGGAAGCATATGGCGCATGAGGGGTTGGCTGATAAGTTGAAGCATAAGATTCTGGGACGCAAGTAGGAATTTCCAGATTCCTCAACTTGATAGTGATGGTGATGTTGATGGCCAGAGAGTTCTTCCCGTTGACCCTGGTTCTGATACGGTCCTGTGATTCCCAATTTCGCTTTGCTTTTTTCGTCGATGAGGGTGATAATTCGAAATTCTGGTGAGAGATTATGTGCTCAGACTCTGAATGATCCGTAAATTGTTCGAGGACGAGAGATGTGGAGATGTGAATTGCGTGTCCAGTCGAAAGCTAGCAACGAGTAGAGAAAGGGAAAAGCGAAAGTAGATTGAAGCGAATTGAAGCGTAATGAAACCCTGGAATGAACACGCCGAGTCCCATAACCCATTAAATCATGTATCGTGACCTCATAAAGCATGTGCAGCGACCCTGAACATGAAATGAGAAGGAAAAAAACAAAATGGAAACAAAAACTCCGAGGGGGACATGATATTACACCTTTCAGATCCAAAGCCCAGATCGAGACTTGCAGTCAGGTAAGCTTACTGCTTGCTAAATCGTCTCTTGAACCAGCTCTTCGGCTTCTCGGGAGGCGCCACAATCGCCGTATTGGCAGTCTTCGTCATGCGCATGACTGGTGGTCCTTGTCCCTGTGCCTGCTGCGTAGGTCCCCACGAGTTACTCATCGAAGATTGACCATTGTAGCCCCCATCGGCGCGCTGCTGCTGAGCGTATTGCGACAATTGATCCATGGAGTTGTTCACGGAATTGGGTTCGTTGCCTTGACCGTAAGGGTCTCTGGATTGATAACCATTGTAACCAGTCTGATCACTGTCTGTGCGTCGAGGCTGTCGTTGGCGGCGATTCTGGTATGGGTTCTGGTTCTCTTGGCCGTAGTTGTCGGCTACGCTGTCTGGGCGTGAGGGGCCGGCGCGACTATAGTTGGCGTTTTGGTCGTATCCGCGGTTCGAATGGCCATTTTGTCCTACATTCGTTAGGATCATCCAAGGAGAGAGAGGGATAGAGGAATGTCAATTTACCATAATAACTTGTTCGGCGGCTGTAGTCGCCCATTTGTGAGGCGGCCTCATCTATTGCTGGTTAGAATGGTGTGATGTAAAGTGGAGAGAGGAGTGGAGATGTCCCGACGAACCAGTTTTGATGTAAGAATGGCGATTACTGCTGTAGGTACCGTATATGGCAGCTTCGAAAGATTTGATAGTATCAAGCGGTCGCTCAAAGCGAGGTCGGGTTGGGTTTGACCAGTCGGGATCGGCTGTATAAGAGCAAGGGTATCAGTAAAAAAAAAAAAAAAGCAAGTGGAGAACGGGAAAGAAGGAAGCTTGGAGATCACGAACTGATAACGTTGCCGAATTGATCCTTGTGTTCCATTTCACGAAGAGAGCCCAAATTGGACTTTTCCAGGGCGACGGCCACTTTGTAGGGCGTTAGTCCTTGTTATGATTCAAAAGAGAGGCGGGGACGCGACCGCGCGGCCTGTGAACTGGGAGAAAGAGGGAAGCATAACATACTAGGCTGCAGCTCGTTCATGGCGACCGTGGGATCGGCCTTGGTGTGTAGATTGCGCCGGTGCTTTTCCTCGGAGGATTCTGACAGCTGCGATTTGTGACCCGAGTTGCCCGACTTGTGAGACTTTTCAGATTTCACACTGAAGCCACGACTCCGTCGGGGAGGTGAACTGACTTGGGAATCAGCCATTTTTTAGGGGCGGGTTTCCGACTTTTAGCGTCCGAGATTCAAGGCAGCTGATAGTACAAGGGCTGGGATCTGCTTCGAGCTATGGCCGCTGTTGTGGAGCGACGGATTGAAAGGTGGGCACTGCCAAGACGATCGCAGCACCAGTGTAGGCCCGGGAGAAGACACGGAGGATCCTTCTGTCTAATTGCGAGACACCAGAGACGCTGTGATAGCACTTGCGGACCCGCTGTAGATTGCCAGTAATATGACGCGGGCGTTGAAATGTTGATTCACGGTGAACGACCGGCGACGGGGGGTGGATGGCGGTGACCGAGGGCTTTTAAGGTGGTGGAGCGCCGTTAATGGATGGAACCAGGGCCAGACGGCGAGGCGCAAGCGATCTCTTTAAATACAAGAGGTGAATGGGGTCTGGGGATAGAATTTGCGGTTGACGACTTAAGCCACGCAACGCTTACGGAGTCCGAGCTGGGTCCCTGCGTGTACACTGTGGCGCTGGGCTCTGTATAGGCTTCGCCGGATCCCCTGTGGATCATATATGCAGTTCCCTACTTCTATTCTCTTCCATTCTATCTCCATCTACCTGCCATGAACTACTGTCACAATCTGTGTAATTGTCCTGGCTGTCCTGATCAGACACTGCCTCGGTCACGGAAGGAGTCGCACAGAAAAACCAGGCACGAAGAGGCGACCCGTGGAACAGCAGATGTTGCCCTCGGCGATTGGTGGTGTTCTTCCGCTTAGCGTGTCCCCAGAGTATTAATAGCCAACCCGAATTAAGTTCACGCATGAAAATGAAAATTCAGTAACTAAAATCATGGAATTTGCTTGGCCATAGTGTCAAGAGACCCTGTGCCATATAGGGCTGGTCCTGGTCATGGTCCTGGTCCTGGCTCTGGCTCTGGCTTCTAACCTCGGCCACGAACACCCCAGATTTCCGATCTTGACTCACTAGATACCTAGGCCACCACTATGGCAACATATTGTGACATTTCTGAATTCTCGGTCTATCATGAAACTTCAACATCCGCTCCGATTCAGACTTGTTTTGTTTTTTCCTGGCACAGCGCGTGATGCCAAGTAGCCGTGGTCTTCCAATTGGCTGATAGTTTTACACGGATCACGGAGAACAAATTCGGCCTCGGATCTGCGGCTTCCCAGCTATCCTTGCTATCCCTGCTAATTCCTGCTGTCCCTGATTGCAGGTTCCGATCTCTAGCTGCATAGGGCGCATAAATTCTGTTGATCCGTGATTGCCGATCCCGATTCTTAGAGTCCTTCCATCTAGGTCTGCACACTCTGAGCTTCGTGGGCTAATCATGATCTACATATGCCACGAGTCAATTTCCAGCTCAGCCAATCACAAGTCTGATGATTCCATGATGCCGTGATAGTTGTGATCGGTGGCTCGCCGGATGAGTGCGATCTGCAACGGCCCAGATATCCTTTAGAGCAAGCTAGGCAGCAGCTATCACTCAACTTAGCCGCGGCACTTGTAAACTCGACACTCCATGGAGGCATGATTGCACTGTCGCAGATGCATCAAGTCTTGTGTCAGATGTGACTGGTTTGGTAGAACTCGCTGCTCAGGTGGGAGATGCCGGAGCTGATTGCTAGCAGGGGGAAGAGATGTTCGACCATGGGTTACATAATTTTTACCCGGACTACACTGATGCTATATTTGAATGTGACACCTGAGGACTCGGGCGTCAGGTTTTACAATAAGCTTCGATCTGATACAGATACACGTTGACTTGACCCACTCCAGGACTGTCGAGCTGGCCCAGTGCCGGTCTCCGCGCATTATACCTCAGGACCACATGTTTATGATGGTCCAGAACAGCCTGCTACAATAGTACCTACAATGGCTATCTCGGCAGTTCCGCGCGTCATGATGGGGGAAGCGTGGCAATCATCCAGCAAACGTGGGAAGTCGAGGTACACAAACGGTCATCGCAATGGGAGATGTGGATTCGAAGAACATGCCTGGTGGGAGTAGCCAAAGCAAGTAAATGCAATTCTTCTAGAATAAACACAGAAGGCTCGGCGGGGAAACAGCACTCCAGAGGACCGGACTGTTGAAAATGGTATGGAATTTGGTGTGTAAGAGCGTCAGATACACGGTGGGAGAAAGAAGATGACGCCAGTCACAAATAAAGAGACAATTAAGCTCGTTGGAAATCGTGGGCGACACAAAGTGAACGTGTAAAAAAGTTTTGGTTTTTTTTTCATTCGTAGGGCTGGAATTTTATGGCCCTGCCTTCTCCCACGAATAAACTCGTTATCAAACCGCCAACTCCATCACCTCGAATCAACATTCGGCTCGTTCCGTCGACTTTTCCTTGCCTGGCCGACCGTCTGCGCGAAGAAGGGGAATCATCGCCCACTAGATACAAAGCGCCATTTAGATGTTGGAGGGGTAGAGCATGACGCGGACGGTGGCACCGAAGGTCTTGGGGGGGAGGTTGGTGCGGAACTTGGCGCGAACAACACCGGAGTTGCCTATGTAGAGGGTTAGAATTGAGTGTTTGCGTGGTCGGATTAGCTTGACGTCGACGTACCGTGAGGGCGGGTAACCTTGCCCCAGATCACCCGGATGTTGGAGCCACGGACCTCACGCTTGGCCCGGTAGACGAAAGCGACCTTCTTTCCGAGGTAGAAGGAAGCAGCCTTGGAGTCATCAACGCCCTCAATCTTGACCAGACTATATCGCTTATCAGATTCCATTCTTCAGTTTGTGTGTGCGCAGGTGACTCGTACCTGGTGTTGGGGTTGGTGTTGTGCTTGCTACGCTGGTAGCTAAGGTGACGTCCCCTGTGGAAAAAACCCATGTTAATCGTCTATTCTCGTATTCGGTGTTGTGGGTGTGTATGTGCGCGTGTGTGAGATGGTGGATAATCGATCGCAAATTTCCTCCTCGATATGATCCCAGGATAGTTTCGATGACTGGTGTGTGTGTGTGTGAAAACGGACGAGTGGTAGTGACTTACTTGACGTAGACTAGAGCAAGAGAGATTCGTTAGCAAAAAAGTTCCATTTGGGCTGATGGTATCCGATGCGCTTCGATTCCATTTGATCCCTTCGCATCGAATACCGTAGTTTCAACAGGGCGACTCACGGCGGTGACCTTGTTCCGAAGGCATTGTGACGGCGTTTCTCTGAGGAGCGGGCAAGGAAAGAAAGTCGAAGGAATGACCCGCAGAGATAGTCGTTCCCGGTTGTCGTAGTTGTCGTCGCTTCGATAGAGTCGAGCGCACAATCAATTTACGAGGTGTGTTGGGCGGCGACTCGCCCTAACCCCGATCGGGTGGCTAGCGAGTAAGCGAGGTCAATGCCCTAACCCCCGGAGAATCACATTTATCCGGTACTCATGCCTCAGGCGCTAACTCAACCTCACGTGTTCCGTTCGATCACATCATCCAACTGACCGCCCAATCTCACCTAGTTTCTGCCAGCCGGTGGACAGTGGTCCGAAACGGCTTGTTCAGGTCTGGAGCCACTAGCTGACAAAACTTCACGATGACCTCACCCGTAGATACCTCATCAGTAGATCCTGTCGCCGCCCATGTCGTTCGTAGAAGTAAAAATTGCCGCGTGCCTAGGCAATTCTATAGATGTTGATGTTTATGCCCACTCTTGGTATATCTGCATACGACTTCTCTGATATGTCAATCCTTGTACATGCAGTTCCACGAGACGCTCAGAGGTCAATCCGGTGTAACGTAGACCGACGACACTGATTGGGAAACCCAAAGATCCCCCATCATGCCCCACCATCCCGGCTGCCGGGATCGTCTTCTACTTTGTACTGTAGCTCAAGAAATAAGCGGACTGCCTCTCGTGTGAGTCTTAGGTGGGTTGTTTTCGGTAGAGCTTTGCGTAGAGAGCAGCTACAATCCTGATAGATCACGATTGAAGGTCCAGCCGAGTAAGTCTGGCACAGTATAAAAGTCGAGCAGAGCGCGGTTAATATGGTCCGAATCCGGCGGCACTTGGGCCGAGTCGGTCATCAACCTCAACCGGAGTTACTGCGCGTACGGGAAAATAGAATCCGTCTGGTATGGGAGATGACAAATGTGCCGATCACTCCTCCACGATTTCGGTCACCGGGACAGCTTATCAAGGTACCGTACCTTACCTCGTTTTTTTTACTCTCGAAGTTGTAGAGGGGAATGACCTTTGGTGGAGCGGTCTCACAGCCTGCAAAAATAGGGTGGCTTGTCGGTAATATCACCGTCGCAGCCAGTACGAGGAACTCCACTCACTGCATCGCTGACCGCATTCTGGATGGCATTGGGCCTGTCCTAGCTGATTGCCAGAGTCATGGCCATGTAACTCCACTTGTATTCAGGCTGTTTCAATTGTGTGAAGGCTATACGTATACAGCTTATCAGATGACCTTCAGCTGTTTGACTCACGTTGCACGCAACGCTCCGGAGATGACAATAATTAGCGTAGGCTCACGAGTCACCTATGGAATTCTAGAAGCCGAGTGGATCGAGTCCATAGAATAGAAAAAAAAATAAAAAAGGTTGGAGTGGCCTTATACCGGAGTTAAGGGAAACTAGCAATGATGCTGTAATCCCGTGGGAGGATGAAAAATCATAAGCCAGGGGGGAAAGGGCTAGTCTATATAGAGTAGGCCAGAATAGAAGCTGAATCGTCATATCGCAAGAAGAGTGTAATAATACCCTGAAGTCATAAAATACCCAGCCAAACACCCCCCCAATAGGCCCCACCACCGAAGCTGTGAGAGCGACTCCCGTTAAAAAGTACCTGCACCGCCGGAACCTGGTACTGGCACTCTTCTCTCCCAACAACTTTCTCCTCTTTCTCCTTTCTTTCTCTCATCTAGACTCTATCCCCATCCCGTGTTGTATAAGTTGGCTGTCTGTGCTGCAAAATGGCCAGTATCAACCAGACTGATGAGCGTCAGAATGCTGGGTGAGTCCCCTCCTTGTCTCTGACATCACTTTTCCCCCATCCGGCAGCGGAAGCGCGCCGACCACTTCACTTCACCATCAACTCTACTCAATCTGGCTCTTTCGATCGAGCGCGTGTCGTGACCATCTTCCGAGTCCTCTCGATTCATTACTCGCCCTTTTCCCATTCATTGTCTGCATTTGCGGAACCCCCGCGAGAACCCCTCCATACACCTCGTCCCTTGCAAATCCTGCTCTCAAAAGAATCGCCGTGAACTGACAATGCTTCCTCAATCCAGCACCATCGAATTGAAGGATGACACTGTCATCGTGGTGCTCGGTGCATCTGGCGACCTCGCCAAGAAGAAGACTGTTTGTGCCCTGGTTCCGCGACTCCCGATGTGTGTTCAAGGCTAACTCGCTCGACTAGTTCCCCGCACTCTTTGGCCTCGTATGTGATGACCCATGGCGCCTCGCACGACTTTACTCAACTAACCCGGTCGCCCACAGTTCCGCAACAAATTTCTCCCCAAGGATATTAAGATCGTCGGATATGCGCGGACGAAGATGGACCACGAAGAATACCTGAAGCGCGTGCGCTCGTATATCAAGGTTCCCACAAAGGAGATCGAGGAGCAATTAGATCAGTTCTGCCAGCTTTGCACCTATGTCTCGGGCCAGTACGACCAGGATGACTCGTTCATCAACCTCAACAAGCACCTCGAGGAGGTTGAGCAGAGCCGTCAAGGAAAGGAGCAGAACCGTGTCTTCTACATGGCTCTGCCCCCCAGTGTTTTCATTACTGTTTCCGAGCAATTGAAGCGCAACTGTTACCCCAAGAAGGGCCTTGCCCGTATCATTGTGAGTTCCCATGGCAGAACAGCCGAGGCACCGCCGGCTAATTACTCCACAGGTTGAGAAGCCGTTCGGCAAGGATCTTCAGAGCTCTCGCGATCTGCAGAAGGCTCTGGAACCTAACTGGAAAGAGGAGGAGATTTTCCGTATTGACCACTACCTCGGTAAGGAGATGGTCAAGAACATCCTCATTCTGCGATTCGGCAACGAGTTCTTCAACGCTACATGGAACCGTCACCACATCGATAATGTCCAGATCACATTTAAGGAGCCTTTCGGCACTGAGGGCCGTGGTGGTTATTTCGACGAGTTCGGCATCATCCGTGATGTCATGCAGAACCGTGCGTATTCTCCGCTTATGTCCATGAAGCCATACTGACTTGATTAGACCTTTTGCAGGTCCTGACTCTGCTCGCCATGGAGCGCCCTATTTCCTTCTCTTCCGAGGACATCCGTGACGAGAAGGTTCGTGTTCTGCGTGCCATGGATGCCATTGAGCCCAAGAACGTCATCATTGGACAGTACGGTCGTTCGCTGGACGGCAGCAAGCCTGGTTATCTGGAGGACGACACTGTGCCCAAGGACTCGCGCTGCCCGACCTTCTGCGCCTTGGTTGCCTATATTAAGAACGAGCGTTGGGATGGCGTTCCCTTCATCCTCAAGGCCGGCAAGGGTAAGTGGATCCCTTGGTTCGCTCGTGAACATCACTAACACTTCCGACAGCCCTGAATGAGCAGAAGACCGAGGTTCGCATTCAGTTCAAGGATGTCACCTCTGGCATTTTCAAGGATATTCCTCGTAACGAGCTGGTCATCCGTGTCCAGCCCAACGAGTCCGTCTACATCAAGATGAACTCCAAGCTGCCCGGTCTCTCCATGCAGACGGTGGTGACTGAGCTGGATTTGACCTATCGCCGCCGCTTCTCCGACCTTAAGATTCCCGAGGCTTACGAGTCCCTGATCTTGGATGCTTTCAAGGGCGACCACTCCAACTTTGTCCGTGATGACGAGCTGGATGCCTCTTGGCGCATGTTCTCCCCACTGCTGCACTACCTGGACGACAACAAGGAGATCATCCCCATGGAATACCCCTACGGTAAGCTTTTCCCTGTGTGATCTCTTCCCAGAGACTTGCTAATATCTCAATCAGGATCTCGTGGCCCCGCTGTGCTCGATGACTTCACTGCCTCCTACGGCTACAAGTTTAGCGATGCCGCTGGCTACCAGTGGCCCGTGACCACCTCCGCTCCTAACCGACTGTAGAGATGTGGCCCTGTGCTAGTTTACGATGATATGGGACGCGGTCTATGAAGATGATAAAAATCTACTGCTCACTGTTTACTTTTCACTTTTACTTCCTTTTTCCATTCTGTCATCAAGCCCAGCTGGCGGGAATTGTCACTATCCAGTCTCGAGAGTCGAATAGAAAAGAGACTTCGATATAAAGGATACCGCGATAACGAGTGCTTCTTTTTGCTCTGAATTTTAGTAGTCTGCAAAGACATCCCAGCCGGGGCCCTAATTCAATGATTCAATACCTGTTCGGTCTCTATTTGCTGCTACCAAATCGTGTGCTATAAATGGCACCCGATTACTCATCCAATGCGCCAATGAACCAATCACTCTTCCTTCCCCTACCTGAACCCAAAAAATCGCATGAAACTAAGCATAAACATCAATATAGACTAAACCTTTTGTAAAAACCATCCATTGAGCTACCCCACAGAGGTCTGCATACCAGAAAATCCCCCACCATCCCAGACTATACGCCGTGTGACAGCGATCGGCATCGCCAACCCCTGGCGGGTCTTCCTTTCCCAGCGATAAGCGGCCCGGGGGCCCGCATGAACTGCGCTCAGGCCAAGTCTTTTTTCTTCCCCTTCTCCCTTCTCCAGAACCAGTTCGCTCGCGACATTTCGCTCCAAGTCCCTCAATTGAGTGCTTTACGACCTCCCAAACGCACGCAAACCCCCGAATCCGAAACACTCCTCACATCCGGACCGCGAGTGCACGCTACAAAGCAACACGGCCCGGGACCATTTCTCATCAGCACTCAACCCCGCGCAGAGACTCTGCGAGACGATCAGGTCGGTTTGAAAGAAGGGAGAATCTCGAATAGTGCGCGATTCGAAACGGCGCAAAGGCCTCCGGGTCCCCAAGTGCGACCTACTTTACATACTTTGCCTTCAGCATTGGAGAGTCGGAGCGAAGCGCATGCGACGCGCCTAGAGCAGGATGCCACAGGCTGCAAGATGGGCGGGCTCGCCGTCTATCAAGGGACGGTCCGAGTCAACGCGAATGGCGTTGTTGACGTTTAGTCTTGTGGGGTTACAGTACGTTGATTCGGCCCGTGGAGCAGATGAGACTGGTGTCTGGATATACAAGTCAATTGCTAAAGATACATTCTCATAGGTTTACGTGGGGCACAGAGATGACATGTGAGAGGATCTTGATCTTGAGCACTGACTCTGGTTTGTTATGAGTGGGACTAAGTTTTAATTTGCTTAGATTGCACGCCTTACCTTCTTCAGCTTGGGTTGACGAAATCTAAGACTTCGTTGGTGTGGATTGCGGGTCCGTTGTCTGGATTGCTTATACAGCCTCTTATTGGTGTTATAGCGGATCGATCGCGATCGAAATGGGGGAGGAGGAGACCTTTTATGATCTTTGGGTCGCTTGTTGTGGCTTTTTGTCTCATTGTCCTTGGCTGGACGGCTGAGATTGTTGGATTGTTTGTTCAGGAACCTGAGAAGGTATGTTGTCATTACGGAAGTGGGTGGACGGATGGTTGGATGGCTGGATTGCAGGATCATTGGGCTGACTAGGTCATGAATATAGGCTAAGAACGTGACCATCGCATTGGCTGTCTCCAGTATATATGCTGTTGATTTCTCTATCAACGTCGGTACGTGGGATGGCTCAGGTTGAAGGACTTTGCTAATTGGTCTTTAGTGCAAGCATGTTGTCGGAGTTTGATCGTGGATACACTTCCAATTCCATTGCAACAAGCTGGATCTGCTTGGGGTATGTCCTCCTCATCTTGGATGGTCTTGAAGGAAGTTCTGACAGTATGACAGCCGGTAGGATGAGTGCCATCGGCCAGCTCATCAGCTATGTTATCGGCTCAATTGACACCGTCCGCATCTTTGGAACGTTTTTCGGTGACACGCAGTTTAAACAAATGACTGTGATCGCGGCATTGTCCTTGGTCGGCGCTGTGGGTGTCACCTCGTATTCTGTGAAGGAGCGTGTTTTGATCACAGCGAGGTAGACTTGCCAATTTGTCTTAACAGCTTTGGACATACGCGCTAACATAATGACAGGGGTTCGGATGGCAAAGCGGGTGCATTTCAAGTGATATCCCAGCTGTTCCAGACCACACTAGATCTGCCGCCCCGTATCCAAGCTATTTGCTGGGCTCAGTTCTGGGCATGGATTGGTATGGACCTTTCATAAATTCTGATGAGACATCCCAATAGCTGACAGTATGCAGGTTGGTTCCCTTTCCTGTTCTATAGTACCACATGGGTAGGCGAAACCTACTTCCGATACGAAGTGCCCAAGGAGGATCTATCAAAGGCGACGGATATGCTTGGCGAAGTCGGCCGTGTTGGCAGTCTGTCATTGACAGTATTCTCGTCAATTACCTTCCTAAGCTCCGTCCTGTTACCATTCTGTATACAACCACCCGACACCAAGCGCACGCGCTTCACACCTCGACCACCACCCGGCGTGGCAGCGGCCCTGAAAGCCATGACCGCAGTCCGACCCGACCTTCAAACAGCCTGGCTGATCTCACAAATCATGTTCGCTGCGACCATGATCTTCGCACCACTAGCCCACTCCCGTGGGTTCGCAACCTTCCTCGTCGCAGTCTGCGGCATTCCCTGGGCAATCAGCGGCTGGGCCCCATTCGCCTTTATGGGCGTGGAAATTAACAAACTCACAATGAACACCAACGGCGCAACAGGATCAACAACCCGCTCCGGCGTGACGATGATCACATCCGCTAGCATGCGCAGCTCAGCCGCGGATACGGAACTAGAAGTCCTCCGACTCAACCACCGTGACTCGGACGGCGACGACACAGATGAAGAAGACCAGGCCTCCAATATCCCCTCTACAGGCGAGCTCGCTGGTATTTACCTCGGTGTATTGAATGTGTACACTACACTTCCCCAGTTCGTCGGCACGTTTATCAGCTGGATCGTGTTTACCATCCTCGAACCGGGCGCCGAGCCAAACAAGGAAAGCGACGCGTCCGATACGAATTGGATGAACCTGGACAAGGATAAGCCCAACGCTATCGCTGTCTGTCTCTTCATCGGCGCCATCAGTGCCCTTGTGGCTGCTGAAGCGACGCGTCGGTTGCGGTATGTTCGATAAGAGGGATGGAGGTGATTCTAGATTGTTGATATTTCGTCTGGATCACTACCGCCAAGAGCGCTCGATACCCGATGCATTGCAAGCCCTTCCACTGTTCCGCCTATACAGAGCTCGGGTGAGTGGTGATACGAGAGTGTGCATTTGTATAATTACCATTTACAATAGTAATATTAATGACCGTATGTAATGAACCGGCCTTCAAGTACTGTGACTTGAAATAAGGAATCTGAAGAAAAGACTCGTTTAAGAGAATTCCGGAAGAGATCTAGAGCAGGTAAATTCTTGGTAAGGGGAAAGAAAACCCGCGAACCTCGTGTATGTATTCATCAGGTCGTGATCTATGACAGAGAAAAATTCTAACTGTCCAATATCCCTGCAGTGTATGAAACTCGTACAAAGAAGAGAAACAACATTGACATGCGAATTAGCCAATGCAATCCACGGATGTTATTGTGTCAATTCCCTTTTCTGTGACACGCCGTCCTCACCGCGATCGACAAAGTTCTCTCCCGGGAGAACAATAGCCCGATCGATGCTGTACGGCAAACCGCGATGCCGACCTCGAATCATCATGAAACAGATGACGAGTTTGCTGAAAATGGAGAACTCCCCAGAGAGGGAAGCATTGTTGGTCGGATAGCCTAGACTTAGACCGACATTCGCACTGCAGAGTATTAGCCAATTATCGAAACCCAGCCAAAGTCAACCCAGTGTACTCACTATGCTGAAACCACCTCGAACAAAACCGAGAAGACCGAGAACGCCTGGAACGTATTAGCTAACCTCCAAAGATCTCCCATAGGCGCACAACATACCGGATCATTGTTATCCGCGATCTTTCCAGACTCGGCAATGCAAATGCAAAAGCACCCGAGGAAGATATACCACAAATCAAAACTCAACTGGTTCTGAATGTGCGTGATTATATATGACTTCCCGTTCTGCTCATCAGCAGCGGTTTCCGCAGCATAAACACCCAAGGTCCTCTCCTCGTAAACATTGCTTGCTCTGACACTGATCGCAATAGGGAAGACGGCAATGTACATCATCACCACCAAACTGAACTGTACCGCCGGATTGACATTCGCCAGATTGAAAACGGCAGTCCCCGTATGGCGAGCCGAGGCAGCTTGGAAGATCGCAGCGAGCGTCCGTGGACCAGCGGGAAGGTTATTGACGGCCGGATTATGGAGGTCTAGAACAATGATGAAGATCACGTCCACGGTGTTCATGACGAAGAGGATACTGAAGAGAATCCAGGTCGGTTTGCTTGGGAAGAGGAGCGTGAAGCAGCGACGGGGGTGGTCGAGAAGGAAAGAGAGGGTTTCTTTCATCGACGAGCTCTGAGGACACAGTTTGTACATAACCCAGATGATCAGGCGAAGAAGGCATGGGTAACAAGTGTTTCCGGCGAAGGCGAGAAAGCTCATGACAATCAATGGAAATGTTGCGTCTTGGAAGTGGACCATTGAATCGGGAGTTAGAGTGAAGCCGAGATTGGAGATCATTGTTTGGGAGGAGTAGAAGCCCCTAAGGTTAGTTTGATCAGTATGGGATCTTGTCAAATGGGGAACGTTTTAGGACTTACCACCAGACATCTCCTTGGCCGCACTCAGCGAGGTATTCACGATATCTCGGGTCACAGTGCAAAACCCATCCGACCAGACAGATAGCGCCGAAAAGATGCAGCCCAACGAAGTAGCCGATGACAATCTTCAGCAACAGTTTCAAACTACGGTACTCGATACCACCCAGTTTCTGACGATCCTCGGCTGTCAAGTTGTGGAACTGAGAGTTTCGGCTCTGCGTCGCCTGGGAAGAGATATTGGGTAGGGCCAGGTTCTTGAATTCCCGTCTGGGATTGGGAGCTCGAGTCGAACTTGCGGACCCTCCGACTCGAAACATCATCGATGCAGCTTGCTCGAGCGGCCGAGTAGTTGTGGAATAGATGCTCGTGGCGGTTTGGCGACGACGGAGCCCTTCGATGCGTCCCTGGTCGGTGTAGGTTGACATGATCGATTTTCCTTCAGCAGTCTTTGTTAACAAAGAGATTCAATGAGATCTCATAGGGAAAGGATAATGTACCATCATCGGCATAGTCTTCCTCGACTTCGACAAAGCTACCACCTGAGCATAATTATCAGTTTCTGAAGGCAACGGACGCTCTGTTATTCCTGCACACCTCTATCACGCCTCCATGGCGGGGGAATGTAAAGGGCTTTCTCATTCCGTGATTGCCCCTCATCGGCGAACTGGATCGTTTGACGGATGGGAGGCAGGTCCGAAACGGGGCTGTTGGGGTCGATGTCGACCTCTGAGTCTGTCACCCTGTCGGAACTGCATTTGAATTAGTGTCTGCAAGACGATCCCAATCCTCATGGGTAACACCAACCTGGGAGAAATCTCCAAAATCTCGTCGAGTCCATCCGGAGTGTTTTCAGGGGATTCATGCTCATCCTGTTTCCTCAGTGCGCCGGCGTCTGGTACAACCTTCCGGCCGACCTCATCTTGAAGCTGAGCTTCGGCATCTTTAGCGATAGACGGTTGAGGTCGTAAAAGATGTGGCGCTAGAAACCTCAAAGTATCAGCAGGTGCGCCACCGAGTAAGTCCGTCCAGGGAAATATCTCACCAACAGCCTTCAAACGTTTCTCAAACCAGCGCAAGCGCACAACGACCACGATAATATTGATGAAGCCCAAATTGCCCAGAATTGGAATGAGATAGATATACACCTGCTGATAGGTCTTCAAAGTCATGACATCGACCCTAACACCAATCCTCGTCAGATCGAACCACGGTAAGGAAACGGGAGTTTAAGATCAGGACGAAAAAGTCAAAATACAAAAAAATCAAAATCAAAAGGAAACTCACGTATTCAAGCCCGACTCGGTCGACGCACTGGCGCCGAAAAAGTAGGCATCAATCGCCCGGAGATTTCCATATGGATAGATAATCACCAAGCTCAGAATACTCAGTGTGATGATCCAGGCATCTGTGATTCGTTAGTCTCGAGTAATTCACGATAACACCACGGAGACACGCACAATGCAAGGTAAGAAAGTCTATCGGAGGCTTCCACATGGCGTCTGAAACCTGGGAAGGAGGAAAGAGGAAGTTCGTGGCATATTCTATATTAATAGGCGACGTGTGGTTGCAACAAATGCCTCACACGGTTGCGGGCTGTCTGTGGCGGCTTATACTTGAGGTATTTACGGCGGCCAATGAACGGGGCGGATGTGGGGAGTGTCACACTCAGCAAAATTAAAAAAAATAGTCCACGCGATGGCAAAGTTTAAATGGCAACGTGTCGAATCTCGGGAACCGAATTGAAGCTAAATCTGTTTTCGATGTAGCCGAGGCGAGAATAGGAAAAATTCACGATAAACGAAGGAAATATTAAATTCAATCACTGTGGCTTTTTGGTTTCTAAATCAGTCCCCCGCGATGCATTTTCGTCATATAATCCACTAGGGACTCGGTTCTCTACAGCAGCTTCTTGAGCACGGCGGTCTGCTCCAGAACGGCGCGCTTGCTGGTTCCACCGATGGCATCCTTGAGCTCAACGGCACGCTCATAATCCAGGCAGGACTGCACGTCCTCGTCGAAACGGGCGTCAACACCCTTCAGCTCCTCTAGAGAGAGGGTATCCATGGGCACCTTCTTCTGTTCGGCCAGGGCGACCACGCGGCCAGAGATGTGGTGACCCTCGCGGAAAGGAACGCCCTTGCGGACGAGGTAGTCGGCGATCTCGGTGGCCAGCATCTCGGGGGCGAGAGCGGCAATCATCTTCTCGGGGATGGCGGTCAGAGTAGACAGAACACCGGTGGCGATCTGGATGCTGTCGCTGACGGTCTTGATGTGGTCGAGCAAAGGCTCGATGCTCTCCTGCAGATCCTTGTTGTAGGTGGTGGGCAGGCCCTTGATGGTCATCATCAGGCCGGCCATTTGGCCGAAAGCGCGACCGGACTTGCCGCGGAGGAGCTCCAGAGAGTCTATCATGGATGATCAGTATGGTGGTGGCCAAAAAAAAGGGGTATATGAGTGGACTCACCGGCGTTCTTCTTCTGCGGCATCAACGATGAACCAGTCGAGTAGGCATCCGACAACCGGACGTAGCCAAACTCTCCACTGCTGTAAATGATCAAGTCCTCGGCCCAGCGGGAAATCTTGAGCATGAACGAGCTTCCCCACTGCATGGTCTCCATAGCAAAGTCACGGTCACCAACAGTGTTCATTGAGTTGTACAACAGGTCATCGAAGCCCAGCTCCTTGGCCATAGCGTGACGGTCAATTTGGAAGGGGTTACCAGCCAGAGCACCACAGCCAAGAGGGCTACGGTTGACGCGGCGGATCACCTCACGCAGACGCTGCAGCTCGCTAGCGAAAGCAGTAGCGTGGGAGAGCATCCAGTGGGACCAGCGGACGGGCTGAGCCTTCTGAAGATGAGTGTAGCCAGGCATGATATAGTCAATCTCCTGCTCCGCACGAGCAATTGAAACCTTGATCAGATCGCAGAGGAGACCGTCCAGTTGACGGAGCTCGTCGCGCAGCCACAAGCGCATGTCGGTAGCGACCTGCTCGTTGCGTGAGCGGCCGGTGTGCAGTTTGCCGCCAATCTCCTTGCCGATAATCTCACTGAGACGGCGCTCGTTGGCAGTGTGGATGTCCTCGTCATTGGGCTTGGCCTCGAAGGTATCGGTGCGCCATTCCTCGGCGATCTGCGCGAAACCGCGCTCAATCTCGGCGAACTCGTGCGGCGTGAGGATACCGGTCTTGGTGTTAGCGCGGGCGAAGGCAATTGAGCCTGCGATATCTTGCTTCCACATAATGCGATCGTAGGGGAGCGAGGCATTGTACTGCTCCATGACGGGGTCGAGGCCCTCTGTGATTTTTTTGTGAGTCAGTCTTATCGGACAGGGAAGCAGCCATTGACGAGGGTAATTATGGTAATGGGGGGAACTCACGGGTGAAACGACCTCCCCAAAGCATGTTCTCGGCGACGCCCTTGGTGTTGCTCATGATGACGGCTTGGGAGTGAGTCAATTGGCAAAAAGTATGAGAAGAGGGATAGTGAGGTAGGGGGATGATATGCGGGACGGTGACTCGTTCCACAATCCGATTATCGGGCGCTAGACCGCTTCGGGTGATCTACAGTGGAGAGCGTAAAGCGGTATCCTCTAGATTGCATCGCGAAGAGAACAAGGCAACGAAGCAAAGTAGGAGAAAGCTTCTGAATTGCTTCAATGAGCGATGGCACGTCGTGGTCCATCCTTGTTGCGATTTTCTGCGACATGGAGCTTATTATTCTCATTTTCTTGAAAAATTTCGAAAGTTTATCCATTTGTTTTTTGGATTGGAACTAAGAAGTTCAATTCATTTCTCGCATAGTAGCTAATACATAGACTTGCTAGAGCACTGACCCTGAAGCAAAGTGCATTGGATGTTCGCGAACACACTGTAAGGATATGAAAACGGAAAACTAATTATGAGCCAAAACATCAACGACTTCGATTGAGCCACCGTCAAAACCCTTGCTCTTCCCAGACGTCCTCGGCAATTTCTTTCAGTTCAGCCTGACCAATTTTAATATTCACCTCCTTCGGAATGCTCGGCGGGCGAAGAAAGAGCTGATCGAAGCGGATGACAAGCGGCTGGCCCCGTATGTAGACATTATTATTCTCGCCTTTGCTGATCGTAACGACTTGCTGACGTTTAGGCCTATCATTCACAAGCTCCCATGCCTCTAGCACAATTCTAGGCGAGCTCCGACCGATTTTGATTGTGATGACCACTTGAACTTCGCCGTTGGACTGGCGAAGCCAGAACCGAGCATCGGACATCAATTTGGAGGGCGACTCTGAAAAGGCCGTTTCCACCACAACTGTGGGCCATTGGTTCGTTCGAGCTCGAGGAAGTCTTTTCGGTTGAAACTGGCAGTCGGGCTGTTTAGCGGAGCCATCTTCTGCTTTGCAAGTGGCGGATCCAAAAGATCGAAGACACCGGGTGAGGTCCATCGGCTTGAGTAAATCAAAGAACAGTCTCTCGAATAAATGTGCCGCAACTTCGTGGGCTCTTGAGAGTGTCATTATGACAAGGAGAAGGTGTTGAGATGAATCGTAAGAGTTCCAGCAACGCTCAAGGTAACGATCGTCCGAGTTGAGGAGGTCGCGACTGAAGGTCTGCTGATTCACTCCGGTGAACATTACCCATTCACTGGCCTCATTTTCCTCTTGCTGGCGACTCAGTTCCATCTCCACTGTTTCTCGTAAGTTTCTAGTCCCCTTGTACGGGTACCTTCTGATCGGGGGTCCTAGGTCACCCAGAAAGCCGTTGCTGGAGGTTTCGGTATCTAGCTCAGAATCCGTGATCGAAGACATGATTGCTGCAACAATATCGTCCCGTCTTAGTGTAAGAGAAGAAACAAGTTCATGTTGACTTTCGGTATCAAGAAATGATCCTCAAGGACCACCTGTTGCGAATGTGACGTAGCCTTATTACGAAATTCAGCGCAATGGACATCTACATGCTGGGCCAATAGATCATGCCTTCCCAAAGACAGCGAACTCTCTGCGTTTTCGAAAATGAGTATCAAAAAAGGCTTAATGTAGTTCCATGTTCGACATACGGAAAGGTCATGAGAGAGAATTCCCTAGATAACCTTTCCACTGAGACGATCAATCTGAGATCTTGTCACAGCAAGCTGATTCAATTCGGCATTGTATGCCAGAGCGGGCCGAATCTACCAGGGTGAACCAATATCATAAAGTTGGTCGAATGATTTGACTCAAGTTGGAGAGGAGACGAAAGGGGGGAGTATGCAATCATTACACGTGGAGTGTCGTTGGTTATATAAGTGGGTCAGGACTCCCGTAGCTAGGAGTGCAAATATGAGCACCCAGCTGAGCGGGAAGCAGAAGAAGTTGACGGAGACTCAGTGAAATACATGGCGAGCACTGCCAAGGGCGACCAACGACGACAGAAAGACACTCGAGAAGATACAATGGTAACCTGAAACAGATGTTAAACCCACTTGCCTTCTATTTCGTCAGTCATTCGCTTTTCTGACCATTCTAGACATGCCATTCCAGGCGCTGATCCGTGACATAGGTCCTTCTGACCATTTGTAGCTATCTTGAAGAGACGGCTATGCTTGTTCTTGTTTCCAATGAAAAGTTGTGAGTTGTGTTCGTCTTGCCGCTGACCCACCCGTACTCGTATGCGTTTCTTCATGCTATTTCGAATTTCCAGCATCCCGTGCAATTTGACCTAATTTTTGAACTCCATCCTCCTTTCCACCAAGCTATTTATAATAATTAAAATACTCTGTCCTGTCTGAAAATGGTATAAGATAGTCTGCGAGCAGTTCTATTACATGTTGATTAACGCCCGACCTTACCTTCATACGTGACAGTCCTTTCCAACGAACATTTCTTAACCATAGCAGTATCAGTCCCTCCTTTCAGCAAACCACAGCAAACCACAGAGCCAAATGGCTTCCGTTCGTTCTGATGAAGATGCAACTTTTGCTTTCTATCGCTATGACCCCAGCATGGGCGGTGCCGTCCTTTTCACAATCCTTTTCACGGGTACAACCTTCTGCCACATTTACCAGTTGTTCAAAAATCGTACCTGGTTTTACATTCCCTTTGTGATAGGAGGTCTCCGTATGTCCAAGCTTTGTCTAGAAATATTTTTATGCTTACACTGATGTGATTAGTCGAGATCATCGGATACATCGGGCGTGCCTTGTCAAGCAACCAAAGTCCGAATTGGACACTCGGTCCCTACATAATGCAGACCCTCTGTCTGCTCCTCGCCCCTGCTCTTCTAGCGGCTTCGATCTACATGTTACTTGGCCGAATCATCTTGGTGCTACAGGCAGAATCGCATGCAATTTTGAAAAAAAAGTGGCTGACCAAGATCTTCGTTACCGGCGACGTTATGTCGTTCCTTCTTCAGGGTGCTGGTATGTGTCACCGAAACAAGTCGCAAGTTGAAAGAGCGTCCAAGGCAGGTCACTTGTGCTGATTTCGCGTTCAGGTGGCGGCATACAGAGTAGCGGCAGTCTTGATGGAATGAAGACTGGCGAGCGTCTCATCATCGTAGGCCTTTTTGTCCAGATCATCTTTTTTGGCTTCTTCGTCACCGTTGCTGTCATGTTTGATACAAAGCTGCGAAAGTATCCTATTCCGCGCTGCTTCGCCGCCGAAATTCCCTGGCGCAAACATCTCAACATGCTCTACGCGGCCAGTCTACTGATTCTCGTCCGATCGCTCTTTCGAGTTGTCGAATACATACAGGGCAACAATGGCTATCTCTTGCACCACGAGATCTATTTATATGTTTTCGATGCATTGCTCATTTTCATTGCCATGCTTATCTTCAACATCTCTCATCCACATGAGATCACTCAGTTCATGGACGTTGTTCCAGATTATGAGTTGACTCGCCCCCCACACGACCCGACCGTGAAGCCGGATCAATATTATAATGGCGTGTGATTAAACACTTTTACTTTTCTTCTTCCGGCTCCCAGCATCTGCTTGCTCTCTCTATCCGGCGCTCTCGTCTCTATTGGTCTACCTTTCTAAATCGTCTCTTGTGTGGGATATCTTTCTCACTGTCTGTCTCACTCTCAAACATCCCTCCTCAGTCGCTCACTATCCACATATTGTCACAGTACGCATACGTTGTGTTTCATTATATACGCCGTTCTCATCATTCACTTGGGTCACTTCATTCAGTCATTCATTGCGCTATCTGATTGCGTTGGTTCTTTCGATTTTCATGTTCAAGAAATGCCTGATGCATTTTCAGAGAGGAATTTTTTGTATATTGTATTAAATTAGAACGCCACCTGGTGATATCTCAGCGTCGGCGCTCAAGTACCATGGGTTGAGGAGATGAATATATCAAACATCGGGTAAACACCGGGTACTGATTTTCTTGGGAAAGGCATGACTGGCCAGTTTCCAAGTCGCGAGATCTTTACTAGCGTGAATTGGAGTCCCGGGCGGCTGGATCAACATTAAAGAGGCTCAGAGAGTGGTATTGTCTCTCTCGAGACAAAGACACAACTGGGGTCGCTGTGCCATCCTGGAATGGTAGGATTCTGGCGTGTTTGCGCGTATAAGCTGGAAGCCACATCGGCTGCCGCAATTAAAATGAAAAGAGGGGTCTCCCTGGGAATGAATTGTCCATATCTCTCAACAAGAGATACCCGTGGGGAAGTATGAATAAATTGTACAATCACGGAAGATGAGCCGCCCCTCCTCGTGGCATTTTTTGCAGTCGTGCAGAACATTTGAAATCGAAACCCATCGGTATCTCGTTATTGATCCCGCCATAAGGGACCATACGCCTCATTCTTAAGGCGTCCTGAGCTACTGAAAGAGGCGGCAGACTACCGTGGGAATGCGAGGCTTCAGGAACTGCCGTTTTCGTATTAGAGCGTTTCTCTGGATAAGAATACGGGTGGGTCTCGGACCCGCCGACCCTCGTCTACCCAGTGGATCAGATCTCTAACTCTATTAAGTAATAAAATACTTAAAAAGTATTTTAACGACAAAAATGAAAGGATTTGCCGACAGACATGGTAGTCGTCCCAAGAGATCTATGCACGAACTTGGTCGCATGAGGCAATGGCACAGCCTTAACATAGGAGAAGTCCCAATTGTTTCAAGTCTCCCGTGGACCTGAATTTAGGCTACATAGTATTGTCGATGAATAAACCTTATTACCTGTCAGGGCGAATAGTCCCAAAAAATTGAGATTTTGGGCTTATGAAAGATCTTTAGCAGTCCATCTGTTGCCCCAAATCCTTAGGGCTCTCAACGTGCTACCAAGTGGTATTGTACATGAGTTAATTCGTTAGCAGACACTACCTCTTCCCACGGCGTAGTAAGAAGTCCATGTTGTACAATTATGAGAAGCCGGCTTCTAACAAGGACAAAAACTTTTCACCAAATAATAGAACAAATGTGACTTGTTATGTGTATCGGATAATTGGTGATAACCACATGTTTTTGAAATGATGGTAAGGTATTATTTGCGATCATAAGAGACCCCAGAAGAGAAGATCAAGTCGGAGGAGTGGAAGATTATTTGGGCGCGAGAAAAGAATCAACGTGAGAGAGGTTCAATTGGATGAGTCTCCACAGACGCGTCTTCCATTTAATGATTCCCGCCACAATTCAACAACCGAAGAGCGGTTTCATAAATGATATTTGTTTTTTTTTTTTTTGGATGTGATTGTTAATCCTATGTAGAGTACACAAAAGCTCCCATCAAAATGCTTCTAAAGGCTGTGCGCGGGGTTCAGAGCCGGAATTGGACCCCTTTCGAAGATACGTCTCTGGTTGCTGTCGGCCGCCCTACAACCAGGACCCCATCGCAACCTACCTACTCCGTCTGCTCGTAAATGCAGTGCGTAGGCTCCAGCCTCACAGGGTTGTCGATAATGTCGCTTATTTCTTTCGCCTTCAGAAAGCAAGGATCTCCAAATCATGGTCGAACAAACGGCAGATTCGGTGGTCTCTGACGCCACTTCGGACAGTCAGCGCGTTCTGAAAAGACATCGCATCCGCCACACTAAGTCTCGCAATGGCTGCTATCCTTGCAAATCCCGAAGGGTCAAAGTATGGTCATTACTTGATGGTTGAGGTCTGACTGATGCTTGCAAATCAAATGCTAATGTCTCCAAGTGTGACGAACTTCAGCCCGCCTGCGGCACATGCTCTTCCAGAGGCGAACCTTGCTCTTATCCCAGCCCGCGTATTCCTTCGAAGAAACTTTCAAGAGTCAAAAGGGGAGAGACGAGTCACGCCAACAGATCCCCATTGCCAGAATCTTTCGGGTCCTCGGATGGAGCCCCGCCGCTGAACGCGACATTACCAGCTATTTTCTCGAGCCAGTATGATCATGGACACGAGAACCTAGCCATGGAGGATTTGAAACTCCTTCAATTTTTCCATTTGCACACCGCGAGACAAATGTCGTTGCACCCGAGGAGATCTATGATCTGGCAACGGATCATCCCTGAATTTGGGAACAAAAGTCGGTATCTGATGCATCTGCTTCTAGCTTTAGGAGGCATCCATATGATCACACAGCAGGCTGAGGCTAACAGGTCTGGCGTATCTGACCCATCAGATACGGTGGACTTGACCATCGTCATGGAACATCATCAAAGAGGGCTGGAAGGCTTCAGAAAAGAGGTGTCTTGCATAACTTCCTCCAATGTCGAACTTGCTTTTACGGGCTCTTTGCTTCTTGTCGGGTTTGCCTTTGCATCCCTTAGAGTCCAGGAGCTCAATCCGCCGGATATGATTCCCGAAGAAATGCACAGAGCAACAATTCATTCCTCTCCAGCAAATGGCATCTTACGTCTCAACTGGTTGTATCTCAACCGAGGGGTATCAACTGTGATACAAGGTCAATGGAATGTGTTAAAAGCTAGTCGGCTCCGGCAGATGGTGATATACCCACACGGCGATGGGTATCTTACGGATTTACCATTCGATGCATCATCATCTCGACTTTCTCATTGCTCACCTCGCCTGTTTAAATTTGCGGAAGGTGCCAGCGAAGCAGTCGCCAATATGAAAGCTTATTTTTCGGGGCTTGAACCCGCTAAGGATGACTTGTCAAGCCACTCGACTGCGTGGGCATCTCAGCCTTCGCCGTCTACAAGTCTAGACTTAGTCGCGGACGAGTGCTCTGGCGCTATAGAGATCCTGGAGACGGTGTATTCACGCATTCTCTACGTATTACAGTGCGCAGCGACTGAGACTTCTGTTGACAAGGAGATTCAACTGGATTTTGAAGAGGCGGCGATATTGTCCTGGCCAATTCAGCTTCCAAGTACGTTCTTGGCGTCAGTTGAGCGGACTGAACATGATCACCTTCACGGACACTCACTTGTTGTTCTTGCTCATTTCTATTTGGTCAATACTCTAGTTGATAGTTGGTTTTTGAGGGGTTCCTTCGAAAGAGAGATACTCAAAATCAACGCTCTTCTTGGTACGCAGACGGAGAGTCAATGCTCAAGGTTCATGCTATGGCCCATCGAGGTCATGAATATGCCATCGACCTCCACTCCTTGATCCAATTATTTCCGGACCAGGGAAGTACCTATTGGCTGCACTTGGACAGCTTCGGGCCGTAATGGCTTAGCATCGAATGAGACCCTTAATAGTCCACTTGATTGATCACTTGCTGTCGTCCCTAACATAGATATTCTTCTAGTTCATCGGCTATCACGTACGTCAACCATGAAGAACACACTGAGAGACAACCTTCAGGGTTCATCCAGCTCAAGATCATTTGTATCTTCGCCGGTCGTCTTTAACAGATAACTGAGACGGATAGACGCCTTGAATATACGGTCCCCCGATTGATAAACATAAATTTGTACTGTACTGAATGCTCATGCGAAGCTCATCCTTGGGACGGATGAATAAGTGAGATCTCAAGGAGCAGTGAAGAAATCTTATGCTAGCCAGCAGTTACTCATCGTCCACTTCGTAAATGTCATCGAAGAGACAGCGAAGACACTTAAGGGTAGCATAGGAGGATCGAACACCGGAGCCAGGTACTACCTGTGAAGGGCTGCTTGAAGCTATCGTCTACCTTCCTTTATTGACGGAGGTTTTGACGTTTATGGAAAGAGCGATTTGCCTTTTCTAAAGAGCCCAGGAAAGCCTTGGTGCCTTAAGTAATCGCCCCCTTCGGAGAGACGAAAGAGGCCTTGTTGGTCCGAACCCACGCTAACAGAAAAGGAACCAGCGATAAACGGGAATCCGAATACGGGTGGGTCAACTTAGTATTTCGCCACATTTCCGAGCCGTCAAATTGTGTCCAGTACCATAGTCTCAAATAGGGAACATGAAAAAGAATTTCGTTAAGAAAACTAACATCCCTGCTTTTAACATAAATACGATTACGATGCGTTCGAGACTTGATTCAAATACCGACCCTGCACGCTCAGAAACAATCAAACTAGACTCCTTCTGCCATTCCTTGAAGACGACAAATCGAATAGTCTCTTCAACTGACCTCGACATCCCTCCCGTCAGTCAGAGTATACTTAGCCCAATCGACGGTTGCTAGACTCAGTTTCGACGCACTTATATCATGGCTTCAAACGGGAATGGAGGGATAGATTTCGAACTTTACCGCTATACGCCCTCTCTTGTGGCTGCGATCATCTTCATTGTTCTTTTTGTCCTCGCGACCTTGTATCATCTTTACCAGGTTTTTCGTACTCGATCCTGGTACTTTACAGTCTTCGTCATTGGAGGTGTCTGTAAGTTGGATCGCTCTCATTTCAAGGCCTTGCCTTTTCCTTGCGACTTTTGCAAAGCCCATAGCAATCTCTGACAGGGGCTACAGTTCAAATTATAGGTTACATATGCCGCGCGCTGGCCCATTACAACAAAGAGAATGTCCCTCTCTACTCAATTAGCACGATCATGATTCTTCTCGCTCCTCCTCTCTATGCAGCCTCGATATACATGACCCTCGGTCGACTCATTGTACATTTGGACGCTGAGAGGTTCAGCGTGGTTCCAGTCAAGTGGCTTACCGGAATTTTCGTTACGGGAGATGTGATCGCATTTCTGATGCAAGGAGCAGGTAAAGAGTCCTCTCGATCTACTTAGTCGCACAGGTCGATGATAGCTAATGGTGAATAAAGGCGGCGGAATCATGGCCAGTGGGACACTTAGCGCGATGACCACCGGCGAACACATCACCATTGGCGGTCTCGCTGTACAATTGGTGTTTTTCAGTGTTTTCATCATAGCTTCCACAATTTTCCACTACCGAGTTCGCAATAATCCCACCGAGAAATCTTCTCGCTCATCCAGAGCCATGCGCAGATCGACTTGGCAATTCGTCATGACAGGGCTATACGTGGCGAGCATCCTTATTCTCATTCGGTCGATTTTCCGGCTCATTGAATACGCTCAAGGCAACGATGGATACCTCATTAGTCACGAGGCATTCTTATATGTCTTTGATTCCACGCTGATGTTCTTTACTATGGTCGCAATGAGTATCTTCCACCCGTCCAAGCTGCTTTCTCTGTCAACGAAATCACGACGTGCTTCGAGGAGGTCCGATGCAGAAAACCTAGAAATCCTTCCGGCAAGACAAGTCTAATTGTCACAATTTATCAACATTACTGCGGGAATTCGGTCACTTGATGCTTTGGGTTACAAGTCATCAATCACTTCAACTGAACCAGAGGGCGTATTTTGCTTCATAACTCTTGTCTATCGCCATGATGCCCTCTTTTGTTTTGCTCTCATAGTTTCGCCCATGAAACGAAATTCGAAGCCGATATTTCAAATCATAATCATGACCGAGCTTCGAATGCGCTGGGGACTTCGCCCAATGTCTCTAGATACGAGTGTTTCGTGCGGTACCCTCTATTATCATTTGAATTTTTCATCTTCTGGTCTCAGCCTTGTTTTCCAATCATGCTTCCCTCCCTGTCAAATATTAAATGAAGGCCTTTGCGCCAAGGCTAAATATGCCGTCCCAGCCGAGCCACACATGCTGATCCTAAGAGTGTGCAGTTTTCGGGACACAGAGTCCTTTTGCATTGGAATATCTCGCTCTCTAGGATGATAATTTGCTATGCGACTCCGCTTGGATGCCCTGTAAATAGTTCGGATACACATCTCATCATTCCTCACATGGGAAAGTTCAAGCCTCTTTCATATTGGATCCCGTTCCCTGACGATCGATTCAAGAATCGAAGGGAATCCTTTGGTCTTGGTGGTTCGACTCAAAGCAAACGATCCGCCACACTATTGACTAATATTTCATTCTCTTCTCCAAATTTAAGACTAAAAACGCATTCGTTTTCATTTTAGGTTTATCGCGACCGTGTCACTTGAACCTTTTACATTGTGCGGCATCACTTTGGTATCTAGATCATCCAGTTGGGTTGAAAAAGGCAGCCCTAGTGGGGTCAGGCAAAAGCTGAGAGCGTCAAGCCTCTCGGCTTTGAGCCCACATGTTGACATGAATGCATCAAAGGCCTGTAGATAGAGTCAGATCAGGGTAATCGTCATTGAGGCTTCCGGGCCTGAGAGTTCTTTCCTGTTAAGGCATAGGCCGGAGCGGCTAAATGCTATTGAATACGCTTTGACGGAGGATGAGCGAGGGGCGTAAGAAGGTGGCACCGTCAGATATCAATTTAATTTACCCCATGGTTCCTGATAGGCATCTGAGAAACATCCGAAGAAACCCCGCAAAGAAAACGATCGGAACGATTAGGGCTCCACGGTATCTCATTGGCGACGGCTTATCACTTGGCGGACCACAAAACGCCAAGAGCGCGGCTTATCTTTCTGGAGGAACCTTAAATTATGTAAATGATCGTGTGGGTTACACGCCCTTCGATAACGGCACTGAGAGCTCTCCATGTCCAATGTTTCCTACATCTATAACTATGGCGTCTCCCCCGCCTGAGTTCCTGTCTATTAACATTGGCATTTGCTTTTTGTATTGGTGAATACATCTGCCATCATGTCGGACGAGGATTTCCCTTCAAAGCATCATGTCACTACTATTGCCAGTGTGGACATTGACCCCCACGCGGAGCGGGCTCTGGTTCGGAAGTTTGATTTTCGTATTCTTCCCGTGCTAGCGGTGATGTACTTGTTCAACAGTCTGGATAAGTCCAATCTGGGAAACGCAAAGACTGCAGGTCTTGAGGGTATGTACTTTCAATACTTGGAAATGTTTCTATGGAGTTTGTTGACAGTTCTCTAGATACACTTCACCTCCACGGAAATCAATACAATCTGATCCTCAGTATCTTCTTCGTCCCATACGTCCTAACGGCACCCTTCCTGGGACTTCTCGGCAAGAGATTCGGTCCTAATCGCGTGCTTCCATGCATGATGCTCACATTTGGCCTGTGCACTACCTTGGTCGTGGCTACGTTCAATTTCAGTGGCATTTTTGCCATTCGGTGGTTCTTGGGCATGGCTGAAAGTGCTTTCTTCCCTTTGGTCATTTACTATTTGACTACATTCTATCGCCGAGGTGAGCTGGCTCGCCGGTTGGCTATCTTCTACGCTGCGCAGAGTATTGCCTCTGCATTTTCTGGCTTGTTGGCATTCGGAGTCTTCCAGATCCACTCGGGTCCTTTGGCCCCGTGGCGCTACCTCTTTCTCATCGAGGGCTGTGGAACGGTCCTCTTCGCTGTTTTCGCCTTGTGGTACCTTCCTAAGTCAGCCGCTCATACACAGTTTTTGTCTTCCGCGGAGAAAGAGCTAGCCTGTCTTAGACTCCAGGTGGACAGTTCTGCGGTGGTTGATGAGAAGCTGAACATCCGAGATGCCTTTCGGATCTTTAAGCACGGAACCAGCTGGGCCATTATCGCCATTCAGATCTGCCTTGGCGTGCCTCTTCAAGGTGTGCAGCTTTTCTTGCCTGTTATTATCCAGCGTCTTGGATACAGCACTGTCAAGACAAATCTGTACACCGTGGCACCGAATGTCTCTGGTGCCGTCGTGCTCCTCATTCTTGCTTTCGCCAGTGACTGGACAAGATGGCGCTTCCCGTTCATTGCCCTCGGATTCCTGTTCACATTCATCGGCATGGTCATTTACGCCGCCATCGATGTCGAGAAGGACTTGAGCGTCGCGTATTTCGCCTGTTTCATGATGACCTGGGGTACATCAGCACCGTCCGTCCTTCTCGACGTCTGGTACAACAACAACATCGCCAGCGAAAGCCGACGTGTCGTGTTGACCAGTATCGCCGTCCCAATGGCCAACCTGATGGGTGTTGTGGCCTCCAATATTTTCCGTAAGCAAGATGCACCAAAGTACATCCCGGCCTTGGTCACTACTGCTGCCTTTGGAGGCACTGGGATCATCTTGACCTTGCTTCTTGGTCTTTGGATGATGATGGATAACAAGAAGCGAGACCGGGCACAAGGTGTTCATTTGAAAGCGAAGGATATTCCCACGGAGAATATCCAGGATGGACCCGCTAGTGCGGATTTCCGTTGGTTTTACTAGTAGATGAAATCCCTGATGAATATCATGACTGTTTATTTATAGCAAAAAGAATTTAATGATCATACAATGAAAGACACCCCCTTCCGATACTCGTACCGCTCACCGCCTTCCTGTCTCACCTTTTCATAGATTATGTAATTTGGCGAAGGATCCGCATAAGTACTACTAGCAAGCCAAAACTCCACCGGCCCAGTGACAACTCCCTAAGCATTGTTGATTGTCTGTCTGTTTTAGACAACAACTTACTCAAAGCACGACCCTGCGGCACTAGCAAATGGCGAATATATGAACCAGGTGTTTCAGGCTTCGGATGATTTCCCCAAACAACAAGAAAATCCGAAGTAACCCCGAGAAGGCGGGAACAAATGTGCCTAGTCTCAGTATGTAACGGGTGGATGTGTATAAAGGCGAAACGCCTTAATTTACGAATGACATCGCGCTCTCCGCTGACGAGGGACTTGAAGGGTCTAAGGTTCCACGCTAGGACGAGCAAAATTAGACGTCTGAACCAAATATAAAGCAGTCATAGGCTCCTCATTGACAAATTTGAAAGTTAAAAGTTCTTCAGCATAGCTCAGCACGTCACGCAACTTTACCCTACAATGCCTTCTCTTTCTCTCAGCCAGGCCATCTCGGTCCTCGCCTTCACAGCTGGTACTGTGAACGCTGCCATGGGACCGGCTTTCAGTACCGGCCCTGTCGCTGATAACTCCTTTATTCGCGAGGCGACTTCTACACTCATTCTCCCTGATGCTCCCAGTGGGTCAGTGGGTGATACCTCGCTCTGGGTGGGCATGGGTACCTCCAATGGCGACTTGATTCAGTCCATTGCCGATAACTGGGAGTCCGATGACTGGAGTGTCTATGCCTACACTCTTCTCAGCACTTCTGGTATGTATCTGGACCTCTTCCACGACGGCATTTACTGAGAATCTTCACATAGCAACCACCCAGATGCCAGTCCAGGGCCCTTCATCTTCTGCCAAAAGGGGCAACCGGGTGACTATGCACTGTAAGATCAATTTCGTATTTCCAGAGAAGAGGTGAAGCTAACTCATCAATAGACAAATTTGACGATTCGACCGGCAACTACACACAGACTGTTCTCGTCAACAACAAGACAGTGTCTACTCTTTCTACCAGCGATGCAAAGGCCCAGGGCTGGGGTAGTGCCGTCGAGTGCGCCGAAGACAATTGCGGCACTGTTGGAGCTCATTGTAAGTTCAAAGAGAGAAACGACAGTGTTGGAATCGTGCTAATATTGCTACAAGCTTGGATCAATACCAAGATCATTCTGGATGTTGCTGATCCCAACTACATCAACACTCTGAGCAAGGGTGAGGGTGTCACTGGAAACATGAAGACCACTGACAATGGAAAGACCTGGACTGTCAGCACCATCAACATTCCCCAGTTCACCTTTGGTACGTCTTCTTGATTGAGGACTGGGAGATACCATTATTACCAATCTCGGGCCCGAAAGACAGAACCGCATTTGCTTTTGAGCTTTTCGGAGTCCAATATGAGAATTGTCCCATTAGTACAGTCTCCGTATATATCGCAAGCACAATTTGTTCATTCACTTTACGTGACATCCTCGGTCATCTACAAAATCTAAAAGAACTCGAGTCGCTTTTGAAGGAATAGAAAACTTCAGAGCTAGCCTCAATCAAGCAGCTCAATGGCAGCCCACATAACTGTAGCCATAACCTCACCCCCAATCTTCTCCATCACCCTTCTACTCGCCTTGTTAGACTGCGCAACCTCAGTATGCACCCACTCCCCCAGCTTTCCCCTCAATACTTCATCCTGAATATCCGACCGTTCAGCCCCAAAAGTACCCCCAGGCACAATGCCCTCTCTCATGACCTTCCTCGAAAGCGCAATCGCCAATCCTTTCCCCCTATGCTCAGGCTCGACATTTAACGTCGCAACAGCCCCATCCACACCCAGGAACCCCCACGCAATAGGCATCTCTTCTTCCTCCTCCCCGAAACCATCTCTGCTATTATCATCGTAATAAATCGCCACCCCAGGCATCTTCAACAACTGCTCCCTTGGCCTGGGAATATGCGTCCGACTCTGCACGAGATCCAAATGCTCAGGCAGAACACCGAATCTATCCTTCCGATCATGATACCTATACCCATCTGGTAGAGTCGACGTATCCATCGCGCCGAAGATAGCCCTTGAGAACAGATACGTAAAGTACGGCGGATTATCGAAACGATGAATTCGCAGTCCAGGGACGGGATTAGCCTGTCCGTTGGCGTCGGCGAAGACTCGATCGCGCATCAGCAACACAAAGAGAGCTGATGGTATCGCGCCGAATAAGAACGCCCTTGGGCTTGGGGGCGGGATTAGGGGGAGGCTATTCATTGTTCGGAGAATTTTAGTCTTCTCTTCAGCCGCACTATGGGCAGATTCAGATCCAGATCCAGGTTCAGGTTCAGACTGAGCCAGGGAAGCCAGGTACTCGGGCAACAAATTAGACTTGACATGTCGCATCAGTGCCAAGAGCTGATCGCGAGCGAGATCCAACTCGGCTGGGTCTGCGTCAAAAGTGGATATGACGGGATCGGGGGACCCGTCACTCCGGGTGGCAGGGGCGATCGGGGGTAGTGACGTGCGGGACTCCAGGCTGCTGTATAGCACGATCTGAGTCTGACGGCCTAGGAAAAGATCCACCCGTGCAGCCAGCCACGGAGTGCCAGGGTCAGGGGTAGCTGAGGACGGGAAAGTGGCCAGGATCTTGGCGGTGGGGGACGGGTAGGCGACGCCGTGTTGGATTCGGCGGAGACAGGTGATTGAGTGGGGAAGGTGAGATGCCAGGATCGGGAGAATGCTGGTTGCATCATGTTCGTGGATTTGGGTTCTCGTCATTGTGTTTAGGGAGGCGTGCCTTGACATAAACCAGGGGATTGATTTAGTTCGGGGATCAAGATCTAAATGCCGGGCCCGAATACCTGGATAGTGGGCGATTTGGAGGTGAGCTGTCACAAAGAGGAAGAGCCGATCGGGTTCTCAATGAATAACCTAGAAGACTATTTGTATTGTTGTCCAGGGGATGTCTTGTTCTGAGGTTGACACATCTGGAGTGAGTCAGATTGTGGTGGAGACGGGGGCGACGAACTAATCCCGACCTAGATAAGTGTCTTTGTGTTTATATTAAATGATTCCCTGATTTTCACAATCGATTCATCCCTAAAGCCGAGGGTCCGAACGCGATTATTGTGCAATTAATTTGGGCATGCGCAATTGATTCTATAATCTGTTTCCCTGCTTTAAAGTATTTGTCACGTCCGGTCTGTGCCTGTGGCGGTGCGGCACTATTGATTCTGACAGGGGATCCGCCGACGATCACTGTCAACTCTGCATTGGCGTGGACGATCAATTTGGGGAGGTTGATGGTCAGAATTGACCTTTTGAGGGGTTCTGGAAACAAGTGGACTTTTGAATTTTGGGATATTCGGATTTTCTCGAAATGATGGTCTTGTGTGCATGGGATAGGCTGCCACCCCTCAATAATTCTGTCAACGCCAGAGAACTACTCCTTTTGACCCCAAATGAATGACGGAACGTGAGAAAAAAAAATAAGGAAAAGAAAGACAAAAGAAAATGGTCATGTCTCATCACAGAGGGGTTACACCCCTACCAGGGACTCCGAGCCCCCACCATCCAGTCCTCCATCGCCAGCCATTCGCTCCATCTCGCTTCAGCCGCCCGAATCTCGTCTTCAGTAGGCTCGCGCAGGGGTCGCAGGAATGGTGTCTGCTCATCGGGCAGGATATCGTACGCGGTTTTGGTCGCGCCCCAGCCGCTACTCTTCGCCGTGAAGAGGTAGTTGGCGCGCTCTTGTTTGTAAATGCAGCCCACGCCGGCAGCCCAGTCATCGCCGAAGAATGCGCGCATGACGAGCGCCGAATCTTGCGCCGTGACAATCAAGCGGCGAACATAGGGACGCAAAGAGATAAACGGTGCTGCAGACTGTCCCGGTGCAGGTATGTCTTGGGGACGTTGGCATGGCAGACGAATGTTGATAAACGCAGCCACGGACTGCACTGTCTGCATGTGCTGGCCTTGTTCCACAAAGTATTGCACACAGTTCTTGTAGTGTGGATACCAGCCCGTGGGGTCGACCCGACCAAACTCGCTGTCATTCAAGACGGCTTGGGCCTCTGGGGAATTGACGCCCTCGCGACGGATTTCATGCCTATCGGAGGAGCATTCAGCCTCTCGCTCGACCGGTCCTGGAAGAGGTCTCAGAATCTGGGACTTGGGGCAGGGAGTTTTCGAACATACTTTGAGGATCGCGAGAATATTGATCTCTTAGATCCATACATGGAGAGTTTTCCCAGCAGTCTCTTCCGGAACCCATGCTCAGTGACATGATTGATCGTCGACATGTATAAATCAAAGTCGTCCGGGAAGCTTCTAGTTGAGAATTGACAGATTTGAGGTCTTCCATTCCGGGGCAGAAGGGGCCCTTAATAGGGTGAGCACTGACGGACAGCCCGAGGGAGGGGGGGGGCCCGCCGTGTGATGTCCCCCAACGATCACATTTGAAGATCAAGGGCTAGTTCGGGCCAAGTGGAGGAGCAAGGCGACAATAGAACCAATGGAACTAGCGAGGGAGCTTGAGCCACACTTTTTTCACAGTCGACGAGAATTCACTAGCCACAGCACGCGCCACGGCGTGGCCGAGCATGTGGTTTGTGCGCTTGGCCCGAAGCGGTAAGGAGGCTGTGGCTGTGATTTCGGATTTGTTCGGTGGATCAACAATGAGATTGTAGGCCAATTGGCTGACTGGGTCAGATCTCGTCCACCAAACAGGAAAGTTAGCGTCCCAATAGTTTGGTTGACCCCACCCGACTATCGTATAGCATTTCGGGGATTGAGGAATGAAATGATTTGGAAGCCTTCGCGCGACCATACTTCTTTGATTCTAGGGGGATCGTACTTCTCTCATTGATCGGTGCGACCTGACAGGCACACCGTATAGTGCTAAAGCGTGTCACAAATACATTGGAGATGTTCGGGGATCGTACATCGCGACGATCATGCATCGGCCTTCCCACGTAGATGTAGGCAATGCAGGCGACAAGACCAGGGTGACGTGGTACCTGATAACGTGGGCTTGCGCAAGGGGATTCCCAGAACGAGGGAGCTGCTTGCATAGCAGGCTTCCGGCTCCTCATATTGCAGGTTCTAGGTTCTAGGTTCTAGGTTCTAGGTGCTAGGTGCCAGGTGCGAGGTACGAGGCACTAGGTTCCAGATTCCAAGGTTTCATCTGTCCATGATCCATGATCCCTGATTCATGATCCATGATCCTAGCTCGGGCGCCCCGATAGATCGGTCGATTGCGACCAAATCGAAATCAACCAGCGCCCGAGCGCAGGTGGACCCAATCACAACCATGCATCGGGCTTGACCGACTCCCGGGTTCCTGGTTAACGAGATCACCGGGCTTAGGCTCGCTAGTTTCCTCTTCAGATTGACGTGTGAGAGTCCCCCCGCCCGGACTCGGCTCCGCTATACGGCTGAACGTCACAACCATATCTTTTTAAATGCTGCATCTCGCCATCTCAACTGCAGATTTCCATCTCGTTCCCCCCAACTGAGCCACACTGCACGTCTCGAGTCGAGACCAAAGTTTGTGAACGGAAATATCGGCCTTGTCCGTTCTCCGCATACTTCACCCTCCACGTCCCAGAATGTACAAGACAAACTATGAACTCTACGTACGTCAGTCCCTCGCTTCGGACTGATCCCGGATTCACTGACCTTCTAGAACAGTCCCGGCCGAGTATCGACAGCCGGCGCTCGCCGCCTCCAGATGAATTGCTATCTCCGTTAGCAGAGCTCTATCCGCACGTCGCGGCCCTGCAGCCACGCTACAATCCCAACAATTGCACATTCACCGGTTACCGCCACACGGGCTATTGGGCCGCAGCATATACCACGCAGTCGCTGGAAGACCCTCCCTGTGTGCAACGAAGCAATGGTACGTTTCATGGCCTCTGTTTGATGGATCATCATTAACACTATTTATGATAGAGTGTCTGCCTGGTCGCTTTGTCTCAAAACTCCGCCGACTCCTCAGCCGAGACGATTTAAAACATCGTCGACGATCGGAGGCAACCACTTGAGCCGCTTATTCTACTGTCTTTGCTCAGGCGTCCACGATTGCCTACTTTTTCCACCCTTCAACAATTCCTCTTCTCTTTTGTATCAATTTGCCTTTCGAGGTGTCGACTGTCATTTTTCTCATCTGGACATACGACCACAGTCAGCCCCAACGAGCGGGGGCCCGACCTGCTGTTTTCTCTTTTGTTTTCAGTGGCCAAGTCCACTTCACCTTTTATTCTAGCGATAAGCGCGGCGTTCATTCTTGGGGTACCGGGACAGGATATATACACATTGGCAACACAGTTTTCATCAGCACGTACATAGCAGACTGTCTATACAAACACGATTACTACTCCATTATTCTACCGCATCTCCGTCTAGCCATCACATCTTGAAACCTCCAGTATTAGAATCGAACGGCCTGTAATCTCCAGGTGGACCCCCCAAAACCAAAATTCAATCCGAAACCTGTTTCACGCAACTGCAACGCCTGATCCCCACATTCATCTAAGACCGAGTTCAACGTCACAATCCCCCCAAGCACAATCACAATCTCCACCGACCCAGGTTCCCCGGGCCCACAAAAGCACAAGATAAAAAGCAAACATCACGCAATGACCTGCATCTGGTCCCTGCGCCGATCATCCCCCTCCGCACTACGCACTTTGCACCACAAATACTACACTTCGTGGCCCCTGCAAGTCACCGTTAGCTCGTTCTAAACACAAATACCGGATACCCACACCTACCCACTACGCAAGTGGCATCCTAGCTCCCCACTAGGTTCCTCGCAATCCACAGCGCTCGTAAACAGTTCCAATAGGATTCTCCTCTTCCACTTATCTCCAACACCCGACAACAGTGATCAGCAGCCATGCCCCAGGAAATACAAACCCGATCTCCACGCGCCCGATTCCCCTTAGGCCCGGCCCGAGCGGACCCTTGCAATAGTACTCCTTTTAGCTGGTGATGCGAAACTCGCACTCGAATACCTTATTCGGGATGCTGGGTCTAACGCTTCTTTTTTTTTTCTTTTCTTGCTGCCTTTTACCCGTTTCCAAGGGTCGGCACCTGGGGTTCACGGTTCATGTTTGTGTGACATGCAACGGTAAGGACCTGCAGTGAGGATCCTCGCCTTGATTTGGTCTGCCTCACTTTCCCCCCTCCCCTAATGCTACCTTGGCGGATCGACTTTATTGATAGAAAAGTCGCATCAATGTACAATGTCACATCCAGAACAATGATCGTGTCACGTCATTGCCCCATTTGCCGTGCGGATGGCGGGGTCTGGCCCGAGTGGTGGCATTGCATTTCTATTGTCTGCTCCACGAGGGACCCTCTTCATGCTGAGCCTATGTCAAATCATTCATGGAGTCCGTTTCTCCGTTCCACTCCTTTTTTTTTTTTTTTTTTACCTCCCCCTTTCTCATCGAAGGCACCAGCCACATCCCCTTTCAGTACATAGTATGTTCGATACTTATTATTATGATTATGATTATTATTATTCTTTTTCTTCACTTAAGTTTATATCTTTTTCGGTCATTATTTAAAATAGGTAAACAGCGTAGAATTCATTCATGGAACATGATGATCGACGATCGACCCTAACAGATGATCTACACTCGGCTTTTGGAGAGTGGGGAATTATTTGATGGCTCGGTGTTTGTGTATCCGGGTCGAATCTGGTCTGCATTCAGGTGCGACGGTGCCTTGTTCCTGCAGATATTATCAAATAGGATATGTGATATTGGGAAGAGTTTAGGGATTTGAATTTGGATTTTGTTCAGTGCTGAAGGGGGGGGGGACATTGGGGAAGGTCGGTCTTTGTGAGCTTGGAAGTGAGGGAAGTCTACTTTTTCCCTACTGACAATTTTGAAGAAGCTTGGGGAGAGACGTAGGTGTGTTAGATGCTCTCAGGTCTTTGCGTAGCCTAACTGCTCTTGACGTTCCTCGCCTTACGGGAAGGGGGGAGGACTTCCCCTTCAAGGTCTTCTCTACCCTGATTGTTTTCAAGTCGAGGCACTTGTACTTTCAATTCATTTCACGTGCCCTGGAGAGCTACTTTAATTTGCGTTGCCACTGTAAGCATCATCTCTACGAGTGCATGTGTCGAAGGACAACAATTAACAGGGTATAGATTGAAGTCAATATTGAAAGCACCATCAAAGCACCACAAACCGAACAAAATGCAGCCCCAAGCTTCAATACCAGTGACAAAAAGCCACAGCAAGAGGAAAGACGACACAATTTTTGCAAGCAGCAGCTCACCGAAGACCTGCTAACTGAAACTAAGATCAAAATAAGACAACATCAAGGAACGTGGAAGGGTATCAAAGCGGAGCTCTCGCATCCGCATCATACTCTCATCAAAGTATTCGTTTATCGCCATTCAAATCATTACGGCATGTCACATCACGCCAGACTAGCAGAGCTGGCCGCAGCAGTCCCCCACCGGAATCGCCGGAGTCCTCCTCTCATAGCTTCCTGTCCACAGGCCGCCGACGATCGTGCGCCAGGTACACTTCCATCTCCCATCATTCCCGCTTCAACGTGACCGACTTCGCGACCGAGCATATATCCGGCCGAGAAGCTGATTGCTGAGAATAGGACCACGACGCCCGCGCTGATGACCCATGTCATGATTGTTGGACTGACGGGGATCGTTGAGTCTGATATACTTGCATGTCGACTCTTCTTTGTGCTGCGGTCTTTAGGCGAGATGGATCGGCGCTTGGCCTTGGAGGGTGGACCAGGAGCGGTGCGGGAGTGCCGCCGGCGGGACGGGCCCACTGAGGAACTTGATTCGATGTATCGTGGGGAAGAGGCTTCTTCGCCGCTTTCCTCACCCATGGCGACTGACTCGCCCACTAGTCGGAAGGTTGATGGCTGGGAGACGCCTGGACTGGATGAAATTGGTTGGTTATCTGCTTTGGGGAGGCCTCGGGCGGCGGCTGCGCAGGATAAGAGGGTTGAGAGACTGGCCCGGAGGGCAGCGTCGTGGTCTGCATGGTGGGAAGGCGAGATCATGTTGAAGGGGCTGTGTTGGGATTGCTGGGATCTGCGAGATCGTACGTGGGGCGGGTATGAATCTCGGCGGATTGCAGTGCGCCGGCTGGAGGTGGAGATCACATTGGGCTGAGAGCGGCGCGACTCATTTGGACGAGTCCAAGAGGGGTCACTTGTTGCTGGTGGATGAGAAAAGATATTGGGCTGAGGGACGAATGGTGATGGGCTGATGCCCATACCAAGAGCAGTAGAAGCATCGTCATCTTCATCATCACTCGAGGCTGCGCCTACTGATGGAGAAGGGAGTGCGGATAGCGGGACCCGTAGAGCCGGGCGATTGATATCCTCATTTGAGCTACTCAAGTTGGGATCGGGCTCACTCTCGCTCTCGTCATATTCCTCTTGGCTGCTGCTCGCCAGACTAGTGTCTCTTGATGAGTAGTCCACCTGGGCTGTGGTAACGGCGGCGAGATGTTGCAGGCGTCGTCGTCGACTGCGATGCTGATACATTCCGCCTTCTCCATTGTCCACACGAAGCCCAGTTGTAATGATATCGTCGTTCGTAGCAGCCGAGGATAAGGATGAAGATGACGGCTGTGATGATACTTCAATCCAAGAGTCTATGTAATACTGTAGTGAGTACATACTGAAGCATGAATCGAAGGCGAACAAAGCGACTGCATGTCGAAACCGGATCTCAAGGAGAGGGGAGGTACCCTGCATAAGTATATAAGGAAAATAACATACCAGAGGCTTCTGATCTCATGCCAACCGCACCGGATGGCCGGGGCTGACCACGATCGAGCGAGTGGCCATCGCGCATCAGTTGACTTGCGGCTCTGGGCTCGCGCACCTGACCTAGCAGGTCGCAGTGATTTGGTTGCATGGTCAAAGTGAAGAGTAGGAGGGAGGATGGAAGGATGGAAGATAGAGATGGAACTAGAAATACGGAGATGGAACACAGATTATAGGAGTCAGGCCACACGGTGGAACAGCGGTCAGGCGTGGGGAAGAAGCAATCAATGAGGTTATCTTATCAATGTGGAGAGGATCGGCCCCATCACTGATGCCCAATACTCCAAGAGCCCTTGGAAGGAGATTTGTATTCGCAGTTCCGGTTAGAGGGCACCTGAAGCGATTTCAGGTCCTGCGATATCAAACAGAGTCCAACGGAGTAATGAGGATAGAGATAGAGAGGAAAGGGGAAGGAAAAGAAGAAACAAGGAGTGGATGATGAGGTGATCAGCAGACGCCGCAGGTGATTTGCAGCCCGTGACGGAAGCCACCGATGAGAGGGGTCAACACTATAGAGCTGAAGAAAACGACGTAGATGGAACAAATTTGATACAGACGCCCAACCCTGAGGAGAAGAACTATAAAACCTGATTTTGAGAAGAATCGGAGCGGTCATTCAACTCTGATCTTGCGTTTGCAATAGAAGAGTAACAATAAAGAGAATGGGGCATGCGGGGGAGCCGGGCGGTAGCCACTGGCAGAATATATTTCTTACGCTTCGAAGGGAGTGAAAAGAAGATCAAATGTGAAAATGTGAAAATGTGAAAATGTGAAATATGAGATTACATTGCAATCATCCTAGACTATCAAATACAAGCTAACTTTTTTAGTTACCGGGGCCTCCGATGGCCCATGAACACCCATATGAGAATAGCAAAATACAGTCAGTAAAAGGCTTAGAAAGTGATCTTGCTGCCCTTGAACTCAGGGATGCTGCCCTTGGCCTTGTTGAAGCCACCACGGTCACCACCGAAGCCACCGCCGCGGCCACCACCGAAGCCACCACGGCCACGGCCACCACCACGACCACCGCCGCCGCGGCCACCGAAACCACCACGGCCACCACCACGGCCGCCGAAGCCACCACCACCCTCACGGGGAGGACGGGGAGTGCTGAAGTCAAGGCGGATAGAGCGACCCTCGAGCTCCTCACCGTTGAGGGCACCGTGGGCAGCCTTGGCCTCCTCAATGGAGCCGAACTGGATGTAACCGAAGCCCTTGGGGCGACCGGACTCGGGGTCAGTGGGCAGGCGGATGCCGAGAATGTTGCCCTGCTCGGAGAACAGGTCGCGGATAGAATCCTCGGAAGCGCTGAAGGGGAGGTTGCCGACGAACAGAGTGTCGGACTCGGGGCTGGTCTGGTCACCGTACTTGCCGGCGCGAGCCTGGGCACGGTCACCACCCTCCTGCTTGTTCTGGCGGCCAGTAGCGTAGTCCAGGTTGATGGTACGGCCGTCGAGATCAGAGTCTTTCTTGGCGGCATAAGCCTTAGCGGCATCGGCAGCGTTGGTGTACTCAACGTAACCGAATCTGGAAGATGTAGTCAGTAACTGTGAGGACGTGGAAGACATGAAGAATGATTAACTTACCCACGGGAGCGACCAGACTCACGGTCGGTGACGATACGGCAGCCGGAGAGCTCACCGAAGGACTCGAACTCACTGCGGAGCCAGTCCTCGTCAACGTTCCAGGACAGGTTGCCAACGAACAGGTTGGCGGAGGCACCCTCAGGGGCGGCCTCGGTCTTGGCCTTCTTGGGGGCAGCGACGGGCTCCTCCTCAGCCTTGCGCTTCTTGGAGGAGACAGCAGTCTCCTCGCTGTCCTCGGACTCAGAGTCGGAGGAGTCGGAGCTGTCAGAGTCGGAGCCAGACTCGCTGTCGCTAGAGTCCTTCTTGGCATCCTTCTTGGCGGGCTTCTCATCCTCAGACTCGGAGTCAGAGGAGTCAGAGTCAGAAGACTCAGCCTTGGCAGCAGCCTTCTTGGGGGCCTCAGCCTCAGACTCAGAGTCAGAGGAGTCGGAAGAGTCGGAAGACTCAGCCTTCTTCTCGACCTTCTTGGCGGCGGGCTTCTCGTCCTCAGACTCAGACTCGGAGCTGGAGGACTCATCCTTCATCTCTTCATCAGAGTCGGACTCGGAGGAAGACTCCTCCTTCTTGGCAACCTTCTTCTCAACCTTCTTGGTATCCTTCTTGGGGGCAGGCTTCTCATCCTCAGACTCGGAGGAGCTGGAGGACTCCTCGGACTCGGACTCAGACTCAGACTCAGACTCAGAGCTGGAAGGAGTGGGCTCCTTCTTCTTGTTCTTCTTGGAGGCCTTATCCTTGGAGGCGACCTTCTTGGCAACGTCCTTGGCCTTGGTCAAGACCTTCTCGGCCTTCTTATCGACCTTGGAGGAAACCTTAGTCTTCGACATTGTGTATACTGTAGCGAGAAAAGAATGTTAGCACTGTGTAACAAGTAGGGTCCACCTCACATCCCACGTACAGTGGTTTGGGGAACAGGAGATAAGCGATTTGGAAAATGTGCGGCAAAGCCAACAAGCCCTCAAATACACCCGTGTAGATGTGATAAATGCAACAACCCTCAGAAGATGGAAACAGCAACAGCCAGGAGTGATCTGATCACAAGCTGGTCGATACCCACAAGTAACCCACAACGGACAGAGTTCAAGCCCACAGAGACCGGCGATACGCAACTAGAATATGAAACCCACGAGGAAATGTCCCACAGAGCCCACAGAATAGATATGCAGAAGATCAAGCCCACAGCCCTCGATGTGAAAAAGCCCACTTAAAAGTCTGTTGAAAGTACTGTGTACTGACAAAAAATTTTTTTGCAAGTACGGGAACCCACGCAGCTGCGTCAGTTAGTGGAAGGGGGATATGTACTTATGGATGGAGGGTTCTTGAAAAGAGAATCAAGAAAAGTGCTAGCACAAAAGTATGTGATAGCAAAAGGGGATGGGAGAGAGGATGAAGAGGAAGAAAAATTCTTGTCTGCAGCTGGGGGAAGCTTCTCTTATCAGAAAAATTTCTGAGAAAAAAAAAAATCAGAGGCTGGCAGAAAGACATTCCGCCTACTTTAATAAGCTAGACCCAGGCACTAACTTTGCCGCTCAGTGGAGACATTGCGGGTACCTCGCAACCTCTCACGTTGCTGCGCTGCTCAATGTCACTCCGCGGTACCCTGAGTCCTCTTTCTCAAGGTTAGTTGACAAGGTCTCTTCTTGTTTCACAGGCCCATTCTATCGACTGTTCGTCGATGGGATACTGACTTAGCCAACCTAGCTTGATTTGTGATGGCTCCTCCCACCTCCCCCTCGCACCGTCCGCGGAAGAAGAGAAAGTTCCTGATCAGCCCGGGCTCGAATAACAACCTAATCTTAGACATTGGAGAAAGCAAACAGTCGCCCACCTTTCCTCTTGTCTCATTCCTCTGGGCTGCTCGAGCAGGCGTGTCTCAATGGCTGATTCTGCCTCTCATCTTGATGGCTGTCGGTCTTTTCCGATGGGCTGTCAGTCTGTGGGGTTACTCTGGTAGGCATATTGGGACCTCTGGAAATGAATGACTGCTCACATCATCCAGGATATCAGGTACCTCCAATGCACGGTGATTTTGAGGCCCAAAGGCATTGGATGGAGATCACCCAGCATCTACCTATGGCCAAGTGGTATCTCTACGACTTGCAGTACTGGGGCCTCGATTACCCCCCATTGACCGCATACCACAGTTGGTTGCTCGGGAAGATGTATGTATATTCTCGTGTCTGAGAGACGCATTGGCTGATTTGAGGCAGTGGTACCGCCATTGAGCCTGCATGGTTCGCATTAGACAAATCCCGCGGCTTCGAGGACCCCAATTTGAAGGTCTATATGCGCGCCACCGTTGTCGTCTCCGAATACCTCGTTTACATTCCGGCTGTCGTGAATTTCCTCCGTCGTTATACGCGGATGCAGGGTGTACATGCGTGGTCTGCCTCGATTGCTCTAGTGGCCGTTCTCCTCCAGCCCGCCACAATTCTCATTGATCATGGCCATTTCCAGTACAACACCGTGATGTTGGGCCTGGTTGTTGCAAGCTTGGATGCAATTCTGGCCGGACGTATGCTCTGGGCCTGTATATTCTTCGTGGGAGCTTTGGGCTTCAAGCAGATGGCACTTTACTATGCACCTGTCATGTTCGCTTACCTTTTGGGAGTCTGCGTCTTCCCCCATATCCATATTCCTCGGTTGATCAACATCGCCCTGATCACGACTGCCGCCTTTGGTCTGCTTTTCGCGCCGCTCTTGATCGGTGCCACGGGTCCTGAAGCTCGAGAATTCATCGCTTCGTCGCCACAGCCTCCTCTACTTCAGGCACTGCCGATCTCCATTGATAAAAAATCGGTGACATACGCGGTCATTTTCCAGCTGACACAAACCATTCACCGCGTGCTGCCCTTCGCTCGTGGTATCTTCGAAGATAAGGTTGCGAATGCCTGGTGTGCCATCCACACATTCTACAAGCTCAATCGGTTCGAGACCTCGCTCCTCCAACGAGCATCACTCGGCGCCACTCTTGGTTCAATCATTGTTCCATGTGCCATCATTTTCCGCCACCCGCGAGCCTCGCTCATTCTTCCTGCAATGTCTTGCGTTTCCTGGGGATTCTTTCTCTTCTCCTTCCAAGTGCACGAGAAGAGCGTCCTCCTTCCTCTCCTGCCAATGACCCTCTCGCTCGCTGGTGACGGCGGCCTAAACAAGGAGAATCGCGCCTGGGTTGGCCTAGCCAATATTTTGGGCTCGTGGACCATGTACCCGCTTCTTAAACGCGAAGAGCTGAGCGTGCCTTATGCCGTAATGACCCTTCTCTGGGCTTACCTTATCGGACTTCCTCCTCTCTCCTTTGAGACATATCGGAGCCGGTCATCACTCGAGGACCCGAACTCGCAATTCGAGCTCACAATTTTCACAAAGCTCCTCCACTTTGTTTTCTACATAGCCATGATTGGCTGGCATGTTCTTGAGGCGTTCGTTGAGCCACTCCCGGGCAAGCCGGATCTTTGGGTGGTTCTCAACGCCCTCGTTGGAGCCGGCGGATTTGGGATCATTTATCTCTGGTGCATGTGGAAGTTGTTCACCCAGTGCCGGCGGATTGATCTGCAGGCGGCCGAAGAAGAGAGTCGGAAGAAGAAGCAGTGAAACAGCGCATGGGTGGCTGTGCAATTTTTGATACCCCATTATGCGCACTTTTCCTTGGGTACAATGTGCTACTAGAAGTAGACTCAATCAATCTGTTTATACATATTGACAAGCTTGTTCTTTATTGTAGGAGATGAGAGGTTATATTCGTAAACTCGGTATCTATTCGAGCGCAATGCAGTTCCTTGGTCCCATTCTTCCCCAAATCCAGACCGGAGAATATCCACAGACTAGGGAGAAAAAAAATAAAGAAAACTCCAGCCAATGAATGCTATGGTACAATTGTAATATACAGACAATACAGACAACTCCTTGGTCGCCTAGACCTTGAAGCCGAAGCCGGCCATGCAGGTCTTGTACTTTTCAACCATCGACTGGCACTCCTTCTGGGGGTCATCGGACTTGGAGAATAGCATGCAGTCATCACGGGCAGCCTTCTCCTCTTTGCAAACGCAGCAGGGCTATGAAGAAGAGGGGTTAATTTAAATGCTTGCGACTTGTTTCTGGCGGCGGTTTTGGGCGTACCTTGGGCTTCTCGGTTTGCGCGGGCAGGGTCTTGGGCTCGGCAGGGGCCGGCACGTTCTTTTCTGTATTTGAAGTATTAGCGACAGGTCCATACCTTCCCAGGTTTGTAGTAATCGTTGCGCAATGTGCAGGCATCGGGGACGGCGGAAGTGTGGATCGCGAAGAACGATGGAATGAACGTACCGGAGGAACCAAAGAGCCACGACATTTCGATAGATTGATTCCTTGTGAAAGGATGACTGGGAGCGAGAGTATAGAGCGACAGGGAACGACAATGTATCAAGACAGAAAGTTCGCCATGTCGCGATGAGACCATTCTGAGATTAGTAATTGATTCTTTGCGCACCTGGTCCACACCACGCACCGTATTGTTTTTTTTGTTATCGCCAAAACATCCCGCATTATTACTCTTTTGCCTCCCTGTCTTGCCTATTGAATTTCTCCTTTTTCGGGTGCGATCTTTCCTTCTCGTGCTTGAAACTCTGCTCTCGTCTATCTTACCTAATTTTGGCCCCATTTTCTTATTTCAATCTCTTTCATTCCCCTGACAATCTACCCCGCCATGGCCCCTCGCAAGGTCTTCTCGCTCGAGGGCAAAGGCCTCAAACTCGACACTGCCGAGGACATTGAGTCCCACATCAAGCCTCTAGTCGAGAACTTCGATTATACCGAAGTCCGATTCGGTGGCAACACCCTGGGTGTCGGTGCTTGCGAGCGCCTCGGCGCTGTCATCGCTACCCAGAAGAGCCTTGAGATTGCCGAACTTGCCGATATCTTCACCTCGCGTCTCCTCTCCGAGATCCCTCCGGCTTTAAAGTCCCTTCTGGACGCTCTCCTCGAGATTCCCTCCGTTCACACGGTCAACCTTTCCGACAATGCCTTCGGCCTCAATACCCAGGCTCCCCTGGTCGACTTCCTTTCGCGCCACACCCCCCTCCGCCACCTGATCCTCAACAACAACGGTCTCGGCCCTGCTGCGGGAACTCTCGTCGCTGATGCTCTGAGCAAGCTTGCCGAGCGCAAGGAGGAGGCCCGTAAGGAGGGCAAGGAGGTCGTTTTGCTAGAGAGCATTGTCTGCGGACGCAATCGCCTAGAAAACGGCAGTATGGAGGCTTGGGCTCGTGCCTATGAGAAACACGCTGCCGGTATGAAGTCGGTCAAGATGACCCAGAACGGCATCCGTCAGGAGGGTATCTCGCACCTGCTCAAGAATGGTCTTCGTCACGCTAGCTCCCTGGAGGTTCTGGACCTGCAGGATAACACGTTTACTTTGATGGGGTCTACTGCTCTGGCTGCTGTCCTGGAGGGCTGGCCTTCTCTGATTGAGCTTGGTGTCGGTGATTGCCTGCTTTCTGCCCGTGGTGGTGTCAAGGTTGCCAAGGCTCTGGCCGCCAACAAAAACCAGAAGCTCCAGACTATTCGTATGCAGTACAACGAGGTCAAGGCCGACTGTGTCAAGGAGCTCGCTTTCGCCGCTAAGACCGCCCTTCCTAGCCTGCGTCGTGTTGAGCTGAACGGCAACATCTTCAACGAAGATGATGATCACATCGTCGCCCTGCGTGAGCTCTTGGAGGCCCGTCAGGAAGAGCATGGTTCTGACGACGACGCCGAGGACACCTGGGGTGTTGATGAGCTGGATGAGCTCGAGGAGGAGGAGACCGACGAGGAGGAAGAGGAGGAAGAAGAGGCGGAAGAGGAAGAAGCCAAGGCTGAGAAGATTCTCAAGGATGCCGACCTCGCCGAAGAAGAGAAGGTGTCTCAAAAGTCCGACCAGGATGTTGATGAGCTGGCCGATGTTCTGGGCAAGACTGGCATCTAAGCCCGATGACTCTTGACTGCCATTCTGGTCCCAGTATCTCTGCCTAGTATCTCATCGTCCATCATTGACGGACTCTGAAGGCATCCCCTCTGCCTTGCGAAATTGGCCAGTCCCACAGCACCTTCTTATACGAAGTGGCTCCAGCCCTAGCCTTTGGTCTCATGAGATGAGGACCTGACTGACGACATTGAACGCCATATCCCGAAAAAACTTTCCCATGTCTTTTATACCCCGTTGACGATGACGACTGCACATAATCCCACCCCTTCACCTTCCCCTATGCATAGCCAAGTTCTGGTGTCTTGGGAGGATACAGAAACTCCAAATAGATGTGAATACATTCCTGATCATCAGGCGGCCATTTCATTTTTACTGAAATTTTTTCATTTGCTTTCCACTATTAGTAGAATACGTCACTAAGGATGTGAGGTGCATAATTGTATACTTCGAAGTGGATGAGTGAGAGATTACCGAATTGGGTAGCCACGTCTTGGCGCGCGACCTCCGAGTTGCCCACTCTTTCACTCTCCGTCCTTGTGCTCTCGGCCTTTTCCTTCTACACTCGCTTTTCCTGCTGTCCGATCGACTTTTCGCCTACTCTTCACCGCGTCTTCGGTGTGTAAGTGCCCGCGCAATCCCGCCCCTGTCCAAGCCCCATCGGCGATACCTCCGCGGTCGCAAGCTACAGGTGAACGCGCGCATTATGTCTACTGGCCTGTCGGGACATTTTTGAGCCTTCAGAATGCAAAATCCTCAAGCAAGATGTCTGACTCGTTCGGCTTGATGCTGCGGTGTACATCACCAGAGCTGCCAGGGCGTTCCGGCTTGAACAAGAAAATTGTGTGCGGACCTTTGTCTGGGTTTAATTTCTGGGCTCAGTCTTGTCGTGAGCGATGCGCGGCATGCGCTGCTCGAGTACATCGACTGCCGGATATTTGAGCATCTCGCAACATCATTCTTTTGCATATTGATCATGTCAAGATACTGACGAGCTTCACTACGCAGACTTGAACGGGAACTAATCTACAAAAAGCGCCTTCCCATCACACCTGACTACGACCCCACGCTATCTACTGTGGCTATGGATGCCAAAGCGATCGAGGCCAAGGCCAAGGCCTTGACGAAGGCTGCGTCACAGAAGGAGACGGCAACCGTGATCCTGGGCATGCTGAAGGACCTGCAAAACGGTGTGCGGGCATCAGAGGATCTGTTGAGATCGACTCGCATCGGTATCATTGTCAACAAATTCAAGCAGCACTCGTCGAAGGAAGTCGCACAGCTGTCGGGCGAGATCGTCTCCAAATGGCGGAATGAAGTCAACAAGCAGAAGCAGGGTGGATCAGCCGCAAGCCGAGGATCCAGCGGGTCTCCCCGGCCGGCGAACGGCACTGGCGCATCAACACCAGCAGGAGCGACACCATCTGATAAGGCATCGAAGCTGTCAGTCCCACCGGACAAGCGGACATGGAAGGCAGATGGTGTGGATGTCAACCAGCTCGGAAACGCCGTCCGTGATAGCTGCACGGGATTAATGTACGATGGGCTGTGTTTGGGCTCGACAGAGTCGCCCAAGGTTGTGCTGGCAAAGGCGCGCGAAGTGGAAGCTGCTGCATACGACCACCTAGGTCCTGAGACCAAGCCGGAATACAAGCAGAAGATGCGCAGTCTGTTCCAGAACCTGAAGAATAAATCGAATGCCTTACTGCGAGTGCGCGTTGTTTCCGGCGAAATCACGGCGCACAAGTTTGTGCGCATGACTAGTGACGAGCTACGCTCTGAAGAGCAGCGCGAGAAGGACGAAAAGCTCAAAAAGCAGAACATGGACAATGCCATGGTTCCCCAGCAGGAGCGCAGTATCAGTACCAGTCTGCAGTGCGGAAAGTGCGGTCAGCGCAAGGTTACCTACACCGAGGCTCAGACTCGCAGTGCTGATGAACCGATGACTCTGTTCTGTACATGCATGAACTGCGGCAAGTCCTGGCGGCAGTGATCCTGCAATTTGGTGGTCTGGAAGGGGTGGCGAAGCGATGTATGATTTCAACAGGGATCCGGTGTTTTCTATTACCTCATGCCTCTCCGAAATCATACTCTGATTTGGTGTTTTTGTTCTCAATGCTTTCAATTTTGAAAGCCGGCACTGGGGTGATCCCCCCCTTTTTTTTTTTTTTAATGCAAATGAGGATTTGCTTTTCTACTGGACCTCCCAAAAGGGAATTCCATCCTCACGGACAGCGAAGTTCGAGACTCGACCCTCCTCAGAACTATGAAGGAATCTATCCTGGAGAAATCTAGGTACTTTGACACAGAAGAAAAAAAAATAAATACAGATTCAAAAAAGAACCACTCTGACTTTCACGTCATGTTTATGTAATTCCCATCGCCGGCTGAACTTCGCACCTTGAAGTAATCCAACATCCTTTAAACAAGTTCATTCTTCACCCCAACTCGTCTCCCACGGTGTCCATCATCGTCAAAATGGCTCCTCGTAAATCCCTCGTCGACGCAGTTCAATCCTTATTGTCCGCCCTAACAACCCCATCCACGCCCAAATCAGCCCTCCTCTCAACATTCACAACCAATCCACCTCCCCTATGTTTCGAACACGGCCTCCCCCAACTAGCCCCATTCCTAGGCCGCTCCTTCACGGGCCAAGAAGGTGTAAGCCACTACTTTGATCTACTCTCCCAACACCTTGACATCCAAAAAATGAATTTCGAACCCGACACTGCCTGGGTTGTCGACGAGGTCTCGATGACCGTTTGTCTACGCGGGGACGCAAAGTTCGTGTGGAAATCTACCGACCAGGCGTGGGATGAAACATTCATTTATCGCATTGTTGTTGCGGAGGATGCGGGCAAAGGCTTGAAAGTTCAGGAGTATAGGGTTTGGGCGGATACGGGGGCGGCGTATCTCGCTAGACTTGGACGGTTGGGGTTATTGATGACTGTGGGTGAAATGGAGAATCCAGAGGGGGTTCATGTTACGGAGGATGTGGACGGGGCGAAGATGTGCGGGTAGCTTCATTAGTAATGTTCTGTGAAGGGGGAGATTTGGATTTTGTATGGAATTTATTAGTGATTTGCCATGGTGGCCTCGCCCCGGGGGGGAGTGGGGGGGGGGGGGGTAATCAGGTCGAAGTTATATGGGGAGCAGGTGTTTGCAAGTCGGGGCATGTACTGTTTCTGATATTAACATCACTGCCACTCTCTATGCACAAGCAACTATACTAGGGATTCTCAAGCGGAAACAGTCTCCCAATCAATCCAACTCACATCCCCAAACACACCCTTTTGATTCTGGAAAACTTTCTTCGGCTCACTATACGGCGCATAACCCTTCTTGTCCAAGACTGTCGTAACATTCCCATCCCGTCTCCCAGTCGCATTGAACCCGGGTCCATAAGTCTTATACTCCGCCATGAGCGTAATTCCTTTCTCATACCTCGCCACCCCACTGACAATCCAATCGATGTACCCACTCGCATCAATACTCCCATCCTCGTACGAATCGGCGAAGATAGACCGATGCTGCGAATTCCACGGCCGGCCCAACGCACAGGACCCCTTGATATTCGGCGCGATAGAGGAATTCGCCGCCTTCACTGTCGAATCGACAATGTAAACGCCATACTTGTTCTCAAAGGTGGTGTTCGTTCCCTTCCACGCTGTGATTCCACCTCCGCAGCCTCGGAGAAGGACATCAGAAGACTGAATCCATGCGGTACCGAAGCCGTAGAGGAAATCGGTTTGGCCGGCGAGAATAGATTTGTAGAAGTAGGCATTTCCAAGCTTTCCGATGTAGACCGTGTCTTGATAAGAGTAGAATCCGCAGTGATAGAATCCGCCGTTTGCACGACTGAAGCTGAGAGCGTGTGCTGGGCCATCGCTGTACTCGGCCCAGGTATTCGTAAAGTCGATGTTATAGGCACGGAAGTCCTTATTACCAAACGGTGTATTATCGGGCACGGGGAAGCCGGTTGTTCCTGAGCCGGTGAGGCTTGCGTCGAGGGTAGGTGAGACTATAAGGACGCTGGAGTAGACGTTGTCGACGCTTTGGCCGGTTGAGTCTAGATTGGCAGCGGCCCAGGTGATTGTGACGGTGTTTTTGGTGGCATCGTCTGGGGAGTTGGTCTGGCCTAGTAGGGTCAGAGGGCCAGGGCGAGTTACGTTGAGTTGTTCTTTGTAAGTGCCCGAGAGGATGAGGATCGTGTGAGAGGATGTGTCATTGGGAAGAGAGTTGATAGCGCTTTGGACGGTCGAGTAGTCTGCGCGATGGTCGGTTGCTGAGACGAGGATTGTTCCAGGTGGACAATGGGTACCGCTCAATTGGCATTGGGACCGGGAAATATGGGATACTGCTGCGGAGTCTGCGCTGAGGATGTGCCAGCAACTGGCGAGGAGAATAGAGAGTAGGCGGAGCATGCTAGCATTGATTGTAAGACCGGTCTAGTCTCCTCGTGTCTTTGAAACATGTGAGCATGACGAGATGTGAATTGAGCTGCTTATTATAGTCGGCAGAGGAGTAGAGTAGTTCCTTGAATGAGATTTGCCTTGACGGAAAATCTTCCATATCATCGTCCCAATTGAGTCGTTACAGCCGAGATCGGTGCAGGGTAGAATGACATTGTTCAAGTATGACCTCCGCATCCCCACGAAACTGGGGTGAGAAGCTTATTCTCTCCGCATGGCGGGAAATTGGCTAGGGGAAGATGGGCGAGGAAATGGGGAGCCGGAGAATTAAGCTTCCACCTGTTAGATGCACGGTAGACTCAGGACGCGGGGGAAGAGTACAGGGGTAAGGTGGAGATGAAGTGGAATTCTTTGAAGGAAAGCAGACACTTGAGTCAGATTCCAATTGAAGTTACGAGATTGTGGAATGCTACGAGGTTTACAATGAGATGAGTTTTTGATTAGATTAGAATCCCTTGAACATTTCGAAACCACTATTAACGACATACATACACGTAGAGAAAGAAAACTTGACTCTATCGACTCGAAAGCAAATGAAGACAAGGGGTAAATGAAACAAGCAAATCTATGGTACGGGAGAAAGGAAAGCGAAAAAAGGCCCCAATTAGAAGACCTTTTTAAGTTTTCCCACGGTATGCATGTCCAGATAGATGGTGCAAGCAACACATTTGCGTGGTAGAATGTGCGCAAGGGGGATCAAAAATAAAATAAGGAAAATTAATTTGAACATCGGTCCAGTATCGAGTTCAGAAAATTAGCCCATCAAGGGAAAGAGGCAATGTTCCGGAGAAGCATTTACTCGTCCTCCTCGATATCCTCAGCGCGAGCACCGAGAGTGTAGCGGGACTTGCCCTCCTTGTCGGTCTCGAGCTCAATGGCGAGCTTGGAGAGGTGAGCGATCATGTTCTCGATCTGGGTGTCAGCCTTGGAGCGGGTCTTGCGGCCAAGGTTGTCAAGAGCCGGGATGATGGTCAAGATGTAGTAGACCACGGCAATGATGACGGTAACACCGATGGAGTAGGCCCAGATGACAACGACGGTGACAATGTCGACATCGTTGTTGACGGAGAAGCCAGGGCCGGCGGGATCGTAGGGGTGAGTCTGGGTGAAGTCACCGGACAACCAGCCGAAGACACAGAACAGGGTAGCCAGAACATCGACGATGAAGATGGCAATGACCAGCTGCCACGAAGGCCAGGTCTTGCCACCACGGGTAACGAAGATGAGCCAGTTCTCAGTAAGAGCAACCTCAAGGAAGAGGATCTCCTGGGGAGAACCGAAGTTCTGGATGATACCACCGTTCTCGAGGAAGAGGGTACCACGGATGATCCAGGTAGCGGCAGCGAGCAGGACACCGAGAACGACGGAGATGACCCAGATCTTGGGCAACTGCCACTCGACGGGGCGGGCCTCGAAGTGAGCGTTATCGTAAGCGACGGCAATGGTGGCAAGATCAGCGAACAGGGCGATGAAGACAATCAGGTCGGAGCGGATGGTCTCGTCGATGATGATCATGGAGGTAACAAGGTAGATCTCAAGGTGAAGACACAGGGCAATACGGTACTGAATGTAAGCCTTCATACGCTGGAAAATCTGGCGGGCAAGCTTGATGGCATCGACAATGGTGGAGAGACCGGGGGCAAGGAAGACAATATCGGCGGCAGCCTGGGCAGCCTCAGTGGAACCCTCGACAGCGATACCACAGTCAGCCTTCTTCAGGGAGGGAGCGTCGTTGACACCGTCACCAGTCATGGCAGTCAAGTGACCACGCTGCTGGAGCATCTCGACGACCTGGTACTTGTGCTCGGGGAAGACCTCAGCGAAACCATCAGCCTTCTCGACAAGGTCGTGCTGGGCGGAACCAGCGAGACCACCGTGGATCAGGCGCTCAGAGTCGTAAACCTTGGTACCAAGGGCAAGCATCTTGCAAGTCTCCTTGGCAATAGCGATGGCGTCACCAGTAAGCATCTTGACGGACAGACCGAGAACCTGGGCCTCAGCAATGGTGTGGGCAGTATCCTCACGGGGGGGATCGAACATGGGGTACATGCCCAGAAGCTGCCAGGGCTCACCCTCCTTCTGGACGGCGACGCCGAGAGAACGGAAACCACGGCGAGCGAACTCAGTAGCCTTGTCACGGTACATCTGAGCCTCCTCCTGGGAGCACTCGGACATGTTGAGAATAGCCTTGGGAGCACCCTTGGCGCAGACGTAGCGGACACCATCGCAGGTACAGATGGTGGTAATACGCTTGGAGACGGGGTCGAAAGGAGTGTACTTCTCGGTAATCCAGTTGCGAGAGAGAATTTCACGGGCCTTGGGGTAGCGGCGCAGAGTAAGGATAGTGACCTTGTCGATGGGGTCAAGGTTCTTGACGTTGTGGGAAGAAGCGATAGCGGCAACGGCCATCATCCAGTTGACATCAACACCCTCGGCGACGTAGGGCTCACGGATGGACAGCTGGTTGGCAGTGAGGGTACCGGTCTTGTCAGAGCAAAGAATGTCGACACCAGCGAGGGACTCGATGGCGGTGAGCTTCTGGACGATAGCCTTCTGCTCGGCGAGGTAGGCAGCACCGACAGCGAGGGTGGTGGTGGTAACGACGGGAAGACCGACGGGGACACCGATAATGAGCAGAATCAGGGTGTAGTGGAGCAAGTTGTTGTCAGAGCCCTCGGGGGTAGCGATCTTCAAGTGACGGAAGAAACCACCGATCCAGGCAGCGAGAATCCAGAACATGACGAGAACGAGCAGGGAGGTACCAATGTTGTCCATGACAGCCTTGAAGTGACCGGAATCCTTGGCACCCTGGACGAGAGCAGCAGTCTTACCGACGAAAGACTGGCGGGCAGTAGCAGTGACGATACCGTAGGCCTTGCCACGCTTGCAACCGGTGGTGTAGTAACAGGTATCGGCCATGTACTTGTCGACGGCGAGGGACTCACCAGTGATGGCGGACTGATCGCAAGCAATCAGAGAGACACCCTGGTGGGCCTCACGAGCATCATCCTCATCATCGTCGTCGGCCTTCTCCTTAAGAGTGTCGTCGTTGACGTTGACGAGGTACTCCTTGTAGGTCTCGAACATCTCAGGCTTCTCGTAGTCACAGATCAGGCGAACATCAGCGGGGATGACAGTGCCCTCCTCAACGACGACAATGTCACCAGTGACAAGTTCACGGGCAAGAATTTCCTCCTCCTGACCGTTACGGACAACAATAGCACGCATAGCAATATCACCCTTGAGGGAAGCGACGACATCAGCAGCCTGCTTCTCCTGGTACCAACCGACGAGAGCGTTAAGCGCAAGAATACCACAGATGACACCGAGATCAATCCAGTCACGCAGACCAGCAGCGAGCAGAACAGCGAGTTCCATAACTGAAAGGAAAAAAGACGCGTTAGCATTGCATCGAGAACGCGTCTAGTGAAAGATGTGTCCAAAAAAACTCACCATACAGAATGGGACCACGGAAGTAACCAATGAACTGAACGAAGAAGTTGGTCTTCTCAGTCACCAGCTCGTTCCAACCACACTTCTTGCGACGGGGCTCGATGTCGCTGGAGCTCAGACCAGAGCGAAGGTCGGTCTCGAGCCACTCATCGGGGGCCTGCCAGCCATCCTCGACACTATCACCCTTGCCACCCCAGAACTTCCAGAAAGGCTTCTTGGCGCCCTTCTCGCTGAGAGCAGCAGCAGAAGAGGTTGAGCCACGGCGGCCATCGCGAGCAGTCGAGATGTAGCGGTTCAGGGCGGAGTACTCGTCGAGGTTGCCGCCATCAGCAGCGTCGTTGTCGCGGTGACGGTCACCATTTTCAACATCGGGGGCATAGGAGATCCTCCGCTCCGCCATTTGCGTAGTGGATTGGGTAGTTGATGCCATTTTGGCTCGTTAAGCCTTCGGTAACCCAATGATATGAGCTGCAAACACACCAATACACGAATGCACTTATGGCGTGAGACGGAAGCTTCCTATGAAGAAAAGAAGGAAAAAGAGAGAATGTGGGTGTGAGGGAGTGGACGACTTTATAATACGGGGGGTGGGTGGGCAAGGTGAGAGAAGTGTGGATATGGGCGAGTGAGGCAAATAGATTTTTTCCTTTTTTATTTTTGCCAAAAGAAGGTTAACGAAAGTAGGAAAAGTAGGAAATGATGGAAATTAGGGGGTCCGGAAAAAATAAAATTAAAAAAATAAAAAATCCAGTGAATCCCGTGTTTGGGATAGCATGGTAGAGTACATGTCGTTGCTGGGGAAGATAGGCGTGGGCGCGAGGTACCATCTCAAAGTATCCACCTAGATGTTTTTGGTATTTTTCGTGGTATTTTTTTTTTTCGATTTTTTTTCAAGCCTTGTTCCTTATTTTTCCTTTTTGCCCCTTGCCCTACCAAGCTACGACTCCAACGCGCCCGGGGGGAACTAGCCGAGAGCAGCCACTGAGACGTCTTAGGTACGGTCTAAGTGGGGAAAAATTTTCCAGACTGGGCTTAGACAAGAAAATTTCAAAAATACAGCGACCGGCAGCAGAGTGCCGAGCGGCCTCCACAGAGCTACCTTCACGCGTATCGTACTGCTTTTCTAGCCTCGCCGAGTGCGGTGCCCCAGCTGCTCCCAGCTTGACTATGCGCGATTTTCAGTCTGGAGTAATTTCTTTGCCCCGAGACCCAGCTTCCCTCAGGGTAAATGCAACGAGACTACGTCGAGAGACTACTGTATTTGTTTTTTTTTACTCTAACCTCAAAGTTATGCCACGGAGAATTTGTTTGGAATCTGTGTGTCCTAGAATGCTTCATGGCCCTTGCAGGAGCATGTTGCTTGATACAGTCGGACAGCCCGAGATCTGTCTCTTTACCCCTGTACCAAAGGGTCGCCCATGACGGCGCAACTCAATTCAGAGAAATCTCTTCCAAGCTCACTTCCATACTTTTACACGCCGTTCGAACCGAATGTCCCAGATAGTTAGCTTGTTCTTGTCAGTGCCAGTGCCATTGCCAATACCAAGATCAATAGCAAGGGGCACCGCAAGCAGCCAAGACAACCCCCAAACTATGAGCTATGTACGAACTCTGGCATATTTCCCCCCCAAAGCAGGTAAATTACCATCATGACATAACGCGAGACCGAGGTGCACATTATCGGCACAACCTCCCACGCTTATCTCCACCGCCCTCGCGCAAGCTGCCCCCTTCGTCCTCCGTATCTCACCAACCACGGTCGATCGTTACCCCCCTGGCCCTCGTGGAGTCCCCAGAAGCGTCATTTAATTCGGCGGTCTCTATTCGCCTTTGCGCCCGGCCAACTCCATCCGCTAGAGCAATCTAGTCTCGTCGGCCGCGGGCCTATCATCGGCCGAGTCCCGCCCCTCTGATGATTTCATCGCTCAGAGCTGATCGGCGTCGACTCAGTCTCCCAAATCCGTAGACGAGGGGGCCACACTGAAGGTAATCCTCACCATTGATTGTTGGCGTCACGATGGTCACTTACCGTGAGGTTCGGGGTTTGCTTTATTGCGTTCCGTTCCTCTCTCTTCACGGTGCCGAGCACCCGTTTTTCTCGTGAGGAATTTGGCAGTCATTGGAAATTAGATATGACGGGCACCACGTAGCTCAACTCGGATCGCCTGATGCGTGCGAGCCTACTGTAGACAGGGAATAATCCCGGCTTTGCGAGGCAAGCTTTCTCGCCGGACTGCGCGGATGTCTGCCAGTGCGAACCTTCTATCGATCTTCCCAAGATGTACTTTGTCTGGGCTGCCATTGGCCGTTACGATCATCCGGGCATCATCTCGACCCAAAAAAGAAACAAAGCCCTGCACCCCGGGTTCGCAGGATGTCTTCCCCGAACCATGGCCGTGTAGTGTTCATCTCTTCCCCCGTGCTCAAGCCATCCTTGATCCTGTCCAGCACTCGATGTATGTCTCGGACTACCCGAGTTGGAATACCTACCGGCGCGTTCCGCGGCTGACGTCCCGTCATGGAGAACCAATTGCAGACACCTCGCAACTCAAATCATGAGAGAGGGGCCGAGGCCGTCAATCTTCGTCGAGATGGGTATAGAGGGCTAGACAGGCCCAGACAGCGAGCGCGCCTGGGTGATCTATCTACAGTAGGTCGAGTTGCCGTATTCACGGTCTACATTCTAAGCTAGACTCTCCGAGATCTCCCCTTCATCTCCAGCTACCAGCCATCAGCTATCACAGCTAATCCCCATCAGGGGGGTATTAGGGAATCATTGGGGGGGCCAACCTCGTTCGGGAAACCGACCGCTTCGGTATGCGTGTGGGCCAAATCAAATGCGGCTGGGAAGCGGGAAGGGCAGAACCTGCGACGCGACGGCGCTGCGCTGTGTCCTCCGGCAGCCCCGTGCGAGGGTCGATGAATTGAGTTACGATCAATTCCGGGGGATTCTCGCCGTTTGAGTGCTGCCCACGTCAGCCAAGCCCTTTTACGCGATCATGAGGGGGCAAGTGCGACGATTCCCTCGAGACAAAGTACGAGATATTTTTATCTGTTTCCCCGTCCTTCCATCCAGGACTCTCTAGATATATATCTTAGGTCGCAAAGGTACTTCTGTGTCGTGGTGGAACAGGAACAGGGTCTATGAGATCGGTGGTGGTGGAGAGTCTTCTATCCATTCACAGAGCCAGATGATTTTTGAATTGGCTTGACGTGCAGTCGTCGACTTGGAGAGAGGGTCCCCACGCGCGACCCGTGGAACCTCGTAGCTTTGTCCCACAAGGCAGACTGTCACGGATGTGTAGCAAGTAGATTATGATGGCTGGATATGTCGAGTTGCAACCACAATGCTACAAGTCGCACATTCCCGTGGATTTACATATCCTGGTAGTATTACATCTGTGGAGGTGAAGTCGATGGCAATCGGCAATGATTTTCGTGTCCATGCGCATGTGTGCTCGACAGTGCGTCACCGTCACCCTCACTGCGAAAAGCTCACGTGTGTACAGACCGGGATCCGATGCTTTCAGCCTTTGGGGATCGCGCCGCTGACATAGTGAAAGGATTTGGGATTACGGGGATTCTCCAGACCTCTCTCAGTCCAAGGCGTATGAAAATGCCTCATGATAAATTGGGCCCAAGCCAGTTGCCACGCCGTAAGAGAAACTTCATCGAAAGCCCGTTGCCACCCGCGAACAATCGGTGTAGCCCGCGAACATGATCGAGGTCGGAGAAAGTGCGAGCTTCAGAGTGGGCTCACCGGCACCGAATCCGCCTAGACGCTGCGGAGTATGTTTTAGGAAGTGGTGGAGCCCAAGAGCTGTGCGTGTGCAGATGAACTCGGTTGTTCGAGACGTTTTCTAGAAGCCTTCGAGGGACAGCTGTTCCATGGATAAGCCGCAGCTGGGTCCTTCTGTTACGATACTGTGAAACGAAAAATCTTGGACTCAAAAATTCTGGTCGTTCTCGCTCTCGCCCTTGAGCATGCTGGGCAAAATTCGGGAATCGGCACTCTTCACAGATCCTAGGGAAGATAAGAGCGAAACTCTCACGTCATAAGCAGGTTATCACGCCGCTTTCGCTTTTCCCTTTTCGCACTTGTCATACTATGCCACTCCAGGAACGCGCCCCATGGTCATTTATTACCGGTATCTCACCATACAGCTGTTCCCTATTGCGGTCGGGAAGGAATGAAACTCCCGTTCGGGTAAGGTCACGACACGCCCCCTGCGGCCAATCAAGTATCTCAAAAACAGATGACTAACACAACCCTGCCGTTTTTTCCGTTCCTTTCTTTTTTTGCCCATCGGGTGAAGTAGGCACGACGCCAACACCTTCTCTTTGCATCCAAAGACACACAAAGAAAAGACATTCTCTATACCACGAAACCTTCCCCGAACTTAATTGACCCGAATTGACCCTTTAACAAAGCAGCCCTCACGACCCCAGAATATCTCTCTCTCCCCTCCCCTTTGGTGGGCAGAAACAGATGATAGCCACAGTCTACACCCAAAAGAGCCACCCTAGGTATTCTTGGCTCACACGCAGCCGTGTACCTACAGTAGCGGGATGGATCATCAGTCCGTGTCCAGCAATCACAGCCGGCACAGAGAGGGCAAGTATGGGTCTCATCTGAATCAAACCCTCACCGGTGGGCCGGAGGAGCAATCGTGACTGTAGCCCCACTAGGCGATCGCCCTGCCAAATCGTAGCTCTACTTTACCCGCGTATCACAGTCCGCTTTGCCGATGAGAGCTCCATGAGGCATTTTTTGTGTCGTGCAGCTTATGGGCTTTTGTCCTGCACTATCCCAACTACGAGGATAGCGCAATCCAGGGCGCCCATGTCCCGCGGAGAAAAGTAATCTCAATGTCAAGGTGTCAAATCTCCCATACGGACGCCTCGCGAAGAGGGAAACGCGTCGTTCCTTGTACCTGTCCTCTTTTTTGTTCGTACTGTCGTACCTGTACGAGTACGGAGTACGGGTTTATCCACCATCACCTTATTCTATTAGTCTATTGATTCGACCATCCCACGCTAATCTTAATTCTGTCCACAACGGTCTGGTTCGCCAAGCGATCTCAGCGTCCCATGTTCGGGTTTCATCCCCCCAGTTTAGACCGGATTCTCCATGGGCAGAACATGGAGCGATGAGGAGAAAGTCGGGGTTTTCGGTGGCCGAGCTAGGAAAGAATCCATGCGGTTCCCGCGCCTGCAGGCAAGCTTTAAGCTTTTTGACTTGCCCGTCTAACTCCGTAGTGCACGATGCACGATGCATAATGCAAGGAGATGAACGTGGTTAGTGGTGGTCGTGGTCGTGGTCGTGTGGTCGTGAACGGACTGGGAGCATCGGTGTAAAATGCAGGGCGAGGGGAAAAAAGGCCTCATCACGAGTATTATCCATACTATTTTGTGCTATTTTATGCTATTTTGGGACCTTTGGTTGAGGCTTTTTTTTTTCATGCATTGTGTATCAATTATCTGCGTCACTTCTCCGTGGGGGGGGGGGGGGGGGGGGTCATTGTGTTCGGTGTTTCTGGCAAAGAGGGGCCATAGCCCCTGAGTACGACAACTCGATCCAGTGTCTTCTGAGTAGTTGATATGCACTCTGACACTGGGAACTATCGTCATTCGTCTCTACGGAAACCATTCCCGGGCGTGATTGTTGTCTGTGCTTATTCTGATTTCTTTTTTTTTCTTTTTTCCTGATTTTGGGGGGGGGGCCTCGGGATTGCTTGGCACTATTGCCTCCATGGCTGAAATGGTCGGTGTCCGACTGGAACCAATATGTGCGCCTCGGCAGGTTTTTTCTCGGCGTTGAGAATTTCTCTTTGATCTCGGCTTGTCAGTCGGGTTTCCGTAATCCAAAAAGGCCGACGCGGGAACGCGGGTGTCGGCACGAAAGTCTATGACATGTCATCGCAGTCCCTGTTTTTGTGATTAATGTCGTTTGTGCGTGGCCTTGGAACCATGGATTCTGGTTCGGGTCATCTGTCGCATGCCAATCTCCATTCCGAGACTAGACGGGCTCCTGAAAATTTTGTTTATCGGTGCCACCAGTGTGTAAGACGAAATAGTAATTGGCTAATCAGCCCTACACGGCTAAATTGCGCGGATACCTGAAGTCTTTCAATTGCCGGCAACAGCTGATTTTGTTGTCTACTAGAAGTGGTGTGTGACTTTGTCTTCTTGGCCGTAGCCCTCTTGTCAGTATACTGTACTGACGAACCCCTGCGACGATCAACAAGAGCAACAAAGTTGCCCAGCCTCTGCCCACGTAAGCCTAAGCATGATCTCCCTTTCATCAATTTGCTTGATCTGGCATAGAGTTCAGGATTATGCCTGACTCGGACTGTGATCGGACGTTTTCTCCTTTTAGCTAGGACTCGGCGTGTACTTGACAGCCTCGAAGAGACCAGTGGGGGAAATTGGCTAGACTTCGGCACACGGCCTGGAGCCCCTATCGACAAGATCTCAAGCTCTGCAATGAAAAAGGACCAGGAACAAACATACTGTGATGACATCGTACATAAGGAATGACAGAAGCTACTCTCGCGACGCGTCTCGCTCCAAAACAAAGGCCACATGTTGTGACCCTGTCCCGGCCCATGATCGACAGGAGAAGTCGAGCTTACATTCCCCACACACTCGACGCGATGTTCATAAGGGGCATCGGGTGAACTCTGTCCTGCTGTGCGTGCACTCAGTAGCGCATATCACTATTTCAAAATAATGCGGGATCGCTGAGAAACCGGCTTCGGGACTTGGAGCGTTACGTTGGGGGTTCCTGGGGGCCTCCCTTTATAGCAGGTTTGTTATGCAGCGACAGAGTAAGGTCATTCTTGGGTTCGTGCGAACAGAGCCGCAATGTTCAGATCGAGGCGTGTCTGATGCAGGGTTCTCGTCCGTTCAAGTAGGTGTTCCAAATAAGTGCCTGATATGCCTGATGCACGGTCGTTCTGGCTATTGACGCGTGGTCTTGGAGGTTGTTTTGTTTCTCTTTTGGTTTCATTTGTAATAGCATGACACATTGGGCGGTTGGTACATGAGATGATTTCGGGGCGTCTTCGGACACGGCCTGACGGGCGGCCAAGTTAATCATCGGTGTTTTACGAATGCCCGATGATCCTGGTGCTCCGGCCAGGTCGTGATGCAGACGATGACGGTTTCAACGGCTTGTGTTACTATTCAGTGACTTTCTTCTTCTGGTAACCAATATACTGTGCCGTGCTTTGCAGAGGCTGGTGGCTGTGTACTCGGTCTATGATACTATTCTTGCCTCCGGGAATGTAAATTAAAAGTTGCCGTATGCTTTGGCTTTGGCCGTGCGCGCAGAATCGGCGGCATCGCCAAGCACGACAGGGGTGTCCTCAGAAAGGGTCTGGGGATCGGCTGTGGAGATCGGATCAGTGCAGGCTGGGAAGTCCAAGGAACGTAAATATGACACCAATGCATGAATTGTGTAAAAATCCAGATACATCTCCCTTCTGGAGCACTGCCCTGTGTCGGAGAATGGGATATTGCCTCTCCAGCCCAATTCAAACGTCCAGCGGACTGCATCGATGGATTGGACTCCGTTACCACAAATTCTTGGCCAGCGGAACCGAGAAAAGCCTCTCAATATTGAGTAAAAAACATAACACAGGGTGGGGGGTATCCAAATTGTTCCAATCAGATTTCTCAAGATCCAGGGAAACTCTCATCCAAAATAAACAATGACGTGCCTTGGCAGTTCCTGACCGAGTCAAACTTGAACGACAAACTCCAATACATGTGTGAGGTTTGAAACTATCGACCGTGTATTAAACAATCTCTCCGAGTCCCCCAAAAATCAACTCGAATTTAGTTCTGGGCACATCACTCTTGGCGCCAACGCCGAGCGAGACGATCCTTGTCCGCGATCTTCTTTGCAGCTGTCCAGCATTGGTTAGCGATACACTGGGAAAGTAGATGTACCATGAAGTGACACTCTGATCCCTTGATCGCCGGCTCCTCCCCTTGGCCTCGCCAAGAACTGTGCCGTGCGTCTCTCTCTCGCATTATCGTCTTGGCATGAGTTGCTCGGCAAACCCCCTTTCTTCCCCCTTTCCCCATGACGCTGTAGACTTCTAGCACGCTTCAACACTCTGGTGATCTCAGTCTCCGTGGGGTGAGTGGGGGAGTTCAGGAGGGGGAGCAAGGGCGATTGCAATCATGTCCGCTGGGCTCGCTGCAAATCGCTCTTGGCGGGGAGGCTGTACACTGTGCCCGACAGCGTCATGGTGTCTGGTGTCCATTGGTCGGGAAACGCCAGGTAGAAGCGGATTCGGAGCGGTGATCTACTTGTGAAGGTGCTCAACTGTGACTGTTCTTGGAAGGCAATGGACAGCTTCTGGGCTCTTGATGAGATCTTCTGCTATGGTAACTCCAGAGGTCTTGGCTGTGTAGCATCATGATATTGAATGGTCAGAAGATGGTCATTCTGTTGACGGACTGTTACACAGTATTCGGTTTGTATCTGCCGGGCGTGGGTGTAGTGCGGCGTTTGCTAGAATTTATGTATTTGCACCTACACGTGAAGGTTATGTAGATGCTGCCTGTCAAACGTGCCCACCTGCCGGCAAACATGGAAGCACCAGCGAGAGTACATTTCAAATTGGCAACAATCACTTCAAGTTCTAGAGGGATCAATTGCTCGATATTTATACGTTGTCATGTGAAGTCTCGGCACTATATGGTTTTGAAGGGCTTCTGGATCAATAGTCCTTAGGCTTCAAGCAATGACTTTGCAGAATTATTTAGAATGAATGTTGCGAGCTAGACAGTTGTCCTTCTGACCCTAGTCGTAGTTTGCTTTGATCAAACATATGCTTACAGAGGCAGTGAACATATATATGTCTCGTTGATTTCAAGATCCCTTTGGGATGATATATAAACCCACATTAGCAACAAAATTCGCCCAACACCATAAACTCCCGGCACCAAGCCCAGATTGCTATATTGGATTCTTCACAATATTTCATTACACTCACACAAACTAGATACCGCTTCAGAGTGCTCGCCCAAAACTGCCCGAATCCAACAATCTGAGACAACATCCAACAAAGCTCTAGAACTCCAGTATTTCATTGCGGCGACCCGATCGTACGGAAGAAGAATGCAGCAAGGGGCACTTCTATCAGGTGATCTGGATCTAAACTTCCTAACCTAAACCACCAAATATGCCGATCAAGGGTCCATTGATGCCACTCACCCCTTGGAGATAACGGCCAAGTTGCCCCAAGCGACCCGAGGTATGTTTCACCTCGAGGAGCACTCTGCATGACTCCACGTGGAGAATATGAAAATTAAAAACGCCCCTGCAAGGAACACGAGACAGATAGTTGTGACAGACTAGACCCGGATGCAACTTCCCTAGAAGGTAATTTTGAGGCCCACCGTGCATGGTACCAACGTTCCGGGCATGGCTTTTTCGATTGCGAATTTTGATCGCCAGCCCGAACAGTGGCCTGGCATTAGTACGGCAGGATCGAGGCGTTTTAGGTCAGAGACTGTGTCATTGATTTGAGCTTCTTCACTCATGGCGAGGTGGAAGCCGCCGACTACGGCGTGAAGGAGGGTCCTGGGACTGACGAGATCGATGGCGTGTTTTGTCGTGTTGACTACGCCGGCATGACTACAGCCCGTGAAGACGACGAGACCTTTGTCTGGAAGGTGTCAGCGTTCGGTCTCGTTGAGATAAATGTGGGGTAGACTTACCCTTCAAGTTGACTGCGAGGAAGCGCTCGTCCGCGATGACTTCGTCCGAGTACCATTCCTTCTCCTCGGGATCAAACCGAACTGCATTACGCAGTCCAACTTCATATGGCGTTACTCGTGGAATCTCGCCTGAGATCAGGAACATGTCATCGAGAGCGAGGTGGGCTTCGCTCCGTTTGTCCACTGTGGCGCCAGCACTGGACAGCTCTTCGAAGGTAGGATCGGCTTCGAGGGAAATGATAAGCTCCGGCAGAGCGATACCCCGATAGACGGGCCGATCTGGATGCACGTCCACGACGAGCTCGTCAGAGATGCCCTGGGCTTGTTTGGCTTCCTTGATCATTCGAATAGCTTTGCCAAGACCACCTGAATTCAGTCAGAGCATGCACATTGAAATATTTGAGGCAGCGTGAATTGCAGCGAGACTGACCTGAATGGTCTCGATGCCAATGCGACAATTGGATTACTTCGACAGACGCGAGATCCGGCCGGAGTCGCTTCGCGTTTCTCTCCCAAATGTCTTCTTCCGGGCCGGCATCGAAGAGAACGGAATGTTTTTTATCGCCCTTGGTAGCTGTCTACATCGCCAGCATCCATGAGCAAAGTTCCTGCACGGTACAAGCTCTCTTACTTACCACGAGGATGGACAGGCCATGCGCAGAGCAGCAAATGTCCTCCATGCGTACCTCTCGGTAAGCACCGCCGCGATCAGTAGGAACATGCCCCGCACTCATGGCTATAGTGACCAGGTTCCCAGAGAGTTCCACCGTCTCTGGAGCTGGCAGGGACAGGGGGTCCAGCTCATTGTCAATAATGACTATTGCTTCGAGTGAGTCCACTTCTTGGAGGTTGAAAGTATCCATGACGGAGTCGATAGGTTTTAAAGCTTGAACACAGTCCTGTTCTTTCTAGCTGACAGCTCTGGAACATGTAATTGTAATGTGATAAGTTATTTCGCTGGAGAGCTCCAGCGGTCGCGCGTCTCGAAAGGAAGATACTAGTTCGGGGTTGGGTCTCGGCGACTGACGGTGAGGATCAGGATGAGGGGAACCTTGGATTTCATACAAAAGAGAAAAGGGCTGACGTGAGACAGCGCGAGGCTCTGGAGCGTGCACCGAATACAAAGCTATTCATAAACTGAACAGGGAATAAAGATTTCCAAAAGAAATGCACCGAAGAGTCCCAGGCCGGTGGAGTCCATCTTCAACTCCGCACTCCACTTTGCCTTTCAGGGTTCGCGGGGGTGGAAGCTCTTTTTCCCAACTCACCCAACCTTGACTGGAACTGATACGAGTTGAGGTCCCCTGATTCCCGCAACATTCCCGTCAGGTTTGGGATCGTCCATCGATCGTCTATTTTCGTGATGCGCCTCTCGACCGACCACCTCTTCCTCCTCCTCCTCGTCCTTACCCCCGTCGCAGCCATCGGGCCGACATGCTTTAAAGTCGTCGCAGCCCTAGTCGGTCGACCAGGTCATCTCTTCAACAAATTCCAGACCGAAATCTGTGAACGTGGATGTCAGCCAACCATCCCCCACTGGGACTTGTGGACTCGGAACAACTCGTTTGTGCCCGCCGTGCGCAGCCTCATAAAGCGCATGGATGTTCCTCACAAAGAAGATGCACTGTTGAAGATGGGCGACGACGTCGCGACCATCATCAAAGAACGCTGCGCTCCACTGCTACATGGGCGACACATTTGCTCGGACCCGGAGACACTGGCCGAGTTTGGTAACTGCTTGAAGGCCAATTTTGTGAAAGCCTCGATTAAAAACCTCCCCGTCCTTCTTCCAATGGCGTCTGAGGCCGGGTGTAAGGAGCAATATCAGTTCCTCCAGGGTGATGAGCTATGGGAGGTGACGATTCCGAATAACATGAGGGAATATGCGAGCGTGTGTGATACATTGGCACCTCCAAACCACGAGGAACTGTGATTTATATCTTCCATCTTCGATGGTGTCTATCCCGGAATATATTGTACATAGTAAATTCATGTTCGTGTAGATTTAAAACATTCAGACGGCGATAGCATTCGTCCGACGCCGGTCCACACCACGGATGACGACAGCCCGGAGTCTTCGCACCCTCGCCTTATCTCCGCAACCGTCTCCTTTCTAAACAGAGAGCTCTCTCACACACATTTCCGCCCAAGGAATCAGTCCACATTGCGCCATGTGCTGATACTCCTCGAATCCTGGATTAAACATGTCGCACGCGACACTCCTCCGATCGCTGCGGCCCTCCGCAAATCGATGCCTCTGGCGCCCTCTATCCCGCCGAGGTGCGCACACGAGGGAGTTCCAGCCCTTCCTGCCTCCATCACCGAGCTCGCTAGGCAAACCAACCGCCGCAAAGACATACACTCGGACCCGCAAATGGCTGCGACGACTAGTCTACGTCTCGGTCGCCACCGGCATCATCTACGGCATCGACTCACAGTTCTACGCCTCATCGCTCACCCGAACGGCCCGCACATTCTCTCTTGGTCTGATCGTCGCATTGGACTATAAAATCAATTTCCGCCCGCATCCTCCCCTCGCGAGCTCCATTACAGCTTTGCACGCCCGCAATGCTGAGCGCTTATCGGACCTTCTACGTCATAATGGTGGACTGTACTTGAAGATGGGCCAGGCTATCGCCATGCAGTCGGCTATTCTGCCCCCTGAATTCCAGCAGATGTTCTCGCGCATGTTTGATGATGCGCCGCAGAATGATTGGAAGGACGTTGAAAAGACTATTCGTGAAGACTTTGGGGAGTCGCCCGAAGAGGTCTTTGGCGTCTCATTCTCTGGTGAGCCTGGCAAGGGTGTCATGGAGCGCCGGGCACGTGCCAGTGCCAGTGTTGCGCAGGTTCATTGGGCCCGTCTACCGGATGGACGGGAAGTTGCTATCAAGATTCAGAAACATGAGATTGAGCAGCAGTTGAATTGGGATCTTTGGGCATTCAAGTGAGTCTCATTGACGCCGCACACAGACGAGAAGATCATAGACTAATCACTGGTTCTAGAGTCGTCACGTTCATCTACAGTAAGCTCTTCGATATTCCTTTCAACACTTTGGTCCCATACATCAGCGAGCGGTTGTCCTTGGAGACCGATTTCGAAAACGAAGCTACCAACTCGGAAACAATGGCCCGACTGGTCGCTGGTGAACCTCGCCTGCGTGACCGTGTGTACATACCGAAAGTTTACCGCGAGCTCAGCTCTCGACGAGTCATGACGGCCGAGTGGATCGAAGGCGTACGCCTCTGGGACAAAGACACCATCACACGAACGTGGCGTGGTGGCTGGCGGCAAGGAAGTCCAGGGTGCCATGGAACACCCTTAGATCCTCCAGCAGCGAAGAATGCACCCGGCGACCAAGACTCTCGATTACGGGCCAAGCCCAAGCGAAACCACTGGAAGGGCCAGGACAATCGCGGCGGGCTGGGCCTGTCACTCAAGGACGTGATGACAACAATGGTAGACCTCTTCTCCGCTCAAATGTTCCTCTGGGGATGGGTTCATTGCGATCCCCACCCAGGTAACATATTCATCCGACGCAAGCCCTCCGGCAAGCCTGAGCTCGTCCTCATCGATCACGGCCTGTACATCCATATGGAGCCCAGCTTCCGGCATAAGTACGCGCGCTTCTGGAAAGCCCTCCTCGCGTTTGATAATGCTACACTTACTGAGATCGTCAAGAGCTGGGGCGTCAACAACGCTGACATGTTCGCCTCTGCTACTCTCCTGCGCCCCTACCGTGGCGGTGATATGTCGACCCAGCGCCACCTCCAAGGCTTGAGCAAGCGCGAGCTCCAAGAACGTCACTACGAGATGCAGCAGGCAGCTCGCAAAGCTATCCGCGAGATTCTAGGTGATGGGACAAAGTGGCCACAGGAGCTGATATTCATCGGCCGCAACCTCCGCATCGTCCAAGGGAACAACCAGTTCCTCGGCTCGCCAGTCAACCGAGTCAAGATCACGGGCATATGGGCTTCGCGCGCGCTCGCCGAGTCCCCTGACCTACCACTATCAGAGAAGATCCGCAACCTAGGCCGCCACGTCATCTTCCGTATCGTCCTAGTGACCAGTGATATCTGGTTCTATTGGACCAAGTTGCGACAATTCTTCCATCTTGGCGGTGGAATGGAAGACGATATTGAGGCCCAGATGCAGAGCATGGCAAAGGACATGGGCGTTGAGTTGAACCACAATGTGTTTGAGGGCTAGATCTGCCTATCTACATACCCTCTACGACTGGCCTTGAGTGAAAATCTCCTATCTTCATCTACACCTCCTCACTCTACTGAATCAGGCTAGGATCTTCAACACCTGCCTTGATCGACTGCAGTCCTTTCTCACAAGCGTCATAATGGCAAAAGGAAGGAGTTGATGACATTTTGTATGATACAACTTGCTATTTAGAGCATAGAGACTTGATACTTCTCTCATCATCGTTCTCAAATCTTTCTCTGCCTGTTTTCAACTCTGTCACAATGAACGTAGTTTCCCGTCACTTCTTTTTCCCATTAACACACAAATGAGATAACTCTCCTCACGGCGTCTATCCCCTAAAATCCAAAGAAGCAGAAATATTTTGGGGTGTCTGTGACGTTCAGATGATAGATTTCATCTACAAATCATTCTGGAAATCATTGGTGAAATTCACATCGCTCCAATGGGCTTAAACAAGCTACCGTCTTCAGGTTTTTGAATTGAGCTGATTACCTACGTGGTCGATTTCAAGTTCGAGAGCTTTGAAATACACCGAGGCATGGATCACCAACTGTGAATCGTTGGAATGTAGACGCCCGTGTTCTTGATTCCGGAGAACCCATTTTCGATATGGATGCAGTGGCCTGATACCGCATGATCATGTTGATTTTCTTCACAATGTTCACAGCGATGACAGAGCGCTACATGCTGACAATATTGCTGCCCGAGGAGAATGAGAAGATTGACAGAAGTACAGTGAAGAAAGATAGAAACACACACAAAGGGTCACAATTCAATTGCCAACCAGCGCACCATCTTTGGATCGACACGCTGATTGCGCAATACTTATGTGGAAACCAAATTGCCCAAAGTACAAAAAACATGCTTCGAAACATAAGACAGAGCCACCAGAGATGCAAAAAAATAGATTCACAAAAAAATACAAATGCAATTTCGTATATGTGCATAATTTGGACCCGGCAAAGAACATGAAACGAGTGACTCGAAATAGTCAAAAATGAGAGTCAAAACGACAGGGTATCGTTACATGCGCGTTCAATTCGCTAGTAATGCATCGGCGTCCATTCTTGTCCCGGGTATGCAGTTGGGGACATGATGATCTCCTCACTGGAGTCATCATTGGTAATTGCGAGCTCGACTGGCTCAGCAGACGCATTGAGCGTGCGGGCTGAGCTATCACGGTGTGGGTGATTTGATAGCACGGAGACGCTTGAGACAGTGATGTTCTTGGGTGGGATTCTCTCGACTGTATTGGCATACTCGGGTCGATCTGCTGTTTCTTTGCGGGATTTAACGTCAAGATTGGGAAAGAGACCTGGCTGAGATTGCAATTCAACTGGCTCGGGAGATCCCTCCTCTTTCTGGGACTGCCGAGCTTCCTCGGCATGAAGCTCCTGCGACACCCGCCCATCGGACGTATGCAAGCGAGACGACTGACCAATATTCAGATTGAGATCTGACGGGGCGATAGGGGACAGGGGCGGAATTTCCATCAAAGGCTGGCTCTTCACTCGAGTATGTCTAGTGGACGACGGAATATCCTCGGACATCGAAGAATAGAAGCGATTCGAAGGTAAAGCATCAGGTGGAAGAGTGGGTTGTAGAGGCATGCTAGCGCGGCGAGCATCGCGTGACACATCTACTCCTTCTTCGATTGACAGAGGCTCAAGAGCCGGCATCGCGGGAAGCTCTTTGTCTGTGATGGGCCATTTGGTATGAATCTGGCCGTTGTGTCCGTTGGTGGGAAGTGTTGGTAGACCCTTGGACTCGGGGGCTTGGGTATTGGGTTGAATGCGGTCATCCTTCCTGATAATCGAAGACTGAGACTCCTTGGAACGGTTGAATAAACCCTAGGTATCATTAGCAATGAGTCTATGATCATGACCGAGATGCACATACACTGATCCGACCAAAGTTGAGTTTGCGCTTTCCTCCTTCAGGAAGATCCTGAAGATTTCCTTGATTGTTGTCTTGACGGCCAGTGAGAAGATCACCTACCGAGGCACGCCGTCGTCTTCCGAAACTCTTCAGCTTCTCCATTTTTGAATCCCCATTCTGCGCAGGATAATCTGAACCAGTGCCACGAGAGAGATCATTCGCGGGAGTCGCTGGGCGACTCTGGCTCTGCCGGCCCCAGCTGCCAAAGCTCAACATGCTGCTTCTGGTTCCCGGAGAGTACCTAACTTCGTTTCTCAAAGGGCTTTGCACCCCTGGAGCAGAGGGTGGTAGTCCGCTGATGGACTTACGCTTTGATTCAAGAATCTCTGCTGAGCTTGGTGGTCTCGGTATCTGCGCGAAGCTTGAACTGTCCTCTTCATGAGGCAATGAAGATTCGGTTGATTTGGCCTCACGTAAAGGTTTCTCGTACACAGGGTCATCTGCTTCCTGAATCGTCTCTTGAATTGGAGATGGCGGTGTGTCCAGCTCTCCTTCAGAGGAAGTGCGAGGGTGCCTCTCATCTACGCCGAGTGTCGAGATGGACGGCTGGCGTTGACCCTGGCTTAGCCGCGGTACCAGCGAGGCGTCCTTCAATGGCGCGTCTTTCGAAGGGAGATGTTGAGACGGCAGGCCTCTTGGAGGGGAGTCCTTTGGTGGAGTCAAGGGCTTGACATCCTCATCGAATACTGGCCGAATTGACGGAGTCATAGGCCGGGAAATATCCATACTAGGTTGATTCTTTGCCCACGACACGTCGACCGAGACTCGGCCATTTGCTTTCTGATCAGAAAGAATTGGCGGGATCCTGTCTTCGTAGAACGCTGTATCTGCGCCAGTGGCCAACTGACTGCCTGAGATATCACCCCCAGACTCAGCCTTTGACAACCACCCCGATTGCTTAGTAGTGGACTCTTCAGGACCAGCGTTAGTCGGAGAAAGACCAAGAGCAGCAATCATTTCCTGCTCAAAGTCATTGGCAAAGTCGGATTTACCAATGAACCCGCCACTCTTGCGTTTTTCAACGTCGGAGGGCTTGGGTTTCAGAGTCTCTGAAGAACCCACACCGAACGTATTTCGCAGAAAGTCCATTGACCGGCGCCTTTTGAACCCCTTATTTGCACCCTCTCCCTCGGCCGAACCCGCCTGCGAAGACTCTTTCATATCAGGACGGTCCGTGGAGGTCTCAGTTCGGCCTTTGAAGATGCGAAGGTTCCCAATATCAAGAGACCTCCGCAAGGAAGAGCTACCTTGATCATCCGTGGCCTCCAAAGGTACTGAGGGCTGGAATTGGCCCGACTTGCGTCGTCCTTCATTTGTCGATTGACCCTACAACATTACCAACATCAGAAAAAGCACGAAATGGGACAGGGACGAGGAGAGAAGAAATCAGATGCATCAATCGTGTCGCATTCTAGTCTCCAAGGCTGAAGCGATGGGAAATTACATCGTGGTATCCAGGAAACAAACAAACAAAGAAGCAGAATGCGGAAAACACCGCCTGATGACCTTCTAGCGCGCCTTTTCGAGGGACTTCCATATATCGGGTGAGGGAAATCATGTATCTACCTTGTCTCCGCTCGGTCGGAACTTGCTCTTGCCCTTGGCAAATAGTCCCTTGGCGGCCTCACCCGCCTTGCCACCAAAAGATCCCGCCGTATGAAGGAGATCCTTTCCACTTTGCGCGACATTTTGCCTGTTCACAATCGTTCCAATATGGCCAGAAGGGCGCCGTGCGTGGCCGGCGACGGCCGGCGCGCTCTCATCTCGGGCAGTGAGGTTACCCAATGATCCCAATTTTGGGAACTTGCTTCGAGCCGGCGACGTCCGCGGAAAATCGGCTGACAAGCTCTGGGTTGACTGGATTAGACTGGCATGCTCCGGATGGTCATGAACAGTAAGCTCGAGCCAATGAGTCAGACCGGTGTCAAGGCCGGCGAATTGGTCCCTCGTCTGATCGAAAGCCCGAATTCGGGCTTGCGGAGTCGTCAACGCGAGAATCTCGCGGAAGCCCTGAAGTTTGGACTCATTACTATCTGAATTCCCGGAGTTTGCAGCCATAACCTCAGCCTCGGGCTGCAGAGTGTCTCTCGGCCCGGCAATTTGAGGTGGCGGAGGGCTTCCGTCAGCTGTGGGAAGGACAATTGCTAGCCTAGGCTTTTCGGTGCGTTGGTTGTCCGAGCCAGAAACTTCGCCTTCCGTCAACGGCGGTTCTCTCGACAGACCTTCTGGACCCGGCAGATCAGAGCCATCAGAAATATGCTCAGGCTCCTGTATGGCAAGTGCTGCGTTCAATGGCGGAGGGGAAGTATAGCCACCGGGTATTTGCGGCGTCGGAGTTTCCCCGTCGGATGATTCCCATGAGAATCGCCTTGCCAATTTCGGTTTGGATGGAGGAGCATCTTCGCTAGGAATTTCAGCGGTAGCATATGGATTTTGAGGAGCGAGAGGATTCGACTCAGAAGCGAGAGGCCTGGGAGCAGTGTCAAGAGTAGAGATGGATTGAGGAGTCTCATCCCAAAATTTCTCGTACTGATGCGGAATAGACTCCTCCTGAGCACTCTGAGATTGAGGCTGCTCCTCCGGCTCTTGAGAGTTCTCTCGGCTCAACGAACGCATAATTTCTTCCCGTAGCTTATCATGGTCGGCATCTTCCGGTGAATTTCCTGCGACAATTGTAGGGATCTCCCCGCGATACCCCTCGGAAGCAGTGCTACCAATTTTGAGAGGCGCGACAAAATCCTTGTCTACCGGATTGAGAGGCGAAATATTAGTCTGAGGCTGATCGTAATTCTGGTTCGGAGACACTGCCGAGATTTCTCCATGGCCTGACTTAGGAGGATCCTGATCCATGACCACAGGTAGCTTCGAGGGGCTGTTATCCCGACTAGGAAGGCTCATATCCCGTCGGTGACCAGCCTTGAAGTAATCGCCGGCGTGCTGCGTTAAAGCACCTGTAGGAGTGTTGGACTCCGCAGGGTCTTCGTGGATCGTAGGGGTTTTGTCGTCTTGATACGTCCGGTTGCTCATGATGGGGCTGATGACAGAAGTGCCATCGCTGTTGGAACGACCCACACTGCCAGCAGTGGTGGAACTTGGGGTTTCAGGAACATCAAAAGCTTGATGGACCACTGACGTGAACCCTTCGGAAGACGCCTGAGAGGGATTGTGGTGCAAGGCGGACTGCTGTGATTCAGAAGTAGTCTCTTGTTGCGAGATCGGATCACCACCACTCAAAAAATCGGTGCCAAAGGAAGATATGCGTTTCACCTCTGGTAAACCCATTGCAGAGGAATCACGAGTTGCTGTCGAGGATTCACTGGCAGGTACAGGTGCCTGCGCCGAAGGGCCCACAATTGGACCTGACGAGACCACAGCCTGACGTCCGGAATCGACCGAAGGCCTTTCTTCGCGCATGCGCTTGTAAAGGTCAACAGGTCTAACGAACGGCAAAGCTTTATCACCGCCACTGGAGTCAGCCCTGGCCTCGGCCGAGGGGCTTGCTCGCGACTCATCGGTTCCAAATCCAAGTCCGGACAAGCGCCTGGAGCTCAACTCCGACGAACTACCGGTCCTATGGGTAGCATAAGGTGGCTGAGGAGGGATAGGCGGCTCCTCTTCATCCTCATCATCCTCGTCGCCCCAATCGCCACCGTCGTATGAATATTGCTTTGCTTCGACCCAACGTCTTGTCTTTGCCCGATTGACATTCGTCTGAAAGGAGATAGGATTGCCTCCCCCGCTGGGTGGCGAGAGAGGACTGTTCGCGTTGGGTGGAGAAGGGCTAAAGAATGTTTTAGTGCATGTGCGATGAGGTGCAAACAAAGTGCGCATGGCATTAACTCACAGGTGCTGGGCCGCACGGCCATGCCACTGAGGATTATTATGGTCCGCCATGGGAATTGTAGAGTGTAGTGTCAAAGAATCGAGTTAATCTTGGTAAGGAGCATTGATTGCTGCCTGACTAACGAGACAGGTGACGCTGCGCGGCCGTATAAGAACCAGCGCAAGCATGCGACTGCCGAAAAACGACGGCGGCTGTCTGCAGATAGTCCACTCTGCTTGCGCAAAAGAGACGCCGGGTATTTTGCTTCTGGCGTTGAGCAACGTTGCCAGCGCGGGCGCCGATCAGATCGGTTAGCTGGAAACGGGGCCGAAGTGGGTGAAACAAGATTAGTGTACAAGGGACTGGGATGACGTGTCTCCACCAAGGATACAAATCATGGACACCAAAGATACAGATATAAAAGGGTAAAAAACAAAGAACAAAACACGTCGATAGATCAAAGCTTCCCCCTGACGCGGAGTCTGGGGTTCCGACTGCATCTAAGATTGGTCAGTGGCGGTGCTGATTATGTCATGTGGCGTACACAACCACGTGACTGAATCGCCGCGATCGACGTGTTTCATTTGCGGCCGCTGAATCGCTGCAAAGGGTGTCGCCGTTCGCTCTTCTCGTTCTGTTTCTTGCTCGTTACCATAAGGCTCCGTGTCTTCGTTTAGTCAACCTTCGTCACCTTTGTCGGTGCATCTTAACACGCTACGTAATTCCTTATCGATTGTACGATCGCACCGGGTTAAACACGCGGAGTTTAGCCCGTGAACCCCACTCACCCTGACTTTCGGAGGATACGCCCTGGAACTTGCCTCGCCGCTTACACCGAGTCTACACATACGCCATGACCGGCCCGTCGATCCAAGATCGCACAAGCGAATTTAGCTCTATTTTGAGCCAAGCTCAGAAGCGCCTCGGTACCTCGAAGGTTGGGTCGCAGCGCCAGGCTCTGTTGACAGATGCTCAAAGGCGGGAGGCCAATGGCACAGCGCCCGATGTGCAAAGAGGAAAGGGCGCACGCTCAGAATTCGCGCGACGAGCGCGCGATATTGGAAGAGGAATTACCGGCACGACCTCGAAGTTACAGCGATTGGCAGAGTGTGAGTATCTTGGCTTTGTAGTGCAGTCTGGCCAGATTCAAGCGTTTTGAGAATTGGAACAAGACTGATGTGGGAATAGTGGCCAAGCGCAAAACGCTTTTTGATGATCGCCCTGTGGAAATCTCCGAATTGACCTACGTGATCAAGCAAGACCTTGCTTCCCTGAACCAGCAGATCGCGGGCTTGCAATCCTTGACTCAGGCGCAACACCCCAAGTCTAATCGGCCAAAGACAGATCAGGAAGGGGAACACAATGACAATGTAAGTTGGGAATTGCCTGACAAGCGCACGTGCCTGGCTGACTGAATACCTTTCAGGTTGTCGTTATGTTGCAAGGGAAGCTAGCCGACGTAGGATCTAGCTTTAAGGAGGTTCTAGAAGTTCGGACCAAGAACATCCAAGCATCTCGAACCAGGACAGAGAACTTTGTGTCTTCTGTATCATCCAAATCGCAGAATGCCCTCGATTCCCAGCGCTCCGATTCTCCTTTATACAACACATCTGGGCGCCGCACGCCTCAACCTGGATTCCAAGGAAACTCATCCGATCTTCTGACGCTTGAACCATCTAACCCTTCACCGCTGGGTCGCCCATCCATGCAATCAGATCAGCAATTGCTCGTCATGGAGGAAGCCCAAGGGAGCAACACCTACGTCCAAGCTCGTGGTGAAGCCATTGAAGCCATTGAACGGACAATTAGTGAGCTTGGTGGTATCTTCGGCCAGTTGGCCCAGATGGTCAGCGAACAATCAGAGATGATTCAGCGCATCGACGCCAACACAGACGATGTTGTGGACAATGTGCAGGGCGCCCAGCGTGAACTGATGAAATACTGGACTCGCGTTTCAGGGAATCGCTGGCTCATTGCGAAGATGTTTGGTATTTTGATGGTTCGTATCCCCTCGTCTATCCATTCTCCAACATTGCTAATGACCAAGATAGATTTTCTTCCTCCTCTGGGTCTTGATTTCCTGATAGACGCCCGTCCGACTCTTTCTTTCAATACTGTATTATAATAAGGCCGTGTCTAACAAGACGGCGGCCCTTTCTGCATGCCCCACACCCATTAAGCATTTCCATTTTGTCTTTTGGCTAGACTCTGGGATACCTGCTTCATTCGTTTGATGTCTCCCAAGACTGCGTGCTCTCTCAAGAGCCGCAAGTAAATAAACTTATGTACTAATTGCACCAACAATTTATTCCAACCCTTCTTGACTAGATTGAGGAACGAAATACGTCGACTGATGGCTATGATGCATCTAATCGAGCCATAGCATCCCACACCTCTGACTCTGCCCAACCCAGCGAAGGCTGATTATCGAACAACTCCCACATCAGACTATCATCCCAACCCTCCACGGACTGTGGCTCTTCGGATTGTCCCTGTGCCATACCCGATTCTGCCCTGCCAGAAATGGGACCGGGAAGTGGATGCGTTACTCGATCACCGGAGCGCCCGTATACATCTGCGTAAGAGTTTACTTGAGAACATTTTCCATCAACCGGAAACACAGACATCGACTCAAGCATGCCATGTTCTGGTTTGATTAGTGGGGTACACAGTCCAAGAAACCTTGAAAAGAGGCCATAAAGCTTGCCAATCGAGGCATTTGCCTTGATGAATTGGCGTAAATCATCAGTGATGTTCTTGATCATTTCATAGTCTCGCTGATCTGATGTTGCGACAACATTGCAGAATAGAACGAAGAAAGGAGACAATGGGAAAAGAAGCATTGTCCTGAAGTAAATCAGCCACAGAATGTTAATATTTGTTCTTCGAGCATAGTTCTCAAGGTGGCATACCATGTGAGGAAATACGGGTAGCTATCGATGATCGTGATACTGTTTGAGAAAGCTTCTTGTAGAGCTCTGAGGGTAGTCAAAGCCTTTCGAGCGGCGTAGAGGCAGTCCTCACAGATTAATCGAGATTTGAGGACTGCTGATCGCGCTCGAATGATTGTGGTGGTGAAGGAGTAATAATTGAAATCCATCGATAGCCATTGGCGCCGGAGTATCTCCCAGGAGTCGGGAAACTCCACTTCTTGACGGCTCCGTCGCTTTGAGAAGGTCAGCAAATAAACAGATCGTAATGTTACTTGGTGAACTTACTATTTGGAAACTCGAGTGTATCGCATGTGCTTGGGCGACAAGGTCTGACAGGATACTTGCTTTCTCCATATCCCCCATCTCCTTGGTATCGAGAAGAATATTCACGAGTGTGTTCTTCAAGTGTGAGAATCTCACAATCGCTGTTATCATGGGTGTTGTCGGAAGCTCAGGATCCATATGTATCAACTGTGCTGCATCGACCTTGAGATCTGGCAAAGATTGAGGCCGAAGAAGAAGCAAGCTGAGAGTCTTGTCAAAATAATAACACGTGTATATGCAGGCGTGGATGTCGTGTTCCTCATCGTTTCGAGGCTCTGTATCGGTGATATTGTGGTAATTGAGAGCGACAAGAATTCGGGATGCGATAGCCGTGAACATCCAACACCGTGACATATTTCCTAGATACTGATACAATCGTTTCTGGGATCGATTAAAGCTGACCCTTTTGACAATATGACAAGATACGTACCCCAGAAAGTAATGCTTGAAGAAACGCCAGACTTGGTGGAGCTGTGAGAGGTATAGAGTTCAATTCGTCGATCGCGGATAATTCGTATTGCTTCTTGAGTCTTCTAAAATGAACCTTGAGCGGCTCACTGGAGATCATGGGTGCCAATGCTGATATGAAGCAGACTGCCTTGACCCAGACGTTGATCCGATATAGCTGAAGGATTGGCTCGCTTTCTCTTCGTCCTATAATCGCAAGTCCCATTCGTTCCAAAGTCTTATCGGAAATATGATCAGGCCAGGAGATAGTCTGGGAGTTGGTTTTTCGATCTAGACCTGGCAGCATCATGTGCAAAAATTCTGGAGTGAGAGTTGGTGGTGTCCAGGTCCCATCAATCTCAGTATCCTCAATTAGGCCAGCTTCGTATCGCTGAAGACCGGGGTTTGACAGCTGACCAACAAACTTCCGAGCCGTCTCCAGCGCAGTCCGCCTATCGTGGGAAAGTGCCGGGTTGCACTGAAGTTCGGATTCAATATACTCCCTTGCTTCACTGGCATGGCGTGTCGAGCCTAGAGAGTGACGTTCCTCATGGTCATTTTGCCCGGTGGTTTGCGATATTCTACGCTTTCTCTCTGGCTGTTCAAAAGGGCTTGTTTCATGAAGCATAGTCTCTTGGTAATGTCTCCTCTTGATAGAAGCCCTCGCAGGGTCATAATATCTCGCCTGCGGAGATGTTGGTGCAGTTAGAGAAGCGCCATGATTTACTATCACTGATGGTGGTGATGAGAACATAGAATCATTCCGGTCTCCTTTCTCGAGTCTTGCTAATCTTTCAGATAAAGCGTCGATACTAATTGATCTCAGATTTGAATGGCGAGAGCGTACCCAAAAGCTACATACCGGGAAACTCGTGGTCGATGGACTCTTGCTTGTCGAGTTCGATGGCATTCGGTCCGCGCGTCAATACAATTCATGCAAGGATCTTGCCGATCACATTTGACCTGCGCGATAGAAGATTTTATTCAATATACCTCTTTGGTATTACTCGAGACTTTCCAAAGGGTGATCCGAACCTTTCTATTGTGACACATGTCACACTGACTGAGTGAGCTATGCTTATCAATTTCGCACCCAAAAGCCACTTACTGCCGGCATTGTAGCCATCATAGAGCCGCGAAAGAGCTTTTGTCACAGAAATTCAGTCTTTTTGTGCAAGTCAAAGACTCATCGTGTCTACTATCATAATGTTTCCGTCCGTGTGTCGAGTTGGAAAGAAGGTCGGGGGCCAACTGGGTTATCCGAGGAGCCGGTTTCCGGACCACAAGGGACTAGCGCAAATTGTCTTCGGGGAACTCCGATGGTATCTCCAGGAACAGAAAAGGTCGTTTAAAGGCCGCTGATTTATTTATGATCTAATGAAATATGTCTACTCATCATCATCGCAATATGCGCAGTCCAGTCTCACAGCGGATCCATAGAGCACCGGAACCAGCTGCTCTGGTGAATGCGGGATGGCCCCTCGACGGACCATTTCTTGATACGCTGCTTTGAACCAGACATGGTCCAAAGTAAGAATGTCATCGTCATCCTTAGCAGAGCCCTCCCTCAAAGATGCCATATGATGTCCCAAGTCATCGCGCATTTGCCACAAGAATTCTCGGCGGGCGGACCAAGTCGAAACATGCCCGTGCCCAAGCCCGTGCCCATGACCATGTGAGAGGGTCTGTGTCTTTTCGTCATCTTCAGCAATCGCATGGAAGAATTCAACAATTCTCTCCATGGTCGAGTTCAAGAGAAGCAAGCTGACCCAGCTCTCGGAGGTTGAATGGCCAAATTCAGGGTGCATAAGTCGTCGGACTGTCGAGCAAAGGAGCTGCAGACAGTGCTCGGTTAGGATTATGTTCCGAGTGTTGTTAAAGGGAGGTCCTTGGAGAATCGCCTGCTGTCTTTTGAATGAAGCGCAAAAATTTTTGACATGATCTGATGAACCGCAGTCAAAGCTGTCGTCTGAAGAGTTCTCAAGAAAGAAGATCGCGTAAGCTCTGTGATGAAGGTTAGCGGATAATGTCCGATGCTATTTGTACAGCAAGTCACCTACAATGGGCGCAGGAGTCTAGCCTGCAGTGTCTCCACGGCTTTGCTATACACGTATTCCTTCTCCGTCTTTGAACACGACCAAAGCGGGCGGGCAAGACTGTCGGTTTCCAAATGGTGCCGAACAACGTGATCGGCCAAGTGGTAAGACAGTCGTATACAGGTCGACCAGCACCTTTTCAGGTCCGCCAAGTAACCTAAAGTATAACCGGCGTCGTCGTGGCCCTCACCAACAGCGTACTGCGGTGGCGGAGGCGGGAAGAGTTCTGAGATGAAAGTCAAATCGTCGTCAGGCGACAGTTCAACCCCATCCTCGTAGTAGTCTTCCAAGTTTCTCTTCTTCGTGTGAAGGTCGAGAATCGCATGAGCGATGGCGTATTCACTTTTAGCGATGCGGTGGTGCAGGAAGCGACAGGTCAACGCTAAGGACACAATGTCTTCAAGCTCAGAAAAAGACGTGATACGAACAAGGACATTGTCTGGAAGTCGTTTCCAAATCGGTTCCTTGTGTATTATGAGAAGTGAACTTCGCTTGGCTCTTCGAGAGACCTTTGTGCGTAGCCTGTCAAAGAATGGCGACATTGTTTATCTCAATGTAAGAACCATAGCTGCGAAGACCGTGTCTCGACAATGTTTCAAGCAACCTCCAGCTGCGGACAACTGGATAGACCAAAACTGCAATGCAAAGTGATGAATGATGTAGCTCTTGAGGAAGATGTGAGATAAGTTGAAACTGGGCTGTGACCCATAGTAATATTGACTAAGGTGGATTTGAATGTTTCAGGATGTGTTGCCTGAGGCCTCCAAGATCCCACGTGGCCAGGTTGCTTCTGCCTGCAAGCTCAGGCTTTCACTTCCGCGTCTCTCAACTAAAACCTTTCATCAACGGGGACTGGCTATGTTTATCTCAAGTAGCTGATGATTTACCCACATTGCATGGTCTGTCACCATCGAAAAAATAAATACGATCGAAACGAGCCATGCTCGAATTGCATAAAGTCCAAGGTTGAGTGCCTCTACCGGCTTCCTTCGCCACCCCGTCGTCGCAAACGTGAGCGCGGTTCGGACGGAGACGCGTCTCAAGTCCGCGACAAATTCTGGAGAATGAGTGACGGAAAGAATCTCTCGAATCTCTCGAAAGATGCCGTGGACTCATATTCGCCTTCAATATCGCGTTCAATTAAATCTGAATCAGCGTGCAAAAAGAAAGTTCGATTGAGATAATATTCTGCCTTACTCGCAGCGAGTTCGGAAGGTGGCTGCAACGCTGGAGCAAAAATGCCCCCGTGTCGCGTGTCCAATGCGGCATGGTATTCCATTTCTTCATCGTCAATGTCACTGAGAGAAAAAGACCACGCCATCGACGAGCTAGAGGATTTAATGGAGCAAAAATATCTTCGATACTGTGACAAATCTATTCCTACTCAATTGGCCGCCACACTGATGGCAAGATCGGCCATATCTCACACCAGATTGGTGGCACATCATCGTCGTCAATACTAGGACTCAAAAACTTGTTTGCCAATAATCGAGAGGGACACCATCCTGAGAATGGCAGAGTATGCAAATGCAGCTCAGACCAATCCTGATGTGCAGATTTTCTCGTGGCACATGGTGAGCCATATGCCCTAGGATGCCATGATCTTCATTCTGTCGAAGGTTTGCGAAATGGTCTGATTCGGAGGAGAAGAGCAAAAGTTTAGCAGCTCATCGAACATATGTGCTCGCGCCATGTGAGACAGATGCGCAAACATACTCGGTTGCCTCTGCACACAGCCCTTCAAATCTGATTGTCAAAGCATGGCGGGCGTAAATCGAGAATTGTATTCTCCACCAGCGGGCTTCAAGGCACTGTCCGGCAATTATTGCCAAACTATTGGAAAAATCCAAAGATTCCACAGATGCACGGGCAGCAGAGCGAGACCTAGAGGTCATTGAGGAAGGTGCGCTTTTTCAACATCAGGATAGCACCTCGAGTATGGACTTTAGCATGGAGCCCGTAGATTTCAACATCCTGCTCACTGTAAACCATATGGGCTGGAATGAGTGGGACAATCTCCTAAATCAATTCCAGGGAACAATCGTCGATGATACGGCCCCGCCTGGATTTTGATCCTATGCTCTGCGCACATAGCCCCGTTGGCTTCCTAGCTCCCGGCATTTATCCGAATCCTCACCCAAGACTATCATCGCACCATTCGAACCTGGATAATACAAGGAGCATGGGTTGATATGCACTGTGTCGCACGTGTGACGTCCACGTATGGCACGTGAGTCGGCCGGAGGATAATCGCGCCCATCGGGGGGCGAGGGTCCGATCGCGGTTCTAACACAGGTCGGAGTCGGTGCCTAGGCTGCCCGAACACCTAAGGAGTAGACATGAAATTCTTGGTCTGACATGACTCGTACCATGAGATCGTCGCCTATATATTCATCTAGACAAGTAGCTCTGCTTCTGGATCCGAGTCAGACGATTGTCTTCTTTCTCTTACATCATCGGCCTTCATAAAGAATCTACTTTACACAAGCAACTTGCACTTTGAATGAAATATGGCACCCGAGACAGACGTGCTGATCGCTGGCGGAGGCCCTACGGGTCTTGTACTCGCTCTTTGGCTGTACAAACAAGGAGTAAAATTCCGAATCGTCGACCCAGGGACCGGCCCTGTGCAAAACTCCCGCGCTCTCGTCGTCCATGCGCGTATTCTGGAATTATATCGTCAACTTGACCTGGCTGATGATTTACTTGAGCTTGGATACAAGCTTCCCGCAACCAACGTCTGGGTTGAGGGTCAACATCGCGCTCACATCTCGCTATGGGACTTTGGCAAAGAATTGACACCATATCCCTTCTTACTTATTGTTCCACAAGACGTTCACGAACGTGTGCTTGAACAAAGGCTTAATTCTCACGGTATTTTTGTGGAACGGCGTACGAAGCTTGAAAGTTTTGTGGACAAAGGACCGAGCATCACCGCAAAGCTTGTCCGGCAGGATGATGGAACCGAGATGACCTGCGAGGCCAAATTTATCGTTGGCTGCGATGGCGCTCACTCGGTTGTGCGACATGAGATTGGCGCAAAGTATGAGGGCGATACATACGTGCCGTTATTTTACATCGTCGACCTCGAGTTTGAAGAACAAGATAGCCCCTTACTTAATGGCGAGGCTAATCTGAGCTTTGTGGAAGATACTTTTAACCTGATACTTCCATACGGGCAAGGACAGCGCGTCAGATTGATCGGTACTACGATTCCGAAAGTCAATGGGAGGCACAAAGATCACGATTCAACGGAGCCTCACCCGAAAGTCACTTTCGAAGATGTCCTGCCAGACATCCAAAGGGCGTCCAAGATTGAAATTAAAAAAAAGAATTGGTTCTCCCCGTACCGCTGCCATCATAGAGTGTCTTCAATCTTCCACAAGAACCGAGCATTCCTCGTCGGCGACGCTGCTCACATCCACAGTCCTGTGGGTGGACAGGGCATGAATACTGGAATAATGGACGCTATCAATCTCGCATGGAAATTGGCTACCGTCATAAAACAGGATTCAATGACAGACGAAGCCAAAACTCGACTTCTCCAATCTTACGAACCTGAACGGCGTGCATTTGCACTCAGCGTCGTGGGTGCTACGGATCGTGGATTCACTCTCCTCACGAGTCCCGGTTTTCTATCACACATGCTACGAGTCTGGGTGATCCCTTATGTGGCTCCACTGGTCCTCCGGTTCAAGTTTGCCAGAATGGAAATCTTCAAGCGTGCTTCCCAGCTGGTTTGCAGCTACCGTGGTAGTCCTCTCAGCCAAGAAGCAAAGGGGTCTGAGACAGTCCAGCCTGGAGACCGCATGCCATGGGCAAAGACAGAAGCTTCCGACAACTTCGCAACTCTAGGGTATCTCTGTTGGCAGCTTCATGTCTATGGTGAGTCACAACCCGAATTATCGACATGGTGCCAAAAGATGAATGTCCGAGTCCACGTGTTCAACTGGGATAAATTATACGATGGTGTTGGATTGAAGAGAGATGCTGCGTATTTGATCCGACCAGACCACTATGTTGCCGGTATCTTTGAAGGAAATTTGATATTGCATGAACTCGATGAGTACTTCTCCACACGTGGGTTGATGTGTTGGCCTTACTTAAGTGACTAGGCGTGTGGAGCTTGGCTTACAATTTGGATTCTGTTTTCAAGGGTCCAAGTTTAGAAAGTGTCATGAAGCATGATCTTACCCAATCTCGGACTTAACAACTGAAACCGTGAGAAATTCATACAGTAAACCTCCTTACATTCTTCAAAACTTCCTTAAGATCATTCAACCCCGTGGTCTCAATCTAGTGTCTTGGGAACTGGTGGAGGCAGGTCGAGGTGCCCGAAATGGAACCAATGAGTGACTTTTCATTATCACAGAGGTCTGCTCATCGATGTCCCGTTCAGTAAGCTTTTCTCATAAAAACACGTTGTTTGCGGATAGGAGCGCTCGTTAGATCTCCGAACGTGAGTCGGCATTGAGCCTTTGCATCGCAGCACCAAACATCTCCGCCAGTACTAAGTATAATTCCTCCTGGAAGACACTGAACACGGTTCGCGGGTCCAGCGTCACTATGTCCATTATGTGGAGGCATTTGTAAGATTTCAGTTTGTTGTGGGTCTATGAAGAATTCAAAAAAACTTCAAGCTCTCAGAAGGCTGTGTGATTTCCAAGGAAATGATCTTTTGAAGCCATACAATTGACTTCAACCGTTCTCCGAGAAATTCAAAAGAATCGACACCATGCATGTAGAACTGCTCAGAATATCTAAGCAGTCTAAGAATTTACATGTTTCATGGCCCTGGGATGTGATTCGGACCCGAACCGCGGATCCGGAACTCGGGTCCGGATGAAAAGCTGTGTTTACACCCGGAGATAGTACGATCAAATCCAGAATTCGGGAACAATAGTGTTCCGGTGAACCACGGAAAAATATATGTATGGACCTGAATAGAGTATATAAGAGGGCAGATGTCGTCAAGAAACCTCGCTGGTATCAGCTGGAAACCAAGAGAACAACCGCGACGTTGAGGACCGTTCTTCTTGACTTCCCAATTGATCATACCCTATACAAGATGACTTGCCTCAATGTTGCAATCATCAGCGCAGGTCTGTCTGGCCTGACTCTTGCACTCGCCTTACAAAAGCAAGGAATTCCATGTACCATCTACGAGTCACGTAACGCCTCTCTTGACATTGGCGGCGCCATCATGCTTTCGCCCAACGCACTACGCATTCTCGATGCAGTGGATATATATAAGACAATCAAGCCTCTTGGCTTCGAGTTTACAAGTCTTCACTTCTACACCGACCAGCCGCTGGACTCGTACGAATTCGGAGATCGTCAGAAGTACGGGTACGATGCCTTGCGCATCTATCGCTACGAATTGATCGACGCCCTTGTATCCGCCGTCAAAGACAAGCAAATCCCTGTCGAATATGGCAAGAAGTTCGTCAAAGTACTCTCCGAGACCGAGACAAGCGTCAAATGGGAATTCGAAGATGGCACAACTGGCCATGCAGCTTGTCTCGTCGGAGCAGACGGTATCCACTCGCGAGTCCGGAAATACCTGTACCCCAACCTGGAGCCCCGCTTCACCAATGCAATAGGCGTCACAGCCGCCGTTCCAACAAAGCAGCTTGTCATCTCGGAGCCGTACAATCTACCTTTGACGATCATGAACCCGAAGCACGGCGCCTTCGTCATCGCTCCACAACTCACAGATGGCTCGGAGGTTCTAATCGGCAAACAGAAGCGCGCCGGTGAGCTCGATCGCGATGAATGGAACAAGCTATTAAATGATAAGCAATGGTGTGTGAATTTCCTGCGCGAAGGAGCGGAGGATTTCCCTGAGATCGTGCAGACAGCGATATCCAACATCCCGTTAAATAAGATAAATCTTTGGCCATTCTATGTCGTGCCGAAGCTCGACACATGGGCTTCAAAGCATTCACGTGTTGTGATACTTGGTGACGCGGCGCATGCCATTCCACCGACGGCGGGACAGGGTGTGAACCAGGCCTTTGAGGATGTTTACACGTATGCTTTGATTCTCGCAATGTGCCGGGAGAAGACCCTTGAGCATGGGCTTAAAATCTGGCAGCAGGAGAGACAAGGGCGTGTCGATCGGGTGTTGGAGCTCAATGCGCAGATTGATGCGCGAAGGCTGCCAAGAGAATCAACGCAGGCGCTTTCAGAGTTAGAGGCTAAGCCTTTTGATTTGGGATGGCTCTATGCTCCTAAATTTGAACAGATGGTGGACGGGTGGTTGGAGCAGGACTTCACCGTTTAGTTATACCTTATTCTCTTGTTCTGAAGGTTTGCTACCATTCTGGATTCCACAATTTGTTCGAAATTAGCTCTCAATTGTCTTTTGCATATCACGAGCATCTATTATAAATACAAAAGCTTTTCTTCTTGTTTTGGTATCAAACCTCTGCATCCTTTTCCCTGTAATGAAAGCCATGAGGATAGTCCAACCACCGGGCCATCATTCGACCTCGACGGCCACATACAATTTCTGTGAAGACATAATGTTGGATCATCTGCTCGAAATTGCGCTCTCATCTGCGCTGCCCGCTATGCTGGCCATTTGTGCGTGTCTCCCCCTTCTCTCATATCGAAGATACTCTTGAAGCCGAAGTAGATTCCGATATCTCAAGTCCCTCATATACTGCTTCTGCTCTATTTGCATTTCTGGCTCTTGGGGTGTATCTTGGAAGCCATTGGAAGCGAGGTAAGCGATCGAGTAGGCAATGAAAAGTGCGACAACGCAGCCGACAATAATGGCGAGGACCCAGACGGAGTAGTCACTCATTTTGATTCTGTGAAATAGACCTTGTCAGTTGAAAAACAAAGAGTAAACATGCTAGAAGAAGCAAACCTCACAGGTAATAAACAATGCTGTCGATTTCTAGGCCAAAAGAACTTCAATTGTTGAGAACTCCGCGGGTGAAAAATGTCTTCAGAAGCAGAAGACCAGTATTTAAAGCGACAGGATCAAACACCAAGTTACCCTAACACCCAATTACTCCTCGTATGCTAGTTCTACTATCCAATTCCATTTTTACCTTTCCATTCTCCATCGTTTCAGCTGCTGTATCTGACGGAGTATATTTAGCTCGTTTCCACTAGCTCATCGACCAATCAACGGCCATCTGCGACAGGAACGAAAAATCTGTGACGTCAATAACCCGAGCGGGCCAATCAGAGACCTGATTGGTAACCCGTACTATTCCCGAAAGACGAGGCATGCGAGGCTCTGGGTGAATTTGGGTGGTTCGTGCCCCTGAGACTCCGACGCTTGTGTGCTCTAGTGCTGATAAATTGTACGTTACCTAAACATTCGCGGTGACATTTGTCCAGGGTCTGATTGAAGGCTAAAATCCGGAAGGACTGGGTCGGGAATTTACGCTATCAAAAATTCACAGTTGGCCATGTCACGATATTTTCTGCAGTTCCATAATTCTAACACAAATCATCCAGTGTATTGTCCTATGAGTTGGTATCAGTTCCATATCTGGGAGGCAAGTAGGTTCTTGGTCGGCATATGGTATGATGAACTAATTCTTCTTGATCACCAGAACAACACCTTGCATGGCGCCCCGAATAGTCTCCTTGCCCTTCTCTACCCCCGCTGCATGCAAATGGCGCTCAATTGCACGGCGGTATAACCTGACCACATCTTTCTCGGTACCGACGGCGTCGGGATTCGCCTTGCGCCATCTGGTCACCGGACTCATCGTCCCAATCATCTTCTCAAACATATCCAGCGGCAAATCTGGATTCGAAGCGAAGAAGTTCTCTGCAAGATCCCAGTCTTTCTTGAAGAAATCACACTTATCAAATCCTGCGACCGGAGGATCTAAAGTCCACGGAAGTGGGAGGCCGGCATAGCGATCCCGGGTGAGAAGGTTGCCAGGCTCGAAATACGGCCTTAAATACTTCGTCTCAATCTGATCAACTTCAACTTGCATGGCTTCATAATTTGGTACAGAAGGGTGAATACGATTTCCACCACTCGTCCAAATCACGACACTGCCGCCCGGCTTAAGGACGCGAGCAGCACTCGGCCAGAAGCGGGCCATATCGAACCAATGCGCCGAATTAGCGGCGGTGATCAGATCGACGCTGTTATCTGGAATTGGCGAGGAAGCACTCGCACCGATATCCTCGGCCGTTGAGACCTCGTAGCGGATGGGCTCGGAGGTCGAGGTGGTGCCGCCTAGAGAGCGGGCTGTTGCGATCATGCCATCTGAAGGGTCAAGGCCGATGGCGTGGGCGAAGTGTACGCCGAGTGTACGAGCGACATTGCCTGGTCCGCAGCCTAGGTCGACGAGGGTGTCGAGTTGGCCGCCAGATGCTTTGTGTTGATCTAGAATGAACTGATACAGGGCGGCAGAGTAGTCGGGGCGGAGTTGGGCGTATTCCGTTCCTTGCGCTTTATTGTAGGAGCTAAAGGTTTTCTCCTTGGTGACTGGAGCGGGTGTGGTGGATTGCTCGGACATTGTGAATGTCTTGGATGTTTGTATACTCCCAGATTCAAGAGGAAGAAAAATAATAGAAGGCTCAATGGTGTTGGTGATAGAAACAGTAATCTGACAGCTTCGTATTGGGGCAAGTATTGCCGCGCTGTGGGGAGGGTCTCAATCAGGAAGTGCGGTTGCTGCCGCCAAGACGTGGTTTTACTGAATAGGCGATGCTGAAGCCTTGTGTCTGAAGCATCTCCGCGTCAAAATAATTGTATTCAATAGCTTTAGGTCTCTTTAAAGTTATCAATTCTTTGCGATTGCTCAGCTATGATACTATGAGGTAAGGAGGTTGGGTATCTGAGTTCTTATGTTGCCATCGGCCTGCGGAGGGCAAGCTATCATTGCTTGGACCCAGTAAGTACACCGGCACCAATTGAATCGACGCTACTCGGCGACGAAAGCGTTACAGTTGACTTCCAAGGCAATAGATTCAACCCATGATGATTTGACGTCAGAACTCCATCTATAGTAGGAAAGCTCGCGAAGGACCTGTTCTCACATTACTGCAGAAGCCTTCTGCCACCTCTGAAGACCGATCATTCTCCGCTAAACCGAGACTATACCAAGCATTTACTTGAAACATGTGAAAACACATTAGCTTTAGGATTGCTTTGCCCAAAATCCGTCTGAGTCATGAAAAATCGCACGTGACAACGTTTGGTATGAGCCTCGTACCGATCGTCCTGAGTGAGTCACAATGAAAAATGCTCTGATGGGAAATTTAAAGGTCACAATAGGCAAATATCGTGAAAAGCCAGCATTCCGAAATGACTTCATCGTACGACGTTCTCGTCACTGGCTCGGCCGGTCATCTTGGTACGGCTCTCATGCTTAGCTTGCCTTCTCTGGGCTTCAACCCCCTAGGTATCGACATTCTCCCCTCCCCCACTACGACAATTGTGGGTTCTGTTAGCGACCGCGAGCTCGTTGCCTCCATTTTCGATTCCAACCGCATAAGACACGTCCTCCATGCCGCAACTTTGCATAAACCGCACGTTTGCAGCCACAGCAAGGAGCAGTTCATCACGACCAACATTGTCGGCACTTTGATCTTGCTAGAAGAGTCTTCCAGGTTCAAAGCGCAAATAGAAAGCTTTGTCTTCTTCAGTACAACCAGTGCTTTTGGTATGGCGCTCAGTCCTAAGCCAGGTCACCCCGCTGCTTGGATAGATGAATCTGTTGTGCCCGTCCCGAAGAATATTTATGGCGTGACCAAGGTCGCGGCCGAAGACATGTGCGCACTGATACAGAACCAAACTGGAATGCCCGTGTTAGTCCTTCGTACTAGCCGGTTTTTCCCTGAAGAAGACGATGATGAAGACCGTCGTGCGGCCATGAGCGATGAGAACCTGAAGGCTTTGGAGCTGGCCTACCGCAGATGCGACATTGAGGATGTTGTAAGCGCATCAGTCTGTGCAATGAGAAGAGCCAAGGATATTCGATGGGGAAATTATATTATAAGCGCTCCACCGCCTTTCGATAATGACAAACACACTCTGGAGGCTTTGGACAGGAACCCCGCAGAGGTGCTGGAGGAACTATTCCCTGAGGTGGATAGTGTTTTCAAGAAAAAAGGATGGAAGCATCTTACCAGGATAGACAGAGTGTACGATTCAAGCAAAGCGGTTAAGGAACTAGGGTGGAATCCTAAGTACACATTCGAAAAGACAGTGGAGCGATTGGTACGCGACGAGCTATGGAAGAGTGACTTGACAACGAGGGTCGGCAAGAAAGGTTATCATGCTGTGAGCACTGGAGTGTATACGAAGCGATGAGGATGGGAATTGCTGGAGGAATCAAGAACAAGTTGCTGGTTTTATGAGATGGCGAGTGCATATACAGTGAACAGGCCCAAATGGTTTGATCGAATTCAAGATTTAACTAAAAATTTGATCACCTATGCCAGATCGTTATATCCCTCCACGCCACACTTTCGCTCGACTCTTCATTACTATATATTACAAAATTTGACTTGAATTTTGATCAAAATGACTCACTTGGACACTGAAGCCCAGTGCCTTCTAAGACGCGATACGGCCAAGCAGGTGTTGTTCTTGGAGTGACCTAGCACATTAGGTGTGGGCTTAAGGTGAATCGAGACTCAAAGCATGTATGGTTTGAATCTTTATGAGGTCTACTGTAACGTACACAAGCCTTAGCGAGCCATGACAGCGTCGGGAAGGAACAAAAAGTTAGAAGCTTATTTGCTCGGCGTGGACCCAAATGAATGAGAGACGCGGAGGTCAATGAACTCTCAGAAGTGAATGAGATAATTAGAAGAAAAAGGTGAAGTGAAACATCTTAAAGGATGGCATGTTTGAAGAGCTGGAGAAATCTAAAGTGCTTACTAGCATGCCAGGCTTCTCGTACAAGATTCTTCTTAGCCTAGGCATCGGTTCAATAATTTGCTTCACAGGGGGTGATTATCAGTATCGTATTCTCAATTTAGAGATCTGGGGATTGAAAACTTAACCCACGCCCTAAACTGTTGACTGGTGGTTCTGTGGTGCACATTTGATAAATGCCGAGATGACTTAAAGGCGGAGACTTTCAAATGCTAGTACTTGCGGTAGTTGCGGACACATATTTCGCATTTGGCCTACCTTGGACTCTGATCTTGATTACTCATAGCTGTCCTAGGAAAAATCAGTGACCTTCCGGCCGTGGGTGAAATTTGTCTGGGGTATCTGAGCGGAACTGCCCCAAACCCGCGGCTGAGACCACTTTGCCTCATGAGGTACCTCTGCCATACAAAATTACGTAAAATATGCTCGATTCTCTCCACCAAGTTTGGTATGACTCTCACGTTGATAAAAGGATCTCGAAATATTGTACCGAAGTCCGATCAACTCGCCTGAAGCCACCTGTTTTAAAGTTTGGCATTTGTGAAAAGATTCCCACCACATTTCGGGCAGACTTTCTATCAGCCAAAGAATGACTGTATGTAACACTATTTGAGGATATCTCGAGCGGGTACCTAGATTCGTATAAGAGGGTACATTTGACCGCTTAGACCAGAGCGTATCCCTTTCATCTTCACTCACATCTAGGTAATCTAGCCAGTTAATGAGACACTATGAGCCACTCCACGATGGAAAAAAAAGACGTCGACTCTCATCAGAACTTAGACTTCCTTAGCACAGCCAAGCGTATTCAGCCACAAGAATATCGTGGCGACGGTGGGCATCTCCGGAGTCTCAAGTGTAGTCAGCTGGCCCACCGGCGGCACTCTCCGGTCCAAGAGTGACCATAGCTTCTCCGCATTACCCCAGGTTCCATCGATCTGACTCAGTCGATTGAACAGTTGATTGAGAATGCATTATTACAGCACGGGCCTTGTCCCACTGTTCCATCTGTTCCATCAGGCGTGGTCCTTGTGAAGGTCACTTCGTTGGACTTTTTCGGGTACCTTGCTGTTTCCGTGATCGACATGACTTTAGCGAAGGCAGTGATGGGTACTAAGTTTCTTAAAATATATTCTATGTGATATAGATCTCTCGAGTGTTAGCTCTGATTTCGTCTACGATGAAAAAGTTGGAAGGTGGAGGGTTTGCAGAGTCATGAATCGTGAATGACCCGCTCAAGGGTATCGTGTGCTTCAGAATCATTGGATCACTCATCCCCATATATACAATTTAGCAGCTTCCTGCGCTGCCGTGTCCGTAGACTATTGAATTGATCCAAACGTTCCGTACCCAATGCCTGTGCCAAACAAAATAAGATGCGTCGCCAGCCATGTAAGTAATAAGAATACCACGAGTTGCAATCGTGTCCCTTGTCCGTCATGTCGCATATTTAGGACTTAAGCTCCTGCTTGACGTATTCGTCATCATTGGAGCCGTTGTGATCACCGCTGCTCTCGCAGTCAGGCTGTCCAACCTGGACGCTGCGCTCGAGTGCCATCTGACGTGCTACCTTGGGAGGATCCCAAATGCTCTTGGAGCGGATGAAGATTTCATCTATCTCTTCCAATGAGCAGCCTTTCGTCTCTGGGAAGAAGAAGTAGACCGCGGGCACGATGCAAGCGTTGACGCACACGAACACAATGTAATAGTGGCTACCAATCGAGGAGAAGCCGACAGGGGTTACCTCGGCCAGGAGGAAGTTGAATACCCACACGGTGGCAGTAGAGACGGCGCTAACGGCGGCTCGCACTTGGAGCGGCGCCATCTCCGCGGCATAAAGGAAGGTCAAGCCAGAATATCCGACGGTGAAGATGAATTGGAAACAGTACAGGGCGATAACAGCCACGACGAGAGCTCCTGTGCTATTAGCAGCGGAATCGGAAGTGCAGCCAGCGAGCAGGGCCATGCAGACGGCCATAGCTCCTGCGCTGTATAACATGAGAGGACGACGACCGAGGCGGTCGATGGTCTGGAAAGCGAGGAATCCTCCAAAGGGCTGCATCAGGCCCATAGCGGCAGCCAAAATGCGGGACCTGACGGCATCCATGCCGAGGTACTGCTGGAAAATGGTGGTGGCGTAGTAAGTGATCAAGTTGACACCGCACATTTGCTGGAACATTTGGCCAGTGGCGGCGAGGTAGGCGCGGTGGAACAGACGTTTCTCGCCGTTGGTAAACATGTCCTTCCATGAGGAAGAACCACAGACGGCCAGGGTGGTCTCGATTTGAGCAATGCTGTGTGTAATTTCTTCGCAGTAAGGGTCCAAATCCTGAAGGGCAGCCATGACGTGGCGCGCTTTTTCCTGCTGTCCTGTCTTGATGAGCCAGCGGGGCGACTCAGGCATAACGGTGATGAAGATCATGGCGATGGCTGAGAGAAGGACTTGGAAAGCCAAAGGAAATCGCCAAGAAACGGAGCTATTCTTGACGAAATAGAAGCCCAGGTCAATCCAAAGGGCCACAGTGACTCCAATCCCGACAAAGATACCATCAGTCACCACGTTAGAGCCTCGCTTGTGTGCGGGAGAGATCTCCGATTGCCAGACCGGAACGGTGGCCACATATCCGCCAATACCCAGACCGAGAACCAGTCTCGCGACGATGAATTGGGCGAATTGGAAAGAAGAAGCCATCAGAATTGCTCCAATGATACCGACGAGGTTGGCGAAGAAAATGACTTTTTTCCGGCCGAGCAGATCACCAAGGTAGACGCAAGAGAGGGCACCGAAAATACCGCCGACAGTGTACAGAGCAATAACCGTGCCTAGAGTATCGGTGACTAGTCAGACGGGACATAGGACTAACATCAAAATCAGAGTGACTGACCTTGAATTGTTGAGTTTTCCTGCTCCAGAGCCCCGGTAGTGTGGATTGTGTCCATCCGCGGAAACTGGTTGTTAAACGCGTCGAGGGTCAATAGACCACCAGCAACACTCATATTGTATCCATAGCAGGTAAAGGTCGGACACACGACCAGCATCACAGCAGCTCTGAGCAGAGTATTGCCGCGGAGGCCCAAATACGGCTTCAAACCCATGATTTATGATTTCATTCAAAATGCAAACAACAGATGGAAAGAGAGGAATGGAAATTGGAATCAAGATCGCTGGATGATGCGATCCGCTTTCTATTATTGATTCAATAGTTCAATGGTGCAGATAAAGAGGCATTGCTGCGATGACGGGCCTCTAAGTATGGGGTTGAATTTTCGGCTGTCGGCGGTCGCCGTTACACTGTGAACCAGCACATAATAACGAGCCGCCGGGACACGAGCTGTCGCTCTTCCCCCACACATTCTTCCCCAGATGTCGTTGCTTGGCATGCAAGCCCAGATTTATTTTTGCTTTCACTAGGATTATGCTCGAGCACTATGCCTAAACGACTGCTCGTGGTCTCGGCTTGGAGATCACCAAAGCGTGGTTACAGTCGGTGGCTTCTGTCTCCCCGCCAGATTTCCCCACAAAAAGCTGGCCGGTGGGTCTTGAGATACGAAGGCCTCGGTACGCCTGTTCGATGATCATGCATCATAGCGATCGTTCCTGGTCTCAAGGATTGTATCATGTTGCTCTGAAAGCAATTGGAATCATTCTAGCTCTTCCAGAACCCGAACTAAAGTGCAGAGTTCTTTTTTTGTAGATCGATGAACCGAACCGGCACTTAAGTTTGAGGCAAAGTTTATCAAGGCCATTACAGGGATTACTACAAGCCATTACGGACTTGCCGATGTCGCCACGCCCGATTCGGTGATATTGATGCCTCAGGCGACACAATCTTCGACGCCTCCTCCGGTTTTCGGGTTTCCCGATCCGGATGTGTCTGAAGCGTCTCGTTAAACGTGGTTAGTGATGTGAAGCAGTCCCTTTGTGACTCCCTTTGTGACTCAGTAGATCATGAGAAGATGATGATTGGGGTAACCTACAGCCGAGAGATGAATACTTTAACTCTAAACACTGGGAACCGGCGGATGCCGGTGTCTAACAACGTTCCTTTGACCTACTCCATCATCTACTGGTTGTTGAATCTATGTCTGAACGTCGGCGTAAGGCGTGTACACATGCATTGAACAGGGAAAGCGCCGACCGCCATTCTCCAATCCTTTAGGGGGCCGAAAAGGCCACATCGGAAAAGGACCTCGGCGATCTGCCAATGTGTTGAGAGCTTCAGATCTAATAATTCTCATGATGCAGCGAATAGCAACAACTATGAGAAATCTATTTGAGAGATCATGTGATTTAAAAATTCCCAGACGAAAAGAAAAAGCTCTCCCGTATGTCTGCATACCTCAGGTCTTTCTAGCTACAAGTCTAAACTACGGCCCACCATAGAGATAGATCCGAACCGGAGCCTCGGATATACGCAACACATCAAAGGGCATGAAATGACCGGTGCACGATAGTAAGAGATCCACAAACTAAGTTATCTCATTATATCACGGACATCTTCCCCGATATATTGTAAATTATATTCGTCATCAGTTTATTTACGGTTTTCTTTTCGTCAACCGAGGCAGTTCAAACATGTCATCTTGCGATGAGCAAGGCTAGAACACTCCCGGCCACTTCCTTGAATATCGGAGAGTGCCGGTAGCACTTCTTTTCGGCACTCCTGCATGGAACCCAATCCAGGGTTAGAGGCACTGGTGCAGCTGATTCCTCAGCTACCAATCATCTTCGAGTTTCAAGGTGCGACCGTCGTACTCTTTACCTTCGGGGCCAATTTAGGACGTTGACTTAAGTTTAGTCAACGGACTCAGCCATTTTGTGAACGGAATAGTTCCACTTCTTCCAAACAACACGAAGGTGGCTTGTTTGGAGGACGAAATGCTTCAAGGCATTACTCTGGTACTCTCTGGCCGATCAAAGGTATACACACAGGTGACTCGAAATAGCTGATAGTACACACCATATGCACCATTATGTGAATTGTGTAAGTGACTGAAGGTCTTTTCAGCGATTAAATATGCATGTGCTAATATGCCCTGACGAACCTTCGGACTCTCAAAGAAAGATGGTAAAGACGTCAGGCTGCAGAAAACCCAGTACTATAAATGTGAGTTCTGGCGAATTTTCAGAGGGGCGCAAATATTTGAGTGCATCCATTTAAAAGTCCTCGTGAACAGTTAAACATAATTGAAAGGAAATGTTTGCTCCATGAATGAGATCACATAAACGTATCGTGGCTGAAGGGCCGGCCCTTTTCTCAAATCTTTTTCATGAACCATTCTCCACAACTATGAAAATGGATCGTTAGGCTCGGCGAATTTTTGTCTTCAAACGTGAATGTTCATTCAGGTTTCCGGGAAATATCGAAACATCAAGCAGGAACTGGTCCAAAAGTCCGAACGCCCAGAGATTTGTTTGGAGAAGGCGGTGAAGCCAAATTAGAGGTTTTGTAGCCTTGCCACTCCAACACCGAGATAAGCGCGAGCCGAAAACTATCTCTTTTACCTCGTACAATCGCCAAAGTTTCAGGGCCGATGAACTATCGTACAAGGATCATGAAACCCTCGTCGTGAAACCCTGGAAATTTGTCAACCACATCAAAGACATGGAGCAGCCGGAGTTCGTTTTTTTGAATACAATGGGAGGCTCAAGTCTCTCTCGACCAGCTGTTAAACGAATGAGGGCGCATATCACGAAAAGCAATTTCGCAAAAAGGCGTCAGCAGGCTAGGGCTGTGGGCACGCCACAAAGGGCAATAGAAAATTCGATGACCATGCAGGAGGTCAATCTACAGCCGTCGGCGTGTAGCAACAAGTCCATAGCCTTCGACAGCGACCGGACTATCCATTTGCACCCTGCACACACTTGCCCTGAACCAGCTCGCGATCCAAAAGCCTGTACGCACTTTTCCAGAATCTAGGTCTATATCTTCTAATTATTTGCAGTGCATAAGCTACAGAAACTTGTATACCTGGAAGGCATACGCTCTCCAGTGAGCCAAAATGAGGCAGCGTGGTTCAATCTGATTGCGTCAGACCCGGCTTTGATCGAATCGACAATGGCTATAGCTGTGCGACTCTGGTCTCCAGATGAGAACTGGCAGATCGAAGCTTATCAGCATTCAGACACAGCTCTTAATCTCATCAAGCGGCGACTAGAATCTGCGGCGACATCGACCGACGGTGTTCTCGGAGCAGTTGCCACGATGGCGCTCGGTGCTTCCTTGGAAAACGATGACAATGCTTGGAATATTCATATAGATGGCTTGGTCCAGATTCTGAAAGAACGACAATTACGAAGCACTGACCCGACACCACCGTGGCTTTCAGATCTCGTTGTCCTGTCCGTGCTTGCCCAAGACATGTTCCATTTGAATCAATCAGACTGACGTTATTGATAGGGACTCGGTCAATGCAATTTTTGATTTCCCGCGGCTATATCATGAACGTGTTGTTGAAACCTTGACAGATTGCAACGATCAAAGAATCTCACGAATAAAAGTAATTTGCGACAGTGTCATCCAAGTACGACAAAAAATCAGCTCCCGACATACCCGGGAGTTGGAATCTGAGTTGATTGCACGCGAGATTGAGGAGCCGCTGGCCAATCTTCATCACGAAGTACGAGCACTTCGAGCTGTCGACGACTCATACGTTCAAGCCACTGCACGATCGATGGAACTGGTGCTCTATTTACTTTGGCCTTCTCAATCAGGAGCTCATTTAACACTCCTTGCCAGTGAATTGAAAGATATAATCTGCCAATTTCCATTTCAAGGATGCTCATATATGAACCTGACTTCTTTTCAGCTCATGATTGGAGCTATCGCTGCAAGCGAGAACTCGCCCACAAGAAGATGGTTTGTTGACAGGATGGCTGAGGAAGTACGAGCGATGCAACTACGTGGCTGGAATGAACCCCTCAGTCTACTCACGAACCGTAACTTGCCAACCGATGCCCTCACAGGACGACTTCAAGCTCTGTGGGAAGAATTGTATTATCGAGCCGCTGAGCTCAAGGAGCCAATAACACAGTGAAGATGGCATGTCTCTCAATTCAAAAAACATAGAAACCCCTGAAAATGACAACAATTCTAAGATGATGATATTCGATTACCAATGGAGATTTCAAATCTTGTGATCATTCTGATAAATCACCACCCAGAAGAATCAATAGTTGTTAAGAGTGTTTAGTAACCGCAAGCCGATTCTAAAGCCAAGAAGTTACGTAATTTGACACTTGCCTAATTAGGAAGTTCATTTTCCAGATAGGGAATCTGATTTCCCTAATGTGGAAAATCAGATTTGATGCCTAAGGGAAGTGTATAAGCCGACCAGAAAACTTTCTCATCACCCAGAGTATTTGAAGGATCCCTTCTGCCCTCGAGATTGACCCTATTATTCTCATTTTGTGTGTTCAACCCGATCGACTCAATAAAAACAGCAAATCAATTATCTTCAAGTTCAAAAATGGCGAGACAATGGATTCTGACTGGCCAAGAAGGCTTCGAGAAATCCCTTGAGTATCAAGAGGGTCTTGATGTTCCATCCGCCAATGAACTGGGGTCTCACGATGTTCTGGTAACCATGCATGCTGCAAGTCTGAACTATCGCGAGCTGATGATCGCTGGATCCGTGGTATGTTCTCGACAGCCTATAACAGCGAGCTGCCGCTAATGTGAGGCAGGATCTTACTGGACCAATCACGCCATCCGTGATCCCGGGCTGCGACGGTGCAGGTGTCGTCACGCATGTAGGATCCTCCGTGACAGAGTTCTGTCCTGGAGACAGAGTTGTCACATGCGTCGCACCCAAGCTTGCCGAATCTCGTGGCGACGACGCTCTCCCTAGTATTGCCGATGCCATGCAGTGCAGGGGTCAGGGAACTGATGGAACACTCCGCTCTCACGGCGTATACTCAGAGGCGGGCCTTGTCCACGCGCCAAAGTCTTTGGATTATCTTCCTGCAGCCACCTTGTCTTGCACTTGGATTAGTGCTTGGAACGCTCTCTTTGGCTTGAAGGGCCGGGAAGTAGGTCCTGGCTCACGGGTACTTGTCCAAGGCACAGGTGGTCTGAGTATTGCTGCTCTGCAACTCGCTGTCGCAGCCGGTGCTTCTGTCATTGCTACAACATCGAATGAAGAGAAAGCAGCTCGACTTAGGGCTCTCGGTGCGACTCATGTTGTCAATTATCGCAAGAATCCTCAAGGATGGGGCGAGGAAGCTCGAGCCTTGACACCTGATGGAAGAGGATTCGACTTTGTCGTGGATGTTGGTGGCAATGAAACTCTACCCCAGTCCCTTGCGGCCGTGTGCGTGGATGGCATCGTACTGGTAGTCGGTGGAGTCGGGGAGAACAAGGAGGCAGTGCCTATGTTCGCGGCCCTTATGCACACATGCATTGTCCGTGGATTTCTGGCAGGAAGCCGCAATCAATTCCGGGACTTGGTCCGTTTCATTGACGACAAACAAATCGTGCCTGCGGTCGATGACATGGTCTTCGAACTTGCGGAGACCAAGAGCGCGTACCAGCGCCTCAAAGAAAAGAAACATTTCGCAAAGATTCTGATTAAGATTGATCATGTTTAGAGCATCTTTTATGTCACTCAGGTTAAAATCCCGGAATTTATCCTCAAATCTTCCAGTATGATACAGGTGTTCAAATACAGCATGGATCGAAACCATATTCACCAATTTCTTACAGAAGTTCTTTCTCGAACCCTCATTCGAAAATGCTACACCAATTATGATGACTCCGCCCTAAACCCATTACTTGGTAGTATTTGAGTACGATCGTAAATAAAAGCTTGAACTAGCTTATGTATCGGATTCGTGTAGTCCTCAGGGTTTCCAGAATGTTGACCATATAAACAAGGCAAAGGGACAGATGCCTACTCGTTTCAAGACGTAGTAAGATTTCGAATCCCCCATTCTGCCAACTACTTGCCCTTGACTGACCATTACGAACAAGTGCACTGAATAGAGACACTATTAGTGGACAATGTCTTTTTGCTTCTTGTAACAGGCTTAGCCTTCTAATAGAGGACTAGTATCCACTGAATTGACTGGTCGTGACCATGTTGTCGTTGGATTTATGTGAAATATTACTGTCGGCTCGCATTCATAGAGCTTTTGAACGCTGATCTGTTGTTACGTACGAGGCTTTACCGATTCACGAATCGTCGACTCTATTGGTCTTGTCTGGTTACATGATTCAAGACTCCAATCAAGATGGTACAGTGTGGCAGTATCTCATCGTATTTGCCGTTATATTTCACTCTTTCTTTTCTTTCTTCAATCCATATCCTCTACTGGCTGGTCAACCATGACTCGTAAAATATCACTTTCGTACTTCTGTTTGATTTCCTCAGCAACTACCTCAGATGCACTGTGTTGTGAGAAAAAATGTCAGTTAAGCCATCAATATTATGGTAACGATATAGTTGGCAAGACTGAGGGCCGTTACTTACATGAAGTGTACCACTGGAGGAAAGATCAGAGGGGCAGGCAAGATTGATCCGCCTGATTCTTCAAATTTTCTGAAAAATTGTTAGTTTTGATGTTTTTGAGCCCCCTCCGCAGTACTTGCTCAGAGATTTCTCTGGTAACGTTCGATGTTGTCGGTTGGACCTGCACCATAAGACGTTTCTAATGAAATCAATATCATGTTAGCCAAAAATTCAGTTCAACTCAAGTACTAGATGCACCTGAGTTTGAACTTGACTGACATTAGGCATAATTGCAAAGCAAGACGGCGGTAAAAGCGAATGGATAGATTGATTAACAGAGAAAATGAGACTTGGTGTAATGATCTGTGCATTAGAGGCCATCAAACAGACATGAAGGACTATTAATACTCAGCGGCGGGTTCAATTTACCAATCTTCAAAGTATGAAGTTACACGATCGTGGATAACGATCGGATCTGATCGGGATCAATCGCCCCACGTTCAGCAACGCCACTTCTACGGTGTAAAGTCACTAGAGGATCAGCACCATGATTGCATAAATAGTGTCCGATATGGATACCTGTTTTCTGCTAGCTTATGTGGATGATGTTCAGGCAGTGTTCGTGGACTTCACACCAAAGCATGAGGGTATGGTGATGGCCATGCTGATTTTGGAGGCCCCATTGACAGTTTACATTTACATGTAAACATTTTAGATGATTATTAGAATCAAGCCAAAGAAAAGGCTTGGATTGGCCTCGCCAGTGGTAGTCTTTGGCGGAGACCGGAGACATACCAGTGAAGCCTTTCATGACTAGCTGAATGGTGGGGACTATACATCGGACCAAACAAAGGTAGTCTCCACTAATATTCTGTCGGCAATTTTTTAAATAAACAATGTATTGAATTTGTATTAATCCCCCAGTATTCAGCTGTCGTCGAAGAAGAAAGGTGGTGACTCCGTCACGTATTGTGATTTCGTAAGGCGGGATGTAAGTATTCGAAGAAAGCGGTAAGGAAACCAACCTTTGTTCATTGGTTGACATGTATTGGTATCACGATATATTGTAACACACGGGCGTTACATAAATGGCCTCCAGATTACGGGTATGATCATTACATCCCATGCCCCATGCGATTTCAAAGACCGTCATCTCTTGGCATCGCCTTCATGGATTCAAGCTGCTCGTATACTGCTCGTATACGGCTCGTATACGAAGTCCAAATGACGGATTCATCGAAGGTTAAAAATCGAGGAGGTTCTTTCCGTGTGATTGCACGCTGCACTACCCTTTGAGGATAGATACGAGTGCCAAGAGTGCACCTTTCCAAGGACATGATATCACATGGTCATGAACCAAAGGCCTAGACTATTGGCCCCGTCTCTCAGAATATACATACGAATAAGTCCTCATCATAGATGATGGTTCGAGCTGATACGGCTGAGGTTGTCAGTGGTTTAAGGCTAGGTCAGACGCAGCTCCTCTCTCTGTACCGTAAAGTTATAAATACTTCCCATCACCTACCAACCTAGTGAACTGAGCTGCACAATAAACACACAGAGCGATTTATAACAAGCAGTCGACGACCAAAAATATGATGAAGCGATTGCTCGTACTACTAGGTCTTTTGGCTGCAACCGCCGCGCCCGCTACCGCGGCAGCCGTATCATTCCAAAAGGCATCGCTTACACAGACCAACCGCAATTGTGACGGTTCTGTCATTCCTCCGCAGCAGACACAGACCTTCGGTTTTGTCGAACTTGTTTCTGCTGGACCAAACCAACTTGTCGCTGTTGCTGTCCTGCTTGGGGGTACCCCTAACGCAGCTTATAATGTCCGTTTAATTCAGGTCAAAAATGGACAAGCCGTGGACTGTGGGTCCTGTACGACTGGAGGCGGGACTTTGACGACGAACAACCTAGGCATTGGAAGCACTTATGTTCAACAGGCTGTTAGCCCGGGTGCAACAGCTGCGTGGTTGGACTTGAATAACAAGCAAAACTGCGCAAGCTTTTATAACATTGCCCCGCTGCCAATTGCTTGAGACGATGATTTGAGATAAGTGAGGATACCGAAAAGCTTTCTGATATTTAGTCGTGATTCATGATCATTTGTTGGGCAATTTGTTGCAATCATCGACGCTAGACAGAATGCTGAAATTCACGGGGGAAAAAGTTTGCAGGGCTGCCTCTATGATCAAACACATGATTTTCTTAGCCTTTAAAATGATTCATAGGATATCAACATTTACAGTCTGACGTGATCTTTAGGCGAGGCCATGATGATCTAGACAGCTTGTTTCACCCATGATTATCGTATGTATGTTCGTTTCTCCATAATGTGTTAAGAGAAGCTATAGACGTACAGGTCTGAGGATAGTTTATGGAGTTAGGTAATTAATCCATGAAATTCGTGTGAGACCATACTGAATTTTACCATTTCAGAGGCGTTCACACATAGCTTACTCATTACGTACGGACTGAGAAATGCAGGGAGGCCGGTGTTGGCAATCTATGGATTAGAATCCATTCTATCATCGCCAAAACAAGGAGCAGAGGCAAATAAGATACCACATGCACCACTGAGCAGAGAGACAATTAGCCCATTAAGTTATGGAGAGCCATATCCCTCCCAAGAATTTAATGATATCACGCCGTTGGATATGCATTCGATATCAGTATCCATCATAAAATCGCTGGGAAGAGTGAAAGATGCGTGCGGTTCACCATGTGGGAAAGTGTTGGCGGTCAGATCGGACAATTCTGTCGCTGACACCATGTTGGATGGTGATTTCGACAATAGATCGAAGGACTGAGAGTGGCTATTTAACATCTCTGACCCAGAAATGGGCTCTAAGGAGTTGCCGGAAGTGTAACCGGCGGAATTCGGTACTGATGCCTGGGCAATGACTGCCGTGTTTGACACACTCTGATTTTGAGGCGTAATTTGGGACCACCCAAGGTTAGTTGGGCTGGAACGGAACTGCTCCCAAATAGTCCGGAGAGTGTTCGTGACAGAGCCAAAGGACTGGCCGAGCGTCTCTAAATTCCGGATTGCCAACGGCAAGACTTTACGCGCGGCCGGGGTTGGGGGACACACTGGGTTCGCCAACACAAAAGATAAAATGCATATTGCAGCGTCCCATTGATAATGAAAGACTGGTTTCCATCCAGATAATAGATCTGTTTCCGACAGAACCTGGTTCAATATGCGGGTCATAACAATAGCGTGATTCAGAGCAGATATGCTATGATTATCCGATAGTGGCGTGAGGGACGGGCCACGTGGAGGGAAGCGAATGAAAGGGCGGAAATTGGCAATTTGCACGTGGTGATATATGATTTCCAACAACAGCCGTTGACGCTGTAGCCAGAGGGGGCTAGCGGGATCCAGATCGAGTGGTGTCCGGTCTGTAGAGAAGGGTTGGCCTGAGCCCTTGCGTTGATTTTTGAGTAAAACTGGCACAGACTGCACCCAGTCGTACATTGCACGTAGATCTCGGCTCAGGTGATTCCCGAGCAATTCCAGACTCGGTGGATCGTCGTAGATGTCCTGTATACCTTTTCCTTGTAATAACTCAGTACAGTGTGTACCGAAGGAATCGTGGACTCTGCGTGCCACAGCCGTGAAGTGGATGAAATGTACGTGAAAGCTCAGCCAACTTATGTCCTCTTGAGAAAGAGATACCAAAACCGACTTTGGAACATGCACCGTATCAATTATGTCTGTAGGAATCATGGTTTGAACGCCATTCACGGTGATCAGCGGTGGACGACCAAGAGTCATCGAGATGTGGCTATCTAACTGGTATAGGGTCCACCAGATCCGAGAACCTAGACCTTGGTTTGTCTGTGGGAGAGGCCCTAGGGGTGGAAGGTGCAAGCGCAGCATTTGAGCTACCCGGATGGCCAGGCCGAGGAGTGCATGCGCCGTATTCAGATTCGCAGTGTTGTACACATAGATAATGCAGTATATTTGGCTCTGCAGTGACATGATCGAAGGATACTCCAGTGCATCCATCAGAGCCTGTTGACTTCGAATGTAGAAAGTATGCGCCGCAGAATCAAAGTGCGTAGCTTGCGATCCTGGCCCACCGCTTGTCACGTCCTCATCGTTGACCAGAAATGTGCTACCATATTGAACGGACACAGCCAACAGGCTGTCCACCAGAGCGGACGGCTGGCGTGGGCTTTGACCATTTGATATGGCCCAGAGAGAATCATAGTACTCTTTGAAATCCTCTTCCACAAGGATAGGATATACACAATGATAGGCCTGCCAGAGAAGAACCAGAAAGTGCTCTTCTTGCTCTCGAGACAGTTCCCTAACCTCAGAAAACCGCAGACGAAGACGGTTTAATTGTGGAATACAAATTGGAAGGACAGATCCTGAAAGCAACGGATCTGACGATCCGGCCATGAATCGGTTCAGGCGTATTACCATGCGTTGGGAAGAATGCGGACCGTAGAGAATATCCTGGTTTGTTCGCGGTTCTGGATCATCAAGACCATCCCACGTCATGCGATACGAATCAGGTATCTCCGTGATTGCTGCAATTGGAGAAGCAGTAGGATATGCGAGATCGGCAATTTGGCGTGTCTGCGCTTTGGCGCCTAACGTAACGTTCCTTGTTGATTCTTCCTTAACCTTATCTATCTGTATCTGAAGTTCTTTGAGTCGGTTTCGCAACCGATGTATTTCCCTGGTCATCTTTTGTCAACTTCTTCCCGCTGATGTCAAGGGCGGAGAAGGGCCACGGGGAAAATCCAGGTTGGTGGGGGCCAAACAAGAGTCCATGGATAGGTGAGGGCATGCTTACCGATTCGCGGCAGGCAGTGAACTGACTTCAGAGTGCCTGGAATTACTGCAAAAGCCACCATATTCACGACAATTCTGGCATGGTTTTCTTTCGTCGCATTTGATACGATTGAGACGACACCAGTCGCAGGCTCGCGCAACCTGAGCACGCTTGCGCCTGGACGGGGCAGCCGTTGCCCCGGTGGGGCACTTGAGGGTATCGAGATTGGCGGAGAAGGTGGAGAACATGGCCTAAATTATCCTTGGTAAGATGGACAAACTCTTGCGATCAATAAAAGACGCCAGGGAGCGGAAAGGTGGGGGAGAAGAAAAGCGAAGAGTGAGGGATTTGACTAAACAAGCCACGACCGGGTGAACCAGTTCCGCCCTTAACAATCAAGAAGAATTTAAAGCAGGATGTCACAATAAAGCCGGATAGACATGTCCAGGAAACAGAGAGTAAGTGGATTTTTCGAATTGAAATAAAGACAATCAACAAGCATGAAAGATTCATGTGATTTTACGCGCCGAGTTTATCAGCTCCAAGAGGCAACAAACTCTTGACAGCATCAACAATGCTCTCTCTCAAAGGCCTGAACTCAACGCCCAAAATCTCTCTCGCCCGGGTGTTATCAAATCCGTACACTCCATCCGCCGGATAATCTCCCGAAGTCAAGGCATCCCCAGTCGGCAAACGAGCCTTGTACTCGGGAAACTCGTCGCCGATGATCTTTGAGATTTCCGCATTTGAGAAATGGCTCGAGACAGTGAAAAATCGCTTGCCCCCTGCTTCGCTCTTCTCAACAGCGAGGACGTGGGTGAGCGCAAGATCACGAACGTCGACGAAGAGGTAATTCCCGGTGGGAGGGCAGCGAGCCTTAGCTGCGCCGGAAAGAAGATCGCGGATACGCTGATTAGAGGTGTTGAGAGTCTCGAGCGAGGTGAGGCTGTGGACGATTGGTCCGAGCACGAGTGGCGGATTGATGACTGAAAGAGTAAAGTTGGGCTTCTCTCTTTCTACAAAATCCCATGCTGCCCGTTCCTATAAAGGTTGACAGGTTAGTTGATGTCGTCGAAATCTAACAGAGGCTCCTGGGAAGACTCATGGCAAGCTTACAGCAAACGTCTTACTGGCACGGTATGCGTTGGCGGGGCTTTCGTTTGCCTGGGCTTTCGTGATGGGACTCCAGTCGGCCTAGAATTTCAAAAGTGGCGTGTCAAACATTGGGATATTCATCAAGATGAATGGCACGAACCTCAGAGTAAACCTTGCCGGCGCTCGAAGTGAAGACATCATTGATGGCCGCAAAAGAGGAGGTCACCACCACGCGTTTGACGAGAGGCGCATACCTCTTCACGGACTCGAGAATCCCAGTGGTGCCCAGTATCGCTGGTGCTAATAGCTCCTGGGCATCTTTGGCTTCAAAATGGTAGGGGCTAGCGGTATGAATGACAGCCTGAAAGGGAGGATCTGAGACCACCGCTTGGTCAAAAGCTGGCTCATTGGTCAGCAATTACCTTCCTTTCAATTTTTGGATTGAGATTCTGGAAAATGGTACCATTTGGAACTGCTATGTCTTCTACAATGGCGAATGACAGGCGGTCATCTTTGATATCTGGGTGAGCTCGCTTGACCGCATCTGCCTTCGACCGAGAACGAACGGTGGTGACGACGGAGTGGCCTCGGGCTAGGAGAACCTCGAGAACATGAGCGGCGATGAAGCCGCTTCCACCTAGAGGTATAGTCAGCTTGAGTGCCTTTATGGTCAATCAGGCAATATAATGAGAAAGGGTCCCACCAGTCAAGAGTACACGGGTCATCGGTGCGGTAGTAGACGTGGTGTAGGTGTGAGAGGCGGAGTAGGATTGAATGAGCAAGCTTAAATCATGACCTTGGGGTAGCTATCTGATAGTATTTATATTTCCATGTTCAGGCGGTATTTCAAATCTGCTTCCCACAACCATTTGGAGTGTTAGAAAAGAATAGTTGTGTTTCCCGATTAGGCGATCTGGAGACCCACGATTGCGTCCCGATTAGGCAAGGGTAGAATTGAATCACGGACTTCCGAAAGGAGTTTCGGACTTGGCATTCTTTGTGCCCAATCAAGCACACCGCCCTAGGCCTTGGCTTGCGAGATCTTACTTTTGAAGTCCTGTACATCTTCCAAGATGATGATGTGAAAAGACCTACACCCTTTAATTTTTCAGCTATTGCTTCTCATCTTTCTGGATATATCTCTAATCTTCCTGTCGATATGTATTTCTTGGAGTAACATTTACTGCGGCTGGTGGGATCTGTGATGCCTATCACTATCATTTGTATCACATTTCTCGCCTGGATTTCAAAGCATCCTTGAGTAGGAGAGAGTGAGAGAATGGAGTTTAGTTGTATTGAAAATCCGTATAGTATTTGGAACACGGATCTTTCTCGTCTAGCTAGCAAGGGGTTTTTTCGTGAGCGCCGTACTGTGGCAGATAGATCGACTACCACTCTGTACTTCAATGTTGCCTTTCTCCGGCGTCAAGGCACGTGAGACATTCCAAGCAATATCTTGCGCTGTGTTTGAAAGGGCTCCAGCCAACAAGGCATCTGTAATGCTGTGAATCATAGCTTAGCTTTTTCTCTTTGAAAAATCTGGAGAGGTCTCCAAAGCGTGGCAGGCTTTCCTATTTTGAAGCGAACCTCTGGTCAGTATTGGAAAAGATGCAGCGACAGAAATGAGCCAGACGATGACAGCTCACTTACCCATCTGTTCTCGCCAATGTGCTAAGATACCATTCACTCGACCCGCTAACATCAGGGCCGTGATGATTTCCGGTTTGAATCCCCTACACAGGTGCACATTCGTGTTAGCAAATCGTGATTCAAACCCAGTATATTTCATCTGAGGAGCACTTGCATTGCAGAAAACACAAAGCACCCGTACAAGTCCGCATTTGTGTTCAAGTTTCGTGATTTGAAATAAGGGTCTTGAGATGCGATCCGGTCAATTTCCAGTGCGACTGAGAGGTGAGCGTCACCATCAACTTTGTCCGATAGCTCCTCCAGTGCCTTCTTCAGGTGTGCCACACGTGGATCGACTGTTTTGTAGATCCGATGTCCGTATCCAGACAACCGGAACTTTTTGGCTTTGACATCTTCCATTGCCTGAGGCACGTTCGCCTTGCTACCGATGCGTTCAAAGGTTTTGTACGCAAGATCGATGGCTCCACCATGTAGGGGACCCGAAAGTGAACAAGCAGCGGCACTGACACAGCTGAACGGATCTGCCAACCCGGATCCGACATGAAGACTCGCAGCTGTCGAGTTCGTCATCTCGTGGTCGGCGTAGACAATCCAGAGGCTGTTCAGAATGCGCACCATTTTTGGGTCAGGCCGCTTAGATGTTTCGTCGACAAGTCCCATCATCAATAGAATATTCTCTGCCAAGGTTGCTTCAGGATCCGAGGGACCTATATCTTTCCCTTCGTAGTGGCAGTAAATCAGAGCAATCACGCTGATTGAAGCGGCGATCGTCCGGACGATACCTTCATCAACGGCACCCATTTTTCCTAGGTAAAGCTCTTGCCCCATGTGGATGGGAATCATAGTTGGGTCTGTAGCACCCCACGCTGTGATTCCAGCTGAAAATATCAAGTGGTACGGAGCGTTCCGCCTGAAACAGAACAAAACTATGTTAGTGAAAGGTTCCAGGCTTTCTGCATGACACTGGCCAACAATTTGCAGGCGACAGCCCGCCGAATAAGAACCTGTAAGCAGCAATGAGTTTCGAGGAATTCTTACGGGAAACATTTTATGGTATTGATCACTGATTGAGGAGGAATTGCCCGTGCGGCAAGCTTGGTACGGTATTCAAGCTTCTCATCCGCGGACGGCAAATGACCCCAGATAAGCAAGAATGACACATCTTCAAAGTCGTGCTTTTCTAAAAGTTCATCAAGCATGTAATCTCGGTATTGAATTGTTCCCTTCACCCCGTCTCTGTTCACTATTTGATCAGTTGTTGTTTCAACCCATCCTATGACAGACGGAAGAGGCGAGACGGATCAAGGTATACTGACATGTAGGTAATAGACGAGTCCGCGACAGCTGTGTTCTGAAAACCAGGATCTAGGATCTTCAGACCCGCCGCGTATCGCTCAAGTGAACTTGCTTTGGATCCAAGAGCCGATATTTTTCTAAAATCAGTGGCTTTGATGGCATTACCCGTAATGGGTATGTGATATGATATAGACGTGCGGCTATCAATCACGGTGAGTTTGGGGGATGATTGCTTCTCTCCATCTGCAACGCTTTTCAAACTCGGTTCAGTCATCATCGTCGTATGTGCGAGAAAATCATAGGGTTCAATAGTGATGAAACGAAGGGAGCGAGATGAAATAGTCTTCACAGCTATGGAGATAAAGACCTCAAACAACTAAGCTGAATTCCATTTCCCCACGCGTCAGCCCGCACACGGACTTGACCATGTTTCTCGCAAGGGCTTTCCAATAATTTTCCCGTTCTTTTTGCAGAAAGGCGTTTAGATGATTCCCAAGTCAGCTTCGATTTTTGGATAGGAGAGATACATAATTCCTAATCTGGAATAGCGAATTGGGCTGACGTGGGGCCTTTTCTGCGGAGTGGGCCGAGCCCATCCGGTATTCAGCCATCTAATACACCAAGCGAAACATTTGGCTTGGTTTACCCGGTATCTCGACATTGCGATTGTATTGATTGGCTATTGTTCTGGCGGTGTAAAGTCACAGGCGCAGCTGAGCCCCTAGCCAAGTACGCCAGGCCACGTATCTCCAGCCCAACGCGCTTAGCATTCGACTATCTCGCGAGCACGACGAAGACAAAATAGCCGATCGTCAACATAGCCTCAAGTGCGAGCCCCACAGTTCAGCTACGAAAACTGGGAGACATCATCCTCTGAAGACAAGGAAAGATAGGCCGAGCGAAGACCTCTAGACTAGGAGAATAATACGAAAACTTTCCTTGTACATCCCACTGCCTTCCCCATTGCCCTTTTCCATATCTGATCAAGGAAAAGAAGACCATTCGATCAAGAATTTCAATGGCCACAGAATACGCAGAATTTGATCCACTCCTGCGAGACATCATCGAGTATGTCTATCACGGCCAGATCAAGAATGAGGAAGTCTACGAAAGAGCTCGAGTAGCCCTGCTAGATGCAATGGGATGCGCCATCGAAACACTTCACCTCAGTTCGGACTGCAAAGATCTCGTTGGCCCAATTGTTCCCGGGATAATAGTTCCCGGCGGTGTCCGCATCCCAGGAACTGAACACGTTGTCGATCCTCTGAAAGGCGCATTCGACCTTGGTGCTCTGATAAGATATCTGGACCATAATGACGCTTATGCTGGTGCAGAATGGGGCCATCCGTCGGACAATCTGGGCGCTATTCTTAGTGTGGCAGACTGGCTATCCCAGCAGCGTGCCGAAGAACAGCCTAGGTAAGACCTTTACTACGATTGGTGCCCAATTCGATAGTCTGTGTGTCCACTGTCCCAATGCTGATGTGAGTATGGAAATAGACCAACCATGCGTACAGTTCTGGAAGCACAGATAAAAGCTTACGAGATACAGGGTGTTCTGCAACAACGCAATGCATTCAACGAACATGGCCTGGATCATGTAATCCTCGTTAAAGTCGCCTCAACTGCGGTAACTGCATGGATGCTGGGTCTTCCAGAGTCAGCAGCTCTTGCAGCCGTGTCCCATGCATGGATTGATGGCCATCCACTCAGAACATATCGACAAGCACCCAATGCAGGTCCTCGCAAGGGATGGGCAGGTGGCGATGCTTGCATGCGAGCTGTACATCTGGCGTTTCTCACTAAACGTGGCGGTCATCTCGACCTGAGCACCTCGACCTGGACTGGACGGGCTGCTGTAGGGGTTACGTCTGCTCTGACTGCGCCCAAATGGGGATTCAATGAAGTTTTGTACGGTGGCAAAGATGTTATTCAGGCCTACCCCTATGGCACTCGAGTTATGGAAACCGTGTTGTTCAAGGTCATTACCGCGGAAGGCCACGGTATTTCCGCCGTTGAGGCGGCCATTGAAGTTTCCGCTATGCTCCAACATCGAAACTTGGTCGCCGAACGGGATATCAGCGCCATTCGCATTCGCACTCAGAGACCTGCGATGACAATTATAAACAAGACTGGTCCCCTGCGGAACAATGCCGATCGTGACCATTCAATACAGTACATGGTAGCGGTCACCTTGCTCAAAGGCTCAGCAGTAGAGACTGCCGACTACCTGGATGACTCTCCCTGGGTCACAGACCCCCGAGTTGAAGCCCTTCGGGAAAGGATTGCTGTTACTGAGGATCAAGGATTCACTGCGGATTACTACAACCCCGAGATTCGGAGTGTTGCCAATGCTATCTCAGTGGAGCTGCAGAGCGGAGAAGTTCTTGAAGACATTGTTGTTGAGTTCCCTGTCGGCCATCACAAAAGACCTGAGACCTTGGCCCGAGTGATGGAGAAGTTTCGTCAGAACATGGCGCTCATGTTTGTTCAAGAAGAGGTGGACCAAATCATCGAAGCCGCTGGGAAAGATCAACTACCAGTGGACGAGTTCATGAGATTATTTGTGCGGAAAAGAGTGACTTCTACTTGACAAGAGTGGAAAACTCGAAAATCAAAAACCTCAAAGTCAACGTTGAGCTACATCTGTTCAACAAGGACACCGTAGCCGATTGAGGCGCCGAGCTCATAAGTTTGATCGTTCCATGGGGCCCTTGTTATATTTACTCGTAAATTGAAGGTTGATTACCGGTCCTCAGAGACACAGCAAGACTAGAGACATATGAGATAGGTCTGGCTAGGTGGTCGCCACACATCTCTCGCTGCGCATCTGAGAATCCATACATAGAGATTACTAAAGTGAGGAGCAAAAAGCTCTGGAAAGGCCTTTACGGAGATGCTCAAAAAATGAAGAAGCTAAAGAACCAGGTATTATAACCAGGGTTTCAAGGCGTAGCGTAGCTTCAAGTGTCGCCATATCGCCACCAGATGTGTCGAGAGCTGTGCGTTATTTTTCAGACAAGTTCAAGCGACTTTCGCTGATTTTGTGGATGCGGGTCTGGTGGGGTGATTGATAACTTGCTAGTAAGATAGGCCGTTATAACCGACGCGCATACCGTTTTTTACCTGAAGTAGCCAGTTATCCCCACTTCTTATATCTAGTCTGGTCATTTCAGTCCCTCTTTTCCCAGCGGATTGAATCTCAATCTTCCATGTCTGAAAAAGCGAGCTACCACATCAAAAACTAACTTTCTTTATTACCATGGCCGACTCTACACCATCGGCAACTCAGGTTTTATGTGACTGGATCCACTCCCTGTCTCTTTCCGAAGTTCCTCCTGAGAGAGTCACAAGATGCAAATACTTGATTTTGGATGGGCTTGCCTGTGCTCTCATCGGTGCACATCTACCCTGGTCTGGAGATGCTTTGAAGGGAGTTCTTTCGATTGAACCCGAGGGCAGCTGTAACATCATCGGATGGGAAAAGGTATGCAATGTTTCTCTTCTTCTTGTTCTACTTCACTTCCCTCGCCTCAAGGATTTTTCTCAGTGGCCCAAGTTGAGCTAAACGGCAAATATACAGAGAACTGGACTGTTGGCAGCAGCTCTTCTTAACAGCACATTTATTCAGGGATTTGAACTGGATGATTATCATCGAGAAGCACCGATTCACTCGAACGCCATTGTCCTTCCAACTTTGTTGGCCACCCTTGAGCACTGCGATGCAGATCCATCCGAAAAGGCTATCACGGGAGCCCAATTTCTGCTTGCGGCCATTGTTGGCTACGAGACAGGTCCACGAGTAGGCCTTGGTCTGTACGGTATTGAGGTCCTGTCTCGTGGATGGCACTCAGGAGCAATATTTGGCCCAGCCGCCTCCGCCGCGGCAGCGACGAAGCTCATGCAATTGCCCGCTTCCCTGATTGAAGACGCCATTGGTATTGCTTGTACCCAGGCTGGCGGGCTTATGTCTGCTCAATACGAGAGCACTGTCAAACGTATGCAGCATGGTTTTGCAGCTCGGAATGGTTTGTTCGCTGCATTCATGGCCCGTAGTGAATATGTGGGCATCAAAAGGGTTCTGGAGAGGCCCTATGGTGGATTTCTCAGTACGTTCAGTCTAGGCAATGGAAGAACTCCCCGATACCGACCCGAAAGAGTTGTGGAAGGGCTCAATTCAAATTGGGAAATCGACCAAATCATTGTCAAGCCCTATGCATCAATGGCCGCGACTCACGCCACCATAGATTGCATCAGAGCACTGCAGACTAAGTACCCCAAGCGTTTTGTGGCGAGTCGCATTCGCCGAATCACCGTGGAGATGTCAGAGCCTGCCTTCAAAAAAGGAGGTTGGGAGCCGAAAAAACCTCTCACCGCTACTGGCGCCCAGATGAGTGCTGTATATGCGGCAGCTATGCAGATTCTGGAAGGAGAGGTACAACCGGCTCAATTTGCACCTTCTAAATTGGAAAGAGAAGAGGTATGGGAACTCATGGATAAGATTCAATGTGTGCATAATACATCTTTCGACGGGACTGTTGATGAGATCTGGCAGCAGCGTCTCCATGTAGAGCTATGGGTGCAGGAAGAGCAAGCTGGAGAGACCTTGACCCTCACCGAATTTGTGGCAGCGCCGCGCGGCAATTTGGTTCCTTTGTCCAACGACGACATACTCGAGAAATGGCGACACCTAACGAAGGGTGTGATTGACCAAGACCGACAAGCGGCTATTGAGAAATTGGTACTGGGATTAGACCAGGTGGAAGATGTTCGCGTCCTGTCTCAGCTACTCCGCGGCCAGACAGGGGATCCTTTTGATACTGGCCACGATCAATAACCCAGAACAGAAAATACAGCATTGTATCTTTGAGGCTCAGTGTGACATTCATATCTCTTAAATCGCTCCGGAATTGTGCTCAACAGAAGCTGCCAAAGCTTCATGATTTCGGCTGTCGCAGATTTCCAAGTTGAGAGTTGATGGTTACTGAATTCGGCGTTTAGAAATAGATTCATTTGAGTCTTCCTCGATAAACTACTCTATATAATCTGATCTATCCATTAACTTGTAGCTTTCACATGTATGGTGTTCAATCAATGCCCCTGTAACTTCGTCACAAACCTTCGCCAAGATTTCTGTTGCTTTTCTTCAACCTTTGTGGAAGTTTGAACCTTCGCCGCTCCTTTCTGTGCCTGTTCTTCGGGGGCATCCGCTGGTTTCTGCTCTATATCTTCCGATCTCGGCTTGTCGAACATCGGATCCTCTGGTAAGTCAACCCCCCAATACTTCTTCAAACGTTCCCTCAATAACTCGTAAGAAGAGCCCACCCGAAGAACCTTCATATTCTCAAAATCGAAGATAGTAGATGGGCGTCCTCCATATATGTGATATCGCTGCAAACCATAGTCAACAATGATATCGGAAGCCTCCTTGATCCCATCGTCAACATCCTCAACTCTGAACTTTTGGCCCGTGCCCGTCAAATTGGCACTAGAACCCAACATCAACTGGCCTGCCTCGTCATTTAAACGGCTCAGCTCCATCATGAGAGAACTTCCACCTATATATATCCCCAAGGTGTTGTTTTTGGTCGTGTTTGCCAATGTAGCAGGCGTAAGCTGTTGGAGAATCGGATGGTCCGATCGGTAAGGGGCGACGACACCAAACGACATGTCAAGATCCTGGTGCAGCACCCGAATCATCTCCATTTTTTCGTCTGGAAGAATATGAAGCTCCTGGTGCAGTTTCAATGACCCAATGACACCTTGCGCGTGGCCTGGTCGACGCTTTTTCGCGGCAAATGCTTTTTGGATCGCTTCTGTGGAGGAAGCCATGAGACCATACCCGACTTCAGTTGGGACAAGGGCTACCCCGCCCGACTGGAGTATTTTGAAGACGCAGAGAGCATCGGCCTTAGCATCGGGATGATTGCCTGGCCTGGGGATGATTTTGGATTGTATGTCCATCTTGACTGATCGCAATATTGAGGGGTTTTGACAAGAGGGCAAGGTGTCAGAATTCAACGGCGAAAAGAGGGAGGCAACAAGGAAGAAGACTGACTTTAATATTACAAATTTGGCCCATTTGATCAGTACAGCCACCTTTCGGGTACTTGCAATTCAGCTGAGAACACGGCCTCAGTAGTTCGGGCAGTAGCTGTCTTTTGGTGGCGCATGCGTGGGTCGGCTGGCCGGCCGCCCCGAACCCGCGCCAAGAGTAAAGAATAGCGTGTAGGGGGCCTATCACCACTCATCCCTTTAAGTAGAGTACTTTAAAGTGGTAATACAGTACGACGCTTCCCCTCCCCACGGCCCCAACTCCTCGGCTAGGCTGAAGACGATTACGAACTATCACAACGAGAATTTGGAACAGATCTCCACATGCCCACGTTCTGGTTCGGCAATTAGGGGCTCAGCGGTATGGAGACCATATCGCGTGAAACAAATGTTTTCTTTTCCCCTTGGTGCATATTGGTCTATCCGCCCATTGCGTAGCCGTCGGTGGCTGCACGATCTTCATGTCAAGGTGAACTATGGGACTCCACGACTATGAAATGCTCTAGGCAGGGGTTCTAGAAGCTTGATTCGATGCGAGTGCGTCAAATTCTAGCTCGGCTAAACTATTGGCTCAAATTCGAAATATCTTAACCACTAACATGTGGAGCGTAAACTGTCTCATGCAGTAGGGGTGAATGATTTAAGGATCTGTAGATGCAGATGTGCAACAAGTTTAATCACATATCCTATCAACAATCAGTGAGTTCGAAAAAAAACATTAAAAGAGGAATCGATTGTGAAGAGAGCCACGAGGATATCCAGTCCTCGGTACAAGTAAGTCTTTAGACAATTTAGAATATCTAAGCCGTGACATAATACGAGGAGCACGACTTCGTGAGCGTAAGGCTATGTTGTGCCTCGTCGAGATTACTTTCCCAAGTTCCCATGGGACTTGAAGAGTTGAGGCACAGTGCCATGTGACCCGCAAGGACTCGACCTGCGCGGGAGGGAAAAAAGGTGCAGTCATTTCACCCTGCATAGATTTTGGCAACAAAAAGACTCTAGGTAGGATGCAATACATAGTAGTATACAAGGGGCTTAGGTCGCCATGAGCAGTTATCGATGTGGAGGTGGCCCAGATCGTAGGGAGACTGCGATCAAGTGAAATTTGGACCCTCATATTCCTGAAAATTGACCGATTCAAGCTAAATGGTAACAGATATATCATTATTGACTCTTACATGGTACTTGCGTTGCGGATATACGGCGCATTCCGGCGAGGCCGTCAAGGGCCCGCGACAACTCGAAGCGACTATTCATCTCCATTGTACTCAGCATAGTCTACACCATTTTTCTGCATCTCGTGTGTTGGTCTCTTGATTTGATTTGGATAGTCATTACTTTTGCTAGTGTTTCTTACTTCACATGGTACCACTACTTTGATTTCCTCTTATCGTGTCTTGCATGCTGGTCGTGCTGGCGGCACGAGCGGCAACTAGTTGTACAATAGCGATGAACACATCACATGCAAGACGTCACACTTGCATGGTGCAGGACAGCTCCTTGTTGTAGATAAAGCGATTCGCGATCTCAGAATTAGAGGTTTGATGTACATCAACGAAAACAAGTAAATCCCGTCGGATGTTGAATAAGTAATAAGAAAAGAGGAAAGAGAAGAGGCAATTATCCCACGATTCCTTAGAGGTGTCCATCACGTATTTGAAGGAAGTTCTCGTATCGCTTGCGAGTCATCTTGCGACAAGCTTTGCCCCAATAGATCATTGGGGCTGTGGTCATCAAGAAGGCAAAGCTTAAAACACCGAGAGCAATGTAAACTTGAGACAAAGTTTGTGCATCCAGCCAGTATTGGGCTGAGAAGGTAAAGATGCAGCCAATGGTGTTATTGATAACAGAGACACCGACCATACCTTCGAGAACCATCTCTGGATATGCATCCATGAGATACGCCATGCTGAGATCGCCAGCACAGCCCCAGCCGAAGCCAATGAAGCCGAGTCCAACGTAGGTCTTGTGCCAGTCCCAGCCGAGATCAGAACCGATGCCGAAGAGCATCAGTCCGGCGGGGCCAATGAGGGCGACAGGGAACAAGAGCCAGAGACGCTGTTCTGCTTCGAAGATTCCACCGTTCCGCTTGGCCATCCACGCGACGAATAGATCAGAGAACCAACCACCGTAGATACAGCCGATGCATGCGCCGATGAGAGTGGGGACATTCATGATACCCACGGCGGCATCAGTGTAGTTCCACGGCGCGTTGTAGTAATTATCTTCTTCGACAGTGAGGTAAAATGTGAGCCATGCATCCTGCGCTCCCCACTGAAGGCCGGAATAGAGGACAGCTGGGAAACTGAATACACGAAGGGTGTGCCACAAGCGATAGTAGTATTGTTTAAAGCCCGTGCCAACCAGGCGCGAGGAAGGAGTGATTAGGGCGATGCTCTGGAAATAAGTCTTTGCACTTTGCTGATCGGGATTCTCTTCGTCGACACTATTACCACGAGACGTGGTTCTCACTTTCGTCACGTCTTTGTCTTTCTCGTCCAGCGAGATGTTTGATGCAGGTGGAGCCGAGTTTTGCCGAGGCATTTCAAGACCTTGAATGGTATGGCGATCAAAGGCAGTCTCTTCCAGTGTGAAAAACACGGTAATGAACAAGGCCGCCGAAATGATTGCGCCCAGCCATCCGACCCACCGCCACCCCAAAATAGGGCTGTCGACGATAAAACCCGCGACCAGTGGTCCAGTGAAGGTACCGATACTAGTCGCAAGCACGTAGAGACCAAGCACAAGACCTCGTCTGTGCTGGAAAAAGAGGTCCGACAGCGAGAGCTGGGCGAGGGCCTCGGCGCATGACTCGGACGCGCCCACAAACAGTTGATTCCAGATATTGTCCTGGGTGCTCTTCACATTGGCGAGCCAGATAGATCCGCCAAGGGAAAACAGCAAGCACAGCAGGTAAGAAATGCGACGACCGTACAGGAATGGTGCGGGGCTCAGCAGCAAAGTGCAGTACCCGATGCCAATGAACAAGACACCGGCGGCAATGTTGATCGCATCCCAGGAAATGCCTAGCTCCTCATTCATCCCATTACCGGCGGTACCAGCATCGTTCGAGGTCGCCGCGGTGAAGGCGACGATGACCAGCACCAAAAAAGCGTGCCAATACCGTCTCCATGGGCTCCAATTCAGTGGATCATTTTTGGACGATGTGGGAGTTGGAATGAGAGTGACCTCCCCGCTGGCAGCGGGAAAGATCCGTTCCGTACCATTGAGATGTTCGTCGTCCATTTGGGAAAGGGTTCAGCAGTGGATATCAGACCACGAGATGAACCCAGTGGGATTGACCCCTACCTGCATGCCGTTATAAAGAAGCAAAAGGTTTGCAAAGAGTCAAAAGGTGTCCGTGGACGAAGAACTTGATTTGATTGTGGAGCCGAGGGCTTAGGATAAGATATTGTTACTAGTGCGTATTGATAGAGGCCCGAGATAAGCATCGGGCGAAGCATTCGCTAAATCTGGCATATAGTTGGCATTTGACGCGACAAAGGGGGTGTCCAACCGCATAGACCTTCTGAATTCATACAAGACGGCTTCTTCTGGCAGGATCATGGGCCTCGTGTCCTGCGTCTCGTGATAAGCAGACTAGTAAGGTTAAAAGTGCTTCGAAGAGTATGGTTGGTACTCGAGGAGATAAGCACCAGCCAAGCCTCGCTGATAAGCAGATAAAGGCGCGATCTCGGGTGAAACATACACGATACGGTATTTATTTACCTGTTACGCCGCTGACACCGCGTGTACTGACCTGATTAGATCCTCCCCGATTTGAGATTTGAGCCCACCTGTTTAGTCAACTGGTGTCTATTTCAGGCCCCTCATTCCCCTCACAAGCCACATCCTCATCTCTCTCAAACCCCTGGATCTCAGACCTGACGATCCAACCACCCTTGTCAATAATACCTTTGAAGCCGAATGTCAACGTGTCAACTCAGAATGGCCCAAGCATTTCACATCGCCTCTTCCGTCCCCGTCAAGGGTCCCATAAAACCGAGTAATTGTTGCTCCGACCTGGCTGTGCGCCTCGAAGCCACGACTCTGATCGAGTCGGCACCGGACGAGGCAGCATGCGCAGTGAGGTCGGAGCGCAAGAAGGTGATTGTGGTGGGAGCAGGAATCTCGGGTCTCCGAGCCGCTGCCGTTCTGCACAAGTACGGTTGCGAAGTCGTCGTCTTGGAGGCCCGCGATCGCATTGGAGGAAGAATTTTGACCAGCCGCAATGGTGATCAGGTTCGGGATATCGGTAGGGGTTGCGATCAACAATATGAAGATATGAAGATCGGAGAAATGCATCTCATTCTGAACCAAAGTGCTGACCCTCAACCACAGGTGCCGCATGGATGCACGAAACCTCCCAGAACGATTTGGTGAAGCTAATTCCTCAACTTTCCATCCCCTACTACTACGACGACGGAATGCCACTATACTTTACCAGAGATGGTCGCGCAGGGTCTCAATTCAAGGCGAAGAAAGTCGCCGACGAGTTTGCTGATTATTGCGAGTGGTATTACGAGACCAACCCGGACGCAGAGGACCGTCCGGTCAATGAGTTTGTCAAGGAATTTGTCCTTCAGCATCAGCTCATCACCGATGATGAGCGTCTCTGGGCCCCGCAGGCCGTCCGCGAGGTGGAACTGTGGATTGGCACCAGCACCGAGCAAGCCTCTTCCCGCCACCTGTCGTACTTCATCACGGAGCGCAATCTCTACATGAAGGGAGGATACGACCGGATCGTGAACTGGACTGCGGAGCCCCTCCGCGAAGACCCGACCATGATTCGTCTCAACCACCACGTTGAGCACGTGGAGTGGAGTGAAGACGGCGATACCCCTGTCCGCGTCCGATGCAAGGATGCCGACGGGACCTCTCAACTCATCGAGGGAGACGCGGTGGTCATGACCCTCCCCCTGGGTGTGTACCACCACAACCTGGTCTCCTTCAACCCGCCCCTGCCGAGTGACATCCAGGGAGCAATGTCCAAGTTCAGCTACGGCGCCCTGGGCAAAGTATTTTTCGAATTTACCGACGTGTTCTGGTCCAAGGATAACGATCAGTTCATGTTCTACCCATCTCCTTCTGACGAGGATTCTGCTTCTGGATCCTCCGTCGACTCCAGGTCCAGCATGAGCTCCATGGGTGAAAAAGACAACATCCTGAACTACGCGACCGTGACCATCAATTTGTGGATCATGACCGGCGCGAAGGAGCTATGCGTGCAAATCGCCGAGCCCTTGACCCAGCGCATTGAAGCGATGACCGATAAGAAGGAAATCTACCGGTTTTTTGAACCTCTTTTCAAACTCTTCCGCACAGAGCCGTACAAGGCTCTACCGCGCCTGGTCAGTGTTGAAACTACACACTGGACCCAGGACCCACTCGCGGGCTACGGCACGTACTCGGCTGATAAGGTCGGAGATGACCCGGAAAGCTTTACTGACGCGCTGGAAGCCCACAAGCGCAGTCGTATGCAGTTTGCTGGCGAGCACTGCACTATGGTTGCCAATGGCTGTGTTCATGGCGCTTTCCGTACGGGTGAAGTTGCCGCTACTAATCTACTTGAGACTTTCGGTATTCCACTTGATGGGCGTGATATCGGTGTGAACGACAAGTTGACTGCCTAAAGGGTGGTCCTTGGGGGACAAGTTCACGCCGCTTTTTGGCAGAACGCAGGCGTTTTGAATATGTCGATGATCGCCGGACTAAGGGGGAAGCAGGAATCCATAGTGCTCAGTTGTTTATAGTCGGATAGAGATTAGCATAACTTCCCAATAGAAGTAAATAAGTCTAATCTCTTTCCGTCTTTAGTTCATATGACTCGCCTAGAGATGCCTGATCTAGTCATTCTATGTTGACTCAGGGCTGATAGCAAAAGTTTCCCCGCATTCGATGTGGCTTGTCTCATGACATCCGTGGGTCGCGTAGCACGGGAAACTGTGCTAAGGTTTGAGTTAATCTAAAAGGTTCGGGGTATTGTCACAATGGATTACGGAGCTCCTTCTCCTTTCATTCTACTGCTGTCCCCTCACCCCCTTTTACTTACCTGCCGTGCGATCCGACACAGCCACGGCTAGGTATGCTCGCAGAAGAGAACGCTTGGCACGAATAAGTAATCCGTTGTGTACCACTTTGGTAATGGATGGGTTTCTTATCAACAGAATCTGTATTATAAGATCTGAAACGAGATAGCCTTGTACCGGAGTCACGTTCTCCGTACGATGGTAACGAGTACGGGGGTTCATATGTGACACTAATGGAAAAAGGAGACGAGTAAGAATGATTCGGAGACCTGAGGCGAGAACACAGATCATCACCGAAATCGGACATTCAATGTCTTTGCGGATAAGATAGAACAGCCCGCCCGTTCAATCATAAGAATATCAATTATGGAACTCCATACTTGTATTTCCACACCATCACTGCAACCCCAGTGGCGATGATTGAAGCAGCAATTGACACCGCAGGCATCAGTATGCCAAGCATAGCCATGCTAGTCAATGTCGCAAAGATCCCACTAGCCGGGGTAAATCCTCCATACATGAATGATTGGAACGCAGCCGCCAGGGAACCTATTGAGATAGTTAGCCTGCGAATTTTCCTGATCGCTCAACGCAATGGGCAATACGATGATTGGACAGACCTGGGATAATTCCTATGGGCCCAAATCCAAGAAAAAGGACCACCGTGATAATAACAGTAAACGTGATCCACCAGACAGTTATCACGACGATGACGTCTTTGATTGCATGTTAACATGCTATTATGCGGAAGGGAAAGGTGTTCGTCTTACCTGGACGAGACAGCCATTGTGACAATTTAGAGAACCATGAGTGCTCATACCAGGCTATAGACAACTTGTCCAGTCCTACTCGGGCCAGAGATTGATTCCCTATCCATTGCTGGGGAAAACTGAAACTTTCAATTAGGATATTAAGAGGTTCCATAATTGTGTTCGTCGTGGTCGGCAAAAATGGCAAGGAAGCTTATGAACGAGTTGATAGAACATTGCATTCCGAGTGGGAAAAGTGGCTTTATAATTCTCTGTGTGTCCAACAAATTTCTAGTTCGTTTGTATTCACAGCGTGTCAAATAAACCAACATAGCCCCCCCATTGTTGTCCTGATATGCCAATGAACCTCTGCTTACGTTATTTGGTTGGCTGAGAGCGTTCTGTTCAGATTATAGTTCTAAATATAGGGCGTTCTCTTCATTGTTGGTTAAATCTGCCTTGAGCTAGAGATCGCACGCAGCCCATCTCATGGGCAAGCCGCGGCGGCTAATTCACCACCTTGCAGTTCAATGTGGCTATGAAGTGCATCTGCCTGTGACTGCGTGCATATGTGAAAACGCCGAGCGTTTGACTTCTCCTCTCGCCCTTTCCCCCAAAGGAAAATCTCAACTTTTCAAACTCTTTCTATGACATATCTAGCCTGGTTGTGCGGTGTTAAAATTAGTAACGTGACGTGCCCGAAGTATCTATGGGAATTCTTAGTTCAATGTCGAATTGAGGGCTGATTTCATCGCTCACTCGAGGTCCCTTCATGAATCTAGGCTCTGTTGAGGGAATCTGGAAGCCGTAGCAGATTAAAAATTTGAAGGAGCGAGTCATGTGTTGTTTATTATTAATGATCACAGAGGTCCTTTATGTCTATTACCCCAGCACCGAAGGCGAAGAAGATAATGCCGAAAAGCGCCGAAAAGCCGAACGATCCGAGTGTTACAATCTCTGCCAGTCCTGCGAACAAGGAGTGAGTCGATGAATTGTTCGCGCAACTTAATTGACGATTCACCAAAAATCGTGAATCAATCTCAGCACAAATTTCATTAATGCACAAATAGTGGTGGGGCGTGATGGCGTGTGTATAGTGGGGTGAATTAAGCAATTTTTTCCCTCGTGCTGCGCCGAGTTCCCGAGCCGGTTCCTGAATTTCATGAAGCCGAATCATCGGCAACCGATTCTTAGCCTCAATTAAATCTCTGAAAACTCGAAATTCGTTGCAGTATTTCCACAATACTTTTGGAATGTGTTCTTAATTTTGACCCTCGATTGAATCATTATGGCCGCGCACCATGGTTCAAGTAGCCCAGAACTTGCCAAGGGAGTCTTGCTTCCGACTTCTATGTCCTTTTGGCGCCTATTGATTGACCAGCGAGTCGTCACTCAAGAAGTGTTGAATCACTACTATGAAGGTTCAGGGACTGATCAGGACCCCTACGTTGTGTCTTGGCTTCCCATCGACCCTCGAAACCCAATGCAGTTTAGCATGGCGAGAAAAGCGGTCATTACGTTTATGACTGCCATTGCGACTTTTGTTATATCACTATCATCTTCAGCCTACAGTGGTAGTATCCAAGGGATTATTGATGAGTTTCGAATCGCCCGAGAAGTTGCCACCCTGGGACTATCGCTTTTTGTCTTTGGATTTGCCGTGGGGCCGCTGCTATGGGCGCCGCTCAGTGAAACGATGGGCCGCCAAATTCCTTTCTTTATATCTTTCCTCGCTCTTTCCTTGTTCTTGGCCGGATGTGCATGTGCCCAAAACATTCAAACCTTGTTGATTCTTCGGTTTTTGGGGGGAGCTTTTGGCTCCTCGCCCCTTACAAATGCTGGTGGAGTTATTTCGGATATGTTTGTCTCTAGACAACGCGGGCTGGCTCTGCTTCTATTTGCTTCCACCCCATACCTAGGTAAGATTCTCTCAAATGACATGAAGTTGTCAAATTATCTGTGCTGACCGACTTCATAGGCCCTGCCCTTGGACCCATCATAGGCGGATTTCTCGGAACCAACGCTGGGTGGAGATGGGTTGAAGGCTTTCTTGCAGTTTGCGCAGGACTGGCATGGATCTCTATGGCGCTTTTTGTTCCTGAGACTTACGCACCAGTCCTTCTCCGCAAACGTGCGGCTGAACTGTCCGCATTGACTGGAAAACGCTACGAGAGCAAACTGGATATTGAGAGGGGGAAAATCCCAGTGACCCAAAGATTGAAAACAGCATTTTCCCGGCCTTGGGTGCTTCTATTCAGTGAACCCATTGTCCTTCTTCTCACCTTTTATGCTGCGCTTATCTACGGCGTTCTCTACATGCTTTTCGAGGCCATTCCAATTGTCTACGAGGAAAAACGTGGGTGGAGCGCGGGCATTGGGGGACTTCCTTTTCTTGGTGTCATGGTTGGTGTTCTTTGCGGTGTTGTTTACACCGTGCAAGATAATAAGCGATACATACGAGCACAGGAGGCGCATGAAGGCTTTGCTCCACCAGAGGCTCGTCTTCCCCCTTGCATGACCTCAGCTGTGACGATTCCTATCGGTCTTTTCTGGTTCGCATGGACAAATTCTCCGTCCATTCATTGGCTTTGCAGTGTGGCCGCCCTCATTCCATTTGGATTTGGGCTGCTTCTCATCTACATGGGTATAGTCAACTACCTAATTGATTCATATACCATTTACTCGGCGTCTGTACTAGCAGGCATGTCAGTATTCAGATATGCATTTGGAGCCACTTTTCCTCTTTTCAGCTCATACATGTACGAGGGGCTGGGCATTCATTGGGCATCGTCCATCCCAGCCTTCTTGTCAGTGCTGTGCATGCCTCTTCCCTTCTTATTCTACAAATACGGAGACAGGATACGACAGCGTTGCAAGTATGCAGCACTTTCGCAGAAGCGTCTTGATGCACTACGACAAACGTCTATTTCAGAAAATAAGACAACAAAACCTGCAGAATAGGGGATTGAGAAACAGCGCGGGTTGTTGGCAAGTTCCTGAATCCTCAATCAAGCGTGGAAATTAAAAATTCTACCGTATTCTACTTATATATCTTGCGAATGCTTGATGAGAATCGCCTTGTACATACGATGAGCTATAGAGAGTTCCGACGGAAGGCGTACTTGATTTAGACTTTTATGGGCGTATATTATTGGAAACATCACAATTTAATGATATTTTGAAGCGCTGTATACCTATGGCTGCCGAAGACCCTATGATCAAGATCGGCGTTGCGATGAACTTGTAACAAAGACCCGAGGTCTGCTGAGGAATTTAATCAGAACGGATATTTTTTATGGTATCCAGTGTAACTTACATGGGTCAGGTCATATGGACTGAAAGGTTCGAAATCGACAAAATCAAGGCTACGAAGATAAGAGCCAAGAGGATAGGCCAGTCCCAAAGCGGTTAGTAAAGTTCCCCCTTCACTCCTCTCAAGCCCTACGGTCTGGAAACGTGTGTCGTCGTGTCCGAGACTGAAGTATTTAACACGCATAAGACAAAACGACCAACCAAGAATCCCGCAGGCAGAAAGAAGAAGCTCGTATGCAGACGTATAAACATCTTGGAATCATCTTTCATTCATTGTGCCAATACATCTCATCATGCATACACAATCAACATAAAACCGAACTCACGGCATCGTACAAAATTCAAAACCGTAGAGCGATATTATCACTGACTACAAAGACCGCGACTGGAGAAGGCGGCCCGCTGCCCAAACTCGAACCGTTTGCACTAGGCGACCATCACCCTGCTCATGACTCGTGTATTTGGTTGATTTTATTTCAGATTTAGTAGTAGTATCTTCGTCCCCATATACCCGCCATTTCCGCCGACTAAAAGCTCCCTAGAGTGGCAAAGTCAGCACAAAATATTCGCGATCTCGTCATGGCGGGTCATTGGTGTTATAAAAAGCAACAAGCTTACCTCCTTGTTTGACCCGAGGCCAAAGCTCCAATAGCTCCACGTCTCCTAGTCAAAAAGTTCATGAGCTCAGGTTCGGAAGAATATCTTTACACCCGCTGAGCTCCGATAGCTAAATACCGAGTTAGGCAAGACTTTAACCCCATTCGCTGGCAAAGACGGACTAACAATTCCTTGCATATAGCTAGATCCGAAGAGGTGTCAAAAAATTGGATCTTAAAAAGCTCCACCGGATCACTCGCTCCGTTAGGCTCAGTCATAGTTTCTCCCTACATTCCGAACTCCAAAATGACCATCCATTGCCTGTATCGGCAAGATCGGCAAAAGAACACGCGAAGAATGTACAGCGTCACAATTGTCCGAGTAATTTTCCGCTTCCCTGGCCCAATGGAGAGAGCTTGCTTGGCTTTATTAAGGAGGCGTGGTCCTTGATGGTGAGGGTGGACTTTTTTTTGCAGCGATCGTCTGCTATCATGATTTTATCTAAGAGTGAAGATGCTGGTCTGCGGAAACTTAACCTTGGTATAGCTTTTATGTTAGCTGCGTCGGCTACTTCAGGTTACAATGCCAGTCAGATTAACAGTCTTCTTGTTCTTCCAGAGTGTGAGTCCTTCCCCATGCTATGGCAGCTTCTGGGTTCTATAGAAAGCTAATGGAAACAGTCAACAAGTTCTTGAGTGGACTCGATACAAATGCCAAAGGCCTCATCATTGCTGCCGTCTCTCTTGGTTCTTTCCTAGCATTTATCCCTGCTTCATATGTCGCCGATAACTTTGGTCGTCGTTTGTCCGTTGCCATTGGTGCCACGCTAGTCATCACCGCATCCATTATCCAAGTAGCTGTCCAGCAACACTGGGTGTTTTTTGGTGCCCGAGTGGTGACTGGAATCGGTGTGGGATTTTCGCAGACTGCTGCTCCATTGCTTATCGCAGAGACTGCTCATCCGAAGCAGCGAAGGACATTGACTGGTCTATACAATGCGGTATGGTTCTGCGGATCTATCACAGCTGCAGGTATCGCCTTCTCCACATTGTCGATTCATAACAGTTGGTCATGGCGAGTTCCCTGCATGTTGCAGGTCTTCTACCCTATCTTCCAGTTGGTTGGACTATTCCTGATTCCGGAAAGCCCGAGATGGTTGGTTGCAAATGATCGCAAAGGGGAGGCGCTTGACATGCTCATTGAATTTCATGCAAATGGGGACCCAGCTGATAAAATGGTTCGCGGTGAGTACGACCAGATTTGCAATAGTATCATTGCGGAGGCGGACATGGGGTCTGCTAGCCACTGGTCTGCCTTCTTCAGGTCTAAAGGTGACCTTCATCGGTTTACAATCTGTGTTTTACTGGGCTTCATGCAAGAGTGGACTGGCAACGGTATGATCTGCATGTATAGGTCCTTTGAAGAAAATCTCGCTGACAGACTCTTTCAGGCGTCACCTCTTATTATCTCGCTCCCATTCTCTCTTCTGTCGGCATCAAAGATTCTGTGCACCAAGCCGCTGTAAATATCAGTCTCCAAGTATGGAACCTGATATTTGCCGTTGCCGGTGCAAGTACATCCGACAAATACGGCAGAAGAACTCTTTGGCTGTGTGCAACAACCCTGATGCTGATCTTCCTATCGACATCCGAGATCATGGCAGGGCTCTTCGCAGAAATGGGAATCCTTGCAGCTGGAATAGCAGTGGTTCCGATGCTTTTCCTCTTCTGTGGAGCCTATGATTTCGCATATATGCCCCTTTTCATCGCTTACCCTGCCGAAATTCTTCCCTTTCAACTTCGAGCCAAGGGTCTTGCTATCACACTGACGACCGACTCACTGGCTTGCTTCTTCAATCAATATGTCAACCCCGTGGCGTTTGATGCGCTTCGCTGGCGTTATTTCTCGATCTACGTCGGCTGCCTTGTCGTCGTGTTGGCACTTGTCTTCTTCTTCTTCCCCGAGACTCAGGGTAAGTCTCTTGAAGAAGTGTCTCAGATATTTGAGAAGAAAGACACCAAGGAGGGGGTGAGTCCCACGGATTCTGAGGGCTCGCAAGAGTTCTACGTGATGAAGTCTGAGCTGTAGACCATGCGCTCAGCAAGATCCGTGGTCGTTGGTTTCCTAAGGGGGGGAAGATCCCGCTTCGGCATGGGAGGTGTTAATTGTTTGACTAGTCAGAATCAGCATTCATATACGCACGCGCGTTGCAGTCTGTATCTAGGTAGTCTCATATTACAAATTGCATTTATCGACAAAGATGATCTATATAGCTGATGTATATCTCGCGCAAGGATTTAAGGTGCCCAAGTGAAAGCTCAAGTTCCATGGGCGCCATCAATATGATTCGGAGAGACATCTAGACATTGGCACCGGACTCAATGTGCTCTTCGGTAGGCTTCTCAATCCGGTCTGTGTTTAGACTGCGATGGAACCCTGGCTGAACGGGGTATCCACGCGACGCGAAAACACCGCCTGTGATGCCACCACCTTCGAAGAGATGATCGACGTCCTCGAGTTCCAGTCCCTTGGTCTCGGGGAAGAAAAAGTAAACCATTGGAATCTACAATGTGTCAGATTCTTTGTTCTTGGATTGTGGATCACGATGAGGCATACCCATGCGAAACAAAAGCAGGCAAAAATAATGAATGTTCTCCATCCGATGTTGTCAATCGCGGTTGGCGTTATTTGCACAACAATGACTGAAGGAATTAGCAAGGGGACCCTAGTATCACATGGATTATATCTTACAAACACACATCCAATTGACAAAGCCAGCAAAAGCCTGGCCTCTGGCACGGATGCGGGTGGTAGTAATTTCACTAGGATAGAACCTAGATTTGTGTTAGCGCGCTTTTGTACTGAGCTTTCTGAATTCCTACCATGGTACTGGCAGATAACCAAATCCAAGGAAGATCTGGAACAAGAACACGAATGCGGTCGCAGCATAGGCGCATTGCGTAGTACCAATCGACAACAGAATAGCGGCCATCACAAAACAGAAGCAGAGACCAGCAGCAGAGATCATGAGTGAGGCTCGGCGACCGAATTCATCCATGCTCCAAAGAGGAATTATTGATCCTAGTAGATATGCCAGAGAGGTGCAACCGCCGAGAATCAAAGACAGGTTGCGTGACAGATGCATGGCGTTCTGATATACGACAGGTGCGTAGTAATTGATCATGTTTGATCCAGTAAACTGCTGCTGAACATTGACTAGACCAGCGAGGATCATCCGACGAAGGTTCTGGATTTTCCCACCCCACAGAAGTTCCTTGTATTTGAAAGATCCACCAGCAGACTCTATCTCGATGGAGCTCTCAATCTGTCGACGCAGTTGTATGACCTCGGGTGTTGACTCGCTCGCAGGCTGTTCTAGTTGAAGTCGGGCTAGGATCGAGGCCGCTTCATCGCTTCGGTCTTGCTCGCAGAGCCACCGGGGGGTATCGGGTAGTGGAAGCATCTGTAGGACAAGGCAGACAGCAAAGAATGCTTGGAAGCTGATTGGGAAACGCCATTGTACTGGGGACTCGATGTAGCTTAATCCATAGTCAATCCAATATGCAATGCAGAGACCCACGATCGTCACTGTGCCTTGGGCAGAGAGAAGTCTTCCACGTAATTCGGGTCGAGCCATCTCTGATCATGTTATTAGTGTATTGGAATCGATCAAAAGCGCCTCGCCATGCTTACCGCTCTGATATGTCGGGACTGTACTACTGTTGATGCCGTTCCCGAAGCCAGTCACAACTCTGCCGACCAAAAATTGGGCGGTACTATACGAAGAGCCCAAAATAATGGTGCCAATCACCATAATGGAGCCACCTGCGATGATCATGCGTTTACGACCGACCCTATGCCCAACGATGAAGCTAAGGAGACAGCCAACCGCACAACCTATATCGTAGATAGAAGTCACTGCATGTGGTTAGAAATTGGAGTGGTCAGAGGGTCGGAGATGCCTACAGATGCCTTGCATCGTGGCATCGGGATGGTTGAACTGTTTCCCAAACTCATTGTTGGCCCCAACCAGCCCACTCATCACACCCTGATCATATCCCAGGAGAAGAAATGCCTGACAGCTCGCCGCTGCATAGGTCAGTATACTTCCATAAGACAGGTCTTATCGAACAACGTACCCGTCACAGCCCAGTGCAAATACTTTCCTTTTAGCGCCATGTTGAATATCTTGATGAAGCTTGATGGTAAAGTCCCAACGGATAGTGTTCAGCAATCCGGGGCCCCAGAATCGTCACCATTTTGAAGGTCCCTTATTACCAAGTTCGCGATGATGATTGACCGAACTGCAATGTTCGGGACAATAGAAGCCGGGCCAGAGTAATCTTGCGTGCCATCCTATTGGGCAAGAGGCAAAATCTGGGGATTTTGCGGAGCCAACGCCGACCGGAATCAGCGAGTTGCGAGAAGATACGGGATGGGTGTGGGTCACTCCCCGCACCGATAGCTGATCTGCCTCTTTCACGTCAAGAACCTACGACACTTTAGACTCGGACAGTCCTCGGGGAGGCTTCGTCACCGAGCGCCACGAGCGCCACTGAAAACCTCTATCTTTTGGTGGTTTGGTGGATTCTGAAGGGGTTCAAGGGTTTCTCTAAGCTCCGTCCCAACAATAACATATTTTTATCGTCTCAGTGGCAACTTCCGAGCTCGCGTATTGACATTTTGTTTCCAGAATAATGCGCCCGTGAGTCAAGAAGACATACTGTGACACTAAATGAGATATAAGACTACTCCTTGACGTTGCGAACAGCACTACGATGTATCACACATTATCAACCTTTGAACCACGCCCAACTAGATGTGGGTCATCGATACTACCTGTACACATCCCAAGGATGTCAACATAATTGACTAGAGTGACCAGAACGAACATAATTTTGAGATCCTTCTGTGAAGAAGATATTTTACTACTTTCATCAACTTCTGTCGTGACACGTCGGGGGCGGTTCCACCGACAAGAGCGGCGTCTTGCACGAGTCAGGCCACGGCCTAATTACCAAGATTTGAGAGAGTCTTAATGAGTCAGAATCTGAACACACCATTAATCCCGATCTGTACAATCGGATCTACAATGTAGTTCCCGAAGTCATTCGGGAGGTCCCCCCAGCACCCAATTCGTAAGCCTTGCCCTGGCCATGCGGAATGTGACTTGGGTCCACCCATTCCTGGATCCCGCCAACCACAAGCCCGGTGCACCCCTGGACTGGATCAGCTACCATTTCTATGCAACATCCAAAAAATCCACTGCCCAGAATGAAGCTGCCCAGAGCTTCTAGCAAGCTGATAGGTTCCTCTGCGAAGTCACGCAACCTAGGTGGTCGAGAAGGCGAGCTCCCCCAATACCAAGACTACTATCAATGGACTCGGCACTATGGATCCACTCGGATCGACGAGCGTCTACCCGATGTACACCAACCCAGGTGAGTATTGGGTATGGACGGTAGGAATTCATGCTTACATTTTTCCAAGGTCGCCGTTGTGGAGACACTATCAGGGAGTGTCAGCTGAGCGGGTATCCGGCCCGATATCCGTCTGAATCCTTGGGTGATTGTTAAATTGGTCTGCCTACTGCTCGGCACCAAGCTCTACAGGTTGCAAGCTAGTCTCAAGCCTGATTATGAGCTCATAAAGGCTTCCAGTGATAAGACACAAGTTCACGCGCAGGCTTTTGAGATTCTTCTGTTCAATGAATACACCGTGCAAATTGCGGACTTCCAGAGCAAAATCTGGAGAGTGTGGGTGAGCACTAGTGATAACATTTGAAGGGCTGAGAGGGTCGATGGTAGCAATGTCAATGTCCCTCCAAAAACTGTGATATCTACTTAAGTGTAGATCAACGAGGTATTCAAATCAAAATTGAAACGATATTAAACGAAGAAGAGGAGCCAGATATGAGCCATTCAATCCCTCTCTAGGTAGGTCAATTGCACTTCCCTGGAACTTCCTACATCCATCTCCCAATCTACTGCATTGTGGTTCTCGGAGTAAGTCGAACCATCAGAGGTTTCTTTTCCCACAAAAGAAAGCATTGCTGGTCCGTCCACACATCAGACGGCTTGTCCAATTCCATATCGAAGTTGAAGACCATGCGCGCAAGAATGATTCGCATCTCGACGTATGCCAAACTAGAAAAATTGTAAGCAAAATATTGTTTTTCGGAGTGGTCGGAAAGGTGTACTGACTTTCGTCCAATGCAGTTCCTAGGACCAAAACTAAAAGGTTGCATGACTGTCTTGCTATCGTTTGCAAATTCAGGGTCATTGAGAAATCGCTCTGGGATAAATTTTCCAGGGTGCTTGAAGTTCATGGCAGAGTGGTATGCGGCCATGTGTGTGACGGACACAATAGTCTGTTCAACGTGAGCAATATCCAATGGAACGCCAATGCTAGTACTTACACCACCTGGAACGAAGTGTCCAGCAATTGTATCTCCTTGACCATCAACGACACGAGGAAGTCCCACCGCAACGGGAGGGTACATTCGGAGAGCCTCGATGAGGACGGCATGGATATATTCCAGCTTGTTGCAATTTTCTAACGTGATCTGATCGTCAGATTCGAAAGCACCCCTCACTTCTTCCTGAAGCTTCTGCATCACTCGTGGATTTTTCAGCAACAAATACGTCACACCGGAAAGGGCAGTAGCAGTTGTCTCAGAGCCAGCAACGATCAGAGTACTGCCATTAGTGATCATTTCCGGGATACTGAATCCTTTTTCGGTATCCTTGTGCCGGAGAATATTGGCGAAGAAATCAGGCCTTTCGTTAGTTTTCATCAAACGTCCCTGCACTTTTTCCTTTGTGAGTTGCATATGCATATTTCTCTGGTCGGAAACCTTCTGAGGCGTGATAAGTTTGCTGAGAGTCTTCCATCCGGGGAAGCGTCGAGCAACATTCGTATATGCGCCGAACTTGATACTTGAAAGGACGATGCTGACCCATTGATGGTAGGTTGAGTTCTTCAAGCAGTCAAATGGCTCCCCGAATGCCAGATCACCAATGATGTCAAACGTAGTGAAGTTGTACCATGAAACCATATCCAGAACTTGCTTGCCCGCCTCGGCATTCTCCTGGAGTCGTCGTATTAACAGATCCACATAGCTCCTAATGATAGGCTCCTGTCCTCGAAGCGAGCTATCAGAAAAGGCATGGGAGAGGAGTCGTCTCATTCGGGAGTGATCGACGTCGTTTGAGAAGATGATACTAGAAGCGCCATCGATGGTCGGGGGGTAAAAGCGGTAATCTTTTGGCTTCTGGCCGTGTCCGGGACGAGTCCCATAGATGGCCTTCCAAGCGTCGCCGTTGATGAATGATAGCTCATCTGGGGCAATACGGACCACTTCGCCGTATTGGTCATGGAGTAATTTGATTGCTTGAGCCATCTGTCCAGCAAGGATGAGGTGCATGTAGGGAATACGGGTAGCGGCCATAGATCTAGGACCAGGGTACTTGGCGAGAGGGTGGAAGTAAACATTGTAAATGATTTTTCCGATGAAGTAAGTAGGGACCTATATAATCTTTAGTGTTCGTAAGGTGAGAATAGCAAACCTCTAATGTTGGAAAGCATTCATGGTCAAACTCACCAGTATCAACGTCAATGTGAAGACATTCAGGGCGAGACGAAAGGTTGAAAGCCTAGCAAAAGGTAATTCTGAGCTCCCCGAAAGATATCCCGGCGGCATGAATCCCATCTCGAGTCGTAGTCAATTCTGCAATATAATAATTGGAAATCTCAATTGTGGAGTCGCAGAAGGAGCTGCGCTGGGCACGATATTTATTTGGCCGTGCCGCCTGATGGGCAGCACAGATGTCACGTTGGACAGGACGATGTTTGCTGGTTTTCTGCATTACATTCATAACAATGGCATAACAGTGTCACATCAGTTCAACTTCTCCACCTTCTGCACGGCACCATCGTCCGGTGTGAGGGGTATGAATATGCACAGCTAGTCTATTCCGAAGCTTTTGCGCCACACGCCGAGTCAAAAGTACGTGTCAGAAGGTTGATTCCAGTAGCCCTTCGCGCGAATTTGAGGTAGTAAAAAGCTTGCGATAGCTCTGCCGATAGCCCACAGCTTACGACAGTAAAAATGTGTTCGTCATTGCATGTCTAATTTCACAAGTGAAGCCGTGAAGATCGTCGTGTTGCTGACTTAGCAGGCCCTTGGACGCGGTATACGTGGCCCTCGATTGGCTGCATGATTTTAACTGCATGAAGCGTGCAACCTGGCCTTGGTCATGCAACTTATGTCGAGAAATACTAGCATTATGTGATTTAATGTCTGGAACCAGGGTCTGACGATCTACGTGCAGACTCCTCACCGGGAACACGGCACGGAGGTGGACAGCTAAGGCTATGCACAAAGTCCTAGCGGTAACGTTTTGGTCGGTGAATCTGCAACAATGCGATGAAAATAAAGATAAAGATTGCGATCGGAGAGAAAGCCGTGTGGTCAGTCGGTTTCTTGAACCCCCTGAGGGGCCGCCTTTGGCCAGCCCAGCCCTTTAACATGGAACAGCGGATCGATCCTGTCCAAATTGTTGGTCCCAGAATTCAAACAATGCGTGGACTCATTGGCAGTAATTACTTGTCAAAGTCTTAATGCGAAACAACGATTTGTTCCTTATGGAAGCATCCGTCCCATTTAGACTCAGCGTCTCGGCCTCCTTTATCTGCCGCTTGAATTGCTTCAGTGCTCAACAAAGGATGCACCTCAAGCGCATCCCCAGCTAAAGCTTCAAGGATACTTTCATATCATAAGAACTGGAGAAAACTCCCTGGACAAAGATAAATACATATAGCAGAGTAAACAGGTGAGCTTCTGGTGACATCTTTCAGCCGGCCTACTCAGATAACAGGCTCGCTGACTTCTGTGCCCTTAGCTGCCTCGACCCAATTGTACCAATCAATGTCAGTATCAAAATCCATATTGATGTCAGTCATTTCTTCAGTGGCGTTTGTAAACATATTGTCCGACCAGAGCCACTCAAGATTGCCTTGAGATCCCGCCGGACTAGGCACATTTGATGATGGAATGTTTGTGAGGTTCGCACTTGGCAGTTGTTGATCTGGTAAAGTCCCCGTATCGATCGAGGCAGGACCAAAATCACTTAGTGAGCCCGGGTCAGCACCACTTGACCCTGTAATCGGAGCAGGAACAGAACAGTATGGACTGGCTCGTTCGTTCAACCCAGACATCTGATTCATGGTCGTCGATGGCGCATTCACAAGCTGTCGCCATCTATCCAGAGCTAACTTTGCCGATGCTAAACCAGCTGCAGCTGATCCAAAGCGCGTCGGCACTACGGGGCTGGATGGCAAACCCACTGTGCGATATTCAGATTCCAACTTCGCAACAGCGTCTGGGTCACTGCGTAACCTGTCCACCTCGGTATGCATGTGTTTCCTCGCCTTAGACATAAGCTTTTTTAGAGGGAACCAAATTCTCATCTGCTTGCTCATGTGTGATTGGTTCGGAATCAGCCAAACGCTGTGCAACGCCACCCAAGCCCTTTCAGAGAGGGGCGACCACGGTCGACGAGAGATTTCAATCAAAAGGTAAACTATTGCATGCCAGTGCGTGTAGGTCTGATAAACCCAGCGCCAGTGTCTGCATGCTTGTTCGGCATTCAAGGCATGGTTGTACTCGGCCACTTCGATTGCCGCAATGAGCAGCTTCGTTCTCAGCTCTTCTGATAGAACATCATGACGTGAGTCGTACAAAACAGGAAGGTAGATAAATAAAGTCGTCTTTGCCATGACGAGACGTGCAATCGTCACCGCGACCCAATATATGATATTTGACTCTGTCGAGTACTGCAAGTAATTTTGTTCCAAAGTGCGATAAATTTCCTGCAGAAGTTGACTCTGTTCTTCCAGGCTGGGTTTTCGTAACCCGTGTGCCATGATCTGCCTTGCAACCTCTGTCATTTTGTATGTGACTCGGGCAAAAGACATATCAGTCAAACCTTCACGTTCTTGTGGCATTTCTTTCGTGTCGGGATTAATGTCTCCATCATTGAGATTGAGAGGGATCTTAGTGTCAAAGCTTCCGGTACTGATTGTAAATTCTGACCCTTGATCTTCGGATGCCCTTACGTCGAGGGCGCATATGACCCACCAAATCCGGCGCCGCATTTCAATCACAAAGGGGGTCAAGTGGTCGAAGTTGGTACCGTCACGATGAAGACCTAGAGCGAGAGCCATTCGGATGACCAAGCCCACCATCATCCAGACAAAGCGTGGACTGTCGTGCCGGCGGAGCAGGCTTATGAAGATAGTAAATGCCTGGATCAGAACGAGATCAGGAACATTCAAGAAATCAGCCTTGGCAAGGGCATGCTCTATACCAAGACGATATTTGAGGTTCAATTCTGCTTTTGTCGATCCAAAGTTGATATAGACGTCGTCTTCTTCCATCGAGGTGATAGCAGCATAGTATATAGAAAACATCAAGGCTTCATTCGCCGGTGTGAGCTTGGTTACATCGCCACGCAAGTCCCGCACCATCTTTGTGATCGTGGGCATATGAACGACTTGGCCAAGGATATTGAAGTTCTCGGCGTACACGTCTAACAGAAAGGGAATCTGTGACGGCAAGGGGTGGAATTCGCGGAGATCCGGAGTAGTGGTATTCAGGAAGGAGTCAGCCAGATTATGTTTGAAAATGAATGCATGGCGTTCGGATGGTGTGCGATCGATTTCTCGAGTCCAGTGCATAGCATTACAAGAGACTGATTCATCGGACATATCCGAGTCTTGAGCAGCAGCGTCCATTTTTAGATCCTCCAGCTATGACTCGAATAAGCATGACATCTAATGTAGGGCAACAGTCAACATACTTCATCGTTCACCCGTGACCAGAAGCTATTGCCGACAAAGCGACTCCTGTTGGCGTCATGAGTTACTAGTCTTCCAAGCTTCTGTGCGCTACTGGCGCTCAGCGAATAGCCCACATCATGCATCGAATTCTCAGGAGAGCCAACGCCAGATGAGCTGCCAGCCGTAGATTTGGCTGCTGCGTTTGCCTGCTCAAGTTGACCACTCAAGTCTTTGACTAAATTCTCGAGGTCTCGAAGTCTTTCCATAACCTCCCCGGTTGCAGGACGCTCGAGGCGACGGGCCCATCTCGGAGGATGATCTTTTGAGGGAACGATGCACGCGATGTTCGCGCGACGGCAATTTGAACACGGGGACTGTTTATCACAGCGGACCTTGCGGGTCCGACATACAGCACAGCTACGCGGTTTGATGGCGACCGCTTCCCTGGCTAAGCTCGCGCTTTTTTCGGCACCCGAGGCCGAGGCACCCGCGATGGCTTCAGTTTCCCCCAGACTTGCGGACAATGACATTCTTCCGACAAGGGATTACCACGCTTGGCTCATGACCGATTTCCTATCGTCCTTGAGACTTTCACCGGTCTCTGGGCTTTCCTTGTCCACATTGCACCACCTGATCGATGCGTCATATTGAGCTTCCCGCGTCGTGAGTGAGCACCGAATAAGGTATAGCGCGAACAACGTACCGGACGAGTGAGTGAGGTGGGGGCCATTCACAGCGCGAGAAAAGGGCGAGTCTTTGGCAGCTTTCAAAGGCTCTCTAAACTCGGTCAGCTTTCGGCGTCTTGTTATGCCTCCAAGCTGAAGGGAAATGGGTATTAAAACCCCTACAGTTCCAAGTTTCAGGATGTAGACCTCACAACCACAATTCGTCGACTACCATCTTGAACCAAAATCCTCAATCTATATACACCCAGATCCACCATAGCTACTCATAATGAATTCAAACACGAAGACTGTCGCATTCATCGGTGCTAGTGGCGGCGTGGGCCTTTCAGCCCTCAAGCACACTCTTGCTGCAGGTCACCAGTGCGTTGCACTTTGTCGGCAGCCATCCAAGCTCACATCAATCTTTCCGGAATCAACCCCAAACCTCAAGGTCATCGAAGGAAATGCGCACGACGTGGAAGCCGTCTCGAAATGCCTGGTGACCGAAGACGGCACACTCGTCGATATCGTTCTGTCAACCATCGGCAGCCGTCCCAACTTCCGTAAAATGACGATCGAAGACCCCGAAGTCTGCCAAAAGGGCGCCGCTGCTCTTGTTGAGGCTCTAGATAACCTTCAGCGCGATGGTATCACTGGAACCCCACATTTGATTACGTTCAGCACCACTGGAATCTCCCGCTTCGGTCGCGATTATCCTATCGCTGTGTTCCCGATTTACCACTGGATGCTCAAGGTCCCGCACGTGGATAAGCGGATCACAGAGGATCGCTTCGCGGACAGCGGGCGGCCTTTCACCATTGTCCGCGCCAGTCTGCTCACTACTGGCGAGACCACAAAAGAAATCCGCGTCGGCATTGAAGATCCCAGGTTGGGCCGCGAGTCCGAAGCTATTGGCTATGCTATCTCCAGAGAGGATTCGGGGAAGTGGGTTGCGGAACACCTGATTTTGCAGACAGAGAAGCAGTACGTGAACAAGATTGCGATGATCACGAATTGAAGCAATCATTCTCCACTATATGGACTCCAGAAGAGACTCGCTGCAGTTTTCTTGTATGTTCTCCGGAAAGGGGACTTTCTCTGACTTATTGTCGCAATTTGTCAATAATTTTTTGTTGAATAGCGTAATTATTTCTCACGATCCAAGCCGTTAGAGCAATATAGACTGTTTGATTACTCTCAATAAGATTCCCAGGTTTCGCCAAGACTTTTGACCTCAAATGCTATGGAAATGGTGCCTCAGGCATAAAGCTAGTCCCAATCAGGTGCCGATATGGAGATTCTCAAGTTCATCGTCCGGCTCCGACATTTGCTCATCCATACCAACAGGCATCAGGGCAGCGAACATCATGCCATCCTCATTGAGAATGGCCTCCGGCATCTTCCGCCAAGCTACTCGCAACATCTCAAACCTTGAGTCTGCGCAATCACAACGCCTTGTCCCATTCCTCCGAAACACCTCCCAATCACAATGCCGAGCCTACACCCAAGCCCAGCGACCTCGGTGCCAGAACACCCAGGCTGCTCTTTTCGCGCGGAATAATTTCTCGACTAGCGCTTTCCGAGCTCGCGCGAAGACTATGGGTCAATTGCGCCAGCGGAACTCCACTGGCCCATTCTCGTGGAAGGCCGCTCTTCTGTTTGTGCTTACCGGTGCGGGCATGGTGATCTACTTCCGTGTCGAAAAGGCCCGCCTGGAGCGGAAGCGCATCGCCGAATTGAGCAAGGGTGTTGGCAAGCCGAAGGTCGGTGGTCCGTTCACCCTCGTGGATCTGGACGGTAAGGAATTCACTGCGGAGGACTTGAAGGGGAAATACAGCTTTGTGAGTCGATAGAAGACCCGTCTTACATCTCCAGTTGTCGAAGCTAATACAATTCTCGTAAAGGTCTACTTCGGTTTCACCCACTGCCCCGATATTTGCCCCGATGAACTGGACAAGATGGCCGAAATCATCGACAAGGTCCGCGCCGAGGCCAAGGACGACAAGGCCTTCCTGCCCGTTTTCATTACCTGCGATCCTGCCCGTGATACCCCCGAGGTCCTGCGCGAATATCTGAAGGAGTTCCACCCCGATATCGTGGGGTTGACTGGTACCTATGAGCAGGTGAAGAATGTCTGTCACCAGTACCGCGTGTACTTTAGTACTCCCAAGGATGTGAAACCCGGTGAGGATTACCTCGTGGACCACAGCATCTACTTCTATCTGATGGGTAAGTTATTTGTTTCAAGCGCTTCGGGATGCCATGCTGACTTTTTAATAGACCCCGACAACGACTTCGTTGAGTGCATTGGTCGACAAGATACCCCCGAGTCTGCCACTCGGGTCATCATGGAGCACATCAATGACTGGAAGCGGGAGGGCAAGCCAATGAAGACTCTTTAAGCCTGTCCAATGTATGAAAATTGTACTATAGCTTTTCCGAATTAAATACCCTGCTCATTGACTTGGTCCAAGCACCCAAATTATTCATCGGAGAGCTTTAGCGAACGGTGGCTTATTCCTTGATGAATGAGAAGGTGATTTTGAGACATCTGTTCAACGCACACTCTCCACCATCCTGGGGGCCAAGGGTGCCGAATGCATAGTATACCACAGAAGAATATCATAAGCGCGAACCTACTTCACAACCCCTCCGTCATAGAATTTCCAACCAACTTCCCTTCTGCATCCCGATCCGCATTGGCCCTCCACTCCATTCCCCCATCGACAAACTCCTCCCGCTTCCAGATCTCCGCCCGTTCCTTACAAGCCTCGAGAATCTCCTCTCCGGCCCTCCACGCCGCGGCGCGATGTCCCGAACTAACCGCAATCGCAATCGAAGCCTCTTGAATGGGCACAACGCCCAGTCTATGAGCAATGCTCACGCCCAGAAGCTGGTGCTTTTTGACGGCGTCCTCCGCGATCGCGGTGAGAGTTTTCAGCGAAAGGAGCGGGTAGGTTGTATAGCTTAATTGTGAGACGGGTCTGTTCTCGAATGTATCGCGTGTTGTTCCTAGGAAGAAGACATTTGCGCCTGCGGCGGGGGAGGAGACCTGCGACAGGTATGTGTTGGGGTCGAGGGGTTGGTAGGTGAGTGTCAGGTGGATGTTTTTTGTGGCATCGTGCTGTGTACGTGGGTATGTGGATGGATCCAGATGGGCTGGCAAGGGTTCTTGGGATGTCATCATGTATGCAATTGTGTGAGAAGCCGCAGGGGAATGTTGTGCTGTTGGAGATGGAGAGGCTTATCGGCTGCGGGGAACTGGTAAGTCGCCTCCGATAGCTGGCGGGGAGTACCGGTACTTGCGATGGTAAGTCGTCGTCCGGCAAAAATTTGATTCCAAGGTGTTTGAAGGAATGTCCTTCGTCAATTCAAAATGAAAGTATGAGAATTCATATTGCGTGGTAAATATGATATTTCCTCCTTGGTTGGCCATCTAAATCTCAGTAGTCTACATCTCAATCAGTACTACACTAGGAGAACAACGGCCTCGTAAGGTCGGAGCGACCACTTTCCGCCGGAGAAGCGTTGTGTGGCCTCGGATGCACTTTCGTAGCTGTTCAGAAGCACCTCCTTTACATTGACGATACCGTTGCTCAATGCATCCCAGTCCAAGGTCTTCTCGGTCCAGTTGCACAGCACGAGAGCCTTCTGGCTCTCGTACTGGCGAGTGTACGCAAATACATCCTCGCTAGAGCGATCAACATTAGTCCAATCACCATAGACGAAAATATCCAGGTACTTTTTGCGCAGTCTGAGAACGGCCGCCCAGAAGTGGTAAGTCGAATTGGGATCCTTGACGTCAGCAGCAGCATTGATGCGTACGTAATTTGGGTTCACAGACATCCAAGGCTTGACATCAGGGCCGGTGAATCCTGCGTTCGGGGCATCTGACCATTGCACTGGAGTGCGGCCGTTGTCTCGAGACTTCTTCTGGTACTCCTGGAGAGCAATAGCTTGGGCATTGGCGTCGTAATTCTTTGCTTTGACAACTCTACCATGCAATGTTAGGAATACACGTGGTATGTATCAAGCTCGGGTAGTGACTTACCCGTTCCAGTGATTGAGGCAGTCGATGTCCTTGTATTCGTCAATACCCCAGGTGGGAGGGACATTGCTCATACCCAGCTCCTGCCCCTGATACACAAAGGGAGTCCCAGACTGCAGCGCCAAAGCAATAGCTAACATTTTCGATGCTACAAGGCGATACTCTTCGTCTGCATTGGTGAAGCGATCGACACAACGAGGTTGATCGTGGTTCTCCCAGTAAAGGGCGTTCCAGCCATCATGGGCATACATGAATGTCTGCCAACGCTCGAAGAATGCTTTCAGGTCTGTGAGCCTCCAACTGCCGGGCTCAAATTTGTCATATTTGCCATGATCAATATCGACGTGCTCGAAATTGAAAATCATATTGATCTCGTTGCGGTCGAATTGCACGGCCCGCAGAACCTCCTTCTCGTCTTTGACGAAAGGCATCTCACCGACGCTGAACGCATCATATTTCTTCAGAATTTGACCCATGCCCTGAAGGTACTCGTGAAGGCGCGGCCCATTAGCGTAGTACTTGTTTCCCCATTGCCACTCGCTGTGAGGGTTCTGAATGGGCGCGTCTGGGAAGGCCTGGTCTTTGCTGATGAAGTTGATCACGTCCATGCGGAAGCCATCACAGCCCTTGTCGAGCCAGAATCGCATAATATCGTGAACGGCGTTGACCACAGGTGGGTGTTCCCAATTGAGATCGGGCTGCTCGGTGGCATAGAGATGAAGATAATACTCGCCCGTGTGCTCATCAAACTGCCAAGCACTTCCTATTGTATATGTCAGTAATGAGCGATCCGTCCAAGATATAACTTGGATTAAATTACTATACCCTTGAAATGAGAGACCCAGTTATTTGGAGGGCGACGGTTACCCTGTTCGTCGAAACGCGGGGGTTTCCAGATGTACCAGTCGCGGAACTCGTTATCCTTGGAGCTACGGGACTGCTTGAACCATTCGTGCTGGTCACTAGTGTGGTTGACAACAAGGTCCATCAGAAGCTTCATGCCTCGTTGATGGCATCCTCGAATCAAATTCTCGACATCTGCGACCGTGCCGTACTCATCCGCGATGCTGTAGTAGTCGGCAATATCGTAGCCCATGTCGACCTGGGGCGACTTATACGATGGACATAACCAGACAATGTCGACTCCAATGTTCTTAATATAGTCGAGCTCTGTGATAATGCCCGGAATGTCCCCAATGCCATCATTGTTGGAGTCTTTGTAAGATGCAGGCCAGATCTGATAGACTGAGCTCTCCTTCCACCAAGCACGATTGATAGGCTTGATTGATCCCATGATTGCTGAATTTATGGTGTCTGTAGGAGGATTTTCAGAAGAGTAGATGAAAGATTGAGAATGCAGCTGAGGGAGGCAGGCTGTATAAGTAGGGCCGTGTTCGCAAGAACAGGTGTGCATCGGTCATATCATACCCACGCACATCCCACCGCGGGGCACTGTGGAGAATGATATCTCGATTCAGTGCATCGTCTTTGCCGATCCACTGAAATTTCATGGATCTATTCTACTGTAACCCAGGGAAGCCTGTCATATTGAATGCTGTCTAAACCGGTTGGCTGTACTCATACGTCGAAGCATTCTGGTACCGGTGGGGAGTCTCCACTCCCTACGTGTGTAAAGCCCCGGCCTGTTACAATGGCCTAGCTATGCCTTCACAACGCACCGATCATGCGGAAATAGTTCCATTAGGGAAGCAACAAGTAAGCCAGTGAGGCGAACCGATTGTATCCGAACTTCATCTGAAAATATGTACTATCTTGCGAGAGAATGACCTTGTGCGCATCCGTAATTCGACATTCGGGGTTTGACTTATAAAGCTGAGTCGATTCATTCCTGATGACCTCCGAAGTACATCCCCTGAGTGTCTAAGCTAGAGCACATGTAAGGATGGAGCTCTGAAACAATTATGTTCTCTCACAGCTCAACATCATTCCATTTATACCTGCAATCCTGAAGCGGTAGGCGGTCGGGTCTTGCCTCTATGGCCTATCGCCTATCGCCGCAAGCTTGAGCTTCCCTGCTCCCAGACAGATACTCTTCATTCCTCAAATTTCCCGATGTCTCTGAATCATGGTGCATCATTATTCAGACGATAGCAGGAATCAATTCAGCCAGCCTAGGCCGGATTATCGTCCCCGCGACGACCGGGACGGTCGTATGTACGATGATCGGTCTCGATCACGCTCGCCTAGTGGTATGGTCCCCTCCCCGCATGGCAATGACTTTGGAGCTTTGAGAACCTCACAAGACGGCCTATCAAAACTTCGAATCCTCACTGACTATCAATGGCATCAGGGAATAAAGGCCCTTCGCGCTCACCGCAGCAACTACCCGCAGACCGGAGACATGATTACTCCAGAGACCGCGATTCCCAGTACAGAAGCCGGGATCGCGATGAATATCGTAATCGGACATCACGGTCACCTCCGCGACGAGGCCGGCAATCGTACAGAGACCGTGATCGCGAAGGGTATCAGTCACCGGGATATAATCGCAGTCGAAGCCGCAGTCCTCGCGGAGGCAGGAATCATTTTGGACAAGAGAGCCGAGAAGTCATGATGGATGGGATACCACAGGACATGACTGAAGACGACGTAAGTCCTTTCAATTAATGGGTACTCGGATCTGGGAAACGATTTCTAGATTGCAAGCGATGTCCGCATGCATCAAGAGGCTTACTGGTTGTTATCTGTGCCACAGGTCTCAGCAGAACTTCGTGATGCATACCATCTTGAAGGACTTGAAGATGTCCGGGTGATTCGGGATAGACAAACCAGTGAGTGGTAGCGAACCGTACAGGATGAGCAATTGACTGATGGCTTTCTAATTGTAGAGATATCACGAGGACTAGGGTTTCTCCGATTTGGATCTCTCGAAGAATCGCGCGACTTCCTTGAAAGAAACCATCCCTACATCTACTTTTACGGCCCAACGGCCGGCCACGATGATCGAGCCACCAAAGTTCGCATTGCATACAGCCGTGAGCGGGAAGACCGAGCTCGAGCAAAAGCAGAGGGCGACTGGACCTGTCGCATGTGTGCAGTCGTCAATTTTGCAACGCGTCCCAAGTGCTTCCGCTGTAATGCTCCTCGACCAGATATCTCAGTGGCACCTGTTGGCCCCCCTGGCGTTCCAATGCCCAAGGTAGTCAACAATGGTGACAATGATGCGGCGCCTGAAAATCAGCCGTCTCAGTTCCTACTTTTCCGAGGCCTTGATTCATCCGTGTCAGAGGACCTGTTGGCCAAGGGTGCAGCGAAACTTTATCGACCAAGTTCGAGCAATAACGAGAATACTTCAAACAGTTCGAAGAAGGGGGCAAAAGTGGCATCAACAACCGGTGATTCAAACTTGGGAGCCCGAGAGGGCTCCATTCGCCGTGTATTACTCGTCCGCGATCGGAAGACTAATGAGAGCTGGCGCTACGGATTCGCTGAGTTCGCGAATGTGATGGATGCCCAGGCTGCTATTCAGCGCTTGAACTCCTTTGTCAAGTTCACCATCTCCTCCAAACCGGTCATGGTCAGCTACATACACGCAGGCGTGTTTGTACCGGTAATGAACCCCAACTCTCACACTGAGCGGTTCACTTTCAGTCCGCTAAACAATCCCTCTGCGAAGCTCATGTACTGGGACGATGAAGGTTATGTGACGGAGCTAGCGGTCTCTTCGGGGAATGACGGAGCCCAGATGGATCAGCAAGACGGTTCAGCCAAGGGGTCAAAAGATAGCGAGAAATCGAAAAAGAGAAAGGCAGATGCAACTGCCAGTGGTACCGCAAAGAAGACAGCCATGCCTGCCCAACTCCAATTCTGGAGCAATCGTCATGCAGAGCTTCATGGCATTCCCAAGGATAGCGATGGAAACCCTCTGCATGACCAGGGCGACTCGGCTCTAGATCCAGGCGCCCCGCCTACACAGTCTTACGCAGATGTCCAACGCAATGCTTGCTATTTGTGCCTACGACAATTCAAGAGTACCGCCAACGTACACAGACACGAGCGCCTCAGCGAGCTCCACCGAGCAAACCTGCAGAATGAAGCGCTTGTAGCCCGGGGAACGGCCAAGTTGATCAAGCACGGTATCATTCCACCAACCGCCGAATACCGAGATCGCGCTAGAGAGCGTCGGAAGGCATTTGGGCCAGGTAAAGCCAAAACCAATGCCACAGCGAAAGCAGCAGCACCCAGAAAAGAAGAAGACGCTCCAGTTCAAGCAACCTCTAAGGGCGCCTCGCTTCTTAGTAAAATGGGTTGGTCAGAGGGATCCGGCTTAGGTGCTCAAGGTACGGGTGTCACCGCTCCCATTGCTACCGAGGTGTATGCCCAGGGCGTCGGACTCGGCGCCCAGGGAGGCAAGATCGGCGACGCGGTTGAAGAGGCTGCTCGCAATACTCGCGGTCGATATGACGAGTTTTTGGAGAAGACCAAAGCGAATGCTCGCCAACGGTACGACAGGCTGGGCGAATGATTTATTGTGCATATCTTCGGATCTATTTAATGCTGAATGGAAACCTTCAATATAATCATCTACCAGTGATTATTCTAGTAGAAGCCATCAATAGATATTTGCAATGGATGCACGCGATCTGTAGGCAATTGGGGGGTGTTCACAGGATATTGATGATATTGTTGATGTTATAGTCGGCAACATCAGGAATATGCCTACATCAGGAATGCGTAATGTACAGTGGTATCAAAAAAGAGCAGAGTATATCCAAACATCAACCGAAGACTCAAGCACCTCTTTCAATTCCTCAAGTTTCCTTGTCTACGGGAACATCCCTCTTCTTAGCGCGCTCCTTCTCCAACTGCTTCTCGAACCGGTTTCCGAGAACACTAGCCACCCACTCTTGGACGTCATTCTCGAGGTCCTCATCAGACTTGCCCTGGGCCGTACCCTCGAGACCGCTCCTCATTATTTTCCGCGCATCCTCAATTCCATTGATATCCAATGCATACATGGTTCCGCCAAGAGTCAACATGCCAAAGGAAAACACATTAATCGTCGCAAGATTGAGCGCCTCAAAGGCTTCCATCGCGCCATTCACATTCGGTTGGTGGTAAAGTGAGCTCGAGTAGAAGGGTGGGATACATGCGAGTTGCTTCCGAATGTTTGCGCGGCGGGTAATGTAGACAGAGAATGCGGAAAAGGCGATGCCGCCGAGGAAGAGTTTCAAGCCAGTGTTATCTTTGGGTTTTGATTGTTGGGCTAATTGTGTCGATGGCTCAGTTACTGTGGGTGTGGAAGAGGGGGCTGCGCCTTGACTTGACGGCGTGTTTTCTTGAGGCTCCGAGGGGCGAGCATCGGATTTGGAGCTGGATCCCCAGCCAAAGATGGACATTCTTGCGATTTGAGGATAGATTCCTGGGGTTCTGTGAGAAGCTAATGCAGATAGTCTTGAAAGGAAGAGAACGGAGTGTAGAGGGAGCAGGAAAGTTGCACGCCTGGGAAGTTCTCTGACTGACAGGAGGAGCTGGGCTGGAATTGGGATGCCGAATTATCACGGCGAATCTGCGGAGGCGGAGACAGCAGATCTTCGCGCACGTGACCTCGGCTTACCGTGAAGCAAGACTTGGCTTAACTGGCTTCATCGTGGATGCTATCCTGACCATACATGTCAAGGTGGAAGACTGCGGCCATTGTTTCTTCCGTCTGAATCTCGATGGTGGATCTTTTTGCGTGCCAACATGGACCATATCTGAACAGAGTGTGATGGCCCCGAGACTCCGTATCAGTTAGAACGAGCCTAAGACTGCCTAATTTCGAATTGACCAAGAAGCGATTGGAGCTCACACGAAATAATGGTCTACGGTGGAAAGCCAAGCACGGGATGTCGCAACTGCAGGCAGCGGCGCATCAAGGTATGGACAGTAACCGCCACTGCCAGGCCACTAAACTAACCTCTGAAGTGCGATGAAACACGCCCTGAATGCCGGGCATGCACCCGTACACAACGGTCCTGTCCGGGCTATCCGGATCCCTTTGATGTTATGCTGCGAGATCAAACATCTTCATTCACAAAGAGAAGCAGACCCTCGCGAGTGGCGAGTGACAAGTCAGCCTCGAGCATGACGACTGTAGTATCAAGGACAACATCCCCTAAATCGCTCGCGCGAGCGAAACCAACCCCACTGCTTGGCGTATGTCCATCAAATCTAGGCCCAGCTGACCTCTATCAGCCCATGGAGGATATCGTGGTCCCGTTGTTCTTTAACTCCTATCTCTACCTTCCGAAGGATCCCCACGTTCAGAATGGCTATATGGAGATATTGCCGTCCCTATACTCTAATTCTGAACCCGACTCATGTCTTTTCATCAGTACATTAGCCGTTGCTTTCTATTCCGTCGCCGCGTGGACCGGTTCAGAACCACTACTCCGTACTTCGGAGCAATACTTTACCAAAGCTTTGCCGAAGATTCGAGACGCCTTGCAAAGGAATGAAGAGAGTGAATTGGATAGCATACTTACGGCTATCCTGTTGTTGGGTACTTATGAGGTGGGTAGTGCTGTTTTCCTCAGCCATATGCTCCCGTCCTGTATAAATTAACTCGATATCAAGGAATTCGTTGCCATCAAACACTGGAAGCTACCTCTCAAGGCACATCTACGCGGCGCTGTTGCTTTGATCAATAGTAGGAAAGCGAGGAGTCCACCTTCTTCCTCATCCTCCCCAATTTACAACGCCGTGGAAAGTCAAATCGTACGTAGGCTTCTTCAGCACGTCCTTGCTTGCCTTCAACTCACAATTGATCAAAACAGATCAAGACAACCAGAGCCCTAGAAAGTCCAATGGTCCCAGCACCCAAAATATGGCCTTTATCGTCATCACAAACTGACTCCTTTCCCTCGCCTCGGCTCCTATTCCAATTAAGTGCCTCCCAACTAGTAAATCTCCGCCACGCATGGGAAGAGACAATGGCCCAACCCGATCCCACCGCCCATGCAACCGCAATTCTCAACAAAGCTACAGACATTGAAAACAGTCTGATCTTCTGGTCCCATCGAGTTCCCCAACACTGGGTCCCCGTCGCCGCAAGCTTGATTCCCCAATCCGTCCGCGACGCAGGCATTTACCGCAACCGATGCGACTGTTACTCCGACATGTGGATCGCAGCAACATGGAATAATTACCGAGACTGTCAGATCCTTGTCCAGACCATTAAACTTAGCTGTCTTCGCATCCTGCCCTCACATGATCCAGACAGCCCAAGCATTCAGGCCGTGATTGCGGTAATTTACAAGCTGGCCGAAGATATTTGTGCGTCTGTTCCTTTCTTCCTGGGAAGTCAGATGGAGTCAGTACACATGAAGCCTGGCCTTGTGGAATATCCATTCGCAGAAACTAGACCTGTTACTATCACGCACAAACAGGCGGCGCCGCTAATGGGCGCTTGGTTCCTATTTGCTGCCTTGAGAAATCTGCAAAACGGTGATCTGGCATTGCCTGTGGAGCAGCAGAGGTGGATTCAGGGGCAAGTTAATCGCGTTTTAGGGATCTACTTCCAGCGGCCAGAAATGCTCGTGGAAATGTGACGCTTTCAAAAACTAGATCCTTGTGACAGGTTTATGGCGAACATCCCGACTTCGTGGTTTACGCCTCTTCTTTACAGCAGGATCGGGAATCTAGTAAAGATGGCTCTCACTATGTAAGCTGAGTTGTATCCTTAGACGTATTCGAAGTCAAGCCAAGGACTACCTCAAAAGAGGAACAAGTGAAAAGTGCAGGAGAACCAGAGAGAGATCCGACAAACCCAAGGGATAATTTGGAGGAGAGAGAAGATGTGGAGAAAGAATGCCCTTGGCACGTCATGTAACATATTAATGAGATCGACTCCATGTTCTAATTCTTCATTATTGTATATCCCTAAATTTATCGCTAAAAAAAACCAGGACTGAAAAATACAATCATAATCACAGACAACAACACCAAGAATGCGATATGACAACACCGAAGCAATTCGCAAAGGACCAACGTCGACTTACGCCGGCGATGATGCCAGTAGTTGACATCAAATGCTATGGACTAACAGGTAAATGCCAAAAGAAATAAAATCAATCGCTTATCAACAATGCAATTCATAAGCAGGGACGAGATCATTTCATCGTTCCCGTCGTAATCAACATATCAGTCCGTCCAGGCCGATGGAAGCGGTCGATGCCGAGATGTTCTTTGCCATCACGGCCGACGTAGATTCCGAAGCCGTACATAGGTAGTAGACGCTCGGCAGGCGGGGCCACAATCAGGCGCGTAACGAGATCTGTTTTGCTGCGTGGCTCGCGCAAAAGCTTATCCGCCAATAAAGGAGATTGATAGAAGTAGCTCATCAGATCGGCGAGAGTGCTAATGTCATGAGGGAGGTAACGGCGGCGTCCTGGCCAGATTGATAGGAAGGACACGGCGTAGAGGCCGCAGAAGGCGACTAGGGCGTAGAAGGCGGGCATGAGAGCGGAGATGCGAATATCGGAGTCGGCGGGGTACCAGAGGGCGACGAAGACTCCACCTGCGAGAATAGGAATGGCGATGGAGACTAGGCTCATGAAGGAGATCCAAGCGACTTTGTAATGGCCGTTGATGATGGCTTGGAGGGTGACTTGGAGTGGGGCCGCAGAGGGATAGGCGAGAAGTATACTTTTTTCGGCGGAGGTGCCGTTCGGAGAAGAGAGTTCGACGAAAGGCTGAAGTGCGCGGAAGTAGGTGTCGATTGGTTGCCAGGCGAGGAAGAGGATGTTGCCTATGATTGCGGGGATGAAGCTGTAAAGGAAGTTGGATGAGGAGAAAGCACCAGTCGAGGGCAGCGTTGGGAGTTTGGGAGGGAAGCCTCCTTGGACTGCATCGTTCACGAAGCTGACGGTCACGAAAGCGATAAAGAGAGCAAATACGATGATGATCCAGATGATGACAGCAGCCTTGCGGAGGAACCACGGTGTCCAGCGGTACCGGGTAAATGGAGAGTAAAGGTGGTGGTCGAATGGGTCGTTCGCAAAGGCGCCGGCATGCTCGAGGTCAAAGGTGACTTTGGCGAGACCATGGGGCTGCTTGTCTCTGCTCTTTTCGGTTTGATGGAGGGAGGGTGTACGGATGGGAGCATCCATTTCTCCAATGCCGTAGAATATCTCAGGCTTCATTGAAAGCTTCCAATAGCCGAGACGAAGAATGCGAGGGTCCAGTGACTCTTTGACTTTGGGAACAGTCTCCGAATGCTCATAATCATGGAGGATGTTGGACCGCTGGATGATGGAGATCAGATCTGCCAAAGAAACCGGATCCCACATCAAGCCAGTCCACCGGAGGACGAATCGAAAGAGAAGCCCAATCAATCCAACTATCAAGAGGCCATAAGAAGCTATCAGAGTCCAGCCCACTGATTGAACAGATGCCCATCTCCATACTCCTTCGCCATCCATCTCGTAATACTTTGCCTGAAACAAGCAGCTTAAGAGCGGGATGGAGAAGAAGTTCGACAGCCAGATGGTAAACATGGAGAAGCCGAAAAGAGCCTCTCCATATCGAAAGTGTGAGAGATCAGGGAAAATAAAGTTGCGAGGGAGGATGGGCAAGCCCTGCAAAACATATCCAATTTGGCGATTGGCTGCCATGATGGCAAATGGCGCGGTTCGATAAACAGCAGACTGAACCATGAGATTGAGTATGATGATGGGAGCCGCCAGAATCTGGGGAAGAAACTCCATCACAAAGTACCGAGAATCACCCTGGCCAGTATAATCCCAAACACCCTGATGGCGATGAGACCAGACATTGCAGAACGCAATACCAGCGATCATGAGCAAGCAGCAGAAAATCACCCCACCTAAAGCCCAGGCCCGTAACATTGTGGGGAGATAGTTCAGTGCAGGATATTTGAGGCTTTCCTCGGGCGCATCAACAGCGACGAACGACTCTGGATCAATCGAATTGGGTCTCTGAGGAAGTGCTTGCGGGGAAGGTGACTTGTACTTGGGTCGTTCAGGGACTTCCATATGTCGAATCGGGGTTCGAGCCCGAGTGAAATAGCCCAAGCTCTCATCCCACACAAGTCGCTCACCTGCGTAGTCATTCGTTGTATTTGTGGAGACGGAATCCATTCGCTGGGGCCTTTGGGCATGTTCATCGGCAGTGAGCTGATCAATTGCAAATCGAACATATGGCGAATCATCTAGTCCTGGAGTGGGCTCTCTCCCAGAGTATTCACGACTGGGAGGCACTTGTCGAATTGTCTCATCTGACTTGGGGCTGATGCGAGCGACTCTGTCTTCGCCAAACCGAACTGTGCTCGAAGTCCCTGGGCGTGGAGAGCCGAGATCTTGAGGTGTCCGTTGGTATTCTTGAATCATTGAAGGTCCTCTGGCTAGTTGTCTCCGGTGCGAAGAAGACGGTGAAGGCTGGGGAGACCTTTCATTTGGTGTTGCGAAACGCATTGCGGTTACACGACTGTCGGGACTTGACGACCTAGCTCGATCCGAGAAAGAATAGTAATCGTCCGACGCAGCAATAGACTGCTCTGAGTTTGTTCTATAAAGCTGAGGTTTGCTCGCTAGATCAAAAAAAGAAAAATTTAGTGTATGCCACATGCGGAAGCTCGTTAGCACATACAGTTGACGTTTCGTAGACTGAAGTTTCGCATAGGAGAGTCTTGGTTCGACATGGTATTGTGGTCGACGATTCCACAGCAAATTAGTCGAGAAGCATTCCTTGGGAGCTTAAAGACTCAACGGATTTCCGTGGAGGGCAAGAATGCAGCTCAGTGGGCTTTTGGCTGGATTTCATTGTGCTGTCGGCCACCTTCCCAGCCTCCCCAGCCACCACACCGCAACCCTAGAGCAACCCAAGCCAATAGGGCAAGCTAAGACAATGGGAGGTTGTCGACTCAGACGACCTATTCGATAAATCACAATAATTGTTCTCGAATTAGAAGCGGGGCCCCAAGCCTGACGTCTTGTTTAATGGAGTTGTAGACGGCCCGACGGTCCCCACGTCTGCGGATCGCGCCGAAGCTTGGCTCTGCATTTGGGATCTACAATACAGATCGCAGAGATCACTTTTGATTCAATTTTCTTATTTCGATCGCATCTAGACATATTGAATAGAGGAGATGAATGCCCGCTCGAGGTTTTATTTCAGCTCAATCATGATAAAATTTGTCATCCAGCGAGTTACAATAAAGACTGCACAACACAAGGAAGCCCGATACTGTCCACCCAAAGACAATAATTGCGATCCTAGATAGTGGCCAAAAGCAGGGCGTAATCTGATAGTTGACCGAGCACCCAATGGTCTGGATTATCGACTGGTGGAACCACGGAAATTGATTCCTCTCCCTTGCTGGCATCCAACGTGGCTGGGTACCAGCCGAACCGCCCAACGGGTAGGTGAAAACACGAGGCTGAGCTACATTTTAATGGGCGCTTATCCCATGAGAAAAGTGAAAACTCGAGGGTGTGAATCGAAACATTAAGCTCAACTCTAGGCTGGTTAGTGAGGCTGTAGGACTCGAGCAGAGTCAATTTTCTCCCCTGTGGACTGGTGTTTTACTTGTCTCGAATGGCTACTCCAACAGGATCTGCTAATTCCTCAATAGATTCTCATTGAGTCTTGTTGCCTGGGGAATCATTCAATTTCGTTCTAGGATATTGATAGGACATTCGGCAGGGATGTTTGGATGTCGCTCTGCCTGAGATCAGCATAGAAATGGCGTGACTTGGATCCAAGGGAAATTTCAGCGCGAAGATATTCTAGTCAGGGATCTGAAAGCAATTGGTTCATGCTTGGTTGAAATTCTTAATAGTGTGTCTCATTGCATCGTCTTGTATCTTCGAATTGATGCAAGTTCGTCCCTGAGAATGCCTTTTATCGCAAGCCCGAATCTTCCAAGCTTACCACACACCCCTATTCAGCACCCGGACCTCAACGCTCAGTGGTCAGAATAAATCTTCCGTTAGACGATACGATTCTACCTCACTAATCGAATCAGAGACTTGAAGGAATCTTGGGGGGAGGAAGCAGGACTTGCGCGTATTCCCCGCGCCACCAATTCCAAATCTCACGTAGCGCTCATGTACCATTGATCCCGAAACATCAGTGTATTGACCCCTTCTTAAAGCCACCCCCCACGGCTGGAGTAGGGTTTTTCTCTCGGGAAACAGTGTGTCACCTTCATCTTGGGACTTCTCTCGATTTGCCTTGGGCCATAACATGTTCTTAGTGATGGGCTCAAACACAATGTGAGCCCTTCTATAAGGCGTGGGTCTTGGTTCTTCGCCCAAGACTGGTTGATCGGTGTTCCGCTGTCTAGAATCCTTCGCAACCGGATCCCCTGTGGATTGCAAAAGACGATGGACTTTGCTTCTTTTAAATTGTTCACTTTTGCCATCGGGTTTTTCGGTATTACAGGCATTGTCCTACTCTCTCCGCGGGAGGATGGTTCAGCCTCCGCTGAAGGAAACCGACGGTCATGTGTGACGACGAATCCAAGAATTCCTGGTGATTCAAACGTGTTATAGATGCTTTTATGATGTCAAACTGCGAGACTTTGCAACAAGGCCGCTGTCTGTGTAACCCCTATATGCTGAGTGGCTTAGCCTTAACCCGGTATTAGTGGGCATATGGGAAAAGGTCAAGTGACCCTGGCGTACGAGATCTCACAAGAGACGCACTCTCTATCCGCTACCAGAGTGATCGAGTGCCCGCGGGCATAAACTTAATTAGGCTTAACCAGCAGGCCCATGCGACTCAGCGTACGTGCGCGGAGTCAAAAGCAGAGCTCAAATAGCCGAGTGGTCGCTTACGTTCGAGCTTCCATAGCTCGCGCAACATCTTATCAACGTTTGGAGCTAGAACAGCTAGCTATAAAAAAAGAGGCTAGCTTCTTCCATCAGACGGCGGTCTGTTTCATTTGAAATAAAATCAGTGGACCGCCAACGGCTCAAAGCGCGGCCCAGAATTTTTTCACTCCAGCTGGTCGATGGATTAGGGATCGACTGACGAACCATAGAATTGGAAAGAGTTAAAATGAAAGCATATAAACTTGTTGTCAGAGGTGTCACCTTTAGGATCAAGCTCCTGGGAATTGCATGGGTTTCAGAAGTCTCCAAATCTTGTTTCTCCATGGAACAAATGTGGCGCATTGACACATAGTTGAAACTACGGGTTGCTAATTTCGACGAAACCCATTTAAGCTTCAAGCGTCCTTTGGGTCCGAGGGACCGACGGGGCTGTTCCTGGCAGAAATAGTTTCGTTCCAATTGTTCAATTCGATGCTGAACCGAAACTTGCTATCCTGGGATTGAATCAAATGTGCTTTAATTGAATAGAGGTTGGTCCAAGGATAATAATGGGGGATCTCACACTCTGTCGTATGTTTGCTTGCTCCGCACTGGCTTGGCGATCCACGGACGAAATGACGAATAACAGGGCGGGCGCAAGTTAACTGCGCCCCGCGCTGTTTCCTGTTCTTGACTTCAATCTGGATCTGACCTGCTGGGTGGACAGGGTGGGGGTGTATGAGGGGCGGTGGGTATTTCAGAAATACCCTGTCCCATCTCGACGCCTGCTACTGTGTGACAGAATAGGTTCATCTATAATGTCGCATTGTGGGCAAAGGGTAGTGAATCCTAGTTATCTCATGGTAGCCATCTCCCGATGTGCGCAAGTATGTGCATATGTCCGAGGCCATCAATGTCTGGCTCATGATAAGCCAAAGACAGATAGCAACAACGAGCTTAGCCAGGGTGGGCAAACGGAGCTCCGGTGTAATCACCGAGCGCTAAGTTATCAGCTGTAGGGTCACTTTGACGCGTTCCGACACGGTCATTGGATATAACGAGTCATGAATGTCACTTTTTCTTCCGAATACAAGGGCAAGCGCCTAGCCCACTTCTTTTGGATGAGAATCGTTCCGTCGCCGAGCGTCTTAATAAGACGCCATCATTCTACGCCCTGGTGAGGCCCAACGGCAAAAGTTGGGACCTTGAACATACACATCCTTCTAGGCTGTTCTGGTGAAGAGTTCATCGAATCTGCGATCGGTGCTCTGCCCCTTTCACTGTCCTAAATCTAAATCCCCAAAACTCTCAGCCAGCCGTACGACGTGAGCCTACCTAGACAATTTATCCTCATACAGCAACGCTCTTTCTACTATCAGTCACTATGCTTCTGAGCCTGTTCCGACCATTCCAAGGCCCACCGACCTTCCAACAAGAATATTGGGGTGACTACGTACCGAACTTTATCGAGACACCTTTTGGCCGCCAAGTTGTGGCGCCGGATACTCCATACGTGGCAGCAGCCGGCCCGGACAAGTTGTATTTTATCGACACTCGATTCGATACTGAGACTGCAAAGCATATCAAGGAGCAAATCGAGAAGGCAACTGTGCCGAACCCGGATGAGTACGTTGCTATAGATGAGGTTTTGGCTACAGCGGAATTGAGAAACGCTATAACTGGCGAAACAACATTCGTGTTTGACCCCGAATATGCTAGGCTGCTATTTGCAAGGGGAATGAATAGACATAACCCTGAGCTTAGACTGCCTGAGCATAAGCTCGACGGCGATTGCTTGGTGACCTATGATCTAGAAAACAGATTTGCGATCTAATATATTCTACTACAAGATTAGGGGTTCAGCTACTAATGATTGTATACGGTAGATAGATAGCAACAGTCGGATCTCCTACCAGTCTATTCTTTTGTTTAAGGGCATGTGACTCTAAGCACTTCCCGTCTATAGATACGCGCGAGATATTGAGTAAAACAATCAGACCTTTCGCTCTCTTCCAACATTTGACTATCATTCTGCCTTCTAGTCTTTTGATCGAAGACTGTGCATCGTGCTCATTGAGGATCTATAATCACATTTGCAGTCTATTTTATTATTTCTAATCTTTTTTCTGAACTGATTAAGCCTTCATTGGTCGGATAGTCCACAGCCCGTCGGCACTTTAAGAACGATAGAACCTACTATTTCTTCGTATTTCTCTTAGAGCTTTAAGCCTTGCTAAATTTATTAATTACACTTTTTCAAAGTGCTAGGACAATGTAGTATTGTAGGGGCATAGAATGTTTGTGAACACTTACGGCGTACTGCAGTCTGCGGGACATGGGATTACGCCGATCGCTATTCCGCTTGCAGACCCCTCTGCCATGAACGTGATTATTCTGAATCAATAACAAAGAGTCATTCAATCACAGACCTTTTTCGATATAAAAGATGGGATATCAGTAGCAGTAACTTACTGCCAAAATTTGAATAAGGTTGGGTCGTGAAGCGGTGTGCTCAATTAGAATAGTCCCGATAGTATCCATACACCGCTCTGGGATGTTAGTCTGCGGTGGGTACCGCTCCGCTCGAATTGAAACGAATTGACTTACTGCCAGTCGACTAGGCCAGCCCCTTCGCAACGGCCTCAGGAGACCTGCAATGACCCTGCCAATGCTGGCTTAAATCGAAACCTTACCTTATTCTGCGCCGTGTTTTGCAACTCTGGAACTCATTCGTTTTCTCCCTGGCTTGAGAGAAGTTCCTTGAGAGCTTGCGCGCTCTCGCCCTCCCCGTCGCAATGTTACTTAAGCCCGCGACACCGCTCACGATCCTCCTACTGGTCGCTTTTGCGCTGCTGTTGATCTCCTGCTTGTCGACACCTATCATCAAGGGAATACCTCTTGCGACATATAGCAATGTCGACTACGGTGTCTTTGGCTATTGCCAAGGCGACGTATGTACCAACATCCATGTTGGTTACAGTACCAGTTGAGTCGACCCCTCTCTTTCGTTTCTGCCTGGCATGACTGTGGCTAAGCCTTCTCTGCAGAGGATATCACTAGCTCCGGTGATGAATTCAATCTGCCTTCGGGCACACGGAAGTCGCTTTCTTCGATCTTAATCATTCACCCCGTCGCCGCCTTCCTTACACTCATTTGCCTCTGCCTGGCCGGCGCGGCCCATTTCCACGGCCCCTCCCATTCTCCGCGCTACCTTCTAGCTCTTCTCATTCTGCTCCTGCCTACTCTCCTGGTGACCTTGCTCGCCTTCCTGGTTGATATACTGCTTTTCGTGCCGCATTTACAATGGGGTGGCTGGATTGTGCTGGCTGCGACCATCCTCCTTGTCTCCTGCGGGGTTGTAACATGCGCCATGCGCCGGACCCTGGTGAGCCGCAAGGCACGGAAGCGCCGCATCGCGGAAAACGCAGAAATGAGTGGCGAGAATTACTATAATCGCCAGAACGCCGCAACGGCAACTATGGCTGGCGGCGTCATGACGGAACCCACCGAGACCAAGGAAGCCATGGTGACTGGCTCTCCCACCTTCGAATCGTCGGGGCCGACTTTCGCAAGTTTCCATACGGGCACTCACGACAGCGACGATGACCGGACTCCTCTCAATACCGCAGATGCGACTGCCATGCATGATGTTCCTCCGCCACCGGATGCCCAATACCCCAACCGACGCGGAACCCCATACCGCACACATGACGACGCTGGCGTACCGCTCCCCGGTTCCTACGGTCCTGGAGTGACTCGCAATCCTTCCGATCCTCGTGATCCCAGACTCATGCGCAATCCCTCTGATCATCATGGTCCCGGCGTAATACGTAACCCCTCCGATCCTCGGTTGCGCCAACAATATTCGGATGGTAGCATGGGTTCTCGCCGAGGTGGACCTGCGCCTGCCTTCGGCCCACGCGGTCGAGGAGGCTACCCTCCTCGGGGCGGGTATGGCCGAGGAGGACCCTACACGGGTCCACCCCGAGGGCCACCGGGCAGAGGCGGCTACATGGGCCCCCCCTCCTAGGAACCGAGGAGGCATGATACCCGGTCGTGGAGCACCTCGTGGCGGCATGGGTTATGCACCTGTTCCGAATCGGGGCTATGATGCATACAGCGCACCCACGGCTGATACCTACGGAGCGGCCCCTATGGATTCTTTCGTGGCTGCACCTGTTGGTCCGGTGCGTGAGCCCTCCCCGGGCCCTATTGGAATGGCGGTCTCGCCTGAAACAGTGGGACAGGCAATTGAGATGCAACCCCAGCCGCGGCATTATGAGGGACATGATTCACCGGCAACGGCCACCTCCCATCCCCATGCTGTGTCTGTTGACGGTCAATTAGCCCCTCTCGAGAGCCCCACAAGTCTGTACAGTCGGACTGAGTAAGTTTCCTTAATTTACTTGCCCACATGAGTCTATTGCTAAAGTCAGTTGTAGTTCTTACGTCCCTGCTCGAGCTGCATGGGGAACGAATGACAATCACCATGCACCCTCACCGCGCCCTTCACCCTCACCTGGGCATACTGTCAACGCGCAGCCCACTGCGTACTACGAAGACGTGGATCCTCGATTTGCTCGTCGCCCCTCACCACCGAGCAACAGCTCCGTTCCCTCGTCCCTGACTCCTGGAGCGGCCCACTGTAAGTCTCAATCAACAGATCGAAAACCCTGAACACCTTAGCTCACCCCACCGCAGTCTGATGAATTACCTTGCTAAGCGATCATGTTTTCTTCCAACATGATCTCATCTACTCTGACATACTTGCGATACCCATTCCGATTCCCTGGCTACGTTTCATACGACTTCCGATTTTTGTCCTCGACATCCTGGCAATGTGAGGCGGAGTTTGCGCTTTGATTACCGGGCAGGGATCTTCTTTTCTTTCTTGGCAGCATTGAGCTTTGCCTCTGATTTTTTTTCACCCGTCATGACCCGGGCGATTTTATGGCAGAAGCTGGCTCTCCTCTGCTTTTTTCAGCACGCAAATGTATAGTGGATCGACGTGATGTACAGAGACCGATCAAAACGATCAACGGTCTAATTGCCCTTTCTCATATTCAGTTTTTACTCGCATCCTTTCCTTTTCTGTTGTGGCTTTTAGGGTCTGAGAAATACATCTACCTCAAACCCAAGAATACATATTTTCTTTTTTCATGAAGATCTTCATCTCTCAGTCCGAAAATAGTATCTCGCGCCATGGATCTATATAGGTCACGTGAGATGACGCGGTGGTTGGGCGCGGAGAGGCCGATCATGACGGCCACGTCTGCCAGGAAGCTTGATTTGGCATACGCCACTAATTTTAATTTCAACACACGAGGTCTCCACCGTGGGAGCTTTTCACTCCACAATGCCGTTTATTAACCCGCTTGTCCCCTGCCAAGCAACCTCCACCCCATTCAGATGTTTCTCAGTCGCAAGTTGCAGCCAATATGAACGACCCTGGTCTGGACGACGCGATCGCTGATGAGGCGGGCGTTCTGGATAATGGATCGGGGCAGGAATACACACAGAATCAGGAGAGTAAAGAAGTCGAGGCTTCGCATCCTCATGCAGCGCGATGGTGGCTAGCAAGCACGGCGTATCCGTTGGCGGCGGTACGAACTGTCTGTTTGTGTAGACAATGTGACAAGCTGACTCCTGACTAGGGGACATTTGGGCCCATGGCGAGCGCCTTCAACATCTGTTCTTTAGCGCAAACCTGGCGGATGACGCCTTCGGGACAGAACATTGCAGATCCAAAATGGTGCGGCCCGGAGACTTGACTTCTAATATGTGCCGTTCTAACGACCTTGTAGGGCCGTCGCAATCAACGCGGTCTCGCTATTTTTCGCGCTTGTCGCCAATCTGGCTCTGTCGCTTAATATGGCGCGAAGAATCCGTTTCGCAGTTGCGCAACCAATCATTATCGCCGGTTGGTATTTATCATCGGGACTGCTCATCGGTATTCTTATTCCCTTTGGCGTTCTCATGTACAACACCGAAAATGACGGGCGCATTTACACCCAAAGCTATTTCTATGCGACTTTTGCAGCTGGTTTGTACTTCATCATTGCGTCCATGATGGCAGTAACTGCTTGGGGTGCCTCCAAGGGCCACTATAGTCGAGAGTTTAAATTGACCACGAGTCAGCGGACTTTGATGCTCCAGACTATCATATTCTTCATTTATCTGCTTGGAGGCTCCGCCGTTTACATGAAGATAGAGGGATGGAGATTCTTAGATGCTGTCTACTGGGCAGACTACACTTTGCTCACCATTGGCATTGGCAATTTTGCTCCTGCAACGCACCTAGGACGTGGTTTGCTGTTTCCATATGCGGTTGGGGGCATCGTGATTCTTGGTCTCATTATCTCGTCGATTCGAACCTTGACGCTGGAGCATGGTCGTCAAAAGATCTCAGCTATCTTGGCTGATCGAACTCGGCGCTTTCTTGTCAAAGAAGCTTCCTCGGACAAAAACCGCCTTTCTGGGTTGCTCCCATCCCTGGACCCAAATGATCCAGTCATTGCGCACAACGAGCGTGAAAAACATAAGCGAGAGTTCATCACAATGCGACGCGTTCGACAAGTCGCCGAAGTGCAGCACAAATGGATATCATTGGGGATCTCACTGACTACTTGGATGGTGTTATGGTTCATAGGTGCAGTGGTTTTCTGGCGCTCAGAGTCATATTTCTCCTGGTCGTACTTTGAAGCTCTCTATTTCTCCTACACAACGCTATTAACTATCGGATACGGCGACATCTACCCAGTAAGCAGTCTGGGTAAAGCATTCTTTGTCTTTTGGTCTCTCCTCGCCGTGCCATCAATCACAATTTTAATCTCCAATATTGGCGACACCATCATCCGCTCCATTCGGGATGTGACCATTTTCCTCGGAGAAATTACCATTTTGCCAGGCGACGAACCATTCCATGACCGCGTCAAGGCAATTTTCCACACCTCTTGGACAGACAAGTGGCTCCAAGAAACAATCGGTGAAAATGACAATGGCCAAGACATCCTCAAAGGAACAGGTCGTCGCATCGACCAAGCCAACGGCACAGATCGGAAAGGCCCAGAATCTGAAGAACACAAGAAAGAAGAACGCGCCCGCGAACGCGGTGATGTCGTCGCCGAGAATCTTCATCATTACCACTACCTCCTCTTCCGCGAAGTTCGCAAAATGACAGAATACGCCATGAGCAACACGACCAAGCAGTTCGATTACCTCGAGTGGGAATACTATCTCGACCTGATCTCGGGCAAACACAGGCCCTCGGCGCCTGACATTAGGGATGACACTGAGAGTGATGACGAATCGCACCGTGGACTACGTGATTGGAGTTGGATTGGTCACAAGAATCCTTTACTCGGGGAGAAGAGTGAAGTTCAGTGGTTACTTGGGGCGTTGACTGATGCTCTGGATCGCGAACTGAGAAAGGCAAGTCGGTCTTACCATTCACCGGATTCTAGTGATGAGGGGACAAATGGGTTGGAGGTGGCGGAAGATCGAAATTCTACTTCTGGTGAGCAGGATCGGACATCGGGGGCAGCCACCCACACTCAATCTGATTAATTGTGGCGGTTGGACATTGAAATTGCGAATAGATTTTGGACGTGATATTCCTTGACATTTACGGGCAATTTAATCGCATGTATGTATAGGACTGATGGTAAACTATGAGCTATACCTGGCTTATCATACCAAAGAGTCACTCAAGTTTGACATATTACTAGCGACTATTTAATGAAGCCATTGATAATTGACTTATTTGCTATGTACACCTCAATGCCGTGCTTACTCGCTGGCCATCCAATCAACGAGAGGATGCTGATGGATCTATGCACCTGGTACATTATCAAAGCTATTGATCCATTTCATCAGATCTGAGTCTTCATCCAGCCACGCATTGAAATCACCCGCCAGCCAATCCAGGGGCACAAATTCGGAAATATCATTTCCTTCAGCTTCGGCTTCATTTTCATTCAAACCATGCACAGTCAATCCCGTGGAATGCCCGGATAAAACACGGTCCAAGATGTGTCGTATCATGTTTCTGGCCTGCTGGCAGATTGCACGATTACCAGCTTGACGACAAACGGCATGTTCCAGATCTGCAGCAAACCGACTGAGGTTCTGAATGATATCCGAGCGTGGAAATGATGGATCAGGGCGGTGATATTGGAATTGGCGAAGGAGCTCGATGGCTAGGACACCCGCAGGGGGGAGACCAACGGATGAGATCTATGAAAGACTCGTCAACTTCCGGGTCAAACTGAAGAAAAAAAAAAAAAAAAAAAAAAAAAAGACAAGGGAAAAAGATATCACAACTTACAATCCACACTATTGAGTTGACGTCTTGCCCGGCAGATGATCTATTAGCGATCAAAAGCAGCAGATTGCTCAACAATTCGTGAGCGACATTGACTAGCTTTTCAGTACCCTTCTCTGTCCGCTGGACAAGTATTCGTTGCAGGATGAAATCATTGAATAAGTAATCTATGTGCAGACATAGAGAAACTTTATTGGAATCTGGTTCTCGTTCAAATTCTTCCATGTTACCAATTCGCCATAAGCTGGGCGGTAGGTCACTGCGCATCTTCTGCGCCAGTCTTAAGATCTCTCTAGGTAGAAAATTGAGCATTAGCCTGGCATCATTCACCAAAACAAGCAGATATACGGAATTTCAAAGTTTTACTTACGATATTCTTTCTTCGAGATTCTCAATATCAGCATTCATGGAGATCTCCAGCACCGACTCCCGAATTGAGCCCATGAAAAAAGATGCACGGTCGTACGACACTCGAGTATGAATGCCTTCTGCGTTCCAGCCATTTGGGTCCAGCTTGGCAATGATAGGATCGCGAACTTCGGGCGGCGCCATTAAATCTTCGAATGCCATGTCGAGTGGAGGCTCAATGTTGATATACCGATGAATCAGGCGAGGGGGGCGACCGAGGAACGTGGACAGCCCCTTGTCCAGGTAGTAAGTGGAGACTAGAAGTCGTTTTCGGTGTTCCGCAAGAAAGAATGGGATTTTGGTATTGTTTTCTCGTTGATGAAAACCGAGCGCGAATATAAGCGTGCACAGATTGCCAAAGGTCTTCCATGGCCGATAATCTATTTCCCTCAGGTGAGAACGAAAAGGATGGCGCGGGTGTGCAGAATGGGACTGAAAGAGAATCGAGACTTACCGTAATCCCCATATATCAGGGTCAGTAATGAAGTATGCTCAAGGATGACCCAGCATAGCTGCTCAGTAATGAGTCCGGTATTTTCACAAAATTGGAGGCAAATTTCACCAGCCGCGACGCATACAGCAGCGAGACCTTTACGATCAAGGCATGAGTCGGCGGAGGCGGAATATGCTATTAGATCCTGTCGCGGAAGAAGACATGCACTGGAACCGATGACTGAGAATATTAGCCCGATGATCTCCCATCTGTTCGGCATTGCTGTGAAATATTCTGCCGGACTCATATTCGGATCCACCTTCACTGGTTTAGAAGACGCTGCAAATATACTTCTCGATAATGTGATGAGATCAGGCAGTGGATTGGATTTATCTAGGATGGCCTCATCCAGCATTGTCCGTATTGACGAGAAGATTAGGCACAAGGCTGGCGTAGCAAAGAGATCGCCCTGGCAGTGGTCGAACGGAGAAGTTGCCATCTTCTCGTAAAAGGTGAGGTCATCATAGAGGAGCAGAAGCAGTTCCGATCCAAGTTGAATCTGACTATCATCGATGATGGCGCTTCGATTATTTTGAAGTGATTTAGCAAAGAGCGCTAGATCAGAGGAAGACCGGGCGATTGAATCATCACTTTCACTGAGAACCGCCAGGATACTAGTGGGTCCGAAGACTCCCGTGCTAGGAGTTGTCCGCTTACTCCAATCCGCAACGTATCGGTCTCTAAGTTTCCCCCCAGCTGCCGGAGGAGTTGAGAGCTCAGAATGAGGTTGAAAAGGGAGCGGACTGGTTATAGATGTATGATCGGTGTGAGCAGTGGTGCTCTGCACGGTGCTGGTTTGAGAAATAGTGTTGGTGGAGCTTCTATCGGCCACATCCACGGCCCTTTTGGTGGTCATCGGAGCCGGGTGGTAGACACATAATGCTGGTTTTTGCCGACGGCGGCACCTGGCGCAAGGGACGGTGTGGTCACAGCGGAGCTTCGATTTCCTGCACGGCTCACAGGAGCTCAGTACACCATTTGAACGGTGTGGAGGCATGGTTTCATGACTTCAAAAAGCTGTTGGAGTGAAGGGAAGCGGATCAAGGTCTAGACTTTGTTGTTGCAATCGGAATCGGAGTCGGAGTGGAGTCGGAGTGGAGTCCGACAGTGTCCGCAATTCGGGATCGTGGAGGTGAAGGGTTCCCTACGGCAATGTCAAGTGTCAATTCTCTTAGTAGCTGCTTTTCGTGCGTGTTTTCCTATAGGAATCAAGCAATTTTGACCTGTCGAAACTCACGTCTAGGAATCTTTCCGGGAGCTCAACCGTTCTTACGAATGCTACCTCATCTAAATCTTATATGGCTTGTTTCAGCCCTCCGTGCTTCTGTGATCAATCGTAGCAAAATGTCTTATTGAAGTCGAACGGTATGTACAGCGACTATTCAGATGGCTCGAAGCGTTGCCTTCCTAGTTCTTCCGTCTCCATGCTAATCTCCTTTGTAAATAGTGAGGATACAAGCCCCACACCGGCAAGGACAGTCAGCACTATCCAAATCGATTGGAACGAGTGGTTATATACTCTAACGACTTCATTCAGTGTATCAGGCGGTACAGACGATTTGAGACCATTCAACTGAGGGATGAAAGCGATGGCATTCTGGCTATTCTCAAGCGCCGCCAGGCTACTTGGAAGCGAACCTAAATTCTTCATAGAATTTGCAAAAACACTGCTGAATACCGTAGAGCCAAGTGCAAGGCCTATAAGACCGCCGAGTAATCGGAAAAACACCACCAGCCCTACAACCAGTCCCATATCGTCCACACTCGCCAGACTCGCCTGGGCGGGGAGAACGAGAACGGTGAAAAGTATGCCGATCCCTAAAGATATCACTATAGGCATGCCAGTGCGGAAGGAGATAGATGATTCTGGCTTTATGAGAAGAAGCAAGCCTGCGCCGAGTGTTGATGCCACCCATCCGACCCTTATGTTCCACAAATATTTTCGTAGAAAAGCAACGAATATTGGTGACACACAGCTGAAGAATAGGTTCAGAATAGCCATCGGTAGCAGCGTGATGGTTGCCTGAAGAGGTGTTTCGAAAAAGGTGGCCTGATAAAAGAGCGGCATGTATGTATTGAGATTGTAAAGAATCAAGCCGTGCAGAAAGCCGCCCAGGAATGTTGATATTGTTGTGGCCGAATCAAATAGACGATATGGTAGAACCGGGTATAGAGGTTTGCGCTCGTAGAAAACAAAGACAACCAGGACGAGGATGCCGATGATAAAAGGAAGCAGCGTTCTCCACGAGCTCCATGCGTACAAAGCACCTGCCCAACTGAGTGGCATGACGACCGCGGCGCACCCGATGAGAAAGAGCGACATGCCTATCAGGTCGAGAGAACGAAACTTGGTCATGATAGAGCCCTCCAAAGGCCTGAGTTTCAGGAAGAAATGCGACAAGAGGAAGCTAAAACCGATCAGTGGCAGATTGATCCACCCAATCCATCTCCACGAGACGTACTGGGTAAACAACGAGCCCACAATTGGGCCCAGGATGCTTCCAGCAGCCATTGGTATTCCAAGGATTCCAAGGTACATTGGGCGCTCTTTCATGGTGGTCATGTCTGCTGTGATGATCTCGTTGAGCACATCGAGACCACTGCCGCCTAGACCCTGGACGGTTCGCCCGACGATCAATGTCGGCATGTTCTGAGCCACGCCAAAGATGATGGAGCCAACTGCGAAAAGCACGTACGCGGTATAGAGGGGGATTTTGCGACCGAGAACATCTGACGTGCTAATATATAGTGGCTGGGTCACCGACACAGCCAGCATAAAGCAGATGCTTGCCCAGAATGATTGGATTGTCGTGCCATCAAGGTCGCGAGTGATGACAGGCGTTGCCACGGAAAGGGTAGTGGTGTCAAGAGACACGATAAAGACCATGACGAGTATTCCGAGGAAGGAAAGATGGAATGAGAGCGGTTTCTTACTTTTCGTCTCTATTGGAGACCGCACTCCCGGCGGTATTTGCGCTTCTTGGGGGCTGCCCATTGTGAAGGCCCAGTTTGAAATTCGACAGCTTGACTAAATCTATTGAGGGTTCTAAAAAGAAAAAAGCGGAACGAAGACTCCATGAAATAGAGTCCTGAGTCCGATGGTGAAAAACCACCATCGGAGTCGGAGTCGGACTCACTTAGACGCTATCAGCTTACTGTTTCCTGATGCCTCTGGACAAGATTTGATGTTCACTGATACATATGCCAATGTATATGAGTAAGATGGGTGGAGAAAGCAAGTCAGGACCACCAGAATGGATGATTCATGGACTCGTCGGGGTTCTTTGCTGGCTAGAAAGGTTGCGTCTAAGTAACCTTCTCGGTGGCCACTCACATTAATCTAGACCATGTAGAAGGAGGTGATTTTCTAGTGCATTCTCATCTAATTTTATTTATCTAAGCTACATAGCCGAAAAATTGCACTTTAAATTGCACTTCCCAAGGATGGTTGGCTGAAACCAGTAGCACTCGCGGATCACCTACAGTTGAGCGGGTCGATAGCAGTCATGTCGCCCTGGTGCTTAGCATGAAGTATTTCATTGGCAGATCATAATGGATTGTTTCCCTAGATTTTAGCCAGTCTTTTGGGAAGACGCAAGCTTCCAATAACCTCATCCCAATCCGAGGGAAGTCCTGATTTCTCACTAATAGGCCGGTCTTTCCAGCCTTCAGACACCCGCACCTCATCTTCCTGCCAACGCTGAAGCTCTCGCTTGATCCAAGGCCCCAATACCGATGCAGTCTCCGCCACTTTCTCTTGTGGCACGGTATGACCGGCCTTGTCAATCCTCACATACTGGACACGGCCAGCTTCCATTCCCCCGCTGCCCCCAAACCGAGTTCCTGTCCGCTTCGCCGCATCTGCGTGCTCGCCTCCTTTGCCGAGTGGACTATGTGAAGCGCTCACATAAAGAACAGAAGGCCGGATGTGTTCTACCATCTTATAAGCCAAGATCGGTTCTGAACGATACGATTTCTGATCTGGAAGCAATGGTCCTAATACATCAGGGAAGAGTAGCGGGTCATGCGGGGGTGGGCCGGTCTCGCCTGGCTTTAATTCTGTGTAAGCCTGAAACTGAGGAAGTCCTAGTTGCGTGTGCCGCTTGACATTTGGCCGAGTGTACATGATCGTCTCCTGGTGTTTGGTACTCGTCAATGTCACCGGGCGGGTGCTATCTTCCAGTGTTGAGTACATCGCCGTGGGCAGATCGCGATAACCGTGTTTCTTCCAGAGTTCAAACACGCGTGGATCCCACGCTTTCAGGACTTTGCGAGACTTCTCTGCTGCTTCTTCGCGTGATGGCCATATATCACGTTTGTTAGTAGACATAGCCACGAATAGCGGGCCATCTCCAGCTAAGGCATTGTCGGTCATATGCGGCTCGATCAACACTAAAGAGGTGAAGAGTCGAGGATGCATCAGAGATGCAAATACTAGCTGTGTAGCGCCTAGGCTGTGTCCAACGCCCATAATTGGACGTGGCATCTGGGCGCGGAAATGATTGATCATATGGATCAGATCGCGGCTGTGATCGTACCAGGAGGCTGAGAGTTGTCAGAGATGTGCAATGATCCAGGGGCTCGCCATCATGTTCCGCTCACGGTCATTTCCGAGGTTTTTTTCATTTAATATACCACTCGCACCCTGGTTGGCGGCGTCTGCCACCCAAATCGATCGAATACGGACTCCGTCCTGTTGGGAGCGCGCCAGGAGCTCTTCCCAAAGAGGCTCGTATAATTCCTGTCAAAAGGTTAGTTGGAATTTTTTCCATTCAGCATCAGAGGCAAGTACCTTGGGAAGCCCGGTGCCATGAGTAGCGACGATTGTGACGTCCCCCGGCTGAGGGTTGGGATTGTCCACTGGTGTGTATTGCTTGATGCAAATCTTCAAAGGAGCATCGGGTGTTGCAGTGGCCCGAGGGTATTCCCGAATGTATTGCCCATCGATAACATGTTCAGCGACGTGGAATGGGGAACCCATTCTGACAGGCTTGTGATGTGTCCAGCAATTCAAGGAGAATTTACCAACAGCGTGAGATTTGACAGATGGTAGATGGAACAATGATATCAGTAGCGGTAAACGTCTCAAGGCCTTGCTTGAAGAGGCAATTGCTTATTGTACGTGTCGAAGTGATCGTCATCAGCAATGATGATTGTTTTTCTCAGGGACGGAGATCTTCGGGGTGGATTGAGCTGCATCATACGGTGGGTAGCCTGGTGGATACAGTTCACGATCTTGGTTTTGACGGTGGGGCTTCAGCTAGGGGCACATCCCACTAAACTAGTTGATCTCGATTCTGTTGAAAATAGTGGGTTTTTCTTTGGCACCGTGAACACCTAAGTCGACAACTAGTAGAAAAATGCCAGCTTTGAATTGAGTCTTTTTCGCCTTCTACTACTGAATGACAATGACATAGCATACGTTCTATATGCAATTTCGCTTCATGCCTCGATATAACGATAATTTTCGTAGAGTTCTTCGTATCTCTGCAGATCAAAACTGCCTAAGTGCGAGATCGGAACTGCACCCAGGGCCCCTCCACCGCTGATGTCACCCACCCTTTAATTCTGAAGTCGCAATCGTTTCGCTTGCCACCACAGCACCGAGCTTCTGGCGCTAAGCGCATATCATATCGAAATAGTACTCGGGCGATAGTGACGTTTAGCTCGGTCCAGGCGAGCTTCCATCCGACGCAAGACCTGGCACCAGTACTGAATGGAATAAAAGCCTTTTTAGCAGTCTTTATGCTATCTTCATCCACTCCAGTCTCTGGGTTGACGATCCATCGGTCCGGGTAATACTCATCAGGTGATGCGAAGTAATTCGGGTTCCGGTGAATAGCGTAAGTAGTTGTTCCGACCATTGTTCCTGCCGGGATATACTCCTGGTCGATCACGATCCCCCCTTCAAGCACAGTGCGGGGGATTGTGGTAGAGACAGATGGTGCGAGGCGCTTGGTCTCGTTGATGCAAGCTTGTAACAATTCGCATGAGTCGAGCTCCGGTCCCATGCAAATATCTTCCTCATCGGTGAACGTGGTACGAAGCTCGCGCACTAGGCGTGCAAGTAAATCAGGCTTGTGCGCGAGGTGAAAGAAAGTGCCGGCCATTGCGGTAGCAGTGGTATCCGCGCCGGCAGTCATCAAGAGCATGGATTCCACCCAGAGATCCTTAGGAGTAAAGTGGATACCCGTCTTGGGATCCGCTGTATTCATCATATGATAAAATAAATCTTTTTGTTCAATGTCATTTCCGAGGCGTTGGCGCGCCTCCGAGCGCTCTCGGATCCGAGTACCTGCATTCACGATATCGTTGAACTTGGATGACATGAAGAACTGGTCAATCTTCAGATTACAGAACTTTGGTTGGACAAGTGTCTAATGACTGTCAGTGACAACTCGAGCGAGAATTAGCACAGGCTGCATACCGTCATACTGCGTTGCGTAATCTTCAGGACCACCGATGGGAACCATCGCATATCAGGCAAGTGTAGCATATCGAAGTCCCTCCCATAACAGAGATCGCCGATCACATCAAAGGTCACCCAGTCACACATCGGAGCCAGGTGCTTAGTTTGCGACCAGTTATTGTCCTTGGAATCGAGCCCGGCCTTCACATTCCCAAACTCGTCTCCGCTTTTACCAAGTAAGTTGACAAAATCGCGGACATTCGTCAGAAGGCGATCTTCGATGGATTTGATTCCTTCGGTGGAGAACACTTGCGCAAGAATGCGGCGCTTAAACCCGTGGGTGATTTTATCGGTAGCAGTGAGGGTGTTTGGAGTGTGCCGACTAGCGCTCAATGAGCTGTAGCCTTCGGATTTGACCACATTCGCCCGGACAGCATAGATAGTGTCCATTCCGGTGTGGCTGTTGAACGTCAGGGCGTTGGGACCGAACCGGACTATGTCTCCTTTTGTACAGAATTAGCCTCCAGAGTCATCAGCAGAGATCTGAATAAAAAAATTCGCACCGTAGCGGTCGTGCCACTGCCGACTGACGATATGAAGGTCTCCCTGCCAGGCATAGTAGGCTGCATACCAATGTGTTATAGCTGCTAGACGAGGGCCGGGGTATTTCGCAAGCGGATGGAAGAACAAACGATAGATGGCAAGGGAGATAGTCTTATGGAAATATTAGTCTATGTAATCATCTCAGAGCATTATTTGATCTCACATATAGACACAAAGCAATGGCCGTGATCGCAGCCAATTTCAAGCTCATTTTGCGCTGTCAATCGAGTGTAGTGTAAACAATACTTTGAGTCGGGCATCAAACAGTGCGCCACCACTTTCTCTAATGGAATCGCTCTTTATGCTCGGCTTCTCACCGGAGAGATCGATATGGGACCCGCTGTTTGCGTAATGACGGATCCATGTTCGGTCAGAGCGGACTGATACAAAATTTTGGCTTTCTACACTGCCCCTACAGGGGCGTCCCGATGACGAGTTCCTGAACTCGCCCGAGGATCACCGATCCATTATCTCCATTAGAGTTCGATGCACTAGCGTGCAACACGATGCAGATCTATGGATCAACCCAGTCATCGGAAAATATTTTATCATGGAAAGAGCCTCAGGCTTCTAATACGACCACTTTACAGCATGATAAGAACATGTGGAGCCAATTCATCCTTTCAATTGACCAGAGGATATTCAAAATAAGCACTGAAAGTGACTCGAACATTCACAGTCGATCACAATGAGTCCAGAATCAAATGCAGAATGCCGCCGATGCTAACCCTCCCCACTTTTGGCCGACCCGCTCGGCGTCATCTAGTGGGAGAGATATCCACCCTCCGATTGCAGATCCCATCTGAAAGAGTGTAACAGGTGGAGGCCCTCAAAAGTTGATCGTAGAATGCTGGCCATCATGCTACCAATGATGGCTCCACCGATCGTCTTGATTCAGGAGCTGTCGATCCTCGAGAAACATTTCGGTGGTTGCCCGAGATCAAACAAATGGGCCTTCTTTGTGATCTCTGTGGATCCGATGAGACCCTTTTAAAGAGATTTGACCCTGGTTGCGCGCGGCCTAGCCCTGGATGACTTGTATTTTCCCATCACATCACCATTCTCTCACCGTGGCAATGACGGTCTCCGCTGGGGAAATTGTTCAATCAATGGGTATCCCAAGGTGGCGTTTCGTTTTTGATCAGGGGTGTGTATCCAAGAGTATCATCAACCACAGCTATGACGGCTCAGGTATTGAGGAGGATCCGTACCAGGTCTCGTGGTTGAAAAGCGACGAGCGAGATCCCATGATGTTCTCAGCAGTGTCCAAATGGCTCATCACCATCCTCGTGGGCGTCTTGACATTAGCAGTCTCCTTGGTATCTTCCGCCTACTCAGGCAGCCTCAACGATGTCATAGCAGACTTCCAGGTCAGCGAGGAAATTGCCATCCTAGGCATTTCGCTTTACGTTGTAGGGTTTGCGGTGGGACCCCTATTCTGGGGACCTCTCAGTGAGATTTATGGTCGACGGTATATCATGATCGCTAGCTCCGTGGGCCTTACGGCATTCACGGGGGGCACGGCTGCGTCGAAGAATATCTGGACCTTGATCATCCTTCGCTTCTTCGCAGGGACTTCTGGTTCGGCACCGTTCGCAGTGTCTGGCGGTATCATCAGCGATACATTCCCAACGATCTCTCGGGGTCTAGCCAGTGGTTTATACTGTGCCGCACCTTTCCTGGGCCCGACACTCGGCCCCATCATTGGTGGCTTCTTGTCCGAGTCAGCAGGCTGGCGTTGGGTCGAAGGAACGGTGGCTGCATTTGCTGGTCTTTTAGCCATTATTACCTTCTTCACGTTGCCAGAGACGTACCCTCCCGTGTTATTGCGAAAACGTGCCCAGCGCCTCTCTGCTATTTCAGGTCGCATTTATCGGAGCAAACTCGACATTGAACAAGGAAAGATATCCCCTGCCGCAGTATTGAAGCTTGCCCTGTCCCGGCCATGGGTGCTTCTAATCAGTGAGCCCATAGTTCTTCTTTTGTCGATCTACCTCTCTATAATCTATGGCATGTAAGTGTTTGAGCAGCTGCTTTTATACTCAAGTCCTCTAACTTTTCCACTAGTTTGTATCTCATGTTTGCGGCTTTCCCTATCATCTATGAGGTGGAACGCGGGTGGAGCGAGGGTGTCACCGGCCTGTCTTTCTTGGGAATTCTAGTCGGTATTCTCATATCAACTGCGGCCACCTTCCCGATGTACTTCAGCTACAAGAAGAAGTCCCTTTCCACTCCGGGCCGACTTGCTCCCGAGGAACGTCTACCCCCTTTCGTTCTTGGGTGCGATCGCATTGCCCGTTGGCTTGTTCTGGTTTGCCTGGGCGAATTCCCCTTCCATCCATTGGATGGCGTCCATCGCCGCCGGTGTTCCGTTTGGATTCGGCATGGTGATGGTGTTCCTTCCCGTGTTGAACTATCTGATTGATGCGTATACGATTTATGCCGCGTCTGTCCTGGCGGCCAACGCTGCCCTGCGTTCCATCTTCGGCGCCGCATTTCCACTATTCACTGCGCCCATGTACGAAAATCTCGGGATTCATTGGGCTTCATCCATTCCTGCCTTCTTATCTCTTGCATGTGTGCCTATGCCATTCCTCTTCTATCGTTACGGTGCGGTCATCCGGGCGCGTTGCCATTATGCTGCGCAGTCGGATGCGTTGATGGAAAAGTTATTTGGACACGTACATGCGAAGAAAGAACTAAACGAGAATAAAACTGATAATTCGGATTAATTTGTACATGCTATGCAACCCTTAATGGATATGAACGGACATATGTCTATCTACGAAAAGCGGAAAAGCATCAGTTTCGGTAATGGAAGGATATCACTATACCTAAGTAGGGCCCGACAAAAGTTCATGAGTAGATCAATTAGACTAATGGGCCCATTCCTCACCATCATTTCATTATTCATCATCATCATCAGCATCATCATCATCATCATCATCATCATCATCCTCATCATCATACTCCCGCCGAGCAAGGTGGGCGAAGTCAGGATCTTGCATAGCACGCCGCATCATCATCTCCAAAAGCTGTGGTGGCATTCGACCGCGGCCGGAGCCTCCACTCAGAACTTCAAGTCCCCCCAGTACACTCGCCAGCCCAGGTGGGTACCCGTCAAAATTGTCATACTCTTCAGAAACTTCGGAATCTGCATCGGAATCGGTATCATCAAAGTCGAGCAGCTCGTACGGAAGGATCTGGAAATCCACCTTAGTTCCTTTAAACATGTCTCGAATACTGTGGAAGCATTGTTCCGGGGTTTGGCCTTGCGGAATCCGTTGTCCGGGTAATTTGATAGGCGCTGTGATGTCGTGAGCGAAAACCCTAAACTTGGTAAATTCGGGGTAAAGTCCCTTCTTGCAGTCTGCCGCGATTTTCTTAGCCACTTCCCGGACAGATGTGTTGCAGTCGCTGAATTGGAGTTCCTTGAGCGAGCGGCAGAATGTAGGGTGAGTAGGAACGATCGAGTGGGAGATGACGATCTTCTCCAGTACAGAGAAGTCTCGGAAGGAGCCAATCTTTGGTGTTTTGGCACTGAATTCATCGTACTCAAGTTCGAAGCGCTCGAGGCTATGCTTGTGCAAAGGGCGGCTTCGAGGGCCTGCGCGGCGTCGAATTGGGTCATTCCTTTCGTTGGGAGTCGACCACTTTGGGGAAACTGTTTGAAGTTTCGCACTACCAAGGATTTCACATTCTTGCACGCTTGCATAATTTTTTGGATGGCGCCGCCATCGATGTGGCAGTGGCTGAAGACTAGGCTTTGGGCACTCAATGCTCCTGGCTTCCAGGTAGATGGAAATGATTTGTCAAGAAGATTCCCGTAGCAGAACATCAGGTGGATGAGTCGAGGGTTAGTGAGGAACTTCTCGAAAGTGGCAATATCCCAACCTGCATCTTCGGGGGTGCTATCAACGCGGAAAGACTCAAGGTTGGAAAGAAGCGATGGATCTCTATCAATGAGATCGAACATGGGTTTTAAGTAGAATTGGCCACCCGGCAGATGCAGGTCGCGAAGGTTGGGGGTTTTGTTCACCATCAATGCTCCAACGATACCCATGTCATATTTTTCTGGCGTCTGAACCCAGCTTCCCTGTTGGTCGTCCAATTGGAGGTTGTCTATGAGGCTTTGAAGGAACTCGGAATGATCAGCCGTCAAGGTGGCCTGCGCCCGAGACACCCAAATATCTCTCTCTTCTCGGCTGAAGGGCTCAAAAGCTATGCTTTGCACATAAGTTCCGAGTACTGGACGGCCATAGATGGCTTTGACCAAAGCAATAGCCCTGCGTACGTCGCCATCTAGATCGTCATAATCGCGAAATACGAGAGGTTGGGCGATGTCACAGAACTTTCGCGAGACTAGGCAGACATTTCGAATGTCGTCTAACTCGCCTTGGTACTTTTCGTCTTCGTCTTCGTCCTTCTCCGGCGCGTCCAGGTTCAAGGGTTCATCGTCATCGGAATCGACAAGATAGTCCAATATTCGCGAGAGGACTTCGACTGGAAGTTCCTCTATATGAACCATGGTCGGAGATGGTTTCTTTGTGTCTCAGGACCTGGGTTGAAGGCGAGGATGATGAGGGAAGATTTTTTGTATTACGCGTTACGCCGCGGAGCCGATCACAATTTGTCGAAAATGGCAATTTAGGCTATGCAATTAAGAGCTGTACTTTGTGGGTGACACTCACGGGTACATGTACCTTTGCGTATTGATCTAATCTCAATGGATGGAATCTTTAATGACTGGGAATTTTGTGGAGAGCTATTGGACTATTTCTATGTTGTTCCATTTGTCTGTTTGACTCGTTATTCCATCGTGGATCCCAAGGTGATGGTTATGACGGTGGGCCCACTACCGAACGGGTCTCCCTTGTATATATATTCGGGGCACACCACTCTCATACCTTGCTCATTTCGAGCGACCGCTACAACACGCATCACAAAACAGGGTCCTCGACGGTTGAATGGCCTTGAGTGACATTTTAGAGCTGGGCTGAACTATACGTGTTAATCGGGGTCTCGAATTTAGAAGACATTGCGAGCGACTAAAAGTTGTAGTTAAGAAGCTCCAGAGTTCGGGTCTGCCACTGAAGCACGACACGAAGGTTATTTTCTCTTTGAGTTCCTGACACCCCAAGGCTGAAGGTATAAAGTCAAGGTGAAATGAATGCTCGGTCGGAAGAAAATTGGAGGTTTCCAAGGATCTGTGCCTGGGTTTACCATGACACTAAGATGAGAAGAAGATCACCTGAACTTCAGAACAAATTTACCCGAGAACACCAGATTGACAATCAGAATCATAATTATGCCCATTAGACTGTTAACAAAAATTTCAAAGATGGCAAACGCAAAGATCAACGCCAGATAGAGGATATGAGATGAGAGACCCAAGAGGAAAAAGAAAAAAAGAAAAAGACAGGTATGAAAACAGTCGATGAATTTGAGCCGACCTAGAATCGAAAGTGAATCCACCCAACTGAATGTAGAAGAACAATAGGAAAAGGTCAAGATCATACTATAGAAAACCACGCTCGAGCCAGATGCGAGAAAAACAGACCCAGCCCCTTTTCTCTATGTGCATGTCACTCTCTCATATGCATCGGCGAAAGCACCGGGGATATGGAAGTGACTTTGAACATCAAGAACAAAAGAGCGCGGCTATATTCACAGAATACTGCGACTCGCCTGGCTAGCACGGCTAGGACTTGTTCGGCTGCGTTCGTCCTCTTCAAGAACATCACTTAGGCGGGTGGGATGGCGGTGTCGGGGAGTGACGGATTCCCAACCGGTGCCAACGCCCCAGCCGGAACCACTGTAGTCGGCGGTTGTTGGGGGCATGGGCGCGGAGGTTGTCGCGACGGAGTATCTCTCGTCGGGGGACTGATCATACTCTTCGCTACCCTCTGAGGGAGGCCCTTGGGGGTAGGAGAAGGGTTGACTCTGGGAGCCGCCGGGGTAGCGATTGTATTCCTCTTCAGCCTCGGAGCTGCCAACGTAGGAGTGTGCATCGGGCTCGGAAGTTGGAGGGCCAGGGTATGAGGCTGTAGGCTCATGCTCATACATCTGGACAGGGTATGGCGGTTTGCTGGGGTCGCCTGGCTGGTGTTTTTGGTTTTCAATGAAGGGGTCGGAACCTGTCGGGGACATGGGCGGAGCTTCGTCATAGTATGATGCCTCGGCGGTCTTGTTCTGGAACTCTGTGCCCATTGATGTAGCGGTTGGGCCGCCAGGATATGGGCCTTCACGGGTCGGTGGACGGGTGGTGTGTCGGCTTGGGACCCCTTGGATCATGGGTACAACTTGCACTCCTCCTACAAGGGTAGGTTCTCCGTTACGAAGGGAGGTGGTTCGGTCTCGCTCCTCTTGTTCGCGGCGGCCAAGTTCCTCCCATGCGCGGCGAGCTTCCTCTTTGGAGATTTTGAGCTCACGGTTCATTTCACGTAAAAGGTCTTCGGCACGGGTCTTGTCCTTCTCAGCAGCCTGTGCAGCTGCAAATGCATCGGCTCGGCCTTGGCGCTCGATCTTGAGCTGACGCTCCAGCTCTGCTTGCACCTCTTTGGCTCGTTCTTGTTCAGCACGGGTGTCGAAAAACCAGCGCTGGAACTTGCGTTCAGAAGATGCGCGAAGGCGCTGCAATTCGACCACGGCGTGAAAGAGGTTTGCACCGGCGGCTGACAAGTCAGTGATTTGTCGTGCCAGCTGCTGGCTGAGAGGATCCTTTTCGAGGTCATCATTGTGCTGTTCGAGCTTCCGGATCCAGTAGCTGGTAAGACCTTCCCAATGGGAAGATAGGGTTTCCCAGCGTTCGAATGCATGCGGAAAGGCGGCTCGTTTGGGCTGCTGCACGGTCTGAGAACCACTAGGCTGGCTGGTTGAGGGAGCTTGTGCGGGCTTGCTTAAACCAGGCGTCCCTGTTGGGACGCCAGTTCCTGCTGCTGCGCTCTGTGAGCGAGCATGCTGTGGTGCAGCACCCAGGTTCGCCTGGCTTGATGATTGAGGTGGCCGCTGCTGGCTCATGTTTACACCGCCTGGAGGGACCTGATACTGGATCCTTTCACCAGCCGGTGCGGGGCCCGGGGCTGAAGAGAAAGGCGGCGCCTCTCCTGCCGTGGCCATCACAGCCTCGGGTGGTACTTCGGCTCCCCGTGGAGCCCGCTGAGGCCGCGCGCGGCGCTGAGGGACGGGCTCCGCGGCAACGTCAGCAGCATACCGTTGAGCTTGAGCCTGTACTTGCTCCTGCTCCAATTGCTGTCTCTCAAGATTTTCCTGCTCTCTGTCACGAGCTTCCTGTTCCGCTTTGCGACGGGCCTCTCGGTCCCGACGCTGTCTCATTATATCTGTGGGAGTGCGCACACCACTGGGCGGTTGCGATGAGCCTTGGGGCGCACGCGGGTTACCATTCTGAGCGCGACCATTACCGACAGGGCCGGCAGGGCCAGCGGGACCAGCAACGCCTACCATATCTGACATAGAAGCATTCGCTTCGTCCCAATCCGTTGTAAATGGTAACGGGCGACGAATGGCTTCCTCGAGCGCAAAGAGAATGGCAGATGCGGTGCGAGACGATACTCTGGTATTTCTTCGAGGCCAATATGAGCTTTCGAGGAGCTGGTAAGGATCGTCGACAGTCGAACCGTTATCGTCAGTTTGCGCTTCCGATAGAGCCGGACGCAGTACCTCAATTCCGTTTCTAGGATCGGGGTTGACAAGAACCGGGATCGAATGCGACGGTTGGGGTCGCGGAAGCTGTCCACCTCTGACTTCTAGCGAAACCGCTCGACGGTGAGGTAATTGGCGGGACTCTGGGGCGCGACGAACTCTCCGCAAAGGTCGAGGAAAGTCTGCACGGGGATCGAGTGAATGGGAGGAAAGAGGACGAGATACAGAGTGCTGCTGGCGTTGCCGCGCAAAGGTCGTAAGCGTTGAGTGGTCGTTAATGTCGTGGACTTCGTTAGACGCTCTGCGATTGTAGCGAGACACCTCTGGCAAAGGCTGGTTCAAAGATAAAAGATTGCCCGACAATGTGAGGGTGTTGCGTCACCGGAATTGAAGCTGAAGCTAAGCTTCGGATCGCGATCGCAGAGGCCGATCAGGAATTGGAGACAACAACAGTGGAGGCTCTCAATATGAAGCTGTGTTTCAACCCCAGGAAATAATAGACTCAAGAGAGAACGGTAGAATTGAAGGGAAAAGAAGAGCGTAGGGTAGAGGGTGGCTGGATTAATTGAGATGGCTGGGGTCGCCGCAGCCGCTGCTGCAGCGCACCAAACGTGTCTCTCGGACCATGAACCGCACCAACGCTCGAATGCAGCTTCTGGTCAGAAATGAAATCTTTGCAGAGAGGAAAGATGAGATGGCCGGTGCGGGATCGGGTTGAAAGGAATGGAAGCCTCAGACGGGGAATTCCCGGGCGAATGACGGCCGGAATGCCCAACGCTCAGACTGTAGCTTTTGTCGCCTGAGATTGAACTGAAGCAAGCAGACGATGGAGCAATGCAGCAATATGGCACCGAGGCAGTGAGGCACCAATGGTTAATTACTATACTCTTTGCTCTGCCTGATTAGTCTGGGCCCCCCAGATGGCTTCAGATCGTAACTTAATCGTCGCGCAATGGTCCGAAGCACGGCTTCATCGGTTGACTGCAACTGGACTGAGGCGGTCGCACAGAAACGCGATCAGGACTGGACTCGAGTCTCAGGGAAGAGTCGCTATAGGTGACAATACCAGGTGGGAAAACATTGGGGGCGTTGGGAATTCTAGTACGATACAGGGCTACAATCATCGACGATCCACGATTCAGGGAAAGCCATGCCCGTGAGGGTGAACAGAACCCCAATCCGGGGCCACCCTCAAGCGAGGCGAGGCGAGGCGAGAAATACAGCTAAAGGTACTAGTCCTGTGTCGATGTACTGGATGTACCGGAGACCTGGAAAGTGAAGTCGCAAAGTGATGCGCTGGCACGGCCGTCGGGCACCGATAGCGCCATTTATATATTACGGTGGCACTATATCTTGTATAGACCTTTGCACCGTCCAAGCACCGAAAGGTTTCGTCTGCTCATTCAGGAATTCAATCCCAAAACTGTATTTTGAGACCGGAACAAAACACGAACCTGTGGACCGGTTTGGCGAATCTCCAAACTCTGGATCGGATCCAGCGGTTCCCTTGGTACTCGATGGATGGATCGAACTGCTTTCCCCACACAAGGAGATTGACCCTTCCGATACTCAGGGCGTGAGGAACCAGATCGCTACCACGGATCTATAGATCTATTACGGTACCTGGAACCTCTCTATATCTGTTACAGTGCTCGCCCCTGAGTTGATCTGAAAGCTCCCGAACTCTGACGCTTTGGCGAACGCCTTCTTTGTACCCCACACCGATGACGTCTCACTAGTCTAGCCCCAAATCTAGCTCTAGTTCTATTTCAGCTTGAGATCGACCGTTATCCACGAATACAGAGAGCATCACGATCAGTCTAGCAATATGAGACCCCCTCACAGTCCCCTGACTGACACTCATCTGGGGAGGAGGTTCCTCAAAACAAATACAACGCAAGACATCAGAGCAGTAAACAAGGCACGATCGTGCGGTCCAGACCGTTGAATGATGCGAAAAACGCAAGGGTATTAAGGGAATCGGACAATTTATAATGAGCTAGGGGATTAGGCTCAGGGGAAGAACTCCCGTTGCATCGCGGATGCATTCGAGCAGCTCCCCGGGGGTCGAGAAAAGGAGAGAGGGACCCAATATTCAGGTAGGTTTCACTTATGCCTTGCAGGCTGCAGGACATTCGAGATCCCCGGGAACTCACAGCTGTGTTGGAAGTGTTTCACCTTCCTCCTATCCATCGTGTCGGGTTGCAGATGCGTTGCCGCCAAATCTGCACTGAACCTTCGAGACAGCACTCGGGGATCCCATTCAGCGTCCCGAGGCTCGGGCCTTCGGATCGTGCGATTGGGTTCTCTAGCTGTTTCAGTAATCCTGGTCACGGAGGGTCGTCCTTTCCCCCCATCTCCAGCTAGGGTGGTAGGGAGAGATTCAATGTGCCATTTTCATTTCGCACTTTCAAAATTCAATTGGCACCCTTGAATCGTCACAGGGTCGTCCCTAGACTGAGAGTTGAGTGAAAGTATCGTATATTGCAAGCTGCTACATGGGATTTCTGCAATGCTCCAACAACACGAACATCTGAAGAATGTGATCGGAGAAAGCGAGGGCGGCACTCCGGTGCCGCTGAATGCACCGAGTGCATCGGCATCCGGAAGATATCGAGACCTCGTCGATCAGGGGCCGGGACGCAGGCCGTAGATATATATACGTCTATGCAGCTGAGGCTGCGTCGGGGAGCCCCGTCTGCGTAGCGGGATGCAATGCAGCATTGGCTTTTTTTGCCCTTTTCATTGGAATGTGGAGACGGAGTTGTCCAGTCAACGGCGCAAGTGATCTAGAATCGCTTTCCGGTCGAATAGGGATAGGTGATCAATAGCCACCGAAGTCATTATTCAAATGTCAGCTCGCGAGAGCAGACCACTGGTCCGATCGGATGTTCGTGCGCGCCAATAGACGATGGGTTGGCCTAGTGTGATTAGTCGCGCGTGTATGAGTCCCTCGGCTTGGCGGGTACTTTGGAATCCTGGGCCCAAGTACCTGGATGCAAAGAGTTAGGCCCGAACTACTCGGGAAGTGCATTTGCATTTGCATTGGAGCCCTGGGCCTAGTCGTGATCTACAACTAGCTACGCAATGTGGAACATCAATTGATGCACAAATACCTAGCGACTAAGACTACCTCATCCGCCTCAACCCCCGAGTCGACGATTGGGGAAGCAGGAAGCATTTCGAGCCAGCCACCAAGACTTGAAGCATGACGTAGATGTGTGGTCGGCGTAATAGAAGGATGAAACCGTGGTGTCCGGTTCCCAAGTATGGAATGAGAGGAAAGCGCAGAGAGACAGCGTCAAAGCCACAGGCGGATCAGTGGGGCGTGGCTGAACCGGATCGTAATCCGCAGGACTCGTCTATTCCTGACATCTCACATTTTTAATAGGGGCCCCAGCCTCTGGGCTGTTGGCCCGTCCGAGATGAGACGAGACGCGATAAGAGGACATGAGATGAGATCCAGTAAACCCGTCGCGTTGTAGGAGGATGAATCAGATGAGTAACGAGTATGAAATTGTGAAATGTATGATATGTGATGACTGTGTCACTGACATCCCCCATGTTCAGGCCTCTTCCCGTTCGATGATACACCATCACGAGCAAGGTGCTTTTGGCTCTGCACTGGGCAGCGGAGGTGCTGCGCGGAAAGCTCATCCGGCAGCCCTTGCTGGGAGAAGCCGGGAGTCCTTGCTGCAACCTCATCCCTACAGGCGGAAGGGGAACGTCATGTAAGGTCAGGTCTGTGCCGTCCTTTTGTTTACCCTGGACGTGCATTGGCATGCATCGATCTGTTTTCCACCCCGGCTTCTGGGGCCTATTTTTGGCTGTATAAACATATCCCTCTCACCCTCTCATTCCTCACTTCATCTCTGGTGGCAACTCTCTTTCCCTTCCCTGAGCCTTACAGTCCTTCCATGCTATTTCCTTGAATCCCCTCAGACCGACTCGTGTCCCTCTGTGTGTGCGTCGCGATCTAAGTCCATGGCTCAAGGTGAATTTTACTGTCCGGGCGAAGTGGACGCGTTGTACCCCGACCGGAACAGATCAGAAATTACCATTTGCTTGCCATCACCATCCCCGGCCAAGCGAGCGTCCAGTTACTATCCCAAGGCCGGAACCAAGGTGCTGGAGGAGTCAAACGCAGACCCGTTCTACCTCGAACAGTCATTGGCCGCGACGCCGACTTGGCCAGACTCCTATACCCCGGAAATTCGCGATGAGAGATACAGTCAAGATACAAATCAGTACTACACATTTTCCCTGACCAACGGGAAAGACTTGGCCTCTCAAGGCCACTACAACGGTCCCAATCGATCCACCATTGCGCAATTGGAACTGGAGAACGATTTGAGATTCCATCATTATACATCTTCCACCGAGGAATCCAGACAGCTTCACAGTAGCCACGGGTCGTTCAGCTCCGTTGCTACTGAGAGCACTACCCCGGACTTGACCCCCAGTAGTTCCTTCTCGTCCACATATTCCTCTCCTGCCTGTCCTGAGGCTGTGTTGCAAGCTACCGAGAAGCTCTACCAACACGCCCGTCAGGCTCAGGAACCTCGACGCTTTTATCTTCCTGCTTCAACACCTCCCAAGTACTCTCTTCCACCGCCGCCTCCTGTGCCTTCATTCCCCACGGCCAAGACTCGCCCTACCACTCCTGGCTCTGATTCCAACTCCGCTATGATCACAATGAAGTACGAGACATCCAGCATGTCCTCGTCTTCTCGCCGTAGGAAAGCGCATCCTACACTCCCCAACCTGTCTCGGGGCGCCAGCTCCCAGAGCTCTCGAAGGAAACAATCCAGTCCTGGAACTCGTCCTCCACTGGATCCGTCGATGATCTCGCCCCCGTGTCTGATCAATCCAGTTACCATGGAGCCGCATGCCACCCACTTCGACCAGGCTCTTTTCATTCCTGCCAACGACCTCCCCAGCCCTATGCCGAGCCCTAGTGCGAGCTCCCCTCCTATTTCTCGCCAATGGACCGCCACCTCCATGGAACGTCCCTCGACATCGACTATGGATGTCTACTGCGAGCAGTCCGTTTGGGAATCTGACTCAGACAATGAGTCGATCGGACACAAATCTCTTTCCCGGAGGCCTATTGATACCTTGCGCAAGGTGCGAAGCCGTGCCAAGCTGCGTGGTGCCAAATCCCAGCCCAAGCTTCACCAAGCAATGCTTGAAGATCAGCTTCCTGAACGATTCCCTTGCATGCCTGATGAAGAACCCGTCCCAGAGCCTTACCGCGGTATGAGTTTCGACCGACCCAGTCTCAGCCGGGACGGACTTCGTCCCCAATACGGTCTCCAAACCCTCCGCCTTGTGGCTCCTTCTACTACATCTCTGATCAAGCCTCGCTCTCCCCCAAGTTCTCGTGACTCCAATACGCGAGACTCTGATATCGACCGCTCTGCTGCTGCCGCCTTTCAAGCTCAGGAAAGACGTCGTCAGCGCTCCAACACTCCCGAGTACACAAGCTCGGACAAGGAGAAGCTCACATCGATGTGCTACGAGCAACAATCTCAAGCGACAATCAACGAGCCACTCGAGCAACGCCCATTTTTCCGCCGCATGCTTGACTCCTTGCGTTCTTTGAACTGCCACAAAACCACTAAAAATGTGGATGTAATCTGATGTACCCAATATTCGGCGTTCCGGGGACGGGTGGCGTTCCTTTATTCTTTTTTTTGCTTCAATTTGCTTCGAAAATATCCAATTACGGCCTTGCAATTCAACGATCACTGCAACGATTTCTTACAGGTTCCATCGCGATATGTTCCACGACTATGAACACGCACACACTCTTTACGCTTTATGCTCTCACCGGTCTTCACCCAATGATAATGATTTCCACTGACAACGTTATCTGATGTTCGACTCAACATCGACGAAATCATATGAAAGCCTCACGGCCATGAATCATGACCAGCGCTCCTGCTGTGTTTGATCTATTCCCAATGTCTTTTTTCTTTTTGTCTCTCCATTTTTCGGGTTTCACCCTGCCATTCTCTACGTGGTCACGATTCCACATCTGCATGTTTCTCTGCGCTGTATTACCATGTTTTTTCTATGGTTATGATTTTTCCAAACTCTGTATGAGTCCAGGACATCCTCTTGACTCCCATTTCCTTTTATCACTCTCAAGATTCAGAATTCTCAATCTCTGATTCCATTTTTCGTCTCAATGTGGACCTACAATAATGATACAAAAGAACACCGTGTACGCTTCTCAAGACTGCATCTCCGGAGCAACACCAAAAGCATTTCCCGATCTTCTCAAACTATGACCCAATGATACAATGAATTGAATAACAATGTCAAATGGTACTCTATCTTGTTTTTCCCCCATTCCATGTTGTCCAGGTGAAATGTCGATCAGATCCTGGGAATGCAGTCGTCACCTCCATCACTTCAAACTCAAACCTCAGCCCTAGTAGCATCCCCGGCCGTGACCCCGGTATTTGGCGATACCACCACCATCGACCACCCCATTAGCCCACATAGTTCTCCAGAATAATACTCCCTGGGAAACGAGCGCCAACCGAAGAGTGAGGCCTGAATCCAAATTCCCCTGAACGAAGTCCAATAGTTCTCCTAGCTCAGAACCTAGGACTTAGCGTCCCTTGAAGTCCATGACGAGGAGGGGTGGGCTCTCCATAGAAACACTGCGTCCCGCTATTCCCATCTATTAGAAGCATGTCTAAGACGATCTGGCCGTCTCCAATTTGACAGCCCCACGCTCGATCCAAAAGTACCCTGCATACTGGACCTGTCGACACGACAGGGATGTGATCCCTGGTACTGGGACCCATCGTACGTGTGTGATTAGGTTTGCGGGTCTCTTAGGATGCATATCCTCTGCTTTTCTCGGGAGCCTGGAGCCTGGATCCAGGATCCTAGACACTGGACCCTTAGAGCCTAGACTTTCAACACTCCAGGAGGAAAAGTACCATTCCATAGCCGGGGGCTTTTGTTCCGAGCCTGTTTCGTGATCGACGCCCAGAAGAGCCTCGCGTTGCTTCACGGGATCTTTTACTTTTCAAGGATTGCCCATTGATTCAAGTGCCTTGCTAGTGAGGTTTACTTCTCTTCGGCTCGATCTCCCCTACAATAATCGGATGGAGTCAGTGGCGAGGTCGAGTGGGGAATCTAATGAGTTGTATATAGATCACTTAGGAGACATCCACGGGAGAAGATCTCCACTTCCCAAATTCGTGGCAACGTCGTGCTGTTTTTTTTTTTTTTTTTTTTCATAATATGTACTGTACGATTCGTTCAGCGCCAGAGTACTCCCAGGGGTAAAAGCGGCAGGACCGAGTTGCCCCATTGTGCTGCATACGAACCCCCCTTGCGTGGCGGATTCGGCTTCCGCCAACTCAACGCCACAAATACTCAAAATACAAAGTACGGGGCCTGTTTGCTTTTCGAGGCAATGTCCGTGGCATGATGTGGTCATCCTTCGTATACTTAGTCATTAGCTCACAAAGCACTTTCCATTTGATTTCATATTTTAACTAATGTCTAGGGTAATCTGATATCACCCTTAGCCAGGTCAGATGCCACTGGACCAGACTCTTTAGCACCAGCATGATGAGCATTCCGATGTTTCAATTCAAAAGTGTTAGGGGGGCAATTCAAGCATGCCTCAGGGAGGATACCATTTCTTCACGGAAGTCCGGACCGGCTGTAAGGTAGGACCGCAGGGAACGGGGCAAGGGAACGGCATCCCCGAGAGAAAATCGGGTTTCTGGGTCTCAGATCTATCGGAGTTTGCTGGTCTCCACATGGATCGGACCGAGCAAACATGAAAGCCACTTCGGCCTGTAGCGTGACGTGGATGAAGTTGACATGTTCGATCGTTCCATGCGTCCCAGTTGCCTTTTTCACTCGCGAGTAACTTTTGCACGTAGGACTGTAATGTCACTCCTCCCCGAGGGCAATGACAATAGCCACTGCCCTTGAACTCCATCTCGAGTCACAGTAAACAGTAAACAATTCCAGTGATCCCTTACGCAACACGAATATCCACATGTCTCGGAGAAAGACGACCGTTTCTCAATCTGAACCCTCCCCGTCCGGACCGCCCTGGGCCAGCTCCGCTGCAACATCCTTGCAGCTTCAGCAAACCCATCCCGATGTGTCTGGGTTTAGGTCTAGGTCGGTCTCAGGTTCGAGGGCGATCGTGCAGGTCTCGGGACGGGCAGCACAACCCGGGAAACATGGCCCGCCGACGTGCATCTTCACCCGGGGAACAGGCGACGATCTGCTCGGCTCGCAGCCACAATAGATGTAGAGTTCTCGACAACAAACAAACCCTCAACTGCGTTCCCCGACGCCCTGCTCCTGACTGGCAGATTTCTCCATCATCTCTAGCGCCTCCATGTTCTCCTCCCATCCAGGCACGGCCACCCTGCCCTCCCACTTGGAGACTACCCTGTCCCCCTTCCGACCTAATGTTGTCTCCGCCATCTCCCCTGCTTCATTGCTCTCCTCGCCTGTAAACACACTCTGCACGTCCAGGGCTGAGACGGCCTGCGTATAGAGTTTGAGAACCTGTTCTCGGGTCGCACGACGCGCTTCCATCCCCGGATCGATGGATTCTTTGATTCCTGGCCCCTGCTTCTTCACGAGCGAGCGGTCTTCCAGTCCACGTATAATCCCCTCGAGGATACCGAGAATCGTGCCTGCCCGCATACCAAGTTGTGCGCCAATGGGGAACCCGGCGTCAAACCCTTCTTGAACGTGTTGGCCTTTGGATGTTGCAACGCCATCACGGTAGCCGGCTGTAACGTGCTGACGGCGTAGAGAGGGGAGGTCGGAGGGTTCGTTTGACGATTCGGACGCGCGCATCTCTGGTCGTCTCTCTGCTTCTGGAGAGGAACCGAAGATGTCGTCGAGCGAGTTGTCAACTGCGGGGTTTGTGATGTCGATTTGGGCGGACGTTGTTGTTTCTGGGGAGAGAGGGGCCGAGTGGGCAGAACCTGAATCTGTTTGTGCTGATGCCATGGCTTCAACGACCAAGAATCCTTTGTTTGTGGTTTGTGTTGGATCTTGAAGGTGGGATGGTGGCGGTGCGATAAGAAAAAAAAAGTTGGAGATCTACGGATCGTGGCGGGTCCGCGGTTGTCGACTAACTGAGATATACGGGTTGAACGATTAATCTACCTTGAAAAGCTCTACTAAATCCCAATCTTCTTCTAGGCAGTGTGACTTAGCAACACTTGTCAAGACCCTCAGTTTTGAAGTGGACTGATCCACGATCAGCCCATGTTGGAGCTTATAGTTTCAGCCCCCAATGTCTGAAGTACTACTATGCCCAGATGACTCAATATCCCTGGCTCTTGAAAAATGAATTTACGGCATTCTGGACCATGAAATCCTCCATATTCTGCCATTTGTAACATCATACCAAATCTGTCATGTTAAATCGCTCTATCCGAATAATCGGCTCCATTGCCATTCCAACCGCCGCAATAACACACGGCATCCAGCGCGGACTATGCCACCTTGAAGCAGAATACCCCGAACTTCCAGAAACCGGAAGAACAAGCAATCTACTTCTGACACCAGACAAACCCACACAACGCGTGGCATACACGGATATCTTCGCCGCAAGAATCCCACTCAATGAACTCGCCTCCCTGGCCCCAACTCCAAGCCAAACAGACCTGGAAATCGCCTGGGCCCGCGCTGTCTTGAATACTCCGATCCTCCGTCTAGAAGGTTCCCTCGTTGGCCTCCTCATAAAGCATACTTTGACACCCGGGGACACGGGAAACACAAAATCCGGCTTCAGTCCCAAAAACGGATCTCCACGAGGCCTTTTAAACGGCGTATTAACCGTCCAGCGTGAGCCTGGCATTGACCGCGATAGCAATGGTCTTCTCATCTCATGGAAGATACCCGCTGAACCGCGATTATTTTTCGAGAAGATTGCCAGATGGGGGTATCCATGGCGTTTGATGTCGGGCGGACGGCATGAGATGAGTGTTTCGCAGCCGATTATAGTTCCTGACCAGGATGCATACGTGGAAGTGAGATTCGCAGCGAGTCATGACTATGAGGTTGTGATCGGGGAGGTAGTGCAGAAGGTTGTCCCAGCGTGGACTTTAAGGTTGCATAAGGGATACGCGCGATTCATTCTGGATCAGGCCGTGAAGGAAGTCATGAAAGCTTCGAATGAAGTCTGAGCTCTGCCAGAACTGGCTTGATAATCTTTCTCGACTCGCTAATACTTGTCTACACTGAAAACACTCACATTGGGTGAATGTTGCCGACATTTGTATGATGAAAAAGGATCACCTCATTTTATGTACAACTACCATATCCACCCATCTCAAACACAGTCACTGCCATGCGAAACAACAGAAAACCCACTCCATCCACTGAATGGATAACACATTTCCCATCTATCCGTGATGCTGCCTACAAAGCTCCCAGCATCACAATCCGACGAACTAAACATACACAGATCATGCCAGTCGGAGTCAATTGGACTCTTCCACGACAGACTCTTCACTGTCGTCGTATTGTACGCGCCATCGAGAGCCTCGCATGAGCGGTCCTTGGCGCCGTAGCGATGAAAGACATTAAACTCGATATTGGACGTATTCACATTGCAGGTCGGAATAGCCTCGCTGAAGAGGCGGAGATCCCACTAGGTAAGATTTAGGTGGGTGGGATTTAGGTGGGGTAATTGGAAGACAACATACGCTTCTATAGGCGAGGAGCTCGCGGGACTCTAAGCTGGGGAGAGCGGTGGCTGTTGACACGCCAAGGGCGAGGAAGATGTGAAGAGGATGCATTTGTGCCAGAGTGAAAAGAACAAATATACCCAAAATTAAGGGGTTGGTCAGCTTTGAATGATAGTGAAACTGGATGGAAATGAAGATGGTGTCAGGCTCCGATGGACACAAAAAGGAATATCTCCAAAAAAAAAAAGCAAACTTCAGGGAACCACTTTATACACAGCTGAACCCTGGGCCGATTATTTAAATTTGTGACGGAGAACCCGGAGTAACCCCACTTTAATAACTCCATCTAGACTCGCATTGGAGACTGGATCGTAGCATCCGGACATCATAGCATGGTGAAAAATCACAAGGGTACTAGGGAGCGCAAGAGGGGGTCTGCAGCAGAAGATCTTGGCAGCGGGAAGAACAGGGGATTTTAGTCGAGATGATTGGATCGGTGCCTGTAGTGGACTCGAGAGACTTGAGATGAAAAAGAAATCTGGTTACTGGGGTTCAGGAACATGGCGAATGGGGGATTATCTTTGGGTCTGGGCCTGCTGCACACACCAAAGTTCGAGCTGAGGGTGGCTTCTGGCTACTGTTTTGCCACAGCGACTTTATGGAGTTCAACAGAGAATTTTTCATATTAAGGGGTGGGAAAGGAGTCTAATTTCTTTTCTTTCAGTCTATCCCAACTACAGCCCTTGTATACAATTACAGGCGAATGATAGATCGGGGTCCAGCTTTACTGGCGGCTTGGGCCGTGCGTCAGACGCCAAGCCCGTAGAGGCAATGCCTGAAGCTTCGTGGCCGCAGGCTTGATGAACATTGTGAATGTGATGACACCGATGATCACGCAGAGCATGTTGGTGATGTAATAGCCGTCACGGCCGACCACACAGGTGCCGCCGCCGTTGATGCAGCGGTTCTTCTCTGGTTCCAGGGCACATGAGAAAGAGGTGGTGATGAGGGTATCTTTCAGGGTGTCAGCGGCGGGCGCCGTGGAGGGAGGGACGCAAGTCGCTTCGGTAAAGAAGTCGACGAGTTTGAGAATGAAAAAGCGAGGGAATGTTCCACCCAAGTTCGAAACACTGTATCAAAAGATTAGAAAGAGGGAAAAACGGGGGTTAGACGGAAGAAACATACGTTGCGAGAAGGGTCATGTAGGTCCCTCCAATCGCCGGGTCCGCAATGCGAGCATGGAAGGCCGAAATGGCCACAAACATGACGGTGTTCATGAAGGTCGAGATCACATGCTCAAAGATCACAGTGAGCAAGTACCAGAACGGCAATTCGGGCCCGCTGGGGTAGATCATGACAGTAAACTGAGCAATAACTGCGGCGGCCAATCGGCCCATGAAGGCCCATCCCCAAAGGCGCATGGCACCGTAATCAGTCGACCATTTGCCGGCATAGTAGCCCAGCATAATCTCAAATGGGAAGTCGATCAACACGACCAGAGCCATGTTGTCCTGGCCAAAGCCTTTGTCAAGCAGTTTCAAGCTAGTGACTCCGTCATTGGCCTGGAAGCCGATCTTGGCGATAAGGTGGATGATGATGATGGTCTGAATGTTCTTGAGCTTCAAGACACTCCACATGCTCTTGTACACATCTGCGATACTGTCACGCTCCTTAGTACGCTCCTCTTTCTTGAAGAACGCCAGACACAACGTGACAATAAGATATGACCAACCCCAGAAGGTCAGATAACCACCAAGAGACATTAGCCCCTCCTCGGAGGGAACAGCGCGGAAGTAACGGTTGGCAAAGTCCTTGGAGTTGAACGCTAGGAAAACGGTGTAAGACAAGAAATGTCCAGCCGTCAAGCCAACAGTCTGCGCAGTCGAGGCATATGAAATGTTCGGCGGGGACATCAGGGAAATCGCCCATCCGTCCACGGCAATGTCCTGAGTGGCGCAGAAAAACACCAACATGAACCACCAATACGTGAAGGTCCAAACTCCAGCGCCGTTGTTCGCGCCAGCCTGCTCCATCATCGTGCCAATGTGTCTGCCCATATAGATCATGGCCAGGCCAGCAATCACCTGAACCGGAGTGATCCAGCTCTTACGACGCCCGAAGCGCGGACTCCATACCGCGTCGACAATGGGACTCCAGAATAGTTTGAGAGAATATGGGTACGACGCGAGCGAGAAGACGCCGATTTGGCCGTAGGAGAGATATGGTTTCAACAGGAAGGGCACAGAGCCGGTGGCCAGGCCCATGGGTACACCTTGGAGGAAGTATAGGACGCATAACAAGAGGAAATTTCGACGATCGCTCGCGGGGAGGTTGTGGAAGCTCGTGGTGGTCATGAGAGGGGTCTGAGGGACCGGAGGGTCATTATCGAGGGAGAAGCCGTGGCTTTCCATCACTCGGGCAGTTCGTTCGCTGGAGGATTCGGTGGAAGGAGTGTCGCGCTTGCGCATCTCTATGCTGCTGTTCATTGTGCCGTTGGCATGGCCGTTCTGGCCGGTAGCAACTTTCAGGCTCGGTTTGGAGCGACGTCGGGCGAGTGTGGCGTTCTTGCGTGTCATTGAATGGTAGAGAGTAATGAATCCAGGCTGGTGGAGAGACTGGCGTCTTTTACCCGAGAAGAAGGTTGTATAGGGTCAGGAAGACAGGGAGCGAGCGTCAAAATGAAAGGGATGTAGATAGATCACCGAGTCGGTATCGGGTAGAGAAAGCGAGTTTGTAAGCAATGCATGGAGGTAACGAAAGGAGAGAATCCTTAGGATTAGGAATCAGGCACGAGTGGAATGGAGGGGGAACCCGTGGAACTTGGAAGGCGAGAGACGCGGAGAAGGCAAGCTGGCCTCTTGCGGGTCTGGGGCCGTGACTGTCCGCGGTGCCTCTGCTCTGGTCGATCCTCCCAGGGTCCGCACCCACGCTAGCATAGATGATCTTCGCGAAACTGTTGTGTTTTTCACGTTGTACAAGTTCATGCACTCGAGATCAGCGTGTTGGAGATATCGCTGTCTCTACTCAGGCGAGGTTGGACAATATCAACGTATATTTTCTACGATTGGATACCTAAATCGCCCAGTCCGAAATTTCCATGTCGCATGATTCTATCTAAATAGAAAAAAATATCTTTTACGACCATCTCATAGAGTTGAAGTCGTAGTTCAGCGCCGTGAGAGAGCTGCTGGTGCGGAGTCACGTGCCAGTTGCAGGTGTAAACAAAACATCGCGCGGTCGCATGTCGTCACCGATCTGTTGTCGCTCAATATCGTAACTCGCGGGCTCGAGTACACAGGCGCACTAGGAAGAATACTCGCAGAACTCAGCGCCTTGTATTCTTTCAATATGAACCCCTCCGCCCACCATCCCGGCGCCTTCCCCGACCCACGAGAAGAGGAACAAGACCAAGCGATCGCCTCGATCCGCGCTGAGAGTCAGTCTTCAGACTCATGATATCCATATCACAACTAATAAATTATAGTCCAAAAACTCCGAAAGCGCAAACGAACCCTGGCATCAAGTCTCCTCGCCGCCAATTCCGTGCAAAAACTCCTCTCCAAACCACTTCCGACCCTAACCTCAATTAATGATGAACTCTCCCCGCTCGTCCGGGCAGCTGGCAAACACTCTGAAAGCAATCACTACCGGGTAGCCTTCGGCGCGACTGCGTTTCCATTTCAAGACCCCTCGCCGACGGCAAAACATAATCTGCTCGGCGTGCGCTTGGACGTCTGCGCGCGTAATGGTCAGTTCGCGAAGCCGTATTACGTGCTTTTGAGACGGGAGCGCGTGCATGAGGGTGATGAGACGAGATTGCATGTGCATAGGCATACCATTCCGGCATTTATTTCCATGTCGAAGCTAGAGGGGGGTTTTCTTGCCGTTTCCTAGGTCGGGGAAGGGAAGCGTCGAGGACACCGAGGAGGGAGAAATCTTGAAACCATGGAAGGGGCAGGGGAGGAAGCAAGATTTGAGGGGTTTCGTGCGTGAGCTGAGGAGGGAATTGGTGGCTTGGCATATGAGGAGCGATGCAATTGACTTCCTACGGGAGAAGTTAGGGCTCGGGGATACTGGGTCTGCGTCCAGTCCGAGTGAGCGAGCGGTGCCGGCGGATGGGACCGGGATTGTGTCTTTGGCGTCTACTGCTGTTGAGGCACGATACGTACGGCTTGAGTGGGAGGATGGCCGTGTGGGACGGTTCAAATTGTCTAATGCTGGCCTCGTTGAACGCGCGGTAGTCATTGGTGATGCAGGACGTGACAAACTCACGGAAGACGCGATGACTGGTGGCGGTGGTAGGGTCGAAGCACTCTTGGACCGGCTGCGAGAGCGTGGCCAGTCAATGACTTGAACGATGAGTGTTTGGATTATTCAGTACAACAGATACCCATTTGCGTAATTCTATTATTCTATTAAGATAACGTGAATTAATAAGGTCAACTGAACGTCTATCGAGGAAGCCGTGATATCCCAAACTCAAAAGCTATGCACATCGGAACCAGAGAACCGCCGCAATGCGATAATTAGATTTATGGACGTCCCAAACGAGAAAACAAACAATGTTCAGACAGAAAAAAAAGTGGTTACAAGAAGGGTAAATGTAGGGGCGTGACAAGAGCGATATAAAATGCAGAGCGCCGATGCAATGAGGAATTGGGAAAACATTAGGATGTAGTATGGATGCTTGTATGCATGTATGAGGGTATCTCAAGCACAAGGGTGCTCCGCCGGTGACGGCATAGCAGTGCTTTCTTTCGTGTCTCCAGCGGTGACAGGAGATGGCTCGGCCGTAGAGATGGTAGAGCCGCTGATTTCTGTAGATGATCCACTGAAGGGAATTTGAGGCAGAGGTCCGTATCGTTGACTGTTGCGGGTCTCGAGTTGGCGACGCAGAATAGCCTCTTCGAGGTACCAGCGATGGCGCAAATTTGTTTTCTTGGAGTCAATAGCTCGCAGAAGATATGACTCTTCCTTTTGATGTTCAGCCTGTAGCGCTTGCACGTCTTTCAGGTGTTGTTGGATGAGATTCTCGAGCTCGCGTTCCATGCGCTCAATGGCTTCCTGTAGCTTGAGCTCTTGGCGGTCCCGAAGAACCTTGATCCGCGCCTCATGGAGAGCATCCATAGACTCATGAGCATGATATTGCTGTTCCAGCTGTTCTCGCTGTTGTCGCGTGAAGCGACGCGACGGTGGCGTTGTGTCGGACCCTGAGAAGGAGTCGGAGGACCGCTGCGCGGCGCCGGCCGGAGAGGGCGGAGGACTTGCGTTGCGGAAATAACCTTCCATATGTTTGATGCGAGTGCGCGAGTTCATCTTAGCCCGGTCAAATTCGCGCTGTTGTTCGACCTCCACTGCGAGTTGGCGTTCTTCGATTCGGAGAGCTGCCGCAGTGTTCTGTTATACACAGACCGATTAGAAATGTGACCAATGTATTGCGGGGACGGACGACCATACCTTTTGCTCCTTTTCTTCCTCTAAACGCTTGTTCTCGACCAGTCTCTCATGGATGGCTGTCTGGTGTCGGCGCCGGAGAGTGCTGATGGCAGCGACTTGGAATGCGACATGGCGGTCTCGCTCCATGCGATGTCGCTCGTGCATCGCGCTGAGCTCCGGATCATCCGCACTTCTTTGCATTGACTCTTTATCGAATGCCGGGATCTCTAGCCTGGGCAAAGGTTCGACAGCGGTAGCAGGGCGTGGGACTATGTCGTGACTGGCTTGTGGTTCAGGCTTTGATTCGAGGTCGCGTCGGTCGACCCCTGTCTCGCCTTCGGAGATATTGATTTGAGCATTGGGTGGGAAGATCACACTCGAGGGGCGCTTTTTGCGGAAATGTATCCGGCCAATGGCGTTCTTGATGCTGCTGCGTCGCTTTTCCTTCTTATCGACCGACGCAAGACTGATCATCGACATCCGGTTCTGATTCACCGCCAGTCCATCATGATGACTTCCATACCCACCCGGAAGTGTCCGGCTTTCGCTGGAACAAAAAGAAGTTGGTCGAGTCGACAAAGAAGCGTGGGACCGCGTGCTGCCTGGCTTCACACGCGCTGAGGCAAGTGTGATGTCGGATAGTGACGAGACAATCTGGTTGAGCGCAACTGGAGAGTAAGAGGACGTTTCGTGTGACGGGGTAATGGATCCATCGCGAATTGAGTTCCGATCCGTCGAAGAACCCGAAGACAGCACCGGGGATGAGAGATCAACTATCCCAGAGGCGATCGAAGCAGCAAGCGGTGCCGAGGCTTCAATCTCCGGGACTTTGAGGCCCAACTGCCGCGCCTCGTCGCAAAGCTGTTGCGCCCGCGCTTGTTCAGCTTCCGACGACTCCAGTTGGAGGACCTCTGTTCGGTACCTGTCCTCATCGAGGACGGCGCCCAGTGTGGAATCCATTCTATGTACAGGTGGCTAGAGCGCCTAGCCAGCGGGCGCGCATGGATCGGTGGAAGAGGAAATGCGGTTCGCTCAGAGGAAAAAGAAGTGGACTCATCCACGGCGCCTCGGTGGACGAGATGAAGGCGCACAATGACCGCATCCACCCTTTTCTTTGGGCGTGGTGGGGTTGAGGGGGATAGGAGGCAAAAGGCCTAGGGTGGGAGGCGAATAGCTGTAAGGACAGGAGGCCGAAGCCAAGTTGAACAGAGGGTTTCTTTCACAGCAGGACCAGGACACTTCACCCTTTTCCCATCGTGATTTCTAATGGTTCAAAATAAAATGAAACCGGGTGACCCACGGGCGACCCTGATACTAATCCACTTTCCATGTGGTGCCCCTCTACCTGGCAACCTTTTTTTTGAATTTCTTGTGTTTCTGTTTTAATTCCTTTTCGATTTCGGCTCTTAGTGCCCGGCACCAGTCAACCTTAACTATGTACATACACTGCTCGTATTCCCTGCTTTGATGCCCGGGTGCAATGAACCGCGGTCTTGACGTGTCTTGGAGCCACGGAATCGGATGAACGGGTCAGGCACAACACGCGGCACGGGATGATATAACCTGATCGGGACGGGGCCGACAATAGGCGGTGGATCTGTATGACCCCAGAATGATCGCAACTTACTCGTTCAGCATCTCAACTGCTAACTTGTAAGCTCGTGCCTTGGCCTGACGTTGCGGGGTTCCCGCCCTCGTGCGCTTGTCCCACGCATGGTTGCAGCCATTCATGCGTTCGCTCACTACGTAATGACCTTCGTGCTGCAGTTTTTCAGCTAGCTCCTCTCCTTCAGGTGCCAGTGAATCTCCCTCGCAGGTAATCATGAGCATCCGGCGCGGGAACCGATCCAGAGACGCGAATTTCGGGGAGATACGTGGGTCCCGCGCGTCGAAGGTTGGCGGCACGTAGCACCGATTGAAGAGCCGCGCAATGGGGACAGGGATGACACGGCCCTTGGGATCTGGTGCTACCTTGGTAGCTGCATCGGTGCTGAGATCTAGTGCAGGGTAGAAAGCGATCACAGATCGGAACGTCTCGGGCGGGAACAGAGTCGCTGAAGCGGCGAGGGCTAGATTTCCACCAGCGCTGAACCCGGAAAGGGATAGACGAGACAGGTCGAACTCGTCGGGCCGACCCAGAGCATATTTGATGGCATCCTCAACGTCATTGATCGCCGCAGGGAACGGGTTTTCAGGCGCTAGTCGATAAGGCACGTCCAAGACGGTGTACTTGGTCTGCTCGCTGATCTGTCGACAAAACTCGTGATCGCTGCCATGCATAGGCAGAAGGAATCCACTTCCGTGAAAGTTTAGGAGTACAGGCGATGGACCCGAGGTGCTAGCTGCGTGGTACACATGGACCTTGATGGATCTTCCGCTGTCACGAGAAGGAATCTGGCGCACTTCGTCCGGGTATGCACGGGGACGATCTCCTGCCAGCCACACAATGGCGCGCAAGAGCGTCGCAAGAATCTTTTGATAGATATAGGTGAATAAAGACATGGTTGGAAGAGGAAGATGGGGAAGTTGGGATCTGAGACTGGAGCCGAGGCAGACCACTTGGGAACAGGCTACAGATCCGCCCGCGCCCTCTTCACCCTGGTGTGTCATCCTCCTCACTGTCCGCTACGGGCAGTGTCTTGCGTATAGCGGGAAGTGGATGTCACAATATTATTTGACACTGGTATTCATGAGACCCCCAAGGTTTCGTTCAACTTCAACTGCGTCATAGTTTTATCTCAAGTAGACGGCACTTTATCGCCGACCGGCGTAGGTTGGTCTCATCAATCGTTGTCGATTGGGCTTGTTCACCGACGAAGATAATTTGATGATTACGTGTCGGTAGCTTAGATCAACGGTTGACTTGGCGCAGACATGAAATACACCAATCCTTGCAACAAAGATAACAGCTGTGAGTTTCAGACTGGCTTGTCTAGCACGAAGGATCGCTCAGGAGGAGATACTCAAAATCCTCATAGCTCTTGCCCTGCCTTATGCATATGATATCAGGTGACATAGAATAAAAACCCTAGTGTCTTCAAGGAAGAGCATCAGAAAGGGATTCTGATCAACTTGAGGGAGTCTGGAATCTTGTGAGTTATGGAATATCTTGAGTGCTTAACAGGTCTTGGGCGTGCCAGTTGCCAGGTCAGCAAGTTCGGGATCTCCTCTCGATCCACGACAAGGCTCCCTCGCTCTTGCAAGTCATGTCTGAAGTTCTGTCATCGCAAGAGAAGTGAAAAGTAGAATTATATGTGCTCTACTACCTTGCTTACACCTCAAAAAGGTCTACAAACTCGGCATAAAACAGTCTCCTGGACGCTAATCTTTGTTCACACTGGCATATCTCTCCCACACGTTTCCGTCGCGGCACATCTAGCATTCCAGTCACAATTTTGCATGAGATTGGGACGCCTTCATACTACAGTGCGAATCGCAATTGTGATTGAACTGCTTTGAACTACGATGTTTTCATAAGCCGTGATAGAAGCCAGTACGGCAGGAAATACTTAGGCCGCTTTACTCGAGCGGACTGCTTAGTCTGCCAGCACTTATAAGGATTCAAAGCAGGCCCTGTCGAACCCCATTTTGTAATGCGAGCAATGGGCGAACTGGTGGTCGAGACAGCCATCAAGAGTGGTGCGTGGAAATATCATTCCGCAAGGCGTGTTCCGAGCCTATATCTCCCGCGCCATTCCTTGAAATAGCTTGACTAAGCTTAAATCCACGCATCCTTGGCCACGCAACAGTACCAGCCAATCAACAAGCACGGCGGCCTTCGTCACTCGCTCGCCTCACCATGCGACGCCGTCCTTCACGAAAGCGTAGCATCTTTGTCAACCATCTTCACCACTTCAACGTCTGGGTGCTTCATTATCGAGGGCTGGGCTCTTCTGTATTTATCTAAGGCAGTCCCTCTTGGCTTCAGGTAGCTTGGGACAGAGAGCCAACAGCTTTAAATACCGGCTCCACTTCGTTCTATCATCTACCGCAAGCAAAGATGGCAAGAAGCGATCCAGACGACACCAACTTCACAGTCTTCATCCGGCTACCTTTTCCCAGAGAAGGCTTTGTGGATCCACCGCCGGTGCGTTTGTCCAGTCAAGCCGCTCTATTGTTCTTTACTGACCTCATCAGGTGCAATGGAATGCTTTCAAGGACCAAAAGCTGTGGGATATCTTATCCCGACCATCTAAAGGGGACGATATTGACTGTATGTCTTCCCATGCCTGCTTGGAATGGCGGTTTTCTCGGAATCACAATAAGTGTCAATGCTGACAGTCGCTAGGGAAAGCCTTGTAATTACACATTTCCAACCTCTACTGGAGCTCGATCTGACACAACGTAGGGCCGACCATTTTGATGTCACTCTACAATTTCTTCTTCAGCAAGCCGCATGGCTTTATGACCGACAGCTCTCTCAAGTCCGCGCCCAGATGCGCAAAGTGCCTACAGCACATTCAAATTCCCCCTCACCAGCCCCAGGATCTGTATCAGGCAGTACTGCATTCCCCGGGCAATCTCAGAAAGGAAACATTGGCACAGGTAATTCTCAATTTCGCATGCCTGGACGGTGTCGCTGATGATGTGCGCAGGCCCTCGAGCCCCTAGTCGACAAGCATCCCAGCAGAAGGATATCCCCCAGCGAGGTAATCCATTTCATAGAGTGACACGCGGGGCAACCTTAATATCTGACACTTTATTCAGGTCCCATTGGCCGACGTGGTAGTTCTACCTCGACGACTACTGTGAATTATTTCCAGCATTCTCGGGATACATCCCGTAACGACACCCCGACTACAGATGGTCGAGAGCAACGATGGGAGAGTTATGTTCCCCGCCCATCAACCACAAAAAAGGAAAATCCACCTGTGGGATCATTTTTACGATCGCCTCCTCTCGAGGAGGAAGACTCTTCAAGTTCCGAAGATTCCGACTCAGAGGAAGACTCAAATCGCAGAGGGCCTAGGTATCGACGCTTCGGGAAATTTTCCACGCAACGAGCTGGTCTGCGTGATGATGAGCAAGAAGATGATGAAGATGACGCTCCTGCATTCTTGCCTGTGGCCCGTGATGCCGAACCTGGTCATCGAGATCGGCCAGGTGAAGAGCTAAGTGCGACATTACGACTCGACGCGGAACGTGCTGCTACTGCACGACGACATATGGCAGACCGATCTGGGAGTAGAGGGGCTACGAATTTGGAGTCATCGACGAGTTCTATTAGCTCTGGAGCTCCAGCAAGTCACACACAGGGAGATAGTGGCAGGATTGGCCCATTGAGTCCCCACCGAGCTGGGATGGCCCCCCGCCAGAGCTCTCGCAAGTCCACAGCGTCAGGGCGAGAGGCTAGCGATGGTACCCCAAGTATGGGCAGTAGCTTTAGTGACCTCGATGGTGAGTTTTTCCCCCTTTTCACGATACATTACTCTTGTTGATCATTCATGCATCCTGCAGATGCTAGCGTTACACAATCAGCCCTGGAAGAAGCTTTGGCGAGCAACATGCAACATGGAGGCATGGCCAGCCGAATGAGCACCATCAGTCAGGCGTTGCGCAGCCGCTACCTGCAATGATTGTAACCGCGTAGCCCTACCTGTACATCAATGCTTACAGTGCACGCAGTCCGTTTGACTAGTGATGAGATCTACCGGGTGCTTATTTGAATGATTCCACAAATCGATAACACTTTCCTAGCGTGGATGAAGACCAATTTTAACTTGCTTCTTGATTTCCATAATTGTAGACATGAAAGTAATGTATCGCATTGAGTGGACTGAGTCTCGCCAATGTGAGAATGAAACAGAGAAATTGATTGTTCTTCCCCCGGAACGGGATTCCCTCAATTATATTGTATTACGAAATTCCGCATTATCTTGTAATCAATATCTCTGGGACCTCCCAATCCCACCTTCAAAAGATACCTCATGAGAGACGGCGTTCTTAACAAATAAATCATGAATGGTCGACCTAAGATGGCGCCAAACCTACCCCTTTCCAAGCATAAGCTTGTGTATGACATGATTCATAGTGGGGAGCTTTTGTATCGCAAATAGCACAGGCTGCTGGCTGCAAAAAAAGTACCACCTAGAGGTAATCTTCCAATATACGCATGTTTGGCAGCGTGAAAGCACCGCAAAATCGAGGCGTATGACCCGGTAGCATCACAACAGTCATGCTTGAGGCTTTGTGCGATCATCTGGTTGAAAAGCCCACCTAACCCAGACGAGATAGCGATCAATTAGGAACTCGCGCTGCAAGATGGCTGCGATTTGAATATTTGACTGTCTCTTAGACAAATTCTTCGAGATGATGTGATTCTACTTTGTAAATTGTCGTCAACCTTGTATGTGCAAGCTGGAAGCTGCGTGAATCTCCTGAGATGTTAAAAACCTAGTGCATCTTTCGCATCATCTGAGCAAGATCTTCACAAGCAGAACGGCGTTGCCGAGCGATGCTGAAAAAGCGGTCCTCCGGCCCAATGCACCCGACGTATACCTCATCGTCACCACTGGCTAGTCCCTGCCAGGCCTTTTCCGTGAATTCCGCCAAGGGCATTCCCATTTGACGGCCCTTTTCGGGCCCCATGTAGTCGTGCAGCTCGGCTATACGTCTCTATTAGCATATCGCCATTCGCCGATACAAAGACGAATGAAAATGATTTAGCTTACTTTGAACAGCCGGGGGAAAGACCTCAATCACATTGACGTTGGACTTGGCATCTGCTAGTTGAGATCGAAGACACATGGCGAAGGTATTTAAAGCAGCCTTGGATGCGCAATAAGCCGGCATTGAGGCGGCGGGTACGATTGCGAGGTTAGATTGGGTGCTATTTGCGTCCTGTTAGCTTTGATCTTTGGTCTTCGATATGATAGTTATGGGGCAGCTCACAAGATCAGACCTGTCGCAGTCGTCTTCTCCGACAGAAATGGGAGAAAAGTAGTCGCCAGAGTCACGGCAGCCGTATAGTTGACGTGCATGATTTGGTGATACGCAGACAAATCAACGGTTTGGGGGGAAGTGAAGTCGCTCGGAAGCTGGAAGCCAGCATTGATAAAGACGCAGTCGATATCCGGGGATTGACTGGTGACCCTGTTTGATGTTTGTGTGTCTTTAGACCTCGCAACGTCATATAAGAGAGTGCAATTTGGTATTACTTACTCCGCTGCAAATTGGGGGATTGCATCAAGATTGCTAATGTCAAAGACCTTGCCATGGGCTTTCTCAGTGCCATTTTCCTGTACCCATGCGTCCAAGCGTTCCTGACGACGGCCTACGGCAGTCACTTTGATGTTCTGTTCAAGCATCTTATTCGCCATGGCATATCCAATGCCAGAGGTAGCTCCGATGAGCAGGACATGCTTGTAGGGGAAACTCATCGCGGGAGAATTGGGAGTTACGACCATGTTGAGAGCCGGACTTCAAGGGTTTATATAGTGGTACAAAACAATCTTCGTAAATTTGGATATACGGCTTAGGCACGTTTCACATTTAATAATGGCAAGAGATACGTAAAGCGGTTCGCAAATCCGGGAAACTGGGGCATATCGGGGTGGAACCTAGGGACGGGGTTACGTACCTCGGACTTTGGGTAATTATCGGGGATAAGTATCAAAATACGCTAATACATTCCTGAAACAGTATTTCCGTAGTTTGCGGGTATATTTCAGGCTTCGTTAAACTACCTTTAAAAGGTTTTCTAACATTTCTGAAAGTCCCGGATTCTCTGGCGTAAAAGTTCCTTTACAGTAGTAGGCGCCCGTCCAATTAGCCAGCCCAGCACGTTTGGGTTGCCTTTGATGCCATAAAAATTGTAGTAAAGTAGCAGTCGCTGGATCGTATCACGGGTACCTGGTGGAACATCGCCGTGCTTGCCAGCCAGTGTGTTTTGGAATTGGTCTGAGGATTCGAAGAAGTCCTTTCTCAGGATCCGAATAGGCTTGTCAATTTCCTCGCTTAGCATCGCAATCAAATCGGCATAAGACGTTGGCCCACTGGAACAGGCTGTGTACTCTGCCAGGTAATGCTTCTCTCTCTCATTGATAATGCGCGCAAAGGCCTCCGCCAAATCCTGTAAGACCGTGAAAGAGAATGTTACCTGCGGATCAAAGCTGGCAGGGAAGACAGGGTCTTCTGATTGCAGCAAATGCTCCACCGGAAACTGATCTAAGATATGACTCGGCTGGATAATGGTATAATTAAGCCCGGATTCAATCAGGTACTCTTCCACGTAGCGCTTGCAATCATGATTCATCAACTTGCGGAGTTGTGGATGCAGCACGGAGGAGTAAATGAAGTGCTTTAAAGTGCCTTGTTGGGACTCGTGGCGTGCAGCGTCGATCATAGTATACCCGATTTCAGTTTCATGGCTATGAGCAGATGGCCCAATGTATAGCACGGTCGTGACTCCACACAAAAGACGCCGCGCATCTTCAGCTCGGGACATATCGGCTCGGACAACTGTCGCATTAGGCCACTTCTTCTTGAGGGACTCTTCGGAGGACAAAGTGTTCACGGCGAGCCGTAGGTGGTTCCATTGGTTGTATAGAAGAGGAATCAGCCGGGAGCACTGCTTGCCACTCGCACAAGTGAGAAGAACCACATCGGTTTCGAAGTTAACTGACATTTTGAGAACGCGTCTGATTGAGGGAAGAAAGAGGAAATAAGATTCAATGGCTTTGCCGTCAAGTATATGGAATCTGCTGAAGGTACGGTGAGTATTGACGTATTGTCTTAATCGGAGTTAAGGCGATAGACCATGCCGTTTCGTCACTCAGTGATTACTGTACTGTAAGGCCGTACGTGCAGAGGACGGACTATACTATTCCCGTGGGCTGTGGGCCCAGGGCATTCCCAGTTTGGCGTGGGACCACACCAGATCCCGTGACCACCACCTGACCATCGACAGAAACGGACGCCTCGGCATCAGCGACGAGCACCAGTCATTTCCAGATCCAGTGGATTCCCCGTCCACTGAGCGATCACCTTTCAAAGTCAAAGCTCTAGCATCGGTCCAGCGGCAGCGCTAGCACCGAAACAGGAGAGTCTAACCCTCGCTCCTAATTACAAACTTCGCCGCGATAACATGAGAGCTTGAGATTACCTCCCCTATACAATCTCGCAAAGAACTAAGCCATCTATCGTTCATTATCATTGCAAAGAACGGCGTGGATATAATCAATCGCGCAACGTTGAGTTGACAGACACCACGGTCGCATCCACCCATACCCCTCCTGTCCGCCGCATCCTCGGCTTCTGATTTGCCCGACTCTCCCGACTCGGCGAAGCATACCTTTTTTTTTTTTTGTTGAGAACACGGAGGTAATAGCCTCAACGCAAAGTAATCCCAATTTACTATCAAATTGAGCTCTCATATCGAGATCTCAATTGACTACACCATGAGCCCATCACTCGGCGACATGGAGCCCGCCGAGGCGGAGTCTGTGTATTTCAGTGAGTACCCGCCGCCAAAGGCACTCCCCAGGCACGAGGCTTTGGCCCGTGCATTCATCGATCTTCATGTCGAAGAAAACCGCCGCGTGGTACTCGTTACCTCCGGTGGAACGACTGTGCCCCTAGAGGCGCAAACAGTTCGCTTCATCGACAACTTCTCCGCTGGTACCCGCGGAGCCACATCCGCAGAGTACTTCCTGGAACAGGGGTACGCGGTGATCTTCTTGCACAGACAGTATAGTCTCCTGCCGTATTCGCGGCACTATAGCCACTCGACCAACTGTTTCTTGGATTTTATGGATGAAGCGCCGCCCTCGAATGGTTCGATGGATGGTTCGATCATTGTGCGCAATGAGTACCAGAATCAGATGCGCGATGTCTTGCGCAAATACCGCTATGCTAAGCAGAACAACCGTCTGCTTCTTTTGCCCTTCACCACCGTGGCGGAGTACATGTTTGAACTACGCGCTATGGCGAAGCTGATGCGGCCCCTGCGCTATAATGCGCTTTTCTACCTCGCGGCTGCCGTGAGTGACTTCTTCATCCCGCGCAGCCGGATGGCAGAACATAAGATTCAATCTTCGGAGATCCCAGCCAATTTCCGTGAGCATGCAGTCGCCGGTGAGGAGATTTACACCGGCGAGAACGAGAACGAGCCTTCAAAGAATAGCAAGATGCTGGTTGTCCACCTTGACCCGGTACCGAAATTCCTGCACAGACTTGTGGACGGCTGGGCTCCTGATGGCAGTATGGTCGTCTCATTTAAACTGGAAACCGACCCTACGTTGCTGGTCTACAAGGCCCGTACTGCTTTGCAGCGCTACGCACACCATCTTGTCATTGGAAACATGCTCTCGACCCGCAAATGGGAGGTCGTGTTTATTACGCCAGATCCGCCGTACGAGCGATGGATCCGAGTACCAAAGTCTCGGCGCAGCAAAAGTATCTCCGGTGCGGAGGATCAAGTCGGGCTCGCCGAGATCAAGAAAGGAGAGGCAGGCAAAGTCAAAGAGACGGATCAGCCTCCTGCGGTGGGCATAGAGGAAGGCGTCGAGATTGAGAGCCTGATCATTCCGGAATTGGTGAAGTTGCACGATGCGAGAATCGCGGAGAAGAAGGCAGCGGCGCAATGATGGCATTTCTCGTGGATGCATCGGAATAATGGTCCTTTCAAACCAGTGGGCTCTTATAAAAGGATTTCTTTGTCGAGATGCCAGTGTACAATAAACGTACTGCTCAATCCGTGGAGTGTCTGAAACAGCATATCAGAGCAACTGTGGAACTAAATTAATTATCAAAACAGCGTTAAGGAAGACTAAGAAAAGATCCTAGCTTCCTGACCTCAACGCCCGTCAGAAGGGCAGCCAAAACCACCAGAACATATCAAGCTGCATAGCTTTACCATTGAAGACTATCATGATCCCGTATAAAGTTCTAGGCATTAGTTGTTGCTGTTGGGCGCCATCCAACGCATATATTCGAAGCACAGCCGCCAGGGATGAAAACACCACAGTAACCCCTGCGAGTGAGCTACCCCCAACCCAGGAGGCAAAGAATGGTGGCGCTAAGCCACATCTCGAGAGAAAACCAACACCAGCGCTCAATGCACGCATGCTTCATTTCTGGGAGGATATCTCGAATGGTGGGCGGTGCGGACAGGCAGGCCGGCGCCACATTGACGTGAGGCACTTCGTACTTGGTTCCAGTTTCTTCGGGGCGCTGGAGCCAATGCGGGTAGTACACCTTCGAAAGATAGCCAAAGTGAAGAAGAAATCAGGAAGAAGGAGGAGATTGCGCAAAGTCAAGGAAATGCTAAAAACATCTTTCACTTCACTACGACCGACTAGGCTATAGATCAGTCAAGGAGGAAGACACGGTGGAAGCTAGGTTTAGACCAAAACAGAGGAGTTTCGAGGTTATCACATGCAAGTGTGCTTGTTTAAATTGATTTCGGGTTCCAACCTTAGTCTCAAGTGTACTCAATTGCTGTGATGAGAGTATACTCGGGGTCATAGGAGCTATTTACCACACTATATAATGCCATACAGTATGTCAAAGCAGATCCCCCGATCTATACAGTTTTGGATAGGCATCATCAATGCCTAATGAACTTTCTTGCATCTAGACGACGCTAATTACATGCCGACTACAAGTGCCAGGGGCATTACAAAAAGACATTACGTGATGGCAAGCCAGTGGCACATTCCACTAAAAACCATTCAGGAGTAAGTAGAATGGGGCAGTGAAGTAGATCTTCATGACGATCACTGAGGCATAGCAAGATGCCCCTATACTATGGACAAGGGCGTTACCAAACACTTGGGTCTTTAACGGAAGTAGAGAAGCTCATAGAAGAAGCAAAATGTCTCATATTTATTGTCATCGAAGCCGTGACATTCCGCAATGCCAATTCCAATTCATTCCCCAATTCCAATCTAGAGTCGGACACTGTACGCGTCCCGCGTGTGTCAGCAGCCCGTGCGCGGGTGTCGATCACTTAGCGCCCACCTTCCAAAGCTGCAGGCGACCTGTTCCTTTTGGACGAGGTACTCTCCTCAATCATGATATCTCGAAGATTCAGTCGGCGCGTCACTGCCGTCGCTGCCGCTGTTGCGCTTCTCTTCCTATACCACATCTTCTCCTTGCAATCGAGCCTCCCGCATCGACGATCCCGCCCCAGCGACCCCGACGCTAACATTCAGTATGCTGGCGAGCCATCTACGGGATGCCCGCCTCTCCCAGGCATCGAGGATATCCTCGTCGTCATGAAGACCGGTGTCACCGAAGCTCGACAGAAAGTCCCGATCCACTTCAAAACCACCCTCAGCTGCATCCCTCACTACGTGATCTACTCCGACTTCGAGGAGGAGATCGAGGGTGTGAAGATCTACGATGCATTGAGTACCATCGACTCCAATGTGAAAATGCGTGTGCAGGATTTTGACATTTATAATCGCATCGCTGGCAAGGGGCGCAAAGGTCTGGAACAGCAGGACTTCGCCGACGAAGACAACACCAACTTTGGCAAACCAAATAACCCGGGATGGAAATTGGACAAGTGGAAGTTCCTGCCTATGGCGCAGGAGGCATTGAAGTTCAAGCCCGACGCCAAGTGGTTTGTTTTCATGGAAGCTGACACCTATCCCTCTTGGCCGACGCTGCTTGCCTGGCTGTCCAAGTTCGACCACAAACAGCCATACTATCTCGGCACCGAGACTCAAATCGCAGATGTCATCTTCGCCCACGGTGGCTCAGGCTTCATGCTCTCCAACCCAGCTCTTACGAAAGTCTCGGAACAGTACGAGACACGCCGCGCCGAGCTTGACGATTATACAGACGGACACTGGGCTGGCGACTGTGTCCTGGGCAAAGTTCTAGCCGATGCAGGCGTCAACCTACACTTTTCCTGGCCGATTTTACAAAATTCCAATCTGGGCGAACTAGACGAGTTCACAACAGAACTATACCGTCAACCATGGTGCTACATAGCCGTCGCGCTGCATCACCTCAAAGCCGAAGACATTGAAGATCTCTGGAAGTTCGAACAAAGACGATGGCATGAAGTAAATTTCTCTCCACTCCCCACTATATAATCATCACACTAATAACCTTAGAAAAACAAACGTCTTCTCCTCCACAGCGACCTCTTCCGCGAATTCATCTACCCCGAAATCGCCGTCTCTCCGAGCCGCCTGAGCTGGGACAATCTATCCGGCGAGGAACAACCCTTCGCGAAAAGCTTCGAAGATTGTCACGAGATTTGCGACGCACAGACGACCTGCGTGCAGTTCACTTTCCGCGAAAACACATGTTTCACGAGCAGCAACCCACGCCTTGGCAGCCCGCACCGCAATGCGGCATCAGGCTGGCTCACTGGCCGGATCCGCACGATGATGGATCAAAAGGGGTTGTGTAGAGCACCCGAGTTTGGGGATACTTCATGAGGTTGAGCGTTGGCGTTGATAAAAATTTTGCTGTTTGACTTGTCTTGGATCTTCCTTTTTTTTGGGCCGGGAGTTAGGATGTGGGGTTTCACATGCATGGCATCACCACCGGGTCTTTATCTCTATATTGTTCTATCATGATTTATTCTTTCTCTCTCGGGTGGTGCGAATCTTGGCTGGTGTTGGTGGTGGAGTATATCCTCATATCGAGCTGGCGTCAGGGATGACGATCTTGTGCGCTTGACATCTGGCGCCTCTAGACAAATTAGTATAATATATGAAGAGAACAACATTGAATGAAAACACTATGGACTGGGAAGCCGACTGTAAGGCGATGAAAGGATACAGTATAAGAATACACGTAGGCAATCTACACCTCATGAACCCTCCCCGTTGGTATCTCATGTTGATCCTCACAATACTAGTGGGCTGTTAGGATCTTCCATGCACTGGTCAACACGCATGATCCTGAGACCAGAGGCCTGGACATGTCGAATGAACTGGGGCAGGTACCCGACCGTCGTGGGGTTGAGGAAGTGCATCACGGCGAGATTGCCGCCTCGTGCGACGCTGCGATAGAATGCGTCGAGCTGCTTCTCTGGAGTTGAACTATTGGCCCAGAGCCAATCTTCTACGTCGACACTCCAGTTAACGATGTGTGCGTTGGGGATGTACTTTGCTATTTGCTGTCGCATCCGCGCGCCGACGGTTCCGAATGGGGGTCTAAAGTAGGAGGCTGGTATGATTGTTAGAGCTGCTGGTTACATGATTGCGAGTTCAACTCACATTGGATCCCGAGTTGTTCTTGGAGAGTCCTTTGGGCTTGGATGATTTCGTCGTCAATCTGGTCAAGTGTGGGCAAGGATTCCATTCTGGTCAAAGGTCAGTACATCAATTACATGCACTCTTTGCGACCTAACTTACTTGGGATGTGTATTTGAATGCAGCGCAACTTGATGCCCCTTGGCCAGCATTTCACGATAGAAACTGGTGAGATTTGTGGTGGTATCCCTGAGTCCAGCTCCGACAGCGAAGAACGTAACCCGAACATCCATCTCATCAAGGATCCTCATAACCTCCTGTGCAAAGCGAGGCGACCCATCATCGATTCCAAACGCAAAAGAGTTGAGCCGAGTACATCGCAGAATCAAGTCTCCTGTAGACAGCTTCTCTGGAACCTTGAAATAGTTATTTTCCTCACTCGGCGGCGGGACACTCGAAACAATTTCAACCCGATGCAGCGTGACGGACTTGTTGGTATAAAAGCCGGAGAAGGAGACCGATATGACGCGGTTCTGATCAATGTGGAAGTGAGAAAGCGGAATGAACAGCTCCTTCTTCGGCGGCGCAGCTGAGGTCTGCTCATCTTCATCGCCGCGGCAAGTGTTTTCGCACTTTTGCTTCTCGCCGTCTTTCTTGCGAAAGGCCTCGTCCTCTTCAGGGACTTCTTCATCAACTTTGGAGCCACCATGCACCATTCTCATCACATAGCGTGATGCCTGAACACTGTCTGGTATACCCGGGAACGGAGCACGACGAGGAGAGCAGTCGACGTTATGCTCGTTCAAGGAAACAGTAAACCGATCGGTGCCGACAAATTCAACATGTAAGAACTGACTTTGCCACGGGATTAGACTGAAGCACCCGTTGGTTTCGAACTGCGTATGAAAATTTTGATCCGGGTCGGTTGGGAAGAGCCGCATGGAGCCAGGTTGGTACTGCAAGGTCAAATTTTCACCCGCACCATGCCAGTAACCCAGATCGTTGTGCGCTGGGTTTTGAAATGTGTCAATGAGGAGTGAAGTTATGGGCCTTGCATTTTCGGGGGCATCAAGGATGTGCTGCTCTCGAGGCTCGTACCATTGCTGGTCGTTGTAGTGCCCGTGGGCGAAGCAATTCGTCGAGAATAGGGTGAAGACGAGGGCGACCGGCGATAGAAATATATGGCTCTTCATGACGAGGGATGAGCTGGCGAAGAGAAAGGAGTGGACAGGCGATGTAGACTTAACAAGGTGAAATTGGCCAGATGAGCCAAGCAATCCTCCAGCGGGACTTGAAGTATAAGCAAGTACGTTGCTCTACAATTAGGAAGGTGTCACCCGTCCCTTTCCTTAAACTACTAAGAGAAGGCAGACTTTTCAGAAATTGGATATCGTTCGTCTTGTAGCTACGAGACAAGAATGATTTGGACGTGGAGGGCTCGAAGGGCAAGAGGTTTCAACCCAGGGAGTCGCAACACTATCTTCAAAAGCATGAACACATGATACAGCTCGTTGTCGGGACAGCCTGCGACAACGGCTCTCAGCAGCACTAGCCATAGGCAAATGTTAGAGGGAAGAGATCCTGATAGACAGATGGGTATGACTAAAGAAGGAAGATAATCACTTGTAACAATCTGCCCATTAAAGCTCTCAGTCGGAATTTTCATTGATCACCATCACCGCTTACACCTGGAGAGTGAAAGGGGAATCCTGGGAAGGTTAATTCAAACTTCACCAGAAAGTGCATCTGCTGTTTACAGCGTCACGTCGGTGGTAGCCCAGTGAGATCCGCCGGGACCGGCGTTGTCTGCACCAAAGGCCTCCCGACTGGAGGAACCCTGGCCGTCTTCGCCGTTCTCGGGGCCAATCTCGGCTCTGTTGTCGTCGCCCCTTTCGCTGTCGGTGTCATCGTCGTCAAATACAGGACGACTACCGGCAGGAATGTACTGCTCAAGAAAGTCGGGCACTGGCTGGTTGCACTCCAGCAAGATTCGCACCAGGTCAAAGGCAAGGTCTTGATCCTTGTCGGTGTAAAAGGAAGTTGCCAGTCCTTCATTCCCGATACGTGCGGTGCGCCCTGTGCAAATGAACTGTTCAGTATCAACTTTAAGGAGGAAAATAAAGGCAGTAACAAGAAACAAATCAGCTGAACATACCAATGCGGTGGATGTACTCGTTGATACCACCGTGATTGGCCCTCGGAAGATCATAGTTGACCACATGCATAAGGTTCGGGATGTCCAAACCTCGGGCAGAAAGAGCCGTGGCGACCATGATGGGGCACTGCGCAGTCTTGAAAGAGCGGCTGTTCAATCATTCAGCATGTATTTATCACATCCGAAATTGGAGATACTCACATGGCATCTTCTCGCTCTCTTTGAGTCCGATCACCATGGATAGAGGTGCTGGGAAGACCATGCTCATAGAGGAATGCGTCAACATAATCCACCTGCTTTTTGTTGTTGACGAAAATGAGAATGCGAATCGGGCACATGCTCAACAAAAGGTCGTAGAGGGCGTCATTTTTCCGTGATTCCTCGACGTAAATGATCTGACAATACAGTCAGTGGGATAAACTTTCAACCAACATCGTGACGAGGCGGATAGGGAGAGAAAATTTACCTGCTGCTCGACATTGAGATGCGAACTGCCCGGGCGTCCAATGCTGATACGAACGTAGTTCTGGCCCAGATACTCACGAGCAAGTTTTCGACAATCCTTGTTGAAGGTAGCAGAAAACATCATGTAGCGGTGATCATCATCTTCGGTGGCATCTACACAAAGTAAGAAACCGAGATCCTGGTCTCATGTTGGTATTTACCTCCACCTGACATGATCTTCTTGAAATCGTCCTCCCAGCCAGAATGAAGTAGCTCGTCAGCTTCGTCAATGACGGTGTACCTTTCTTGAGGTCAGCTTTCCAGATTCAAGGGTGCATGTAAGTGTCCAGGTCATTTACTTGACCCGATGAAGCGACAGGACGTGACCCTGTCCCATGAAGTCAATGATCCGACCGGGAGTACCGATTAGAATGTCGCATCCCTTTCGAAGCTCATCACGCTGAAAACGAGAAGGCACGCCGCCATATGCAACACAAGGACGCAGCATGGAGCGGTAGCAAAGACGACGGGTATCGTCAAAGATTTGGGTTGCCAACTCTCGCGTGGGACACACGATGAGTACCAGAGGTTCTGCTCGGACTCCGTTCAGCTTTGCGTTAAAGTCAGCCCCGACGTTGTCAGGGCGTGGAGCGGCCAGTTTTTTCGCCTTTCCCATCAGCTTAGACAGGATTGGAATGAGGTATGCGGCTGTCTTGCCGGAGCCTGTATCCTTTAGCAACAACATCGTACTAAATCAGGCATTGAATGCAGACCAGTCTGAGAGATACCAATCAGATCCCTATCAGTGAGAATGGCAGGGATGGTGTACATTTGGATAGCCGTGGGAGCAGTGTAAAGGCACAGATCGATATTCTGTCTCATAATAGGGTGTAAGCCGGCGTGGTCCCACTGCAGATGATGATCAGCTACGCTCAAGGGCAGCGGTAAGATTCAATGGAGTGGTGAGTAGTACTAACACTGACAATAGGGTGCACACGATCCTCGCTTTCCACTCGAACGTCGATCTCGTTTAACCTGGATATTGATGCTCGTTAGTGGGTCAGACCTCAACAACACGTAATTGAATATACCGGTCAAGCTGCAGTCCAGCTCGAGTCATGTTGTCGGCGTTGAAAAGCTGTTTCTCCAGCTCCTCATTTTTCGGACCGACATCTCCAAATTCACCGTTCCATTCGTAGCATTTGGCATTGCATGCCCATTCGGCGAATTCAGGGTTCGAGTAGTCAGCGTATTCAAACGGGATACGATCGGACCAGCCTCTGGCAGCAACATCCTTGATGGAATCACCGGAAGGGCCAACCCACCGATTGGGAGGGTGGTCAAGACCAGCGAGCTCACTCACTTCACCAACCTCACCAACTTCACCCTCTTCAGTAATGTTGACATCAGCCAATCCGGCAATGATAGTGTCTACCGGGTGGGGAGGGTGAGAGCCAGAACCCTCAAAGTGATCCCAATGAGCCATTGTGGAAGGATGGGGGAGATCCTTTTGCGAGGGAGACAAAGAGGGGATATGGGTGTACTGCCTTGCAAGCAGCTCACGTAAGTGAAACAATGAGATGGAGTGACCGCAATGGTATGAGAAGTTCGAATTTAATTGACTCAGCAGAGCTAAAGGGTGGAAGACTGAAGGAAAGGGGAGAGAGAGAAGTGGAGAGAGAAAACACAGAAAAGAAGAAAAGGAGGAGGAGAGAACAATCACACTTCTACAAGCAAATGCTAGCCGTACGGTTGCCTTATTGGAGAAAACTCAGGCCAGAACCTCTACTGTTCATGATTCTGTGTATTCATTTTCCTGGCGCAGTGTATTCTAGAGTCATCTCAGTCCTTGAAGATTGCTAATCGCCTATCGAATGATCGTGATTCAGGACTTAAGAGTATAAGAATTTCAACTTGTTTGGCGATGCTAATGCAAGCATGAGATATTCGCATGAGAAGCGACTTTTCTAGCTCATACTTATTGCAATGACGAAGCGCATAAGGGCTCACATATGCGCAGCTTGATGATATTCGCATTTAAAGAAAGGTTTTCCTGCCCAATGGTGGTCTGAATGCATAGTCTAGTTTGGGACTAGCCTACGAGATGCTAGTATGAGCCCCCGAAGGTTAAAATAACGGCAAAAGGACCACGTACACTTTGGAAAACGCTGAATGAAGCTGCAACTGAAATCTGGCACATGATAAAGGTGTCACTAAAGGTAAATGAAATATTGAAATGTTGTCATGGGTTTCCTCAGAATTGCGCGAAGAGGTTTCCTAGCTACGTGATCGCAGTCGGCTAGCTTAAAGTGGAGAGCTCTCTGGCCAAGTATAGATCTTGCAACGGAAAATCTACAGCGCGCTATACGCTAGGTGGGAGGTCTATTGTCAAATTTAGCTGGTCTGAAGTCTTGCACATGAGTCCTGGGAGGTAAATACTAAGCGTCCTGAGCTAAGCGAACATGTCATTGGATGTAATCGGTCAAGAAAAAAGACAGAATATGATATGTAACTAAGCTCCTCTTGACTTCCGAGGTCCTGAGTACCTAATTGCTTGACATAACCGTAGGGAACGAGGGAGGTTACATTCAGGGACCTCGGAAGGGAAAGCCCTCGGCACGGATTTTGTTGAGTGGATCCCATTTTGGCAGTTCGGGTAGAAGGAGAAGTACGCCGTAAGCCTGGGCACGAGCATCTCCTCCCTTTCTCTTTCTCCAGACTCTACAATTACAATCCAAATATGGCTCACTCCGACCCTACGGAGCCTGATGCCCGCCGCAAGCGCCCAGGGCGCTTGCCTAGGGTGGAGGAGGCCATTTCCAATCCCGGCGCTGTGAAGATCAATGTCACAGGCGCCTTCATCGTCGACGACGACGACCGCTCTCGAAGTCCCGTTGAAGCTGACGGGGTCCACTACGAGAACAAAGACATCCGGCTCCCTCACCATACCGGTGTTGTGAGCCATGTCGCCGTCGATGTGAGTTTTGGATTTTATCTGCCCCGCACTGCGACCGGCACCCCGCAATCTGCGAAAAACTTTGAAGGACGGCGTGACTGACCACAATTGCCATATAGATTGGCGGATCGCTTGCGAAGCTCGTATACTTCACTCGGGAGCTCGACGCGGAAGACAATGGTGGTCGCTTAAACTTCATCAACTTCGAAACTCACCGGATCGACATCTGCATCAATTTCATTCGCCAGCTCAAGGAGGAGCACGAGCAGCGCAATAGCAACCCGCGTGACGAGCTGTGCGTTGTGGCAACTGGAGGAGGCGCATACAAGTTTTATGATAAGCTTAAGGAGGCGCTGGACGTCAACATTCTACGAGAGGAGGAGATGGAATGTTTGATCATCGGTAGGTCCCCGGATCACCGGAATTGGATGTTAGGACTCTCCCTAACCCATCTTCCCACTAGGCCTGGACTTTTTCATCACCGAGATTCCCAATGAGGTTTTCACCTATAGTGACACCGACAGTGAACCGATGCAATTTGCTGAGGCACGGCCGGACGTTTACCCCTATCTCTTGGTCAACATAGGGTCCGGCGTGTCCATGATCAAGGTGTCCGGCCCGAGGCAATTCCAGCGTGTCGGAGGTACACATCTCGGTGGCGGAACTTTCTGGGGGTTGATGTCTTTGCTCACAGGCGCTCGCACTTTTGACGACATGCTGGCCATGGCGGATCGCGGAGACAACAGCGGCGTGGACATGCTGGTGGGCGATATCTACGGAATGGACTATACAAAGATTGGGCTCAAGAGCACAGCAATTGCCAGCACATTTGGCAAAGTTTTCCGTCTGAAGAACGCTGCCGAGCGAGGTGCCGAGGACGGCGAGGGTCTTTACCACGACGACGGCCCGGAGCAGACCAACGGCGGGGTCAATTTCCGTCACGAAGACATGAGCCGGAGCCTTCTGTATGCCATTAGGTACGCATGTCTCTTATGTTTGAAAGGCACAAAGCTAATATACACCAGTAACAACATCGGCCAGATCGCCTACCTCCAGTCCGAGAAGCACGAGGTCAAGCACATCTACTTCGGCGGTTCCTTCATTCGCGGTCACCGCCAGACCATGAATACCCTCTCTTACGCCATCCGCTTCTGGTCCAAGGGTGAGAAGCAAGCATACTTCTTGCGTCATGAGGGCTACTTGGGTGCCGTTGGCGCTTTCATCCGACGACAGCCTCAAAACTGGGGCCGCAGGAACAGCGTCGATGACGTGGTGGCACCGCAGGCGGTTCGCAACCTCGTCCAAAATAATACCTTCGATCAACCACAGAATAACCAGCCCAGCTCATCATAGCGGGCCAGGGCGACCTTTCTATATCTTCACCCACTTCTGAAGCATTGATACCCCTTTCTATACTTCATCAAATCCTAACTACCCATTGGTCTTTCTAGACTCACAAAATAGCACGCTTCTTCTGGCCCGATAGATGTGCTGGAGAAATCTGCATGGCGTTCGTCACTCCACTTCCGCCTGGAAGTCATATTCTCTTTACCCAAACTCGCTGCCCATTTGTGGATTTTCTCACAGAAACTTCAACGAGATACCCCTGAATCTCCCGTTGTCACATGCCTTGTCCGTCTCGGAGAAGCTTTCAGCAGGTGGAAGGGTGACAGGATGCGTATTCATTTCGGCAGACCGTCATGTATTAATTAGAACACAATTGGTAATTTCAACGAATTTCTCGTTTACACGGTCGTTTCCTGCGAAGGAGGTCTTAATTGCTACTTCACCTGTGCGCAAAGCGATTGCTCACCTACTGCGAGGTTGATATAAGTTTCTTAGGGACAATGCCATGAACCTTTTCCTGTTTCAATGCTTTTTGTTGTCCAAAGTAAGCTTTCGGGAATTTTGGACGTACTGGTGAAGCGAAATCAAAACTTGATAATTGTTTGACTCAGTGCGGAACCAATGTATAATTGAAAATTTGAAAATTCTCATTTTCCTTGAAGACCATTCGTGAGCTTAGCTATAAACCATCAGGTTCCCCATAACTTTCCGCAATATAGATTATCTCAAGCCTGATCGACAAGGCAGAAAGTAGCTTTACAAATCACATGACCTCAACGTTGCCATACACGTGGGATTGCGCGTTCCGCATCACGATTCATTTGGACGGTTAAAGCCCAATTGCTTCTTCCCAACGCCATGCTCCAATGCTAGTTCCGTCAGCTCGATGACTCCCCCACCCTCATCGCGGTCCCCGTTGCCCCCACCCATTCCCGTCGACACGCACCCCTATCGAGGCCCGGGGTCCAACGCTCCTGAACAGGAGCGCATCCCCGATCCCAACCGCCTCGCGCCCGAAGATGCATACTTTGGGCCATCCTTGTCAAGGATTCGCTCGGCGCCTGTGAATTATGATGAGAACTTGCGCTCCTTAAATAGTGATGGGACCGTATCTACGTTACGGCCTCCACGTGGGTTGCTTGGCGGCGGTTCGAGTCAGAAGGATGTGAGGAAATTAGGTGGTGGACGTCGGAGACGGAAAGGTGCTTGGAAAAAGCTTCTGTGGGTGAAACAGTCTTGTATGTTTGCATGATGTGGATTCTATGGGGCTGTACTGATGGGGCCGGACAGATCCCGACAACTACACTGATACGGAGACCTTTCTCGACCATCTTCAAAGAAACCCGCGAGTCCGACCGTACGACTTTTGGCCACTGGTTGCAGACTCAACCGTTATTGTGCAACATGTCTGTTCGGTCGTCATATTCGTTTGCTGTTTTGTCGGCATCGTTCAAGACCGCGTGAGCCCAGTCTCGATAGTCTGCTGGGGGAGTGTTGGAACTGCCATGGGCTGGATTCTTTGGGACAATTGGATCTGGATCGAGCAGAAAGAACTCTCCCAAGGGACGAATGGTGTCCTTGGTGACGATGGCTCTAGTTCAAGCTCCATGACAAGCGCTGTCAACGCGTCCGGCAATGACACTCAGCCAAATGGCACCGCCGAAAATGCAATCCATGGTCTTGGGTTGACCATGGCAGGTAACGAGTCCAAAGAGCATACGCCCCAGCGAAGTCCCGAATTAAATGGCCTGCTAGACCCTTCCTCCCAAGCTGGAGCTTCAACTCCTTCCAGTGCGATGGGTGGCTGCGACGAGTCTCAGATTGACCGTTCCTCAATCTCGTCGCGCAACCGCCAACGACTATCGACGGTCAAGTCAGCATTTTTGATCTACTTTTCCTTGCTGGGACTTAGTCCTATTCTCAAATCCCTTACCAAGTCTACCGCCAGCGACTCTATCTGGGCGATGAGTTGCTGGCTCTTAATCATGAACATATTTTCCTTTGACTATGGACGCGGTGAAGGCGCAGGCGCCACCAAGTTCCCAGCTTCTCTTTCGACCAACGCGGCCGTGATGGCCTCAACGGTACTCGCGTCCCGTTTGCCATCTACTACCCATGTGTTCAGTCTAATGTTGTTCTCCATGGAAGTTTTCGGGTTGTTCCCCATTTTCCGTCGCCAACTGCGGCAAAAGTCGTGGACAGGCCATGTTCTTCTTTCCCTCGCTCTAGTCATCATTGCTGGAGGCGCAGTTGGCATGACTCTAAGTGGTGGATGGGCATCCGCCATAATTGGGTCCGTCCTTGGCAGTATCCTGACTGCACTCACAATGGGAGGCTGCAGCTGGTGGCTCATCAGCCTGCAGAAGTATAAGAATGTGGTCATCGGTCCATGGGATCCAGCGCGTCCCATTATTCGGCGGCACTGGAACTAATGCTATTGTCCAGTGCTGCCACCATTTTCGACAATTTGTCGTAGATCCGGCGTTTTCTGGGCTTTCTTTATACCCCTAGATCACTGTATTCATGCCTACAGAATCTCATGCATCAAGTCATCTCACTCCCATGATCTCGTAGGAAACATCCAACCACCTGAGCTCTCGGTCCTCTGGCCAGGTTCAAAAAGTTCAAAATAGAGTCAAAAACCCGAACAATAATTGCTTACCATTCGTGCATTTTCGCGGAACTGCAGCTCCGCAACGGAATGCCAATGAGAGGGGGATGAATGCACAGCGGATCAAGCATTCCAAACCGAAGTCCACACCATCCTCAACGTCCATCTTGACCACCTCTTCCACGCGACTAACCGCCAGTGGAGACTTTACAAATAATGGACTCACCTAGCATACTTGATGCTGAAAAGACCATTTGTGTTTCACCTAGTGACCATCGCGTTCCAATCCGGTGCCACTCGGCTCACACGACATTCCATCGCCCTCCATCACAGAGAACTTCCCTTTCCCCAGCATTGCTGGGCAACTGCCTTCTCTGAAAGGTCCACCTATGGACAGGGATGAGCCACGAGCCACGTAGCTCGAGCCTATCAACAGCATATTATGCCTCATCTAGGAAAGGCATGACCCCTTGGGCGTTGAGGCCAACGGTGGGACGGAGATCATTCTGAACATGTTTTGCGGCATATAGTCGTGGTTTTCTACATAATTGCGCGTGCTGAATATAGTTCTTCCTCCTTCATTGTCCTCTTTGATATACTGCAGCTTGACGCTGCCTACTTCTTGTCGAACGCTGGGGTTGTTCCTTCGACTTTGGGGTTTTTTATTCTTAATTAAAAGTTTCCTCTCCTTCTCAGCAGTATCGGGTTACCAGTTTCCACGATGTTGAAGCAACTTGCACTTGGCCTATTGGCCGCTCAAACTGCTGCTAGCCTGCGGTTTGTTATGTACATTGATGAGTAAGTGAATGAGAAGGGTCTTCTTGATATTATCTCATCTGTTTTGTAGATATCATACGACCGATCTTCCCGGCGTGGATCAAACAACAGACATCGATCATGCTATTATGGCTTTTGCTGCTACAGACCTATTCAACTCGGACTCTGCTCCCTCGTTCACGCCTTTCGAGCCTGTCGAGACCATGCGCGAGCGCTTCAGCCCCGATACTAAGGTCATGATCGCCATCGGTGGATGGGGTGACACCGCGGGCTTCTCGGAGGGAGCTAAGGACGATGCCAGTCGTAAGCGCTTCGCGAAGAACGTAGCCTCGATGCTGGATGCCAACGGCTTTGACGGCGTCGGTATGAATAGCCCATGAAAATCATTACCGTAGCAAACATATTAACCAACTACTAGACATCGATTGGGAATATCCCGGCGGCAACGGCCAGGACTATAAGCAAGTCCCCAACTCTGACAAGGTCTCCGAGATCGAGACCTATCCCAAGTTCCTCGCTGCCATTCGCAAGGAAATCGGCAACAAGACTCTCTCTATCGCCGTGCCTGGCCGCAAGCAGGATATGATCGCCTGGAACAGTGACACGGGTCCCGAGATCTTCAAGTCAGTCGACATGGTCAACGTCATGAGCTACGATCTGATGAACCGCCGTGACAACGTTACCGCCCACCATACCAGTGTCCAGGGATCTTTGGACGTGATCCAGGATTACCTTGACTTTGGCGCTGATCCTGAGATGCTCAACCTCGGTTTCGCCTACTATGCCAAATGGTTCACCACTGACCCCGACTCCGACTGCGATCAGAACCCCATCGGTTGCAAGGTTGTCAAGCTTGAGAACGACGATGGCTCAGACAATGGCAAATCAGGTGCTTTGACATTCGAGAAGGGCGTGATGGGTGCTCCCCCGAGTAACCTGACTACCTCTACCAACGGCAAATGTGGCTTTAGCGAAGGCACGAAATGTCCCGATGGCTCGTGCTGCTCCGCCTACGGAAACTGGTAAGCTGAATCTTCCCTTCGGCGTATTCCCACTACGTGACCCAACTAACAACGAATGATAGCGGCACCGGTGACGACTTCTGCCAAGCTGGTTGCCTCTCCGACTACGGTACCTGCAAGGGCATCTCCATCACTGATTCCTGGCGCCGGGCCGAGCAAGACGGCAAGACCGATGAGAAGGAAGGCGGTCAATACTACTGGGACAAAGAGACCAACCTGTTCTGGACATGGGATACTCCCGATCTGATCACCCAAAAGTTCACCGACATTGTGCAGGCCAAGAAGATCGGCGGTGTTATGGCCTGGAGTCTGGGCGAGGATACGTACAACTTTGAGCACCTTCAGGCTATGCAGAATGGTGTGAAGAATACGCCCATGTCGGAGGACACTAATGGTGTCAAGCAGGCTGTTGTTGCTGGTGGAGCGAAGCATGTTGAGAGTGGCAAGAAGGTGACGGATGGTGCTAAGAAGCATCTGCAGAAGGGGGCGAAGAAATTGGCACAGAAGGGATTGACGCCTGAGAAGAAGAAGGAGCTGGCCAAAAAGTTGGCTTCAAAGATTGCCCAGGTTGCGGCTTAGAAGTGTTGTAGTGTTCGGTGGCCGGGTTGTCCTGCGGCTCTCCACGCAAGGAGTAGTTGGTGTTCGTTTTCGAGATTGTTTTCTATGAAGGTGTTGTTGGTTGGTTCTGTTCAGTGTTTCTTACTACTATATTTTAATAAGATGCTGAATTGGTGTCACAAACTAAGTACTAGTATTGCCATTCTTCATCGTGAAATCAAAAAATGAAATTAAACAATGCTATCTCATCTGCTAGCGGCCGAATTTTGATGCACCCGTACACTCACCTGCAAAATTTGATTATACGCTGAAGACGGAATTAGAGACAAGATATACACAGTCACAGAGCTCACGGTTGGCAATATTCATTGAACTAATGGGTATCGAGAAAAACAAAAAAAAAGACAAAACCGCAAGGTATTCACAAAACATCTCCAGCGTCACAGCTCAAGCTCAACATCTAGCTCGCCTCGCCTGCCACCAATGCTTCTCATTCTCCACCAGCAACTCGCGATGTTGCTTACTCCACGTCCGCAGCTGTCTTTCCGGCCCCAAGAGACGCACGCGATCACGTCCTCGATGTGGAAATCGTTCCCGTGTACAAGACCTGATGGCAAGTTCAAGCAGCTCCAGAACAAAATAAGCAATGGGAACCAAAACAAAGAGTCCCAGCGCGACGGACTCAGGCCCATGCTTATCGATGACCTCGAGCAATTTCGCAGGCTTGAGGTATGTGAGGGTACGAGCGTGACCAGTAACTTCCTCGTGCACATCGCCCGACTTCTCCTTTAGACTGGATTTCCCCACCCACGAGCCATAGATACTGTAATGCGAATTGGAATGTGAAGGCGCGGTCTTGGCATCGGCTGTTTTGCCATCATTTGAGATACGAGCATCCGTTCCCGCTTCGGACCGTAGACGAGCAATGTACTCCTGGAACGTCGGGCGCGGGGTATGGGTATGTGACACCTGCACCGCGAGAGGCCGTTGTGTGCGCAAGATTTCACTGCGATCGGAGATGATTGTGGGTGTCTCGCCGGTGAGCAGGAACTTGATCGGGAAGCCGACGGCGATGGTCGCGTACAGCAGGACGCAGAGGGTGACCTTCATGGTGGCACCCTCGAGGAGACGAGGTTGAGAATGGACTGAAGAGACATGATCAAGAATCTCGGGGTCAGGGAAGGGTCATATGAAGAGGCCAGTCCAAAAGTCCAAAAGTGCCAAAGACATGCGGAAAGGGCCCAAATCCAGCAATGAAGGCATGTGGTCAATTCCGGGTTGTGATTGGTTGGGGGATGTTTTTTGCTCGCGCCGATGATGTCCATTTGCAGCTAGCGGCCAATCTAGAAGCTGTGTCTTTACGCCTCTTTCTAGACCCATGTCCGCTAGACTTGGTCATGACTTGTGCATGGGATTGCTAGCTCTGATCAGGGTCTTGTTACATCAGGGTTCATTCCGCATAGACGGCGGGGTGCCGACGGAGCATATCAAGCCCCGGGTTAGGCTGAAGCATTTGGTTAGGAGACTGTCTACGACTACGAGCGAGGAAGCCATTAATAAAATACTTGTCCCGGGAAAAGGGTACCAAGTCAAATATAGTGATGTTCAGACATCAGGAAGGTATCAACATCCGAGACGTGGACCCTTGAAGCTTGTCCGGACCCACAAGTTAAAGTACGGGCAACATCTTCTTTCCCAAATACCAAAATGAACACGCTATTTACATCCAAATATCTGCCAAATTGCAAAAAATAACGCATCTTCTCTATTGGTTCACTTCAAGGCAGACCCCTTCAACACAATCTTCTGCATCGACCCTGTGAACCCCTCCCCAATCCTCGCCAACGGTGCCTCCACCCCGATAGGCGCCCACACATGATACTCCCCATTCACCCCAATCTTTGCCAAAAATTCCATTGTCGTGGTGATTTTGCCATTGCCGACAGTCAACAAAGTTTTATTTCCATTCGCGACCAGGCTAACATCAGTCCACTGCTGGACAGGCAAAGTATAGTTCAACGAATACGAACTCCCACCACTGATAAGCGTCGCATTCGTAATGGTCCCGTTGCCGTGAACCAACATCGAGTCTGGTCCCGCGAATAGAGTCCCAGGGGTATCCGATGTGGGCTTGACTCGGAAGGAGAGCGTGTAGTCGCGCCCCTTGCTCCCCAAGGGGGTTTTCCAGGTAACATCCGTCTGCGAGGTGCAGCATCGAGTCTGAGATCCTGCAGCCGTGCACAGTGCCATGATACCCGTTGCCAGAGTGATCGATGACTGTGTTTGAGGAATCATCGAAGATGTATTTCAAGATGGTGTCAGTCTGGCTGGGAATTTTGCGATCCAAATTTTGCGCTGGGATCAAAGCGTGCAGAGTGTCGAAGACCGAGTTAAACTCGTCCTGGGTGATGTTACCACCCCATTGCTTGTCTGCCAGGGCAGGAAGAGCGTTGCGCCAGGAATAGTAGGCCTGTAGCACAGTCGTTGAGTTCTGGCCGTAGTCATTCCAGATTGCGGCGATTTCGCCGAGAGCGTGGGGGTTGTTGCGCGCTGGGTTGTCGCTCTTCGTCTTGGTGTCGAAGGTGACTGGGGAGTAGGGCTCGCCATATGGACCATTGAACACCTTCTCCTGGGTCAGTGTTTGTGGAAACGACCCGGACCACCCGCCGACGAGGTACATATAATCGTCTGAATTGAGAACATCATATCCATTCTCGATGTAGTCGTAGTACGGTTCATCGGCACTGACATCCCAGTGCTGATAAGAGATCGACTTGGAAACATTGGCACCCTCTTTCGGGGTAAAGGTGCCCCAAATGCGCATCGACTTCTGACTGTTCGACTCGGACTGGATTAAAGTGTTCATCTCATTGACAAAATCTGTATAGTCTGACACCAGACTGCTGTCATATTCATCCGCACCAATGTGCACCACCTTGCTGTGGAACCATGGCAGGAAAGTTTTCCAGATTGTCTTCATCGTGGGGATAGTATCAGGGTGGCTGATGTTGAGCATGCTCAGGTCATCAAGGCCAAGTTCGGGCTTCCACTGTACGATGACCAGGGCATGACCAGGTGCCTCAATCTCGGGAATGATTGTGACACCACGACGCGCACATTGGGACTGGATGTTATCAAATTGCTCACGAGTGTACGACTCATTGGCTCCGCGACGATTCAGACCAGCTACTGCTGGGTCATCAGATAAGAGACGGAACGCAGCTGCTAGGTTCATCGACTGCTCATGCGAGTAAATATCCAGATTATTATAGAGGTTGTCGCTCAGATGAATGTGAAAAGTATTCTGCTTGAAGAATGAAAGGTACGAGCACATCTCGATCAGAAAATCAGGCGGATAGTAGTGTCTGCCGGCATCGAGCTAGATAAGCATGGTTAGCTATGAAGGGCGCCAGACGATGAAATGACCTACAAAAGCACCGCGAGTACCCCAGCCGGGTGCATCTGCGCCAGCTCCCTTGGCAATGGTCGAGTTTCCAGCAGCTGTCTGGATAATTGATCGGGTAGCCCACCACGCACCCAATGGACTGGCGCCGGTGACAACCAAACCCCTGTTATCTACCTTGAGAGAATATCCCTCTGAAGTCGGCCGTCCGGCAGCATCTTCGAATTTGGTGTCGTTTCCAAGAGTAACGAAGATCGTATCGGATTTGCGCTTTGTGCCTTTTGTGAGCTGCACAGTCAATCCTAGTGCAGATTTGAGGTCCTCCTGAAAGGTCTCTGCGAACTGCTGCAGAGTTGGAGGAATCAAAGTCTGACTATCGTGATCGACTTTATCAGCATATCGAGAGTCAACCACGATATGCGTAAGTTGAGCAAGATCGTAGGCGCCTCCTGTTTCAGTGAATGGCGTAGTCGGCACAGTCAGTAGACGAGCCGAAGCTAGACGAAGTTAGTGTGCTTCCATCAATAGAACTGCATCCTCCGTACCTCCGGTCCAAGCCAACGCACTGGCAGTGCCGAGAATCAAACTCCTCAACTGCATGATGTCGCGTGTTGTTGCGTGCACCACTCACTGCGAAACCCCCACATTGGGTGGCTTTAGACATTTAAGTCCAGCCGAAATCAAGGTGCGGAGAAGACATGTAACCATGCAATCGCAACAGAGTCGCATTTTCTTGAAGAGACCTTGCGCTACAACATGAAGAGAGGGGGGCGATCGGCCGTGTGTTGCAGAGAGGCGATAGCACCGGCGATCGTCGGCTGCGGGCCAACCAGCGCCCTGTCAATTATCCGGGGAGCAAGCGAGGTCGAGAGCGAGGTTTCAGCTACTGGGCGGGGCTTTTTGAACTCCATGAAACTACTCGATATCGATGTGCATTGCATGATGTTCCACGTGTGGGGGTGAAACTATGAGGTTGGGACAGATGATGCGATCGCTGCTTTACAAGATCGACCTCGGATGTGGCGTTCGCCAACAGGAGCCACGCCTAAATCTATTTACACTTCAATCTTGCCGTGTTATTTGGATTCAATGGGGAACCGATGAGTTCCCCTGTTGCTTCCTTGCCGTTTTGTTCTGGAGGATAGGCCCTTGATCAGCAGCCGCTGCATGGGCACCAACATATCTGAGGTTTCTTCCGTTTTAGTTTCGATGAACAGTCCTGTGACAATGAGGTCGGGAAAGCCCAGGAAAGGAGCAAAAGAGACACAGAGACCTAGTAAAGAGAGACTAGGAAAATGACGATATTGGTAAGGTTGGCTTTGAATAGTAGGACTCATGCAAAGACCGACAAGTGAAGCATGAGCAGAGTTACGATTACATTCTCAGGTCATCGGGATATTTCGAGTTAATGCTGAACAAATATTACTAATTGATTCAAGATGTGAATATAACCTTTGGTGCATTGACCATGAACTCGCCTACTCTCCCTACATCTCGTCTCTTGTTTCAAGCCAGCTCAACTCCAATATACATGGCCGAGTTGATAATATTTGATCAAGGATCTCGGATGATTTTATTATAGCTCACAGCTCTCAATCTTCCAGAGCAATATTTCTGATCGTCCTTCTGGGCATTCCGCCTTCGCATAGGTAGGTACCTTGGTAGCGATCCCACTCCTCAATCCCCTGATTTACTCACGTTCTATGATCAATTCTCTAACTCGCTCAATTGTAAGTAAGTTGAGAAGTGCAATGCGTGGCATCGGCTCACTATGTGAAGCCAAAGTAGCTGCGCTACGAGTGTTAATCCAGGGATCATCGTTACAGAGGACATTGGGATTCGCACAATTAAGCATGCTGGACTGGTCATTCGCCAGTCCATGATCAGACCCGATGTGAAACTAGCGTGGTTCAAGTTCAGCTCATCGGCGAGCAATCAACATCGTCGGCAGATCCTCGGGGGAATCCAACCCCCATTATTACTTTTAGCCTCAAATAAAGTTCGGTGAAGACTTGTCCATATCGCAGCAGTCCACACACGTGCTCAGCTGGGTCTCCACAGCGCCCAGCGATCGACATGAAGGATGAACGGGCGAAATTGAAGAGTAGAGGTTTGCATGCTTCTTCGTGTCTGAGAAAGTGAAGAAGTAGTCACTTGGGGCATCCACATGATGCTACTGGGTCCTTGACGTCTTTGATGTCTCGTTGTCGATTAGCAGGATTTACCGCTCCTGTTGCCTTCTGAAAAAATGGCAAGCTCAGAAAGAAGTTGACGCCCTGCAACTATAAAAAGAAGAAGAAATCAGAGTGAAGACCAAGGGAAGTATAATACTCAAATGATAATGATCAAGCAGCCAACGTAGAAGAGCTGATCACCGCTGTTCTTTTCCAACGGGTCAACCAAATGTCTTGTCTCAATATAAATTTAGGTTCAGAAGGAAGATCCTTCCTCTCCACTGGTGGAGTCTTCTCTCAAGGCGTCTATCGTCGGAGTCCGATAACAGACCGCCTACTTGAATCCCAGCAAACAAACGGTTTCGTAGTTGCGTCCATAGATAATGCGACTTCATTCCCAAATCAAAATCAATCGATTTGTGATCTGTAAAAGTGAAAAAATCCAATGGAAAGGCGAAACTTTCATCGTACTAGTATGGGTGTCGTGTACCATGATCAATTGCACGGGCGCTCATCAAGACCAAACTTGGTACCTGGGGCGAGCCTGGTTCCAATGCTCGCTTCCTTCGCAGGATGATCTACCATGGATTCACTTTTAAAGGAAGTGGACATTGAGAAACGGGCTTCTAGTTGCCAAGGAAGGAACCGGGTGGCATCTTTTCTCGGAGAAACTGTAGCCTCTATGGTGCACACTGTAGGTATAAAAAGGAGCACAGGAGCCCAGATGTACCTTCAAATACATTCAATATTTATTCTCAAGGTCTCCGAAGTATCTTGTCCCAACCGCGCTGCTCAGAATGAAGCTTCTTAGCATAATGGTCTTCCTTGCCACCGCCAGCGTTGGCCTGGCAGCTACCTGTTCAGGCTCAAGGCAATGCCAATGCTTGTTCGCGGATGGCTCGCACTGTTGCCTCTATGGATCTGTATGTTATTGAAGGCTTTTCCTTATTAAACTAATAACACTATTGCCAGAATGCGGAGACTGGCGATGACTACGACTGCACACGTTTGTGTACAGGAGCTAGTCGCCTGCTTCAAAGCGGCGAGGACACCCCAGCAAAGTGCAATGCAGGCGGATCTTTCTCCTGCGCCTCGATCTTCACTGCTCAGGGCCGCACTCCATGCTACAACAATGCCGAGGTATGGTTTTTTGATGAGTACACGAGGGTCCTCAAGTCACTTCTGACAATGTCTAGTGATTTGGCAGTAAAGGGTATAGCGTATTGACAACTATATAAGTATCCTCTGGAGCGCAAGCGTATAAGACTTGGGCTCGGTCAGAGAGCGGAGGACGGAAAGGTCGAAATAGATGGAAGCTTGGGGCAATTGGGCTCAGATATCCCAAATATTTTAATCGCGTCGACCTGAGGATGTATCTATTGTCTTCTTTCAAGCCATATACAAATTCCATTCAGTTGCAGCATACTCCACGGTCCTTTTATCTTAGGCCAATGGAAAAAGGGGGAAACAAGACTGAACATAGTCTAGCCATTGTGTGACAGATTTGTATGTGTTTTCTGTGGTCATTCAGTGTTTCGATGTACCCTTGTCTTTGGGTTATACTCTAACAAGTAGAAAATTTCCTTTTCCTTGTCAAACGCATCCTCCAGCTCCAAATGAGGCGCGTTCTAGTTCCCCATAAACTCAAGATCAAGCTTCAACCTCGTCCCTCGCTGCAACGCGTCCCGCACAAGAATCATAAATAGTCCTTGTATGCGCCAGGTTGATACTTTTCCATGCGACGAAAGGTCTAATCCTAGAGATTAGTAGTACCATTGGATCCAGCTTGTCCCTCTCCAGGACGCGCGAGAATATTTTGAGAAAAACGTTTCCCGGAAAGCTTCTGCGTCGGACCAGGAAGAATCTGTCTTTGGGTGTACAGCTGAGTCAAATTAGCACGCGCAAGACAGGGGGATGCGATGAGACCCTGCCACATGGACCGCAATCCTGCCGGAAGGAATCGGTGAAACCCTGAGAGTGAAAGCCAAGATAACAATGTAAAGAAGATGATATATTCTTCGAGATACCAAACTTTCGGGTACGAGCGTAACAAATTGAACACTATGCTACAAATTATTAGAACTCAGGTATGTACATAATGAAATCTAGAAGCTTTTTGCAACACCTCATGAGCAAGGAATGATTCACATTAGACGCGGCACAGACGTCCGTTTTGGTCCGGAAGACCGTCCTCGCTGTTTACAATCCAGTTGTCACTTCCAACACCAGTGGGAGTGTAGAAGAGGAAAGTGGGGTCGTAGATCTGCTTCAGCTCCCACAAGCGAGCGTAGTTAGAACCGTAGAATGCCTCCTTGAAGTTGGGCTCAAGAATGTCGGACTCGGACATATAGGCACCGGAATCCGGGCAGGTAGCCCGCCAGATGCCCATGATATCGTTGGTGAAGGTCTCCATGGCTTCCTTGATGGCAGTGTTGTTGGCGGTGCTGCTCCAGCTGGTCGAAGTGATGGCATGCATGAGCGTCTCTCGGAAGGCCGGGTTGGCAGAGTTGGATGGGTAGCCATCCCGTAACTCGGCCTTCATGTTGAAAGCGAGCAGGGAGTATCCGGCAGTGACTGTCGTTCGCAGAGCATCAAAGGTTGAGTTGAACAAGGAGTCGGTCTCCCAGTTGGCACGAGGGAATAGACGAGAACCAGTCATCATCACAGAGGATGCGACGGTCTCAAGGGGGAAGCCAGCCATCCAGGCGTCGTAGTAGTTGTCGTAGTAGGTGGAGTTGGGAGTGATAGAGATTCCAAGATTGGCCAGATCATTGTACCAAGGCTCTACGAGAGCGTTGTACTCAGCCAGGGTGTGGTTAGTCGCGAAGAAGGGGTTCATCAAGAACTCAAAAGTGTCATTCCCAGTCGCAATGACCCAGAAATAGGCGTAGGTGCCCGCATCGGCATGGGCAGGGAATCGCTCAATGTAAGAACGGACGCCGGCCCAGAAGGTATCCGCGGAGACGTTGGTCCCAGTGGCAAAGCTGAAGGTCGATACAGTGACACCAACCTTGGGGTAGACACGGGAAATGACCGAGGTGACAACACCAAAGGTGCCTGGTAAAGAAATTAGCAAAAACTTTCAAGGTGGACAAGAGTGAAGACTTACCACCACCTCCACCACGGATGGCCCAGAAGAGATCGGGATCAGACTCTTCAGTCACGGTGACGAACCGACCATTGGCCAAAACAACCTCGAGAGCCAAGACCTGATCAGCAGCCAGGCCGTACATGCTAGACATGGGCGAGTGACCGCCACCGAGGACATAACCACCGGCAACTCCAACCGTCTTCACAATTGCTTGTTAACAATGAAACTCGAGAATATCAAAGAGTAGACGTACCTTGCCTTCACCACCAACCGCGGTGAAACCAAGCTCGTTGGCTTTCTCATAAATCTCATGAGCCTGCACACCAGCACCCATCTTCACAGCAGGGCCCTCGTAGGTACGACTCTTATAGTTCGGGATATAATCGATATCCTTCAAATGATGAGTCCAGATACCCAGGGCACCAGCACCGGTAGACTTGCCATTGAAGTCATGACCAGTGTTTTTGACGACCAGACGGAGATTAGCGTTACGAGCAAAGTTGACAGCTAACTGAATCTGAGCCACGTTGCTGACGTTCACGGCATAGCTGCTGTAGCCACCGACCGTGCATGAGGCAGATGCATTCGTCGTGGGGAGACAAGTTCTGCCCTCAAACAAGGGCCACATCACCGAGGCCGGATCCGCCGCGCTTTGAATACGTTAGTGATTGAAACTGAATCCATCTCCCATTTCATCACTTACTGCAGGTTGGAATTTGTCCAATCCGTAGTGATGGTGGCACACTCATCACTATCGTACTCGGGCCAAGAGGAGTAACAAGCAGCCGCCAGAGGCACTGTCTTGATGAGGGCACCACCCAGTAGCTCATCAAACAGGGCCCACACAAACTTTGAGGGCCATGCGACATCTCCAGGGAAGACCTTGCACGCACTGTGAGCCCGGGCACTCAGACTGCTGTTTTTGGCAAAGTCAAACAGAGCGGTGTGATTAGGGGCTGCAGTAGACAGGATCTGTTCGGTCAATTGCAGTTGTTCGTTGGTGAACAGCGGAGCTCCGGCATCGGATACCGAGGACACTCTCTGGACAGCGGCGGCACTTCCCAGAGGTGCCAGGTATAAAGCGCCGAGCAGAGCTCCTGCGAAAGCTGAAATGGGCGCCATCACAGAAATTGATTTAATGGATGCTTCACCTGGATCTGCAGGAAGGTTACCGGAAATGTGGCGACTCGAGCCTTTAAGAGCACAGCCGACCGCTATCAGTAGATCTAGCAAAGCAAGCTCGCCCGTTGTCCAGCAAGTCTAAGTGCTGTTAGTAGGCCTCGCCACGGAGGACGACCCCACAAGAGTACTTCGGAAGGTTCCCTGAAGCCCTGAGTGAGCTCCACCTTGGTCTAGTTACCCGTCACCGACAGCGAATCTAATTGCTATTGGGCGTCGCGGCCAGAGTGATGTCCGAGGTACGAATGTGGTCGGCAGCCTCGGAGATTTTGCAAGCCTGATGGAGGCCGCTACTCTGACACTATTCAAGTGCTATACTCTTTCACAACAAAGTGGGCGCCACACGCAATCTGCGGTGGTTGTGTCGATGCTTAGAGTGACTGGAGTGACTAGAGTGATCGAGGGCTTCGGATATTCCGCCGCTTCGATGATCGAGAGCCATTCACCTGCCGTGGCCCCCACCTGTGCGTGCATCGCCGGTCCTCTCCCACTGGTCAACAATTTCGCTTACCCTGCAATAATCCCTGTAGCCCCTGCATTAGAATTACACGAGACAATCTAATTCAATTAAGTGGTTACGTGGCTAAGGAATACTGAGCTTTAGAAAATTTGGCGCGAAGGAAATACGCTAAAGGGAACAAACACTCTACCGGCCGTAGATTGGCCTCCCGCGGAACAATTGTAGGTGCTCTTGAACATTCCCGATCTACCCGGGTTGACAGTGGAGGATCTTCGGGCTTGGTTTATTTTACAGAGTTGAGAAGTCATACGACGTGTTTTGAAAGCCATTTAGCCGACATTGCCCCGGACAAAGGTTCTTTAAAATAAATAAGCTCGCGGCTATGGCTCCCCTGAACCAAGCACTCAGAAGGGCAAAATGGACGGCAATCCGAAAACGGCATACTTCCGAAACTTGAGTCGATGTAGTATCCCAGCCGCCGCGGATGGAATCCTGCGGAACTTAATCTAATTCTCGCTACGGCTGTATTGGACGGACTAATTTTGCTCTTTCATTCTTGAGCAGGTAGACCCGAAGCGATCGGGTATAGTACAGTAGGTAGGTAGGTAGGTAGATTTCATTTACCCTGACCTCTCGCCGAAGCGATATGCAGGCTACCACAACTATATATCCGTGTACGTACATGTAGAATGTGCCACTTCCTGAAAACGAATTTAGAGCCTCGTCAAGGCCTCCCGTGGCCTAATTGCCGTTACTGTTGTTAGGCTGCCCTTGTGGCACGCGACTTCGAAACCGTTGTGACGCCTCCGCGAAATCCAAGACGGCTTCTACCACCTTGGCTCGGGACACGCTATCTGGCTTACCTCTGTTACCTTCTTTTGAGCCTCCCAGCAGACTCGACACGCTACTAAACGCGTCCCCGGCCTTCTTCCTTAGTTCCCTTCGTAGTTCCTTGAGCCTTGGGCAGTCCACCAGGACATGAGTGACTGTCTCTTGAGCACCGCACGCGCAGTGGTCGTCGTCTTGGAAGCGGTGGGCCTTGGCGTAGGTGGATAGCCAGCAATGGCCCGTGCGTAGTTGCGTCAGCAGGTATGCCCGGTTCCTGGGCAAGGTCCCGTACAGGCGCCTGGTGTATGTGGCGGGCAACTTGCTGTCGATTCTTCTGAGGTGGCCACCCTTGCTGGATGACTTCCACTCTTGCTCCCACTGGGTACGGATGTTGTTGAGGATGTACGCCTTCTCCCTTGAAAACAAAGGGCGGAAGGGATGTGTTTTACCTGGGATCGCCGCTTTTTTGGCCAGTCGATCCGCTGCGTCGTTTCCTGGGTCTTCGCAGTGTCCAGGCATCCACTGAAGTCGGAGCGCAATTCTCTCCGCCTGAACTTCTCTGGCGGCTTGCAAAATGGCGTGGATGACCCGCTGTCCAGACTTGTTGGCGGGGTTCTGGATCGCCTGTAGAGCTGATTTGCTGTCGCAGAGGATCGTGGCAGATGTTGCTTGTGAGCTGGTTGATGTGAGGCGTTGGTGTGCTAGTTTGTACACTGAGCTGATGGCATAGAAGATTCCGATCAACTCCGCTGCGTGAACCGACCATCGGTCCATCGGTCCCACCTGGACCTGTTGGGACTCCGTGACCTCCATATTGTCGTCGAGTGCTACGATGGCTGCGCCTAAGTGACCCTGGCGCCCAGACGCATCTGAGTAGACAACAACGTCGGCCGTCGCTCGTATGGTCTTAGCCTTCTCACTTGCTACCTCTCGGTCTGGTTCGATGGCAATGTCGGCGAATGGCTCGGTTCGCCATGGGGCGAGGGGGCTAGGATCGATCGTCTCCAGTTCGTTCAGTCTTGTTAAGTCCATGGTCTTTAAGGCCTCCGCTAGTGGAAACCGAGAGCAGGACCCGATATTGTTCCTACGTCTCTGGGCGCGTGAGAGTGTACTCCATATGGGGTGGTTACGGGGGAGTGTGTGAAGTCTTGTGATGGTGTTCTGAGCTCGCTGGCGAAGCCGGAGGTGCGTTGGAAGTATGTGGGCTTCTACCTCTAAGGTAGAGGTAGCTACTGTCCGAAACGCCGAGAGGATGCGGGTCAATGCGGTCCTTTGCACAGTGTTCAGGTTTCGCAGGTGAGTTTTGTCTCGGAGTGGGTCGTGCCAGACCGTCGATGCGTAGTCTACTACTGGTGTGATACATGCTTGGTAGAGTTGCCGTATCTGTTCGGCACGCAGATGTCGTAGCCCTCCAAGTGCGATGTTTACTTGGGTTGCGCGTTTGATCGCCTGTTGCACGTGTTCCTTCCACCGTAACTCCCGGTCGAAGATCACGCCGAGCAGTTTGGCGGAAGGCGACGGTTTGATTGCTTTGCCATTCATGATTATTTGTCCCTTGTCTTGTTCGCCTTTTTTCCTGGTGAGGTGGATTAGTTCAGTTTTCTCGGCTGCAAAGCATGACCCGGTTCGCCGGGCCCATGCTTCAATACGAGGAATGTCCTCGGATTGGATCTTGGTTAGGTTTTCCTCGGCAGATCGGCCAACACGCCAACGAAAATAATCATCGATGAAGGCTGACGCGCCGCCGTGGACCGTGACCTGTTGATCGACTAAATCGGAGTTGAAGAACGCGAAGAGAATAGGCGATAGAGGCGAACCTTGCGCTAGTCCAGCGTTCGCTAAAGGTGTCATCTCTGTGCGGAAGTCGTCGAATCCAATGCTGGCGTGGCGGTGGCTCATGAAGCTACCGATCCACTTTCTGACCACTGCTGGGATTCCCTTGGCCCGGAGGCAAGCATCAAGACTTGTTTTGTTGACACCGTTGAAGGCTCCTTTCAGGTCGAAAGCGACAAGAGTCACCACTTTGTGTCTATTCCATGCCCGATCAATGGCGTTGGAGAGGACCAATAGGGCTTGTTCGGTGGTTCTCCCTGGTCGGCCACCGTACTGGGTATCAGGTAGCAGGCCATAGCTCTCCGCCAAATACGATAGTCTTCGAGCAACTACCGCCTCGAGGAGCTTACCCAGCGTATTCAGGAGTGATATTGGGCGATAGGCCCCAGGGATGGTGTAATCTGGCTTCCCAGGTTTCCGCAGCACCACGATCCTTGCACTTCGCCATCGTTTGGGGTGGTAACCTAGGTTGATGGATGCGGTGAAAATGCTGGTGATAAGTGGCCCAAGGCGCTTCCACAGATGTTTCCACACTAGTGTTGGGAGACCGTCCTCGCCCGGTGCGGTGGAGCTTTTTGCAGCTTTGAGAGATCGCTGGATCTCTAACTCGGTGATAGGTTGCCAAGGGAGTTCCAAGGGCGCTTGGTGCGGCGGGCTTTCGTGGGGTTTATCCATCTCGGGGAAAAAAGAATCTAACAAGGTCTGTGCCTTCTCCTCGTTCCCGGTGAGCTCGTTATCGCCGACCTGCAAGGTTGGGATACACCCCCAGGCCTCTCGTGGTTTCATGTAGGTGGCAGCTTTCCACAGCTTTCCCTCCTTAGCTTCGTCCAGAAATTGCTTCCAATGCGATGTTTTGGCTTTCTCAATGGTTCGAGTCCAGGCCCGTCGTTTCTCCCGCATGTTTTGGAAGATGGCCATAGAGCGGGCGTGACCTCGTCCGAGCTCCGCGCAGCTCTCTTGCCACTTCCGCCGCAGATGGTTAACCTCGGTTTGTTGGGTCTTGAGGTCTGCGGTAAACCAGCGTTTGGAATACGGGGTTGGTCGTAGGTTAGGAGTGAATGTATCGACCGCTGTTGCAGTCACTTCCACGAGCCTTTCGACTGCATCGTCCAGCGCCGGTCTGGTTTTCACGTCCTTCCAAGGGCCTATGAGTCGGAGCACCTCATCGCCGATCTTGTCCCAGTCCGCGCGGTCGTAGGCTTTTCTCTCCTGGGCCGTGGATTTGCACTGGGCTCTTAGGCTCCACTCCGAGTACGTTGCACGGTGGTCCGATCCGTAGTTTTCGTGGTAGAGCTGACACTTGACGAGCAGGTCCGGTCGGTTTGTTACGGTTTGGTCGATGGTGGAACTCCTCCCTGGGTGGCTTAGAGACCAAAAGGTCGGGGTCCCTCGGGGTAGGCAGCTGTGTAGGCCATGGACTTGGAAGAAGTCTACCAGTTCCCTTGCATCCTCCACGAAACGTGGTTGGATATGGTTGCCGCCCCATGTTGGATGGTGGCGATTGAAGTCCCCAGAAAGCACAATGCTCATTGACCTTCGATTGTTCTGGAGGGCAGTTGTGATTGTTTCCTGAATGGCTACAAATACTGGCTCCGCCGTCCCTTCGTTAGGTGTGTGCATCGGTATAGGTGGAATGTAGACTGAGAAGAGAAGCAGTAGCGAGTCGGCAGTCCAGATCTTGATTGCTGTGAGGTCTGGATGGTTGCAAGAGATCTGTCGGTGGGAGGAGCTCGAAACTCTTCGATTAACGTAAATAAGGCTGCGCGGGCGACTTGGGTTACTTTCGACAGTTGGCCGGTACAGCCGCCAGGCGCTGTGGTTGACGTGTGTTCGGTATGCGGTAGTTGGGGGCTCCTGGATCAGCAGGACATCCAGGTTTTGGCTTTGGTGGTCATTAATGAGGGCTTCCATTCCCGCTCTCGATTTCATGGTATTCAACTGTAGTATTCGTAGGTTCGACTCTAACATTGCGAGGGGTTGGAAGTCGCGGGGGTCGGACACTGTCTATCGCCGGTTGGGTGTTCACCACTGCAGTCAAGGCAGCGGGCTCGCACACCCACGGGGCATCGCTGTCGTTCGTGCTGGCCTGCGCAATGTCCGCACCTCGGTGTTTCTTTGCACGACCACGCAAGGTGCCCAAATCGTTGACACCGGAAACATCTCTTCTTCTTGATTTCGCAGCGTTCCACGCTGCCGATGTACCTTTCACCGACGAGGAGGCCATTGTCTAGGATCCAGTCTGCCCCTTCAGGGGAGTCGAACCAGATGCCGAGCGATGCAAATTTCCCTAGGGTTTTGTCTTTCTTCTTGAGCCATGCCACCTCCTCGATGCGGAAGCCTTGCCTGATTAGGTCATTCTCTTCGGTTATCTTCTCGATAGCTTGTTTGTTCGCATTTTCTAAATCAAAGTCTTCCGTTGGTGTGCGGTGTACAACTATGCCAAATCGCGGCTTCACTAGCCTTGTGTTATTTCCGAGCTCGTTGAGCCACTCAGTGTTGTCGCGGGCCACCTTGGCCGACTCTGGGTTCTTGAATCGAATCACATATCCTGTCTTCGTAGTGCCAATCCCGGCAACTTGTGCATCTTGTGTAGATGGGGCGCTCAACAACGCCGTTCGGATATGGGTGTTGGCGGAATCTGTGGGGAGGTACCGTCCAAAGGTGTTTCCATCGCTGTTGTCATTGTCTCTTGGGTCTACAAACGATCGCTGTGTACTAATTCGGACGCAGTTTTGTTCCTTGTCGGACCGTGGGTGGATCCGCTGGGGGGACGGGTTGCTGTCACTGGCTGCCACGGCGGCCCATGATCTGGGCGGGGTTGCCGTCGGGAGCGCTTGAAGTTGTGTTCGCAGAGCCTGGAATTCCTCACAGAGCTTCTCGTTCTGGTCTTGGAGTACATTCTGATTATGTTTAACCTCCTGTAGCTCATTTTGGGTGGATTCGATGAGTATGGTCTGATGGTGGATGATGTCTTTCAGCGTGTCGATGAGCTTCCACACCTCCCTGGTGGTGACCCGGCCCGTGCCTTCCGAGGGCGTGAAGGCATCGCCACTGCGCGTACGTTTGTTTGGGATGAGAGGTATGGTGCCCGTAACTCTGGGTTGGAAATCCTCAACCGAGAAGCTGGTCGTCGATTCCTGGGTGTTTGTGGGAGGGGGCTCGGGAGCCCCCGCGGGTGGGTCCGCCATCGGTCCGGGGTTAGTTCCCGCTCGGTACACAACAGTAATTTTATATCGCAATAGTCTCAACCACAACGTTTCTGGTCTCCGGTCCCTTCGGGCGTGGTCCGGCAGAGTCGGTATAGTACAGTACTTTCGGAAACCGGTGTCACCACCTACACTCTTTGACACATTTTCGAGCCCTAATGCCAAGATGACCTAGTCGGTCATGGGAACCCTCCGCATTGTCCCCTATATTTACATTAAGTATTTTATTGTATCGGTACTGAGCATAACAAACATCTTCGCACCATGATGCCCCTCGTCTCTCAGAGCCAGCCTTGGGCATCCATCTAGTCAGCGTCGCCCCCAATGAGGCTGAACTGACGACCTCCTTTTCCCACTTCTGCCACCTCCCCGGTGCGACTGTATTTCGTCTTTGATTCGAGTCTGTGCGGCACACTGCTATTTAGATGGCTGATCCGTTGTCGGTCACCAGCGAAGGCCACGGACTCCTCCACCTCGGGAGACAAATCACGCAAGATTTGGTTCGTCTTCACTCTTTTTTCAATGATGAGGGTGAAGATCTTGCATACATCACGGAAACTATCGAAAGCATTCAAACTACTTTTCGATCCCTGGAAATTGCAGTCCAGCATCGCCAATCTCAGGCCAACGCAGCGGAGCTACTCCAAAAAGTCGGCAAAGCTACACAAAGATGCCAGGAAACCATCCAAGAGCTCCATATGGTATGCCAGAAGCTCCAAACCGACGACCGAATTGGTCCGAGAAGCCTTGTCTTTCGTCGGGCCTATCCAATTTGGAAAATGAAAATAAGGAAGATGGAAGAGATGGTTGGCGACATACGCGAAATCTTGTCTTTGACACTGCAATTCTTGCATTTCAAAAGCCACAGTCAGATTGAAGATGAAATCTCGAGTGCTCGTGATATTTTCTACACTGGTGGTGACTACCAGTGCGATAAATCGCACCCGCCATCTTATTTTTCCCTGCCGAGCAGGCAATCAACCCTTCTTACCACAAACACTCATCCCACCGTGGAGAATATACAATCAGTAATAGATGAGCTAGTCAGCATATTCCTGGAGGACAAGGGATTAGCAATTCTCTACAGAGAAGCCATCTTCGAAAGGCGTATTGCCCGGGCACGCTTCGTACGCAACTCCAGACGACTTCTCAGGCGTTTTGCGGCAAAGTTAAAAGAGGAATCCAGGGAAGCAATTGAAATCAATCTCGCCGATATCGTCTCGTCTCGAGCTGGCCTTATTGCTGATACAATTGTAAAGAAAACTGAGCAGCAGTATTCTCAAGCAGACACCATTTCCAAGCTAGGAAAACTCGAATACCAAACACCTCCCATCAATGATGCTCAAAATGGGAGTAATTCTGACAAGGATGAGGATGGTAAGAAGCGAGCACTGGATGAACAGATCGCCGAACTAGTGTCCCACGGCCGCATTTATATCAAAGAGAGTAAGGCTTTTCAAAAGCTTCAAGAGGACTTGAAAAATTTCATCATGCCGTCGAGGCCAAATCAAGGCCTTGATTCTGGGTCTTTTGTTGAAGTTGAGTCTTGGTTTAAGAGATGGCTTCGTGTTGTGTCTCCTAAGTCTCTGGTCTCAAATCTCAAGTACGAAGTGTCACGGTGGACCAAAAGGTTACGCTTGGACCTTAGAGAGCTCCTGGCTAAAATTGAGTTGGTTGAGAAGGGTATACCAAAGGACCACCAGCGATTTTAGTGGACAAATGTGGGCTTTATCATACTCTACAACTCCAACGTCTACTAATGCTTGATAGCGACATGGCAAAAAGCTGTTTGACGACTATGTCATACATGAGCCAGGCGCACTGCAGGCTCTGCGGGAATATTTAGATGCAACAACCGTTCCGCACGGTCCAACGAAGGCAGGTCCCACCAGCAATCGAGAACAGACTTCCTCTCGCGCTGCTTCTATGTACACCCCCAACCTTATACCCCTGTCGACAGGCATCTCTACTTCCATTGATATTGCCGATCAGTCAATACATACTTCCGGAGATTTTCAAACAGACGTCACGCAACAAAGTATCGAGTTGGGTGCTTCATTACAAGTTCCACTTCGGCTTCTATCTTGCATAGAACGGAGAGGTCGACCCATCAAATTACATCAAGAAATTATCACACACGTCACAAATGACCGAGAGTTATTCTATGCGTTACGAAGAATATACTACAATCAAAGAAGGAAATTTGAATCATTCTGGTCATTGCGGACACTGCATAGCATCCATTTCATGAAAGTAAGTCAAGGATCAGCTCATCCGAGGATTCATACCGGATCTACGGGTATCTATTCCGGCATCATAAATATACTACTGAGTCAGTATATCTCTCCAAAATAGGAAGCTAATCTCTCAATCTCGATTAGTTCTGGTACGGTGGGCACGGACTCATTGACGTTCGTTGTCACCCCGAGCCCTGCGAGCTCGGTAAACCATGTGCCTGCATCCCCCCGGCCCATCTTGTTGCCCCACGGGGCAAAGAATACGCGTGCCAGCCTATCCCCTCTCAGCGGTCACCACCCTGGGGTCCTAAAATATTAATGGACTTTTTCAAAGATCCTGATAGCCGGAAGCCTCAGGCGGATACAATTCTACAGCAGTTGCCCAAGAAGATGAGCGGAGAAGCAGACATAGATAGAGAGGAGATGATAGAAGCGTGGGGACTCTCTTTTCGGGAGGATTGGGATTGGAGGCGGATTTGGGTTGTGCTAGGAATCGCTTTTTTTCCGCCGAGTCTTTTGTTTGGGATTTTGTGGGGAATACTGAGGCAGGATATTCAGGGGGCGTTTGGAGTGGCGAGTTGGTGGATGACAGGAGCGACAATTGCGATTGGAATTATCGGGACTTGTACATAGAAACGAACCGCATGAGACCGCCCTGGTGACAAGACCAAATTACCGGACATGAGGGATGTAATGAGTTTCGTAAATTCCTGTATAGAAGACCATACAGGAATACTGAATCTCCGTAGCTATTCTTGTTCAGGGTTAATTAGTCTTGGCATGAGGGTTCGGGAATGAGTCGAAGTGTATAGTGGTGACGCCGGTATCCGGAAGTACTGTATGAAAGTGGATCCTTCGCTTGCATCGCAACTAGAATGTCTCACTACTCTGAATGCCGAACAACACCACTGCAGCCTTTAATCCTTGTTACACCACGAGGCTTGCTTAGGTGGCGAGGCATCGAAGCAACGAAGAATATTCTCCTGGTATATCTGCAGGCGCAGGCTTACACCGCAGTATGTGGTGGGACGCACAGTCAAACCCCTGCATGTTTCTGACGAGTATAGCGCTCGGTAATCCTTTCGAACCTTGTCTACATTGGTTGACCCATAATTTTCCGTTCGATCGGATCCTCCGTAAGCAAATTAGTTACAGTCTCATGTCACTGCTGAAGGGCTGAGCGAGCGCTGACCGTCATTGGTCGTCGGGGCCCTAGGCCATCTAAACGCCGTATGGAAATAGTAAACGTACTCCCCGGTCTGGAACCGTAGTCTGTAAAGAATGCTCCCGCTACAGGGTTTAGATCTTAGGTGGCTACCAGTACCCTAAAAACAGGAGTGGCGGTTTTGCGTTCTTCATTAAAGAGTAGAGCCCCTACCAGCTGCTCTCTCTCTGCTGCAGACATCCGCAAAATGCTCCAGAATGATTGACACTAGTCACCAGAATACTGCACTAGGAATCGTGGTCGCATTTCCGATTATTGGTGGTCTTTCGATTGTCTTGCGGCTTTGGAGTCGCTATTTAAAGCGCTCTGCCCTGTCCGGCGGTACGAAAAAGTCCCGTGAATCTACAAACATGTCGGAGGTACATGGATTGCTGACGGAGTGACAGATGACTATTTGATTGTTTTAGGCTATGTATGGACCTTCATCCCTGCAAAGTCTACATCGGGTTCTAATTTTCAATGGTGATTGAAACAGATTTTTGCAGTTGCGCAATCCGTCACTTCGTGGTATTGTGAGTGCTTTCCACCAAAGGCTTGACGAATAGTTGCTAAGTATATCGCGCAGACATCAAATCAAACTATGTTGGCATCCATGAATGGGATATCCCAGTGGACTACGATGTAAAGAGGGGCTTGATTGTAGGTACCGCTCGGGCAATTGCAAAGCGAGGACTAACACCGGATATCAGTGGAACTTTGCCAACCAGCTTCTTTATAATCCGACACTATCCATAATCAAGTTGTCCATCTTGGTGTTCCTGCATCGACTAGACTCACGGTCGCGGCTTGTCAACGGCCTCATATACTCCTCTTTAGCTATCGTCATCGCTCTCTTCTTCGCTGTGCTGTTTGTCGACATTTTCCAATGCCACCCTGTGGCATACATCTACGACACTTCAATTCCAGGGGGCAAATGTATTGACGAGGGTGCCTTCTATGTGTCGACAGCGGCATTGAATCTTTTCACAGATTGCTTGGTCCTTTCGATCCCGATCATCATTACCGTGAAATTACAGATGCCGATCAGGAAGAAAATTGCTGTCTGTCTGATTCTGTGTCTGGGAGGAGTGTAAGTCAACCGAACCCGGAGCCGCTCTCTCCAGTCTAACCAATGCTGCTCCAACAGTGCGACCGCCATTGGAGTCTGGCGTATCATCATCCTTGCCGAAGCCTTCCTCTCGAAGAAAGTCAACCCAGACGCAACCTACTCGATCGGTTTCTGCAGCTCCGCCATTGAAGTAAACGTTGCCGTCGTCACAGCTTGCGGTCCATCTATGAAAGCCATCGCGAACAGATACCTACCCCGACTCCTCGGCACATCACAAAATGCAGGCACATCCGGCTACGGAGCGGGAACGAGCGGCTCTCGCAAGTTCCCTGGAACACGCATGTTCTCATCTCACAAGGCATCGCAGCTGCAATCCGATGCAGAGGAAAACTACGAAATGGCGGATCCCCATGGTGTAAACCGTGTGAACATAAATGCCGCTCGCGACTTCGATATGCGCAAGTACAAACGCCACGGCGATAGTCCTAGTATCTCAAGTGGGAGTGAAGATGGCGTTGCTGGTATTTTGAAAACAACGAATGTCACTGTTCGTTATACTTCAGGCGAGGTCACGCCTACGCTGGACGATAGCCGGTCGCGAGCCGAAAAGCATTCCAGTGTGGATAGTTTGGTGTAAATCAAAGGCCGAAGAGGGTATCGTCGACCACATGTATTTTATTTGAAACTCCTGAGAGGTTCCTTTTTTCCATGGCATTACTTGCTTCTATCATCTAATTATGTCTTTCTCTGTAAGAATCAAGTTGCTGGAATTACTCAGGAGTCTCTTGGGGTCTATGAAATATCATCCCTTGAATTGGCATGCCAGTGGATTGGAATACAGGGCCAAACAAGGAATGAAGACACAAACAAGACGCTCCTTGATGAGATGAGACTTCTGCAAGAGCTTTCAACCCTGTTGAACATAACTGATAGCGGCAGTCAACTTCTTGTCGCAATCATGTCACTTGACCTAACCATACTCGACAAAGGCTTCGCTCGATTTTTAGAAAATGATCTCATCCTGATATTCCACGCAGGGATCACTCTCGCGGAATTCGAAAAAGCAGCGAATGTCCTCCACCTGAATCTGCCTGTGCTTGGCGGAAAGTTGAACTTTCTGGTGAGTGGATCTCAGTCATCACCTCTGTTCTTTCTCTCACCAGGTTATCAAAAGCGAACCAAAATCAAGTCCTCGGAGAAAGAAAATGACCTATCCGAGCTCTGGCAAGGCACTGAGCTTGATTTGCATGTTGAAGATGTGGTGAAGACACCACGGATCAACGATGTTGTGAAAAGCGTCGAACTGTCACACCTGAAAAAGTTCCTAGACGCCAAATTTAATGTAGTCAAATTACTTCGACAGTGCGTTGTCAATATTCAGACTGTGGTTTTGATTGACGGAAGCATATTGCGCTTCAAAGTTCAAGCTCCATTTGGCGATGTGAATGGTATACATCCCCAGCGTCATGCCTATGGAGATCAAGTTCTAACCGCTTTCCAGCGATGCTTCATATAGCACGAGCATACTGCTCCATACTGGACGGCTTTACCGATAATGGTATCAAGCTTTCGACCCCCGCTGAACTTAAAGGATGCTATCATTGAGAAAGCATTAGAACAGTCGAAATACATCGACGACAGTCCAATCGCTCGACTGCACGCTGAAAGCGTCAGAATTGGCTGGTTCCCCTTTCTGAGACGCGCCTTCAGCTCGGTCGCGCATAAATTGCAGACCAAAATTCGCCGTAATTCCCCTCGCGTGAATATGACACTTCAGATACCGCAAGCTGCAATCAACGCATGGTCCAATGAGGCTGAAAATCGAGGTATCCAAGTCACGGAACACGACCTCGTCTTGGCCTTCCTTTACCAACAAGCCTCGATCGATCCGTCTGACCCATCCTCATTCAGTATCATTGTAAATATTCAGCGTCATTTGGAGACAGAGGCAGCGTTTGGGAATCCTTGGCTCCGGATCCCTGTGCCATCGCGACAATTTAATGGCCTGAGATCTCAAAATGACACCACGGCTCTGGTGGACAGGGCAGTGCATATCCGCCACACGATAGAGAATGCCCGAGAGCCATTATGTCTCCATCAAATCATGGAACAATGTTCCTCAATGAGCAACAGCCCGTGTGTCACTCGGAAATTTGCTTCAGAATCAACGCAGCTTATTGTGTCTTCTTGGGCTAAACAGCCTTTCTTTGATCTGAAGATTCAAGGGAGCAATCCGGTGCTTGTGGACGCTAGCATTACCTTTTATGGGGTTCTGAAGCACCTTGGTTTTGTTGTGGATGACTTATTGGTAATGTGGAAGGGAGATAGACATGATGATGGGTACTGGATCCAGGGTTACCTTTCTACCGGGTTATGGGAGCGAATGACACACACATTGGCGGACTATATGTAAATACAACACTCAAGCGAGGTTTTCAAACACGGATAAAGCCGCTGCATCCTGAAGCTCAGAATCTCTTTTTTTTTGCATACTATTGAGCTCTTTGACGTGAGCAGATCTAGTTTCATCACGGTCCTTAGTGCTCTCGATAGGTAGATGCAAACCCTCTTGTGGGATTCACTAAAACAAGAGAGCTCGACGGGCAATTGGGACTTTTTATTAATTGTTTGGACTTGAATCTGTAAACAGATACTTAGAATTCCACGAGCTAAATCGCTTGAAACCATGTCGCAACTTCAATTCAACCCCTCATCTCAGCGATTCTGTACTCTTCTGGAATAGTTGGCCACTTATCAACGCCATCAAGAAGTGCAAGTGCCATACCGCCACTCAAATGAACCTGAATATGGCAGTGCAGCAGGAACGCTCCTGGATTCATAACGTGATATCTAATTGCCAGCCACGTAGGACCCGTAGCGGCAGGCAGAGTGGCGAATGTATCTCTGTACTGTGGGGTCTTGAGGTTGAAGCTCTCCGGAATGTGCTCCATAGCCTCTGCCACAGTTGTGTAATTCCAAGCACCTTGGCCCTGACCGATGACGTAGTACTTATTTGAATGCTTGTGGATAGGATGAGGAGGTTGCAATGGAGAGTTGACGTAGAAGATGAGATCAACCCAAGTATTGTTCTTCGTGTGCAGGGTCAAGTCGCTGTGGGCGACTGAGCTGTTCGGGTGGTAGAGTAGAGGCTGAGCTTGTTCGAGGGCTAGGGGGTAGCTTGAGTTCCCAAGCGTCCAGCGGTAGGAGGTGTGATAGTGGCCGATGTTCAAGATGTGGGTCTGGGCAACATCCTGGGAGGGAGCACGAGCTGGGAATGGGACGACCTTCGACTCGTCTAGGATGACGGTGTCGGTAGTTGTATTCGAACCGGTGATGCTGATTGACGGCTTCGAAGGGCCCTTCTTCCTCTTGTGTTGAGGGGTCGCATGGCGTGTCTCATATGAGAAGGTCGCGGTGGTGTTGAGAACCTGGTTGACGCCGTAGTTTGCCAAGCGAACCGAGTAGTCACCCAAGGGCTTGTCAAGCTTCACCATGACGGAGTATCGGTTGCCGTTTGCTAATGTAATCGCGTCAATCTCAATTGGCTCCACGTATTGACCTTCCACCGCGTAGACAATCATTTTGTGCTCGTCAATAGAGAACATCAAGGTAGCTGTGCCAGCAGAGCTGATCAAATCATAGCTCACGTAGCCTTGGACTGGGTCAACCTTGAGCACTTCACTAGGGCCCTGGTGAGATTTGCATCCAGAAAAGACGGTCGGCGGGAGAGCGCTAAGATTGTGAGAATAAGAGCCTTCCGCGACAGCATTTGAGGGAGGAAGACATCCAATATCGGTCAAATTTTGTCCTCCAAGAACTGTTTTCTGGGCTGCAGTCGTATATTCGTTGAGCGCACCTTGGTTTAAACACTTGATAGAGCCCTTTCCATTGATCATGAGCGCATTGGAGCAAAACGCATCCCGTCTGCTGGCTTTCTCGGCGTTCCACACTTGCTCTGAAGTCAGCTGGCGCCAGTCAGAAAGCATTACAGGCGAGGTCCATCTCTCAGCCTGTTCCATCAGTTTCTGTTCTCTTGTGTTGTTCGTGATTAGATGGAATGGCTTCTCGATCGAGTGGTCGGGGCTGATATAGATCGGTCCATAGAGACCATCATCAATTTGGCCCCGGGTGTGGGCGTGGTAGAAGTAACTTCCGTATTGTGAGGCAGTCCATTTGTACAGGAACTTTCCACCAGCAGGGATAGGCTTCTGTGACAAACCTGGAACACCATCAGACCACGGTGTGCCCAATTGGTCAATCCCTGTTGCGAATCAGATATGAACGGTGCGATTGGACATGTCTAGAGTGTTATACCGTGGAAATGAATCGTTGTTGCGTTAGGAAGATTATTGTTGACATAGAATTCAACGTTATCGCCTTGATGCAGTCGAAGCTCGGGGCCCGGGAATTGGCCATTTGTGAAGATCATTTTTCGAGGCGCACCTGGAGCATCGTGCCAGTCCGCCCACGTCAAGTTCACTTCGAATCGAACCGTGTTCACAGAGCTTGCCGGCAAGACTTTACCCTCGGCCCATTGGGCAAGGCATAAGAGCCCCAGACCCCCAAACTGGAAGAGAGACTTCATCATGCTTGGTCTGGACGAAAGACTTGCAAACTTCCATGTATGAGAGTCAGGAGAAGGGTTTAAACCTTGCGAGGGATGAGAGCTAGCTAATCCATTTTATTGAATTTCAACCGGGTGGATCGGATCATGTTGATGTTCGGAAGTCCCCCTTGAGTCAAAGCTCAGGCCCCTTTAGTCGGTTTGTCTCGCTGTCGGTGTAGTGCTGGTCCCAAATCGACGCGAAGCTATAGATGGTAGGCCGAACTTTTGTGGGTCACCCAAAAGATCGGTCTCTGATCAGCCGATTTTGGTCGATCAAAGACAGCTAATCAACGAACCCTCAATATTTAGCACGATCGTATTGCGCAAGTGGGTAGCGCAGCCTCAATAGTATGATCATAGCATGGGTCCCTCCCCTAAAGCGGAAGGGCTCTGCAGATCTCCACTCCACCCTGACGGAATTTATCGTGGGTCCCGAAAGAGGCCCGAAGGAATCCCATGCAGATGGAACTGTCAGGATATAATTCATTGGCCATGGAATGAGATCTATCACGTGGAGTCCCTGCTACTATCCGACGAAAGTTGACAAATGTCGGGGTTCAGCTTCCAAGGGCCCCTTGCATTGGTCAACATGTCTCTGGCGTTGCTCTGCCCCTTTTTACTTTCCAACTCCTGCACCAAGGCGCCATGGATTCAGAGAATCAGGGTGTTTGAATCTGTCAGTTAACATATGTCTGAACTCTGTTCAATGAGGGTCTGACTATATAGCAAGCGATTGATATTTCAAAAATACCAGAAGACCTGTACCAGGAGACCTGAACTAGACGCACGTCACCGTATGTGGTCAGCCCTGAAATTTCTTATACCGTCCCCCGCGAGACTCCGTTCAAATCAGCCTGGACGGCTTCCGAAGTAAGCTGAACGAGTTATACATGGGCTCCCTACTTGGTGGCCTTGGGAGAATAATTCAACCATCTTTTCAATCATCCGGATCAATGTCATGTGGTATGTGGAGCCAGGAGCGAGCCCATGGAGGTGGGTATTTCAATCTTGTTCAAAGCATTACAATACCCGCAGTGAGATCTGGGACAGACAGTAGAGTCTGACGCAATTCCAGCTTTGTCGATTGCACACGCCCATGGGCAGGTTTGGATTCATACGTCAGATTGACCTTCTCCTAATTATTTCAATTGGCTGAGAATAATCAATGCCATTCGGACCGGGGTGAGAAATTAGTCCTAACTCCCCACGATCATAGCCGCCGGCTAAGATAGTACTATAAGCGTAGTGTAAGCAAGGATGTGGGCTCCACCGGGACTGGGTAGCCGGCTCTCAGATGCCGGTAGAGGTTCTCATTGCACGTTACTTTCGATGAGATGTCAACTCAGGAACATGACTCGTAGAAGTGGCGGACGTGGTCTAGGATTACCCCTCATAATGAACGGGCCTGCAACTGAGCATGGACTATCCATGAGGCGACCGGTTGAAAACTGGAGATATGCCAACCTCATGTGGCGTTAGAACATTTACCGGGGATTTTTGTATTTGAGGACTGAATAGTCTCTGCGGGGAATGCGGCTGACAAGCAAAGCTCATTTGAAAAAGACATCACCCGGAACCTGGTTAGATAGGCTATGTGCGCCTATTTGAGGAAGCCTTATCAGTTTATCGAGGAGCGACTCTCCGCCCTTACATCACAAGATGAATAATATAGAAAGTAGAGAGCGGTCCGCATGGTGGGGGAAAGTCGAAGCAGGTAGTGTCAGGAGCTTATACACGAGTCGAGAATAGCAGTTTTCCATCCCGGTCGGGTCGCTAACATGATCACTTGGATTTTCTAGTGATGCAAATGTATATATTTTCCAAAGGTCCACGAGAACCTTCGAGGTCCCTGAGCTCAAGATCCGCTCATTAGAGATAGCCATTAATAGCCTTTATAAAAGATTACAGCTAGAAACCAAAGTATCGATAAGCTTCCGGTGGGATTGAGAAAGAAGCCGTCTTGCGGACAGTCGCCCGTTATACCAGGCCATGTGTTGTCGATGAGGGGTCTTGTACTACCTCGGTGATGATCTTCCCCTCACGAAGTTCATAAATCAAAACCCCGCGACCTCAAGGTAACCCCTCATTCTGTCTACGAACACACATTGAAGTCTACACCATGGCGACCAAGTACGATCTACCATTCAAAGTAGGTCTCTCTTTGTTCTCATTACTATGGTGTGTTGAAGCTTAGTGGAGCGGTCGGCGAGATGTCCGAGCCCCGCAGATACTCAACCGCACCCGGTACCTGCGGCAGTGAGAAATGGTCTGACTTGCTTCTAGCTGAATGACCCAACTCTGTTACATTTCGACTCTTTTATCGGAGATAAATGGATTGAAGCGAAGAGTGGAAAGCGATTTGAAGTGCTCGGTAAAAGCTCATTGTTCAATTGTGGAGCTCCGCGCAACTAACAAGAAACACAGACCCCGGCACCGACAAGGCATGGGCAAGCTGCCCCGCAAACTCGACAGATGATGTGAACGCGGCAGTCGAAACAGCACACTCTGCGTTCGAGGACTTCCGGAAGGTGAACCCGCGCCAACGCGCCAAATGGCTCCTCAAATGGTGGGAGCTGACAACAGCTGCAAGAGATGACCTGGCTCAAATCGTGACGCATGAGACGGGAAAGCCGCTTTTTGAGGCCTATGGAGAGTTGGATTACTCACTTGGCTTTCTGTGGTGGTTTGCTGGCGAGGCAGAGCGCATCCATGGCAGCGTGGCAGTCCCTGCCGCGCCCAATCGCCGACTGTTCACCATCAAGCAACCGATCGGTGTTGCGGCTGCGCTGGTGCCATGGAACTTCCCAGTGGCCATGGTGCTCCGTAAGGTTGGTGCTGCTATGGCGGCTGGTTGTACTATGGTGGTTAAGCCCAGTCCCGAGACACCCATTTCGGCACTTGTGCTCGCGGAGTTGGCGCGTCGTGCGGGTATCCCGGCCGGTGTACTGAACATTTTGACGACAGACCTGGAGAACACGCCGTCCCTCAGCGAGGCACTGTGCAAACATCCGCTGGTGAAGAAGGTGACCTTTACAGGATCGACCCGAGTTGGCAAGTTGGTCGCCATGCACTGCGCTCACGGTCTCAAAAAAGTAACTCTTGAGCTGGGCGGTAACTGCCCATTCATCGTCTTCGACGATGCCAATCTCGACCAAGCGATCGAACAATTAATGGCTTTAAAGTGGCGTCACGCCGGCCAAGCATGTATCACAGCAAATCGTATCTATGTCCAAGCAGGCATCTATGACCATTTCGCCGCTCTGCTAAAGGAGCGCACCACTGCTTTAGTTGTTGGCCATGGTTCTGATTCTGACACCACAATGGGTCCGTTGACCACTCCACGCAGTATTGACAAGGCCTTGGCCCAGGTTGAAGATGCGCGACGCCTGGGTGCGGACGTACTTTTGGGTGGCAAAGCAATGACTTCCCGCCCAGGATACTTCTTCGAGCCTACTATTCTGTCTGGAATGACAGAGCAAATGCAAATATCACAGGAAGAGTCCTTTGCTCCCATTGCCGCGCTGTATCGCTTCGAAACCGAGGAGGAGGCAGTGAAGATGGCTAATGACACCAGTATGGGCTTGGCTAGCTACGCTTTCACTAAGAATGTTGATCGTGTGTGGCGCCTGTTCGAAAATTTGGAAGCTGGTATGATTGGGATGAACACAGGTAATCAATCTGCTGCCGAGTCGCCATTTGGAGGTATCAAGGAGTCTGGCTATGGCAAGGAGAGCGGTAAAGAGGTAGCGGTCAACGAGTATTTGGTCACTAAAACAGGCACATTGACCATTGAAGGACAATACTAGATATTTTCCTATCTGAATTCGAGTATATTATATTATTTCGGGTTAGATAGTAAAAATAGTATAGCGATTTGAAGCTGTGGTTCTGTGAATGCTCATCCGCTGGTCTGAGTGCATCTCACTAGATTTCACAACATCAGGAGCCTGACTGAGAAAGGGACAACACTCATGAATTAAAATCATTACAAAAGGAAGATAGTACATCATCAAATTTCCCGTCCCCGAGAAGTGAAATCTCGTCCGACTCTGTGTCTGTTGTCACCGGGGTAATTGCGCTCACCACGTGGTCCTTGGATGCCTGGATGATGGCACTCCGAAAGTTGACCGAGCGCCGAGATCGGAGAGCCTGCTGACGGAATAGAACAACTTCCTTGTATCTAGGCTTTCAATCAGAATTACAGGTAGCATATAAAAAGCAAGTGAGCTTACATTGCGGCTTTCCAGGTTTCGATCGTTACCTCGGCGTTATCAAAACTCCAGTCAAATGGTATCTTGACTACTGGCTCGTCTTCAGGATCGTGGTAAGTTGCCAGATATGGGTGAGACAGCGCGTCCCGCGCGCTCGTCCTCTTTTCCACATCGAAGTACAGCATTTCTTCGAGAAGTTCCATTGCTGCAGGTGTCAGAATTCGGCCGTCATCAGCTAACAGGTAGGAAAAGACACATACCATCTTGGTCGAGGTCCGGGAAAACATCAACCAAAGGTTCAGACTTGCACTTGGGCAGAGACTGAACAAATGACCTTGTCTATTGGTGAATTAGCCCATCTATTTCATAAGGCAGCTCCAATCAAGGCAAACTTACGTGTCTGTTTTTGATCGTGTCCACGATGCGATCTTCAGGGTTACCCAAGAGATTCACGAATAACGTGAACTGATCAGCATGGCTGGTAGCCGGAAATAAAGGAGCGCCTCGAAGCATTTCTGCAAATATGCAGCCCGTGCTCCAAATATCTACCTTCTCCGTGTATTCCTGCCATGTGAGCATAATTTCTGGAGCGCGGTAATATCTTGTAGAGACATAGCCTGTCATCTGATGATCCCGCAGTCGAGCGTGACCAAAGTCGCTGATTCGCAGGTCGCAATTCTCATCGATGAGTATACTGCTCGGCTTAAGATCACGGTGAATGATGCCCGCCGAATGAACGTATTTTAATCCTCGCTATCAGAATTGTTAGTTTCTGCATCCAAGTGGAGTGACTGTTGCACCCTACCAGTATCTGATAGAGGAAATATTTGGAGAAATCATTGTCAATGGGGCCTTTCTCAATGAGTCTTTGAAGGTTGGTCCACATAAGGTCCGTAACAATGTATCTGAAAGGGTCAGTGATCAGACATTGAAATTTGGCTTAGGTCCAGCATACAGGTCTTCCTTGGGTGATATGAATACGTCCACAAGACCGATAATCTGGCATCATGTCAGTGATATTCGTAGCTTCGAGAGCGCATTGATCGAAGGAAAGACCAGACATTCTCATGTCGTAAATGTCTTGAGAGTTTGACTTCACGAAGAGCTTGCTTCGCCAGCATAGCGGAACCAAACGGCTTTGTGAGTTTTTTGATGGCGACCAGCTGGTGCAAGATACCGTCTTTTGCGGAGCTGACCGAAAGGGTCAGTGCTTAATCTCTCTTGACTTGCCGCCTGAGAACTCCAAAGCGTACCACATGAGCCCAAAGGCATCTAGCTCCACTGGCTGTGGTTCTGAGTACCTGTCAAAAGGTCAAATTTGAGTCGCCTGTCACCGCAGATTGAATGATGTGGGGAAAGCTACCTCGCAGTCAGTTCAAAGTTCACTCCCATCACTGACGTGCACGAGAAGTCCGACATGTTGCGAATGTCTGAACAATTTTAGGGTGATTAAAAAGTTAAGATGGAGATCGGACGCCAACGCTCAAGAAAGCAATGCAGGGAAGCTGGAATGCGCAGTTGGAGGAGGGGCTGGTGCAACTTGGAGGCCGCGGCAGTTTCTGGTAGAGGTGGATAGCGGTGGCGCCAGGTCTAGAACAAAATACACGAAATGGACTTGTTCTCTCTTGGGCCCCTATGCCTTCATAGAGCGTATAAGAACGATGCTCCCCGGACTGATGAAATGACTCGTCGGAACCTTTTACTGTGCCTCACACCTCCCCCTTATGAGCTAAGAAGATAACACCTATGATTCGTGACTAGGTGCCTCTGATACCAAGCGCTGGTTCTTTCACGACTAACTTTCGACAAGGGATATTTAAACAGGTTCTAACCCTGTACCAAAGCGTTAGAAACAGGGTACTTCATCAAATGGAGACAGAACATAGTCCCGCAATGTGATCGGATCACCTCGGTATCCCGCGTGAGGAATGCATGCTCGAGACCATTTCGATCGCGACCGGATTGAAGATGTTTTGTATTATGCCTCTACGCCAAAAGAGGCTTCAAGGCACGCGAAGCTTTGGCTACACTGCTCTTCAAGATGTTTCGAGAGCCCTATGCGGTTTTCTAGCCACATCTCGGATGCGCAAGGGCGCTGGAAAACCATCTCCGACATTTAGCCATTTCGGGATGGGACCCGCCGTTGATCATCAAGAGCAATATAATTGGCGGATTCTTGAGCCGACAGCTCTGATTGGTATCGTGAATGCGGAACGCTATTCCTAGCCGAGTTTAGTGGCTCGACAACGCAGTGCATATCTATACCCGCTACGGTCTGCCCTGAAAGATGTCTCCACGAGGGGCCTTGGAACCATCGCGCGAATCCACCTCCTCGGGCCGTTCGCCAACCCTAGCCTGGACGCATTTCGCCAGTTGTCTCTCATGAGCAGTGAAATGTGTCGCTTCGTCTTCCACCAATCGGGCTAGGCTGCGCCATTTCTCCACTAGATGAAGCCCCAATATGCAGACCGATGACATTACTCGTGAAACGATCGGGAAAAGGCATCCGCACTCGCTAGAACCACGATGCTTGAATCGTAATCCGATCGGAAGTCGTCTCGCCTATTCACTTTAATTTCATGTTCCCTCTTCCACACCCTTTACCCTAACTGCATGTGGTTTCGTCATTCCGGCAGGGCGCTTTTCCCTTGATGATCGACGAGACGCCTTTAGTACACCTTATTTATGAACATACTGTTTACGTGGCGACGACTGGACCTGAATAGGTCCTTAGAAGGGAAATTCACTTGCCTACGACCTCAACAAACGATGGAGGCGTCAGCGGCTCAGGATCCCACCCAGGACCCTCAAAACCCGGCAAAAGACGACGATCACGGCGCTGGTCGCCGAGCGCGTGAAGTGTACCGCTACTTTCGACCGGAGCGTCTCACTGCGATCGACGAATACCCCACACCCAGCAGCGAAGGAGGCTCCTCTTTAGGCCATCCGCAACTGAATGATTCGACTTCCGCAACAGTCCGCCCACCATTCGCGTCACCACTGCCATCGCCACAGCCATCATCTACTCCTTTATTACCGCAAGAAGAAGCTGCGGCTACTGCGAAACCCCTACCTGGGTCACTGGTTCTCGGCGAATACAACGACGCCTTGACATCCCTGGCACAGTTGGCCGCTTTGCGCTTAGATGTCGATCGCGCATTCATAAGGTGAGGAACAGATGAGCTCCCCATAGGGGAGGTATCTCTGACTATGCCTTCCCAGTGTTTCAGATCGCGACTCGCAATTCATCATAGCACAAGCCGGCAAGTCAACTGAGGATGACATCGATCAGCCAGAATGCTCAACCCTTGACTTGAGCGACTGGGATATGTGCCAGGTAGGTTTCAAGATTAGAATTCTATCATCCGCGCTGTTGAGATGGAACGTTGGCAGTGCAATGCTCATATTACAAATAGGATACCGTCGCTCTTCCATCATCCGACCTAGCCAAAGGTGAATATAACTTCCTAGTATCATCCGACTTGAGCCAGGATGAACGATACCAAACCCTTTCGATCGTACAGAAAGACCCCAAATTTCGATTCTATGCCGGAACACCTCTTACCACTGAAAGCAATATCAATGTCGGCTGTCTCTTCGTCCTCGATTCTAAGCCTCACGCCGAGTTCACGAAAAGCGAAAGGGCCATAATGGGTCACATGGGGTCGCTTGTTATGGATTTCTTGAAAATAAGCCGACAGGCTTCCGAAGGCCGACGCGCAGCTCGCCTGTCTCGTGGCTTGAACTATTTCGTGGATGGTGGCTCTACATTCAACAATGCCGCGTCAACCATTTCAAGTCCAGTCAGTGATTTGGCTCGACGCCGGTACAGTCATGCGTCAAGCGGAAAATCAAGGTCTCGTCAGTCCTCAGCCAGCCGACAGAAAACCCGCAGTACGAGCTCTCGACGCTCGTGCTCAAGTGGCAGTGCGCGCTCTCCCAGTTTGGCATCAGAAAAAAACGAGCAGTTTATGTCATCTAGCTTCGATGGCTCTATTTCAGGCCAATCTTCGAGGCTTAGCCAGCCTGCTGAGAATATTCAGTCGAACTCGTGGACTTTCCGACGAGCAGCGAATCTGATACGAGAGAGTCTCGAACTTGAGAGTGATAGTGGTGTGGCATTTTTGGAAGCTAGTAGTGATGCTATGCTCGACCGCTGGAGTGACAGTGATGCTTCCAGCTCCCAGGATATCGGAAAAGCGGCTTCTCTCTTAGCGGTTTCATTACCTGATAGTCCCTTCGGTCCATATGGTGACTCCGCCGTGTCCCGCCCAGTCGCGAAGCTCGATGAGGACTTCCTTCATCGCCTACTCAACACATATCAACGAGGCAAAATATGGTCCTTACATCGCGATGGCCAACAGTCCAGCTCAGACAGTGAAGATTCATCTCCCTCGCGTGAAGGCCGCCCCCGATCAAGGGCTCAGATGGACCCGAAAGCCCCGAAAAAGTGGAAACTCAGAGAGACGGCAATGCTCAACCGGTATTTCCCTGGGGCGACACAGGTGCTTTTTGTACCTCTTTGGAGTGCGGCCAATTCGCAATGGTTTGGTGGCTGCTTTTGCTGGAACAACATCGAAAGCAAAGTCTTCGATCCAGCAGTTGAGCTGAGTTCACTATTGGGCTTTGGTTCATCGATTATGGCCGAGTGTAATCGTGTCGAGTCCCTCATTTCCGACCGCCAGAAGGCCGACTTCCTCAGTAGCATATCGTAAGGCGCTTCGTGCAGGCAGTACGCTTGACAAAATTTACTGACAACATGTCACAGGCATGAATTGCGTAGCCCTCTTCACGGAATTATGGCAGCGACCGAAATTCTCCAGGGTACGAATTTGAACGCCTACCAGTGTTCACTCATGGATACCATCAATGCTTGCGGCCGAACTCTTCTCGATACAATGAATCAAGTCTTGGACTTCAGCAAAATCATCTCTCTGGAAAGGAAATTCCAGCATTTGGAGCGACGGAAAGTTTCACTACTGGAACTGAAAAATAGGCATCGATCTGCAGCGCACCTCGACGCTCACGTCGCTACCGATATCTCTCTTTTGGCCGAAGAGGTGGTAGAAGGTGTTTCTCTGGGTCATTTCCACAGTCAAAACTCGACCGATTCATCCGCTCTACTGGCAGCTGCCACGAAAGCCAATGAAGGTACACTCGAAACTAATATTCCGCGCCCCAATGTTGACGTGATCGTTGATATTGCACCTAATGATTGGACTTATCACGTTCCACCTGGAGCCCTTCGACGAATCATTATGAATATTTTCAGTAATGCGATCAAGTACACCGAGGCAGGCCAGGTTCATCTACAACTCGAGGCAAAGGAAGCATCGGAGAATTGCTTCTCGCGTCCCGGCTACAAAGAAGATATAGTGACATTAACTGTGAGTGACACTGGAAAGGGCATATCTGAGGACTTTTTGAAATCGAAACTCTTCGTCCCTTTTGCGCAAGAAGATAGCTTGGCGACCGGATCAGGTCTCGGCCTCTCCATCGTTCGCAGTCTTGTTAAAACTATGAGTGGCTCTATCAACGTCAATAGCCGCCCCGGAAAGGGAACATCCGTGAAAGTCACCCTTCCACTCGCTCGATCGGAGCCCCAGGACATCGAAAGTCGATCTCTATCTACGTCTCCATCTGCATGCGAAAGATGGCTAGTGAAAAGTGAACTCCACCACTTACGAGAAGCACACGGTGGAAAACGCGTCGCTATTATGAATGTGGAGCCAGAGGATGCCCCGAACCACAAATCCTGGGCGAACTTGTCCCGCTATCTGACCGACTGGTACGGTCTCATCTTGGTCTCGCCATCTTCACAGGAACCCATTGACCTCATCCTGAGTGACAAAGTGCCGTCCCAAAGCGAGATGGAGTGCTGCTTCACCGGGAAGAACGCGGCCTTCTTGATGTTAAGCAGCAACTATATCGGTCGCAATTCCATTTCCGTCCAATGGCCTACTGGGTCCAAGATTGTTGACATCATCAATCCTCCATGTGGTCCTCACAAGCTAGCACGGTTCATACAGAGGTGCCTCGATAAGGATACGAAACACGAGAGGATAGAGACCCTATCTTTAGCAGAGCCACTTGCGAAATTGGATTTGAGTGATGAGTCGTCCTCGAGTAATGAATCGCAAGATTTGAAAATACAGTCCAGCTCAGCAACCCCCAGTGAAGGTTCACATTCATCGTCGACTCCCAACACAGAGACTACCGATAGCGAGTGTTCTCAGGAGACTCGAAAAGCCCGCATCTTGGTCGTCGAAGACAATAAGATCAACCTGAATCTGATGCTCGCATTCTTGAAGAAAGTCGACCTTGGTACTGTGGATACAGCGGAAAACGGCAGTCTCGCAGTTTCTGCCGTGAAACAGGACCAGCAGGGCTACGACTTCATCTTCATGGGTAAGACATCAACTCGTTAAGTTCTGTTCTATCGTTTCATTCACTAACAAGAATTAGATATTTCCATGCCGATAATGGACGGCTTCGAGGCCGCACGCAGCATTCGCGCCTTTGAGAAATTGCGCCTCGGCAATATGAAACCGTCCACAATTATCGCCCTGACCGGACTCAGTAGTTCTCATGACGAGTCAGAAGCCATGAACTCGGGCATAGATCGGTTCATGACGAAGCCGGTTTCTTTCAAAGAGGTCAAGAAGATCTTGGACCACTGGACTGAGGTAGACATGCAGGACCAAGGTCAACCTAAGTCTAGCGCCACGGAGTCAACAAGCGGAGAACCGGCATGAATCTGATCGTGTGGGAATATTGAACGGATCTAGAACCCTTCGAATGATATTCAATCAGCTTGAAGATCAACCGAGCAGGTTGATCTGTGAAAGATCCCTGATGTGCGCGCCGACAGGGGTGTAATAGTTTGATCGAGTCACTGGACATGCGCCCTGTTACACAGGGCGCAATTCTGAGTGCCAGAGCGATACTTGCGAACCCACGCTGGAAGTTTTGGTGCCACAATGTTGTGTGATCTTCACGGCTCGACCCTCGATTTGCCGGACTGACCACCCTTACTCATGCAATCGTGAAAAAGGCAAACAAATTCCAGCCCCGCCGGGGATCTTTACGGTCGGTCAAGGAAAGTCGCCGAGCAGAAGCGAGCCCAACTGCGAACGTGTCAAGAGGACGACGCTAGTAAGCTGATGTGCAGCTTTTCCTCTAGTGGAGTTGCCCCCGTTGAGTGTAGTCAACGAGTGACGTGCGAATAGCGTGTGTGCGAATTCCATATGATACCCCTAACTTGTACATTCGAGGCATGCCCGAGTAGGTAGCTAGCTGTTAGTCCAACAATGAGTGCATGGATCCCGACCGCTCGCCAGTTCCAACAATGTAAATAGTTGCCGTCGTATCTTTCTTCCCTCTTCTCCGCTCCACCATGCCGCCCATGGCCTCCCTCGATTCTCTCCGCCATCTGGTGCAGACGCATCCAATCATCGACAACCATGCACACAATTTGCTGAGTCGTGATGTGGCTTCCGACTACGATAACTACCCGCTTGAATCCATCACATCCGAAGCCCACGGTCGCGCGCTGGAAAATGCCCGCACGACCCTGCCACTTCTCCGCGCCACCAACCAGCTCGCAGGGCTCTATGGCACGTCTTGTGCAACTTGGGATGATGTACTCGCAGCACACAGTCACTGGGTCAAAAATGACTACAATGCCTTGATCCGCCGCAGCCTGGAAGGCACGCAGGCTCTGCTCTTGGACGATCTGCTCAGCGACGAGGATGTCGAGTCCTACGACTGGCATGACCAGTTCACCGTCTCTGCGACGAAGCGCATAGTTCGCATTGAGGCGATTGCGGCCACCGTCATTGGGGATCTGATGAGTACTGAGCGTAAAGAGGGCGAAACTGTGTGGAGCAAATTCCGTCAGCAGTTTCTGGATGCAATTAATCGCGCAATGGACGACCCAGCCGTGGTCGGTTTCAAATCCGTAATTTGTTATCGCACTGGTCTAGACGTTGATCCCTACTCGGGCGACGAGGATTTGTTGACCGCTTCGTTGCATCGGGTGCTTGATTCGGGCACCCGAAGGTCTGGCTACCGCGTTGAAGAAAAGCCGCTGAATGACTGGTTGGTTCAGCAGACTCTCAAAGCTATTTCATTCAAAAAGAGGGCTGGAATTGTGAAACCTATGCAATTTCATACGGGCTTGGGAGACAATGATATCAGTCTTGTCAAAGCTAACCCGGCCTACTTGCAGCCTTTGATCGAACAGTACGAGAATGCAGATATCGTGCTGTTGCATTCTGCTTATCCCTTTACGCGCGAGGCAGGATATCTGGCTTGTGTGTACCCGAACGTCTACCTTGATCTCGGTGAAGTGTTTCCTATGGTCAGCCGAGAGGCCCAAGAGAAGATTCTGCGGGAGAGCCTCGAAATCACACCCACCAACCGACTGCTGTGGAGTACAGATGGCCACTATCACCCCGAAACTTACTGGTTGGCCAACAAGCAATTTCGACAAGCTCTTGAGAAGGTCAGGACTGCCTCTTATCCCAATTTAATCAAGGCTCATCCTTTCTCTAGGTCCTTGTTGAATATGTTCAGCATGGTGACTATAGCGTCGTACAGGCGAAGGTGGCAGCAGCAGACATTCTCTTTCACAACTCGAATCGACTTTACAAATTGGGCTTGGAGCCGGATTTTGTGCATGGCGCTGCGGTGACCAAGGTCCAACCCTCGCTCTCTTCCGACCCCTTGAATGCCTTTTTTCTGAAAAATCCGGATATTGAAAGTGTCTGGATGCAGTGGCTCGACTATACCGCGACAACTCGAGTGCGTATGTTCCCAGTGGAGGAATTCGCTCGCATTGCCCGCAAGGAACGCCGCGTAGGGATCTCTCGAGCGGCCTGTTGCATGTTACATGATGACACGGTCCTTTCGCAAGGATCCACTACCGGTCAATTCTACTTGGAGCCAGACTTGAACAGTCTATATCGCAACGGAGGACTACCATCAACAACCGCACCAAGTGCATCCGTCATGACATTCTGGCGTTCGGAAGATGGTCCGACATTTGAGGGTTGTCTAAGAAGTACTCTTCAGAGCATCGCCGACAAGATCCACGCCGAACACAAGATCCAATTGAAGTTTGGCTTCGAAATTGAAGTAGTCTTCATGAAGGCAATGAGAGATCAAAACACAGGCCACATCACTGAGTATAGCCCGGCCACAACCAATCACTCCTGGTCGCAAATGACCTCTGAGACGCGACAGCTGGTTCCCCTCCTCGAAGAAATCACTCGCACGCTGGCTTCCATGGGCATCAAATTACAACAATTCCACGCCGAATCTGCGCCCGGTCAATTCGAATTCGTTCTTCCTCCCGATACACCTCTTGCTGCTGTAGATTCACTAATAGCCGCTCGACAAGTGATCACCGCCGTTGCAGAACAGCACGGCCTTCGCGCGACCCTGTATCCGTGCCCTATTCCCGGTGAAGTCGGCAGTGCGGCACACGCCCATATCTCCATCGATCCACCTACCCTTGAAGACGCATTTCTCGCTGGTATCCTCGATTATTTCCCATCCATCACTGCCTTTACTCTCGCCTCGGAAGCAAGCTACGAGCGAGTGCGTTCCGGCATCTGGGCCGGCTCCGAATGGGTCGCTTGGGGTGTCCAGAACCGTGAAGCACCCGTGCGAAAAATCGGGCCGGGTCACTGGGAGTTCAAGTCTCTAGACGGGTTGGCGAATATGTATTTGGCTATGGCCGCTCTTCTCGCAGCCGGTAAGATAGGGCTAGATGCGAATTCAGCCTTAAGGGTGAAGGAATGTACCGTGGACGCAGCGACCTTGAGTCATTCCCAGCGGGTCGATCTCGGTATCACGACGATGATACCTAAATCTTTGAAAGAAAGTCTAGATCATCTTGAAGCCTCTTCCACGGATAATTTGAAAGATCTTCTGGGGACTGAGCTTGTGAAGAATTATGTTACTGTGAAGCGAGCCGAAATTGTGCGTTTGAGGGAGATGCCGGAGGAAACGCGTCGGCTGTGGCTGTTGGAGCGCTATTAACTATTAGTCGGCTAGCATTCAGAAAACGGTTGACCGCGAATATGAAGTCCATTTTCCTATGATATTCTGCTGTCTACTCCCCATTCCGAGGACTGCGCACCAGACGGGTGCAAATATCAAAACTACCGAGCTGCGTTTCGGTCAGCCCAAGTAACATAGCTTACGCTTCGCCAAGGCATTATCACATCAAATGATCAACGACTCGTCATCTTATAGCCTTAAGAAATGTCTAAAGCTACTAAAGTAGCCTGAACAAGAGAAAAAGTCAGCTCACTAAGCACTTACAAACGCCCGCCCCAAGCCTTCGACTCTTGGCTCACAAGTCTCGACCATTGGGAAGTCTCGTCGGTAGCACCCCAATTGGAGACTCCGTGATATGGTTGGGACGAGCCTTCAGGTGAGGGCCACTTAGGGTCGGGTCAGCATTTAGTGGTCCACATTTCGGCTGACACCCGTCGGGCCAAGATTTTAGGCTTGTACACTAGGTCGTTTGGGGCTTGCAAGTTGGCTTATTTTTTTTTTTTTACCAATAGCCAATTTTCTGATGGTCCTCGTTGCCCTCGGCTATCGGGGATTTTTTATTATCGTAGGATCTTTCGAATCCTTGTTCACTTTGGGAGGGATTTTCTCTTAATCTAGAAGTGTCATTATTAATCGATTGTAGTCTCCAAACCCCCAAGAAGTTGAAGAATTCAGTGCGGGTAAACATGGGCAAAAGAAAAAGGTCAAAAGGCACGTATTCCTCATGCAGGGATTGTGAAACAATAAATAGTATTTCTTCAATATGTTCCGCTGGTGTTGGCCAACCGGGGGCGCAACGCACTAATTTAAAGTCCTTTTGGCCGCGTCACCGGACAGTAGCCCCATTATATCACCAACAAGAAGGTCCGCATAGCCGACCTTCGCAAGAAGTATAAAAGCTGCGCAAGGGTCAGAATTATCATAACCAGGACCCTAGAATTGGATCACAAAAGAACAAATGAAGTTTAATACTTTTGCCACCTTTTTCGCTCTGGCCTCTAGCTCCCTGGCTGCGCCTGCGGGTGAAGCTCTGGAGAAGCGTAACCCGACAGGCGCTTTCAGTCTGATCGCATACGGGGCCGCTTCATCGTATATTAAAATATTCTACTCCGACGGTCGGTTATTTCAGAGCTTTCAAGTGGGAAGCAAACATCTAACTTTCATCATAGGCCTTGCATATGCCGGCGACTCGTCCCTGTGGACCTACGGAAGTGTCACCACAGATGTCACATGTAAGATCTCGTGCCCTAAGCGTGTGTCGGACAGAGTCTTAAATCAGCTCCCGGGTGAAATGGCATCATATATAGTTGATGGTGTTTGCTCGGGTCGCTGTACTAACTCTCGATAGTTACCATCAGTAACACCGAGCTCACCACCACCGCCACCACTTCTGGTGTCACCTTGGACGCAGACACCTTTTTATATATCCAGCCCACTGCTAATGCGATCACGGAGGTTGGATTTACCGGTAATGGAATTAGCACCCCTGCTGCTGCGACGACCGAGAGTTTCCTTTTCTATGGGACCTATCTCATGTGGGAAGAGGCTAGTGGAACACTGAGTGACTCCTTCCGCCTTAAGGAAACCAATGTGTCGGGCGTGTATCAGATGTACTGGGATCAGTCGAATCTCTACCCATCAGGCTATCTTACGCCCGTAGTGAAGTCATTGTCGTGAGAGTTGTTGAGCGGGGCAGTGTTCATCGTCACTGCCCATGGAGATTGTGGTTGATTGGAGGACTCTAGTGGAGTGACCGTTCCTGGGCATGTCATATCAAATCTTTCATTAGGCAAAGTACAAGGATGGCCCTTGAAATAAGAAATACTAGGCAAACCTATGATGAAGGGTCAGCTGACTCGCCTGGTCGACGATCATTTCATCACGAACTAGTGTTGCGGCAAACACTCCACCAATGACAGGTACTATGTCGTTCGGCCTCGCCTCGGTCTGTGGGACCAGCCAATCACATTCGTAGTTCGTATCAACATCTTATCCCCTGCTTCCGAGATGATTCAATTCAAAAGGTCGCCACTGCCTCGCATCTTCCAAATGACGCCAATGAGTCGATGTATCGTCCGAGATATAAGCTCTGTCTACCCTTGGCCCCGATGAGTGGCTGAATGATTGGCCGACTCTGATAAATGCCTAATTTGCGAACATGCAAACGGTAGGATCTTTTTAAAAAATGGTACCTAGCGAGTGGCAAACGGCCCGTTTCTTTGGACTCTACCCCACAATCATAGCCTTTCCCGCGCATTAGTTGCCCTAAGAATACAATTACAGTTGTACATGACGCGGCTAACCTGCTTCCGAACGCTCCAACTAGTACGCGGCTACGTCATATGCCAAGCCGTCACCCCATTATAGGCAGACCATTTAACTAAACTATTTCTGCCCCTTCTTCCCCAGTTACTTGTCTAGGAAAAATCTTAACTGTTTTACCATTTATGTCTACTACAACTACTACTCAAAAAAGGACAGCCGGTACAATGTCCGGCTCGTCCGCTGGTGGAAGTGTGATAGAGCGTATTCGCGCCAGAGCGATAGAGTCACGTGAGAATGATAGCGCGCGGTCTTCCCTAGGAGGCTCCAAGGCTCAGAGTGTTTCGAAAGAGATGCCGAATTATCCTGGTCTTGAGCGCTGGCGCTTGATTGAAAAAATTGGTGATGGTGCGTTTAGCACGGTCTACCGTGCGAGCGATACTCAGTCCGAGTTCAATGAAGTCGCGGTCAAGGTGATGAAGAAGTATGAAATGAACGAGAAGCAAGTGAGTAAAATTGATGCTCCATGAAACGCTCGTTATCTGACCCTATCGCAGAAACAAAAATTGCTTAAAGAGGTCGAGATTGCTCGGAAACTCAAGCATGAGAATGTGGTCAACCTGATCGATGCTTCCGAAACACGCCAATTCAGCTATATGGTTTTGGAGCTCTGCCCGGGAGGCGAGCTTTATGATCAAATTACGCAACTTACTTCTCTAGACGAGAATCTAAGCCGACATGTCATCAAGCAAGTTGGCAAGGCAGTGGAATATTTGCATGAGACCATGGGCATCGTCCATCGGTAGGTTCAGTCCTGGTTGACGAAAGAAACATACAGGAAAGCTAACTATCATGCTTTACAGAGATATTAAGCCTGAGAATATCCTATTCTACCCACGGGTCGGTAGCGAAGGTGATGATGAGGAGGGAAATATTGGTGTGGTCAAGCTCGCCGATTTCGGGTTATCGAAGATGATATGTGGAGTCCCGACTATGACGCCTTGTGGCACGATGGGCTACGCTGCTCCCGAACTATGCAGCGAACAAAAGTACACAACCGGCGTGGACATGTGGGCTCTCGGCTGCCTTCTTTATACCATGTTAGGCGGTTTCCCTCCTTTCTTCGACGAGGACTTCCAGACTATGGCTCGGAAGGTCCTTCGTGGAGAGTACGAATTCGCATCGCCTGATTGGGATCCCATTTCCGAAGAAGCCAAAGATTTGATCACCGGCCTTTTAGCAGTCCGTCCCGAAGAAAGATTGAACATCAAGGAATTCCTCGCCCACCCTTGGATTCGCCAAAGCTCCGATAGCAAGCCCCCCAGTCAGGCTTGTACGCCTGGAGTAAACACCAATGACTTTGGATCCCAATTGACTCCAGGGGCGCAGACGCCGCCTGATATGTTCCAAGAAGCCTTGGAAAGCGCTCCTGGAACTCCCAACGCCCACACCCCGAACATTCGAGACATCTTCAATGCCGCGCTCTCGGTGCAACAAACAGAACCCCGGCGTGGGCCTAGACACATGTCACAGGGTCCTAGGCCTAACATGAAGCCGACAAGGCCTAAGCCTATGACCCGATTCTCAGACATGAATATGGACAATTGTACGCCTTCCACTCTGGCGCGGAGTCGACCACATGCCGTCAATCGCGCGAAGAGAATTCCAGCAAGCGAGACGACGGTGGGAGAAAGGTTCAACCAGACAGTCTCCACGCTCTCCACTCTCAGTTTGCACAACAGCGCGTTACTAGAGAGGAGGAGAGCGCGTGGCTGTGGTGGTGCTGCAACACCAACTCCTCACTAGGTTTGCGTTGATCGTCACCTAGTACCACTTGATTTGTGACCTGCGGGCTCAGCGTCCTGATCAAATATCCAGTATGATCGAGAGATATGTCGTTTTCTTTTTACCGTCGAGGATCATGAACATCCTCCCTGTACCACCAGCTTCGCTGTATATCCATGTGTGTCCATGTTGTACGATAAGATAATGACCGGTTACGAATGTTTGGTATAGTCAATTACGAAACAATTCTATCATTAAATGCCGAAAATCCCCCTCTAGCTAGCATTCGTATATGGTATCAAAAAGACAAGTAAAACTCCCCGCGTCAAACTAATACTCTTCCGACTCCGCCATCGCACTATGAAGCGCAGTCGTCAAATCAACATGGAAGAAGGGCCGATTGACACCTTCCACAATAGCCTTTTTCGCATGCGAGCTAGAACCAGCACTGGCCCGGCGTATTTCCGAAGACAGTTCATCTGCAGGCTCAATCTCGCTCTCCGTGGACTGTGCAGCAGCTTCTTTCTGGAACCCGGTCTCGACGTCTCGGGCCAGCTCTTCTGACCTCCGTTTGTTCGCGACGGTGAAAGGGTCATCGTGAAGGGCTGCGACACTGAAGATGGGCTTCCACTTGTGTGTTGTTGCGAGATATTCGGGTGTGGGGTATCCGAAGCCAGCGGCTGCGAGTGCGCGCTTGGTCCAGCGGTTGTGGATGTGCGCGAAGTGCCATTGTACGCGGTGTGGTGCAGCATAGCGATCCAGTTGGTTGCGCACGTCGATGAGGGTCTGGACGCAGGTGACGTCGACGTTGTTGACGGATGAAAAGTCCAGGATGACGGCTCGGAGAGTTGGGCGGGCGAGGATGGCGGCTTCGTCCTTGGCTTTCGGGCCCGGGTCGTTCCAGGGCCGATCGCCGATGCTGGTGTTTGGTTTCTCGTCTGAGGGACGGGTTGTCTCAAAGATGTGCTTGACGAGGTAGTCTGTGTAGTGGTTTGCGTTGGGGTAGTTCAGGCCCTCTGAAAGTCGGAAGATGAAGATGCCCGGAGATGGCTGTTCGATCTTGACTTCAGGGTTGTGGCCGTCTTCTCGCGAGATGGGGAGATAAACTGTTCGGTCGCTTTCAAGTTTGGCGTTGGTGATAGTGGCTGAATCGTCGAAGACATGGTCGCCGACGACGGAGTGAATTCTAGCAGCACCAAGGAATTGGCCTCGGGCTTTAGCGAGTCGAAAGAGGAGGACTGCGACCGAGACGCAGATGGTGCAGTAGATTCCGATCTCGATGGTGGAAAAGATGATGACGATCACGCCCATCAGGAAGATGATGGCATCGATCGGAGACACGCGCCAGAACTGGTAAGTCGTGTTGGGTGGAGTGACGAGGTCGCCGACGGCGTGGATGATTACAGCCGATAGTGATGACTTTGGAATGTAGAAGAAGACGGCTGGGAGGGCATAGATCGCCAAAAGAACCACGATCGCAGTGATGACACCGGCAAGAGGAGTACGGACACCCGATTTGGATTTGATCGCAGTGCGGGAGAAAGACCCAGTAGCAGGATATGCTCCCAAGAAAGGTCCCAGGAGGTTCGTGATGCCAATAGCAATGAACTCTTGGGATGGGTCGATCGTGTAGTTGTTGACTCGGCCGAATGACTTGGAAATGGCGATGTGCTCGATCAAGAGAACGATGACAGCGGCGGGAAGCTCGCTGGCGAAAGAACTAATGATCTCCTTGTCGAGCCTGGGGACGTGCGCGTGCTTAAAGCCTCTGGGCACGGTTCCGAGGATCTTAAAGGCGGGGTGATGGCGACGGTGAAGGTTGACAGCAGCGCTGATCATGACATAGAAGAGGATCACGAAGGCAGTGCGGAGAGTAGAAATAAAGAAGAAAGTCTTGGCTCTTGCAGGGTATTTTTTCGCTGCGTGATTGCACCCCCAGCGAATCGCATAAAGTAAGGCGAGGGCAGTCATGCCCATAGCAGCATCCATTTGGGCCGTGGGCAGATATTTCAGTGTATTGATGATCACCTTGTAGGTGGCTCCACGCGTTGAGAATTTTGCAGTTTCACCAAGGAGAGTTGGAACTTGACCAGCGACGATATTGATCGCAGACCCAGTCATAAATGCCATAATCGCGGGCAAGGGAATGAAGTCGACGATGAATCCAAGACGGAGAAATCCAAGTGCGGCCACGATGGCGCCGCATATGATTGCAAGCGCGGAAGCAATGTCCGGGGCTGAGAGACCGGGGTGTTCCTTTTGTGTTTTGATAATGATCGTACCGACGAGAGTGGACATGACGGCGACGGGCTGATATATGTGAGTGTGCTATCGGGAGATCGACAGGGGGATGATCCACTTACTCCGATCGTGATATCTTTGGACGTTGCAAAGAACCAGTAGATCAGGACACCCATAAACGAGGAATAGAGTCCATATTCGGCGGGCAGATTGGCCAACTCGGCGTAGGCCATGCCCTGGGGAATCACAACAGCGCCGACAGTCACACCTAGATCAGTCAGTATACACCATTTAATGCGGGTCTTCTCTCCATCTCCGTGTCTCTGCTTACCTGCAATCAGATCACCAATGAACCATTGCAAATTATAGTACCCGATCCAGTGAAGAAAAGGGAAGATGTTATAGAAGTAGCGCCCAACTTGTTTCGTTGTTGGGGTGTGTGCCTTGATCCATTCTCCGGTCGTCGGATCGGGCTCAATGTAGCCATGACGACCATTGCCAGATGCAGAGTATGTTTCCGATCCCAGGTCAATCCTCAGAGCGGCCGCCAGAGCATGGCCAATCTTCGTGGATGTTTTCCCAGTCATGGTCGAAGCTAGCTCGGCTTCTCGCCAAGTTCGGAGGAAACGGAACTTTGAATGTGACTAAAAGGGAAGGCAGACTTGGAAAGAGAAACAAGGAGATCAAGAAAAAAAAACCTCAAGATCGCACTGATAATAAAAAAAAAAGTCATGACGGCCACATGGGCATAATATAGAAATTGTCACTGAGCTTCTTGGTGTTGGTGAACACGCAATCCTTGGCGCGATGTCGTGATATTAGAGTATAATCGCAAATGGGGGGTTCGAGACACCACTGCTTTTTTAGCCGAACGCCTTCAAATCTTGTTCTCGTTTTGCCAATCTAACTGGAATTCTATTCATGAAATTGATGTGATCGGATTTATGTGTCATGATCAGTAGTACAGAGCTCCAACACTGGTCTGGTCCCAATGAAACAAGGCAGCAATGAAGTTACACTGACGATTCACAAAGTTGAAGGACCCATGAGGCCCAGAAAAGTGATCCACTCAACTTCAACTGACACGCGGGGCGGACCATGCTGGGAAGTTTCCGAGCCTTTTGGGATCTCACTTTGCCTTCTTTGGCCACCCAAGCCCACGCACACGGGATAGCACATTTCTGGGGTTGAAAGCGCCATCTCAGCTCTTCACGACCACAGCAGCCGAATCTCCACCCAAAAGCTGCGTATAGCCCGCTACACCCATCTCGATCGGGCTAGGCAGTCGTCGTATCTGCATTTTTGCTTTTGATCCTTGGTTGGTATCAAGTTCCACGAGGTCTAGTGCAAGTCGCGTCATCCACCTCGCCGACCAATCAATTTCCGTCGATGAGCCTACGCAGACTCTACACGGGCCCTAGGCTCGCCGCTATCTTTTGAAAGGGGTCTGGTCTTGGTGTGAGCAAATATGGAAGCTCCCGCACGTAATCGAAGCCAGACATTAAGCTTCTAAGACCACTGCCGACGTTTCTTATAATAGGAAAAGAGATCAACTTTTGATAAGGGAACAATCTCCTTCATAGTGCTTCATTTACTAGTATTGCTTTTTCGATAACGTAACTTCATTTGAAAGGGCCTTCTTCAAGCGACAGCTAGGTAGGAATTAAGTAGGAACAGATTGCGCGTTTATTCAAGATCAACAGTTCTGATGCCTGGCGTCGAGTGGTCGAACGATGAGATATGCGGTATCAAAGAGTGGCATTCTGAAGCACTGTCTCATCGGCTTTGAGACCAGCCCATCTCCAACATGCTGCCCATAACCTCTCCTGCTCCTTCTTATCCTTACTGATAGCCGCTGGAGCATCCTGCTTTTGGCCAACGTAATAGCCCCCTTTTCCTTGAAATGCCGGATCCATACTGACAGCGACGAGATCTCGGCCCGCATCTTCCGTTGTGCGGAACATTGAGGTCAGGTGTTTTAGAATCGGCATGAGAAAGTTGATTACGGCAAAAAGCATTCGAATGGACGATTTTTGCATCCCTTGAGCTCTCGACGCAGGGAGACCTCCAGGATCCATCGCCAGGGCGGTCATCTTTGATAGTTTAGGATCCTGAGTGACAGTCATTAGTATACGTATAATTCCTATAATGGGCCCTCTCATACCATGCGAAGTCGTTCATTCAGATCTTCTGCAAATGTCACGTTTGCAAGCTTTGCGGTGCCGTATCTCTGGAACCCTCTATCGTGGACCAGTGACAATGCATCCGGGGCTGGCTTGATGAGATCTTCGATATTTTCGGGAAACCCAGGTCTGAGCGAAGACAGAGGGTTTGACTTCTCCGGATAGTGTGCGATGGAGCCGAGCATGACAATACGTCCAACCGCAAAGTCCATGCTTCCAAGGAGCTTCAATACCATGAGGTAATGAGACAGATGGCTGACTTGGAATGTGGCCTCATAACCATCCGATGTGTACTTTTGTCCGGCCTCGAGTGATAGTGTGGCCGCGTTGCAAACGATGGCCAAGATGTGTGGGAGCTCTCTCGAGGATACCTTCGCATTGAGCTTGTCTGCAAAAGACCGCACACTAGCAAGGCTCCCAAGATCAAGCGCTTCGATGATGACTTTGGAGGTTGAGTGTTTCGAAATTAATTGCATGAGCTTGGCTGTGTTGGGGTCGTCTTCTGGAGACGGATTACGCACAGTCGCGATCAATGTATGTTGAGGATAGCGGGTGATGAATGAATCCACAAAGCCAAGGGCCAATGAGCCATTAGCTCCGGTAATAATGACTGTACCCTCCATTTTATAGCATGGATCGTGAGATTGGGATTTCTTGCGCTTCGGTGGTGCTACAAACTGGAATGTGGCTGTGAGATGGCCTTTTATAAATGACTTCGCATAAGCGCCCTCCTTGTTGATCTTCAACTGTCTTCCACATAACTCCATTAACCCCGGCTTATAAATCCACTTTGAGCATTGTCTCAACATAAGGTTATGGAGTCTCAACTACCGGGGCCAATCTTGCTATAGACGCTAAATTTGGCAGTTTAGAACCTCTTATTTCCTACTCATCAAGATAATTGTTTTCATGTTCGAAATGCTGGACCGGAGGAAAAGCGTTCCAAAAACCGACCGGACATAATCCCGTAACTCCGCTATGCGCCGCAACAGAAGCCACGTCTTCGTATTCTAGATATCTTGACTGATATACTACTCTAGAAGATTCATGATTCAGAACTCCAAATGCCCTTTCAAGGGTTCCTCGGCGACCACAACATAGGTGTTCATTTGCAAGAACAGCTGGTCGATCGTCGAGGAGACGCTCATCGTCCCCAGACAGGGCGAGCGAAAACAGCAATGTAAACATTCAGCTCAACTTTGTGAATGTTAATTTCCTCATTGACAGTCGCGACGTACATCACTTCATTGATGTGTCCACATTCATTTGAATAACCATGGTCGTGTAGAGTGAGCATCATTGTGCTTTGTGGGACTACCTTAGTTGCGTCCTCTGTGAGACTTGAAGCAGTACATACTTGGCTAAATTGAGGTTTGATCAATAGCTGATGATACAGGAAAGCCCTGTCCTTGATTCAAGACTTTTTTCCTATGCTCACTCTTCTGGACCTGGCTAAGTTTGCCTCGACCTAGACTTCAACCACGAGCGATTTTTGCCAAACGTTACGACAGAAAGAAGCCACGGGTTGATATGAACAATCACTAATAGATTTGAATAAAATCACTGTTCCCACAGTCTCGTCTCAAGTTCATGATCTCTCAACCTTCTAAATGGCACTAAAGCGGCACCGTAACAGTCCCGATCAGGCTAGACATCATGCCACATCCCCTCTTTCAATCTGGACCACCTTACTAACGTTACATGAAACCTTGAATCCCGGAACAATCCGATCTCTATTATAAGATCAATCATCCATTCTGAACTTCCATCATTTCTAATTTTCGCCCTTCAAACATTCGCCTGCTACACTCAAACAATCATGTCTATCGTCTCCATCACAAGGTCAATATTCCCCGCTTACCCCGCACCAACGGAATTGACGCGTCATACAGCATGTCGGACTTCATGCAGAAGATTTTCGACTCTAAAGGCCCCATTGTTGTAGACTGCTGGGCAACATGGTGCGGCCCCTGCAAAGCCGTCGCTCCAGTCTACGAAAAGCTCAGCGAGAGTTTCCCGCAAGTCAAATTTTACAAGGTCGACGTCGATGAACAGGCGGAAATTGCTCAAGAACTCAATGTCAATGCGATGCCTACTTATGTCTTCTTCAAGGATGGGCAGAAGTTCAGTCAGGTTGTTGGTGGTGATATGAAAGCCGTTGAGAAGAATCTCAATGATCTCGTTGCGTGATTCATGAGCATCTAGTCTTAGACCTTTCTTTTTGATTTGATGCTCTCCATTCCTTCCATCCAAGGTCATTTTGCTGATGTAGCTTGTGCTTGGGTGAAGTATGAAAATTTCCCCTACCAGCGCATTCCATATTTCATTACGCTTCCGGTATTCTAGTTCAAATCATTCACCGGAATGGAGAATTCTCTTCCTTTTCCATTCGATTGATAACGATCTAGGATCCACATGAGTCTGAGAAACTCATCTTGGTCAGCTGTGGTAGTTTCGTACTGAGTTCCAGCCGGTGGCCAGTTTGAGATGACGCTGTACTGGACACTTCACGAAACCATTGAAATGATAAAGTGCCAAGGCTGTTTGAGCCGCATTGATGACGTCATAAATCTTGGACATGCCCCATTTCCCCACGTTCATCACTGTTACTGAAGGGATGGAATCAAAAATACAGCCTTTAGAAGGCGCAATTCGATGAACCTGTGAGGGTGCAATGTAATTGAGAAATTCGACTGAAATACATGGAACTGCAGTAAATATCATAACATCATGCAGGGGCCACCCATGAGAAAATCTGAAAATGTGAACAATTGACAAGCTGAAAGAAACACCCCATGTCTAGTCTTTATTTATACACACTGATATATATGGCCCAGAATGTACACTTTTGTCCTGTTATTCATGAGTATGCAGGACCAAAGACAGGGCAAGGAAACGCACTCACCAAGACAAATAATCCGCCATGTTGGCATGGCTGGGGAGGGTAGAAGAGAAGGAGATTTTTATGAAAAATTTTGTGCGGAGAGCGAATCAAAGTAAACATGAAAGGCAGACAACTCAGCAGGAAAGCAAGCAAAGGGGTATCATGAAGGGCGGGTGGCTCATGATGTTGAACTGCAAAGAGTTTCGTCTAGTTGTCCAAGCGGCGTAGACTGCTGTGGTCTCGCGAATGGGCCAAAGACATTATAACGTATAAGATATATGCAGTGAGATACTCAAACAGTCGTCCAGGGTCCGAGACGCACATATCCGAGAAGATATTCATGGACGACCCACCTGTCCATTTCTCCAATTTGGAAATGGCCACACCTAGGTCGAAGTTGAACTCGATCAGGATATCATCATCACTGTTTTCTTCAGTCTCGTCATTCTTGAAGGACAGCAACGACTTATCAGACGAATCCTCTGGGGAGGTGGAAGAGCTTGGCTTGGTGGGAACAAGAGACGGGAGATCCGCATAAGAGGAGGACGTAGACAGTACATCGGTGTCATCGTCATCTTCATCAAACGCAGACTCGGCATCTGGCTCATCCGAGATGTGCGAAACATAGTCGGGGATTTCCTCGGTGCGGTCGATCAGGGTTGGCTCGAGAGCATGCGTGATCGCGGACTTGGCCTCTTCTCTCTTGGCCTTTGACTCAGTAACAGTTGAGCGGAGTTTCAAAAGCTTCACCACAACTTCAACCCGGCTGCGTAGATGACTGGTACCACGATATACGGGGCGCAGCTTGAACTTCATCTCAACCTTGCGGCCTGAAGCCAGCTCAGCTCGGGCTTTGGCCCGACAAGCACACTTGCACTGGCAGTCCGGGTTCACCATTGCAATTTTACTTGAAGGCGGGTCAAACTGAGTGACGAAGTCAAGACCTGTTGATGTTAGGTACTGCGTTCTATGATCTTGCCGATTGTGTAAAGGAAGATTGACTTACCACTGAGAGCCAATGATCCCAGGCCTTGCAGTGGCTTGCATAGCCACTCTTTGAATGGATCCAGATCTACCATTGGAAGCATTTCGAGCAATGCACCGTGGAGCGAATTTCCCTTGAGACTGAATAACGAGGGCCATGCCATCTCAGACACGCTGAAGACGGGCTGATCAAGGTCCAACACGGGCATAGCCTGGTAATTTCTCTGTTGGCCATCAAAACCCGGGCCTATGCTGCCATTGGGATCATATTCGGAGCTTCTAAACTGCGGATTACCAGAAAAGAACTGCCCTTGCATTGCTTGGTTAGAACCTGTTCCGGCCTGACGCCCTTGGTTGATCTGGGTTTCAGCTGGGTTGATGAACATTCGTTGTCCCTGGGGTGGGCCACGCATATCTTGTCCGTGGTGGGCTCTAGCCATCGTCAATAGAATCCTCGAGAAATCTGGACATTTGTGGCAGAATCGAGTCGATTCATTCCGATTGCGACACATTTGGCAGTTGATGAATTTGTGTGAGCATCGTCGGCAGCCCAGGGCGGGTCTGGGCCCGGATGACCTTGGTCCCGTGTTCCGTGCACTGGGATCAGGCAGCCCTGCTCGATTGAGAGCAGGGTGGCTATGACCTGAGGTGGAATCTCGTTTGCTTGGGGGCTGAGATGCGTTGCCTTGGTTGGGGCAGGTGTTACCTCTAGACGGATGAAGGAACGGACCTGGGTCATTCCCTCGCGAGACGGAAATGGGATAGCCGCCAGCTCCAGAGTTAGATCTGAATCCACTCGGCGCTTGATCCAGTGCAGGGTTTGGGCCCGGCTGTGCCAGGTCGATGCTGGGTGTACCGTCTCTTCCAGTGGTTGGTTGGTCAATGCTCGTGCGACGAGACGCCATTGCTGCGATTGAACAGTGCGCAAAGTAGCACTCTTCAAATCCTTTCCATGAACTGATAAGGACAGAACAGAGAGGGCATTGAGCAGGAGGGGCATAATCTCTTTTGCAGGCATTGAGCTCCTCCTCGGTGACTTCACGCTTGTGTTTGTGCTCAATGTGATCTCTGAGCTGATATTTTCTAGGTTTCCGGACCTCACAGCAGTGAGGACAGATGAACATGCATTTCGGGTAATGCTGGTCATTGACATGGCGGGTGAAGGTTCCTCTCAAGTCCGTTTCAAACTTATCGCATTCCAGACACTTGTATCTGGCGGCGGTCAATGAGCCAGTGGACGATGGCGGGACTTGAGGCTGCGACGGGGGCAGAGAATTCTGACATCTCGCCAAAGCATCCAAGTGGTCCCTCAGAAAATTCAGGCTCTCCTTGGTCTGCTGGATCTCATGGGCACTAAGCTTTTCGTGGGATAGAATCTTGTTGTAGACATCATTGGTATCCCTGAGAGACTGCCTGATGCCATGCTCCTCGCCTGTCGGATGTGGGACATTTGCCGAAATGCTATTCAGTCCAATCATAGCACTTGTCTGAGCATTCCGCTCAGGGAAATCGGAGGTATGAAATTGGTCCACATTTAGGTCACTCAGCTCTGCGTTCATGATCTCATTCCCGTAGGCCTCAAATACGGACTGGTCGCCGCCGGTGATTCCAAGCAGCACATTGTCTTGAGAGGGGACAGGACCAGGCGGTGGTGACTGATCATAAGGGAGAGGGACAGAGCTAAGTGGATGCATGGCCGTGTAGCTTGTGACGGATGAGGCTGTTGGTGCATGGTTGCTCGGATCATAGCCGTGTTCGGAGGACTCGAGGGACTCCTATGAAGAAAGAACTTGTCAGCTACCTGTGGTGCGCAAAGGCTCAGGTGAAAAGCTTGAAATAGGGTGCCGTGTGAGTCAAAAGGTACAACTCACAGGATATCGTGATCTAACACGATGCATGTCGAAGGGTGATACGCCAAAACAGGAGTTACCTCTCACGGTTGGTTGCGCGAGAAAAGAGGACTCCATGGCGTCGTCTTCATTGAGGGAAAACCCAGAATTGGTAAATTGGTCCATGTTGGCAGTATGGAATTGCAAGTCGATAGAGTGACTTGAAGTATGTACCAGCACCAGGGCCTGGTACCAGGAAGCCGGTCTGAAATGGTGAAGAGGCGTAGTATATAGAGGGAAAGAAGGGAAAAAAAAATGTTGCTGTTGGTAATCAGTAAGTTGGTTGGGTGGGGGAGAGAGGTGAGGATTTATACCTGCGAGTGCCAGGTAAGATACTAGTCCCTCCGATTGGGGCACTAGCTTCACCTGGGTGAAAAACCCTAAGAAGAATTACGGCAGTCAGGGATCGTCACAGTCGGGGAGGCGTATTTTAGCTATGCCGACTCGGGTGAATAAAAGAGGAACACAGAAAATGAAGTATTAGCTTGCGCTTCAATGCTCATATTCATGATTTTCATTTGCTCGGAGATCCGCCCTCGCGATCGCGGCCTGGGGCCAACTTCTAGAGTAAGGTGGATGGTTGGAGCCTGAGGGCAAGACGACGGCGAGACGAGGGCTCGAGAGCCCGAGTACCGAGGACAGGATGAAGAGTCAAGGAGAGAAGAAACGGTGAGCACATCCAATTTGCACCGTCGATCTAACCTCGAGCTTGCAATGTTCCGTGACTAAGGATGATTGAGCCTGCTTCGCCCCATTCTAGTGAGGGGAACGCGCACTGCCACTACATGCTGTAAGAGCCTCAAGTACTTCCGCCCAACAAGCGTTCACCGCCCGATCGATGTGGAATACGATGCATGTATTCATGTACATTTGAGACGCGAAAGACTGCCCTTTCTTGAATTTGGAAAAACTGTATGCTGATTGGTCCCGGTGTACACCCAAAGTGTTTCACCCGCGCATATGGAGTCCAAAGATTCTCATCTCAGCGACCACGTCGAGCAACTCTCTTTTTCCTGAACTCTATTCCAATCCCCTTCGGCCCGAATTACACAATACGTGGCGCGTTCTTGCCTGTATTTCCCACGAGGATCCAGGATCATCTTATGACCTGCCCCTCTGTTAACCGCCTCGTCGAGGCCTCGGTAGTCGTCCCGGGAACGATAGAAGCAAACTGGCGGTGACAATTTGGTATACACAGGGGGGTTCCGGTATATAATCATGGATGTCAGGAATTAGAATGCGCCAATGCACGCGTCCCTCTTTGGGCGCTCCGCAAACGTGAGCATTTGCTTCCAGTCACGGGACAATGAGGCGGGTTCACTGCAAGGTACATTAAAAAGCTGCAGTGGAGAACTCGGACTCGCCGTCCATAAGCGCATAGCCTTCATATGAATGGTAAGTGCGAGCAACCAATAAGTTTCCATGGTCATTGTTGGTTCTCTCAAGACGGGTGAAGCGACTTTCCGTGGGTGCTCCGGTCCCGGTCATGTTCGGGACTTTTTGACAGCGTTCGAGCACAGATCTCTCCCAAATGACCTGCTAAGCGAAACCCATCGGGCCCGAGAGACATTCTCCGGACAAATCGTTTAGGAATATGGGATACGGGATAGCTCCCCGACGTCCAATGACGAAGGGAGTCACTCGGGCGTTCGAAAGTGGGGGAGTGCGGGTACTCATTCCCGTGTGGCCCCGGATGATCTGAATCTGGGGTTTGCGAAGTGAGGCAGCAAAAGATAAACGATTCCGTAATCGCATTCCATCTCCATGCCGCATCTCTCAGGCTGTTGACGGTTCTTTGTACACTTATCGCGGCCCGAGAAGGAAAAAAAATAAAAATTCAGCGCCCACCTGATCAAGCAGGATGAGGGCAAGGGTGCAGGAACGGTGATCAACGGGGATCGACTAAAAATTCATGGAGATTATTGCCAGAGTCAACGACTGGGGGAGAGTTGAACTGGGTCGATGATTAAGCTCGCTTGTCATCGCCACACGCAACGGTAGACAGTCTTACTCATAAACTCACGATCGACATTGGCCAATGGTTGCTCAGGTCGGGCTTCTGGACATGGTGGCTGACAGGAATTGGTTGACCATTCGTATGATCTGCAGATATCGAGAATCCTTATCTTAGACGTAATGGAGATTTTCCCTCTTTCTCGGGTCAACCAAGAGAGTTTTGCCCAGGCACAGAAGAGGCCAGCTGAGCTCGGTGGGGAGCACCGACCCTGACTAATAAGGAACTCGTCAGCCTTACGCGTATGGGTTCATCTCATGTCTCTGGATTGTGGAATCTCTTTCTCGGGACTGGAAACCGCAAACATGAAAGAAGACGTCAAAGTCAATCTACGATCTGTAATTCATAGCCTCGGTTCTACCCGTTCTGTGTTCCGTGGTTGAGCCAAAGAATGTGCAGCAGCTGGGCCAAAGGAAGGTGACAACTCTACGCCCTTAACTCAGTCCTCATTAGCGATTACGAAATTCAATTTTTTCTCTTGGCTGATTAGAGGTGCCTGGGACGATGTACGAACCAGAGCATGCATACTGCAGTCAGCTCTGAAGGGACATGACAGAGTTTTCACGGAGCCAACGCCAATAAGAAATCTAGTTTATTTTTTCCCCCATCTATGTAATCTCCTGTGAAGCCTGTTCAGGCCCAAAAAAAAAGAAAGCAAGAGAAAAAACCCAAAAAAAACCCAAAAAAAAAAAAAATTAGAACCCAAGGAAAGCAGAGGGGAAGGGAGAATTACAAAGATGAAGACAAAACAGCTCTCCCCAAAGTCCGCCACCGACGCTCGGAGACTGTGCCCCACCGAGGACCCCGATTATGCCTCGCCGCAAACACCAAACCCGTTCAGAAGCCCAGAGATCTCCGTGACGCATGACCCATCCCCGACCCAGAATTGTGAAACCTAGCGCCTTCTCAACCATCTCCGTTCCTTAGTATAGCCCGTATCCGCTGATGATGTCGAGAATGACGATGGTGGCAATTCCTACTTAGCGGTGACCTTGAGGTGCGACCACGACAGCGAGGTAGTGGGCGAATTCTTATAGGCTTCGAGCATGGGGGAAGGACCCTTGCCAGACTTGCCGCCCGAGCTGGAGGATGAGGCAGAAGTCAAACTGCCGACGCTCAGCGTTGGGGAAGGACCACCCTTCGGAAGGGTGGCCCATGCGCCTATGCCGGCAAAGTCATTGTTTCTGTCCGTCCATAAGTTAGTAAATGGTTAGACGCTTGGGCAGAGACAAAAATTAAGAAGGTTGGGATGGGCATGCTGCATGATACTGCGAGCTGCTGCAGAGTCGGCGCAGAGGTAGCTTACTTGGCTGGAGGAGTCATTTTTAAAGCGTCTTGGATGTGGCGCCGCAGTATACAAGGCGAGAGTAGACAATTCTCAATATATGGATGAATGTTCTTGGTATATAGATTCTCACACCGAAAGTGAGTTCAATGAAGCAGTGTGGACTGGTGACTTTGACTGGATAACACAATGTTCGTGGCCGGAGCAGCTAGGGCAGTCTGCGATGGAGAGTCAAGGACGATGCGGAGGGATGATATTACTACAACTCAAGTGCTGGAAATTGGAGCCAGTTTATAACGCATCTCAGAGTCATCTGGCAAGGCACAATCATGGGAATTGCAGCCTACTCAATCACCCGGGTTCGAGCTCTACCTGGGGCGGGCATCATTTACTTTCCAAAGAATTAGTAGTTTTCCTCACTCCGAACGGAGGGATCCACATCCCATGAGCCAAGACTTTTCCAACCCCGTCTTGAGCTGGCTTTGCCCTGCTATTAGCTGTTTAAAGGCGAATAGAATTTTGATTTATTTTTTTTTTTTTTCTTAAAAAAAAAAAAAAAATTCTTTTGTTTTTCTCTGGAAAGAAGCTTGGACGATCGTGGTTTGGTCGCCTGAACAGGCCATGGTCCCGGAAACAAATACGTGAAAAATGAATTTTAAAAGAGAATTAGCGAAAAAAATATTCGACCAGGATAACCCTCTTCGCAGATGCGGCTACTCCAGATACAAGTCTGTCAGGTCAGGTCAGGTCCGGTAAGATTCGTCTCGCTGGAAAAAAATATCCCGAGCAGACGGTGCCCGGACATGCAGGGGCGTCACTTCATTTCATGCATTCGAGCCTCTCGGGAAGCTGCAAGCTTGACTTCTTCCTGACAGGACCGATCATGCGAACAATGGCAATGGCGATGCAAGAAAGTCGGTGTAGTCTATTGTCCACCGCTTCTATGGCCTAAGGAAGCCAGTTGCATCATGGTAACAAACGTCAGAACGGCGGGAACGGTGGGGAAAGGACCCATACCGCGAGGAACGAGGAACCGAGCCCGATTACCTTAACCTTACCACGTATTAAACCCCATTACTCCGTACGTCGATCATGAATCTCGGACACCAGATTTTGACTGTGGCGGTGTCAACCTTTGCGCGAGTCGTGCGTTCCCTCATTGCCCTCATCACCCCAACCACCCTCGGCCCTTGAGTATACCCTGACCTGGGTTTCCAAAATTTTAGGGAAAGCCATGCGCTCTCAAGTCTATTTTTATCTTAATTTCACCTGGGCTCAAGCCCGGGAGCGACCGTAGTTATTGAAGCCCAACGTACCCTCTAACTTGACTTTGCCAGGGTCGCCGTTCGATGTGTATCCACGATAGGCCGAAGACAAGCATGGGACCAGACCGCCATTGCCGAATTGTCATGCTCGAATTCTGACCTTCCACGTTGGCCTCGACCCAGTGGGGCCGCGCGCTACCATCCAGCTGGGGATGGGAACGGCAATGATGTCGATCAGCCATCGAGCGGGCCAGACTACACTCTCGAGCGTCCGATACAAACTGTTTCTCGGTGGATGCCTGATCTTACCAGGGTCATCCGGCTCAACATGGATTGAGTAATAGGAACCTGCCCTTGTCGGCAGGTGAACAGGGGCAAGCCATGACGCACATAGCGCGGTTTACCCTGCGTCAGCATCAGCACTGTGTACAACCGCGAGCACCTGGGGATTAATTGCTTGAATTTTACAATGTACCACAGGAGCTAGGCCTCGGTATGGAGGCAGAATTTAGAAACTTGATTTCCGGGACATCGACCAAATGGATCGCACGACGCTGGAATGACAGATCCGATCCAAAATGAGGCGTTCGTGCCGTTGTGGCTGTGAAGCCCCGGTGTGGCTCACCCGGGCATTAAGGCAGACCTCCGCCATGCGACTAGTTTTCCCACAAGACTTCCGTCCGTCTATCATGGGATCATTGCGTCCGTCAGTAAGTGTTCATCTCGGACTTACGGTGCGGACGTTTCGACCATTCGCAAGAAAAAAGTGCATCGGTTACGCCAAGACCAGGCATTTGTTTTCTCCAACCTGGTGTGAAGAGGTCACTCCTGGCGCACAGGCTGCATGATGATCTGTCATCAAATTACAAAGATCTAATTAATAATTTTATGATTTTCAAACCCCTCAATCGTCTAGCTCACCAGGCCAGATCACCGAGGAGCAAGTGCTTCCGTCCGACCCCGCCATAGAAAATATATATTTGCTCTGTGGCTACTAGTAAAGATTTGACCCGACCAGTGACTCGCACCGAAGCCCTTATTGGACCAGGATGCACCTTCCTGAAAGCGTTTGTCATTTGAAATACCATTTTCAGAAAGTAAAAGACTTGAACCCACATGGACACGATCTCCAGGGCTCATCCGCGTCATCAACAGCACCCGCACCCTGTCCGTCCAAAACGCCCCGTCACACTAGATAACTAGTCTGGTGCTTCTTTGAAGTGGCGAATCTTCTACACAGCGTCAAATTGGAGGGGTTTGGCTTTTCCCTGGGGTCTTTCTTGCCTCTTGACCCTCGACAAATGCAGACCCTTTTTTGTATTCTGTACCCACGCTATCCCGTTGCGGATCTCAGAGATCATACACGTCCACCTGACAGGACCTCGACTCGGTTACTAAATCTCCACTGTATTATGCCCTGATAAGCCCTGCGTCATGCTTCGTAAGGTATTATCGTTCTACCGCTTCGGACTAGGTGATTACACACCCCTGGAGGGTCACGACAGTCCGGCCGGCCGATCCAGATGGATTGAGCGAGAACGAGAGAGTCCGGTGGGAAAATGCTCGGACCCCCTGGGGTTTTTGGGCCTTCGCCTGGGTGCTACGGGTTTCGTCTTGCTCTTGGCAGGTGAATTCGGTCATTGCAGTGACGCCCCGGAGATGGCGTGGCGCAGTTGATAGATGCTCGGCCGAGCGATTACCCCCCCCCGAGACGAGGCGGACCTTGCATGGTGCTGTGGCAGTGCGTATTTTTGACAGGGGAAAATCTGCGGTGTGAGATCAGTGCAAGGCTTGCGGAAACGGTGAGGATAGTACTACGAGGGAAAGATACGGTGGGGGACAACTCTAGAGCTCTAGACCTTTCTTTTCTTCTCTTTTCTTTTCAGGTGCTGTCACTGTCCTGCCCCGAGGCATGAGATCAGACGTGGTGTGTTTTGGGCGAACTACGGACCCCTGTGGCGATCTGAGGTCTAGACTTGCATGGATGTTGGGCGTTCATTTCGATGCTTTGCGGAGAGGATCTTTGTTGTGGCCGGTGAGGGCCAGGCCTGGACATGGCAAGGGCTACTTTTGACTACAGGTTCGTAGATCCGGAGGTCTAGACTCTAGAATGGGTCGGGGACCTTCCTTGAACGGCCAGTACATGTGCTATCGCGGCGTTGTCGGGCGCTTGTCATGGGCTCGCTTGACTGTACTATAGGGAAGACCTGAGCTGTGGCCGTTGAGGGCCAGACCTAGTACCTGCCACGGATGTGCCTCGACTCATTGCTACATATCCGTGAAATGGGAAAGTTTAGACACTTTGACAAGGCTTTGCGGTCTTGCTTCTCAACACCAGGACAGAAAGCTCTCGCGAAGTTGTCGGGCGCTCGCGGGCCCAGGCTTTCGGTTCGGCTACAGTTTTACGAGAATCCGTCTTGCCAATGTAGAGGTCCTGTCGTTCGTTCTCGATTCCAGCTATGTAAATAGAAATTGAATAAATGGCTGCGTTTCGGCGGTACAACAATTTACTGCACTATGGGACGCGGCTGGTGCGGCATATGCCATGCGAAAACGTGCCAAATCACCAAGACGCTCTAGATGGACCCAATTTCGCAGACTACTCAACGTGGAAGTAAACTTGTGAACTCAGAAAATTTTTGATTTTGTTTCATTCAGGGGAATCTAATGCACAGGCGAGATATGTGCCGGGCATCGGAGACCCTTCACGTGTCGTCTCATGCAGCCAAAATCCATTCCACCCTGTCGGATGTGAAAACGGAGAGTAACCCAGATAAAAAAACACCAAACAACCACGCGCACCCGAACCCAGACCCATTCCTTGCGAGTCGCTTAGATGTGGGTGTCGTAGGCGATGGGGACAACGGTCTCGGGGACGTTGCCGGCGGCGGAGACAAGGTGGCCCTCACGGGGCTGGACAGCCTGGCGCTTCAGGTGGACGTGGATACCCTTCTCCTTGGCCTCGCGCTTCTTGATGGCGTTCTCCTTGACACGGTTGATGAACTCCTCACGGGAGCGGGAGTGCTGGACGTGCTCGATGCGGACGTTGATGCGCTTCTCGAGGTAGCGGTTGTCGACGCGCTTGTACAGGAGGACACCGACAGAGGACTTGGTAACGTTGTAGACAACGCCGGTCTTACCGTGGTAGACCTTGTGGGGCATACTGTTCTGACAGTCAATTTTTCATGTTCCCTCTCATTCGCAAATTCTGGACGGGTTCATTGGGGAGTTTTGGGCAAATTCGAGTTGTCGAGTGTGCCGCTGGGCGAGCGGGGAGAGAAAGGAAAGAAGAAGAAAAATTCGGATTGTACTGACCCCTTCTGGACGGCACCGTTGACCTTGACATCGACAATGTCACCAACACTAGAATTTCGTCAGATCTCGTTCCTTTTTATCCATATCGATTGCGGGTTTTCGTTGATTCGTACCGGAAGGTCTTCAGGTAGGTGGACATGCGAATCATACCATGTTCCTTGAAGGCACGGCTGAAGGCATACTGTCATCTCAGTTAGTATGTCATCTCTCTCGAAACAGGCGAAAAGTAATCGAATATCGAGGGCGCAGACGTACCCGAGTGCCGGCGCGCAGACCGTAGGAGTGAGGCATGTCGGCGGTTGTGTGGTTGGTGTTGTGGTGAAAATTGTCGACAACGGGCTACCTTAGTCGAAAGTGAAGCGGCAACCCGAACACTCGATGTGTGCACGCACGTGATGACTAGGGCTCGACAACCCTATACGCTATACTATATTGGGACTAGTCCACCACGAAGCGAGGATTCACGTCCAACCATCCGTGAAATCATTTTCAAGTGCTAGTTCGACAACCTCTCGCGACAACCAGGACAACCAGCAGCCATGGCCCCGTGAGTATACCGTCTGCAATGCATTTATCGCATTCATCTAATCGCTTTTTACATATAGTCGTGTTTCTTCCAAGACCTACAAGGTCCCCCGTCGCCGTAAGTACTACCTTCTCAAAACCGCATATCTGTGAAATTGAAACTAATTCCATTGCAGCCTTCGAGTCGGCCCGTCTGTTAGTACTCTCCGGCCACTAATCAGAAGCGTGCTTCTGGTTATGTCGTGTGTTCATTTCTAACCACCTTTTTCTAGTGACTCGGAACTCAAGGTTGTCGGAGAGTACGGCCTGCGCAACAAGCGCGAGGTGTGGCGTGTCCAGCTTACCCTGTCCAAGATTCGTCGTGCTGCTCGGTATGTGGAGGAACAACACTCGGTCATGCAAAGAAGTGTGAAACTAACGGTTGCATAGTGAGCTCCTCACTCTCGATGAGAAGGACCCCAAGCGTCTGTTCGAGGGTAACGCCCTGATTCGCCGTCTTGTGCGTATCGGTGTCCTCGACGAGTCCCGCATGAAGCTCGATTACGTCCTTGCCCTTAAGGTTGAGGATTTCCTTGAGCGCCGTCTCCAGACCTGCGTCTACAAGCTTGGCCTCGCCAAGTCCATCCACCACGCTCGTGTCCTCATCAAGCAGCGTCACATCCGTGTCGGCAAGCAGATCGTCAACGTTCCTTCCTACATGGTCCGCCTGGACTCCCAGAAGCACATTGACTTCGCTCTCACCTCGCCCTTCGGTGGCGGCCGCCCTGGCCGTGTTCGCCGCAAGAAGGCCGCTGCCGCCGCTGGTGGTGACGGTGATGCCGAGGAAGAGGATGAGGAGTAAATCATCTCTCTAAAAAAATTCGGGAGTACGGTCGGGTTTCGCCTTTGAATACCTCAAAACTTCTGGGATGTTCGTGATGACTACAGCATATCCACATTTTGTATGATCATGCAAATTGAATGAATCAAAACAGCCAGATGGCTTCAATTCGGAACCCGAATGCTTATCCTCCCATCGCGTCTGCCATAGCCTGGCCTCTTTATGTACAGTAGATCCTAATGAATATAACGCCAATCCCCAATTTCCCGGATTCCGTAATCATGCAATCGTTCACAAGCTTGTCGAGCCCACCTAGACCTTCAGCCCTCTACGCCTACAATTTCCTTCAATGTCTCCTCGGCACCTCGATACCACCGGCCGATCTCTTCGAGGCCGTCGCTCTCTCCTTCCTGCTTCTTCCGCTGTGCCTCACGAGCTTGTGCAACTGCCTCAACCTTGCGTCGCTCGAGTACCGTACACTCCCTTTCAATGGCCTCGGCTTCTCTAGTCTTCCGAGGCAATGTGTTCTGAACAGCGGCGATCTGTCGGTTGAGCGCCGCCAATTCCGCCTCTCGCTCAGCCAAGAGGCTCAAAGTCGCAGGAAGAGGCAGGTTCTGTGACGAGCGTGGATCCGAGGTATCCATTCCAGCGACCTGTTTTGCGCGAAGCCCTGCAATTGTCCCCTCGAGGTTCTCAATGGCGTCTGGTAGAGTCGATAGTTGTTCCATTTGCACCTCGACGTTCTTGTAACCTATCGCGTCGCATCGGACCTTGTCAGCCAGCACGGGTCATACATCAACGAGTTAAAAACTAACGGGTCGCTAAATCTCGACTCATTCTCTCCATATCCTCGATCATCAGTCGCGCTTCTTCTTTGCTCGCCTTCAGCTCTGCCTTCACCTCCGCCAGCTGTGTCTCTAATTCCACATTCTCGTTGTGTCCGACCACGAGGGGTGGATCACCCACGATCGCTCGGAGGAATTTCTCTTTTGTTACCTGTTCGACGTAAGAGAATCGTAATTTGGAGAAGAGTTCCTAGAGAGAGTAAATCACGTCAGGATTTGCCTTTGAATGAAGACCTGGAAGACCTGGTCTGGCGCGGACTGAAGAACCTTGTAGTGTGTGAGATCAGCCTCTAGAGAGGCTGGCGTCGGATCATTCAAATTGGACAATGAGACGTCGGAGCCTCGTTTTGAGGGAGAGAAGTTTGCGTCGACAACGTCCGAAATGGGTTCACTAATGCGAATGATCGCAAGCTTCTTTTTCAGGTCACCCTGGTCCGAGTTCAGCTGTCGAAGTGCCGCTAGGGACTCAGTGACATTATTCGCCATTCTCAAAAACGCGTTAGGCGACGCTTCAAGCCTAGAGGGATCAACGTGAGGGTGTTTGAAACGCCCGCATTCAAACGTTCGCGGGAACATAAACAATCTGCGATAACAGATACGAAGGCGGTAAGTGCCTCTATATGGGCAGATGCAGATCGACCTTTTTACCGCCGCAGCTCCCTTTTGCTTCCAGTATCTGCTTCCATGATAATATAACGGTAGTTTCTAATCTTGTTAGTCCTCGGCCCGGTTGATCTGGTCGCTTTGAGGCGTCATTCCAACACCGCACGCTGCGACTGCAATCTTGACCGACGGCTTGCCTCGGCAACATCATGGACGACGATTACGTTGCGCAGATCCTCGCCAAAGAGGCCAGAGAAAATTCTCAAAAGTACTCGGTTGAAGGTCTCTCAGCCTTCATTCCTCGGAAGTGCGTGCTTCCCAAACGACTGCGCCCCTCCTGACACTAAAGGTATGCTAACTTGACTCTTTCGTAGGCCCGCAGGCAATGCTCCCAAGCCTAACACCCGGTTTTTGCGACACCTTATCAAAGAAACCGACAATCATAATACGGCCTTGAAGCGCAAGGAGGAAAGAGAGGCGCGGGATCGAATGCGCCTGCTGAAGAACAAGGCCAATGGCGACTCGACCTCCGCATCGCAAACCTCTCGAACACAAGATCGGCAGAGCAGTACACGAGACACCAAAAGACATCGCAGAGAGGACCATGAGGGTCGACATCGCTCGCATCGGAGACGACACCGGAGTCGCTCTACATCTACGGACCGAGATCACTCACGGCGGCAGCCACGGAGGGACGACTACGAGCGAGTGAGAGACGAACATGGAGATGGTGAGCGTTCAGATCAACGACAAGAGCGCCATAGGCACGATTCATCACGCACGGAGCGGCGTAGTCGGAAGCGATCATACTCAAGATCTCGCAGCCGTTCTCCTCGTCGTGATCGCAGTTCTGAACGCCACCGCAGCGAGCGGCGTTCCCGACGACCCAAGTCTTCCTCCGGTACGCATTCATTACAATCACATAGGACACACAAGGATCGAGGGCCTGGCGGAGGCGAGGTCGCACATTCTGGAAGCCGTACCTCTTGGGATAGAACCAGGCATACGGAACACGAACCATCCTCGACTACTCCACTACTCCACCATAGATCCGACGATGAGTCGGACCCTCTGGAAGATCTCGTTGGTCCGCTCCCTCCTCAAAAAGACTCAGAACCAATTCGCTCGCGAGGCCGAGGTGCCTACAAACATAGAACAAGCAACATCGACGCTCACTTTGCTCCGGACTACGACCCTACGCTCGACGTACAACCCACCGATGACGCATACCCCGCAGATAAGCAATTGTCTCGCCGCCCCGTTGCAGGCCTCATGACCAAGGAAGACGATTGGGATATGGCCCTTGAAGCACTTCGCGACCGTGCTAAGTGGAGGCAAAAGGGTGAAGACAGATTGCGTGCAGCCGGCATGAATGATGCGACCATCGATCGGTGGAAGAGTAATGCCGCCTTCGCTGGGCTGGATGGCGAGCGCCACCCCGATGAGGTGAAGTGGTCAAAGAAGGGCGAAAGTCGAGAGTGGGATCGTGGAAAGGTTATAGACGACGACGGTCATATTGACGTCCAGGCTACTTGGAAGTAGGCCTCGGTATGGAGTTTCTTTGAGTTTTTTTTTTGAAGCTGTAATATAGATCCCAGGTGCATTTCAGTTCCTAGCGACCCCGGGAAGTCTTCCTGAATGTTTGGTTATGATTGTATGAGTACACAACACATATCAGTGCTTTCCAAAATGATGTTCATTTGAACTGTCCCAAACTTGAATGAGATGTACTGTAATTGCAAGCAGGAGCGAAGGCCAAGCATGGGCCCACCGTGTTCCGCAGCTTTGTCAGAAGTGCGGAATTGTGCCTCGCGCATACGACGATATCGCACTTCCGGGCTTCCAACTGACGACATAAGTAATCAAGCCATCGCAAATGCTTAGATATCACTTGTGTCTTACCTAACTGAGCTGAGATTCACTAGCCCAAAGACCGGGCGCGTCGCGAATTGATAAGACCGAGTGTCCCTCGAATTGTGGAGCTATCTTCGATAGATATATTATCGACCTTGCTTATTCACAAAGCTATTGTTGACTGACAAAGGAGACTATCTACCTGCACAAAAGGACCTGAAGATCCTTGTCTTCAAAGCCAGAAGTACACTCATCATGACGGATCAATTTGCTTTCACGTATCCATCTCCATTGGAAGGCTATGAAAACCTGGAGCCGCTATCCGAGTAGGTCCGAGTCAAAACACAGATCAATCATTACAGCGAGACCTAATGCCAATTAGGGAGAGGAACGAGGACGGCAAATCACTGAAGAATCCCCAGCACGGCGTACTCAGCAAAGCCTACGAAGAATTCCCAGACCCGTTGACTAAAAGCCGACGCGGCGGATTCGACATCCACATCTACCACTTCCAGGTTCGAAAAGCTTCACCTCATAACGAAAACAAGGCCTAATGTCCAATTAGAGCAACCCAGACCAAGCCGCATATGCCCGAGCACTTTACGAACGTATCCGTCGTGAATGTAAGCATCGCATCTCATCTCTACCATCTCTACCATCTCTATCAAAACCAACCTAATACCCATCAGTCCCCGAACTACGAATCTACACATTTTTCGACAAACCCGTCGGTCCACATCCGGTAGCCATGTTCGAAGTCAATCTATTTACGCCGGCGCAGTTTGGCGCTTTTGTTCCGTGGCTGGTCATTCATCGCGGCCCGTTGAGTGCGTTGATCCACCCTAATACCCATGACGAGTCGGAGGAAGAGAGGAATCATACGCAAAGGGCGACGTGGTTGGGAGATCGTATTCCGTTGGATTTGAGAATTTTCAAATTGATGAAGGAGCAGGAAAAGAAGAAGGAGGAGGAGGCTGAGAAGGCAACGGGTGGGAAATTGTAGACTAGAGCGTTAGAGTGGTGCCGGCAGATGGGTGCTCACGTATCTTTTCTTAGCAGATCTGTGATGCATGGGTCCGATCACATTAGTAAGCCTGGTCATGTCCTCGTGTTGTATGTGTTAACCGTTCGGATTTGCGGGTCGGCAGGGCTGATCATCTTCAGGCTCGCGGTTGGCGGGATTCACTATTATTTATGGAGCAGGGGAAATCCAAGTGTGAATTGTAGATGAGCTAAGGGTTGAATGACGGGTCCCAGGGTCCAGGGTCTCTGATCTGAAGATCTGGTGATGATCATCTTATCAGATGACCATGTCATGAACTCGAGAGTTCCGTCATCTGTGAACGAACCCTGCAGTCAATATCACTAGTCAAGTCCTGTAACCCTATCGCGGGCAAATAAGGACCACTCATATGAACATGTCCCTGGAACTGTCGATTTGTGGCGCAGTACTAAGTACGAAGCAGTACATTCCAACGCATCCCTGGAGGCCACCCACCGCGCCCCCCCGCCTTGGTAATTTCCCCTGGGGCACTCGGTCTCCCCGACCATGGAGACAGAATCGCCATTAGCGGAAACTTGGGCGGTGCAAGGACCGTGTGATGGACGTTTGGCCACCTATCAACTCGAATTAATTAAACTCGATGTGACGTGAAGGAGAGCTGCTTCAAATCGTACCGGTACTCACTCATCATTTGTCGGTCATCCTTTCAAGGGTCAGGGAATCCCGGACCCCGGCTGAAGACTCACGATCTTGGTGAGCTGGTGGCATCTTGTGACGAGACCATGCTGATCATTAAATAGATAAGAACTCGACCGCGGACGCCACCGCTTGAGCACTTCGTTCTCAAAGGAAAGCTTCGACTGCCTGGTTGTTACATGTATATCAATCGGACAATTTATCATTATGCGCTTGGCATCGAATCTGGTGGCGTTCGCCCCGCTGGCTACTCTATCTACGATCTGCCCGGTCAGTGCGGCTACAGCTATCCCACAGTATGTATACGACTACGGTAAGCACATAATCTTTTCAGGCCGCAGCCCCCGATCTGACTACGTACAGCTCCGCTAGTCTGGCTGCATAGTCAAGATCCTTACCGCCCGAGTGATCTTCAAGCCCAATTGGATCATACAACCCCCAAGGTGAACTGGACTGCGATTGCGAATGCCCCGTCGCAGTTGACCCTCAACAATCTCGATCAGCTCAATAGTATGGGCAATACCAGTGTTTACCTAACATCCCACGAGGGCATCGCTGCGACTCCTGAGCCGGCCTGGTTCCGCGGTATCACCCCGGATAGTGAGGGGCGAACCGGCAACGGAACTGGATGTGCCATCGTTGTAGTTGATCACGGTGGTGGCGAGGTTGATGCGTTCTACTTTTATTTTTACGCGTAAGTCTGCTGCACTACAGGATGATAAGATTTACCAACGCTCTCAGATACAACAAAGGCGATAAAGTCCTGGGCCTGGAATTTGGTGATCACATGGGTGACTGGTAAGTAGATTGATTCAAGTTTCCCGTTCCATTCCATTGACATAGACATACACATCATCAGGGAGCATAATATGATCCGCTTCTCCAACAGCACCCCGCAGTCCATCTGGTTCAGTCAGCACGCCAGCGGCCAGGCATTTACCTACGACGCACTGGAGAAACAGGGTATTCGACCATACTCATATTCTGGCAATGGTACGCATGCCAACTACGCGATTGCAGGGTAAGTTACCCACCCTCAAATCAAGTGAGCAGTACAACGCTGAACAACCAGACAACACGACCATACCATCCCAGGCATCAACTTCCCCACTGGCTTCCTATTAGACTACACAGACCGTGGTGTCCTCTGGGATCCTGTTCTCAACTCCTACGCCTACACCTACGACCCATCAATAGCGACCTTTTCTGCTGGTAATACCGATTACCCTCTCTCCTGGCTGAACTTCAACGGAAAGTGGGGAGACGACAAACCCCCGAACGAACCATCGATCTTTGGAGAAGCCAAATACGTTGCCGGACCAAACGGACCCAAATTCAAGACATTGAATCGCACGCATACATGTCCGTCTACCCCTTGCGTGGTATTGCCATTTAAGATCTGGGCGGAGAAAGAGAGAGAGAAGGAGAAGGAGAAGGCGAAGGCGACGTCCTGATCTTTCGATTTGACATGGTCACACGTTAAATAGTCTCTATAGCAGCTAGAAGGGAACTAGACCACCCCACCAACCACGATCATTGATTCCATTCATCGTCAGAGTCCTGATCAGTGCATTAAAAAGTGAAAGTAACCAAGCCAAGCCAAAGTCATAAACTAGACTAGAGCCTTCCCAGAATCCATCTGGAACGGCAGTTGTACAGAAAAAAAAAAAAAAAAAAAAAAAAAAGAAAAATTCCATGCCACCACGCTACCGCTTAATTCTTCCACTCCTACTCAGGTAGGAAAGATTGAAGGAAAATACCACGCGACGCCCCACATCGGTTCCACACAGCTGTGCCGCTGGAACGTGCGCGCAGGCAATTTCGCGTTTTCGGTTTCGGTGGGCGTGTCAAAAGGGGGATTTGGGTACGCAGTAGACAATCGTCTTGTTTGGTGGGGGAACTACGCGGGAGGCATCCATGGATGGGGGATTCAATAGTTGCTTTCTATTCAGCTTCTACCCCCTGAACGCGTCCCAGAGGTTCCGCGGTTAGAATATTAGGACCCCACGTCGGGATCGCTGCTTTCGCGAGATCGTGGATGTTTTGGGGGAGCGGAAGCAGTCTGTTATTGCTCCGCCTTACTCATCTAGTGTTTTTTTGTTTAATTGTTTTGGAGGGGAGGGGTGACTCGGATGGGCTTGATTCGATTTTTGAGTCGGATGTTGGGCGACAGTTGCAAGTTGACCTGATTTGCGCATGGGTATGGAATCTCTGGGAAAAGGGATCCTTATGAGGCTGACTTGCTGGTCTAGCTCTAGCTACGGTATGCAAGGTCAATCATGGGGCTCTGAGAACGTGGTGCTGCAGCTAGTATCGGCTAAGGACCAAGTCAAGACCCAACTACGGAGCCGCGCTGCTGAACCCTGCTGTCCATGATTGTTATCGTTCGAATACCCTTTGAGATACCTGATCCGCCATGTTCGGATGGGCGCGCGACCGGATTGAAGGTCGCTGTGACAGCCGCGACTTTGACGGGCTTCGACCGTGCAGGTTTCAAAGACGGCGATCGCAGTGGAGACCAACCGCACCCGTTGCGCACGTACCTGATCAGGGGGCCTCGTGGGTTTCTTCATTTCCACATGGTCCTGGCTGTTCAGCTCTGAGAGAGACAAAGGGAATAGTGAAGTAACTGGACAGAAATGGCCAGCTCCCGAATCATCGACAGTCCGACTTCCGGTCTGGTGCTAGCCCCCGACGAACCGCGTCCAGCTCCGAGTGGAGGAAGCCTACTCGCTCAAGTTTTACCCCTGAATCCCGTCTACTTCTGTGTCAACAGTCGGCACCATCACTCTGGTCACCGTGATATATCGTGCAGGTGATGCAAAGTATCCGCTTCTCTGAAGCTAAATCATTAATGGGTCAATTGATCAATCGCCTTCGAGAAAGAGCCCAGTAAAATCGGAATTAAGGTAGAATCCCCGTATCAATAAACTAAGATTTCTCCGCATCTTGAACCTCGCCCATCCTTTTCGTCCACCTCTCCTTTTTCCCTCTTCTTTATTTCTCTTCTTTCTCTCCATGCGCCGCAATAGCCGGACGCTGTGAGCAGGCCGTTTCTCAATTTTTCTACCCAAATTTCCTCCAAAAAGACCCGCCCAAAAAAAAAGAGAGCTAGAAACTTTGTCCTAGCCCCGAATTTCCATTCTGCCCCCCCCCTCCTCTTCGACTCTTTTTCCCCTGTCTCTGTCCTCCAGTAGCGACGTACAGCGGAATTCCGACATCTCACACTGGCTGCGAGCTTGTCGCCCTTTATTAGCCCATTTGCGCTGATTCTTTCATTTCAACCGCCCGAATTGGACGTGAAACCAATCTTCGTGAGCTGATACCGACGAATTGAATTCGCCGCATAACGCTTTGAGGAGAATTGGACATTGGAATCTGTTCTCGAGGCCAAGACTCAAAGTATCCGTCTTTCAGATTATACTAAGTTGTTGTATCCCGTGTCCTGCCAGTAAGTGTGGGACGGAAAGGAGCTGGACCTGAAACCGCCAGTACCCAAAGGTACAAAGAGAGCAAACAGCTAATTTGGAAACAAGCTACGACCCAAAATGGCAACCACCCCCTCTTCGCGCACTCCTTCCGATGCGCTGCCGGAAAACGCCCAAACCCTGAACGCGCGCCGTACCTCCCTCGGATTCCTTCGTCGCTCCAAATCCACCGAGCCGCTCGGCGAACGCAAAGTCTCCGGCCGCAAGAAGATGTCCAAGACTGAGAAAATGGAGGATGATCTGCGTCGTCAGCGCGAATCTTATGCGCCCCGGAATGCTCCCCGCTTGCCGGATCTCTCACCCGCCCCGCAACTCGAGACATTTGGAGGTGAGGAACGCGAGAACATTCCTGAGGTCCCTGCTGTGCCTCGCCCCAGGTCAAGCTTTGTGAATCCTCAGCCGGTGGCCTCTCCCATGGCCGATATCATCGACCCCTATGCCCGCAACGAAAGTATGACCCACCGCGGCCGTTACAGCTACGCCAGCAGTGCCGTGAGCACCGTCAACAGTCCTCGTCGTGTTCGCCGTCGCAAGGACCCCACTCCTTACAAGTGAGTCCCCACAGACAGATACTGTCCAATCGAGTTGACTGATACTAATCGTGTGTAGTGTCCTGGTGGTGGGTGCTCGCAATTCGGGCAAGACATCTTTTCTCAATTTCCTGCGCCAGTCCTTGACTATGCCCGCGCATAAGCACCCCTCACGCACTCCCGAGGAACTGGAGGAGCTTGAAAGCCAGACATCCACATACGAAGGCTTCACTTCCCAGTACCTGGAGACTGAGATTGATGGCGAGCGGGTCGGTCTGACCTTGTGGGACTCAAATGGTCTCGAGCGCAACGTGGTTGATATCCAGATGCGTGGTGTGACCGGCTTCTTGGAGAGCAAGTTTGAAGAAACGCTCGCTGAGGAGATGAAGGTCGTGCGCTCCCCCCGGTGCGAGGGATACTCACATTCATTGTACCTTCTTGCTTCTCGACCCTGTTCATCTGGATGAGAATATCGCTGCCGCCGAGCGTGCCGCCAATGGCACTCCCAAGGCCTCTGACTCCCCCGTAGTTGGCGTTCTGGACCAGAACCTGGACTTGCAGGTGCTGCGCACTATCCTGGGCAAGACCACTATTGTGCCCGTTATCAGCAAGGCTGATACTATCACCGCAGCTCACATGAGCTACCTCCGCAAGGCGGTTTGGAACAGCTTGAAGAAGGCCAACATCGACCCGCTGGAGATTTTGACCCTTGAAGATCAGGAGGAGTACACTTCTTCGGAGAGTGCCGACGAAGACTCTATCGTTGACGTGCCCACTCCCACCGAGGAGACCGAAACTACAGAGCCCGCGGAAGCAGATGACGAGACCAAAGTGGACCAGGAAGACAAGGTGACGGACGCCGAGAATGATGACCAGACTATTCCCCCAGTTCCCGCTTCGCCTACCAGCTTGAAGTCGAACGGATCTGGATCTGCCAACCCCCATGTACCATTCTCGATCCTTTCGCCCGATCCTCACTCCCTGGCATCCGGCGAAGAGCCCGTGGGCCGACGTTTCCCCTGGGGTTTCGCTGATCCTTACAATCCGGAGCACTGCGACTTTGTGCGCCTCAAGGAGTCTGTCTTCAGTGAATGGCGATCGGAACTGCGCGAAGCCAGTCGCGTGGTCTGGTACGAGCGCTGGAGAACTAATCGTCTCAATCGTAACGGCCAGCCCGCGCCTCTGCCGTCCAAACAGTACAAGCAGTATGGTGGCCGCATGGGACCCATTCACGACGGCCGCCGTACGCGTTAAGCGGCCCTGTCTCAAGCTCTCTGTATCTTTCCTCGTCTGTTCGCATAGCTTGCCTTTCCGCACATACCCCAATCTTCTTTGTCTCGTCTGTTGACCCCCATTTTTTCTTCCAACCCTAGTTCTTCCACTTCTTCCACTGTCTCTCCTTCCCTATTTCCCTTCTGACAAAATGTGTCGCACCAACCCGTATTCAAGCCAATCAAGCTTTCCATGATTTTGAGATTTTATAGCCCGTAGAGTAGTTCAAACTTCCATATAATGAAGTGTAGATAGAATTACGTAGCGTGTAGAATCAACAGCAAGAGAAGAGCAATTTGGACAAGAGCCATGGCCTTGGCGCCTTCGCCCTACGAGCGGCTGAAGATCTTGTGCCGAGACCAATTAGCGCTTGCATCTTGCATGGGGGCCGTTTATGAGATGCATGTTCACGCGCTACACGTCTGAAGAGTCGGGGTCATCTTGCCGCAATACGAGCTGAATCCTTTTCTCTTTCTTTTCTCTCATTTCCCTTTACATTTTGTGCGGGCCTCAAGTCCATGTTCACTGCACTGTAGTCGACCAAGCCTGGAGAACTGCCCGAACCCTCAATTCCCGCTCTACACCCCGCACAGAACAAGCTTCCACAGTTCGTACGAGCTTTGCACAAATTCCTGACTGTCCAAAAGCCCCCCTATACTTGGTGTAATAAACACATCTCCAGATCCGGCACCATCTCCACCACCGGACCTTGGAACGATGTCGCTCCAGGTCAATGACCCACGGTCGCGCACCCGCTCCAAGTCCCCTGGTCGCAGCCGCGAACGCTCCCGGTCGCGCGACAGCCGAGTGCCCTCGCCCTCTCGCGAGCATTCCCGCGAGCGTTCCCGCGCCCGTTCACCCGTGGTCGAAATCGCTCCCAAATCCTCCAAGTCGGCTAGTCGAAGCTATGGTTCTGACGAGGAGGCCGAGATTGAGCGCCAGTACAAGTTGCTAAAAGAGGGTCGTTTGCGCGATTCTCGCGCCGAGAACGAGGATCCGCGCGGTTTGGTATCTCGTGCCCCTCGTAGCCCCGCTCGCTACGATGCCCGTTCGGACTCGGATGATTCGAAACGTCGCGAGAGAGGTGCGGATAATTCGCGCCGTCGTGATGACCGTGACCGTGACCGTGATGATCGCTATGAGCATTCAGACGATGATGTGAGGGTTGCACACCCGCGTGAATATCCTAGTCGCTCGCAGCAGCGCCCACCTGTGTCGCCTGGTCGTCCGAGCCGGCGAGATCATTCGGACTCGGGTTCGAATTCGGATGATGACTTGGCCTATGGCGATGACCCGGGAAGTCATCCTAGCTATGCGCGACCGGGAAAGTACCAGTATGCGCAGCCGGCGGGCTTCCCACCTTCTCTACCGGGTGCGCGCAAGCCTGGCTACCCTGGAGAAGGCACGGACTGGGCGGCTGTTCCCGAATGTGAGCGTCCGGGCTTTGTGCCGCCTTCTTCGCAGGCTGGACCGCCGACGTCCATGCCCGGTGGATTCCCCGCGGGCTCAGGGTACCCTGATGGTCCTGCAACAATGGCACCATCATACCCTATGCCGCAGTACGTAGGTCCTCAACAGCCTGCCTATGCGCAACCCTCGTCTGGTCCGTATGTTCCAACGCATTACCGTACTGCCTCTGCCGCCGACGCCCATGCGGCTCCGGTCAACTATGCCCAGCCCGGACAGTACCAGTATGCGCAGGTCGATCCTAAAGTCCGGTATACTTCCAAGGCAACACCTGTGCAGCCGTACACTGCTTCGCCACAGGAGCAGTTCTCTAAGCCTCGTGATTCATTCTCCAAGTCCCAGTATGCAGATCAACCTGCATATCCGTACAGGTATAGCAATGAGCCTCAATTCGTAGACAGATCGCACCCGCAATCGCAATCGCAATCGCAATCGCAAGTGCATACTCAGCCACAGTCGCAACCTCCTCCGCTTCCCCATTCGCAATTTCAGCCGTCTCATCACCAGCCTCAGGTTGTTGAGATCACCCCCGGGGGCGGGCGTGGTCGGCCTCATAGTCTCTCTGTGTCGTCGGGGAATAATCTGGCCGTTGCTGGTGCTCATGGCCACGTTGGACATCCGCCGGCGAGTCCTTTACTGGAGCCTTACCGTGGTACCTACCAATCTATGTCGCCCATGCCGTCGCCGATCATAATGCCTTCGCGCGACGATGACATTTCCGACTTTGAGCAATTGGATGGTGGTGGTACATCGAATTCTGAATCGGGCCGTCGCAAGCGCAGCTCCAAGAGCGAAAAAGAGATTCGTATCCGAAGCAGCAAGGATAAGACCAAGGAGAAGGAAAAGGAGCGGGATCGCGATCGAGATGATCGCAAAGATGACAAGCGTCGTAGCCGACCATCTGGCCATGACCGACACGAGTCGAGCTCATCCATGCGCGGCGACGCCGTGGTCCTCATCTCTCCTTCAAGCGACAGAAAGCGCGTATCATTCTACGACGCAGCATCGGACGCCTTGACCATGCAAGCCGCTCTCAACCACACCCGCAACATCGATAACAAAGCCATCATCCAAGTCCTGCCCCGTCTCAGTACGGACGAGATCCTCATCCTCCGACAAGAATACAAAAACAAAGTCAAGATGCACGGCAAAGGAATCAACCTCGCCAAACACCTCCGTCTCAAACTCGGAAATTCCAACTTTGGCAAAGTCGCCTACGCCACTGCCCTCGGCCGCTGGGAATCCGAAGCATACTGGGCAAATTGCTATTATCAAGCCGGCACATCTCGTCGCGAACTCCTCATCGAGTCTCTCATCGGTCGCTCCAATGCCGCTATCCGCGAGATCAAGTCGTGCTTCCGCGACACGAGATACAACGACAGTCTGGAACGCTGTATGCGTGCTGAGCTGCGCGCTGATAAATTCCGCGTCGCCGTCTTGCTTGCTCTCGAAGAACGCCGCCAGGATGAGCGCGAGCCGATAGATACCAGACTCGTCCGTCAGGATGTCTCGGATCTGCATCGCGCGCTTGTGTCGAAGGAGGGCGGTGAAACTGCCATGATTCAGATCATTGTCTTGCGGAGTGATGCGCATCTCCGCGAGGTCTTGCGTACATATGAGGGATATTATGGGCAGAATTTTGCTCGCGCTATGATCGCCAAGTCGCGGAACCTGGTGGTATGTACACCCATTTCTTCCCCCCCGGGCCCTTTCCCTTTCAGTGACCCATCCTAACAATCATGCAGGGCGAAACCCTTGCCCACATCCTCAATGGCGCAATCAATCGTCCCATGCGTGACGCCCTTCTTCTTCACCAAGCCCTTCGGGAATCCAGGTCCGGTCGCGAACGATCCGAACTACTGATCTCGCGTCTTGTCAGGCTGCATTGGGAGCCTAGACATCTGGAGCTGGTCAAGGCGGAGTATCGGAGACGTTATAATGAGAGGCTTGAGGAGGCGATTGCCGAGGAGGTTATGTCATCTAGTGGAGGGACGGAGTGGGGGGAATTTTGTATTGAGCTTGCGCGCTCCTAGGTTGGATGCTTCCAGTGGCATTGATTGGTTGTGGTAATGTTCTGTGGTTCATGTTTCGCCGGCACGAAGAAAATGATTTGTTACAATGATCTTGTCTTTAATATGTACCAGGGCGCAATCCATTCGCAACATCTAGTGTGTATTATGAAATTTACACAACCTTTTTTTTTGGTTTTCTTTGGCAGGTTGTTCCGAGTTCTGATTATGTGCCTGAATATGTTCCTGAATATGTTCCTGAATCGGACCAGAGATCGCGGAACCACGGGATGGTCAAACCTTGATGTCACGTCTCGGACATGGGATATCCTAGTTCTGAGTACAACATCGAACCTCTCACCCTCCGAATGCATATCCGACGTCATCCACGATGATTCTCTGTCAGACCGCAAATCTGAGTCCTTCTCCGTCATACATGACTCAACCTCGGCGGTCTGCACGATAGGTGAGAAATGGTCTCATGCAGATGCTCACACCGAGCGGGTAGGGGAGTTGGTAAGGAGACGCATGTCCCGGCCTCTCATGCTCGTTTCGTTCATTGAGAAACACGCAGATATAGTACAGCTTGGCCACGTTCGTGAGTGACAGCTTGTCTGGTGCAAGGGATGGCTACTGAGACCAGGCCAAGCGCTTGTAGAGCCCACGGCTACGGGATGATCTGTTTCTCAGAATGTGGGAAGGATTTGGCCCAGCAATGCCGTAGCTTGGACCATTTTTTTTTTTTTTTTTTTGAAATCAAAATCTCTACTGGTGGTGCCACTGTGATATCGTCTTAGATGGGGATCTTTCCATATTCGTAGAGCATCGGTCTGCACCGTGCTGACGCCCACGGACCACGGGCCATGCAGACGGTCACTGGAAATGTGAATCACCGCGCTGCGGGTCTGCAGATGATGCCCAGTCCTGTAGAGACTCTGGTGATTGGCATTCATCGTGCAAATGATATACTCCGTGCTCAGATGGTCTATGGCCGGGCTCGGCCAATGAAGGATGTTACATCGTTTCTTTCTGATCACTTAATTTCCGCCCCGCACATTCCGTGATAAGCCAAAAAGAAAAACATCGCTAGGCATTTGGCCGGGGGAAAGCGAGCAGGTCATAGCCCCCTTAGTGCCGAACGGTGATGTCTCACAGGAGATCGGCAAGGAGGCCTGGGACGTGGATCTGCCGTGGTACCCAGTACTTGGAGAGTATTTTGGCACGCGACTCAAAAACAGGTACTGGGTACTTAGTCCCACGAGTTGCCGCGTAGGGATACACTGCAAGGGGAAGATCTCTGATTTGAACACAGCGTCCATGAGTCTCCTTCTGCAGGTCCCCGAGATCTGAGCTCCATGCCGTGCTATCCATGGTGAGTCTGTACACGATAGATGAAAATAAAATCTAAGATGCTCAAATTTGAGAATCCTCCAACTTCAGTGCCCCAGGTGATCGGCCCTTTCCCCGCAGAATATCCCCCAATTTCCCCGATTTTCATATTCGCTCGAGTAGAAAATGGATCATGATCGGGTGTCGCATGATGGCATCACACCTGGCACTTTCCACTGATCTCGCGGGGTGTCGCTTGCCCTGTTAACCGGGCCACCTGCGGCACTTTCTCCGCACTCCCTTCACTCTCGCTTTATCAACATTCGTTTTTGACTCCACATCTTTATTTGCGCCATCCCGTGTGCCCAGTCACCTGGACTCTTTCGCAGGGCTGCGTCCAATCTCTGGACTCGCGAGCCGTGGGTCCATACACCGCTGCTTGTTCCATGCGATACATGCATTTCGATTGATCTTTGGCTTTTTGACCATTCTCGCTCTCGGACTTGGCCAAACCATAGTCTCGCAGTCTTGGGCCTAATTCCCCCTGTGCTCTTTTCTCCCCCTCGCATCCCCCATTTGGCCCTCCCATATGGCCTAGCGCATGAGATCTCGCCTTGGGCACTAACGCGGATCAGCCGACTTTCCGCGGGACTTCCAGTACATGCAGGTCTGCTGCTCGATGGAATCACCATCCCCATTACACTAATCCATTTCCGCCTTTCTTTTCTTTTCTTTTCTTTTTTTTTTTTTCCGCCGTGGGCCGGACATTCTGGCATGCGGGCCCTAGCTCTCTCCTTTATCCCCTGGGCGCTCAACTATAAAAATGTCCCTGGCATTCCGGTAAACACAACGTCGATCCTTACCTCTGCGCACCCACTGTAAGCATTGCTGCAGCAAAGCTGTCAAATCTGTTTTTATTTTTTATTTTTTATTACTTTTGGTCATTTTTCCGAGGCACTCAGAGTACAAAACAGGGCTCATGCTCCTCGTTTGATCGCCTGTGAACTCGTCCATTCCTTTTTTTTTTTTTTTTTTCGTCGACAACCTTTCCGACCCCGTCATTATGCAGCTGTCTCGCCTCAGTCTGCTGGCTGCTTCACTCATTGCCTCTGTGGGAGCGCAATCGACTTTCACCCCGGCCCGTCCCCCGGCGGCTCCGTTGGCTGTCAAGTCGCCGTACCTGAGTACTTGGCTGAACATTGGCAGCGATGGAGGAGACGGAGGCTATCTCGCCGGCGAATGGCCCGTGTTTTGGCAGTAAGTTGGTGTTCTGAATGTTATGGAGGATCTATCTGATATGTTGGCGCGTTGATAGAAATCAGGTCACTGGCTGGGCTGGTATGGTCCGTGTTGACGGTCAGACGTACACATGGATGGGCTTGCCGGGCACCAAAACGGTGAATCAGACCGGGTTCGAGTATACCTCTACCAAGACTATTTTCACCATGAACGTTCTGGACAAAGTGGAAATGAACATTACCTTCATGTCGCCGATTACCCCTGCTGATCTCATGCGCCAATCCCTTGTCTTCTCATACCTGAACGTTGAAGTGTCTTCCTTGGATGGTAGCAAGCACGATGTGCAAGTTTATGCGGATATCTCAGCTGGTAAGGTTTTTTTTTTCTAGGTCCACATGTAGCATGATTCCTGACAAATTTCTAGAATGGGTATCGGGAGATCGCAGTACCACTGCCCAGTGGGATTACGGTACAACCGACGATGTCGCGTACCACAAGGTGTACCGCCAGACCCAATTGGCATTCTCCGAGGTCAACCAGCAGGCTGAATGGGGCTACTGGTATTGGGCTACCGATCTCAGCGATGGCATGAGCTACCAGTCCGGTCAAGATGTTGTCGTGCGTGGTCAATTCTCATCGAATGGTTCCTTGGCCAACACCAAAGACACCAAATTCCGCGCCATCAATGACAACTGGCCCGTCTTCGGCTTTTCGTCTGACCTGGGTGCTGTTGGCGACACTCCCGTCAGCACATTGTTCTCGCTTGGTCTTGCTCAAGATGAGGCCGTTCAATTCCAAGGCGCCTCGGCGTACGCTCCGGTCCCTTCGCTTTGGACAAGCTACTTCGACTCTGAGCTCGACGCGCTGTCTTTCTTCCACAGCGACTACGAGCACTCCAGCATGATTTCCAGCTCATTTGATAGCCAGGTTGCCAAAGATTCCCTTGCCGTTGGTGGAGATGACTATCTCGTGCTCACCTCCCTCTCGGCTCGTCAGGCATTTGGTGCTACTCAGTTGGCTGGAACCGAGAAGAAAATGTACCTGTTCTTGAAGGAGATCTCCTCTGATGGGAACATGAACACTGTTGATGTGATCTTCCCGGCTTACCCCATCTTCCTGTACTCGAACCCTGAACTCCTCAAGCTTGTCATGGAGCCGCTGTACGAGAACCAGGAGGCCGGTAAGTACCCTAACACCTACGCCATGCACGACATGGGCTCGGCCTACCCGAATGCCACTGGTCATGACGATGGAAACGACGAGAAGATGCCCCTGGAGGAGTGCGGCAATATGGTCATCATGACCTTGGCTTATGCCCTCAAGACTAGCGACGTCAAATATTTGAACACCCACTATGACCTCCTCAAGAAGTGGACCACATACCTGGTTGATGATGCTTTATACCCTGCCAACCAAATTTCCACTGATGACTTTGCTGGATCCCTAGCGTGAGTGCAGAAGAAGTCCCTTTTTTTTTTTCAATGATTCGAAGAACTGACCAGCATTATTATTAGCAATCAAACCAACCTCGCTCTCAAGGGCATGATTGGTATCCAGGCCATGTCCGTGATCGCCAACATGACTGGCCACAGCGACGATGCCGCCAATTATTCCAGCATCGCCCACGACTACATTTCTAAGTGGCAGACTCTGGCGATTGCCCAGGGCGCCAACCCTCCGCATACCACTCTGTCCTATGGAGATAATAACAGCCACGGTAAGCGACATTCCACTGACATTCCATAACCCAATCCTAATTTTACCCCAGGCCTCCTTTACAACCTCTATGCCGACGCCCAGCTGGGTCTGGGCCTCGTGCCGGATTCCGTCTACCAGATGCAGAGCAACTTTTACCCGACCGTCGCTAACAAGTACGGCGTTCCCCTGGATACCCGCCACTCTTACTCCAAGTCAGACTGGCAATGCTTCTCGGCTGCCATTGCTTCAACCGGCACTCGCGTTACCTTCTTCAAGGACTTGGCAACCTGGGTCAACGAGACGCCCACCAACCGTCCCTTGACTGATCTGTACGACACTATCTCTGGAAAGTAAGTCAGCCTTCCAATACCTGTCATGAAACCCAACTTACGTTTTCCCAGTTACCCCACAAACACGTTTGTGGCCCGACCCGTCGTTGGCGGAGCCTTCGCTCCCCTCCTTGTGACATCCTAAATCCACATTCACTTCTTGCATCTATTTATACTATTTTTAACTTTCCCGCGGTGCATTTCCTCCCAAATCCTATGTCAGGTACGCAGGCTTGGATCTTGATGAGTGGACGAGGAATTTGCCGCGCTGGACCATGACTGCTTGCGGAAGAGTACAATACCCTATTTGTTTCGCGCTTGATACCCGTCCGAGGAAGTCTGTGCTTCTTTGGTTGTCCGCTCGTTCCGTGGGGTTTCTTGTTTATACCGTATTACCATTTCATTTATAATGAAGTTTTTCCAGAGAGATTGGCTCTCATTTCGTAAATTATTAGTTGAAAAGTTTATAGAGCCAGAAGCTAAAGGGACCGGTACTGAACCCTCCTGGCTGGTTCCAAGCATACTTCGAAGGGTAATTTGTTGACGAATGTGTGGGTCCTTGGCAGTATGGGTTTTAATGTCTCAGCCAATCACATTCAACAGAGAAAGTCCATGTACAATTTCGCGGAGTATGCAGAATCATGAGCAGGATACCAGGGCCAGAAGTTCTACTGGAGTAGTAATTCTACCTAGAGTAATAGCTCCAGTCCTACTAGTGGTGTTGTGTGCTTGGAACTTCTATTGAATGAAAAGAGAAAATAAACCAAAGAAAGAAACTCCAGTATAGAAGAGAAGAAAAGAGCAGGCAGCAGATGCTTTGCATGAGGCATAACAAAGTCACGCCGAGGCAATCGAACTACCAAATTTATCAAGTTCGCCCGTTTCGCTGTTTGTCTGTTGAATAACATTAACCCTCACAGAAAAGGAAGCTTCCCGTTTGTGACTCTCTTGTTCATGCTTTACCTACCATCATCATGAAGAAGCCGACAGAAAATGACAGGTCTACGCTCGCAGATCCTTCTCTACTCGACAAAATTGACAAGCTCTTTGCCTGCAAAGTAGGTGAGTATATCAATTTGCCGCAGCTTGTGGTGGTGGGTGATCAATCAAGTGGAAAGAGCTCTGTGCTCGAGGGACTGACTAAACTGAGCTTCCCGCGAGACAGCGGCCTTTGCACCAGGTTCGCTACTCAAATTATCTTCCGTCGAGACACAAAGGTCTTGAATCGGGAGATCTCAGCTTCGATCATCCCAGCATCTGACGTGCAGGGGGACGATGAGCAGAAACTAAGAGCATGGAAAGCTTCTGGGCTACGGGCGCTTAGTAAGGATGGGTTTTCTCAGATGATGAAAGAGGTCAGCTCTTCTGCGGCTTTGCTTCTATATCTCATTATGGAAATCGGCTGACTGGAACAGGTTCATAAAGTCATGGGCCTCAGACTCCGACAGCGACGGAAAACCGACGTTCTCAAACAGCGTTTTCCAACTTGAGATCTGTGGACCACAAGAGAATCACCTCAGTGTCATCGACGTGCCTGGAATCTTCAAGAACACAACACCTGGTCGCACGTCAAAAAGTGACATTCTGCTCGTCAAAAATATGGTTCTTCGATACATGCAGAACCGCCGATCAGTCATGTTGACTGTTATCCCTGCCAATGTAGACATTGCCACTCAAGAAATCATTGAGATGGCCCGTGAAGTCGATCCAGAGGGTATCCGTACATTGCCAATCTTCACAAAACCTGATCTAGTCGATAAAAGAGCTGAGAAAAAGGTCATCGAGATGATAGAAGATCGAAGTGACAGTAGCCAGCTCGGCTGGATTCTGGTTCGGAACTTGGGACAACACCAGCTCGACGAGGGCAATCTCGACCGAGATACTCTTGAGGAACAACTCCATTAGACTGAACCCTGGAATCAAGTGCGAGCGGAGAACTTTGGGATTAAAGCACTGATAATTCGACTCCAAGAGATCCTCTCTTCAATCGTGCGCAGTGAATTCCCATCAGTAAGCATTACCAAACGTCCCGAAATTTATGGAAGATGTCCTGACAGATCGTGAAAATACCAGGTACGATCTGAATTGATCAAGAAGCTGAATGAAGCTACCAAGACTCTCCAGCTCTTTGGTGTTGAACGAGAGACCTCGGGACAGCAGCGAACGGTTCTGTTGGGCATTGTCTCATCTTTTCAGAAGACTACGCAACTAGCTCTTTCCACCAACTACAGTGTTGACGAGATTTTTGATAGCGATGCGGAACTTCGACTGGCCACGCGGATCTCAAACAGAAATTCGAGCTTCGCAAGCCACATCACTAAATGGGGCCATGAATACGCGTTCAACACAAAGACGTCCAATACACCGGGCCAAGCGACAGCAGGAGAGCAGAATTCTTCGTCTCTAGGATCAAGCGGAGAAGCTTAACCACTCAATACTGACGAGAACATCAATGTCGGAAGCCGAGAGGTTGAAGCGGACGAAGACATTCAGGACATTCTATATAAAATTGTCCAATTGCCGCCAGCTCACACTGGCATTTTCAAATGGATCACGAAGATCCACCGTGAAGCTCGTGGCTTCGAAATTGGTACCTTCAACCCAGTCTTACTATCAACACTGATGAAGAAACAATCCGCAAAATGGCCCATCTTGACACAGGGATACGTCATCGATATCATAGCCATAGTCCACCGATTCATCAACAAGGCCCTTCGAGCTGCCTGCCGGGATACGAGAATCTCAGACAAGCTGATTGCCCTTTTGTGGGATGATCTGATGGGCAAATACCGACAGGGTCTCTCGCAGGTTGACTTTCTATTGAGCGTCGAGTGGGAAGAAATGCCGATGACCTTGAACCACTACCTCAATGATCATCTTCAGAAACGGTCAGTATAGCTCATGTATGAGTCCCACGAATTGAGAAGGTTTAACACTGAAACCACAGCCGGCAAAAACGTATGCAAGACGGTCTAGATTCGAAGAAGCTGACAGTTCATCATATTGGCGCCGTGATCTGAGTCAGCGATCTCTCCTACCATGACAACATGAGCAACAGTGAACATACGATCCAAGACATCCACGACATTCTACAGTCGTACTACAAAGTGGCTCTCAAGAGATTTGTCGACAGTGTCTGCATGCAAGCTGCAAACCACTTTCTCGTCAATGGACCAGAAGCTCCTATGAAACTGTTCTCCTCGCTGTGGGTGAATGGCCTTTCGGATGAGACTTTGGAGGACCTTGTCGGCGAGGAAGCAAAGACAAAGCGCAGACAACGAGGCTTGAAGAAGAAGATCAATGAGCTGGAGGCTGGCAGGAAGGATCTCTCGACTTGAACATTGAGTCATTATGCAGAGCCAATCGTGCTGCCAATCTACAATTATGATACTTGCAGTACCTAAGATTTCATCATGTGTTGACTATTTCATCTCAAGGATCTCGATGAATTTGTGGGAGAGAATCTAATGCCGAGGGTCAATTTGCGTAAACTACATTGTCCGATTCCAAGTCCCCTGTAAATCGGTCTCTCCTCCCTATACAGCCAGTGGAAGAAGATAATGCAAATGGGCATAGATACCCTGCCACAAATCATTTGCGCAGGCCTTTGAACAGATTATGTCGAAGAGATTGTACAAGTAATATTTTCTCTTTCCGTTCTCCTCGTCTTTACTCGGACTTTTCATTCCAGCCATCGAAGGAACGGATCAGATCTAAAAACAGGGCAGGTCAGTCCAGTGGCACAACAGATCAGAGAACAAATGGAACTTACCATAGTAAAGCATCAGTCCCTCCAGGTGAACATCCAACCGGATCCGCTCATCCACAGTGTGAATGTTGAAAGTACCACCCATTCGCGAGGGACTCCAGCGGTAAATGTTCTCCGAGAGAGACCAGTAGAAACGCGTGTCAGTGTTTCCAGTCATGATATCACCCGTCACCACAACAGTCGGGGACGACTCGGCCTTTGCCTCCGACTTGACCAGAGGGTTGGGGTGCGACTCAAAGACACTACGAGCGACCCCCGAGAACCGAGCCCAGACCTTGGACGTGAGTGGATTCGAAGGGGAGATTGGAGCGGGCGACAGAGGCTCGTTGAGAGGTGAGAGGACTAGAGTGCGGTCACCGTCACCACCGAAGAAGTTGTCCTGGCTGTCAGCAACGCCGGGGAAGGCGATGTGCAGAGAGACATTGTGGCTCTTAGCGATCGGGCTGATGATGCGCACAGCACGCTCGCGTAGCTGATCGGGTGTCATGTGTAATGCCACCCGGTAATTCACGACAGCGGAGATCTTCTCAGGCAGAGCATTCGTCTTGACACCACCGCGGATCAGATCAGCGGCTTGCGACGTCTGCAGGGTGTATCGCACAGCTGGACCACGAGAGCTAGCTACAGCCTCACCCAGTGCCTTTGCGTCACCTTCGGCCAATTTGTCGGCCAGCCAGGGTTCAACGTGCGATGGCGAGTACCGAGCCTGGCACTCAAGCATGCCATGAGAGGGATGAGAGGGATCCAGACGGGGAGAGAACAGTTCCTGTCGCTCCAGCTCGTACAAAATTTCAGCCATGATGCCAATCCCCGTGTGAGAAGGCGGGATCGAGCTGTGGCCACCCGGAACCGCCAATTCTAGAACAAGATCCAGGCTGCCCTTCTCGCCGACACCTGGAAGAGCGTACACCACCTCGTTGGAATCGCTGTCGAGGGACTGCAGTCCCATACCACCCTCGTCGAGGATGAATTCGAAACTATCCTTGCCATACTTTTTCTCCAATTCTGGGGCAATCGAACCTGCACCGAGGAACCCGTGGGACTCCTCATCGAACCCGAATGCGAAGAGAATGGTACGCGATGGGCTCCAGTCTTGTGCGAGCAATTCCTCAAGGGCGGACATTAGTCCGATGAGCACGTTCTTGCAGTCGCTGGAACCGCGGCCCCAGAGCCATTCGCCGTCAAAGTAGCCATCAAATGGAGGATGAGTCCAGTCACTAGGGTCGTCAATTGGGACTACATCCTGGTGGGCCATAAAGAGAATGGGCTTTCGGGTGGTGTCCACGCCTTGGAAGGTATAGACCAACCCGAGCCGGTTGATATGGTCAATCTCGGCCTTTGCATGCACAAGAGGGAACATCTCTTCCAGCAATTTCTGGAACTGCACTACCGGCTCGAATGCCTCGTCATATGGATCCTCCATGAAGTCGCCGACGACTGTGGGTACTTGCACAGCCCGTGAGAGCCGCGAAGCCTGACGGGTTCGGAAAGCAGCATCATTGAGGAACTTTAGTGACGACTCAAGACCATCGTCAGGCAAAGTGACTTTTGGTGCCTGCGGACAGATTTCTCGATCGGAGAGCTCGGCGAAATTGCGTGATAGCTCGCCGGGAAAGAGGATCTGCTGGGCTGGGATGTTCAGCGCAAGAACAGCTGGCAGCGAGGCCAGTCCGAGGACGGAGGATGTCTTCATGGTCCAATTGAGTAATCTTCTCTACTCTTTCGATGCATAACATGAGGATGAGTTTCTGGTTTCCTTCTATGATAAATAGTCGGGGGTATCTCCAACTATCTTATCTTCCCCTCTTTGTCGGCTGGCGGCCGCTGCCGCCGCTTGCCTCAACTGGCAAGTTTTGGCTGGTGTTTGCCGATAGGTCGGCTATGCGTGGTTTCCGAGGTGTGTACGATCACTTTTGACATCCACGACGTGAGGGCATCGTGAGATCGCCCTTGATGTTTGATGTTCTGAGGCCTACAGCTCCGAGCCAAGGAATGTGTTCCTAGCACCCAGTGGACGGGTGTGGAGTCTTTGGGAAGAAGCTAAGAAGAAACGTGGAACCCTCCAAACACGCGAGGGCAAGCGAAAATCCCGAGCTCTTCCAAATTTTGAAAGAACTCAACCAAAGAAAGGGTCCACGCAAAATCCACAGTATGAGCCTGTCTCGCCTACGAGCCTTTTCTCACTCAGCTTACGGGCCGATCACTAAGGATCACCAAGGGGGGGGTAAGCTCTTGGACAGCGTCAAGGGGGATCCTCGAAATTGTAGAATTCCCCACACATGAAGCCATGAAGCCCTCCCCGAACGAACCAAGTGGCGTTTAACAGCGAACAAGCGAAGATCGGTTTCACCAGTGACTCGCGCGATTTATTACCCTTGTCCATCGAAAGGGCAAGACAAGCAAGGAATCCACTCCCGGGGTGGACGATCCGGGAGATCAATACCAGGGTCATCCAATGTAGCCGCCACCCCTAGCCCAAATAGGTTCAATAAAGCATTCGATTAGTGTTTCAGGGCCCGATTGGGGAGCTCCGCGATGTCATCGCCTCCGTTTCAACTCCACGAAATAATGGGTCCTCTGTACAAGTAGATGGGGGCGGAACGGATCTGTCCGTCGAAAGTGCTGAGACATTTTGACAGGGGTTTTTTTCCTTCCTCTTCTCATCGTTTCTTCATTATAAGCCTCTTTTGCATCCTTCGTTTCATAGCGCATTTCGCTTACTCGGCTATATATCCACTCATTCGCATTTCATTTTCATTCTAGCATCCTCTCAACCCTCGCTTCAGAATGCATTCTCAACACCTGTTCGCTACCCTTGCGCTCACCTTGCCGGCCTTGGTGACAGCCACCACTTCCTCCATGGGCTGCTACTCCTCAGTCCCTGGTCTTAAAGATGAGGGCGACTTTACCTTCCAAAGTCTGGGTTACTGTCAAGAGAAGTGCCAGAAAGGCGGTTTCCGCATCGCTGCTCTGACCAAAGGAGCCCAATGTCTGTGTGGGAATGAGTTCCCATCAAGCTCGGCCCTGGTGGACGATGATAAGTGCGATCTCACGTGTCCTGGCTATGCCGGAGATAAATGTAAGTTTTTCTGAGCTACACCGTCCAATACCCCTAGGGGAAATCCGAAAATCGAGGCTAATTTACGACATCTCAGGTGGGGGTAATAACTACTACACCGTCCTCAGCACCGGCGAATACATTGAAGTGTCAGATTCCAGCTCCGCCTCCTCGACCTCGGATAGCTCGACCTCGGCAAGTGCGTCCACAATCGCCGGCGGCATCATTGTCGCTCCAACAAACCTTAACCCATCATCCGTGCCGACCGCTATCCTGACCGCCACCGATTCTTTGGTCACCAGTGCCAGCGCCAGCGCCAGCGCCAGTGCTAGCGCTATCGCCTCTAAATCGGTTGTTGCTGCAGCCACTACCTCTGTGTCCAGCAGTGCATCGGCATCGCCGACCATGAATGCCGCGAACGCAATGCACGCCGGGTCATCAGTCTTTGGCGCTGCAATTGCTGGCCTTGGTCTGCTGTTGTAAGGGCTCAGAAAACTGACTGGCTGTACTACACTATCTCTTTGCATGTTGTTCCCTCTACCATGTGCCCGATTGCTCTCGGGATTCGGGCTCTTATCTGTGACATAGTGATCCGCTGGCGGATCGCGGTGTTTGTTTTGGTTGGGCCGATGGACGGTGCTCTACATCTGTTCTGAAATTGGTTCTGTCGTTTCTCCATGGATTGGACTTGGATACCCTTCTCGATACAACTTACAAATCCATCAAAGCAATTACTGAGCCTTGTACATCGTGCAAAAATATGCATTAGAATTAGAATCGGATCATATAGGTGGAATATTGACAGTGAAGCAGAAAGGTTTCACTGCTGTGCCCTCTCATGTCTCCTGGACAATGAGTATTGCGAGCACCAACAAGTAAAAATGCAGCTGTAACCAAGTCATAGCGGACCAAAGGAGTCACCCTCATCACCAGCCTTCCCTAATTGGATATCTCTTCCTGACCGCGCTATCAATCGTGACCGCCTTGAAGTTATCGTGTAGCTCATGCTCTCTTCCCTCCCTGATATAGCGCTGTCGGATGTTCCTCGCCTTGTCTTTGATGTCAGGCTGACTCAGATCCAACCAAAGAGGATTCGGAGCACAGCTGTCCTTGGCCTTGATGTCCGCCCAAGGAATACGCCAAGAAGTACCCATAGTCTCGATATACCACATGAGCTTTTCCTCCTCCGCGGGAGTCCATCTCTTGCGAGGCCTCTTCATGGATGGTTTCAGAATCTTGGAATTTTGCGCGATTTGTTCGCGGTGACGGGCTTCACTCATCATCGCCTGTGTCGCGTCAACGTGTGAGCTGGACGGCGTGGAAGCGGGTGGCTGGGTTTGACCGGCCGCATTTAATCCTTGCTGAAGCTGAGCATCCGCAGACTGATTGCTGGAATTTCTCCGTACAGATTGTGCTTGCTCGGGCTTCTGTGCCCGCCGGCTTGCAGGGTCGATGCTGCGGTCATCACGGACGAAAGGGTCATCTTCAGAGTCGGAGTCGTCATCGGAATCAATGCGACGACGCTTGCGTGTAACGTTGGTGGCAGCAGTAGCTTCCTCGCGGCGTCTTTGCGCGCTCTGGGGGTTGCCATCGACGCTGTCAGTCCACGAGATCCTAGTGGCATTGGCCTGACGGTCGATGAATGAGCGGGGCTGGACTTGTTGTGCCTGGCGTTGAGTTTGGGTCTGGGTTTGGGTGAGGGAGTCCCAAATATCTGCCGTTGATTGTAATAGCATGTCCTGAGTTTGCGAGCTTTGAGGTTGGCCTTCACTCGTACTATTAAAGAACAGGTCTCTCGGCTTGGTACGTCTCATAACAGGACTGGCGGTCGCTTCAGCTTCGTTCTCCAGCGTGTCGAGGTTCAGAGTTTCATCATCGTTGCGGAAGTTTAAGTCCCGGTCATCGGAGGCAACGCTTTCGCGACGGGGGTGTCTTGGCTGAGAGGAATACGGCTCAGGAGATTGAGGGATTTCCTCGCGTGCCCGCGAGACTGGCATTGGAGGGCTGGTGTGCCCACTCGTAAAAGAGAGTCGGCTTGTATGTTGAGACTCCAAATGCGACAAATCTTGGTTGTGACGATTCGTCTTTTTCCGCTTGGCAAGAGAATCGAGAGAGTTGGTCAACATGCGCGATCTGGGGTAAGAAGTTAGAAAGGTGCCACGCGAAAATGAGCAGGAACTGAACCATACATCTTGGCGGATTCGCGCCGTTCCGAAGTCTTGTGTGGTTTCTTTTCGAGGTTATCGACAGGGCTGGGAGAACGCAAGTTGGTCTCGGCCAGAGGTTGCCTTGTTCGCTCGGGCGACGCGGTAATTGATGTCTCACGGGGACTTTGGTGGTTCTGGGCCGCTGGAGACTCATGGACTGCATGTTCAACCGAGGCAGGAACAACTGACTCGCGAGGTTCGGGGGTTTCACGATCCCCGTTCTCGCGACGCTCAATCACCTTGATCAACAAGTCGTGGACTTCATCCAACTTGGGTTGTTGTAGCAAGTCTGATTTAATTTCTTTGAGTCGTGTATGAATAAAGCGCGCGGTACGCTGGACAAAACGTGTCCAGGATATTCGTTTCAAATCTTGGATTTGAGGAGACTCATCCTGAGCCAGCAGGTCGTACTCCAATTCGCCCATACGGTCAATCACATCATCCTGGAAGCGATCAGGGAGGCATCCATTTTCGTCCTCAAAGATATCCACGAGCTTAAATCCCCGGAGGGAACCAGGCTCAAGTTTGGAATCGACGTCTTCAAGAGCCAGCTCATTATAGAAGACTCCATTCAGAATTGCGCGTGGGTCAAAGTCTTTCTCATTCTGACGCCTTTCTAGCTCCATGATGAAATACTGTGTACGGATTTCAAGCGCAAGCTCAAAGGTCTGCTTTTCGGCAGTGCTCGCTCCGATAGGCTTAGACTGAGACTTTCTGACAATGGCATCCATGAACGGCGCTGGAAACCGGCTCTCCAGTCTTTCGATCGCTTGTCGAGGAGACTGGGAGCCAAGAGTTGCCAGGAGCACATCCAGAGCCAGTCGCGCACAGTTGGCTTGATATAAAATTGGCGATGGACTCCATGGATGGGCAGTGTCTTCGAGCTGCACCGAAGGAATCAGTTTCTTAATTTCTGCAACATCAATAAAGGCTTGTCTGCTGAAAGACTTCATTGCACTGATGAGCTTGTTAATGGCGGGTTTCAAGCGTTTGCTCTGAGTGTTTCGCGGATCGGTGAGTCGCTTCGCAGCTTCAACAACATTCCTAGGGTCGGAAGCATCAGAGACAAACAGGTCCACCAACCGGGTGGCAGCAGACTGAAGATCAGAAAGTTCATCAACAAGTACAATGGGATCGGTTTCATCGTCTTCAAGCGACGAGTCTTGTGGTAAGAAGGTGGTGCCGGAGATATTGCTATTTCCTTCTGGATTTCCTGGAGACTCGGGAACCGCGGAAGTGCTGTATTTCGAGGCAGGTGTCTCTTCAGCAACCATGCTCAGCCCTAGGAAGGTCAGAATGTGTTGTTCGCTTCCATGATCAAACGCGAAATGAGAACCATGACACAAATTTTAAAGTCAGATGAATGCGAAACTTGAGCTAATGATGGTAAAACCTCATTGTTGATTTCACAATAGTGGGTCCACATGGGCATAGATGCGCGCGCGGTCGGAGATCTTCAAGACCGAGAGCAGAATAAGGGCAGTGACACTCACGACTGCTACCAGCTTTTGCATTGTGGACATCATGCAAAGGCGCTGATTTACCATGTGCAAATGCAGACGAATCATCGAGTTCCCGACTCTGACTTCTCGTAACGCGACGCGGGGGTGTAGTCCTGGGAACACCGGGGCGTGCCATCTGGGCGGTGTACCAAGCGGCCGCTCGGTATACTTGACAAGATTGTTTTTGGACCTCTCCACAGCGATTCGATGGGTGTTAAATGAAGTGTAGAGATAGCTAGACGCGTCCGGGATGGTTGAGAAGAACATGAACAGAAGAATAGCTCAGGAGTTTGTTGTGATGTGGCAAGGACGGGAAACCCTAAGACGGTTGGGCTAGTGAGTCAGGTGACTGAAGCGGTCGTTCGGACTATTTATTGTCCCGGGCCAGGTTCGTCCGGTTCTGGTAAATTTAAGTGCCTGAGGCAGAAAACCCTAAAACCCTAACCTCCTGACCCTATTCCTGGGGATAAGGTTTGACAAAGGCCTTGATTCTCAGGCTATTTGAGCCTCGCCAAGTGGGGCCAGAAGTCAAGGGGCTGACATAGAGGAAGCATCTTAGGCCGTGCTACTCAAAGATAATATACGCAATGCTGTCAACCGGGTTTGCGAATTATTGCTTGTTCGCCCAATCAAGCAAATGTTCAGCCAGCTATTCTCCGATGCATTTGACGCTGATGCCTATTCGGGAAATATGGTTACAAAGGAGGGCAGGCATGAGTCGACCATCACGAAGCCAGTGCATAGGTTTTTAGTTTTCTTGATCATGTTTTGAACATCATATTCATTGTGAAATTGGCCATTTCATGGGCCAAGCACAGATTATATCTATTAAACAATGCTATGTCACAGACTAATTTGACTTTTACACCGATGAAGACCCACCAACCAAAACCCATGAACGATAAAGATGAGTCCCACCGTCCGATGCAGCTCTAGAAAAGACCCTCAATTAGATAGATAACGCCGAACAACAAAAATGCAGTTGCGCCACCAAGAGTAACTGTGATGATGATAAGCATATGAACAGAGCAAAGGACTGGGGATTGGATACATACCAACACGCATGCTGACGCGGCCAGCGATGGCTCTTCCGCCGATGACGGCAGCAGCAGTACAGATACCGTGGCCAATGGTCGCTCCGATGGTCACCCACCAGTAATCCTGACCAGCAGCCATGGCAATGGTGGCGATTTGGCTGCGATCGCCCCATTCACCGAGAAAGGTCATGGCAAAAGTCTGCACCCAGGCAGGGCTGAGAAGAAGAGAAAAGAGGTTACTGACCCCAGTTAAGAAATCGTTCCAGCGCTGCTGAGGACGAGGCGATGAGCCACGCGAGGAAGAAGAAGATATGCTTTCCGGAGGAGAAGGCAGACGATTGGCAGAACCGCGCGACTTGGGCCGACCACCAACACGACCAGCCTCCAGATTGTGGGGAGTGACAGAAGAGCGGCGACGGCCCAAACGCATCTGCTCTTGTTCCTTTTCTTCCAACTCCTGTTCGACCTCGCGCATCTCCTCGCCGACGCCCTCGTCAGGGGACATCTCACGGCCTTCCTTCAACATCTTGGCACCGAATATCAGGAATAAAACGGCGGCCATGAATTTGGTGACCGACTTGGGGATCAACGTCGGAACAGCATGACCCAGAATAGCAGAGAGAACGGTCATGACAGCCAAGGCCGAGAAGGCAGAGGTGAACACAACAAGGCGGGGGTGTCGCATAGCCATGAGTGCTGCGACAAGGAAGGTCTTGTCACCAATCTCGGAAACAATGATCATGGTGAACGAAAAGAGGAGAGAATGCAGTCCGTCGCTGGCTTCCTTCGTGGTTGCGGTTTGTCCGTTGGTGCCTGACGAGCTGGGATATGAGCCGGGATAGGAGCTTGAGCCCGAGCCGGCGGAGCCACGTTCGAGGGCAAGAGGGTCGTCTTTGGCCTGAGAAGGCGACTTGGGGTGGGGGATATCGTGCGGCTTCTGGGGAAGATCGGCGGGTTTCTGTAGACGGTCCTTAGTATGTTTGGCTGGAAAACATATTTCAGTTGGTGAGTCACTTCATACCTCTAACATGCCTAAGGTCCCAGCTCCCTCAGCAGAGCGACCGCCAGCCCCAGTGGTGGTGTCACTGTCCGATGGCAGCTTCTGCTCCTCGCTATGCGGCAGCGGAAGGGCTTCCTTGGGACCACCGGGCACCTTTTCCGCATTGTACAAATTCTCCTTTTTCTTCTCGGAAACGCCGCCTTCAGTACCTCTGGTACCCTCTCTCGGGCCTGTGCGGTTGGGATCATCCATGACTCCGCCATTGGAGTGCGGGATCATCTTGCCTTCTTCTGTACTGAGGTGCTCCGATGAGGAAATCTTGGAGTCATATGTTGTCGAACCCAGATCAATATCATCACTAGCCTTGGCGGTCTTTCGGTCTCGCTCCGCGCCAGTCTCTACCCACGGGCCCGCGTGCGGTCGCCCGTCTTTGCCGTCCACCGGGACGTCCTGTGTTCCTTTGGCTGCATTGTTAGAAATAGATTCGGTGTCCACGTAGCGCGAGGTAAGTTCATGAGGGCCTCGTGAGGCAGAAGGGTAAGGTGTGCTGCTGGGTTTGATGCTGGCAGCTGCCGAAAGAGCGGGAAGGAGGAGAAGGATCAACGGGGAGGACAGGTGGATCTTCATTGTAAGTGGAGGGTTTCTGACGCTGAACGAGTGACACGCCGGTGATGCCGGTAAATTTATTTAGGTCCGAGATAGGTATCGGTCCGTTCAATGGACTGGGACGTTGAGGCTGGAGAAAAGTTGGATTTCAAGGATGCCACGAAGCCTTCAGACGACCAGGCAACGAAATTTCACGCGTGGGCGCGGCCGTCGGGCAATTCGTGGTCGCAGAATTTGAGAAGAGTATTTAGAACAGACAGAAAAGACCAAATATAGAAGCAAAGGAACGACCTGAAGATTTAGCGAACGCAAAGAGGCTGCTGTGTTGTTGCGCCATCTGCAAAGGGGGTCCACGTGACCCTCACCGCAAGCGGCCCCAAATAAAGTGGCGCGGATTGGCGGGTCTACACGTTTCGTTTCAATTTGTTGTACTGTAGTGATTTTTATGATCAAATGGAGAATAATTGATCAAGACACTCATTTGCTAATCGAGCTTTATCTCGAAAGTCTACAGTATTCCCTACAATTGCGAGCGCCCGTTACCTTCGGATTGATAGAACTTTACAAGGCTCTATTGGACCAAAGTATCCTTCGACGATATTGCGAGAGTCAAGTCAACAAGACTGTCTTGGTCCAGGCAGCCATTCACAGATACCTCAAATTTGAAGTTAATACAAACGAATTCTGTTTCTCCTAGTCTCTCTGAACAAGTATAGCCGTCAAGCCCATCGTATGGAAGCACGGAACGCTTTCCGAAGCAGCAGGGACCGACGATAGCAATAGGTATATCAAATAGAGAATAGAAAGTGACATAGACGAGCTCAAGTTTCATGAGGAAGGTTTCTTCGATCATTTTAGAAATCATAACGAGGACAGAAGAGAAGCGAGGTGATGGAGCACTTCAGTTTCGCCAGTTCTTTTTGTAGCAAGATATTTGATTTGAAGTGGCAATTGCGCTGATATATCCACTTGCCAATTGAAGATCTCATGCTGCACAAGACGGACGAATATTGAAAGGCTAGAAAGGGAAGATACGGCGCTGGTTCTGGGGAGTTGTTGGGACGCGTAACTACTCCAGAACGTGACCCCTGTGATATCACCTCTTTTTTTTCCCGCCGTAATGTAGCCGGTACCAAAAACTCCCTTGATGGGCCAGCTCGGAGCGACAAGCCCCGTCTTTTGATACCTTGTCCTATTTTCCAATCTCCTTAACGCTTGTTCGCATTGTCGGCCCGTGCCTTACGGTCTGAACCAACTCTGCCGATGTACTTCGGGCGCAAATCTCGTCACTGAGGCTGCAGCACCTACCTCCCTATCGTCGTAAATTTCCATTCCAGGCAAGGAAAATCCGTAGTGCGTGGAAGCGGCACTCCGAGGTGCTTTTTGACCTCAACACATGCGAGTGTAACTTGATCAAGCTTCACTCGATTCATATGTTCGACATACCTGCTTGGACCTGCCGTTTGCCAGAGTAGTTCCAGGGTCGCACAGATGCAGGGCAACAGAGCAAATGAACGCAAGCGCCTACACATGAAGGATATAGACCTATTGCATGGAACGGTCGAGCTAATTGTTGTCGGCGAAGAAGATTGTTTCATTCACAGGGCCCTATGCTGATATGCGTCAGGATTCATGCAGCGTTTCTCCCGGGAATCTGCAGTCGAGCCCGCAACGGCGGCAATCTCGGGACATGAATGTCACATGAGCCATGAGAGTCAGTATTCTACCAAGCTTTGATCCTTCCTACCGCTTCTAATTGAAAGGTATTCATCTGCTCAAGCTCCCCGCTCCTTTGCAGCGACCTCACGCAAAGGCGTCATCTGCACGGACAAACAACGTCTATACTCAAGAAAAAACGTCAACTGCAGGCAGAGGCATGGCACTTGCAACTCCGAGCACATGGATACATGTGGTGAAGCTCATGGCCGTACACGATTCACCGGGAGGACAGATTTCCATGCCCGACCCCGCGACCGGCAACTGCATGATGACGGCAGCGGGTCGGGCACGTACAGTCAGCTGAGATGACTATACCCAAGCCAGGGAGATCATCTGGACAGTAAACAACACCTAACCACTCTCAAGTAAGAGATTGCGGGACCTAGCGTGAGAGTTGGAGGATCGTTGGATTCCAACTAGAATCCGGGGCTCCAGGGATGCTTGGCGGGGCTTCAGGAATGGCTGGCCGCATTCGGTTAAACTTCAGCGTGCGCGCAACTCATGCATGAAGCCATGTTCTCGCATGTTTTCACCGGGCGATCGCCTTATCTTGCGCGGACTGGTGGATCCGGGAGGTTTAATTTGAGCCAGTGAGATGCCCACATACGCTATTGTGTTCTTGGACGGCAGGTCCGGCCAAAAACGTGCGCCTATAGGACTCCAACATTGCTAGATGAGATGAATGAGGTCTCTGATTCTGCGAGCCACGGTGTTGACCATCGAAAGGATGCATTAAACAATATGAGTGAGTGATAGTCCAAAGTTGCCCAAGTGAAGTCCCCACAGTTATCGACTCACCGCTCACCGCCTCTGTGGGGAGCTCAGGAGCGTTGACCACATCGAGGCGCCGATCTGTCTATCTTGCACCTTTGCCCCGTGACAACTTCATCCATTCCTCTCTTCCTCTTCCTATTTATTCCCCTCTAAACCCCCTTTTCTCTTGGTATCTTCTGGCTGCTTGCCCCCTAGGTCCTTGGGATTCCTCATTACAAAGCTATGTATGGAATTTTCCCTCTGCAGCTGCTTGGGAACTATCGCAAGCGCTGATCATCGTCAACTTTGCCCCGCGACCTATTCTTGGGTGGCTCAACGCACATAACACATCCTCGCATTCTCATCTCAGTAGTCTGCATTTTCCTCGGTTGGAATCTTGGAGCTAATCGGCCCACACGGCTGACCTGATCCGTGCACTTAGCGGTGTCTAAGATAGATGTAAGTCGTCTACCGTGTGCATTTGGCCCGAGGGCAGCCCTAATTAGCTTCGCTAACGATCTTGTCTTTCAGCAGACTTCCGTTACCACCTTGCTCAAATTTCCCACTCAAGTTTCGACATGGATGCACCGGAAAACTCACCACCGTCCGTGGCTGAGGATACAACGAGCCGGCATGATACCCCACAGCAGGCGGCGACACCGCGATGGAGACGCTTCTTCGCAGGTTCCAGAAAGCCCTCTGAGAACACCGACGAGTCCACTTCCTATCGTTCGAAGTCGACACTGGGAATTCTCAGTGATAAGCAAACCGACGAAGTGCCGGGTAGGTGCCATCAAAAACGAAGTATGAGAAAAGTAGAGCTGACATGATACGGTGCCTTGTAGGAACCATTCTTCTTCTCTCAGCTGATCGTAATGAACCTCTGGGTATGCGACACCAACCGGAACGCCATTCCACCTCATCCATCCCTTCGACCAACCCCCCTTCACGTTCTTCCTCTCGATCCAGGGGACATCCCCAGCAAAAGAAAACAGCCGATGGACAGATTTTACTGGAACCGCAACCTGATGACTCGGTCAATGATCCACTGAATTGGCCTGTCTGGCAGAGAGACAGTGCATTGATATCTCTTGGACTGTACTGCTTGATTGGTGGAGGAATGACACCCATTCTGGCGGCAGGATTCAGTAGTGTTGCGGATACATACGATGTTTCTAAGCAACAAGTCGCCCTCACCACTGGTCTCTACATGTTGGGACTTGGGATTGGTTCTGTCATTATGTCTCCAACTGCAATTCTCTTTGGTAAACGCCCGGTCTATCTCATGGGGGCGATCCTTTTCATTATCTCCGCAGTTTGGTGTGCCCTGTCTCCGAACTACGCAAGCTTGGTGGTCGCCCGTGTCTTCCAGGGTATCGCGGTCAGCCCAGTGGAATGCCTGCCCTCTGCCACGATTGCCGAGATCTACTTCTTGCACGAGCGGGCATACCGCGTTGGCGTCTACACGTTATTGCTGCTTGGTGGAAAGAACCTGGTACCGCTGGCCAGTGCCGCGATTATTAGCAGTCTTGGATGGCGCTGGGTGTTTTGGATCGTTGCGATAATCGTTGGTGGCTTCTTTTTCTTGCTGTTCTTCCTCGTCCCCGAGACATTTTGGGATCGGACTCCCCGTCCGCGCACCCGCCGCGCTCACAAACGTCCGGGAGCGCACCGCACTATGTCGGACCTTGTCAGTCATGGATTCCATCGCGGCCGCCAACCACATCTCCAACTGGCAGACGAAACGACAGAGTCGAAAGACGGCTCACCCCGACCGACGAGACGGAATAGGAATGTGCATGTCGGATTCGTCGAGGATGAAGCCGACAACGAGAAGCAACACTTAGATGCTGGAGAAACCGTTGATAACCTACAGACACCCCCTGCCCATAACAGTATCGCTACCGCACCTGCAACTCCCACCGTGGAGAGGGAAGATGGCCTTGTTCGCCCTCCATTGGCGGTCATTCCGCCTCCGAACCCGAGCGACCTGGAATCAGCTCGAGACGATGCTTTATCGCCTGCGCGCAGTATATCAAACTCTCCCGGACCCGTCACCGGATCAATGCATTACACGAACCGACTTCGTGAACGACCCAAGATTCCCTACACTCAACAACTGAAGGTCTGGAACGGACGAATCGCCCATGATAGCTGGTTCAAGATTGCGATTCGGCCTTTCATATTGTTCGCCTACCCATCTGTGCTGTGGTCGACTGCAATCTACTCCCTCTCGGTCGGGTGGCTCATCGTACTATCCGAGTCCGTCGCGGTTATCTACGAAAGTAGCGACCACTATGGCTTCACCGCGCTGCAGACCGGTCTCATTTACATTTCACCTTTTGTCGGCGGTTTACTCGGCACGGCCGTGGCTGGCAAAGTTTCGGACATTCTTGTCAAGTTCATGACCCGGCGCAATGGTGGCATCTACGAACCCGAGTTTCGTCTAGTGATGGCAATTCCTATTGCAATTTCGACGGCCATTGGATTGATGGGCTTCGGCTGGAGTGCACAGCTGATGGATGCGTGGATTGTACCCACCATCTTTTTTGGAATGATCTCTTTTGGGTGCTGTCTTGGCAGCACCACGGCTATCACCTTCTGCGTGGACAGTTATCGTCAGTATGCCGGCGAAGCACTAGTAACCTTGAACTTTAGCAAGAGTATGTTTACTCCCGATCCCCTGTTCCCCAGCACCCCAACTAACGTGTTCCGTAGATGTGCTGCACGGCTTGGTTTTCTCTCTCTTCATCGTCGACTGGCTCCAATCCGATGGCTCTCGGCTGGTGTTCTTGGTCATTGGCGGAATTCAGATTTTCTTCCTACTCATGACCATCCCGATGTATATCTATGGCAAGCGGGCTCGCATGTGGACAGTTCGCAAACGCCTAATGGAGCGATTCTGATCTGCCCACGTCTTGAATTTCTTCAGCATGTGATAGGTGCATATACATAGATCACGGAATGAGCAACTATTTTGGTACCAATTTGGGATTGGCGAAGTGGATGCCCAACCCGCGCCTGCGGTGAAGGCCACGATCTGCGTCGGTGGCACTAGTCTGCCTCCTTAGGCGCGGCACCAACGACGTTCACACGGTGGGAGCATTTCACCACCGGAACCATGCGGCTTCTTAGAATCATGAAAATTCTAGTAGAATGTAGTGACCACCCGGTGTCATCCGATTTATGCAGTGGATATGAGGCTTGAATTGCGACCAAATCATGTGTAATGAGTTGTCCCAGTGCCCTTGCCACCGCCACCGACGGAAAGAATGCGCCACGCATTCAAGGTTCTACGAATCACGGACTTTGCACCACTCCACCAACGCCATGGCCCGATTGATGGCGTTTCAATGTCGCGAAAGTGTGCAATGACGTCGGGGCGTCTAAAGTGCACCGCGGTATAGTTTGGCTGGTCTGGTTGACTTGGGAAAAAAAATTACTCGAACCGCATTGGGAGTAAAATGAGGGATACTTTGAGTGGTTCACCCGATCTGGCCAGAAAGCAGAGGGCAAATTATGAAGTCTCCACCATGGCTTGTGCCTGAACCGATCGTTGTAAAGTGATTGGCATCTCAGGCTCCACCGCACCACTTGCTTCTTCCACAACCAACGTCGTCCACCGCCGCGTTGGATAACGCCAGCCTCCACCACACAGTTCCACCCAGGGGAGTGATCCGCGCAATCGCCCAATGACAGACTCAATTGCTTTGTTCTGCGGCAGATGCACAGTTGTACAGACTCCTCTCCAGTCCCGCGGGAAAGGGACGCCCGGCTGATGCGATGGTGGAGAAAGAAATGGGCGTACCGATTTGAGTCACAGCGCACGAACAGCTCCCCCCGAGCTAATCAGATCGTCAGGACTATTTTCCCCCCTTTCGTCTCCACCTGACATTTAGAGATCTTCCCCCCATTCTTCTCTGTTTTTATCCCTCTGGTGGGCGGTGGGGAGGTCTTGAGCCACTCAATTTTTTTTCTCTCAAATGATCTCCGCTCGATGACTGATCCTATTGTGATTGTCCCCTAACAGCCCACACTGTTTGAGACTCTCTTCTTCATACTACCTGACTACCTTTTTCCCGATCAAGAATCCGATCTACCCGTGATCGCGAACCCTGCTCTTGCTCACACTCGGAGCCTGACGATGCACCACTGCGTCCACCCTTCTCCGGCGCAAGCGGTGAAATATGGAGGCTCCCTCTTCTTCTTCTAGGACGAGCGTTGAGCACAGCGCGGATCGCAGGGTGCGAGAACTTTACCGCTTTTACCGCCCCGCCAGTTTTCCGAACGTTGTCCCTTCATGGCTACCCTCAGGCGAAGATGTACCCTCAGCAGGCCCAGGCTCGAGCAGGAACGGCAGCTCAAGCGGCTCCCCAGATTCGCAGCCTGCCGGGGACTACTCGGGTGCGTCGAACAGCAGCGCCACCTCGCGGTCATCGACGGCTGCTAGTCCGGAGGCATTGATTCTGGGATCGTCGAACAATACTCTCACCTCCTTTTGTCAACTGGCGGCGCTGAGGCTGGATGTGGAGCGTGCGATGATCTGCGTGTTCGATCGAGATGCGCAGTTCATTCTTGCCGAGGCCACTAAAACGGTGAACCTCAATGATAATTCTATACATACCAATGAAGACGAGCTTTGGCTGGGATCCACTGCTAGTAAGAAATCATGGAAATGCTGCCAGGTAAGTTGATGTTGACCTTCAAAGTTATTACGACCGAACCCTTCACCGCGATTCGCCTCGACGACAAGATGTTTGACCGTCAGTAACAGGACGTTGTTGCATTACCACCCTCGGATCGCGATACTCCTACCTATCCCCACCTCGTCGTGAACGACCTGGCTGAAAACGAACGGTACAACAAATCGAGCTTTGTTGCGGGGCCTCCGCATTTTCGATTCTTTGCCGGGACTCCCTTAACGACTGAGAATCGAATCAACCTGGGGTGTTTGTTTGTATTGGACACGAAGCCGCGCGATGGACTTGGGGAGTTAGAACGGGATACGTTGGGATCTTTGTCGTTCTTGATCATGGATTATATGAAAGTGTGTCGCCAGGCCTCGGAGGGTCGTCGAGCTGCCCGTCTTTCAAGAGGATTGAGCTATTTTGTGGACGGGAGCTCGAGTTTTGTGAATAGTACCGATGATTCCCGGGCCAACAGCTGCCCGCCCTTGTCCGAAACTCCGTCGTCCCGCAATCGTGCCGCTGGGACGGATGAGGACCAACGCAGCCAGAGTCAAGATCAAACATCTCAGGTGGCTTCAAACAGTCCTTCCAATGATCGGTGTAACGGAAGCAACAGTCAAGACAACGTATCGCAGACAGCATCGACCAGTCCACCGAGGGAACGGTTTCCCGGCAGTAACAGTCAGGACAATGCTTCTCAAATCGCATCGCCGAGTCCATCAAATGATCGGTCTCTCAGCAATGACTCTCGTTCCCTCAGCCCGGGCGCCTACGACATGAAATACGACAACACAGCTTCTGGTGGAGGAGCATCGGGAGTCGGAAGCTCCTTGCCTGAATGGATTACGAACAGCAGTCGCAATCGGCTTCCTCCGGATGATTCACACGGGAACTCGTGGTGTTTCCGCCGCGCCGCAAACTTGCTCCGCGAGAGTCTCGACCTGAGCGACGATGGCGGTGTGCTTTTCCTAGAGGCGACCCAGACTCCGTTGATGGATGGTGAAAGTGGCAGCGATTGTTCAATGAACGACAGCAGCGGCCCTGCGACCGTTCTCTCCATGTCCACCAACGACGATCCATTTGCCCCGAGAGCCGGCTCGATGGCTACACCACCTGCCCGTGTGGACCGGACTTTCTTGCGTCAACTCCTTCGACGTTATCCCCAGGGCAAGTTGTGGTCTCTGCACCGCGACGGATTGATCTCGACATCCGATGACGATGACCAACGACCCCGAGATAGTCCGACCTTCAATACACTTCAGTCACCGCCGGGTGGTGCGCGGTCAGTCGACGCTACGAAACCCCTGGGCAAGAGGCGAAAGGCGGCAGAGAATTCCATGCTCAATCAATACTTCCCCGGAGCTACACAGATCATGTTCGTACCGCTGTGGAACGCTGTGAGTTCACAGTGGTTTGCGGGTTGTTTTTGTTGGACGACTGTCGAGACCCAGGTGTTCACTTCCGCTGTGGAATTAAGTTCTGTCCTTGGGTTTGGATCATCCATCATGGCTGAGTACAGTCGGGTCGAGTCACTGATCGCTGATCGGCAGAAAGGGGATTTCATCGGCAGTATTTCACACGAGTTGCGCAGTCCATTGCATGGTATTCTGGCCGCGGCGGAATTCTTGAACAGTACAAAATTGGATGAATTCCAAGACTCCTTGCTGGAAACACTCTGTGCCTGTGGCAGGACTCTGCTTGACACGATGAACCAGGTACTTGATTTCAGCAAAGTTGTGTCGCTCGAAAGAACATGGCGCTCGATGAAACGCAAGAAAGAATCCCCACTCGACTTCAAAGGAACAGACAAATTGGCTTCTCATCTTGACACCTACATCGCGACAGATCTTTCAATCATAGCCGAAGAGGTCGTGGAGGGTATCACATTGGGTCTTGCCTATGGTCAAAACTCTACTGCAGCGGCCGATCTACCCGTTGTGCTATCCCAAATTACACCCAAAGCTACGACATCAAACAAGGTGGAAGTGGTGATTGATGTTGCTCATCGCGATTGGGTTTATCGTACACAGCCTGGCGCTTTGCGACGGATCATCATGAACATCTTTGGAAATGCCATGAAATACACCGAAGAAGGCCGGGTCACATTGAGTCTGGATGCTTCGAGTCATTCTGAAGGTCGATCTCGGAGACAGGGCCTAGAAGATCTGGTCACGTTAACAGTCACGGATACTGGCCGGGGTATCTCGGAAGAATTCTTGCGCGACCGTCTTTATACGCCTTTTGCTCAAGAAAATTCGCTTGCGGTAGGCACAGGGCTGGGTCTGTCTATTGTTCGAAGTCTTGTGAAGGCATTGAATGGCAACATTCGCATCCGCAGTCGTCCGGGCGAAGGCACTACGGTCCGCGTGTCTCTACCTCTCGCTCGCCCGGTCGGCGAAGAGGATCCACCCGTTGAGCCGTATGGCCATCAGATTCAACAACGGGAGATCTTAGCGAAAACCGTCTCTCTTCGGGAGAAATATGCCGGTAGACGAGCTGCAATCTGGGGTGCGGACCCGGATCATATCGACCAAGACTCTACTTGGGCTGAGATTGGGCGATATTTGAGAGAATGGTTTGGCGTTCAACTCGTGCAATGGCCGACTCAACTTCCGCTAGATATGCTCATCGTGGAGGAGTCTGAACTGCCTGTACTACGACACACTGGACTCTCGGCTTTATTGCCATCTCTCCTAATATTGGGCAGTAAAGCCGAGGATTATAGCAGAGCAAAATCCGAGTGGCTAGGTTTGGCATCTTCGGTCGACATTATTCGACGTCCCTGTGGTCCCCACAAACTAGCTCGGAGCGTCATGAAGTGTTTCCAGAACTCCCGCTCAACTGTTGTCACTCCATCATCTGTCGTCCATCAGAATCCAATGGAAATGCCCTTGCGAACACCACCAATTACTTCAGCAATCACCTCGCCGGTTGCCTCAGCATTCGAGAACCCCTTCGATACAATCATGTCTGCGAAAGAGGCCGTCCGCAGCCAGGCAGCTTCTCTTGCGGCCGCTACACCCGATTCAGCTTCTGTGCTCTTCTCTTCGCCTGAGGTCATCGCGGCGGCTCCCGTCCCACCACCTTTCGGAGAGAACAACACGGGCTCTACAAAACTAGCGCGCGTTCTAGTCGTCGACGACAACCACATCAACCTGAACCTCATGATGACATTTATGAAAAAACGCAATCTTACCGAGCTTGCATCAGCCGAGAACGGCAAACTAGCCGTCGAAGCCGTCGAGCGCGTATCCAGTGGCTTCGACATTATCTTCATGGACATTTCAATGCCCGTCATGAACGGCTTCGAAGCCACTCGCGCAATCCGCGCAATCGAGCGAGAACGAGATGGCTGCGGGCCAGCTATCATCATTGCTCTCACTGGACTGAGCAGTTCGCGAGATGAGTCTGAGGCCTTGGCGTCTGGCGTGGATATGTTCCTGACCAAGCCTGTGTCATTCAGAGAAGTCTCACGACTGTTAAATGAGTGGGAGAAGGATGGGATGAAGAGTGAACGAAGGCAGATAACCTGATCTGCTCTGATCTTTCGCTGAACATGCCCTATCTTATCCTGAAACGCTCGCTCGCATTTGCTGAATCGCATCTCAGTATCCTCCTCATATTCTATTCCTGAAAAACCCATGGATAAATTCACGTTCTCTATCGGTGAAGATCCTGTTTTTTCTCTCTATTTTACATAACAGCTCGTCATCGTGTCCGACTACATTCGGATCATGTTCATAACATGGTCAACATAGTCGAGACAATGCACGTGCTTTTTCATCCTCAACTTCTCTGTCTCCATACGAGACCACTTGTTTATACAAATGTACACGATTTGGCGTCTTTCTCTTGCATATCCGACATGTGTGTTTCGGCTTGGTTCTGGTGATGATATGATTTTGTTTATTTCGATTCCTAAGGGATTTCCTGTAAATGAACGGAATGCGCCTTAGTGTGTTGCTATATTATTAGTAAAATCAATTCAATCTATGGAATTCTCGATGTGTTGGTTCATATTGTAATCTTTGAATGTCTTGTCAGTAAGCCACGAGATTCCTTCAGTCCACATCCGCGACGGGTAAATAAGACTAAGATGGACTGTATAGCAATCATGAAATTTTCGTCACATGTATGATCTTGACAATCTTTTCAAACTATGTTTATCCCTAGGTAATGAAATAGGGTCGGCTCGACGACTGTCTGGCCAATATGAGAACACACACAGCCCCACCCATACTAGTAATGTGACGGAAGTGAGCAAGTATGCATGTATTTTGATATATGGATAGATAGGTGGTTGGTTGGTCAGGCGAGTGGATGAGTAAATGAATGAGTACGTGTGACGAGATGTAAGATGGCCAGAGTCAGTTTAGGGATAGACGAACCCGAGCCATCTCGAAGGGCCAGTCGTTAGTCAGTATGGTTAAGATCGGCCTTGCCGGTGACATATTGCGAGTGTATGGAGGAAACCAGGATGGGTGGTGATGGGACTAGCACGTTTCTAAAGATTTTTGGAAATTGACTTAACGAGATGTCAGTTAAGAACAGCGGCAATTCTTCAGCATATTCTTCACATGCCTACATACACTCCAACCTTGTTCCTCTCTCTCTTCTTCCTACCTCATCTTCCTTCCAATCCAAAATAATCACCCTTTTCCGACTTGAAATCATATTTCAACCCAGTGCCCCTCGTCAGTCCTTTTGAGGTCAGGACGGGTGGCTTCATTCTCAGTTCTTGTGTACGAGGTCAACGATCTCGCAGAGGAGATGCTGCTACAAATCTCAAGGACTCAAAACTATCTATTTTCAAAGTTCTTCACCTCAAGGATCATTCCAAGTTCAGCTGACACTCCAATCTCAGCGTCTATCGAGGCCGCTCTTCCCATTACTGATCAGTTTGCAATGGGCCGTTCCATCTTCACCGGCAAAGAGGTGAGGGCAGTTTACAAGCATTACACTTCGACTCCGGACACAGGGCCCCGAACCTCATTGCACGCTGTCAAATTTGTCAAAAATGCTTGTATCCCATATGTCTCTGCACAAGTCAAGAAGAAGCTGGCATCCTTACCAAAGGCAGACAATCGGGCAACGTTGAGCCGATATATGAACATTCTCTCTGCGGATGGGGCTCTTGAAAGACTCCAGGTAGAATATGAAGCTCGTCCTGAAGCACTGTTCTTCGTTGGAGAATTGGTGCCGTGTTTTCCAAACGCTCTTAATCCACAGCAGAAGGAGTGGCCGAACCAAATTCCCCACGAGCTCACTCAAGCCGCCTTAACGATTCTTCGCCGTCATGAAAATCACGAAACTTCCTTCAGTGCGCAAGAAGTTCAAGATATTTGTACCTACCAAGAGCAACTTAGCGATCGAGGAGCAGACATGTGGTGCAGTCTCGCCGTCTTCCTTCGGGACGCAGCGCATTCTCTAGCCTCGCCATCCCTGCGAGCTAAGTATGTTGCATTCTCCGAAGAAAGTGACACGACTGTGATTGTCAATCAATACCACGACTTGATTCAGGATGGAGCCGTCAGCCGACTGATACAAAGAATCTCGCATCAGCGCCATGAGCAGGTAGAAGTGAAGGCTGATGATATGCCACACGAAAATCCGGTTTCAAAATATGCCAGTGAACGCGAACAGGACTGTCAAAGCCCGGAGAAACAGATTCGACAAACACTAGTAAATAGCAAACATCCGACTCAACCTATCTCCTCCGCTCCAGAACAGGCCGGTTCCACGGGCAACTCTGGGTCTAGTATTCCACTGGTCGGAGCTGTTGATTCAAGAGGGCTTGCGCTCCCTTCGTACATGCGCGCAAAAGGTGGCAAAGTGATGAAAAAAACCTTTTCACAGCTCTCTCCACGACGTATCCGTGACCTTATCCGGCAGTACGACCCAGCAGCTCATGAAACTCGGACTGAGCTTCGCAATAATGCTGAAGTATTTTACCTTGGTGGCAATTACGCTTACCAACTGAAACCTCACTACTTCTGGGTGTTGGTTCAAGAACTTGAGCCGGATGAGTTGGCAATAACCGAGGCCCAGAAGGATGCCATTTTCCCTACATGGAGAGAAGTATTGGAATCGTCCCTCGTGCAGAGGAGCCCGGCTATGCAACCTGCCAACAGAGGTCATTCACCGAACCCGAAGATCTCCAGCGTATCGACCGAATACACAGACATACTTCAGCGGATGGAGTCGAAGCTTGATCGTCTCACAGATCGAGTTGCAGATTATATCACTGAGAACGCGACATTGAAGCAGTCTGTTGACGAGTTGACGTTTCGAGTCAACGAGCTGAAGGGTATTGTCATTCAACGTCAGGATAAGACTGAGACGAAGAAAAGTTCAGGAATTTCAAAGAAAGGGTTTCGAGTCGGTCTTCCCTCGGAACAGAAGTATGGACTCCCCTCTGACTCAGACGATGTTGGTTCCCAGTACCCGAACGCGCCTTTTCAAGAAATGACTGCAGAGGTCAACAACCAGGCAGAGGAGTCAGAGCTGCCGGTGGAATACTCCTCACGTAATAAGCACCGATTGTTCTCCGAAGAGGACAGTGTGGACGACGAGATTATTCAGCCCCTCACAAAGCGGTCGAGGTCAAGTGGAAATGGAGAAAAGCGTCGACGTTCGACCAGAGCAGCCCCAAAGAAATCAACACGCTGAACTGATGTAAGCCACGCCCGGGCTTCGTCTGCCATGGCTTGGCAAATGGAGGCTCAGGCGGACCCCTCTAAGAGGGCGAGGAGACTGGTTTGCTCGTTTACAACAACATATTGAGCAGCTCACTATTGTAATCGACGGCGGATTATTCAGCTACATTGATGCACTCGACACATCTATCTTTATTATCTAGGAAAGCAGCCATTCTTTCACAAGTTTCTTCTTCAAATGTTCTGATCTGCACCGTGCTCGGCGGCAGACCGAGAATTGCAGGCGACCACAGCTATTCTAGGAAAGAAGTTTATTCTTTACCCATTGGTTTAATACTGTGTTCATGAAAATCATACACGATTCTAGTTCCGGACGTGTACTAGAAAAAAGGAATCGAGGGTGAACGCCGAAAAACGCCATCAAAGCAAGACCACCGAAAAGAGATTCTCAATCCCTTCGTAGTGATCTGAGACAAGTTCGCGCAAGGTCACACTTTCGACGCCACAGACGCCAGAACCACTATATCTATGCTTCTAGTATTTCCTTGATCGCCGAAATTGACTGCGGACTGTCCCGAAAAGGAACGCAGGGAGACTACGAACTCCCAAGAAGGGAAGGCCCTTACGCTGCTTCCGGATTGATATGGATCCGAACATGCAATGCAACAAACGCTACTTGCCCCTGACTTACCAACTTCCTCCAGGCTCATGTCGGATGGAGCGGCCCGGATGGGCCATCACTTCATGTCAAATGACGTTATTGATCGCGGAAGATGAAAATTTTCAACACGAGGTGAGTTACATCATGTTGGAAAAAAAGATTGCAGAGCCGGTGCCACGGTACGCTAAAACTTCGGCCTTGACGATTGAGTCCAGAGCGCACGGAAACATTTCGCGGTTATGAGACTCGGACGAACCGGTTTACACCCACCCGATAAAGCTGCGGCCCAAGTCAAGGAAGGGCCCTTCCCCTTGAGCCACTTCGACCATGCTGTATTGAAAAAGTGGAGATTCCAAGAACATAGCGGGTCCGATGACATAGGGCCCAGCAACGGGCGCCACAAACCGATGCCGACCGAGTCCCCGAAAGAGTAATCAGGCATGCCGAGTAGTTGTTATTGGCTTTCGGCATGCCGGAATTCAGGAATACACTGGGCCTTCGCTGAGGATTCTTCCGAGATGGAATTCCGAGAACTTCAAAAGAAATGGAAAAGAAACCAGTGGCGCCGATCTCTTCCGCGTGGATTCCTTATTTGTTTTCATTTCCTCCCAGGTTGCGACTTGAACTGGAATTCTTTTTTTGACGTTCGACACGGTCTGTCACGTGGAACATTCTGCCCTCCATGGCCGACCAGGATGAGATCCGAGGTAACTCCGTCTATGAGACTGCTGAGCCTCGACTTGAGAAACCTATTCCTCATGAGCAGCCAAAGGCTAAGTCTAGCATTAAAGACAAGTTGGTGTTTCTGCGTCGTCTGTTTGTGCCTGGGCTAATATTTGTGCAGGGTAATTGGATTCTTTAAGAGCGATGTTCGCAACGAGATACCTTCCTACAAGGATATTGAGATTCACACCTGGAATGGCCCTAATGATCCGGATAATCCTTTCAATTGGAGCACCAAGTACAAATGGCTTTTGACTCTCACTGTCTGCTTTATGTAAGTCACTACTCACGTTCTTGCGCAGCAATACTAACGTTTTGATAGCTCCATCTTGACGGGCCTCCCAGCCGGCACCTACGGCTCTGGAAATGACTGGATGGCAACAGAATTCAACGTTCAGAACAAACCCTTTCCCCACCTCTATTGGGCGACCTGTTCGTGGAATATGGGCGCGGCTTTCTGGCCTCTTATATTTGTGCCTCTCACCGAGTCGTCCGGCCGTATGCCGGGATATTTCGTTGCCTATATCATTCTGGTCATTTCGCTCTTCCCGTCCGCATTCGCACAGAACTTTGCGACTCTGGTCGTAACGAGATTCTTTGGCGGCGGTGCTTCCTCAGTCTCGATTAATATTGTTGGTGGAAGTATCAGTGATGTTTGGTTCGGCAACAAGGCTCGCAGCTTGCCCATGTCCATCTTCGGCTTCACCAGTGTTGTTGGCATTGCACTTGGTCCGTTCATTGGTTCTGCTATCGTGCAGATTCACAAGAGCGAGCCCTGGCGTTGGTAAGTTGACCTGTTCTCGGATTTTTTTGGAATTTCTATCATTTATGCTCATACCTTTAAAACTTTCAGGATTTTCTATATTCAAATCATTTACAATGCTGCCTTGATACCTGTGTTCTGGTTCATCCTTCGTGAAACCCGACCAGATGTTATTCTCAAAGCCCGTGCCAGAAAGATCCGCAAAGAAACGGGCCGCCCTGTATACGCAGCCGCCGAGATCGACGCGCCGAACAAACTCACCCTGGTGAAACTGTCATTCCAACGACCAACCCACATGTTGACAGCCGAGCCTGTGGTCATCTTCTTCACGCTCTGGATCAGTTTCGCCTGGGGTATTTTGTATCTCTTCTTCTCTAGCGTGGTGCAGACCTATTCCACAAACTATGGCTGGGGCACTCTCGCCACCGGCTTGGTCCAACTCGCTATCTCCGTTGGCGCCATCATCGGTACCATCATCAATCCGTTCCAGGATTGGTTGTACCAGCGTTCTGCAAAGCGCAATACAGAGAAGCCCGAGACTCCTATCCCCGAGGCCAGACTGTACACTGCTATCCCCGGAAGTATACTCTTCGCGGGTGGTCTGTTCTGGTATGGCTGGGCTAGTCAGCCAGATGTCCACTGGATCGTTCCCACAATTGGTATCACCGCCGCCGGTATCGGCATTTACTCCATCTACATGGCCGTCGTCAACTACCTCACCGACGCCTATGAGCGGTACGCTGCGTCTGCCCTGTCGGCTGCCTCTTTGGGACGTAACACATTCGGTGCGTTCTTACCGCTCGCTTCGCCTCAATTATTCAGTAACCTCGGTTTCGGCTGGGCTGGTTCTCTTCTTGGATTCATTGGTATTGCATTGTCGGTTGTGCCCGTGGTCTTGGTTCTGAAGGGCCCACAGATTCGGGCTCGTAGCGCTTTCATGCGCGAGGCAATGTGGGAGCCGGAGGAAAGGGTTGAGGTTGATAATTCTGGTAAAGCTGATGGACCCTCTGCTGAGACCGCCGAGGGTATTGTATAGACGACCTGGGTGGCTTTCATCCTAGTATCTTCTTGAGGCATTAGCGGGTGATTGATCTTTTACTTATCTTATTAAGATCGACTTGTACGAGACTCCCTGGGGTTCGGACGGCATACTTCCTACATTTACGCTATTACTAAGTTGCATTAATTGGAGCATCGGGTGTACCTGAAATTACAGTTGATGATTTATCCCATTTTTATCAAGCTTGTAAATGATTCAGAAAAAATTAATATCCTGGAAGGTTGGTCAACGAGACTAGCACATCCGTTTCATGTACGGAGCTTCGAAGTGGCATCATCCATGACCTGTGCGTTTCGATATAGGACGTGAAAGGGTATTCGTGCACGACTTTTGTGGACGATTTTGTTTGCGTTTTTGTGTGAGATATAGTGGAAGCAAAAGAAATCAAAGAATTAGAATTATTCTAGGCCTACCAACACTTATTGTAGTAATTGTAAGGTCACATCACCACGAATCTTCGCCTTCAGCTCGATTTCCACGTCAAGATTCAGATCCAGCCTCAATTTCAACTGATCGTTCCCCTTGGGCTTCGTAACGGCTTCGGTGGTTTGTATCACTTGACCAGCATTCGCATTGGTTCCATTCGTAAGATTACCCTCTGCGTGCCCTACATGTCGGTCTGGGGCTTGGACAATCTGGCCATCGGCTTCTGGACCGAGCATATGCTGGACGCGTGTCTCTCGTACCTGTGCTGGACTATTGGATCTTTGTTCTCGGTCGACCACTTGGACTTGGTCTAGATCGGAGGACTGGGCCGACTTTCGGCGTACGGTCGTTCTCTGATGATGTACCGCGGGTGATGGGGATGTATTCGGTTCATCGGAGGTTTGCTCCTCAGACGGAGTATTCAGACTACTGTCGCGTTGCTCATAGGCAACGCCATTCGGTGATTTCCGATGTTCCTTGCGATTTGATCTTTCGTGTTCGCTGTATCTTTGCTGACTTCCTGCACTTTGTCCGTCCGAAGGAGTCGTTGACTTGGCAAGCTTCGGGGATCGGAGTTTTGGGGGTCGACGTTTTTGTGAAGGAGCAACACCATTTGCGCCACTGCTACTGACTTCGTCCTGGGAATTCTCCCCCGGCGCTTTCATTTTTGGGCAATTGAAGCGATACGACAATGATAGTGAAGATAGTGTCAGAAGCTATTTGCTGTTCAGCGCACGCCCCTGCTGTCCTGACTTGAATTACGTTACAGTATCATCTGAACATGCGGATGAGTCTCGCCTCCTGACGTCAACTACATTGGGTGCAATAGGGGTTGAGTGCGATGTCCCCAACTTGGGGGTATTACTTCCGAGGGTTCTACACTTGGCAAGATGACGCGCAATGAGGTAGTGGAGGCTGATATTAGAAAGGAAATTATGGTAAAGAAGCCTGGAAACTCGCTAATTTCAATGGTCTGGCTCTTGGAGATCCGGGGACTCGGCCAAGTCGAGTACCAAACTTCCCAGTATGTGGGCCCATCAAATGCGGAGATGAACCCTTTTCGGTGGACGTGTCGCCCCGTTGAGAGTCTCATCTTCCTCCTGCTCCTGTCAATCTTGCTTTCTTTGCAAAATTCCACGCATCACATCGCGAGAGCTTGAAAAGAATGGCTTCTAGAACTTCGACTACGAAGACCGTCCCATCAGAAGATCAAGGGCAAATACGGCGCGGAATCGTTCATGAAAAAAGAAGTGACTCGGTTTCGGAAGCTGCTTCACAGGATGACGAGGATATCAGCGTGATCTCCGGCCAATACGACCGAGATTCGGACATTGAAGTTATTCCTCGCTCGGAATCAGGGCCAAAAGCCCCTGTCACTCAGCATGCTCCCCCTACTCGGGGAATTCAATTTGATCGATTAAAGCCGACGACGTCGATGATTCGGGCGGCTCCCCCAGGACATGAGGTTCATGACGAAGTACAAAGGCGAGGCATGGAACCAATTCAGCCAGTTCAAAGTCCAGAGAAGCCGGCAAATACCTCCTTGAGGTTAAGGTTAGACCTCAACCTTGACATTGAAGTCGACTTGAAGGCTAGTATTCGCGGTGATCTGACTCTCTCTCTATTGTGAGTGCTTACCTTGTGCTGTTTTGCCATTTGAAGCCCAGGCTAAACTATGGCAGGGCCTGATATAAGTTACAAGGGAAACATGACGGCCATCTGCATCAATTTGACATTGACCTTGACATTGTGGCCTCCGTGGCCTTCTTCCTTGCTTTGTAAAAATCAAGATAATTGTAATTTTAGCATGTGCGATTGAATGCAAATGAAAATTGATAGCTCTCATTTTCTATTACTGCCAATGGCTGGCTCCCTTAGCCGAAACATGGAAGCGCTCGTGGGATAATGGTGCATTAGCCACAGTCCAGCCACCTACGCCTGGGTATTCAAGGAACGTGTTTCTCATAGTTCAAAAAGCATCCAGTAGATTGAATACAAGTGGCTTCTCAAGCTATGGCGAAGAATGGTGTTGTGGCGAGCCATACTGCCAAGTCATTCCAGCCACTCTTCGACGTCTGGATCCATGGTTGCTTGATGGCGGGAATGACGACAAGACACCAGAGCTTCCACCCATAGTTCAAAGAACTTTGCTCATACAAGTTTCCAACCACCTCGATGGGAACAGTGATTGGTTTGTTAGATAGCCATCGTACCATCGACGCTTCGCTTATTGATTTCGTTGCGCGTTGAGTGATACGTCTGTGGCTGTGGCGTGTGGCTGGCACTCGAGCCGAAGACCATCTATAAAGACACCATCTGTGAATGCTATTTGCTGACTCAAGCATAAATATTTCTTTGAAAACTAGTAGTTGACTGAAACTGAAAACTGCAAATTTACAGCGAAAGCAATATTGTACGACTGCACAAATGGCGACACCAGACGCCAAGCCTAGACTTGACAAGAAAGTCTCGGGTGCACCTGATACCCCCTTGAAAAAGGGCCAAGCTCTTAAAAAATCTTTACCTGAAAGGAAGAAGCCGGAACTGTCCAAAAAGACAACTCCTGCGCGGAAGGCGACCGCCGAGTCCAAATCCAACGGCATTCCGACGGAATCGTCAAAGCCTCCAGGTTCGAAGAATTTGTCTCCGGCACCGGCTTCACCTCAAAAGCCACAAAAAGCGACCGAAAAGGTTCCAAAACAAAAGGAGGTCGAGGCAGACGATGGAGTGGAGCTTGAGGACGCGGGTGTACCGAACGAGTCAATCGAAGACAATGACGGCCCACTAGAGTTGATCGACAATGAACCAAGCTCAAGTGAAGGAGAAGATGAAGGAGAAGATGAAGTGAAGGGGGAACAGCGAGATGACGCCGCAAAGGAGTCACCGCAGGCTTCCGGATCAACAGGAAAATCATACTTCCAACGGAGCAAAGATGCCGCCTCGGGTCTTGCAAACTTTGCGAGTAAGGCCAACAAGTTCCATTCTCAATTGCCTGACTCTGTAAAGAAAGAAGCAGCAAATGGCGCACAGACGGGTGTGCAGAGCATGAAGACCAAGCTTCAACCAGCTGCTGATGGAGTGGGAAGCGAAGTTCAAGAGATCACGGAGAAAGCTCCATCTCTACCCACCGATTTGTCTGCTCTGTCTGGACTTGAGGTTGGAGAAGACGGAATGATTCTCGATGACGGCGGCAATCAAATTGGCCGACTAGCTGAGGGTGAGGCCGAAGATCTTGCCGGTCATACTGTTGGTGAAAATGGAGAGATTTTCGATGAAGATGGTGATCTGATTGGGCGTGTGGAGCTTCTCAACGAAGAAGTGGCTGGGAAAACCGAAGCACTCCCTGACCAAGCAGCCCTAAGCTTGAAAGACCTCGCAAACCTGCCTCTAGCGGAAGACGGCTCAGTCAAAGACCCATCTGGTCGAGTGTTGGGGAAGCTTGTCGAAGGCAATCCTGATGAGCTGGTCGGTTGGACAGTGGATGAAAATGGCGAGATACTCGATGACGACGGTGATTTAGTCGGCCGCGTCGAGCTACTTTCTTCCGAAGAGTCTGGCGAGCAACTTGACCAAGCGAAAGACTCCGTCGGCAAGTCCCTGCCAGGAATTTCCATCCTCAAGGACAAACCCATCAATGACGAAGGCAAGATACTTGATGAAGACGGCGGCGTCCTTGGTCAGATCAAAGAAGACCTAGACCCCGAAGCCTTGGCCGGAAAAGTGCCTAATGAACAAGGCCAGATCCTGAATGATGATGGCGAGATCATAGGAGAGGTGGAGGTGGTAGCTGGGGAGGTTGCCGATAAAGCAATGGCAATGCAGCAAGAAACGGCGCAAGGGGTCGAACAAGATATCTCAATTCTTGATGGCCTCCAAGTCAATGAAGAAGGACAGATAGTCGACCCGAGTGGGACTGTACTTGGTGAATTGGAGAACGGTGATCTATCGGAAAACATTGGTAACACTGTGAACGAAAAGGGCTTGGTTCTAGACGAAGATGGCAACATTCTAGGCAAAGCTCGATTGGTTACCAAAGAGTCTATGGAAGAGCCTGAAAAAACCGCCGAAGATACCATCCCGGAACTACCACCGCTCTCCACGCTTGAAGGCCTCAAGTGCAACAAACTCGGCAAAATCGTCAATGGCGATGGGATCCCCGTTGGGGAACTTGTCGAGGGTGACCCCAAAAAGCTCTCGCGGGACGGTATCGAGCTTGACGACCAAGGCCAGTTCTGGGACAATCGAGGAAATGTCATTGGCAGAGCTCAGACTCTTCCTGTGGAAGAGGAGGAAGAGAAGGGTCCATTCGCGGAATTTGAAGAGCCTTTCGTTGCTGAAGAAGGCTGGGTCCACGACGCCAATGGAAATAAAGTGGGACAAGTTGTCGAAGGTGAAGTTGGAAAACTCCTTGGAAGAGCTGTTGATGATGATGGTGATATCCTTGACAAACGAGGTAACCTTCTGGGAAGAGCAGAACTCTGGGAAGAACCCGAGCCCGAACCGGAAGAAGAAGTCGATCTTTCAGAATTGGAAGGCCTGACCCCGAATAAGATTGGAAACGTAATGGGTCCAGATGGAGTCCCTGTTGCTCAAGTCAGCGAAGGTGATCCTAAAGTATTGGCCGGCAGGAAGATTGACGCCGAAGGCCAAATTTGGGGGGATGGTGGCGAAGTCATTGGGCGGGTTACTCTAATTCCCGAGAATGAACGCGAAGCCATCACGCCTTTCGGAGGTATGGGAGATCTGGTGGTTCGAAAAACCGGGTTCGTGGAGGATGAATCTGGTGATATTGTCGGCAAGATTGTTGAAGGAGATCCTCAAAAATTGCATGGCTACCTTGTGGACGACGACGGTGATATTCTCGATAAACGTGGCAATGTCAAGGGACGGGCTGAGCCATATACTCCACCTGAAGAAGAGGAAGAAGAAGAGGAGGATCTGTCCAGTCTTGAAGGTATGAAGGTCAACAAACTCGGAAATGTCGTTGATGAAAATGGATCCGTGTGGGGACGTCTCATCTCTGGCAATCCTAAGAAGCTTGCTGGCAAGCAAGTCGATGCTCAAGGTCAAGTATGGAGTGACGATGGAAAAGTGCTCGGATCTGTCGAATTGATTCCTGAATCAGAGAGAGAGCAGGCAGAGGGTATTTTCTATGGGCTTGAGGGCCTAGTGGTCACCAAAGACGGCACCATTACCGATTCTACCGGTCAGACTGTCGGGAGACTCATTGAAGGAGATGCATCCCGATTGAAAGGCCGAGCCGTCGACGAAGATGGAGAAGTGATTGACAAACTCGGAAACGTCATCGGTCGGTCAGAACCTTGGACTCCAGAGGAAAAGCCGCGCGATGTCAATCCGATGAGTGGCCGGAAGGTCAACCGAGACGGAGAGGTGCGTGACGAAGATGGCAACCTCATCGGTAAACTCACAGAGGGCAACCTGAAGTCTCTGGCTGGGAAAACCATTGATGACAATGGCTATATCGTGGATAACGATGGCAACAAGATCGGCGAATGCACCTTGCTAGAGCATCTGCCGGAGCCCGAGCCCGAGCCCGAGCCCGAACAAGAAGAGCCAGAGTTGTCCCCAGAGGAACTTGAACAAAAGGAAAAGGAGGAACACGATCGAGATTTAGCAAAGAAGATGTCGTCAATTGTGCAACAGACGCTGGATTCTGTTGAACCTCTATGCAAGCAGATCACTGAGGTAAGTCCCCTATGCTTTATTCATGTGCATGTCACTAACGAATTGGTTAGCATCTTGAACGGGCAGATCGCACACCTCGCGATGAGCTTGATGAAGAACAGTTAGTGAAGACAGTGAAGCCTATTATTGAACAAGCCGGAAATATGCTGCAAGAATGCAAAGGAGCCCTTCGAGGTCTGGACCCGGATGGACAAATTGCAGCCTCCGCCAAAGCCCGGAGTGTATCGCACGAAGCAACATCAGAAGAATATCAGCTGGCAGATCTATTGAAACAACTTTCGCAGACAATCTCCACCACCATTGAGAATGGTCGTCGGCGCATCGCTGATATGCCTCATGCAAAGAAGAAGATCAATCCACTTTGGTCTTTGCTGTCCGAGCCTCTGTTCCAGATCATTGCAGCCGTTGGCTTGCTCCTAAGTGGAGTTGTGGGACTTCTTGGTAAACTCCTTGATGGTCTTGGTCTTGGAGGTCTGGTTCGAGGGCTTCTTGGTGGATTGGGAATTGACAACCTTCTCAGTGGTCTTGGTCTGGGCAATGTCGGTGGGAAGCTGGGTTTGTCTGGTTGAATAATATCATGGCGACGATGAGGATAGGGATGAGTACGAGTTACCAAGCTTCAACACACGTTTCTCGGTTTTCTGTTTTGTTTTTGATTGGTCCAACCTTGAGAATTGATATGTATTAACGAGTTCACGCAGCTCTCATAGTTTGTCTAGTTGATTTAAATATGATCTGGGTTCTTGCAGACCTGCCTTCTCTTCGCTGTCCAGGATATAGTTGGCTTGGTCAAAAATTCATGTAACCTAAATTATGACAATGCTTTCACCTTATCTCCTTCGGTTGTGGTAACTGGCTAAGATCGCTCATGGTGAAGGTATCATCAGTCCCGTTCATACAGTGATGCTGAGTGAATATGGAAAGGCGCAAGACGGGAAAGCGCCGACCCAGAGGTGGAGTGTAAGGGACACTTAGCATGGCGTAAATTGTAGTCTTTTACAGCGTCAAGTTTATTTTTTACCTAGCGTTGTGGGGTCATATCTTCCTCATGCGCAGTTGTTCATCTCGTAAGTCGTATCAAATTCATGTGCTATTCCAACAAGACTTGTCGATGACAACAAGCATCATATCAAACCACATCAAACCGAGATGTCAGTACATCAACCAATTGGTGGTTATAAAGTACATATAGTGAAAAAAAAAAAAAAAAGAAACACCATCGAATTGCATCTAATACATCAAGAGAAAAGACAAAATCCAAGCCGCCTGAGCCAGAACGAGCCTTACCTAGGTAGATGTTCCATTTCCCTCCGGATGCCGCGAAGAAAGTTCCCGTCAAATAAAAGTCGATCCGAATGATGATTCCATAAACTTGATCGAGAGCGAAAAAGAGCCGATAAAATGACTGATTGAGGACTGGTAAAACGCCGTAGCCAGCACCGCAAAGAAAATGATAAGTGACGAAGACATTACTCCTGTCGACTGCGCTTCGCACCATGGGGATTCCAGGATGCGTCACCAGCTCCAGCTCCCTGGTTGTTGAAGAAACCTTGGTTGAAAGCAGGGTTGGGGCCTTGGAATCCTTGACCTGAAGTGCAAAGAACTTGTCAGCACATGATAACGCAAAGGAGGAACTCAGGCTCGGACGAAAAGGAACCGGACGAAAGGAGCGTAACAAGACGTGATGCTAGTTACTCACCTTGCATGCCCATATTTCCACCCATACCCATCATAGGATTCATACCGCCAGCCATGGGGTTCATACCCATCCCGCCCATCGGGTTCATACCGGGCATGCCCATCATATTCCCGCCCATGTTTCCACCACGACCACCGCGCATACCACCAGGTCCGCCGCGCATGCCGCCACCCATCATGCCGCCGCGGTTGTTAAAGCCGTAGTTCTGCATGCCACCACCCATAGGACCACCCTGGAAGCCGCCCATCATATTCCCGCCGGGAGCAGCACCGCCCTGGAAGCCGCCCATCGGGTTGAAATTGTTCATGCCGCCTCGGTTGTTGAAATTACCTCGGTTGTTGTAGCCACCACGGCCGCGGAAGCCACCAGCGCCCATGTTGTTGTTCATGCCGAAGTTCATGTTGTTGTTACTGCCGCCAGCGTTGAAGCCACCGCCAGGTCCTCGGTTGCCGTCTTTACGCATCGGGGCATCCTTGGGGAGGGTCCGGAAGGGGTTACTGTGAGGGTTGGTGTAGTTGACCATGTACTTCCGGCCTGTTAGACCGAATTCTTCAATCTTATGCTTAACAGCCGTGGCAGCCTGGGGAGTGGTGAATTCCACGAAAGCTTGACTATGCTCACAGAGTCAGCGAATTGAATGGGATCGAAGTGATGCTACTCTTACCCTTTACTCTTGCCGTTGACCTTGTGCTCGCTGAAGGTCACATCCTTGAGCTCAAGTTCGCAACCAGCATCAGCTGCCCAGCCGCGGACATCGTCGTCAGTTGTCCACCAGAAAAGGTCTGAGATGAGAAGAGCTGTCGTAGCAGCGTCATCCATTGGGCGATCGTCGTATTCTTTGCGCTTCACGCCTTGCTGAGGAGTCGAGACACCTTGTTGCGGGGTGTTGTGCTGCGACATATCGTGATCTCCGTTCGACGAAGGGACTGGTTGGGATTGAGGCTTCGTTTGTGCCACACTTTCCGAAGGCGCCTGAGGCGCAGGCTGGGTCTGGGGCCCTGATTGAGCCTTCTGAGGCGTAGGTTCCGGAGCGTCTAGCACAAGCTCTGAGTCGTCATGGTTCTGATCTCCCTGCTCATTGCCTCCATCCCCATAGATGTCAATATCGAAGTTATCATCTTCCGTAGCCATTGTGAACTAGAAAGTCCGGGCGGACAGGCTCTGAGCAAGTATTTTCGATTTTGGATAAAGCGAGGTTGGTTAATACACAGGCCCTTCTCTTCTTGATTGCCTCTTGCTTCCGGATTCAAGGAGAGTACATGTCTGTAGATACAGGTCGACAATTAGCATGGAGAATGATTCCTATTCCAATGTTCGAGCGACATTCAGATGACAGTGTATTGCCTATCGCATGGTAACCTCCAAGCGATGGCAGGAGACCATCAAGGCAAATCGACACGCAAAACACGCAAAAGCACAGCCATACGTACAATCCGAGGCGATCAATGGTGTCCCGAGTGTTAGCAGGCCCAGGTGAAGGGGCGCGTACAGAGATGCTCTTTCAAGCTCGGAATACAGGCAAAAGGAGACTTGCCACAGCAGCGCACGGCACAAATAGCTGTGGGACAAAAGGAGAAATAGAAACAATCCAGGCAGGGTAAACTAGTCGGGAGCGAGAAGAAGGGGAAGAGAAAGACGGCGCGACTTGAGCTTAGCTGCGACTCGGAACTACGTTTATCCGAAGCGCCTCCGAAACCCCAGAAAGGCCATTTGTCCAGACGCTCTTATCCGTCTCCCCTTCATCCGTTCACTCCTTTTCTTGTTCACACATCACCATGTCTGAGACTTTCCAAGAACTTGCTGATATCCCCAAGGACTTTGTCCGGGAAGGCACCCTCTTCATTCGCCGCTGCACCAAGCGTTCGTCCATATCTTCGTGACAGTCACAGTGCGCTGGAACTCGATAATGCTGACACAGTCTACAGCCGACAAGCGCGAATTCATTAAGATTAGCCAGGCCGTCGGCATGGGCTTCTTGGTTATGGTATGTACTCTTTCATTGGCGAGATCCTAGCGATCGATCGCACGCGACAGATTGACTAACTTGGAAACCAGGGCGCCATTGGATACTTCGTCAAGCTGAGTACGTGCCGCTGGTGGCAATCTTCATCGTTGAAACGTATTATTTTGAGAACTAGTACTCACACTGCATCTCTACAGTCCACATCCCCGTCAACCAGGTCCTCGTTGGTGGCGCATAAACGTGTCAACTTGTCAATAAATTAATCGGACAATCTTGACCGAACAAGTGAGCACGAGGAATAAAACGCCCATCAAACCGGAACACGCGCATTTGATAACTGAATTCCAATGGCAATGTCATTTGATGGGCGTTGGGCAAGGGCGGATCTGAACACTTCGGGTCCCAACTCGAGCAGTTCCGTATTTAGTCTTGCCGGTGACTTTGTCACCCTAACATTTCGTTTTGGGATGCGATGAGAGGAGTGCCTCGTCGCCATCTTTGAGATACCACATAGCATTGTTCCTGTACGAATAGGGGTTCCTGTTATTTTGATTTAATAAATGGCCCTTTCAAGTCATCTTAGTAGCTACTGGCACCAAAACTACAGCTTACGTGGACGCGACTTATATAGACAAAAGTTGCGATTGTATTCTTATCGTAAATCGTTATGCCTACAGTTAAATGTGGACCTATATACGGATACCCAGCCTCCCAATTGCACAAGGATGAGTCAGAAAAATCTTTTGGAAAAGAGAACCACACTTTTTGTCTTCCAGATCACCACTCAGCATCTTCGTTTTCTTCGACAAATACCCGGCGTACTGGCCGGCTACGCAGCGGTCGTCGAGTGCGGGCTGCTGGGGCATTCTCCCGGTAGTCGTTGAACTCAGGCACATACCTAAGCCTGTCGTCGTAGCTCTTGCCAATAGGTGGGTCACCTTCATCATTCGAAGCACCATCGTTCCAGGAGTGCATAGTACATGTGCCTGTAGACAATCCCCATCCATTCCATGAGGTTGCTATGTGTTCGTTAGTTCCGCTTTCCCGGTGAGCTTAGGGTAAAAGGAATATTACCTGCTAGTACTGGAGCATTCGGATGCCAGCTCGCATCACGAACACAAGTTCTCCACAGCATCTCTCCACTCATCTCATATGCTGTCGCAGAGACATCTGGTTCCCGGGGACGCGAGTTGAGCGTGGCTGTACCGACATCAATCGTACCAGCCAGCGTAGCATCCATATTATAAACGTATACCTTGCCATCTTCACTACCAGAGTAGACATAGCGAGAGTTTGTACTTCCAGGTGGTGAGAAATGGCAGCGAATCAAGGTTTTGAGGACACTGTGGCCGCGGAAGGTGACCACTGAATAGTCATACGGATGCGGCTCATAGAAGTTCTCAGGATACTTCTCGAAGCGGTAGTCAAAGCCAGTTGTGAAGCTACTGGGGTCGATATTGTCAAAATTGGCGGTTGTCATCATCTTCCGCAGATCCCAGAGCTTCATAGTTTGATCCTTGCCATTGGAGAGAACATATCGGCCATCGCCTTTACTGTCAACGTAAGTGAGACCTTCCGTGTGGCCCATGAAAACACCAGCTTCACGCCCATCGCCCATTGACCGACGGTCCCAGACTCGCAGCGTTGAATCATCCGATCCTGAGTACAGCAGGTGAGGGGATGACTTGTCGCCGAAGCAAACTGCATTGACGTGATGCTGGTGACGATCTCGCAGATTGAGGACTGGTTGCTTCGTTTCGATATCATAGACAATGACGGAGTCCTCGGATGTGCCCGCAACAATCTCGCGCCCATCTCCAGAGAATCGTAAAGACCATATCTGGTTGATAGTTAGCTAATGACATTACATGCACAATAACAGAACGAACTCCGAAATGGGAGCTACCCCAGCTCTGACGCCGCCCCTGGTTGACTGAAAGAGCAAAGTCTAATTGACTCGGATCGGAGTCATCTTCTGGATCTGTCGGGGCAAGGTAAACCTGGCTACGTATTGAACTGTAGGCCAGGAAACGATTGTCGGGACTAAGTGTAGCGTCCGTGATTGTCCATTGACCAAGTGGGTAGCGGACAGTCTTATAGTATTTCCATTCGTATGGATTCGATGTGTCGTACATTCGAACCTTGAAATCTTGCGCGCAACAGAAGAAAAAGTTTCCATCGTCGGAAAACTGACCGGAATAACTGCGTGAATCAAAATGAATGATTTTATCGGCTGCGGAGCTAGGTATCATTTTCTACATGGAATGTTTGGGTCAGTTGTGATCCATAGAGGTTCAGCTGTATTCACAATCCGCTCACCTGTGAGATTGCCTGATCGGCCCTCCTCCGAACTCCATATGCATCCACGCCGAGTTCTCGCCACATCAGGTTTGTGGCAAAAGCCGCCTTGCGCTTCTTGAGCCGGTCGACATAGTACTGGTCGGTCCCAAAGTGGCCCTCGCCCATCAGTTCGGTCCCAGCATCACTAGGGACCTTGGGGAATTGAGGCTCTCCTCTGGCCCGTCTTGCTCTTAATCTGTGTCGGAATGTCGGTAAATAGTAGTCTGGATCTTCGTCTTCGTCATCATCATCTTCTTCTTCTTCTTCCTCCCCCCGGTCGGATTGGGTATCCATCCATTGGATTGGAGAATATGCTGAAGGCCGCTCGATGCGAGTAATTCAAATAATCTGGATGCTGGGACTGAAATATCGTGAACGGAGACTCTCTAGAGAATATATCTAGGGCCTTTAACTTACTACGAGCCTGACCGCCATTACCCTCCCCTTCTCCGTCGTCGGGACCATCTGTAGTGAGCTCAATCTGGATATTGCCGATACTGATGTGCGGAGTGTCTACCGAGAGCCTTGTTAGAATCTTCCTTTAAGTATGGGGCCAATTAGCCCGCTCCAATCTCACCGTCTGAAACTCCGAGGCCCATAGCCTCGTCCTCGACCTCCGTCTCTTCCCAGCCATCTTCGTCCTCTGTTCCCTCCAACGCAGGGTGGTAATCCATGTCTACCTCGTCGTCTTCCTCCAGCCACTCTTGTGCCGGATGCCAGGCTGGCATATCTCCAGCTGATTCCCTTGAGTCAGGGGGCGACCCTGGTGAGCTCATGATGTAGGTTGATGAGGAGTAGGCTTATCGATAGCACGCCCATAGATAAGTCACCGCCGCTTCCCGGTTTATGTCATCTTCACGCTTAATTCCCTTAACTCCGGGAAAATAGGATCCACAACAGTCATACTTAAAACAAGGGCGGAGAGATTTGTTTCTCTATACTGAGTACACGAGTCATGCTCTTCGTAGGGCCCTCCCAATCAGCGTCCAAGCCGAACTTTAACTTCCATTTTCGCTATTCTAGACAATGAAGCCTTCGCGCAACTGTGTTTCGACAGGACTGGTTCCCTGAAAGTCATACAACTTGAATAGTGTTGCTAGGGTTTTCAGGATCTCCGTCCACGCAAAAATGTTGTTAAATTAGCTATCTTTACAACAATATGATTTAGGAAGATAACTCTCTGTCTTCCTATGCAGGCTCGGGCCCCAATGCAAATGGAGAAATAAATTTAAAGGCTCAGAAGCGCTATTGACTTGTTACATCGAATGCCAAGTAGTTCGTTATCCCCTATCAGCACTCACTGCTCTTTCATTCTGCTCTACTCACTCGCAATAAACATGGAAATAATTTGGGCCTGGTCTGAAACTTCCGTCTGACGATTGAGACAAGCCATCAACTTTCCAATGGTCCCCGTCAAATATGGCTAATATTCAGATCCTTCGCGGAGAAGACTGGGCTCAAATACTTCTTCTTGCGTCAAGCTTTGTGTATTACGTGCCAGTGTCTTAACTCACGAATCATTCATGCTGGTCCTAGCGGGAGATTTGTGTCTCATTGGCAAATACTTGCTTGATCACGCCTTCGGGGGCAGGTCGGCCCCGCAGACCGGCTTTTCCAGTCCTTTATTAAATGCTTTGCTCTGACATCGGTTCTAGGCATCAAGGAGTATCTTAACTGCTTGCTAAGTGAAGAGATATCATATGATTTGTGACAAACACAAAGGTCTCGGTTTAGCACATTTGGTTGTTCTGGTCCTCCACATTCAGGTCGGTGAGAATTACAATCAATAAAAATTAGACTGCGCTGTCAAATTTTAGTACTTGTGACTTTGCGGAAGTAGAACTTTCCGATTTTCCAGTATCGGATTCAACAGAATGGATAAAGCACCTGGTTCCTGAACTGTCTTCTCCTAGCTTTCAATGCAAGGCCCATCATGTGGGGTTGGATCCGAAATAGTCTTCCTGCCCAGCACTTACCCCAACCCTTCTCTGAAATGCCAACGGGAACCAGAAAGGGTTCAAAGAACTAAGTCGGTCCCCAGAAAAGTTGTAATTTGTAGCGCCTCATTGGACCAGGGCCACCCTTACACGGCATCTTGCCACAAGCATTCATTTCTCGCATGCGAGAGAGTTACAGCGACAGAACCTATAGTTTCAGATTATTATGGAGATAAAATTGAGCTGCTTTTCAAGGCTGTGCTAATTTTCCTTCAAGTCTTGCTCAAGATGGCGATCAGCGTGAGAGCACGTAAGATCGCCCGATGGACTTTGACGGCCTGGAAACACTCAGAGTGAGCCCAATGGTGGCGCATGGCCTCAAGGGCAGCCTCGTGGCGCTTTATTGCCCAAAACAATGGAAGACAGCTCACATATGCCTCAGCTTACGCGATGGCCGTTCTTGCTTTCTCACATTCGTTCCTTGGGCCTGTGAATAAAATTTCCATCACCGACTCCAGGAAGCTTGCACTATTTTCCCTTGCAACAGCCAGGCTCGTTTCCACGAATTCCGCACTCTATATTACTCTTCTCGATTTCGTTGATTCATATTTTCCGAGCAACAGCTCTAATCGTGTTTGTGCGGTGTAGGCGGTGGTTGTCTCTTTGATTCAGACAAATCAGGCTACATCATATTCTCAAATCATGGACGAGGCTGACATCAAATCACTCAAAATCTCATGTCACATTGGTATCGAGCTGAGCTCGGTCTGCGCGTCTAACAACAAGTATTGTTGGTGCGAAGCAAAGACTGACACCATACTCAACTACGTCTGTTGCTTCTCTAACGGTGGGAATGAGACCATATCCGGTACTATCCTTTCTCGGGAAGCTCCGAAAATAAACCTCATGCTAATCATTCCCTTCGAGTAGATACAGTCGGCAGGATGAATGAATGGTGTGCAGCAGAACCAAGATTTCAATTCTTCACTCTGCCCACTTGCATAAGTGATGGAACGGTGCCCACCGGGTCTACATCTTTTTTTTCAAGCTCACATCTAGAAAGACTCTCTGGGGGTGCACTGGCTGGGATTATCCTAGGTGCCTTGGGGTTTATCGTGGTTTTCGTTGGGTTGATTCTTCTCGTCGTCTACCACCGTTTCAAGGCAGCTCATTCCGCCGGATCAGATCTCTCAATCCAAAATCAGCCCTTGTCGCTCTCTCAGCTTGATCAAAACCAGCCGCCACCACCCTATGAGACACAATGTCGGGCTGAAACTTGCTTGCCACCATACTCGCGAAATGATGGCCTGAAGGCCTAGGTGTTGGTGTGCAGGCAATGATTGAGTATCTTAGGTAAAGCTTTGGTTTTGTTTTGCGATGCTGTGCAAATATGGGAAAGGATGGCAGTATCTAGAATGGAATTAAAACCAAACAAGAATATACGGAGATCAAGAAGTATATATAGCAGAAGAACGGCGATAAGCCCCAGATCGCGGATCAAATATTTTCCCGCATCGTCGTCACCGATAGCGAGATGATTCCCACTTGGCTCCCCACTTCCTCCTTAGCACGACGTGACGACTCTTCAAAAGACTGTGCGAGACTGCGACTGAGGCCTCACTCATCCTTTCCATCCGATCAAATCGTAACCTCGGCCTCGTCCGCGCCACCTCCACTCAGCCCAACCCACTCCCTCAAGCCCACCATGCAGTCCGTCCCCGAGTCGCGCCAACAGACCTTTGAGGAGATCTACGGGCCACCGGAGAATTTCCTTGAGATTGAAGTAAGTTATCGCGCCAAATTATATCTTCACAGGGCCATATGTGGCACTGTTCCTAAGTGTCTCGTGCCCAACCCCTCATCCAAAGCTATATCCGCAAGTTCCCCAAAAAAGTAACGGCTAACGACCCCACCCACCAGGTGCGCAACCCGCAGACGCACGGCACGTCGCGAAACATGTACACCTCATACGAGATCGTGTGCCGCACCAACATCCCCGCCTTCAAGCTGAAGCACTCGGTCGTGCGCCGCCGATACTCGGACTTTGAGTACTTCCGCGACATTTTGGAACGCGAGAGTACGCGCGTTACCATCCCGCCATTGCCGGGTAAGGTGTTCACCAACCGGTTCAGCGACGACGTCATCGAGCACCGACGCGAGGGGCTTCAGCGGTTCCTGCAGATTGTGGCGGGACACCCGCTGCTGCAGACGGGGAGCAAGGTGCTCGCTAGTTTCATACAGGGTGAGTTCTTCGTTCCATTGGATTCTTGAACTATGAATCCCATGTGGGTGGTATACTAATTGATCATGGTAGACCCGAACTGGGACCGCAATGCGTGGTAGAATGATATGCATTCGAATTCTTTTTCCTTTCTTTGTTTCTGTTCCCTGTCATCCACCCTAGCAATTTTGAGCGTGGTTTCTTTATTTTCAAATTCTGTCTAGTCCCTTTGAAGCCTTGTTGTTCTCTGACTACCCTCGGACATTTTTCTTTGCCTGTGACATTGTTAACCAATGACACTGTCTGCCCGAAAAGCGAAATGTGAGCCAAATCAAGACTTGTATGAGATATGATTGCCTTTTCTGTTGTGTTCTTGTAATTTAACTTGACTCGACTGTGTCTAAAGTCTAATTTGGGACTCTTTCGAGGTTATGGGATACCAACTCATCCAGCTGAAATGTGAGTATTGGAGTCACGAGACTAATTTTGAAAATTCAGACTATTTTGGGAGTATTGATCGTACTACTTCGATGAAATGTAGGATTCGACTCACTCGGTGTGGAATCCGTCGTACATCTCTCATGAGCGATTTTCTATCGTTGGGCCATGTCTTTATATAGGAAGTATTTCATTCAAGAACTTTTAAACAGAGCCATCGTGTACTGAGGGATATCAGAAGACAATCAAAAGAGACACCCGAAATGCGAAACCAAGCTAGTAATGAAAGGTCCAAAAATTTTGAAAGGGCAAACAAATGACAAGAAAACAGACATAACTTTTGTTTTGCTTTGCTGCTCTTCAGCCTAGGTCATCCCAGACCATGGGAGCAAGTGTGTTATCCTCCCACGGTGAAGACGGCCCTGCGTTATTCTCATCCAAAGGAAAAGACAGCAAACCTGACACTGCAGGCATACTGGGAGCAGAGGGCTCGAGAAATCCCTGAGGAGGGGGAAGCAGTGCGGGATCAACTGGACCAGGGTTAGTGTGGGACACGCCGGATGGATTGCGGCTATGCGTGGGACGCGGCGCTATAGAAGGAACTTTGGTCGGGGTTGAATCGCCGCTGGAAAGACGATCACGAGGCGCCGGTCCAAGCGTACCGGTAGGGGGGCCCTGTCTGAGTGGAAGTGAATTCCCACTGACAGAACCGCCGTCACGATAAGCGTGGGGAAACTTGGTGCGAAACCGGTCACGAAGGTCGGTCGCTCTGCGATGACCTAGATTGAGATGCTTATCTTGTTGGATAAGTGTCCATTGGAACCCATGTACGGCATAGCCCTTCAAAAGGGCTTCGTCTTCGGCAGTAGTGAATGGACGACGGGATCGTCTCTTCGACTTTGTTGTGACGTGTGCTTCGGGCAACCCCAGTGATTCCAATGTAGTTTGGGACGCTTCCGAGTGAGGTGTGCTCTGTGTTGAAGATGACATTGACTGACTGCGTACAGTCCCGGGATCCGTGTCGGGTGTCACTGAGGACATGCTACTCGAAGTGGAGGGCTTATGCGAGCTGTTGGCAGAGCTTGCCGTCCCAGAGCTTGGCTCTGACCCCATTTGCGTAAGTGTTGGTCGTGGCGGGATCTGAATCTTACCCGGTGCCTTGCCAAGGGAATCACTGGAGCCTTGGGCGTGGGCTTTGAGAAGGGTATTGGCGAGATTATCACGCAATTGCTTAGTCGCTTCATTCGGATCGGACGCACGGTAAGCCCATGGGCAGCAGACTCGGAATCTATCTTTCAAGTTGGAAGCGGTCCTTTTGTTGAACTTAAGTTCGGGCTGCGCCAGAATAGTTGTCCAATTGCCAATGCCACACTTGACGACTCCTCGAAGTAAGTCAGTCGTCTCTTCCTCAGTCCACTTCCGCAAATTTTTGCGGGACCGGCCGCGGGTTTTAGGGGATAAAGGCGTATCGCCGTCTGTAGGGGTTGGGGTCTTGTCATCGCTGATCATTCTTTTCTCGCGTGTTCCCTTCATGGTAATATGGTCAATATCCGGGAGCGAAGGTCGTTCTGTATTTTCATGATCATGTGCGTCATCATTGTCATTATCATCAAGAGTAGTGCCAAGGAGTTCTTCAATCCGGGCTTCACGCCTCTCTGTCGGATGGCCTTCAGGGATCGGGCCATTTGCAGAGACAAGGCTACCAGGATCAACAGCAGCATCCCCTCTGGATGGTTTTGTCAGAAGTTGTGGGATAGACCCAGCTTCGATGGGAGGGAGAAGGGCAGCATTAGGCGGCGGCTCGTTCAAGCCATTCAAAATAGCAAAGGGACCAAATGGTGGAGGGCGTTGCTCTTTCTGGGCTTGAGGGATGGGAAGCTGTAGGTGTTCGCTAAAAGATTCGGGCTGAAGGTCTAAGCGCCGCCGCTTGCGCTGTCCATGGAGTGCGTCATCGTCAAAGGAAGATGCAAATGGGAAGCGCTCCAGCGCACGAAGGTTAACAAATGCAGGTAGAATTGGCCGAGGCGGTAATTCCACATTTGAATGGAGGTCCGCAGGTTCGACGTTATTAGTTCGCGCGGCATTGAGGAATTCGGTGACGGTTGGAAGACCCGCTTTGGGATTGGCAGGGACAGTTCCACCACTTGTTGGACCCTTTGATATAGCCGTCGATTCCCGCGTTCCGCTGGCTCTAGGCTCCAATGGTGAAGGGCCGCTGAGGGTGCGAGTTGAGACCGGCTCCCGTAGAGGCGCGATACGTAGAGAGAGCTGGGGAAGTTCGCGGTGCGGGGATTCATCCAGGGGCCGTAAAGACCCGTTGGAATCCATCCTCTGGTCATCTGCAGTCACTCGCGGACTGCAAGGATAAAGCAAGATATTTGATTCATTGGGCCGTTCATGATGACTGCCATTGACCTGTTTTGAAGAAGTGACGAAGCTTTGATAACGATAACGTTTTCGACGGGCGGTGAGTGGATCCATCGCACCTACGTCAGCCCTTTCTCGAGGTTAAAGATCCACCTCGGGATGCCATTTCTTGCTCAAAGTGACCCTCATGAGCTCCGCCTGAACCTGTAATATCTTCCCACTCAGCACTAGTTCCTTGTACCTCGAGCGAAGTGAGTCTTACCACCAATACGGCCGCGAAGCTCCTCGGGAGCTCCGCGGCAGCAGCGGCAGCACTAACCCTACGCAGAACCAGCATGCCTACGATCTTCCCAACATGGCCACACATCGTCTTCGGTGTGCTTGAGCCTCTTTCACTGTAGGTACCAACAGCTACGTCTCCAATCACATCCGTTACTTACCACCTTGTATAGGGTTCTTGGAGCCCTCGCGCCCTTGTACGACCTGAACGGATTTATTGCCGGCCAAACTCCGCACGTCGACGCTCCGATCACCCACCCTAGCACTATCGCCCTTGCCTACCAACTTGGAAATGCATACTTCTTGTTGTCTTTAGTGGGGATTGGGGTATTGTACACGAGCACCGAGCCTAAAGTGCTGCGCAACTACCTCATTGGGTTGGCCATTGCCGACGTTGGGCATATTTATGCCACGTACTTGGCCATGGGCTGGGGAGCGTTTGTTGATGTCGGGGCATGGAACGCGCTGACGTGGGGAAATATCGGGGCGACCGGTTTCCTGTTCATCAATCGCCTATTATATCTAAGTGGCGCGTTCGGGGCTGCGAAGGCGCCTAAGGCGCTAGGAAAGAAGGAGTAAGAGATGCAAGGGAAAAGAATGACTGGCTCTAATGTGTTCTGGTGATCAGAGGTGCTGTGTATGCTTCCTGGAGGCTTTGTATATGACCCAACCAAATAAAATTGGCGGCTCGGGCGCAGTGGATCCACTCTGATTGGCAATAATGTAAAGAAATTGGAGCGAGTCAAACGGCTAGGAGCAAGTAATGGCGTGGTAGAAACCATGTTAGGATTGTCACGGGACAGTTAATTGCAATTACGTCGCACTATCCTTAAATGGCGTTGTATACCCTCCCAGGATTAGCCACGGGAAAACACCGTGCCCGTATAGATTTCGTATTGAATGAAAGATGCAACGCCAGACGCCCAGCGCTGCAAGATGCTAGCAATGGGTATAGCGTAGAGATACACGATCCCTGGAAACAGACGCAATCTAATGAGTATCCTTGGAACACAGATCAACTAATTTCAAACAGGGCAATGTGGCGACGTTTCCCATTTCCCAAGGGAAAAAAAGAAAAGAAAAAAAAAAATTCGAAACGATCACCGCTGTTGGACCGCATAATCTCCTGCAGCTGCGGACGCCACGCGCCGTTTTCGCTTCGATTTTCTCACCGAAATCGGCGAGGAGCGCGAGTGGGTTGTTGATCATCAGGCCTTGGGCATGTGTGTATTTTGCAGGTATTGGATGAGTGGCTGGAGAACGCCTTCGCCATTCTGATGGTGGTCACGAAGATGTGGCAGCAGGAAAGGAATACCCGGATACTCACGGTAGTGTTGACGGTAGGCGGCGTAGTTCTGGGTTGGAATGGTGAGAAATGTTGTTTCTGGGGGGAGAATAGGATCGAGAACGACCATTCCTCCGACAGTACTGTTCAAGCCACGGGATCGCGCCGTGGAAATGCTATATCGGTGCATTCCATGCAAGATTGCCGTTAGAGAGTGGTAATTACACTTGTTGAAGAGGATCTGCGGGCTCCACCGGTCAGAGATTGATGTGCCCAAATTACAGACCGCTCGAAAACTGACCTGTGCACATTCGCGCAAATATGGGATCATAATATCGGGGAGTGAGGAACAGCATTCCCAGACGGAGACACTGAGAGAATGCCAGTTGTCCAGTAGTCTCTTAACCACAACGTCATCTGCCACGATACTCTGCCGCGACAAGCTGGAAAAGTCCATCTCGTCAGTACCTGTCAGGGTACGGGCCAGATCCATGGCTGATGTTGAATTCAAGCAGTCTTCCAAGAATAAGATTTCTGTGTTAAAGGGTGCATGCCAATTCATGTTGGACGTGTGGATGTACTGCTGTCGAAAGCGGATAGCCAAGACACTAAAGATCCTCAGGATGGTCGTCAAACTGGGCGGCTGATCTTTAAAAAGGCGCTGAATTGGACCGGCAATAAAATTGAAGCCAAGGTCTGTATATTGTGGCATATCGAGTGCTGCTTCTGGGTGAGCAATGAGCATGCACTGCACAAGTGCTCGATGGGCGAATGGGCTCCGGCTTCGCAATAGCTAGTAATAGGAAGATGAGAGCGATTCCACCGGACGAGAACAAAATTCAAGCTTACCTTTTCCACATCGATGTAAAGAGGGATCTCTTCAGGGTAAGTCTGCAGATGATCCAAGAGATGAATGTAGAGATGGGTATGCTGGAGCAGGAACCACTCGACTGAGACGGCGCTGTACCCAAGAGAGGCACGCACAATTTCCTCAAATGCAATTCTGCTGAATTGAAATTGACTCTCAGCCTCCATGGCCGCCGCGATCGCTCGGGCGTCGAGCGAATGCCCTGGAGGCAGAGGGAACCAGCCCCATGGAATGGGCTGAAACGGCGGGATACTCGAACGTCGCAAGATTTCCTCTACCCTCTGCATGTGGGATAGATTCGCGAGGACTTTGTGTTCATGAGGCTCTGATAGCGCGACAAGGAACGCATCAATCGCGTCCGCATTGCGACTCAGCAATGAGTTACGTGCATAGTTCTCGTCGCGAAAGAGTCCATATCGAATGACCTGGCGGATCTCGGGCACTTTGAAGGCCCACAGCACAGTCGTAGCCTCATCCTCCCACCAGCGATAAGTCACAGTGAAGCGAGGAAACTCCGCGCCAACGTGGAATAGAGACTGGTGAGATAGAATCGGTTCTGGAGTTCGTCCAGGTAGGCTTTGCGACATCTCGGCTAATGGGGTCTTACTCCTGCTATACGCTCTCTTCTCTGGGTCGAACATTGCTTCAGTGCCGATGGACTGCATTTATGCGATGCGAATTAGGAAGTTACCTCATAGCCCTGAGCCCCGGCAGCCAACACATTGAGCAAGGTGCCAGTCGAACTTCATGTGACGGCACAAAGGAATAACAGGTAAGAAGAAGGAAAAGAAAAAAAAAAAAAAAGGAATATTATAGGTCAGTGATGTTACTAGATGCGGTGGCTTGTAAGATACCAAAACGAACACGAAACCATGCAAGTATAAGGGAATAGCAGGGGGAAAGAAATAACAAGGGTCTTTGGATGAATCGGAAGGGGCGAGAACGATGGATTTTAAGCGTTATCCCTGCCATTCCGCCACGTTCGACACATCACGAGGGGGAAAAATCGGATAGGATTGCAAAAACGGGGGGGAAAGGAGAATCCTAGTTCCCAGGCTACTGGGAGACCCGACGGCCAGGAAAAGTCGGGAAAAAGGGGGCAATGATTGACCTCCAACACGTATGCCCCCTCGAATTGGCCCCAGATCGGCCGGGAGGTCTCCACCGTGAGGAATGGTCCAATGTATGCTCTGCTGTTCTTATGCCACTGTATAGATAGCTACTATCTGAATCGAGCAATCGAGTTCCCGTCTCGATACCCGCTTTTTCTCGATTCCCGTCTGACCTATGCCGAATACCCGTTGGGGCAGCTCAATTCTTAATATGACAGCCCTTTGCCTGCTTCTCTGCAGAAGCGCTACCCGGTTCATAGGTCAATCGGTTGGGGGAGCGGTCAATGGGACCTTCTGGAATGATTCTAGTCGGGCATCCGATGCTACACAACGAACGGTCAGGCCCGAAACCCAAGTCGGTGGCCAGGCATGCGACGTGTGATTCAAGGAACTATGCATCAACTATCTTTCCCTATCTAGGGGGGCCAATGATTAGGAAGTAATGCACTCTTCCAATCGTCGGTCTTTCATCTCTTTTTCATGGTTTCATATGCAGAGCCCGTGGGGACGCTAACCCAAGGACACTAAACCGTAGCGAGGGTGCCGTGGACGATCATGATGGAATTCGGATTTACTTGATGGTCGGGCACTATGGAGGCGCCCAAGCGGACACCCTCTGCCCGTCATCTTGTTTTTTTCTTTTTGGACTTCTCGTATTATGTTGTATTGATCACTTTTGTTTTCCCTCGCCACTTTTGTTTCGTTTTCTTTGTCTTGGTCAATCATCTCCCTCAATCGCAGATGATTTCCTCGAAAGGATCGTTGGCCTCTCGCACTCCGAACAACCCAACTTACCCCAGTTGTGATCCGTCGGTAATTGCGGTCTGGGAAGAATGGCAATGCCTAGCACGGTTCACTTCACACCGCCGGGGGGGGAATGGTCGAGTATTCTATAGGGCCTCTAGAAGTTAAATGGGTTTTATACGAAGGGGATGGAAACCTTAACAAAGGCCGAAATGAGGGGGAAAATTGAGAAGAGAATCCTCTTTGATCAACCACATCATTATGATGTTCGCAAACCCTACGACTCACTCACCGCCACGACTACGAATGAACAGTGTTCAAAAGAATCCTAGGAGTTCATTCCAGCGCCCCGCCCGATGGACAAGTCCAGACCAGCCCCTGGCAATTGGTGTGTCATTGGATCTATTATGCAGGGGCGAAATATTGACTTACCTCGTTCTTCAAGACGTCATTTAGACTCTGTGCGCCACGTGAAACGTGATAATTAAAAGCTCAGGAATTCGACGGTCGCGGATACAGAACCCAGGTCCAAGGCACTGGGACTCCGGATCTCGGTACAGATCCACCCCAGAGCGTGCCGTGGATCGGAAAGAGCATGGCAATGACTTGACATGCTGTGGTCAATGTTGGCATCAACACGATCAGTTTCTGACCCTCTTCGAACTCAAATAGTGCACTTCAAACCAGAGGGGAAAACGACAATTTCCGAGCTCCTTCCAAAGCATGTTCTAGACCCCACTCGATTCATTGCCAAAGTCTCCAGCCCACTCTTATCTCTCTCTCTCTCACACACATACACGGTCTTTCTTCTCATGACTATTGTTAGCAACGGCGTCATCCATTCTATCATCGCACTGACCGATGAAGCCTCATCAGTAGCCGATCGAAGCCCATCAGTGAATTGAAAACACCGCACCGTGGCTTCATTCGAGAGATAATCATCTGAGCGAGGGGACCGAGCACCGGAGGGGCTGCTAGTTCCTTTTCTCCAGCTGCCGTGGACAAAGTGGCATACACAAAATTCTCAATGCCGGAGACAACATACTTTCCGCATGGCCGGGCCAGCCACTGAAAGGTGCGACAAATCAAGAAGCTCCCTCCAATGGGGCGCCCCCCCCTCGGTTCCACGCAGAGAGGAATCCACAGCGTTATGCTGTCGTGCATTTTCCGGCGTTGTGGCCCCCGGATACCTTCTCCCTGTGGAGAGGCGAAAGCGTCACGCCGGGGGCTATTTCGATAGATCATATATCCCAGGCCCACCATCGAGCGCCTTCAAAGGCTCCATGTGGTTGAATACAATAGACTCGCGCTAGGACAAGGGGGGTTCGGATGGGCCCGTTGCCGTGTCCACCTTGCTCTCAGGGCTGCTCTACCAAGCTGAACTGCCGTGCAGATCTGATTTATTGGTCGTGCAAGCCGTTTCCCTTGCTCTCTCATACGCTCATCGGATACGATCGATCGGTGCGAGCTATGCGCCATTGGAGACAGGCCAGGAGGTGTGCATTGTCGTCTGCCTCAAGATTACTCGCTTAGTAGGTTGCCCTAGGATGCCTTTTTAATATCGGTTCGCTTGCAGTGTCGGAGGTCGTCTCCTGCCCTGTGCAATCCGTCCCATGAGGCGCGACGTACGCCACGGTGTACTCCGGACATCTTGGCTATTCCCCACTTCAAGAAATCGTACCGTTTGTGCATCGCATCAGCACACGCCCGTACCGCCTGGAGGAAAATAACCGTCTCGTCGATTGGTCCAATGGATCTCCTTACTCTTGCAACGCAGCGGTGATCAACTGATCGTCTCGGGTATATGTACATGCATCAGCCATCAATTACGTATGTGGTGCGATTGGCTTGAGAAAACTCCCGAAGTCAGTAATATTTGTCCAGTGACTGGCGTCGCAATCCTTATCCAGTCACTGGTTCCCGTGGCCCGGGAGGCCGAAAGTCTTTCCCGTGTATCCCGTGTAGTCCGTCATGCCCGTGGGCTTGATACCTCGGCATTGCTATTTTCAGCTATCTCCCGGGCTCAATAGCTCGAATATACAGCCCTGGTGTGCGCGCTCTTAGTCCAGATTGGTACCGGATAAGCTCATCATCGGAAATAGGTTTTTTTGGAATTGAGCAGGCATATGCCTGATCAAAATATATTCCTTCATTCTCGGACATGTTCGAATTTTTCAAGTAGATGATTGAGAATGTGACAGATACGTGAATGTTACAATTTCTTAGACCAGATCGAGAAATAAAACCTGTCAATTCATTTACATCTCGATATCTTCAGGCGGGTAGGTGGTCATTTGACATGCCAGTCTCTTAATGGGATATCCGCGGTCCACGTGTAAAGAAAGGATCGGGTGACCCGGATGTCGCTCTAGATAGGAAATGTATTCCATGAAGTTCCTTCGCCTACGTCTCCAGGATCAGTGGTTGGACCCGGTGCTATATATCAAACCGGGATCTAGTCACAAGCAGTAGGGCAAGAGGCAGAGGGGGACAACACGGAAGAGATAAAAGACTGCGAGACGGGATCCGGAGAGTACGATCATTTAATCATTGAGGGAAAGTAACGTAAAATAGGTATCATGATATCACTCGGAAACGAGACGGAAAGCCCGCCCAAGTTTTGTTTGCTATGGCTCGAATCTACGGAACGAGCATCATGCAGAACAAGACGCCGTTTCCCAGCTACTGTTTTGGTTAATTTTTTTTCATCCCCGAATGGAGATGGTGCGCATGCTAATTGCCAATGTCAGGAGACATTTAGTTGGCAATAGCGTGAGCACGGCGGCGGTCACGCTCCTCAGCAATGGAGAGCTATTGAACATGTTAGGTCAAGTCGGAAGATGAGTAGAAAAGGGACTTAACATACCTTGACACCCTTGCCCTTGGGCAGGGAGATCCAGGGCTTCTCCTGGCCAATGATGAAGACGTTGGACTCACGGGTGGCGAAGGTGTTGTCAATAGCATCCTTGACGTGGACGATGTTGAAACCACCATCGTGGCGCTCACGGTGAGTGATGACACCAACACGACCCATGTTACGACCACCAGTGGCCATGATGACAACACCGGAGTCGAACTTGACGTAGTCAACGATCTTGCCAGTGGTGATGTCGACCTTGACGGTGTCGTTAACCTTGATGGCGGGGTCGGGGTAACGGATGCTGTGGAGCGCAAGTTAGCAAAACTTTGTTCTAATATTGGGGTCTTACTGTATCCATGATTGGAACAGAGTAAAATTCCAAGTCCTCCAGTGATCAACCAAATCATGGTCCAACGACTGAATGACACGGAACTTTTGGAGTTTGCACTCACGTTCGCGCATCGTGCGTAACCAAGAATGGGATCCCGCCCTTGCCGAGCTGAACACGCTTGACCTTGCAGAGCTTGAACTCAGCCTCCTCAGCCTGGATGCGGTGGACGGTGAAGCGGCCCTTGGTGTCGTAGATGAGACGGAAGTGCTCGCCAGTCTTCTCGAGGGAGATGACATCCATGAAGCCAGCGGGGAAGGTGGTGTCGGTGCGGACCTTGCCGTCAACCTTGACCAGACGCTGCATCATGATGGCCTTGACCTCGCGACCGTTCAGGGCGTACTTGAGACTATGTAATCAATCAGTTTCGAATTGTTCGTGCATAGAGCGAGGGCGAGTCGAATCGTACCGGTTACGGATGAAGACGATCAGGGGAAGGCAGTCCCGGAGCTTGTGAGGACCGGGGGAGGCCTTGGGGGCATAGGTGCCGGACATTTTGTCCAGCAGCCAGTGCGAGGGCGCGCTAAGGCGCTTCTGGTGCTTCTTACTGCAGAGACATCATGATTAGTTCAAGTCCATCGCGAAGCAAATTTTTTCGAAACTCGCGAAATACGACGAGCTGGTCCCGAGACGATGGTCGGCGAGACCAGACAATCGTTGGCGAGTGTTTGATGAGGTGTGTGACACTTACGGTCCGCGTCCCATTTTGAAATTGTCGACCTGTTTCCCGGGGTTGGTTGTCGAAGAACTGCGATGAGGAACAAGTAGCCGTGATAATCAAGGGTATTTCGCTTAAGTCGGTGGTTGTGGGCTGAGCCCTAGAGCGCTAGTCTAGAATGGGACCGATCCAGATTTCACTTAGTAATCAATAGGGCATCCCCCATTCGAGACATGTTTACACCTGAGGCATCAAAATCTACATTCAATAGCTTTATGTGTTCCGCACTAAAGAAATGTAATATATGGCATCGCTGAGGAATTTGACTTTTCGTATTTACAATTAAACGTAGCCCTTGATGACCGCTACCTCGGCATTGAGGATGGATGATCCGGCGGCACCAATGACGGTGTTGTGAGAGAGCGCAGCGAAACGGATATCGAAATGACCACCCTTGGCACCCTCGCGAACACGTCCTACACTCACCGTGTAACCGCCGGAGATGTCACGGTCCAGACGTGGCTGTGGGCGGTCAGGCTCGTCAAACACCTTGATGGCCATCGGGGGTGCAGAGGGACAGCCGAGCTTTTGAGCCTCAGATTGGTACTCTCGCAGGGCTTCAATGACCTGCTCGGCGCTAGGAACCTTTTCACGGTTCTTGAAACGCAGGGAAACGAATGCCATGTGACCATCAGTGACACCAACCCGAGTGCAAGTAGCGCCGATGCTGAGACCGGTTTGCTCATCAAAGGCAGTGGCATCGGCGTTCAAGTTACCCAAAATTTTCTGGGCCTCATTCTCGAGCTTGTCCTCTTCGCCGCTGATATAGGGAATGACATTGTCGACGATGTCCAAACTGGGAACACCGGGATAGCCGGCTCCCGAGATAGCCTGCTCGGTGAACACCTCGACTTCTGCGACATGGCCGAACTTGGCCTGGAGGGCAGCAAAAGGAATGACAACACCAATGACGGCGCAGTTGGAGTTGCAAACCAGGAAACCCTTCTTCAAGCCAAAGTGCTTGCGCTGGTGAGGAATGAGATCCAAATGCTGGGGGTTGACAGTAGGAACGACCAACGGCACGATGGGGTCCTTGCGATAGTTCTTCGCATTGGAGAAGACGGGAATCTCCGCCTTGATGAACGCCATTTCTGTAGAAAATTAGCAAGGCCCGGCAAATGCAGGTTTAGTATGGAGCCTTACCGGTCTCGCCGGCGACGTCGCTGTTCAATCCGGAAAAGACAAGGTCACAGTCTTTGAATTGCTCGGCACTGCATTCGCGTAGCACGAGGTTGCTGAGCTTCTCCGACATGGGAGAGGACTGCTTCCAACGGACGGCATCCTTGTACTTCTTTCCAAGGGATCGCTCTGAGGCACCGACAGCGTGGAGCTCCAGGAAAGGATGGTCAGACAGCAGCAGAATGAAGCGCTGGCCAACAGAGCCGGTGGCACCGAGCACACCTAGAGGACGTTAGCAAATGCGTCATCGCCATGGGAGAGGTTCAAAGACATACCGCATTTCTTCTTGGGATATGAGGGCGCCATCTTGTCTATATGTGGAAAACGAGGGTATCTTGGTCAATGTCAGCTTTTCGCGATACAAGATCACCTCCAAATTCTCCGGGGAAGCAGATGCGCATGCGATGATGTATCGAATCTTCATTTGGACCACAGAGATCTCTATGAGTCAAGGCTTCCTCCATTGCCCCGCCGAGTGGATAAAGAAGCGTTGGTGCTCAATTGATTCACCGATCCCCGAGAGAGGGATCTCAAGCCCAACTGCATATTTGCGACAACTAGAATAGACAAAATAGCAGAATAGCTTAACTTACCCTTTGATAGTGTTGTGAATGAAACGACGTGTGGCAAGCGTGATCAACAGCGATGTCGCTCGCGGCCAATCGCCTGCCCCGCGCTGACTCATCCTTTTCTCTTCCAGATCCTGTAGGGACAAGTTGATTGGTTGTTACATTATTTCTGCCCCAATTTTTTCACCGGAGTTGTTCTACTTCTCCGAAATGTTCTCGTGCAGTGGATCAATTCCATTGATGACGGCATTTCTAACCATGGCCAGAAGCCCTACTGTACAACGCGCATAATGGTATCCTGGACACTTTCCATCTCTAGTCCCAGCACATCATTTGCAAGCTTCTGCTCCTTGACATAGTTTGCACAAAGGCCAGGCGTGTTCCCAAAACAGGTGGCCCGAACTAGCGCAAGGGCACCACTGAAATCACCGGCAGTGAGCTTCTCGACAGCAGCACTAACCTGCTCGTTCGTGGTGGTACGTTTGATGGTCCATCGAGCGCCAGTCACCTTCTCCAAAGTCGTGACAATTTCATTCTGGGTCGTCTCCACAGAAGCGACATAAAGATACTGGTTGCTAGTTGCCTGTGGATTCTCGAGAACAGAGACCACAGACCGTCCTAGCTGCTTCTCGTTGGTCAAAGTAAAGCTTTTGTCCCCTCCATCCCAGATCGTAGCGGTGCGGGTGGAGATATCGAATTCCAAGAAGCCGTTTCGAAGACCCTGAAAATGGCACGAGAATGAGGATGCTGATTTTACAAGATGCATGGACAAGTCAATCACTTACCCAGTCGAATAAGCCCGATGTGGCAATCCCAGTCCAGGACAAGCCCGAAGCTTCCTTACTCTGCAAATACTTGATCAATCTGTTCTTCTGCTCGAAGAGAGGTAGCAACTGCAGCACAGCGTCATTCTGGCTACTCGCGGAGAACTCAGAGGGAATGAAGCGCTGAACTCCGGCGCGAATGGCCGCATCAACGAATGCCTTCTGCTCGTTGAAAGCCGTGGCTCCTACTGCTGAGACCACGGCATCCTGTCCTCGGAAGGCAGCCTCCAGACTGGCTTCTGAGAAGTCGGACTTGAGAACAGTGACCCCTTCCGGAAAGAGCGCCTCGCTCTCTTTGCGAGAAATAACAGTGACAGAAAAGTTGGCCGAGGAGACAAGCCCGTCGACAATAATTTTGCCAACGCTGCCGCTGGCCTTAATGTAATTTGTTAATTTTCGCTGAACATCGACATTGTAGATATAGAAATGGGGTAGGGTGCACATACTCCAACGACCGCGACGTTCTTCAAAATGCTTCCCATTGTTGGAACTATAGTAGGTGGACGTTATCGAATGAGTTCAGGCTCTTTGGTTCTTACACCCAGACAGAAGAGAACAGCATATTTATATTCTCATTTCGCCTCCTCTCGTCTTCAAGTTGCGATGCCTCTTGTTGATAGTACGCTTCCTGATTGCCGCTTACGGTAGATCCTCCATGTGAATAGAACGGACTTTTTTGACCGTTTCGCCGCCATAGCCAATCAGAGATCGACTTTGTCCGACGAAACCGCCCATTTGCGCCAATTGTAACGTTCGTCGTCCTTTAAGCCCCACTAATATGTAAGCCAACGTGATGCTTAGAAATGCGGGTCTTACTCTCCATTACAAATGCGGGCTTTACTCTCCGTATACACCGCCATCACCAACCAAAAGCTACGGTCTTGTTTCACTACGTTTGGCTTGCGAACTCATCCGCAATATGCAGGGTGATAATCGACCCGAAATGAGTCATCATTCACCAACCGGCAAATCTTGCTTGGAATGCCGACGCCGAAAGATCAAATGTGACAAAGTCCTGCCGTGCTCGTACTGCGTCAAGGTCAAAGTTCGGTGCACGTATCCACCGAGGAAGCATTTACCCAGAGAAAGAAGTCAGAGCCTCGTAGGCCAGAATTTTACTACTCGAATCGAGAGAATCGAGTGTACGTTGAAATCTGTCGAGCAAAGTTTGTCGCAGATCTGGCAGATCGTTCAGCCTGCCCAGTCGCAGCCGCCTCATCAAAGTAATGATATAATCGATCATTCGGCAGCAATCAATGTGCTTGGGAATCAGGCGAGCTCAGAGAGTCACAGTCAAGATGGGCAGGTGGACTTTGCATCTCGAGAGCATCAGGCACTAAAACCACAATCTCATCCATCTCCAGAGAAGATCATTTTCCTATGGCAGACATTCCTGGAGCGAGTGCACCCGATTTTGAAAATAATCCATGCTCCGAGTGTTCAATACCAGATCGTCGAGTTCTTACAAGGCCGAAGGTTCGACAGCCCTTCAATTCACTGCTTATTATTTGCAGTCTATTACGCGGCCGTTGTGACTCTGTCAACCGAAGAATGCGAGAGGGTTCTAAACCATGAAAGACGAATATTGTTGCAAAGGTAATCTTCAACGGCCATACAAGAGGTCAGTATTCGACTAACGTAGAAAGGTATCGGGAGTCAACCGAAACGGCTCTTTCAGATGCTGAAGTTCGGAAATCAAAAGACATGACCGTTCTGCAAGCACTCACCCTCTACAGTGTAGGGATCTAATTTACATCACAGCCAGATTCCCAAAGGTTAACCAATTTCCGTTCAGATTTGTTCCAGATTCCACGCAGGAGGCCCCGACGTCAAGAGCCTCACCAGGCTTGCCATAGCAACAGCTTTTGCAAACGGACTCAACGAGGAAACCTCGGGCTTAAATCTCACGCCATTTGAAGCAGAAATGCAACGTCGAACCTGGTGGCAAATCTTCATTCTTGACACTCGTATAGCCGAAGACAACAGATCAGAGCCACGCATCTTGGAATCTCAATTCCAGAAGAAATTCCCATGGAATATCTCAGATGCCAACCTCGACCCACACATGAGTGAAATACCAAAAGCCCAGCCAGGAAAGACTGAGATGCTGTTTAGTTTGGTCAGACTCGAAATCAGCTATTTCACACGCCTGATACTCTTCTCTGATCAATTTACCGAAAAGAACTCCTATCCCACCATTTCAACTTCCCAAGAGAAGTGTGAAGCGATTGATCGCTTCAAAGAACGCATAGAGCTCGAATACCTTTCACATTGTGACACTTCCATCCCACTGGATTTCGTTACTGCTGAATCTAGTCGTTTGATCATTGCAAAACTCAAACTCGCGGTAATCAAGCCACGAGACAGAAACAACCAGCAGGTTCTTACTCAACAGAGCTTTCGTGAAACTTGCGTGGAGATTCTTGGACGGGCTAAAGAAATGCGTCTCCAGGAGCGATGCAAGCAATGGCTATGGCTTTTCCAGACTTACATTGAGTGGGATGCTCTGACTTACCTGCTCATCAGCTTATCTCTCTCGCCGCTTGGGGATGGAGCGAACGCGGCATGGACGGCTGCTGAGGAAGTCTTCCAATATTGGGACGTGATTGGTGACTCTCGCGGATGTCCACGCTGGAGTCGTATCGTAGAGTTTCACACGCAGACTTTGACCAGGAGGGAGTTGGCTTTGAGCAATTCCGACTTATTTAGGTCGACCTTGATTGGGGATGGCCAACTTCAAGACTCTGAATCGATCGTAACAGGGAGACTTGCACCAGTTCCATCAGCTGAGACCTTGGCCTCACCCACATTCAACGCAGCGTCCCAAATAATTGGGCCACTGGGCTCCTCAGCGGAACCTCAACGGTCTTTTAATGGAACAAGCGACGATAAAAGTCCAGAAGCAACAAGAGAGCCTTTCGATATTCCTAGCTCTGGGACAGCCTGTCAGTGGAGTGCTGCGCTTTTTGAGCAGTATTTTGAGGTTCTACAATCGGAGCAAGATGACGCGCCATGGATATAAGTCTTCAATATCACAATTCTGTTTCTTTTCTTTGATTCTGTCACAGATGTATTACCATTGAGCGGAATTGTCCCAAAAACTTAGATATGTCAAAACTTATGATAAGGACTTTTGGCTTCCGAGGTGGGAACGTGATCAGCTCCACGATATCTCGAGACGGATGACCTGAAGGTAACGAGCTGATTGGAAGTCGTGTTAATGTCAAGTTGGCTTGACTCTCTCGAATTGATGTTGATATTTTCATTAACACGGAGGGGAGATGGAGCACAATTGGGGATTAGCGTGGGGGCGGCTATCGGAGATAAATCCGGGGTAGGCATGTGTAATTATTCCACGAATGATGTGGCCCATGCCGTATTTTCGAGGCCTACAAATAAGTTCCCAATAACGCGGTCAGGATTTTGTTAGCTTCTTGATGTCCTAGAAATGTCCATTCTGATACCGCCAGCCGAGAACAGAAGCCAGCGATGAAGACAGTTCACGGGCACAAACAGGAAGATAGGAACGTGCACCTCGCCATTGATAGCTTCTTAAGCCGATCAGATGGCATATAAGCACATTCTTTCACCAAGATAGCTTAGCATACATGTAGTAGCGTTGTAGCGGCGATTGAAGCATTCCCCGAAGCATCGGCGTGAAGACCGAATGACTCGGGTACCCGTCGGATATTGACCGATGACGATAACTGTGGGGCCTGCGGGCGGAGCGTGGGGTGGAGGGGTCAACATCTCCTGCAACAGTCCAACTTGTTCTTGCGAACATCTCTCACAATGAAGCTTCTCTACCCTACCTCAGTGCCACTCGATGTTGACAGCCTCAAAGGCTTCTCTGTATCTTTACACCCATATGATGTCAAGGTTCCCATCCCGGAGGACCTAATCGACGCGGACATTCTGGTGACCTGGGCCAATGCCGCGGACAACTTGAAGGATGCCGCGAAGCGCATGAAGAACCTCCGATGGATCCAATCTCTCGCTGCAGGGCCCAATGATGTCTTAAATGCCGGCTTCGACACCTCCCGCATCGTCGTCTGTACCGGTGTCGGTCTGCACGACCACCCCGTGGCCGAACACGCTCTCGGTCTCCTCCTCAACAGCGCCCGCCACTTCTACGAGATGCGCGATTATCAACTCCAGGGGAAATGGCCCGGCCACCTTGGTGGATCCTTCCCTCGCAATGATTTCACCACTCTGCAAAACGCAAATGTGCTCGTTTGGGGCTTTGGCAGCATCGCAAAGACCCTTACTCCGCTTCTGACAGCCCTCGGAGCCAACGTCAAAGGTGTTGCTCGCAGTTCTGGTGTTCGAAACGGTGTCGAAGTCTTCAGCGAAGATAAGCTTAGTGAGCTTCTTCCCAAGACAGACGCCCTTGTTATGATTCTGCCTGGATCTGAATCGACGAATAATGCCTTGAACGCCGAAAGACTTAAGCTGCTTCCCAAGCATGCCTGGATTGTCAATGTTGGCCGTGGAACTTCGATTGATGAGGATGCCTTGGTGGATGCCCTCGAGAAGGGCGAGATTGGCGGTGCCGCACTTGATGTGTTCAAGACCGAACCTCTTCCCGAGTCCAGCCGTCTCTGGAAGGCTCCTAATCTGATTGTCTCGCCTCATGCTGCGGGTGGCAGGCCCCAGGGATGCACCGAGCTGATTGCGGATAATCTGCGACGATTCTTAGCGTCACAGCCCCTCAAAAATGTGATTTAAAGACGCTCTAGAAGCATACACGACGAATAGGCTGACGAAGGAGTGACAGAGGCACATGGTTTTTACTGCCAAGCTTTAGCTGAATGAACGACTATACCCCATTGATACTCCATCATGGCTACTAGAAAGACTCAGGCCGTCCCATATCCCTTTCAAGGTCAGAAGATCCAGGGTTGTCGATGCGCACCTCGATAGCACCCTTTGAGCTTCAGCGCGCTCGAGTTTCGAAGAATTAACCTATAAGGGTAGTAGTTTTTCGTGAAAACGTCAATTAGAGAATTTGCATATAGATTTCAGAGGTTATTTCGTTCGAGGTCCTGCTTCTCCGCCGAATTTCTCTATCCATATCATCGGAACGGTCCCTAAGCTCACAAAGGACCTCTACTGTGGGCATTCGTTAGTGCGAAGACCCTGTAGGCAGAAGCAATGGAATACAAACGGAAGATCGCTTGTACGCGCGGTCTTGGCTACAAGGTCTTTTAAAGCTGTTCGCTATCAGACAGGAGACAGTAGGAAGCTTTGGTTATGGCGCGGGCCGAGGATACCTATCCGGGAGTGTTGATGGATGATGACTGTAACTGAGATACAGCTATTTGGAGCGGACGTAAGAAGTGTATGAAGTTAGTGCTATTTACATCTTGTCTATGTGGACGCTGATAAGACCTAAGTCGAATAACTTGTGCTCAAGAATCCTTTTCAAAATCAAAGATCTTGCCAGGGTTCAACAGCCAGTGAGGATCAAGAGATCGCTTAATACTGCGCATGACATCGATGGTCTCCGGACCCAGCTCTTTCTTCAGTGAACCCTTCTTACCCAGGCCGACACCGTGTTCACCCTGTAGAAATCACATTAGCATTGCACCACTGGATTAGAGGCAGAACATACCGTGCATGACCCATCCATTTCAAGAGCGCGGTCCACCATGTCATAGACCACCTTCTCGACTCGCTCACGCTCCTCAGGATCCTTGCGATCATACATGATGCTTGCGTGGAAGTTACCATCGCCAATATGCCCCAGAATGCTAGCGAACATTCCGAGACTCTCCAATTCCTCCTTGGATTTTTCTGAGACAGTTAGTAGATGTAGTGGGAAGAATTAGATCGTGGTGGACAGACCAATAATATCGGGCAATCGCGAGATAGGGACGGCCACATCGGTTGACCAAACCTCGGAGCCTTCCTTGCGCAGAGACATCATACTCCACAGAGATTGCTTTCTGGCCGACCATAGGTCGTGAGCCTCCTGTTCACTCTTGGCGAATTCAAAGGCATCCGCGTTATTGCTCTTTGCCAGCTTCGTCGTCAGATTCACGCTATCTGCGACGCCAGCCTTTGTACCGGAGAACTTGAAGAACAGATGGGGAGACACTGCCCAGGTCCGCCCAGTACCACCAGCCCGGTTGATGACATCCATTTGCACTTCATCCATAATCTCCATGCACTGCACAGGAATACCCTTTCTAATCAACTGCATGGCAGTCGACGCCGCATCACGAATATTGGGGAATGCAACGACACCAACACGAGTATCCTCGGGAATACTAGTCAATTTTAGAGTGGCTTCAGTCACAATGCCCAAAGTTCCCTCCGATCCAACAAACATGCCAGTCAGATTATACCCTGCAGAAGTCTTCCGCGGGCGCCTGCGAGTCTTGATAACGCGACCATCGGCCAGAACGACCGTGAGGTTGATTACCCAATCCTTCATCGTCCCATACCGAACAGCATTTGTGCCACTGCAGTTCGTACCAACCATACCTCCAATCATAGCCGTCGGGCCTGGATCCACAGGGAAGAACAGGCCAGTACTTTTGATCCTCTCGTTCAGATCCATCCACCCAATCGACGGCTGAACCACAACATCCATGTCATCCTCATGAATCTCCAAAACCTTGTTCATGAATGCAAAGTCAATAGTCATACCGCCATAGGGGGCGGAGAAATTGGCCTCCAGGCTTGAGCCGCCGGAATAAGGAATCATCGGCATTCGATACTTATGGCAAACCTTGGCGATTTCAGATACTTGTTCGGTGGACGTGGGGTATGCGACAGCGACAGGGAGACGCTCTGCGTTAAGGCTTGACCACTCTGAGTATCCATGATGCTGAAGTTCATCTTCGTCGGTCGAGATTGTATCATCGCCGAGTTTGGCACGCAATTCCGCGATGGCCTGCCATTGTTTAGTGTCCGTTTGCGCAAGTGACCTAATGTACGAGGCGGTACCTTCTCAAAGTCCTTCATCGAGCCATATTGCACTTTCTTTGGCGCCTGTGGTGTCTGATTATACGTGGCGTAGCCATAGCCCATCCCCGCAGCGAATGCGGAGACGAGGAGAGTTTTGGCGGGTGTCCAGAAGGGTGCGGAATCGGAATTGAAGCTCGGGGAGCTACTCTGACTCTGGCTGTTGTTTCTACTGGAAGTAGTGTTTGTTCGAACCGCTATGCTTGCCTGGACAACTGGGTATTGTGAGATCCGGGGTCGGCACTGGGGCATGCGGGGAGTGGAGAAGCCCCTGGGGACTATGAATGAAGCTCGCATCGTCATCAAGGAGAGACGCCGAAGCTCTCACGAATAATAGAGCGATGAAGGATTGAGAACAAATTTCAAAATATGAAGATAAAATTTCAAAACAACAGCAATTGTTCACGACATTAAGAACTCCGATGAGGTGCGCACCTCTTCTTCCCCGCCTTTGGGGCTCGGCCGAGTCGGCTCTTCTCTTCGACGCTGGCAAGTCCTCGAACGTGGGGGTAAAGTGGGGGTAAATCTGAGGTACACATGGAGTTAATGGCTTTGATATTAACTTATGTTCATGAAGCCAAGATTACTCTAGTATCACGTAAAGACTGTAGTTTATAGATCGTCCGTCAAGAGCCTCATGGTCAGACTTGGGGTGGCAGAATTGCCCGTTGAGGGGGCAACCACGACAACACTTCTTTGCCGCGTCGTGACCGTCGGCGATAACGACATCAACCACCGCCAAAGTGTTCACGACAATCCCAGCTCAGAGAGTCACAATGTCTGAGCTCGTGTGTCTCGTCCGCGAGATTGAACGCGTCGTGACCGCGCCTTACGCGCCCTCGTTACTGGTACTCTAACCATGTTCTAGTCATCAGAAACAGCGTGATAACATGAAATTAGGACCTCTATGATCTGGCTCAGCGGGTCGCTACCTCTGCAATAGACTCATGGGCGCTTCAGAAATCCTGTCAAGTCGGTCTTTTGGCCGACACATTCGTGGAAGGATTGTCGCGGTCGCGGGTGGCTCTCCCGTTGTTATCTGTGTTTGGTAAGAGATACCAAGGAACTCGGTGCCCAGATGATACGGCTTGTATAAAGACTAATTCATCTTAGCTCATACAACGGTTTTTCGCGATGCCCTGCTACAGCGCCATCCGGAAATATTGGATACGTTTCTCCAAAAGGCGGTTGATGCCGGAGAATCTGAAGTAAGTGCTGATGACTATTAAGTTTTCGTCCAGAGATTGACGGTCGCAGTACGACCCAGCATGTATTGCCTTACTATCATCGCCACTGCCATCCAATGTGGTAGCACCTGCTCGACTGGCCAGCTTCATCACGAAGCTGATCCATGTAATGGCAAGGAAGCCTTGCGCAAAGACATTGGCGCCCCTACACAGCCTGATGAATACGCTTCAAACGTCGCCGCGCATCCTGGATGAAATCCCCTCCGAAGTAATGTCTAACCTGCAAACTGAACTTACCAAGACTTTGCGCAATATCGACGACCATATGGGCAATCTACTCTGTTTAGCCACATTTGCACGAATCGCATCGAACCAAAAAAGTCATCGGCATATCCAACACGGACTGGAGCCCCCATCTTGGCTTCTTAACATACAGCATTTCTTTGGCGCCAAGCGAGGCTTAAAGACCTTAGATTTGGTCGTGCTGCGTGTGATACTTGCCTGTTCTTCCAATTGCAACCTACCCCCATCCCAGGCCGCCGAGAGCATTCGGCTCGCAATCTGTGTCTCAGATGCCGTTGAGCTTGAGCAGAAAGATGCATGGGTATTGAACAATTCATCCAAGATCGCCAAGTTGTGCGAAAAGGTGGCCAAGGATGGTCTTGACCGGGAGTCCCAGGTGATGGGAGTGACGTTCTTGCTTTCTCTCCTTCCAGTGGCTGCACTTCCTTCAAACATCCGAGACCTCGGTCTCCGTTTGCTTGTTTCGAGCGATAGCCGTGGAGCACTTGAAAGTCTGTCACCCCATTTAGTGTCACGACTAACACAATCATTGGCAAATTGCGATGAATCAATCATTTACGAGCTCCTTCGCTTCACTATGGATGCCTTGAAGGACGACAGCCCAAATCGAGGCTCCCTGTTGAGCTTGCATACAGCCTCATTGCTTCTTTCAGGGTTCCAGTCAACCGAATCCAGTCCAATTGTAACTTCACTTCTTAACTCCGTATCCACGAAAGAAGCCATTGCCAACCTTTTCGGCATATTTCCCTTCACTCCGAGCCAAGACGAGTGCCGCGGCTCCGAAGTGTGTTATTGCGCTTACGCGGCTTTGAAAAACAAGATTCTTCTCAATCTATTTCAAATCTACTTTGCTGCTGCATTGTCGACCAATGGAAATACCACAGATATCATGCTGATGAAATGTTTTGTCGAGCGCTCAGCAAGGTCATCTGCCGACAAGACCTGCTCATTCTCAACGACAGACTCGGGAGAATCCCGAAGTGCAATGTACTTGCGCGACACGCAAAATTTCTCCTCCGCCGGTCCTCCAACTCGGGATTGGCGCTCTGGCTTCACGGAAACCTTCATGCAGAACGCCCAGATTTCTCATGATAACATGATGAAGAAAATCGGAGACATCTGTTTTGATCTAGAACGTCGCTGTCACGACGTCGAAGGACCCCTGCGCTTAGTGGAGCAAGAACGAGATCATCAAATTGCCGAGAATGAAGAATTGAAACAACAAAACGACGATCTGCAGAAGCATTTAGATCAATCTTCCCATGCCGTCGCTTGTTTACAAGACGATCTTTCGCGTATGGGAGAGAATGCAGAAAGTGCCTCTTGTCGCGTACAAGAGCTAACTGCGTCGATAGAGGCCCTTAAACAGGAACTTGAAAACCAGCGCCGCAACTTCGAAAATACACTTCAAATGGAACGAGAAACAGCTCGTTCTAAAGAGCTTAATTTGATAGCCATCGGTACGGAGAAAGATGATCACTTCGAAGAGCTACAAACGGAGACCCGTCGACTTCAATCTGAGAATGAAGAGATGCGACGGTCACTGCAGATTGCTTTAAAAGAGAAAACCACGTCATCTGAAACGTCCGCATCGTTGCAAAAGGAGCTTCAAGAGCTCAAATCTCTCCTATCGGAAAACAAGATTCTTTGTGACCTGAAACAGGATGAAGTAAGGCATCTCTTGACAGAGAACGAAGATTTGCGATTGGAACTTGGGACTATGAAAGCAACAGTACAGATATCTTCCTTTTTCAACGTTGTTTGGATACTGATCAATAATTTCTAGGTGGAAAAGCAAAATATCGAAGCTGAAAGATTATGCTCAGCGTTAGGAGAGACTGAGAAGAAGCTCCAATTGGAGACGGAACTTTTGACGCACAAACATATAATTGAAATTTCTCAGGCGGAATCAGAGGTACGTTACAGCATTGCTAACTTGCATGCACCCTAGGCTAATTGTAAATCCTGTAGATTGCCAAGCTCAAGGAGGAGAATACTCGTGTACAGGCCAAAATGCTTGCTGCCGCGCAAGATGCATCCAAAATCCTCCAATCGAAGGATGCGCACATACACCAGTTAGAGAGAAAGGTATTGCAATCAGTATGGATTGTCTCCAAGATCGCCTCTGACATTCAAACTAGGTTCAATCACTGCGAAATGAGCGTGCCACCAAGGCTCGGGAATTCTCCGAGGCACAGCAACATATTGGTCGTCTCATGGGTGTCATGGGGTTCACTGCACCGACGACTGAGCCTCCAACCGCGAATAAATCTCAACGCACCCGAAGTACCGATGCAGCTCAGGCCGCCTCTAGACGCCAGTCAGAAGTCTATAACGACGAGGCTACACAACTCGCAGAGTCATTTGAATCACTTGCTTCCAACTTACAAGGGCCCAGTCCCAAGCGAGCCAAAGGTAACCGACGATCAATGATTCTGTCATCAGCACCACCCAAGACTCCAGCAGCAGCATCCCTAAGGCCTAATCCACCTCCCGCACTTAAATCGCCAAGCCGTCATCCCCTTGCAGAAATGGACTTCAATACCCCGGCCAAGTCACAGCAGGAGTCTGCCAAGCATACCCAGTCCGATGGAAATCACTTACAGGACTTTGATTTGGATATGGACTTGGAGTTCTCCAAGGACTTCATCTTTACCAGCACAACTTTTGCTGGTTCGAACGACCGGCCACCCCTGCAATGAACTGTTGAAACTACTTGTTATAACGACGTTATGAGTTTGTACATGTCCAAAAATCAAATCCTGCTTTCATGTGAATAAATTACCGAAAATTGATCCAATTTAGTTTGCGCGCGCTGTTTCACCGTCGTCCTTGTCACTCTCAATTAGTCTTCAAGTGTTGATCGTAAGGAGCGTTGTGAAAACCATTGTTCAACATTTTCCGCGTAGAGATTACCCTGTTCAGGATTTTTTTCTTTGTCACCTTCTTGCGAATTTAATTTTTTTCTCCGAGTCACTCTAGAACGATTTAGTTCCTCCTCAAATACTTTCCGTCGAGATTGCTCTCAACTATCTTCCAATTCATTTACACTTATCATCTTCACTTCTCCTCAATCTTTCTATCCATGGTCTTGGTCTTGTCCCAACTTGGATCACTCAGTCTTAGACCTGTGGGCTCTCCTACATCTGGCCTGGTGTATTTCACATCGCCATTGCTGTCTTTCACTCTATTTGTGGCCTCATCTACACCGTTCAGGCTTTTCACATTGTGATCACTACCAAAGTCATTTACTATCGCTACGGTCAAAGGAGAGATCATCAATCTTATCTATCAGTTCGTCCCTTCTACATCATCTCACCTTCTAGTCTCTTCGCACTCACTTCTACGGAATTTCTCAGCAATCTATAATAGCCCTCAATCCCTGACTTTACTAAATCAAGGTTGTGCAACCGGTCAAAACTCATCATGTCGGGAAGATCTCGATTTCAGAGAGCCAAACATGCCGATGGTAGTCTCGAAAGATCGGTCGATGGCTCGTGGAAGACGTGGCCCTCCGTCTCCATTTTCTTTTCTGGGTTTCCTAAGCCCTTAAGCACACTCGCAGTCTGGAGAGCATTCTACAAGCAAGGCAATATCACCTCGATTGAAATCACTGCTGACAAGTACGGCTGCTCTGTGAATACAGGTCGCGTCCGTTTCGCGTATGTCTCATTCTTTTTTTTCTTTTTTTCGAATTCTGTCTCGTGGCACAAGGTCATAGATGCTATGTACTAGATACTGATGGTTTTGGATTGAATGATAGGCCTCCACCTTACCACAACTTTTGGAGTCGTGGCGTCTTCTATGTGAAACTCGATTCTGGACGCCCTGTGTGCCTTAATGTTTCCCTGATCTCCGACTTCAAGGTAAACTTGGTCCCAGGCCCGGCTCGTTCAAACTCTGTATATCTTGAGAGGCTGGTGAGTCTCATGCCAGATTCGACAACTTTGTCTGCTGCTAACACGCCCCAATTAGGAGCTCCATGCATCCCAGCTTGCGGTGGGCATTCAACATGATGCGTCTACCATCAACCTCCTTAAGGGATTCGCCCAGCTTGTTAGGCTCTGGATCAACGTTCAGGAACGGGCACTCTACATTGGCTTCAAAGAGGAGGTACCAGCGCCCAGCGGCTTCAAGATAAATGCTCCATTTGTCAACTCTCAGATATCCTTTCGGCTAAAGGTTCCATTCAGTCAATTGAATGATGTGTGGGAGGTTCAAAATAACACTGGGACCCACTACGCTGAATCACAGGTCTCTTTCATCATAATCTTGAATTACCCAGGCATCTACTACCGCAAGCTATCTGATATAAGAAGTACATTCACTAAGGACCTTAGCTGGAAAGAGGCGGATACGTGGATACGGCAAACCCGTATAAATTACAACGCATCACGAAAATTTGACACTCCGACCAAACTGCAAACCTCAGGCGATATCATGGATATTGGTAAGCACAACATCGTTCTTCTGTTAGTTGTTTAAACTCAAATTCCTCACAGGGCGGTGGAACGTCATAAGACTCACACTCGAGCCCAGCGATCTCAATTTCAAAAGCCGGACCCTCATCAAAGATGTACTCCGAGATCATAACATCATGTTCCGAGATGGGGCCCATTTCCACGAGATTCAAGGTATTCTCAAGCCTATATGGAAATGTATCGATAGACAAGTGAATTCAAAATGGGGACATCTGGGGGATCTTTTCGATAAGCACACGGTATTATTACCTTTTCCTGTTCGTTATCAGCTCGAGGTTTGCATTTCTCATGGCCACCTATCTGAGTTCAATATGACTCGTGAATTCATCATCAGACTGATGAGAGACGGGGATTCCAAGGCTCAGCGATTGCTTGAGCATGTTGCGACACACAAGCGAAAGTACCTCGATGCCATGGAAATCTTCAACATCAAGGCTGCTACGGGTGTTATTAGTTCGAGAATATCGGACTATTGCTGCTTCATGCGGACTGCTAGAGTTACCCCAGCCACCATCTACTTTAACACACCGACGGTTGATACTTCGAATCGCATCACGAGGAAATTCAGTGAGTTTGCGGACCGTTTCCTTCGAGTCCGTTTCTCAGACGAACTGTATATCGGAGCGATCAGATCAACCATCAGTCAGGTAGATGACGAGGTTTACAGACGGGTCAAGGCAACCCTTCTCAAGGGCATCACAGTGGGAGACCGCCACTTCGAGTTTCTGGCTTTCGGTAACTCCCAATTTCGAGAACAAGGCGCTTGGTTTTTCGCATCTGTTCCAAATTTGTCTGCCGCCGACATCAGAGCCTGGATGGGCCAGTTCAATCATATCCGGAATATCGCAAAGTACACCTCCCGGTTAGGCCAGTGCTTTTCTACGACCCGTCCTGCCGGGGCCTCGAATGTCCGGATTGAAGTAATCCCGGACATTAAGCGTAATGGGTATAACTTCTCTGATGGCGTTGGCAAGATTTCCAAGTTCCTGGCTCAAATGACCATGAACAAATTGAAGCTCAAGACCGAGAATGGCGAGCCCCCATCGGCTTTCCAGTTCCGTCTTGGGGGGTGCAAAGGAATGTTGGTCATGTCTTCCGATCCTCAGCCGAATCAGGTACACATTCGACCCAGCCAGCGCAAGTTTGATTGCCCTCACGGTAGTCTGGAGATCATTCGATCTTCTTCGTACTCCATGGCAACCTTGAACCGCCAGTTGATTCTGATCCTCGCTGCTCTGGGCATTCCTACGAATGTGATTCTGGCGAAACAAGATGCAATGTTGCAGATTTTTAATCAGGCCATGACAGATGACTCGCAGGCAATTGCTCTTCTTCAAAGATTCGTGGACCCTAACCATACAACGTTGACATTGGCTAATCTCCTACAAGACGGGTTCCGGCATGTCGACGAGCCATTCGTCAGCTCTATGCTTTCCCTTTGGAAGGCTTGGCATCTCAAGTCTCTGAAGGACAAAGCTAAGATTGTCATTGAGAAAGGTGCTAGCCTCATTGGTGTCCTGGATGAAGCTGGCATTCTGCAAGGCTGGTTTGACGCAAAGGTCAAGAGAGCAGGGACAACCGGCGCGAAGCGCGCCGACAAATTAGCAGCGCTTCCCGAGATATTCGTCCAAATCACTTCTCCAGAAGACAATGGAGAGCCCAAGATTATTGAGGGGTTGTGCATTCTTGCACGCAACCCATCACTGCACCCGGGGGATATCCGGGTGGTGCGAGCAGTGTATGAGCCGAGACTGCGGCATCTGATCAATGTGATTGTTTTCCCCCAGACTGGAGATAGAGATCTCGCGAGTATGTGTTCAGGAGGAGATCTAGATGGAGATGACTACCTCGTAATGTGGGATCCGGACCTAATTCCGGTGAGATGGTTTACGAAACCAATGGTGGATAACAACAAGATAGCCCCCGAATTAAATCGCGATGTGACCGTTGATGACATGACGACGTTTTTCGTCACCTTCATGAAGGAGAATTGCCTTCCTAGAATTGCAAATGCCCACATGGCCTGGGCAGACACACTGCAGGGCGGCGTCCTTGAGCAGAGGTGTATAGAACTGGCACACATGCACTCCGTAGCTGTCGATTATAACAAGACAGGTCAACCTGCAAAGATGACTTGGAATCTTGAACCACGGCAGTGGCCACATTTCATGGAAAGGGAACCTCGTAGGAGCTACGTATCCAAGAAGGTTCTGGGTCGACTCTACGACGCAGTAGAGACCATCGACTTTGTACCTGATCTATCCGCCCCTTTTGACTCCCGCATTTTGAAGTCTGATCTCGTCCCAGCAAGCGAGACATTCATGGAGTTTGCAACACAATTGAAACAAGAGTATGATGCGGCGATGCTGCGAATCATGGCACAATTCGCGATCAAGACTGAGTTTGAGGTTTGGTCTACATTTGTCCTGAATCACAGTCGCATCATCAAAGCATACAAGTTGCATGAAGACTTGGGCCGTATCATCGAGACTCTCCGAGCTGGTTTCCGTCAGCAGTGCTTCGATCACGTTGGCGGGCGTAGTCTTGAAGATATTGCTCCGCTAGTCATCGCGATGTATTGCGTGACTTACAAGGTGACAACTGAGGCGCTGGCAAAGCGTCACAAATCGGCGCTCGACGACGACGATGACCTTTGCTCTAGTGGCCCTGCTCCAGATACAGACACAGCTCATGGAGAGCCGGACTCACCTCTTTTTAGCTTCCCGTGGATTTTCCATGAATATTTGGGCATGATTGCATCAGGTCGGTTGACAAAGGACAGGCTCGACACATACCAGAAGGAGAAGATCTCTTGCAAGGTGTACAGACACGCAGAAGTTGAAGACCTGCTGCTTCGCCCAGGGCTTGGAGGCACTGATATGGCCAGTGCTTCGTTGGATGTGTTCTTCAATGGTGGCGAGCACTTTCCAGATATGGATGAAGTCCAAATGAAAGAAATGCCCATCAAACCCACCAGCAAGCATTCGTCCTCCGGCCACAGATCTTGCTCTGCCAGACATAGTGAAGTCTGTAATTCGATTGACTCTGCACCCTTCAGTGCCAGTTCAGCACCTTTCATGTTCACCGACGCCATTGAAGAACTCTCTCTGATGACTCTTGACGAGGATGAGAACAAGGACAACAGGTCAGATGAAGTAATGCCTACTGCCCAGAAATTCGACGACCAGCTGGCCTATGATGAAACAGAGGAGACTGGGGCTACTATCCAGGACGTCAATAACAGTAGAGAGACAGATGAGGTCGACACCATGGTTGAAGAAATTGTGGAGACGAACTCCCCAAAGTCCATTTTGACGCACCTTTTATGTCTGCTGGGCAGGTAGTGGGAATGAAAACAAAAGTGAGAATTACTTGCGAATTTGCTTTTGACGCATTAGAATTTGAAAGGGGACGACAGTGATTTGGGTTGCTAGTAAAGTGACAAAAAAAAAGCATTACTTACCAGAATGGTGGAAGGGCGCCTCTTTCAATGGGTGTTTTTATCATAAGTCAAAAGCGTATTAATTCACGCATAAAGCGGTTCGTAAAAGTAAAATGCATCATGTAGGGTATTTCCAACGCCATCCTTCACTATCAGGACAAAAACGAAATCCAAAATCTATATCATCACCAATCCAACCCCTCATCTCCTTTCTTCTCTAGCATTTCCACGACAGGCTCGAGGACAGCCTGAGAATGTCGCCAGTGCGCCGCATCCCGAGTACGAGAGTAATAAACAGGACAATCCAAGCTATCGCAGCGGATCTCATCCACAGCCGACACGCCCATGCAGGACCGACACACAGCTTCAAGGTCAACGACTCGCTTCTCTGCCCGCTGTAGCCGCGAGACAACGTCCAGGAGGGCAAGGTGGGGATTCTGCAAACATTCACCACATACAGGTACAGTGGCATCGGACAGCTTGGCTTTACAAATAATGCAAGACGATGAGCGCATATATGACTCTAGAGTCTTTTTCAGCGTGCCAAGTCCTTTGTTCGGACCAGTTAAAGAAGAAGCTGCCTCGACGCGACGAATACGTTGGACCTTGGGCATCTCATCATACCACTGACGCACGTTGGCGCCCACCAAGTTGAATATGCGCTCCAGAGGTGGGATCAAGTTCTTGGTGATATAGTATTCAGCGTCGAGATCGAGCTGAGCGTCGTGCAAGAGTTCTTCGGGCGCCACACACCGATCGATGAGACGTGAGCCCGGTGCACCGGTGATGACAACGTAGGGCACGCGCTCACCGTACTGAGGTTCTTGGCGGGGGTCCTCAAGCATGCGCTTTGTGCTGATCATCGCACCCGCGGGGAGCTGGCCACGATCGCTGTATGTTCCGAGACGAACCTCTCGGGCAAAACAGAAATCCTGGATGGAGACACGGCCCTGCATGATTTTGCTGCATTGGCGATGGAAATAAGACTTCACTTGACTCAGGTCTGCTGTTCGGAACAGAATCTTCAGAGCTTTCTCTTCGATTTTCTGTTCTGCAGGTGTTCCATCGCGTCGCACAGTTTCGATGCCCTTAGCGTCAAAATCGGGCTCTTTCTGGTCCCGGTGCTCGTATTTGAAGCCAACGTATCGCTTCTTAGCCAGAAGGACGCAGGGGTGGTAGACCTTCTCGAATTTGAGCTTCACCGGGCGAGGATTCATATCTGTTACTGCTTGCGCAATTTCCTCCCCAATGTCAAAAGCTTGATCGCGAGTGCGGCCCTTGAGATAGACGAACAAGCTGTCAGTGTCGCCATATACCACCTCAGCACCCCATCGTTCCACCGAGTGAATGAAGGCAATAGCCTTCTCTAGTGTTTCACGGCCAGACTGCACAATACTGTCTGCAATCTCGGAGCAAGGCATTCTACCCGAGAAAGATGCAGAAGTATAACCATATGTGACGTTCGCGATAAGCTTGAGGGCCAATTGACGATTGTTCAATAGACGTTGAAGAATCTTATCATCTTTGTCTGCCTTCATCCCCGTCTTGACCATCACGCGAGTCTCAAGGATTTCCGTAAGCATCTTTGCCAACAGGGATTGGCGCACTTCCTGCTTTGCGTACATCATGCCGTTCGGTGAGAAGTTGATTTTGTCTTTGAGCAGTTCCAGCAACCTTGGCTGACGCTTGTAATCCAAGAAGCCCATCTTGTCTCGGCCACGCCACTGTGATGCCCTCCCCAAGAAAGTCGAATAGCAGTAGTTATACGCGATCATCACACTCGGATAGAGGGATTGGAAATCAAGAACCACCAGGGGGCTTGTGTAAAAGTCGCTCTGCGGTTCCATAACCAGAGGGAGACACTCTAGGGCGTTCTGTTGGCCAACTTGTTTTCGGCTAGGCGATACCAGCAGATAGTTCTCGGGTTTGGCAATTCGGAACATGAGCGACTCGACTTTGAATTGAGAGCCTCGGAAGTAGACCGAAGAGAAATCGATTCCCAACAAACGAGCCTGTTCGCTAGTCCGCGGGATCAATTCATTGGCCTCGAGAATTTCCAAATTCATCTGCATGCGCGATGTAAAATACTCCACAACCTTATGAATGTTGCGAGGCTTCCCGCTCTGATACCACTTTGTGAGATCCTTAGCCGAGTAGTGTGGTATCCGTCGATGAAGCAAATGGAAGACGACGTTCTCCATGGTATATCCTAGCAGATTCATCTCACCTCTCATTGCACGCCAAATATTGATGACATGTCGGCCAGTTATCTGTACGGAAGAGGTGTGATCGGCACCCCAACGCTCCTCTTCCCGTCCAAACTTGCCATGAGACTGCGACTTTACTCGGGAAAGTTCCGCGGTAAGGTCGAAATCATACTTTTTCCTAGCTCGCTCAATGACATAGCCCCAGGAGCCGTTGTGAACTTCATACCCAATCATAATGTCTGGGTCGTGGTAGCGCACAATATCTACCAGACGATTGATCATGTCAAGCTCTGTGGGTTCATGTTCCATATCAATTTTGAGCGCTTTCGAGATCTTGGACTCGGGTCTTTCGCCTTCGCCTTGGTAAATCATTCCGATATGGACGCCAGGTAGGTGGCTGTTGACCTCGATATCCTCGTCTTCAGAGTGAAGACCCCAGAAGATGCACGAAATTTCATCCTCCGCGGGGTTTGCCGAGAAAGCACCGCGAGTATTCACATGTACCTCCAAGCTCATTGTGCTCATGTACTGGGCTTGGTGCTCGACGCTGGTAGTCTTGGCCTTTTGAGAGTATTTGAACCCGTGGGGCTTTTGTGTTGGTCCTTCGATTTGTGACATTGCTTCAGGCCTCGCTTCGGCACAGGGAATGGCGGGCTTAGATGAGGTGTGATCTTGAGACGCGCGGAGTTTATTAAACCACTCGACAACTTCAGACCGGCTAGGAGGAATCGGTGCAAATTCCCACGTTCTTGCGGTGCACGACTCCCGCAATTCCTGGTCGACCTTTTCTTGTTTCTCCCGATCAAAAGTGATCGGTGATTGGACACCAAACATGGCCGGGTGGTTCGCTGATGGATCGAAGTCTGGGAGGTAGTGCACTGTGTCGCTTTCTAATCGAAATTCTCGCCCGGCGTATTGTCGTGGTCTTTCGGGAACATCTGTCTCGTTACTGTAATATGCCTTTTGATAAATAACAGACGGGCGCTGATAGTCATGCATCGTCGAAGTAACCTCAGTTGTGCCAGGGGCGGGGAACCTGATAAGAGAGATAGTCGTGTTTTTAGGAAAACTGAAGGAGTCACACAGATTCTCCTTGATCTTGGCGACATGCGAATTGAGAGCAACCGGTTCTACTACAGTAGTAGAAGGCCGAGGGATAGAAGAGATTGCTCCACCGCTGCCATTCTCTGAAGAACTAGTCGCAGATCCACTCGGAAAAGAGCTTGGTAGGTGCTGTGAAGATTCATTCCCCTTCTTTAATGGGCCATCATCTTGGCTGAACCGTGAAATCGTCAAAGGGTCATAGGGATCTTTGACAACGGGATAGTTCAATCGACTGCTGGATAGAGGCATGTGAGATCTTGCTCGAACTGTCTTTTGAGAAGAAGATGATGTGGGTTGTGATGAAGGTTTCAAATCCAGCTTCGAATTCACCTCGCCCAAGCTACCGCGACTGTTCTTTTCAGACAAGCCTGGATTGCTCCAGAATCTCGGCTTTTTCCCTGACGGTCGGTCGTGATGAGCAAGATCAGTGAAACTCCTTTTAAGGATACTATTAACATTTCCGTCCATACTGTGGTCTTCGTAGCTCGGTTTTGGCCTTGAGACAGGTGAATCGCTTGTCAATTCGCCAGAAGGAGATTTCGAGATGCCCTCTTGCACGAGCTCCTTGGTTGCTTCATCATCTGGTTGAAGAATGTCGTCGAATACACCATCGTAGAAACTTTCATGAATGGCATGATCTTCAATAACGCTGGGCTCCTCGTTGATGTCTTCTTTCGTACTATGCTCATCATCTGACAGATATTGCCCATCAGGCTGAGAAGATCGCGCAAGGTCTTCATCAACGGAAACTCTGGCCAATTCATCAAATTCCTGGCGAAAACTCTGTTTGGACTTGTCCAGTCTGTCTGGGTAGAAATCCTCCACGCTATTCAAGGCGGTTTGAACCCATTCCTGTTCTTTTTCGAAATTCGTGAATGATTCAAATGATATATTCGTGTCGCCATCAGCTCGCCGTTCTTCCTCAGCCAGTTGTGAGGCCAACTCTTGAAACTCGTCCTCATGTACCCAGCCTCCCTTGGATTGATTTCTAGGATCAGCGGACATCGAAATCAGTTCTTCCGGTTTGAAAGGGGTGCTGCCGGGGTCCGTTATGCCCAGTCGTTTCTTACGTCGCCGGGTCTCGTCCTGCCAAAGTCCAGCCACGCTGGGAACAAGGCGTTCGTTGAAGGCAACGGGCCTCAAAAGCTCGCTAAAGTCATGGTGCAGGGGACGTTCTTTGACATCAAATCTATTGAGAATGTCCTGTACGCAGACGTCCACCTCCAAAGGACAATGGCTCTGTTTTTGGAGGGCCGGGTCATCGAGTATGTCTTCGGGACGGATAGAGCGGTCATGCCATCGATGGTCGGGATTGACTAACTCCAGATACTCTGGTACGGGTGCACGAAATTTGACCTTTTCGCAATGCATATATGCACACCCGTACAAATTGTAATCGCACATCCATTGCGGAACGAATTGCATATGGGCTTCGTATGGTTGTAATGGGCGTTTCATCACCGCACCCTGATGGAGAAGATCGGCTAGTCGGCCAGAAGAGAAAGGATTGAGGAGGTAAATCTTGAAGAAGAACCGGTAGCCGACATGATAGCCATAGAAGGGGATCCCTTTGACCAAGGAAATATGTGCGACGTATGCGGTTTTCCGGTCGTAGGCGTTGCGATGATAGCTAACCGCCAAGGCATGGTCTATTGAGAGGTGGAGGGTGCGTATGGCCGAATTGACTGAAAGGTATAAATTAGCAGAGATTATATTAATCACGCTAGTGTTGAACTGACCTGCTTCGGGTGCCAAAGAACCGTTGTATTCGATATACAGATAAGGGAATACGCCATGGACATGAACGCATACCCGTTGGCCAGTCTCAGTCGCGCCAAACACCCGTATCACAGGCACTTTTGGCCTGAAATCTTTTTCAGAGGCACCATCTCGAAAGGGCAACGGAGGGTCGAGCTCCGACGTGGTCGCCTGGTAGTGATCAATGCAGTTGAGACGCACGCGAAAAGGCTCCATCAGGCTGATTTTTTTGAGCCGAGGGCATCAGCAACATTTCGTCTGAGGCTTAGAGCTGTGTTCCATGAAAACATGTTTCGTCGGCGAGAGCAACGCGCCTTGATGAGAACTTGAGGTATGCGCCCGCATTACACAACGCGCCCGGTACGCCAGGTCACATGACCACTTCTTTCCAACCTTGGGCGTTTTACTTTGATCTCACATCACTCGCCGCGGTGCAACTGGAGCTAATTTTTTTATCTTTTTTTCCCATTCTCATACCATCTTTGACAGCTGGCCTGTTCATAATTATTTGCGTCACCACAATGTCGCGCAAACCGGCCGATGTGGCGTCCAAGGAGCGCAACGAATACATTCCCTCCTTCATCTCGAAAAAGCCGTTCTACGTCGACGATGATTCGGGCAACGACTATCTCGAGCATCAACGTCTGAACAAGACAACCCAAGACCAGTCCAAGTGGTACGACCGAGGAAAACGCGTGGGTCCGGCAGCGACCAAATACCGCAAAGGCGCATGTGAGAACTGCGGCGCAATGACCCATAAAACCAAAGAATGCCTGAGTCGACCCCGAAAGCAGGGTGCCAAATGGACTGGGAAGAATATTGAGGCCGATGAGGTCATCCAAAAGGTTGACATGGGCTGGGATGCCAAAAGAGATCGGTGGAATGGCTACGATGCCAGCGAGTACCGCCAAGTTGTCGACGAATACGAAGAGCTGGAGTCGATGAAGCGCTCCGCAAAAGAAGGCGCAGACCTAAAGAAGCTGATGGACGGGGATGACGAGAATGAGGGTCTGGAGGAAGATATTCGGTACGCCGAAGAATCCGACATGGGTCGGCAACAAAGCACAGCCACGCGCAACCTTCGGATCCGAGAAGACACCGCTAAATATCTGCTTAATCTCGACCTTGATTCCGCGAAATACGATCCAAAGACTCGACGCATGGTGGATATGGGTGCACAAGATGATCAGGCCTCTGCTCTTGTGGCAGAAGAGAACTTTGTCCGAGCCTCCGGCGATGCGGCCGAATTTGAAAAAGCTCAGCAGTACGCCTGGGATTCTCAGGAGAAAGGCATGTCCCAAATTCATCTTCAGGCCAACCCTACATCAGGAGAGGTGCTTCGGAAGAAAGAACAGAAAGAGAGTGACACCAAACGCGAGGCTCACCGCAAAGCCCTTTTGGAGAAATATGGAGGCAGTGAGCATCTTCAGCCAAGTCCTTTACGAGACACGATGGTTGTTGAGAACGAGCGATTCGTTGAGTACGATGAGAGCGGTGCTATCAAGGGTGCACCCAAGAATGCTATCAAGTCCAAGTACGCTGAAGATGTCATGCCCAATAATCATACTTCTGTCTTCGGCAGTTGGTGGTTTGAGTTCAAGTGGGGCTATGCATGCTGTTACTCTACAGTCAAAAACAGCTACTGTACTGGCGAGGACGGAAAGAAGGCGTTTGAAGAGGAGGGTAACATGCTGATGCTGACTGGGGGAGATGAAGAGCCTACTCAAGAAAATCTTAAGCCCGAGCCCGTCAGCACAGCTGGTCAAGAGCAGGATTCAATGAATGGCAAGAAGCGGACAATCGAGGAATTGAAATCCGGGATCACCGAGGAAGAGATGGAATCTTACAAGCGCAGTCGGCTGGCTGCGGATGATCCGATGGCCAACTTCATCGGAAAAGACGAGGAATAATTCTTCCAGCATGTACTTTTCTGGCGTTCAGTTATACCGAAATACCCCTGTCATACTGCATGAATCGATGTACAAAATTGAATTAAATTGAACTATTACCAAGTCTAGGGCATCGAATGAGTGATATGTATAGTTCGATCCAGATCGACATCACGTGATCATGATGATGTCCCCGTTTGAACGTCACATGACTTGTGATCACGGGTCAGGGTTTGTGCCCTGGTATCCCGTGACTCGCCCACATCTCGCTTAGCCGACACATCACCACCCAGCGGGAAGTTTCGATACGCCTAGCGACGACGACACCGACAACAGCCCTTCAACGGAATTGCCAGGTACGCTTGCATGCTGTCCCAGCGCTCTTGACGCCTTCTACTCGTCCCCATTTACTGACCCTTCGTTTCCTGCAGTTCCCTTAATTCAAGATGAGTACGTTCGAAGTCGAAACCTCGCACCGCAAATCTCCGCACCATCGAAACAATCGAGACTAACAGCCACCACAGCTAAGGGTACCTCCAGCTTCGGAAAGCGCCACAACAAGACGCACACTCTGTGCCGCCGCTGTGGTTAGTATTCCACAATCCTTGACAATCCGGTCCCGAAGTCGCAAACATACATCGAGAATGGAAATGGGCGATCAGGATAACATGGCTGGATATCTCCTCGGACACGATTACTGATGGTATTCTCTTCGACAATAGGTCAGCGGTCTTTCCACATCCAGAAGTCCACCTGTGCCAACTGTGGCTACCCTTCTGCTAAGACCCGCAAGTGTACGCATACCCTCACACCTTGAATACATTGGAGAAACCCAGGCTTACACTTCTGTCGCAACAGTCAACTGGAGCGAGAAGGCCAAGCGCCGCAAGACCACCGGCTCCGGCCGCATGCGCTCCCTGCGTGATGTCCACCGCCGCTTCTTGAACGGCTTCCAGACCGGTACCCCCAAGGGCGCCCGTGGCCCCCAGACCGCTTAAATATTTTCCGATTCGGCGTCGCGTTTTCGTTTTCGGAGAGGCTGGAAAAGAATATGAGGGGTGACATCCTGGCATGACATGGCCTAGCATCGCGAGATAGACTAACTCGAAATGCAACTGGCAATTCCGAAGTATTGAACGCTTTCCTGTGGAGTTGGTGTGAAGTCGATCCCCGTATCGCATGGGAAAAATTTGGAATGTGTTTTTGCACGGGATGAAAAGGCATAAAATAAAGGGAAACCATGCATGAATTTCCTTTTTCCTCGTTTATGGCTGGCGAATATACCATGTCGTGACAGTTCAAATGTGAAGATATCTCTCTTCCTACTCGATTTCTCTCCTGGGGGATCTGGCTATTGGCCCAGATTCTTCCCATGGAAATTGTTACTGCATTTTGAAAAAATTAACATTTAGTCCCCCCATCTCACGACTCTCCACGCCCAAAAACTGTCAACCCACCATCCCGCTGGATATAGTACAGCAACTCTCTCTCTTCCAGAGAATCATCTGCGCCACCTCCCCGGCTGATTCTAAGCACGCCACTCACGTCTCTTGCGGCTCCTGTCTCCAGGGTCCGGAGTTGCATGACCGACCTTGCCCGATGCGCCAAACTGATAGCGAATGCGGCATGCTCCGACTCTACTGGCGTAGCCGTTTGATGCCCAGATGTGGATGCATTGTGGATCAGCGGGGAATCAGCAGCCAGAGTGACGATTGTCGCGTGCACATGCTGTAACAACGTCAGCTCTCGCTTGGTCCATTCATCTTCATGGACTTACCTGTTGTAGACCCGAAACCCACTCCGCCATTTCCGTAGCACCGATTCCCATCACCGGTCCCGTAGCGGCAAGTAGGCAATCCGGCTGGTCGACAATAAGCAGTATCTCTTCTCCATTTTCCATTGAGCCCTTTTGCATATGGATCACAGATGCAATCTCCCCCTCGAGTGCATCTAGGGCTGCAATGCCTCGCCCAGAGAAATGGAGTTTCTTCGCAATACCTTGCTGAGTCTGGCTGCGGGCGGCATCGCCGTTATTCATGGCTGGTGTAGGTGCTGCTAAGGGAGGTCCTCTCCCAGGCACAGCACCAGGCTGGGACCGAAGTGGAAGAGATGTGCGCGCCGGACCACTTGCCGGCATCGCATTTGCCGTTTGAGGCGCAGAGAACAGCTCTGACAGGCCGTCCACAAACGCGAATTGTTTCTTATCTGCCAAACGAGCAAGATCAAGACCCTATCAGTTGTTAATATGACTTGTGCCCATAATCAATGACTCCATGTTGAAAATTCAGCATGTTCAGCCATCTTCAAGGAAGACTGTTTATCAAAACCTACCAATCGTTTGGCTTCTGCTCTCCAAAACTCCCAGCTGCGCAAAAAGCTCACGAGCACGACCTTCTTCTTGGATCCATTGTGCGAGTCTCCCAATCCAAAGGAAACGTTGAGGGCTGACGAAGTGCTCAGTGATGCATGAAGAAATCTTAGCACCAGCCAATTTGAAGTTGCGCCAAGTATGGAGGAGACTAGTGTGAGCGATGCCTCTGGCTGGGTTGATAGATATGGCGCGAGGAGGGGCGGAAGCGGGGGTTGCGACGGCATAATGGCGCCTCAGATCCTTGAACTCAAGGGCAATAAGGTCTTTCGGATATTCTGGTCTTCCAATTGAAATTTTCTGCTTCTTGACGACTCGAGTTCTCTCGTATTATGCTCATGAGTCTGGAGATTGAGAAAAGGAAAAAATGTATGCGGGGACATGATTGGCCGCCCTCACGTTCCGCGCCAAGAATATCAAAGCTGCTGCACGCGATGATCTATTCACAGCCATCGCCCTTTCATTTTCTTCCTTATATATCTCAGTAAAGTGCTCCATGTGATCGTCTCCTCGATTTGGCGCTGCTCATGAGTCTTTAGCCTATGTCTTTCCACTTACTTGCAAGGTATAGCTTGGCTTTCGGTGGTTCAACAAGTCAACGATATATATCTGATACGTCGATCTGCGTAACTGTAATTTAGGTTGGAAAAAAATACCCCTGCTTACTCAATTTCTGTGAGCTGGATGCGTTCACTAGCATATTCAACTATGCACAGTTTCTTAAGATGATTATTTGCAATGTAAAATCATAAGTACCAAATGCCCAATACGGTTATCTGCCTTAGGCACACGTGAGATTTTTTCCGCTTATCACATGACCGTTTCCCCACCCATTGAGGGGAGCTTTGAAGGTGGCATCCTCATCGCATTGCAAGTCTGCTCGCTCGGAGTGGATCGATGTTCGCTTTAGCGCCAATCGTGAGTTTCTCTATACCATGACCGAGGTTGCCCTCCAGCCACCGCGCGGTAGATGCGTCCCCGACTTTGCCATGGGATTTGCTATACATCCGCGTACCCAAGTCGCGCGACACCTATCGCGGATTATCGCGGATAAGACACAGATGATCCGATAGACTGACTTCGTAGCAGATGACTATCGTGGATTGTCATGATCAAAGCGCATTGTACACACGATCTAAACAATCCGGCTTGCCTCGATAAGTATGGCTAGCACTCGGGATTCCCATTCCTTCGCTGTATGTATTGACCGGCTGCCCATGTACTTGGTTCCGCTTGAACTGATGAGGTATAGTGCGATGAATGCCGCTTGCGGAAGTCAAGGGTATGTCTTTTCACGGATCAGATCATGTATAAAGCTAATTATCACCAAGTGCTCTAAAGAGCGCCCGACTTGCGTGCAATGTCGGCAATTGAACAAGGAATGCAAGTATAGCCCGAAAGTGTCAAGAAGTCCTCTCACGCGACAGTATGTGATCAATCAGGCTCAAAAACATGGAAGACTAACGTCTGGTAGACACTTGACATATGTTGAAGATCGCCTTTCATCATTTGAGACCGCTTTAAGCAGACTTTTTCCTGGGGGAGATCTGGACGCGACTCTTCGTTCTCTCTTGTCAAACCAACCAGCTCCGCCACAGGCGCCTTCATCCCAGACTTCTTCCAGACATTCAACCCCTGCTAGACCCGAAGCGGAGCGAACCGAGCCTGCCCCAGAGGCTCTACCGCAGCAGGCCGATGGATTCGACTGGGCCGAGAAAGAATTGACCTTTGGTGACCTAACAGACGGCATGGCCGCCTTGTCGATCAAGCCCGAAGGGGCGGGCTATTTTGGCGCTTCTTCCAGCGTGGTGCCGCTCAGAGCACTGTTCGACCACGGATTTGACTTGAACATCCCAGTCCGCTCCGCAAGCTCAGGTGGAGTGCCTCTCAAAGCACAGCTTCTTGAAAGTGCACCTTCTGGCTTGATTGAGCAAGCATTCATTGATGCATACTTCCTCAACTATCACTCCAGCTACCCTTTTGTTCACGAACCTACCTTTCGAGCCCAGTTCAATGACCCATCTCTGCGTCCGCATGGCACAGCCTGGCAGATCTTGCTAAATACTATCCTAGCGCTTGGCGCTTGGAGTATCGGTGACGACAGCTCAGATCTTGACATTACGTTTTATCAAGAAGCCCGAACGTGCCTGCAACATGCATCTGTCTTCGAGACCGGTAATCTTACCTTGGTTCAAGCCTTGCTGCTGCTAAGCAACTATGCTCAAAAACGGAACAAGCCCAATACTGGTTGGAACTACCTAGGACTTGCTGTTCGGATGGCTATGAGCCTTGGTCTTCACAAAGAATTCCAAGGCTGGAAGATCAGTCTTCTCCAGAGGGAAATGCGACGCCGGTTATGGTGGGGAGTCTTCATCTTCGACAGCGGCGCCGCCAAAACCTTTGGCAGACCAATTCTTCTGCCGGATGAAACCGTGATGGACGCCAAGCAAGTTCTTAACATTCAAGACGACGTATGTATATACTGCAACACTGGCGGCAGAAAACATCTGACTTCTATCCAGGCTCTGACCCCAGCAACAACCTCACTACCTTCTGAATCACTCGGTCCGACCCTCTACTCTGGCTTGATAGCACAATCTCGGTTCCATCTCATCACCAATAGCGTCTATCAGCGTCTTATCTCTACCCCTAGCATCACGCCCGAAGAAACCCTGAATCTCCAGAAACCCATGGAAGATTGGTACAACGGGCTGCCTTCGTACTTCCACTATCCTTTACAACCCCTTCCTATGCATCCCTCACATCCAGATGCCGACAATCTCGCACTCGTTCGCAACCGTATGCTCTGGCGAAATTGGAACCTGATTATTCTCATCTACCGCCCGATTTTGCTCCGTTGGGCAGCTCGGCGCTGGGCCCCCCACAGTGGTAGCTCCGATGGATCATCAGTCTCCTCCGAAGGAGGAGTCGAAGACCCGTGCGAGACAGAGTGCCGGATGCGCTGTCTACAGAATGCGCGTCTGACAATTGCCTCCATCTCGGACTACATGGATAGCCATGTTTGCACGAGACTAGGAGCTTGGTATATGCTGCATGTTTCCCTCCCCTCACACTCAAAACGAACCTCTCTCATACTCTACAGATATTTCCTTTTCCAAGCCGGCCTCATTCCCATCGTCTTCCTCACGACTGACCCCTCAAACTCCGACGCCTCAAGCTGGCTACAGGACATCGAAACTACTAAAGCCCTTTTGAACCACCCATCATTCGGCACAAACCGATTCGCTGCTCGATGCTCGGAAGTGATCAACCGACTGCTTGGCTCGCCATCTGGAATGATGAGCGAGTTTGGATTCGACGTTCAACCTCGCAATCCACAGCAGCAGATGCCACAACAGCATCAGCAGGGCTTCATGCCCTTCCCGGAGCAGCTTTTCAACGACCCCGGCTTTGGTGGCAGCCTATTCCCGATCGAGCAGCAGATGCCTACTCCTGGAGGCATGGACTTTTCAGAGTGGGTGAACTTTCCCAATCAATAGTAATCGTTTTTGAGACAGTATGGGATAATATGAACATTCTTGTTTCGTAAATACCCGAAATTGCATGATTTCCTAATTGCGTAGTTATGATGATTTTAAATACCGAGACATCGAGTCAACCACCCAAACAGCCCCCGGCGCCCGCGCCGATCAGCATCTGTCTTCTCATCGAATTCTTCCTCCTGACTCTCCTCATCGGGGTTGTCCGAGTAACGTTCAGTTCGCAAAGCCGCGATTGAGACAACGCCAAGCTCGAAGTCGCCGTCTTGCTCACCAAAGAAACTAGAAGCAGTCAATACCAGCCCGCAACGTGACAGAAAAGAATAGCGATATACCTCCTTATCATGATACTGAATCTCTTAATGTTCTTTAAATCAAGCGGTTCAACGTCCTTCTTCTCCTTGCCGCGATACGTGGGACGGAAATCGCTCCACTTCACAAATATGGTCTTGCGTCCCTCGGCCCGGAAATCAAACTCCCAACTCAAAGTACTCTGCTCGCGACCATCAGGTCGCTTGGGAAGAATCTCATCCTTCAGAGTAAGGGTGTACAGCTTGTTATCTGCGTGATCGATGACAAGTTCAATGCCATCGTAGCGTGACAAGTTCCAGGTACGGTCTTCGCCGGTCGTACGCTGTGAAGCAAAGCCTGCGCCACCGAGGGTGGTGATATCGAGGTTACCATGGAATTTGGCGACCAGAGAGGACGGAGAGCAAGTGAGGGTTGAGTGGGAGGCACCGCCGCGGACGCGGTCATCCGAGGAGGTCCAATCCTTGGAGTCCCAGGCTCTGCAAAATGTTAGATGGAATCGTTGAGATGAGATCTTGGAACGCACCGGATTCCGCCGAATAGAGGAAGATGTGATGTTGGCGCCATGGTGTTTGTTGAGTGCTCTGTGATGCGTTGAAGATGAGTTATGGAGAATCTGGTGCGGAGGCGGTGTCGCGCGTAGATGGCGTCATTGCCGATCGGATCGATCTATACTTCCTTTTTTGTTTCTTGCAGTTGAATGGCATTGTTACAATACTATAAACAGCAACACTAAGTTCTGTCTATAGATATTATGTTGGTGGTATAAAATCAATTACTCTTGTTCACATTTACACATGGGGTATCTGAATCCTGTCTATGTACACGGTCGTCCAACTCGGTCGCTCTGAATCATGCTTATGCTTATGCATGTTCCCTCCAATGAATACTCATTCCGAGGGCGTCAATACCGTATCCACCTCTCCATGGAGTTCGTCCAATCCGTGGAATCCTTCCTCAATCACCCATTTTCGGCCGTCCGGGTTGTGAAGGACATGGCAGCTGGCACCAACCACCAGCAAGCCCGGTGGCCGTGAGCCAGCGGCTTCGAAGGCCATGCAGACGTGTTCCAACGTTGAACGGATTACACGCTGGTCAGGACAGGATGCACGCTCAATAATTGCGCAAGGGGTCTCCTTGGGCCAGAGGGTTCTAGAGCGTATGGTGTCCTCAGCGGGGTATGCAGTAAGGGAGTCGATAAGGGCCGACAAGCGGTGAAGGGCCATCAAGAAAACCACAGTCTGGGTAGGGACGTAGATAGGCGGGTTTGGGGCGGCGCCTTTCCTGCCAGTTCCTGTACAGACCAAGACCTGATCAGAGACGCCACGATGAGTCGCGGGGATGTCTGCGAATAGAGATGCGCTCATGGCGCTAGTGATGCCAGGTAGCACCACAGGAATATAGCCCTCACCACGGAAGAAATCGAACTCTTCAGCCCCGCGGCCATAGAGGTAGGGGTCACCCTGCTTCAATCGAAGCACCTGCTGTCCTTTCTTCAGCGCAGCGAGGCCCATCTGCAAAAGCTCTTCCTGTGCCTGGTCGGCATTTCCCGGGAACTTGCGCGCAATATGGACTTCTGTCCTGCGAGGAATCAAGTCCAAAACTGGAGCCGGGACGAGCTTGTCAGCCAGAATAATATCTGCACTCTGGATAGCATTGTATGTGGCACGAGTGAGCAAGTCCGGATGTCCAGGACCGGAACCAGCAAGTATGATCTTGCCTTTCTTCGAGACTCTATTGATTCCATTGGCATCTTGTGGGTCTTCCCTGCCTGACGAATATGCTTTCAAAATGGTGTCGATATCGGCGTCTGTGATAGTGCTCAGCTTCCTGAGCGGCCAGTATTCGCAGATCTGTGACAACCAGCGCATCCGTCTTGATTTTGCAGCAGCGACATCGCCTTCCGTGACCAGGGAATTGAAGGTGTGAGTCTGGCCTGCCGTGTCGTCGTCGTCGCACTCTGCTGCCACCTCACCCAGTCCAGCCGCATTATCCTCCTCCCAGAGCTTCCGCCTTACGGCGCCAAGCCGATCAATAGCAGAACCAAGGTTTCCGGGGAGAAAAGCAGCAATCTCGCGTCGTAGTCTCGAGGCAAGCTTGCAACCGCGGCCAGAAGTGGTAATTCCAATATGCAGCGGGCCATCTGAGTAAGTTGAAAGCAGAGTGAATGAGCATAGTTCTGGGGCGTCAGACACATTGATTGGAATCCTGAGACGTCGGCACAGTTTTGAGATATGAGAGGCTGAAACCCTCGTTAGCATCAGTCCATCGCGCATGAGATTATTGAGAGGACCTACCTAATAGATTGTTGCCACCCAAAGTGACGAAGACCGTGTCCACTACGCGATCAACTTCCTCTCTGCCCAGGGTGGTCAGATCATCATCCTGAAAATCACGACGCACCCATTGAGCAGAGCCATTGTTAATGTGTTCTGTCAAGGTAAAATGCATGTCGGCCGTCTCCGGCGCAATGATAATGGGCTTTGCGCCGGCTTCAAGAACCTTGGTGCATCGAGCAGCAGCCAAAGGATTGGCACCGACAATTAAATGAATCTGAGATTGAGCATCCCATGCAGCCATCAATGGCGCTGGGCCGAAGTCACTTGAGGCGTCCTTCATAATGTCGTGTGCCGCAAACTGTAGGTTGCCCCTCCAAATCGAGGGGTTCGAAATAATGCTCCAAGTCTGTTCAACAAGCAAGCTATGGGGAACTCAGTTATAACTTTCCCCAAATAATGGAAGTAGCGCCTGGATAGGTTGCTTGGCACAACTTATGCACAATTCCTCGACGTTTCCGCGGAGAAAGAGGAAATACTCCGGAGTGAGTAAAAGACCAGTCACGATTGGTGATAACCGCTGATAAGGACCCTGTTCAGGATTATCGCGCCACCATGCAGAAATTGCGGGCGATAGTCCTGGGGTGTGTCGAGATTGGTGATCAAGTAGGGGCGCAAATATCAGTAGCAGACTGCACACCTAGAGATCGACGATGGGATTTGACGGAAATTTTTCTATACATCTGCAAATCCCGAAACGGCTTAGAGCAAAATTGCGTGCTTTGGAGGCTTAGCTAATCTGGTTCCTGAATCCTGAGGCAGCCAGAATTGCACTTCATGTTTGTTCAAAAAGGCGTGGGGCTTAAGGCTAGCCAGAGTTCGAAGCCCAAAACAAATGCAGAGATGTTTGAATCTTGCTCACGACAAGCCAGTTTTGCTGAAGTCCTTTGAAACTACGAAATGAATGAAGACTTGATCTACGACCATATAATCTGGCCCTGGTAGACCGTCAATTAGGTAATTCAAGTATATATCTGAAAAGAGAAAAGCTCTAAGGAAAACTTCCCAGTAAAATAAAATGCAACCTTGATCGACTTTACGATGTTGAAGCTAAGAGTTGATGTGGTCACGTGCAGCGGAGCTGCAGCTCAGCCAAGGGCGGAAACACGCCCCAGAGCTCCGGCGTCATCATCTCCTGCCCTGCATCCACGAATTGCTTCCTCGGTACACCGTCGTGCCATCTGAGTTCCATTCTTACCTTGATACCATTATCTCACGGCCCCCGAACGAACTTTATTTACACTCGTCACCATGTCCGACGGCGGCCTGTTGAAGCCCGAGAAGGACTTCACAAAGGAGGCCGACAAAGTCATCCCGGAGGCTGAGACCCTCGCAAAGGTGCGATCTGCGTCTCTCAGAGCTTCAAGTAATCTCTAACCCGAAAATCTGCAGACCGATGTCCAGGGTGCCATCGACAAGCTGTTGGCATTGGAGAAGCAGACAAGACAGGTAAGATCTGTTCCGTTCCACCAACATCCAAATGCACACTGACTTTCTGGACCAGGCCTCCGACCTTGCCTCTACATCGCGCCTCCTGATCGCCATCGTCACCATCGCCAAGAACTCTGGCGACTGGAATCTCCTCAATGACCAAGTGCTCCTCCTCTCTAAGAAACATGCCCAGCTCAAGCAGGCCACGACGAGGATGGTGCAGGCGGTGATGAAGTTCCTTGATGACACTCCTAGCGTGGATGTCAAGCTATCCGTTATTGAGACTTTGCGGACAGTCACCGAGGGCAAGGTATGTCAGCCGTCCCAACCTTTGGATGTATCTAACAGAAGCAGATCTTCGTTGAAGTCGAGCGTGCCCGCGTGACCCGGATCCTTTCAAACATCAAGAAATCACAAGGTGACCTTACCGCCGCGGCCGATATTTTGTGCGAGCTGCAAGTGGAGACCTTTGGATCGATGACACGGAGGGAAAAGACAGAGTTCATCCTGGAGCAGGTTGGATTGTGTATCGAGCGTGGAGACTGGACGCAGGCTTCAATCCTGATCCGCAAGATTAACAAGCGGTACTTCAACCGCAAGCCCAAGAAGAGCGCCGAGGAAATCGAGAAGCTCAAGAAGCAAGCGGAAGAGCGTGAGAAGACCCGTGGACCAGATGAGCCGCCGATGGAGGTGGACGACGATGTGACCGACCTCAAGCTCCGTTTCTACGACCAGCAGATCACTCTCGCCAACCACGACTACAAGTATCTGGATGTTTGCAAGAACTACCGGGAAGTACTCGACACTGAGGCTGTCGAGAAGAACCCCGAGCACCTACGTGCAGTATGTGTTCTGTCACCCTGACTCGAACTGTTCACAAACTAACAAGCACGACAGGCTCTTGCTCGCATCGTCTATTATATTGTCCTTTCCCCATACGACAACGAGCAGTCAGACCTTCTGCACCGTATCCAACAAGACTCGCGCCTCTCCCAGGTCCCCGAAGAGGCTCGTTTGATCAAGCTTTTCACCATTCCAGAGCTTATGCGCTGGCCCATGGTCGCCGAGCAGTTCGGTCCTCATTTGTGCAGCACCGACGTATTTGACGCCGAGGCCAAGCAGTCCACTGAGAACCAGGCCAGCCGGAGATGGGAGGATCTGCGCAAGCGAGTCATTGAGCACAACGTGCGTGTGGTTGCCAAGTACTACACCCGTATCCAGATGGGCCGGTTGACCCAGCTTCTCGATCTGACCGAGGAGGAGACGGAGAAGTATATCAGCGAGCTGGTGTGCTCGAAGACCATCTACGCTAAGATTGACCGCCCTGCGCGACTTGTCAACTTCGCTAAGCCCCGGGATGCGGATGATGTGCTGAATGAGTGGAGCAGTGACATGAAGAGCTTGCTCGGTCTGTTGGAGCGGGTCGATCACTTGATCACCAAGGAGGAGATGATGGCTCGCATCCAGCCCTCTCAAGAGAAGGCCAAGGCTCGCTGATTTGTTTGGGACGGATGGGAATGCTGCCTTTGTAAAATAATCGGTAGACCCCTTAATCGTTACACCATGGTGTCGAAATTCGTTAACCTGCATGTACGTACGTAGCCTGGTCACTGGGCAACTTAAAAGAAGTAAAATTTCCAAGGCTCAATTGTATTGATACACATTGTCTATGGTTCACTCGCATATGCCTCAATATTTTGCGTAGGTAGCACGGCTTTTCACTCTCTTTTGGTGATGAGATTCTTCGAAGCTGTGTAAAAATGGTTTATGTTCGTAGAGGTCTAATCTATATAGGATATACACCCAAATGTATATATACTCATTCTAAGATGTTTCAGAACGGCACATCCATATCATTCACATCTTCCTCGTCCTTCGGTTTCTCACCGTTGGTAATCTCGCTCTTCTCCAACTGTTTCCGGATGAATTGCACTGCAGCATCGAGGTACGGCCGCTGACTGGGCACGAAGTGACCACCGGGATGGAAAACCACCAACCCATCTTTCTCCGGGTCTCCAGCACAAGCATTCATCAATGCTTTACTCTTCGCCTCATCCACAACCGAATCCAAAGTCCCCAGAATATGCAACGCTGGGGTCTGAATAGGAGGGTGCTCGTAGAATGCCCGATACCTCGGCCCAGGCGCCCGGAATCCACTATATAACAGCGCAAACTTAAGCGGCGAATTTTGCAACTGTTCGAAAGCCGTTGGCCAGGGAATCCCCGGAGCGCCTTCAGATGAATCTTTTTCAAAGTGCTCGAATGCTTCTTTCCGACCAGGCTCCAGCAACGCCGTGACCATCGCAGCCATAGTCGCCCCCTGTGAGAACCCAATCACGCCGTCAAAGGGACCTTGTTCGGTAATCACCTTGGCCACGGCCGCGAGTCCGTCATCCATACCCTGGTATAATGGCGGGTCTGCGGTGTTTGAACGGCGCCACCAGCCGTAAGCCTCGGTTTCCTCTTCCGCCGCATTGTCGGACGGTTCATAGCCCGGGATATCACTCGCTTTGAGACGCAGGGGCCCAGTGGGGTAAACGGCGTCGACTTCGTGTAGAGGGAATGCTTTCTGGATGTGTTTGACGAGGGCGCGGCTCTTTGCGTGGAAAAGGGCACCGGACTGAGTGTAGCCGTGCAACATGAGCAACTTGAGTGGCTGGCGCGTCGATGAAGGATTCGGCGCCATTGGTAAAGATTGACTGGATAGATTGGCTGCGAGAAGCGAGAGACGAGTGCTGGCTTTGGACATTGGGAAAAGAGTGAGTGCGTCCAGGTTGAGGCTCGCGAAGATGTGGATTTCCGATAAGAGATAAGCGCCGAAATATAAGATTCTCCCCTCGTCGGCTGATTCGGGGGGTATTTTGTTACATCATCCAAAACACATCCTCAGTCCAGTACATCATGAGCGGACAGACTGGTAACATCGACCTCGCGCGGCTCGATGCGCAGATGACCGAGCTTCTCGAGTATGTTTATTGTTTCCCCAACAAGTGAATACAAACACTGGCTGTTCGGGAATACTTCCGTCGCCTTTTTTACGAACCTACGTCCTGCCTTGAAGTGCACCGTTAACAGATACACACAGGGCATTTGAAGACCACCCCGAAATGCAACCCCCAGTGACACATCCGACCGTCTACTTCCTCATGGACTTTGTTCGCAACACTCAAAAAGAGCTCAAGGGCATCGACGCCGAGAAATACGCAGCTGGCGACCAAGCAGCGCGCGAACAAGTACTGGAAGTCGTAGGACGGAACCAGTTCACCAACATTCTCCTCAATGACTCGTCTGGCAAGGTCTCGGTCATGACAGGCAGTGACCCGAAAAACCCTGTTGATTTTGGCGCAAACATCAAGGCCAAGGCGCGGGCGTTGACAGAGGGCTTAGCATAGCTTGTCTGATTTCATTTACCCTCGTTTGATCGATCAGCGATGTTCAAATCCGGTGGTCTCTGCGACAAAGAAACGAAAGCCACCCAGGATTGATGTAATGACTGTATATCTTCTCCTCTTTTTTTTTCTTGTCTCTCGTTAATATTCTTGAATAGTGATGAATTGTCCTGTCTTTCGCAATGTACCATCAGAGAAAACGTTACGACTATTATGTAAATTGACGAAATAGACTCTTTATCTGTTTGCCTCCAACATTGTCTTGAACCCCTGTATATTCCGAATGTTTAGATCTTGAAGTATATACACTAAGGCCACTTCTGACGAATTTCACGGTCATTTCTCGCGGGAGTCCCTCGAATACCCAAAAAATCTCTAAATTGACATCAGTGCCATTTCATGAATTAGTTGCATCCGCCATCATTCCAACTGGATCCCCAATATGGCAGGCTCTCCAATGTGGGTATGAAGAATATGATGTCATGTCTTCAGATGTACCTGGCCGGGAAACCAACCTTGTTCAGTTACGTAGTCGAGGTGGGGAACCCAAGACAAGATTAATGCACGTCCTCGGCTGCGGGGCAGGGAAGAACCTAAAGAGAACGGGTCTTCTGATGCTGGCTCGTTATGACGTTAGAAATTATTGTCTGGCATGAGTCGTGGGGAGGTTTGAGTGGTGTGATGGAGGGTGGTTAGCTTGGAAGTAAATCTAGCGGTCTTGGCCATAACTAGGCAATCGATGGGACCTATTTTCGAGGTTCCTCATCTATGAAACCCTTGAGAAGATCTACGTCAGCGTGTTGAATGCTTCTTACAGCCGAGACATGGACGCTTTGCCAACTACAAGGTACTTTACTTGGACTTCTGACGTTTACCTTCTACGCAGTGCCAGTATCAGGTACAACTCAGATTGAGGAACCAGTATACAGGAAAAGCAATACATGAAAAAGATTTCAAAAAACAAAGACACGGCACAAGCGAAGCAAAGTGCCTATTGTGCCAGATATCCGGAACTCCTTGAGCTGAATGCTGCGTGCTTTTGGCGAATGCGCGAGTCATTCCATCTTCTATCTGTCATCGGTCGAAAACATTAAACCAAAAAAGACGCTGTGGTGCATCATCAAGCGGAGCAAGTAGGACAACGAAGACGATCAAAACGCCACATTTCAATTTTTGGTTTTTCCGGGGGCATAAAGAGAAAGAAATTGGTATGGATCGTATCATATCATTGTCTCCTCCAAACCCCCGACACTTTTCCTTGTCAAGGGTGTTTTTGTTTTCCCGTGAAAGGTGGTTATAGAAAAAGAGAAAAAAGGTGGTATGTGACATTTTGAACGGCGGTCTCCGTTAACAAAGAACCGTGAACCGGACCGAAGCGGAGACCGAAAACCCGGAACTGGTATTTTCATCCTAGTTGCTCCATGCTATCCTCTGTGCGTTTCAACAAGACAAAAAAGAAATTTCATTTGCGCGTCTCGTTTACTTGCGGCGGAAAGAGCAGCCCTCAGTGAGACGGGCCTTGCCACCGGTGGGCTGGCAAAGGACGGTCGAGCAGCCGGCGCAGATGACGACGGTCTGGGCGTGCGAGAAGACAGTGGTAATGGTGAAGCAGCCGGGGCACTTGACGTCCATGAAGAAGGAGCGGGGCTGGGGCACAAGGGTCTGCACAGCGATATCCAAGTCAGCGTTCTATTCGTATTTTCCTGGCGAGTGATTCTCATTCTCATCGGCGGGGGCTGGGTGGCGAAGGATCGATGTTCGGTTATCCCTATCCATCTCCCTTGTCCACCTGTGTGCCTTGTGCATCGAATGTCGAGTTTCGAGGGTTTCGTACCTTGAGCTTGTGCTTGCGAGCCTCAGCCTGAGGCGTGGGGTTGAGAAGGTCGACCGCGAGAACCTGTTGATGACGGTGATTAGCTTTTGAAGATTTTTGTACGAGGGCGTGTGTCAAGCCCTGTCCAGGCCCTCTGTTGGGTGTGCATCAAGAATATCGAGAGTCCGGACGCAGAGCGACGACGAGGGTGGTAGCTTACCATCTTGACGATAGAAGATCAGCGAGTGAGTTGATGAATGGCGCTGATGGCGATGGCCTTGTGTGAGTGGAATGGATCCCAGGAGAAGTCTGAAGGGATTTGTCGATGGGGCGGTAGGGCTTGTGCCCTCGCTTGACTCCCCGATTCGGGCAGGCGCGAGGGGAAGCACCCGCCAATCAGGGGGCTCTATCCACTCCGCCTTCGTGAATACGTGGTTCTGCCTGGAGGATCGGGCAGGCAGTCAAGTGCTTGAAGCTTCTACAGTTTACCCGTGTCAACACGCATCTTCTGGAACTTTTTAATTGCATCACACATTACGTCTCATATTCTATAACTCCACACGGAGAAAGGCACCGGTGTTGAAAACTTATGTACTGCTGAAATTAATCATGAGCCACCACATTACCCTTTTTCTTGAGCAACTTCCCAGCCTCGCCCCGCGATCGCGTGATCGAGGTTGAACTATTCGCCACGCAGACTTTACCTCCTCTAGAGAGTCTTCTTCGATACACCCTCGACCTGGACCTTGACTGCTGAGCCGTTCTTGCTCTCAGTCTCCTCAAGATACGGGTACTTGATCGTCAAGCACCAAATGTCGACGTAGTCGCAGATGGTGGTGATCACATCGAACTGGAAGAGAATTAGCGGGACACATGAAACAGGAACGCAAAGGGAACCTACCACGAAGCTACCGTACACACCGACGGCCATACCAAGACATCCGAACACGAACATTGTCTGCCTGAAGGTATCGCCCAGCACGGCAGTCGACCAGAGCCCGAAAACAGGACCGGCGCTGTCAACAACTCCGAGAGCGAGCGGCAAAAGCAGGACGTTGTAATATGGGAAACCGGATTGAACGAGATGGCCAACGATCATGCGACCAACGGCGTAGGCATTGATCAGGCTGACATATAGACCGAAAGGAATGGTGTAGTTCTCCAGGACGGCAGGGTTCAGGTAAAGATAGGCAGGGACCAGTGTCCAGATGGCGACCATGGGGAGCAGACCATACAGAGGCGCAAGAGGGTCCTTACCGCGCTGGCGACGGACCTGCATGACATGCATGATACTCGACCCAGTGGCGAAGAACAGCACGAACGCGCCGTACACCAGGTACCACTGTGTCCAGGGCATGTTGTACACCTGCTCCGAAAGGAAGCTGGGCTTTGACACTCCGACGCTTTCCAGCATCGGTTGGTGCCAGAAGCTGCCTCCGCCCATGTAGGCGGTGATCGTATAGACCAAGCAGAGAGTTAGAACACCCTCGACGGGACCCGAGATGATTCCCAAAGTGAGGACCTGGGTGTAATACTCATCCCAAGTCTGGACGTAGAAGGTCATAGTTGCTGGACGATGTTAGAGCTGCATGCGAGGGGAAAGACACGGGACATTTCTTACATCCGAAAAGAGCCAAAAAGGTCATCCACGACTGGCCAAGGTTCATAGCCGATGCAAAGATCAGGACACCCAGTCCAGTGTTACAGGCATCGACACCTATGATAAAAGATCAGCCTCTGTAGTCATCACGATAATTAAGTAATCCTCAGCACATACTGTGATCGAAGAGCTCGCCCAGAGGCCCGCTCTGTTTCGTTCTTCGCCTAAATCCGGAGAGTTCAGTCGTGATCCAAACACCAGAAGCAAAAATCAAACGTACGCCTGCATGCCGTCAACGGCATCAAAAGTCTGATACAGGAACAAGCCGAGCGCGCAGCTGGCGTAAACCCAGGGCGGGCAGTCCGTGTCGAGATTGGGATTGTACCACATAACGGTGAGGAAATTGATCACGACGAACATGAATCCAGTGAGGGTGATCTACTACGGATTAAGGAGTGCATTGGACAAGAGGCTCGTGGGCAGGACTTACGGCATTGGGACTGTCGCGGAGAAGAAGAAACAAAAGACCAGAGTTAGCCTCGGCGCAAATTCGAAGCCCGCAAAGGTCTCATGCGCGAGCTTGGAGCTTCTAAACCCAGGGAAGGACTCACGCCATGCTCATGGGGAAAAGACCAATCACATAATTATTGTAGAACGGCTTCAGGACGAACCGACTGAGGAGCGAGTGGTCGATGCCGGCATATTTGTAGTTGCGAAGGTTGGGAAGGTGATGCTGGCGAATGTACACCATCCTGGCGACTGTGTCCGACGACTTTGTCTCAACGCATATGCTCGAGGAGTACTAGGTCCTCCCAAGGACGAGAGAGTTCAGTGGCTTCGGCCGAGGAGTGGACGCGACGACTGCGGTGCAGGTTCAGGGACGAGCGAGCGAACGGGGAGAGCGACAGATGCTGGAAGAGTGGAGTGTACGAAAGGAAAAAGAGAAGAAAAGGTCAAAGCCAGATGATGAACAGGGAAATAAGGCCCCGCTAGAGAATCAGAGCGGGATTCGTCGAGATCGGCGCCAAAAGCAAAACAGCGGAAAAATTGAGGCCACTTGGTCCGCGGTGGGGATCACATACGGAGTATATACCCCAACAGTTTATTTTCGATCTGGATCAACAGGCAAATATTTTGCTTCTGTTTGACTCTTCCACGAGATTCCCTGACTGGCATTCCCCTGATGATTTAAACTCTTCTCGACGTCTACAATTCTCGCGGCATAGCACGTGCGATAGCGAATCGCTGTGAGCAGGTTTCTTTCCGCGGTGCCAATGAGATGCCTCATTACCGAATGATCGTCCATGCAACAAGTGGGGTTACCCGAGGCCGTTGTTTTCGGTTGGGGGTTAAAGGTGTAGATTTCGTACAGGCAAAAAAAAAAAAAAATATGAAATGTATGCTGGGGAACCCATGCGTAGATACACGATACAAAGCATAGATGCCTGATAATGTTGATGAACCCCATAGGCCATACAGTGAGCACCGTAGCAAGAATAAAAACCAACAGCACCGGATGAGGCTAGTCGGAGAGGTGGAGTTGATTAGAGTGTCTGGCCCTTTAGCTTTTCGCCCTATGACCCTTTTGCTCTGGCCCTTTAACCGACTGGACTCCACGGCATGGGAACCAGAATCCGACTCTGCATCGTCTGGATCAGAGGAACGGTCTTGTGCACGGTTTCAGCCCACCCCTCAACACTCCAAGACTGCTCTCGTCGGATTTTGCGTTCCTCCAGATTGGCAAACTGCCAAAGATGGTGCACCGTGTTCAAATCGCCAATTTGCACGAACCACGCGCCCACGCCTTCCATGACCTCGCGCCGGGCGGTCAGACCACGTCGCCAGTGTGACTCCCATTCCAATAGGTTGCCTGGGTGTAGTGTGTACGAGCGAAGCTCGAAGATTCCTCCCAACTGACGCGGCGGGGTCGTAGGCCAGAATGAGAATTCCTGCATCAGTGAGGTCTTTTTACTCTTAATGAGACTCTTCAATTTGCGATCAAACTCGGGGAACTCGGGGTGCAGCGAAATGTTGTGCAGGGAGGCATGGTAGCCTTCATAGCGCTGATATTCCCAAATGTGGACTTTTTGAGTTAGGTCTGCTCCGCTGCATGGGCGAGGGTGGACTCACTGAAGGTGTCGTTATCGCCCACTTGGGTGCGCCAGCTGCCAACAAGGTTGACGCGATTCTCCTCTGTGCCGGCCATGCGAGGGTACCACTTGCCCACTAGCTCCACATACTCGTCTACCTTGTCGGGCTTGACATCATGGAACACAATCGAGTGGACATATTTGCCACGGGCCAAAACCTCGGAAAAGGAGCGCTGGATATCCTTGTCGAAGTGCTGACCCTCCTTGGTGCCGTAAATTAGCGAGGACAGCGGATTGCGCTTAGACTGGGAATCTTGAGAGTGTTCTTCTCCTATAGAACGATGCATGGCGAGTGAGCCCATTGCCTCGTGATCAAGAGCCTTGGCCGCATCAAAAACAGGGCGGGATTGATTATAGTGGCTCGCATTGCTCACTTGCGGAGCAGTGGGAGCGGACTCACGGGAAGGGGTAGAGGCAGAAGCATTGACAGACTGACTCTCTTGCTGTTCCTTTCTTCTGCGAGCCTCCTCGAGGTTCTCGCGGAACTCCTTCTGCCGTCGGTTGTAATCAGCCGAGTTGGCTGTCAGGTCTCGAATGGAAGGGGCACGGGAGGCCACCGCGGAGGAGCTGAAGGGTCGTGCCAGCGACGTCGCCGACCTCACAAAACGCGGAGCCAGCATTGTGGTTAAGGGAGGAAGTAGATTGACCAGAATGAGACGGATTTGCTTTAAAACAGGTAGGGGAGGGGAAGCTGTGACAACAACGGATTCAAGGAAGGGGACGGCAGAACGAAGTGGAATCGCACATGCAAAAGGTTGGGGTGGGGGGAAATAAGGAGAGTGTAGACAGTAGAAGATAGTGAAGAGAGGTGAGAAGTCAGAGGAGAGACAAAGTGTGAAGAGACAAGAACTAAGAGGGGAAAGAAAGAGGAGATGATCGGACAGGGATTAGGCTGAAAGCGAAGGAAGGAGGAAAGGGCACGCGAGATCGACGGGAATTCCGGGGCTAGGGTATGTTTCGTGTAATTCCTCGAGAAAAGACTCCGTGTTGGGAATCCACCTGAATTGATTTGACTAGAGACGACTAGAGACTGGGGCTGACCATGGCAAGCTACGGTGCATGTGCGGGGAAAGGTGAAGCTGTCCCAAACTGGGGCATCGGGGGATCGGGGGAACGGGGTAACAGGGTGGGTAATAATGACATCGAGACCAGTACGGCTTCCACTATCGAACGACGGTATTACGGTTATTCCCTCCAATCCCCTATCTTAACCACTCTGTCATTACCCTCACTTGACCCTCGCATCTGAAGTATCTGCCGTTAGACGGCGGACTGCAGCGGATATCGGCGATTATCTGCATCCCAAGGCCTGAGCATCGGACGATCGTCAGATGTGGTTTTTCGCCATCATGACGACGGGGTCCAATTGTGCTCCATTCTACTCCACAATCTTTCACCGATGTCAGTGTACACGATCGGATCATAATAAGATCCCTCGCTCGATTATGTAGCTAGAATGAGCTCAGTTGTCGGACAAACCGATCCGGCATGACGTCGACGTGCGATTGGCCACCGCCCGGCAGATCTCTCTCGATCATCCCACCATCTTTCACTTCGACATCCTCCCAAGGGCATCATGGCTGACTGCAATCCTCCTCTTTCTTACGAGGCTTCGGCCACAACTACCCACCAGCACGAGGCTACCTCGTTGCCATCCGAGGTGGTCTCATGTCTGAAGAATTCCCGCTTCGTATGTCCACTGCCATCCTTACCACGACAATTCCACTAACCATGGTCTCCATCAGCTTCATTTGGCAACATGTGACAATCTCACTCCCCATATTTCCCTCATGTCCTATACCTTCCTTCCCTCCACCCCCTTTGACCCCTACCCGACCATTATCATGACCACCAACCCCTCGTCGCGCAAGACCAACCACCTGCTGTCCAATCCGCGTGTGTCCCTCCTGGTCCATGACTGGGTATCTCATCGTCCACCGACTCGCACTGCCAACTCGCACGGTGAGCGTGAAGGATCTCCCCCACCCGCGGCGACCCGTTCATCCTTGGCAAGCCTGCTCCTCAACTTGAACACTAGCGCTTTGTCCAGCATCTCTACCACCATCACCGGCCAGGCCCGCTTCCTCGAGCCTGACTCGGAAGAAGAAAAGTGGTGCAAGGAACGGCACTTGGAGAACAATACATTCGAGGAAGAGGAGGCCACCCTCTTTGGTCAGCAGCAGGCTCAGAACCCGAGCCTGAGACGGCCTAGCTTGGCCATTGATAGCGATGTTCGGGTCGTGACTGTGCAAGTCCGCGAGGGTCGCATTGCGGACTGGAAAGGCGGAGTTCGTGACTGGATTCTGCTTCCTATTGAGCCGACTCAGGAAGGCCTTGTCAATGGCGTATAGCCGAGGCCGCGTGCCATCTGATCAGGTCTTCATAAAACGAATTTGTACGCATTGATGTCAGATTCTTCAAATTTGTGTCGATGGATGGCTATTAGCTGTGAGACCAATGACAGATTGCGAAATGAACGTGACTTGGAGATGTCTTAAGCTGGTAATCTGCCTGGATTGAACACAACCACTAGCAGTACGAGATAGGAGAATAAAAAAAAGAAATAGATACAAAGACACCCACCAGTGATGGCCACTCCGTATCTTCCTAAGATGGGTATTGAATGGTTAAACCGTAACAGGCCGCTCAGACCTTAACCTTATCAGAGTCGGAGCTCCCAGCTTCTCCGCAACTCAAAGACCCATAACCTCCAACTCCTCGGAAAACTCCACCAACAATGAGCACCTAGCATCTTCTCTCTCTCTCTCTTTCTCTCTCTCTCATTCAAACCTCGAAACCAGCATATATTTTTTCAAGATGAGACTCGCCCACCTCCACCTCCCACATACAACGCCCTTCAAACGGGTCTCCGAGCTCCAACAAGCCCTGACCACGCGCTTCCTCACACACAAGAAACTCGCTTCCCCTGGCTCAATATCCTCACAAAACACAACCTTGAACCTGACATCACTCCCACCACCACCGGACCCGACAATCATCACGTTCACCCCAAACCCGGTCTACACCACGGGCCGCCGCGACCTCCCGCCTTCAAATACCTGCGCCTCCGCAACTCTTTCCCTGCCGCCACCCCTTGAACCAATCCGCTCTCTATTAGAACCTAGTCCCACTGCGAAAGCGGAGTACGTTCCGACGCTACGCGGAGGTCAAACGACGTACCATGGACCGGGTCAAATGGTAGCATACACGATCCTGGATTTAAAGAGACTTGGATTGACACCGCGGTGTCATATTCGAGTTTTAGAGAATAGTGTCATTGATCTGTTGAGGAGGTACGAGGTGAAGGGCTTCGTGACTGAGGATCCGGGGGTTTGGGTGGATGATGGTGTGGCGAAAAAGATTACTGCGGTGGGGGTGCATTTGAGGAGGAATATTAGTAGCTTTGGAGTTGGGTTAAATGTTACGAATGAGCCTTTATGGTTCTTTAGACAGATTGTCGCGTGTGGGTTGGAAGGGAAGGAGGCGACTAGTCTTGAGGGGGGTTGGTGTTTCTGTTGGCGTCGATGAGGTTGCGAATGGATTTGTTGACTGTTTTGTCAAGCGGGTGAACGAGGACTTTGCTTGTGACGAGGCATCAGGGGAGAAGATTGAGGAAGTGTATTCTGTTCAGGAAGAGGATCTCAAGCTCTAAAGTCACTGGATATCTACTGGGAAGTATGAGAGATATGGGAGTAGATATGGCAAGAACGAAGATAAGCAGTGTAATAGGCATTATATAGTATATTTCGAAATTCAAAAATAGAGGGCCAACCTCGCTAATATGCGACGACGCTGACAACATCTGGCAGTCCAGGTCAGACATGAAGAGTACATCGTAGAGATGACAAAATGCAAGGGGAATCAACAACTCAAAGGGGAAATAGACACAGAGCATTACGCATGTCAGGCTAGATCAGAGAATCACACATGATGAACTCGAGTTTTTTGACCCGGCAGGCTTGACCTCAAGAGCAACTTTGGCCGCCTCGTAGAAGCTTTCCCTAATGCCGCGGTTTTGAACAGCAGAGCATTCTGAAAACCGTCAGCGAGTTCTTCACAAGAGCGAAACACAACATGACATACCCAAGTACTTCACAGCGCCAATCTCCTTCGCCTTAGCCAGACCCTGATCGAACGAGATTGTGTTGGGATTATCATTCATCTCATCATCTTTCCGCAAGTCGCACTTGAGCGCGGTAAGACACACGCGGACGCCAGGACAGTTCTCATTGATCTCAGCAATCCACTTAGACCCGACGTTCTCAAAAGAATCTGGGCTATCGACACTAAAGCAGAGCATGAGCACGTGTGTGTCCTCATAAGACAGCGCGCGCAAGCGGTCGAATTCCTCCTGACCAGCCGTATCCCATAGCGACAGTTCCATATGTACGTTATCGACGAAGATATCTAAGCGCGTGAGAAATCAGACGTGCGCGAGTAGAACGAATGGCATACCGTGGACGTAGTTTTCTGGTAATCTGATTAGCGACACGTTCAACTTTCTGCTCGGGGGTGGCGCATACCAAAGACCGTAGGTTCACTGAGCAGCAGATCAAAGTGGTTAGTGCCTATTATCTGTATCTGCCAAATGTGGACTGATAAAGGAGGCTCTTACTAAACCGTAGGGAAGAATCTTTTGAAAGGAAATAATTAGCATTGTTTCGGAGACGCGGGGGCAGCTTGGGGAGGGGAAAGGGGAATGAGCGCACCCTCTTGTAAAGACGTTCAACGCAGAAGTCTTGCCGCAAGCACCGTCGCCGCTGTTTTTGGAAGTGTCAATATCCGCGCGAAAGGTCCAGACTCGAGGGAAACTGACAGGAGCACCATCTTGCGCTGTACGACTTTCTGACGCCCGCACAGCTCCATTGCGACTGGTGGATACTCAAGGGGTAACGTGATCGCGAAGAGGTGATACAGTATAGAAAATAGGTCATGAAATTGCGAATGGTGTAGGTCTGACAAGGCACAAGGAAGGTTGGAGGAAGACGGGGTAGGGAATTCAGCACCGCCGTAGTCGATGACATCGCGCCCTGGAAGGGATCGGCGAATAAGGAACGCTTTTCCCCTTCTGGTCCACTTAGCTCAACTGCAATGTTCCAAGGATCACTGGAGGCCTGTATCCCCGCTGCTGCTGTTGTCTCGCGCCGGTCTCTGATTTGAATGAGCGATCAGCTATAGGTGTTTGGGATGACTTTGGTACGATTGGCAACTTGTATTGCATCATCGGATATCTCAGCCAGGGATAAGGTAGCAATGCTCAATTAAACTTGGAGATCCGGGGCAATGATATAGACTGATGTCAATTGCTTAATGAAGAGCTCTACAGTGTTCTATTGATAAAGTAACAGAGAGCTACCCAGGTTCGACTGAGACAGGGGCGGGTCAACAGTCCACAGTTCATGCTTAGTCCACCTGGCTCCAGATTAACAATTATTGAAGCCAAAAGTGCATATTTATTCTCTCCGTAATTTCACCTCCCTTTTTACTTGTGATGGCATCAAGTTCCTTGGCAGATTCGTGGTGGCCACCAGGTCGGGACAGGGTTCAGAGACCATTTGGCGGGGAGCTATGATAGCAAAGGCGGAGGCAGCTCTTACTATCTTCCAACCAGCTTCTCCAACACATCCCCGCGACACTCACCACTACCCTCTCCCATTCCACAAAACTTCTTCCGCACTCATTTTTTTCTCCTTACACATCTGTGAACATGTCTGACGATGATGATTTCATGCAAGACTCTGATGAGGAGTGGGTACCCCTTCGCTGTCCGGTGTTTTGCCCAAATTGACAGCCCGCAGGTACGACTTTGATTACGAAGGATCCGACGATGACGAGTCTGGCGACATTGGAATTGAGAACAAATACTATAATGCAAAGCAAATGAAGGCTGAGAACCCCGAGGAAGCCGTTGACGAGTTCTTGGGGTTACCGGCGATGGAGCAAGACAAGAGCGAATGGTTCGTGGCGGATGCTTGATGGCGATGAACATGACTGATTACAACCAGGGGTTTCAAAGGATTAAAACAAGCGATCAAACTGGAGTTCAAGCTTGGGCGATACAGCGATGTACGTGGTGTCCACACGACAGGTGTTGATCTATCTAACACCCACAGGCCGTCGAACATTACCGCGAACTCCTCACATATGTCAAATCCGCCGTCACACGCAACTACTCTGAGAAATCGATCAACAACATGCTCGACTACATCGAAAAGGGATCCGACGATGCGCAGGCCTATCAATGCATGGAGGAGTTCTACTCGCTCACTCTTGATTCATTCCAGAATACCAACAACGAACGCCTTTGGTTGAAAACGAATATCAAACTGGCTCGACTCTGGCTGGACCGGAAAGAGTATGGCCAGCTTAGCAAGAAAGTGCGGGAATTGCATCGGGCGTGCCAACGCGAGGATGGGTCGGACGACACCAGCAAGGGAACATACCTGCTCGAACTCTATGCTCTTGAAATTCAGATGTACGCCGAGACGAAAAACAACAAACGCTTGAAGGCACTCTATCAGCGAGCGCTGCGCGTGCGGTCGGCTGTGCCCCATCCCAAGATTATGGGGATCATCCGGGAATGCGGAGGCAAAATGCACATGAGCGAAGAAAACTGGGAGGAGGCTCAAAGTGACTTTTTTGAATCGTTCCGAAATTACGACGAGGCTGGCTCGATGCAACGAATTCAAGTGCTCAAGTATCTGGTGTTGACGACCATGCTGATGAAGTCGGATATCAACCCCTTCGACAGTCAGGAGACCAAGCCGTACAAAAATGATCCGCGCATATCCGCCATGACGGATCTGGTGGATGCCTTCCAGCGAGATGACATCCATGCATACGAGGCGGTGCTTAGCAAGCATCCCGACGTACTGGCGGATCCGTTCATTGCCGAGAATATCGACGAGGTCAGCCGCAACATGCGTACCAAGGCGGTGCTCAAGTTGATCGCACCCTACACCCGCTTCTCTCTGCAGTTCATATCCAAGCACATCAAAATCTCAGTACACGAGGTGCTTGACATTCTGAGTTACCTGATCCTCGACAAGAAACTCAATGCCAAGATCGACCAAGAGAACGGCACGGTAGAGGTAGCGAGTTCCAGCGACGTGGAACGGCTGCGCGCGTTGGAGGAGTGGAGCTCATCCTTGCATAGCCTGTGGCAGACGGCCCTCAACGGCGAGGGATTTCGGGCAGAGGAGACCACCGGGTCCATGTTCGCGGGATATGATGACGGGCCCATGGGCATGCGGACCCGGCGAAAGGAGCGCGGCAAGCCATTCGGAGGCAAACTTGCTGTTTAGTTGCGTACCTGCGGCTGAGCCGCGACAAAGAAACACCCACACCCACGTGGGAGCATATTGCCCATCTCACACCGAGTTTTGCTGCCTGCAGCGGCCCGTTCGCGTTGCCCGTTGAGCGGTCTATTCTTTTTCTTCTCTTGTTCTACAAGACCGTATGACCCGCAATTTAGAGTTGTCTATAGCAACATGAGCTAAAATCCAATATCACGATGCAACGAGTATACAGGATTCTGTTTTTGCTTTCACTTTCCGAACAAAAATAGTCCACCGCTATACTGATCCTTCCATCCACGTATCAAAAGTCCCGGGATCAGGGCGCTTGGAACGGGCCTTCCGAATCCCGATAACTGGGATCTGCTGGACCTGCCAGGGTTGCTACGCGGCCTATCGATCAGAATGGGGCAAGGACCTCCGCGTCGCATGTGAGTCTGCATAGGGGGTAGTGGTGTGAGGTCGAGGGAGCTGAAAAACCTTTATCTGGGCCATTCAATCTGAGATGCTGGTGATGCACACCCCTAGTGCAGCCGGTCCCTCAAGGCTAGTTTCGGAAGCTCTCCGTAGCAAGCCCGCACAGATCGCACGCCCATGATCTCTTGTAGGATGACGATTTCCCCCTTCTAAGCCCCAAGCCCAGTCACTCCTCTCACGTCGCAACCCTGATGATGGTCGGGTGATGGTTCAGGGCTGAGGTCTGATGTGATGTGGATGCTCAGACCTCGAGCCATGGAGCCCTGAAAACTTGCATGGGGGTAAACACGATCAAACACCACGAACCCCCGCTTTTCAGACGGGTAAAAGGGCTAGCCGAGTTTTGGGGCATGTCCGATTAATCCGAGATGGAGCCGGAGTACTATTGGGGCGATCGGGAGACGGTGGGGATCAATCGTTTTTTTGTTTTTTTTTTTGTTTTTTTTGTTTTGTGTTTTGGTCTTTTCTCTCGCGCTTACGGACACCAGATCTGGATTAGAAGTGTTGGGGAGGCGTACGTGAAGAGCAAGTCTATAGGGTCAGAGTTTCAGGCCACGTCCAAATTCTCGTTCGAGTTACTAAATCCCAAAGCCCGAATTCCAACTCCCAAATCTAAAATCCACGCTGCAGGGTCGAATGTTTGCTGAGGGGTGACAACTCACGATCTTCCGGGGGCCTTGTGTTACTTCATCTCCCTCCTTTTTCCCTTCTTTTTCCCCTCTCTCTAGTCCTGAGTCCCCAGTCTCCCCCAGTCCTCAGGTTCCTTCCATACCTTGGGTCCTTGGTTCCTTGGTTCCCTAGTTGCTAGCTTATCGTTTTGGCTCCCCACTTCTCGACCTTCAAACGTCCTTCGACTGACCTCGAACCTTCAACTTTCAACCTTCCGCCTTTCACCGTCCTTTAAACTTGACCAGCCATTCCTAAGTTTTGCCGTTTCTCGTGTCTCGTTTCCCGTTTCCAACCGCCTGGAAACACTCCCCATTCGCGGTCTCGGTGTTCCACTCTGGATGACCCGTGAAAGCTAGTTGCGAAAGGTCTGAGCTCCCCCGATCGCTGTTGTTTCTGGTTTCTGGTTTCTGGTTTCTGGTCTCGGCATGTGTTGCCCATCCTTCATCCTCCTCTGTGCCCGCATGTTTCTCCGGAGACATGATCCGAGCCTTTGCTATCCCTGCACACGGTGGAGCCCAGGATGGTTCGTGCATCCCTTGACACGGCAGCCTTGATGATCCTCCCGTACTGCCCACCACTTGCCCGTTGAAGGCTCCCCCCGATCATCGCTGACATCATTTGCGGCGCACTTTCAATGTGACGGTCTTGGCCGGATTCCCGGATGATCAGTGTCTTTGCTCTAGACCCTTCGTCACATTTCTGTCTCGTCCAATCATCGTAGTATCCGGGGAGCCAGTCACACAGCCACCAAAATATCTTGTTCGACATTTGCACTCGTGAGATCGTCGTGCTGATTTTATGTCTATAGTTGCCTCGACCCAGTCTGTCGGGACCACTCGGGGTTGCACAAGACGCATATTCGGACCTCTCTGCTGGTGTGGCCTTTGATATCCGCCCTCTATCACGGTCCATAGCTAATATGTTCCCCTCCCCCCAGATGCCTTTGAGCTCCTAAACCTTTCCAGGCCGTATGCGATGTCCTTATCAAAACCTTGGAGTCATTTCGGTCCTCACCATCCTTTCCCGGAAAAACAGAACTATTACCGGGACGCTTTCCCCCCGTCCCTTCTTCCTCCACTAGGATTCTCCATTTCTGCGGCTTTCGCCCCGGGACCCACCATGAGTAACGCCAATATGAACGCCTTGCCGTTGGATGAGATGGAGCGCTTCCAGAAGCTGTCTAATGAGTTCGAGCCGGATATTCAGGTAGGGATAGCTCAGTCCTGTGCATGATAGAGGCTGACGGATTCAGGGGCCCCTAGTCTCAACAAAGCAGTCCAGCCATAGCATTGCTATGGACTATGCCAATGCCGACCCGACTCTTGCTACAAAGACAAGTGTTTGTCTACCTAGTTATCGTGGTCGACTGAAGACGCGCTCATACTAACGCGCACAGGCTCTTGCAATTACCCACCCTATGACCCGCATCATGAAAGGCGATGGGAATTGTGGTTGGCGCGGTATGTCCTTCGTCTGTTCGACAGAGAGTCTATCTGATGATTTCAGCGGTGACTTTTGGATACTTCGAAACCCTCTACGCTCTGCGAGACCCCATCCGTGTTCAGCGTGAAATGAGTCGCATTGAATCGCTTAATACATTGCTTGTTCAGGTCGGCCTCGATCCCACTTTATACGAGATCTTTGTGGATGCCACTGAAGACGCATTCGCACAAACGTTGGCGGCTATCCAGAATGGCGAGCAGGATGAAACATACCTGGTCAATGCCTTCAATGATGAATTCAACTCAAATTCCATCATTACTCACTTCCGAGTACGTACGCCTGAACACATACACAGTCTAAGCTGACTTTGTGAATTTTTACTCTAGCTACTCACCAGCACTTGGATGAAACTCAATCCTCAACAATACCAAGCCTTTCTCTCCGGACCCTTGGACGAATACTGTGCTAAACACATCGACCCTTTGAAGACGGAGATCGATCAAGTCGGACTCCAAGCTCTGCTCGACGGTGTCATTCAAGGATCCGGGTTTGGAGTCGAGATTCTCTATCTCGATCGAAGTGAGGGCGACGCAGTGACGCCTCACCGGCTGGTTTCCGGATCTACCCCGAATGGACCCACTATCCGCCTGCTGTATCGACCGTAAGTTTTCCCCGCGCCTCAAATAAGCCCTGGACGCCCGTTCTGACCTTCTCAGTGGCCACTATGACCTTCTTTACCGCGCCGAGCAGACTGTGGATATGTCACCTATGGTTAACCTCCAATACGGAATGACCTCAAACTATACCCCTTGGGACCAAGGCGCTCTCTCCTTCGACGTTAACTCAAGTTTGATGTCCATCCCCAATCTGATGGCAGACCCCGGATCTGGGTTTGGCATGCCAATGTCTCCAATTCCATCGGTACCTCAGACGCCAGCAAGCCCGTTCCGAATATCCACTCCCCAGGACATGTACCAGTCACCTCTCCAGAATCACGTTCCAGTTCCTGTCTCATCACCTCCACCTGTGATGCCTTCGGCCCCACCCCCAATGACGACTCTACCCAACAGATCTGAAGGCCCGCAGATCCGCTTGAATCCGTTGGTGATGAAACCCAACCTGAGCCATTCCCTGCCCGTGACCACCCCTTTTAAAAAGTGAGCGCCTCTTCCCCGCTTCTGCTGGTCGCCGCTAATAATCTCTTACTTTGAGAAGCTCCCCCCTACAATCAAGCGCACTTCCAGAACCAGGATTTCGAGCCCATTCACTGGGAACCGAGTGATTCGCGTCGGTGAAAGTAATGAATCAAAAATTTGCCCCTCACCGAAATGGGACTTGGCATCTTCCTCCATTCGGATCTCCTTGCCCTTCTCTTTATCCTTGTCCTATCTTGACCCTTCCCCTACTTTTTGCCCGATGACCCTATTCAAGCATGGTAGCATGATGCATAGTTCGAGCGTTCTGCGTCTTCAGATTGTTTGCTCGGGCATTAGGACCGAGAAATTCAACAACGAATGCTTTGATCTATAATACATGGACAAGACCACTGATAGTACATAAGAATATAAGTAAAACGGGTACCCGAGGAGGTACCTAGGGAGAAGTAGTGTAGAGTTAACATTTCTCATCACTCGCCTCCACGACCGCATCAACCATCTCATCCAAACCCTTCCTCTCCGCCTCTTCATCCAAATAACCCGCCTCCACAAGCCTCGCTAGTGCATCACCCACCCAATTCTGACTATTCCAGTCCGCATCATTCATAATCGGCGTCTCGGCAACAGTCCGTCGTATTGACGATACAGGCACTGTATCCGATAATGAGCAAACGCGAACCACGCGCGCGATATCTCCAAAAATCCATTAGCCGCTTTTTCAAGCATTTCGCACCGTGGTCCCCCCCGAACTGCAACCCTGCATCGGGATTCGGGATTCGGGATTCGTGAATCTGGTGAATCTGATATGCTACATACCCGTAGAAGAAACAGGAAGCTCGATATTCACACGTTCTGAGAAACTGAAAAAGCCCGGTGATCCCACGACTTCCATTAGGGCAGATTTGAGACTTTCTTCGTTCTCGAATTCGAAATATAGTGAGGCGTGTCGGTAGCGCGCGTAGTCGAGTGGTGAGGCGACGGACACCAGGATGGAGAGGTGGATTGGCATTGTAGGTTTTTCCAATTGAGACACGAAAAGAGAAAAAATCAATAATCTGCGAAGTGCATTCTAGAAATTGTATTTCGATAAGAAAATTTCATGGGTGAATGTGACTGTGACTGTGACTGTGATTTTCAAGAAGTTTCCGAATGCCAGGATCTCGGGATGACGTCGGTGGGTAATGGGTATCTAGATCGGGTAGATCCGCTCTCTACGTGCAGAATCAAAATTGATGTGGAGTTGGATGTGGAGATGATTTCCGATTTTGATTGAGATATTGATAATTTTCCACTGTCTCGTTTCAATCATCTTCCTCTTACTTCTTCATGAATGACTGCGCGATCAAGCTCGGGATCGCTCGTATGATCTGAACCACGACGTAGATCGTATCGCCAAAGGTTGTGGATTGATACTCTGGCGGACGAAGTGCAATATCAGCGACGGCGAGGACAGTGTTCACGAGCGGTGTCGGGTATATGGTGTACAGATATGCAGCGATGAGATCATGGCCGTTGGTAATGCCGCCTAGTTTGTAATGAGTAGGATTCCTAGATAGTGGAAGGTTCTGGTCTTAGGAGTGATATACCGCTAGTCCATAGGTTTCCATCGCTAGTGAATCGTAGTGCATCGCTCCATAGTTTCGTCTCGGGAAATTGTTTTCTGAGGTATGGGATGAGGAAGCGTGGTGCGGTTGCGGTTTTGTCCTTGGTGATTCCTGCGTGGGCGACCACTAGGACACCCGTACAGATCGTCACGATCGTCGTAGCCGCTGTGTTGTGTTTGCGAACGAAGTCGAGGTATTCGATGGACGGTGGCATGGATTTCGGTGGAGGTCCGGGTATGTAGAGAAGGTCAAGCTTTCCTGGCGCCACAGCTGCGTCGGTTAAGGAGTCTGTCAGGCGGAGGGACATCTGTGATGTCACGGGGGACTGAGCGTTTGGACCATCACGGCCAATGTAATGGATTTCGCATGGTCGGCCTAGATCTTGGAGTGGCTTGGGCATTCCTATCTCCTTGAGGTATTCTGGGGTTGCCATGAAGAGTAGGTCCACCGCTGCTAGATCTAGGAGCTGGACCGAGTCCACGAGGAGGACACCGACGCGCAAGGGTGTCATGGTTGAGACTGGAATTTGGATGAGTTGTGTATTTGGGAGTTGTTCCTTGCAGGAATTAGCTATATATGACCAGGGATAGGGAAGGTCCGGCTCCGGTCGGGTGAGCGTATTTGCGCATTGTTGAGCCTCATTGAGCTAATGCACTAATGCGCGCAATTGAGCGCAGTCAGACGTAGCATTGCCTGATCTGATGAGATCTGTCATCACCCGATTCCTGACTGTACAAGTTGCACCTGCACCACCCGTACGGGATCTGAATGGCGTATCTGCTCAGATTGAATCCCGTCACTCTACTGATAGATATCCTTATCCTCCCTTGGGTATATAAGTAATTGCACGGAAATCTAAGATGGAATTTCCTTCACGTGTCAAATTCCAAACTGGACTACAAGTCAATCTCCAAAGGTTGGCTAGCCTCCTGCTTCCTCTCGGTCAAGGCCCCTTGAGCATCAGAGTGGGATTTCGCTTAATTGCCGGGTAACACAATCAGTTGGTGTTTGACCTCTGGTCTGGTGGTACAGCCGTGGGCGCCAGTTGCCTCTTCACCGTCACCAGCTTTATCTCGCCAAAAATCAGGGATCAGGGATCAGATATCAGGGCTCAGGGGAACTGAAAGTTTCCCCGCATCAACCTGACAACTTAAATCTCGTCGGTCCATCCAGCAAATAACGGCCTCCGATCTGCCCCAGGCTTTCGAGTTTTGTGGGGTACATGTCGGAGCGCATCGCTCCGTCTCTCGTTGGGCTTTCCTTGCCTTGCCATGCCTCTCGAACTCGGGATTCGGAGGGTTGTGATCCTGACATTCGGAGGGCTGTGATCCTGACATTCGGAGTACTGTGATCCTTGGCGCAAGGCTCGATTTCCCCGCGTGGGGGTCAAGAGTATAAAGTCACGAGGAAGAAGTGGCTTTCGAGGTGTTGTGTATTCCGTTGTGTTCTAGTTTCTCGCTCTCATGACAACTATGGATTCCGTGATCGATCGCCCATCGAAGGGCGGATTCAAATTAGTGCTTGAGAACCCATATCTATGTGGCGTGGCATCAGTAAGTGTCATTCCCTGTGAATACCGCAAGTTGCTAACTCGAGAAGTTCTCGACTCTAGGTGGTCTTTTGTTTGGATATGACCAGGGCGTGATCTCAGGTGTCATCACGATGGAAAGCTTTGGCGCTGCATTTCCAAGAGTATACAGTGACTCTGGGTTCAAAGGATGGTTTGTCTCAACTCTATTGCTTGGTGAGATCGCCCGAAAAGACCGAAGTTTGAATGTTCTGACATGATATAGCTGCCTGGGCTGGGTCTCTGATCAATGGGCCCGTTGCCGATCGGATTGGGCGAAAGCTATCAATCAATGTGGCTGTTGTGATCTTCGTCATTGGATCTGCTATTCAATGCGGTGCGGTCGATATTCCGATGCTCTTTGCTGGTATGTCCCTCATGGCGAACTGGACATTCTCCCTAATCTCCCCTAGGTCGAGCAATTGCCGGTCTGGCTATCGGCATGTTGACCATGGTGGTCCCATTATACATTTCAGAAGTATCTATCCCAGAAATCCGGGGAGGACTTGTTGTAATACAGCAATGTGCGCCTCCTTTACCACATGCTTATTCTTGGATGGATTGACTAATCCTTTCTAGTGTCAGTCACAGTGGGCATTTTGGTCAGCTATTGGATCGACTACGGAACCAACTATATTGGAGGCTCGCGCTGTGCGCCGAATACCCCTTACACAGGAGGAACGGCTTCAAAGCCTTCCTTTGACCCATACCATGATGTTCCCGTTGGCGGATGCACTGGTCAATCCGAGGCATCATGGCGACTCCCGCTTGCCATTCAGATAGCCCCAGCACTGATTCTAGGAATTGGAATGCTGTTTTTCCCTGACTCGCCCCGCTGGCTACTTATGAAGGAGCACGACGATGAATGTCTCGATGCTCTTTCAAGACTGCGTCGCCGGCCGCGGGATAGTCCTCTTCTTCAAAATGAATATCTAGAGATTCGGGCGTCCATCATGCTTGAGAACACCTTTGCACGGGAGCATTTTCCCAATCTGTCAGGTCTCAAGCTACATGCTGCTCAGGTAACGGTCTTAAGCCCCTTTTACTTTCAGATTTAACCTAACGTGCGCTAGTACATCTCACTAGTGACAAGTTGGCCTCGCTTCAAGCGTTTAGCTATCGGTTGCTGCGTTATGTTCTTCCAACAATTCATGGGATGTAATGGTAAGCACATCCGCTTGCGTCCAATTCCTGAGCGGCCTCTAACTCATTCCAGCCATGATATACTACGCCCCCACGATATTTGGAATGCTGGGTATGGACGGGAACACTACCTCACTCCTCGCCACTGGTGTATATGGCATCGTCAACTGCCTCAGTACTCTCCCGGCACTCTTCTTCATCGACAAGCTTGGACGTCGCGCCCTTCTCATGGCAGGTGCCACAGGAACCTGCATCTCGCTTGTTATCGTCGGGGGTATTCTCGGTGGATATGGTTCCAGCCTGTCCGCAAACAAATCTGCCGGATACGCAGCAATCGCATTCATATACATTTACGATGTCAACTTTTCGTACTCGTTTGCGCCCATCGGCTGGGTGCTTCCGTCGGAGATTTTTAACTTGTCAATTCGCTCAAAGGCCATATCTATTACGACATCTGCTACATGGATGTGTAACTTGTGAGCTAACTCTTCCTCGCAATGGCATTAATTTTTCTGATTATCTCTATAGCATCATCGGCCTCGTGACTCCGGACATGCTCGATACCATCACATGGGGTACTTACATCTTCTTCGCAGCATTTTGTCTCCTAGCTTTGGCCTTTACGTTCTTTTGCATTCCGGAGACACGTGGAAAGACCCTTGAAGATATGGATCTTATATTCGGTGATACAAGTGCTCACGAAGAGAAAAAGCGCATTAAGCGCATCGAAGCCCAGCTACGCGGTACACCTGTTGAGGATGATGATATGAAACCTGTTGATGAGCACGAGGAGGATGTGGAAGGATGAGATGCTGTATTATGTTTAACATGTGAGACTTGCCTCAAGTGTTACACAAGCAATGTGAAAAATCACAACTCACATGTAGATCTCTACTATAGCGTTAGACGAAGAATCATAAAATCTGGCGCTGAGACCAGATTTAACCGCCTAAATGATACCATCTTCAGAACAACTGACACTTGGGTGACGGAGCGTAGAGGTAGGCATAATCAAAGGGAACCCTTGCGGCTGACGGGAGATCGCTGCCTTATCGGCCCCTGATACCAGGCCAACTCCACCTCAACTTCCTCGTGTCTCTTCTTTCCATCCCCCTCCCATCATGTCTTCCCAAAAGCCCCAACAGACCTACTTTTCCAATGGGCGGGCTCTCCAGAGGTGAGTTATCTACTCGGACCAACTGGGGCCCTGTTTAGCCTGACAAAGAACCCTGCTAACTCGCCGCGACACCAATAGCCCGCCGCTCTCCGTTCGCGCCGTTCGCTTCTTCGAGAGTGCTTACACCTTCCTCGGGCTGTACTTCGTGAGCCTATTCTCGGTAAGAAAAGCCCCCCTTGAATTCAGGTGCCTGCGCTTTGCGAGGCCTTGGTCATTTCTCTTTTCTTTGCCGCCTAGAGATGCTAATTTGGGGAATTCGCAGCTCGATACCTACGCCGCAGCCCAAGCTTCCCAATTTAATGTCTACAACCGCCAAACCGCATCGAAATCCGGTTCTCGATTCGGTGTCAGCTCAGGCACCTGGGGTGGAAGCGGTGGTGGTGGCGGCGGTCCTCCCGGCCCCGGGTCTGGTCCTGGCCGACGCATCGGTAGAGTGGACGATGTTCGAGGCCCGGAGTGTGGTAGCGGCTCATGCCGTGGATAGGAAGATTACCGTTTATATGTGAGATATTAGGGACGAGAGCGAAGACTCGAGGAAAGTGCCCGCGCCGGCTTCCACCTGTGGTCTGAAATTGTATCGTCACGGTGACCCTTGCAATTGAATATATGCGCAATGCTAGTACTGCTCCAGGACTGGACAACGAATTATCCAGAAACCATCGATTAGGATATCTGTATTTTGTTTATCTGGCTATCGGCTCCCATCAATATCTATGGATCCACCGCTGATCAACGATCCAGACATCCAGGGCAACGCCTCAGATACCACACATCACTGCCTTAGCCCAGTCTTAGACCCTGTCAAGAGGAAAGCTGGATCTTCATCACGGAATGAGCTCAATTCCCTCACGTGACGGTACCCCTCTCTTCCCCTCGTTTGGAAGCAAGTAAAAACAAATCTTTGAGCCTTGAATGACCGAAGACATCTAACATGACATCTATTCCTTCGACAAACGCCGAATGGGCGGAATTAATCACCCAGTTGCGAGGGGACTTGCCAGCCCGATCATACGCACAGCCGGCAATCCCATCGGAAATCCCAGGGATGATCGACCACACACTCTTAACCGTGGGCGTCGAAGCAGATCGGGTAAACAAGATCTGCGAAGAAGCCATGGAACATGAGTTCGCTTCCGTCTGTGTCCGTCTAGAGAATGTTCCTCGGGCCGTTGCGAAACTCAAAGATGCACGAAAGACAGTCGTCGCCTGCGTTGTCGGGTTTCATGAGGGTACTTACGAAACGTCCGAGAAAGTAGAGGAGACCAAGAAGGCCGTGGCACAGGGTGCTAAGGAGCTGGACATGGTTATCAACTATCCGATGTTGAAGCAGGGCCAGTACACTGCGGTCTATGAGGACGTCTTGGCTGTGCGCAAGGCTGCGCCTCCACCGGTGATTATCAAGGCAATTATCGAAACTTCTCAACTTGACGAGGACGAGATCGTTGCAGCTACTGTGATCTGCTGCATGGCGGAAGTGGATTTTGTCAAGACCAGCACCGGGCTCAAGGGCGGTGGTGCTACTGTCGAAAATGTCACCTTAATGCGTCTTGTTGCTGATCGGTGTGGAACCAAGAAGACCAAGATCAAAGCTAGTGGAGGTATTCGGTCTGCTAGTGACTGCGTGAAATTGATCAGAGCGGGCGCCCACCGGATCGGTACCAGTGCCGGGGTTGCAATTGTGAAAGAGGTGGATGCTGATGATGGTTTACTGAAGTAAGGTGTCGGTTATGCCGTTGCTCGATATTTGAAGTTTCAATTTCTATGAAGGCACTCCTCTAGGATGTCGGATTTCTGAGATGGAAGTGAAGCCCTGGCGGAACTCCAGGTAGTTAAGATGGTTCATATCGTTACAAGCAGACACAGCCATTCTATTCTTGCAAAGCCACCTATGTCTAGTAAAAGGTCAGAAGTCAAATAAAATTGCGCGATGCACCACATGGAGAGTTGTAGCGGGTGGAATGCATCCTGGAACGTGCAAAATCACAGCTCTATAGCTCATTTACATGGTGATGCCATGATGAGAAGTCCATTGCATTGTCTTGTCATGACACGATTCTTATCACCATGCAGTCCTACAGAATCAAGTTCAAATGTAATTATTCCTTCACCACGAGCCCTTGACACCCGAGACGGTCGTCACACACTGTGATAATAGCACTGCCGTGGATAAAAAAGGTGCGGGCGGCCACACGTGAAGGTCAACCTTGAACGGCAGTCTTGATCTCTCCCCCTAGAGAAGGAAGAATCACTAGATATGAACAATCCTCCCGTCTAACATAGAGTTAGAACATTTAACAGGAACTAGGACCTTGAGAGACAAGAACTGAGGTCTAACAGTACATGAAGGCCACTAAGCTAGCTATGATGTTATGATTGTCAATTGGGCATCTCTATCAATTTCTACCTATCCCGGAGGATTCAATTCAAAACACTTGTGTAGACAGTATCCCGGACCATTGTACCCCCGATGCATCTATTCTCTGGAACATGATGAAATGGCCACTGTACCAAAACACTCTTTGGCGGGTTGCGCCTTACTCAGAAAGTCACTGCAATGAACTGATGGCTATCTATGACCTCAAATTTGCTCAAAAATGCAGCCACCGCGTGAGATAACACGTTCTCACAACAAAATCACGCCGGATTTCTTGGCAGGGTCCGTGAGATTTGCTCCACCTTTTGCGTTTCTCAAGGCCGTGCGGGAGGAGCAGCATGTTCCAAATCACAGCTACTGGACCGAGTGCCCAGACTCCACCTACTCCCACCATTCCGAATTCGGAAATAAACTCTCAAAACTTCTCAAGCGCAGGAAATGTTCTTACGATCGACCAGCACCTTTTTGGTGTTCAGAATAGCATTTGGATCTTACAATATTGCCACGCGATCTTGAGAGTCCAAGGGCACAGTCATCGCATGCTTAGACAATCACCCTTGATGCTTTTCACATGAAAAGAACTTCCAGGAAACCGAAGACAGATCCATATACTAGTATACGTTGTAGGCACAATACGGAAGCATCTCTTGATAGAAAGCTTCCTCGAACGGAGCCAAACCGAGGCCAGATGGATCTCTTTTCAGTAGTAGCCGTTCAGCCTGGGCCATGAAGGATTTTGTGCTGAGAGCTCGGTCCTGGTGGCGACGCAAGAGTTGTCCAGAAAGTTGATCCATTCTCTGTGTCTCCGTTTGCACTTGAGCAACAAGGCTTAGGAAAAGACACGCTTGTGCAAATGAAAGGACCACCAAAAGGAGACATTGAAATCTTCTGTTGCGAAATAAGAGGCGCCAGATGATCTCTTCGCCCTCAGAATCACCAGAAATACCAGAATAACCATGACCTCCACGGAAAGGTCCATCATACATTGAAATCTCGGGTCTGGGACTGCTCCTCAGATTCCAGCCCAGGCCGTATTTGTCGTAGGCAGATCGTCTTTTGTCATTGGAGAGAAGGTGATGGGCATCCACAATTAGTCGGTATCGATCCAGCCGTTCTTCATTTGATAAATTGTTGCTGGCCGTACTTGCCACACTGTCTGGATGGTGTAATTTGACAAGGCTGTAAAACCGCGATTTAGAGTACTGATTGCCTGGACGCATTTCCATGACCTCGTACGGGGTTGGTGACTTGTTCACAGGCCAAGTTGAAACATTCTTTCCTCGAGACCAACCGGGCCGCGATAGCGAACAATGCCGCATGGTAGGTGTATCTGACACAGTACCATTCATGGTGCGTGTCGGGCTGGTTGAAGTCGTAAAGGTAAGGACCTTGAAGGGACAGTTACGGTACATTGTGGGTGAGGATAAATTTGACGGAAGTCTGAGAAAAGCAATTCGACCCGAACAAGACTCTTTTTTTCAAGTCTCCTTCAGATAGATGGGACAAGGATGAGGGACAATTAATGGCACCAAGCCGTAAATATTCATCACACAAACAGCTTGAGCTCGGCTGATGGGATTAGTGAAAAATATGATATAATATGTGGAGTAGACTCACTGAGCTGCAGTCAGATGGTGTAGGCGCCCCTCAATTTGAGGGGATTTATGCAGGTCACCATATACAGATCAAAAGCGCTCATATGCTTGCTAAACACAGAGAAAAGCCTTAGCTCTCGTTAACTGCATGCATTTATAAACAGCTGTTCAAACTGGCCTGGTAGCTACCCTTCCGCCTCCAACATCCTCGCAGCTGTTACAACCGGACCAAAATAATGGCCTTTCACTCCACAGACAAAGCCTCTGATGTCGGGATACACACGGTCACGCTGGAAGCGCAGACAAATGCAGATGACCAGAGCTTAGAAGAAAGGGATGAGAGAGAAGTGCTTGAGCACCCCGGTGAGATTAGCCATGACGCACAGGCTGGGATTCAGAAAGCTGAAGCTGTTGCTCTGATATGGTCCAGAAAAGCCCTGTATAGCACATATGCCTGGTATGTCTCCCGAAGGACTGAAACTGTTCCATTAAATGGATCAGTGCAGTTATCTATTCGCCCATGATCCTTAGCCGATATTAATATAGGATAACTCTTTGCAGGATCTGGTTGTGCTTCTTCGTCCTTTCCATGCAATCGTCAATTAGCAATAACATGATCTACTACGCATACGCAGAGTTTGCTTCAGCGCCGCAAATATCCCAAGCTTATATAGTGTCGACCATCGTGGGAGGAGTACTTCAACTTCCCATTGCGAAGACTCTTAACATTTGGGGCCGCACTGAGGGATTTCTGACATTTTTGGCGATTTTCATCATTGGACTGATCGTGATAGCCTCCTGTGATGGTCCCAATGGATTCGCGGCTGGCTACACCTTATACTGGATTGGCTATTCGGCTTTGAATTTTATTCTCTCCGTGTTTGTCGCAGACGCATCCGGACTGAAGAACCGAGCCTTTGTCTATGCCTTCATCGGTACGCCGAACATCTGCACAGCCTTTACTGGGCCCATCATTGCCCAGGAATTTGTCACTCATTCAACTTGGCGCTGGTCTTATGGAGGTTTCTCCATCATCACCTTTATCATTTTTGTGCCACTCGCCGTCGTTTTCAAATTTTACCAACGTAAAGCCGAGAAGCTGGGACTTTTCAAGCACACCTCAAGCGAACGAACCACGATCCAGTCTATCGTCCACTACATCCATGAGTTTGACATCGTTGGTGCTTTCATTCTGATGGCGGCGTTCATTTTGTTTCTCCTACCCTTCAGCCTCCAAACTTACGGCTTTACCGGATACTCTTCTGCGACTTTTATCGCTATGATAGTCATTGGACTACTGCTATTCCCAGTCTTTGCTTTTTGGGAGACCTACTCCGCCAGAACCCCCTTCATCCGATGGGAGTTGTTCAAAAAGCGCACAGTTCTCGGAGCTTGTATCTTGGCGGCCATCATTTTCTTCAACTACTACACGTGGGATCAATACTTTTACTATTATGTGCAAGTGGTTTACAACCTCGACACATCCAAGACGGGATACATGACACAGATCTACGGTGTTGGATCAACCGTCTGGGCGGTCTTATTTGGCATTTGGATTCGCAAAACCAAGTACTTCAAGAATGTTTGTCTCTTCCTCGGTGCACCACTACTGTTGCTTGGCGCAGCTCTCATGACCCACTTCCGAGGCTCACAAAGTGACATTAAATACCTGGTGATGTGTCAAATTTTCATTGCCTTTGGCGGTGGAACCCTTATCATCGGAGACGAAATGGCTGTCATGGCTGCTGCTGACCGTGACGGTGTCCCATTGATGATTGCCATGATAAGTTTGTCTTCGAGCGTCGGTGGAGCCATTGGATACGCCGTTGCGAGCGCCATTTATTCTAATACGTTCCCTCAAGCATTACTCAGAGCCCTTCCAGAGTCGACCAAGAAGGACTACGCCACTATCTACGCCGGTGGATCAGCTACCCAACTAATGTATCCTCCGGGGAGTGAGACAAGGAATGCGATCAACTACGCATGGGCTTATAGCCAGAAGTACGAGTGCATCACGGCAGCTTGTCTCGTTGTTCTTGCTTTCCCGGCGATTGCCATGTGGAAGAACTACAATGTCGACAGGAAACAAGTCAAGGGTACCGTCATCTAAAACGGAAATTTGGGGTTGTTCCGTAATTGAGGAAAGCATGGAGCGAGTTGAAGAAAGAAGATATCTCGACAACTGACAAGGACCTTTCGGTTTCTCGGAAAGCACAAAAAGTGAACGCTTATAATACCAATTCATCTTTTGCCCGGTGACTTGATAAGAGACCTATGAATTTTGCAAGTGCATAAATTTCATGAGTAATACTCTGTCTACAAAGACAGATCAAAAGTTGCACATTTAGCGGTAGAAAGATTTAGATCATTGAGGCACGATGTAACCTGGGACCATGACTTTCCCTCGTGGATGAAAGAGGTATGCGTCAGGAAAATCTCCCGCTACAATTGGTAGAAATATAGCTTCCTTTGTAACTATATAGCTCTATTTTTGAGTGCTTTGAGATTCTCGACCAAAATCACGGGTTAGAACCATATTTACAGGGGGGACATCTTCAGTCAACTTGTTGCTTCTCCCGGGAGATAGTAGTCGACGGCGAACCCAAAACAACCTTCACCGACTTCCACGCAAGCCGAAGGACATAAAGAGTCAAAGACCCAAAATTTATCCACGCAAAAGCTGCAAAATAAACCAAAAATTGGGGAGGAATCCGCTTAAAGAGTTGAACCGGGTCAATGCCCACCATCTCTTTGAATTCGTCGATCTCCACCAACGCAGTCCCAGCCACATCCGAATCGCTTGAATGAGTTCGTAGTTCCGTTGTAGACTCAAACCCATCATTGTAGATAGCTGCGGCAATAGCCCCACCGAATATGGTCATGAAGAACATCAGCATGGCTTTGTAGACCAGTTCGTACAGCCAGGTACCGCAAAACAAGAGCATTGCGAATGCCTCACCACGAGACTGGCGGGGTGCGGTGAGCAGGTGCGCAATGGAATCATTTTGAGTGGGCTGCAATAATACAATCAAGCGGCAGATCAGATAGGTCAACAGACTGATGGAGGCGACTGGTTCCACGAGGCTGCGACTCGTGTTCAGGATGTCGAGGGCAGTGAAGCCCAGAGCGGTTGTAACCCACAGGGTGAGAAGAGTCACCGAGATACCTGTGGAGAGTCGAGCTCCAAAAGACGGTGGGCTAGACGCCATTTTTGGGCTGGGATCTTCTTGAATGGGTTATGTTTGTGTTTGTGGATGGGGGGACTCCGCGCTTAAATTGTCTGTTTTTGGCCCCCAAGTACACACCTGAAAGCACAGGCACCGACCTACTTTTCGCAAGAGCCAGATTACTAACCCTCTTAAATTCTATCCACTCTCTGATCTGGTGTATTTGGTCTGAAAATCACTTCGTCCGGGCGTAATCTTTCCATTGAAATATAGTACCTCATTTTCTCTGCCTGCCCTCCTCTAAAACAGCCTCACGCCACTTCCATAGGGCAGATAAAACTGCAGCAGGACCAATGATGAAGCTAGCAAGTAATGTAGAAATGAACGTCAACGAAGGTGAAGCCTTGGTTAGGTTCACGCGGCGCATATCCCAAATTGTAAATGTACACCACATCACAACAGCAAGAGTCAAGCACCCGACCTGTACAAGTTGAACTGAGGGTGTAATAGTCAAGCTGCGAATATCAGACACGCTCCGGGGGAAGAACAGGCTCACGATAACCAAATGCGACGTGCTGGAAACGAGAATCATAATATTAAAGAAGCGGGATATGTATCTGGTGTCTCGGGCTCCAAACAGCATCTGACTGATTGAGAGTTCCTTGGCGCCGAACTGAAAGAAGTGTTTGCCAAAGTGAAGAAGAAGGGGAAGACTAGCATGGACTGCCAATATCATCTGTTCTCCCCCGATTGATCCTTTCTTCCTTGGATTCTGTCCTAGAATCGCGGCACCAGCAGCCACAATTGGAATATATATGGTCAATATTCCAAGTGGTAGGGCTTTCGCGGCCCAGAGATTGATGGCTCTGGGGGAAGGATAGTAGAATGGGTGTTGTCCGCTCATGTAGATATGGATGGCGAAATAGACCGGTAAGACAACCTCCCATCCAAGTGCAAACGAGGCAATCAAATATGGGATTGAGCTTGGACGGTTAGCAATCACGCTCTATCAGTTGATTATCCAAAACCACGTACCTGAACAGGGGTGAGATGAGGAGTCCTGGTCGATATGATTCAACTACCCAGAACCCACTGATGGCGATCGTGATGAAAGACTTGTAGACCTGCAATGGCCCAGGGCCATAGTCCAGGTCCTGACCAATTCCCGATCCTCGAGAGAGAAGCGAGCTAAGCAATGCAACAAAAAGCATCGACCCCATCCAAAACACAGTTGCTGTTGTCGACCGGTCATGCGCATTTATCTGGACTTGCTCATTGAGTGCGACCGCTCCAGATGGCCGGGTACTCTTCGGTAGGTATCTTAGTGTACGCCCAGGCGTAGAACCCGATGCAAGAAGCGGAGCAATGTGCAAGCCACCTAGCTTAGAAACGACATTGAGCTGAAGCCATCTCTGCAAGGGGGTATCGAGAGCTTCCATGCGTTGAACCTTCTTGACATCCTCCATCATCTTTCTTGATCTGGAACCGCGTTCCTTTTCATACTCGTGGAAGATGCGTTGGATTCTATCATAGTCCGGACATGGACTCTCCTCCAGTGCTTCCTTTAAAAGATCGCAGAAGAATCCCGCGGACTCGATTGCTGCATTCCCACCTTGCCCTGTTAATGGATTCATCTGCAACCAAGTAAGCAATTTCAATCGTCTTATCTCGCTTAGTATGGCAATTCATATGTACCTTGTGAAAAGAATCCCCGATTAGTACAGCTCTCTTGTAGGAAGCCTTTTCGAGCACGTATTCTTCAATGGGCACGAGCACGCTACTCATGCGACGCTCATAAAGGTCACCAAATGTATAACCGTTGAATACGTGGTCATTGGCATAGGCAGCGGCTAATTCATTTGCCTCGTCTTCTGAATAACGGGGGATATCCTGATGAATCTTCGTCTCGGGATTTTTGAAAAATGCAAAGAAATACGCTTTATTGTCGGGTCCCATTGGACAAAGATAAGACCTACCCTTGAAAAAGGCTTTATATGCTGCTCCGTCGAGAGTCTCATGTGGACGTTTCGCAATACCGAAAATACATCTGTATGTGCAAGAGATTGCTGAGAGGCCACTTTCAGCATTGTCAATAAATCGCAAAAGGAGACAATCATACACTGTTTCATCCGTGCTGTACCAAAGTCGGGTTCCTCCATGTCCGCAAGGCGCCACATCTCATTTCTCATGCGACTGTGTACTCCATCGGCGCCAACGAGAATATCTCCACGGATTGTACATCCGTCTTTCATCCCGACCTGCACTCCATTATCAAGCTCTTGGATGTTGAGGACTTCCATAGAAGTATGAATCTTGGATTTGTCCTGCAAGTTGTCGTACAAGGCCCGTAGCATGTGCTGCCGATCCATGAACCACATGCGATATCCAAGTCTACCCCGCACATGGTCAGCTCGTTGAACAAGGTGCGATTCAATTCACTTACAGATCTTCCATGAGATCACCGAATCTCTCCGCGGTCTTCAATTGGTGCCCATCTGGACCAAAGTCAATGGTATATTTCACTGGCACTGCATGGGTCTTCAGCTTGTCATTGATCCCCAACTGGTCTAAAATTCTCGATCCATGGGGTAGCAGGCCTAGGCTCGCTCCGAGTTGGGGTGCGATATCATAATGCTTCTCGAGAACAATGTAATCAATGCCATATCGCTCTAGTATGTTGGCTAAGGTGAGCCCGGCGATACTACCCCCAACAATAATCACTCTGAAGCTAGCCATGGTAGCAATGAAGGGCGATAGCTTTCAGACGTTTGTCTCCTGCGTGCGGGGAATATCGGGCTATATAGACAGGGTCGGCCTTTCAGGCGTGCCAGGCGGGCGTCAGACCACCTGGACGCGAGGCTGCGCAAGGCGTGGATGCTGACGTCTCACATTGTTCCACCATTAGACACAGACCACGTAATTTCCAGTACCAGCACGATATAAGCTTAAACTTCGCAATAGAGTGATTTTGTAAGCTGTTGAAATCGTCGAGTTTGTCAAAGCGCCAGTAGCCTCACACAACTCGTCCAGCCCAACCGATAAGATGATGTGGGCCGAGAAGACAGAAATCTCCACTTCATCCTCACACCTTTCAAATGTCATTGTAGATCTCTAGCGAGGATCTCTTGAGACATCTTTCTGTCATGTTGTTTATCTCATGATTCGCAAATGTCTGAGGATTTAACATCGCGGCTGTGTTTTCGAAGCTATTCCTCTTGCAGTCATATGGTCCGCTTACATCACAGGTAGTTTGGATCATCTAGAGCTTATCTTGAAGACTCTCGTTCACAGCCACCCCGGCATACGGTCTTACCGATGAGGCAAAACCCAAAACCTATCCATGGGATTGGCATGATTTCCGCTTACTCAGCGGTACCTTTTGGTCCATTATTGTGCGCATAATTCTAGACCCACACGGATCTATGCGTGGCGAGCCTCAATACTCTTGTGCGTTATGATGCCAAGTTCTTGGGAGGCGGACACTGGAGCTCCGACTGCACCGATCTCAGGTCTCAACGTCATTCAACGGCTAATCTACTTTTGAGCATCCGAGCGGAGGTCTCTTATCAGCGGGGCGATGCTTGCGATCTTAGCCTGGAACGCCAGGGCTTAAATGTTGTGCATGCTTTCCACATCTGTCATAGTGCATAAATATGTCAAACTAGAGATTGAGAAACCATCTGGCCTGTTCGTTTGCTCGTGACTGGGCCTTGTGAAATCTTTGCACTAGCCGTAAGACTGGCTCCACTTTGGAAGTTTACAATGCATGGATCGAGATGAAGGTCTAGAACTTTAGGCTGGGCATCTAGGCAGTGCAGGCATGGCCGTTCGTGACCCGTGGAACCATTTATCACGGAGGATCTATTGTCGCTCTTAAAGCACTCGGGCGACTGGACGTTTCTCGTTGATGGATCTTTCCGCAAAATCAATAGGGTTATGCTCCTCACGTTTAAGCCTTGTGATAGAACTGCGTAGTTGTGTAACTTTGGATAGTCCTGGACCTTGCGAGCTGTGGGGCATGACGCGTCTATAATTGTCTTGGATCCACCGCAAACCTCACCGTTGTGCGACAGCCCTGTCTGTCCCCGGACGGAAACGGTGTCAAATTCGTCCGTATTGAGCTGAGTGAACATCCGCTGAGTCATCGGAACAGATCAGAGTCTTCTTCTACCAATCGAATAGCGCAGATCGACCCTAGTGGATTCCATCGGCTCGGGTACAGGGTGGCCGAGGCAAATGGCAGCGCGTGAAATTGCGGTGGAATCCGGCCGGTCCAGGTTCCGGGATTGACTATCTTCCCGGGGCCGATCTTGTAGTCAATAGCACAGCCGAATGTGCAATGATGCCTTCAATAGTGCTGTCCATGTGCGGATTTTTAAGGTTTTTGCGAGAATGTCAAAGAAAAGGATCTGGGACTGGAATTGATCAGTACTTAAATCGTTGGCACGCCCGCTTGTCATTGTATTTCTCTTCCAACATTGCCCAATTTGATTTCCAAGATCGGCATTCTGAAGTGCCTATCTTGTGAAGATGTCGTCAGTCACCCTTTCCGAAGGAAGGGTCTCTTCAGATACCGATGGACCCCTTTACGAACCTATCTCTCTTATTGAACAAAATGAAATCGAGACCCTCACACGCATTGCGACGCAACAATCTCGTCGACAATCTACCGTGCCTACCCACCGCCTCGCATCGGTCGCCGAACACGATCCCTCTCTAGACCCTCAGTCCCCCAAATTCAATTTGCAAAAATGGCTAGCTGCGGCCATGACCGATGCCGGCAGAAATGGCCGAGCGGGACAGAATATGGGCATTGTCTTCAAGAACCTGAATGTTTACGGATCTGGCGCAGCCTTGCAATTCCAAGAGACCGTGTCGTCAATGCTGTCTTCGCCCTTGCGGTTGCCACAGAAGATCCGCGAGTCCCATGCCCCACGAAGGCGGATTCTGAAGGACTTCTCTGGACTGCTTAAGAAAGGCGAATTACTGCTGGTTCTCGGTCGGCCGGGTGCAGGATGCAGTACTCTTCTGAAATCCATGTGTGGTGAAACGCATGGATTGGACCTTGACTCGAACAGTGTGATTCATTACAATGGTGAGAAAAGCTCGGGTTCTCGCTGAATTGTCTACATTGCTAACGGGAGGCTATAGGAATTCCCCAATCACGCATGGTCAAGGAATTTAAAGGAGAGGTGGTATACAATCAAGAGGTACGCAAGGTCGACTGCTCTTCTGTTCTCGTCAACTAACATTTGTCCACTTTGCAGGTTGACAGACACTTTCCTCACCTCACAGTCGGACAGACTATGGAATTTGCCGCCGCTACCAGAACACCTTCTCAGCGTTTCGATGGCATGTCCCGCGAGGAATATGCCCGCTACATGGCACAAGTGACAATGGCTGTCTTCGGTCTCAGCCACACGTACAATACTCGCGTCGGAGACGATTTCATTCGTGGTGTGTCTGGTGGTGAGCGAAAGCGAGTCAGTATTGCTGAAATGGCCCTCGCTGCTTCCCCGTTGGCTGCTTGGGATAACTCCACGCGTGGATTGGACTCTGCCACTGCGCTGAAGTTCGTCGAGTCTCTCCGCCTGCTTTCGGACCTGACTGGCGCTTCTCACGCCGTGGCTGCCTACCAGGCCAGTCAAAGCATCTATGATGTTTTCGACAAAGTCATTGTTTTGTATGAAGGTCGAGAGATCTTCTTTGGCTCCGCTGCCTCTGCCAAGGCCTATTTTGAAAATCAAGGCTGGAATTGTCCCCCACGACAGACGACAGGTGATTTCCTTACTTCTGTCACTAATCCGGGAGAACGTCAACCCAAACCCGGGATGGAAGGACGCGTGCCTCGCACCGCCGAAGACTTTGAAAATGCATGGCTCAACTCCCCTGATTACAAAAAGCTGCAAGCTGAGATCGCTGCCTACGAGGAGGAATATCCCCTCCAGCAAGATTCCGCTGCTGCTATCGAGTTCCAGGAGAAGAAGCGCGGTCGGCAAGCCAAGCACACTCGGCCAAAGTCCCCATACATCATTAGTGTCCCGATGCAAATCAAGCTCAATACTAAACGTGCGTATCAACGAATCTGGAATGATATGGCTGCAACGGTTTCGACCGTGGTTAGCAATATCATCATGGCACTGATTATCGGTTCTGTGTTCTACAACGCTCCCAATACCACCGCCGGCTTCCAGGAAAAAGGAGCCACCCTCTTCTTTGCAGTTCTACTTAACGCCCTCACAGCCATGTCCGAAATCAACAGTCTCTATTCTCAACGACCGATTGTGGAAAAACACAACTCCTATGCATTCTACCATCCTTTCACAGAAGCTATTGCGGGTGTCATTTCCGATGTCCCGGTCAAATTCTGTCTTGCAGTGGCTTTTAATATCATTCTCTACTTCCTGGCCAACCTCCAACGAGAACCTGGAAACTTCTTCCTCTACTTCCTGGTCACCTTCATTATCACCTTCGTTATGTCCGCCGTCTTCAGAACCTTGGCTGCAGTGACCCAAACTGTATCTCAAGCCATGGCTTTGGCCGGCGTCATGATCCTCGCTCTGGTCGTCTACACTGGTTTCGTCTTGCCGCGCCCATCCATGCATCCTTGGTTCGAATGGATTCACTATCTGAATCCCATCTACTACGCCTTTGAGATTTTGATCGCCAACGAATTCCATGGACGCGATTTCCCCTGTGCTCAGCTCATCCCTTCATATGCGGATAGGTCTGGCAAGTCGTTCTCTTGCTCCACCACCGGCTCGGTCGCAGGCGATCTGACTGTTAATGGCGATAGCTATATCTGGGAAAATTACCGTTACAGCTTTAGCCATGTCTGGAGAAACTTTGGTATTCTCATTGCTTTCCTGATCGGTTTCATGGTCATCTATTTCGTGGCCTGTGAATTGAACTCATCCACGACGAGCACCGCCGAAGCCTTAGTTTTCCGACGTGGCCATGAGCCAGCTCACATGCGCCGTGGTCATGAGAACTCCGGTTCCGATGTCGAAAAGACCGATGCCGCGCCCGTGAAGCAGTCAACCTCCGATGAAGAAGGCAACGGTGGTATGGGTGCGATTGAGGCACAAACTGATGTCTTCACCTGGCGCGATGTTTCCTATGATATTGAAATCAAGGGAGAGCCTCGTAAGCTTTTGGACCACGTCTCTGGATGGGTGAAACCCGGAACACTTACTGCCTTGATGGGTGTCAGTGGGGCTGGCAAGACTACGCTTCTGGATGTCCTGGCTCATCGAACATCAGTCGGTGTTGTCACTGGTGATATGTTTGTCAACGGCAAAAGCCTCGATGCTAGTTTCCAGCGTAAGACAGGTTATGTCCAGCAGCAGGATCTCCATCTTGAGACTGCCACTGTTCGCGAGTCACTGCGGTTCAGTGCTCTTCTCCGTCAGCCGGCCAGTGTTTCCATCCAGGAGAAGTACGATTACGTGGAAGATGTGATTCGTATGTTGCAGATGGAGGACTTTGCTGAGGCAATTGTGGGTGTGCCTGGTGAGGGTTTGAATGTTGAGCAGAGGAAGCTTTTGACGATTGGAGTTGAATTGGCTGCTAAGCCCAAACTTCTTCTTTTCTTGGATGAGCCCACAAGGTAAGTTAGCCTTGACCTGATTTTCTTCTGCAACTACTGACTTCGATGAAGTGGTCTTGACTCCCAGAGTTCTTGGGCAATCTGCTCCTTCCTTCGTCGCCTGGCTTCTCATGGCCAAGCAATCTTGTGCACAATTCACCAACCTTCAGCTATCCTGTTTCAGGAGTTCGACCAACTGCTCTTCTTGGCGCGCGGTGGAAGGACTGTCTACTTCGGACCAATTGGCGAACAATCTCGTACTCTACTGGACTACTTCGAGGCCAATGGTGCACGACACTGTGACGACAGCGAGAACCCGGCCGAATACATGCTTGATGTTGTGAACAAAGGAACCAACTCTGATGGCGAAGACTGGTTCGACGTGTGGAAGAAGAGCAATGAGAGTAGAGCCGTTCAGACCGAGATTGATCGCATTCACAAAGAGCGACAGGGAGCGCCTGTTGACGATGACACCGCAGCCGGTCATTCCGAATTCGCTATGCCTTTCTGGTTCCAACTCTGGCAAGTCACTTATCGTGTCTTCCAGCAATACTGGCGAATGCCCTCTTACGTTATGTCGAAGTGGGCTCTTGGTGTCGCAGCTGGTCTCTTCATTGGATTCTCTTTCTTCCAGGCCAAGACATCGCTTCAAGGCATGCAGTGTGTTGTCTACTCCGTGTTCATGCTTTGTACTATTTTCACTTCTCTGGTCCAACAGTTGATGCCCCTCTTTGTGACCCAACGATCCCTTTATGAGGTTCGCGAGCGACCTAGCAAGGCCTACTCCTGGAAGGCCTTCCTTATCGCCAACGTCATTGTCGAAGTTCCGTACATGATCATCACCGGAATACTCATCTATGCGTGCTACTTCTACGCTGTTGTTGGCATCCCTAGCTCAGTGAGCCAAGTGACCGTTATTCTGCTCTGCATCCAGTTCTTCATCTATGCGGGCACATTCGGTCAAATGGTCATTGCTGCCCTTCCCGACGCCCAAACCGCCAGTGCCGTCGTCGTCCTTCTTTTCGCCATGTCTCTCACGTTCTGCGGTGTGATGCAGCCCCCTTCTGCTATGCCCGGCTTCTGGATTTTCATGTACCGCGTCTCCCCCTTCACTTACTGGGTTTCAGCCATGGCCGCCACCCAAGTCCACGATCGTCAAGTGGTGTGCTCTCGGTCAGAGCTCTCCATCTTTGATCCTCCTTCTGGTCAGACATGCTGGGAGTATTTAAAAGATTACGCCACCGCAGCTGGAGGACAGGTCATGAACCACAACGCCACTTCGGGCTGCGAATACTGCTCTCTTACTGTCGCGGATCAGTTCCTTGCGTCTGATGACATCTATTACAGCCAGAGATGGCGTAATTATGGTATTGTCTGGGCCTTCATCTTTTTCAACATTTTCATGGCTACTTTGCTCTACTACCTTTTCCGTGTCAAGAGGTGGGACATGGATGGTATGAAGAAGAAGCTTGCGCGCTTTATTCCTTCCAAAGCTTCCAAGGCCAGCAAGTGATCTCCCTCACTTCGCTTCATTCTCTTGTTTCTCCTTTTTTTTTCTCTTGTGTTTCTACCTGCACAACTGTCCTTTAGATTTCTTATTTTTCTTTCTGTTGATACCTCGTTACATATCTAGACTCGCCACCAAGGCTACATCAGTATTTAATTTCCATTATTCATTATTTCGTTCGTCGTTCTGCTAAATTAGACCATAATACGGTAGACAAAATCAAGAATTCATGAAGTCTAGAACATGGAAGGGGTCTCAATGACGGAAAATGAACACTACTCTAAGCCAAATCACAATCAGAACGACCAACGACCAACCCACCTAACCGGGTCCGCATTGTGGCTTGCTTAGGATAAGATATGAACTCTCTATTTCACCCAGGCATCAATAGCAACCTTAAACGTATCTCTCAGCCACTCCTCACTATACCTCGACCCCTCATCAAACCCATGCTCTCCATCCCGGATAGTAAGCACTAGCCCCTCATTCCCAGCCTTGCCCTTCGTAACCTCCCTCGCCTTTTCCACAAACTTTTCCACCCCACCAACAGGAACCACACTATCCTGTCGACCCTGTATAATGGCAATACCACCAACCGGAATCTCCAACCCGTGTTCCTCCAACTTCACCATCGGATACAACCCCTCCCGCGGAACCCCCTCTGTGCCGCGCTCATAAACACTATTCAGCATGCCATGCTCCAACGCAGCAAGCATGTACACAATACGAGACTCCTTCGTAATGGACGACTCGGCCGTCCCGATCTGAGCAGCGCTTTCTTCCGCCTGAATCACTGATTCGGGAACATGGTTCCCAAAGCATGGACTCGCGCGCGGACGTCCGTAATCATCTGAGCCTATATCGACGGCCGGGTAGGCGGCTGTCGCGGCGCGGATCTCGTTTGGATGCGACAGAGCCAGGTAGACGCTTAACAGGCCGCCGGCGGACTCGCCGGCGGTCAGAATGCGGTCGAGATCGACCTCTGTAGGCGTAGAGTGCGCGGCTAGTAGTTCTGCGAGAGATGGCGAGTGCACCCAGGACCAGAAATCTTCCATGTCTTCATAGATCTGGACGCTGGTTCCTTCTGGCATGAGGCGGTAGTTTGGACTGATGATTATGGCGTTGTAGGCGAGGGCTAGGTCTGAGACCCAGTGAGGCCAGAAGTCCATGAATAGAGAGTCTCCGAAGACCTTGGCTTAGATTTAGAAATTGATCCCTGGATTTTTTTTTTTTCTCTAACTGGCTTGGAGGGGGAATATGTATCTTACCAGGCCGCCGCCGTGGAAACGGAGAATCACTGGCCGTTTGCCCGTGTGAGGCTTCTGGGGGACGAGAATGTCGGTCCGAATAGGGTGGTCTCCGACATGCTTGAAGTTTGTCTGAAGGATATCGAAGCCATCGAGCTTCGGGCTTGAAGGAATTGCCATTTCGTGTGAAATAAAAGGAAGATCTAATGACAATTAAGGAATAGACATGGGCGCGACCCGCTTTTTATATTGTTACCCCTCCTCGCCAGGCTGGGCTAAATGTATACATCGGCCCGGGAACTAGGAACTGGTCTGACTCAGATCGAAAGATCTCAAAATCAAAGATCAAAGGTACGAGGCTCTCTACATCGCATCGATATCTGCATTGGGCATCTTATCGCTATCAGGCCTTATCGCAACGCTCGGACCAAAGCTCCCCGATTCACCCTGAACTGGAACTCGGACCTGGACTTTTACCCCAACACAGGAGCCAGATCCAAAGTCCCAGTCCAAGATGGACCCCGATGCAAGCATTCGCGAACCAGCCCCCTCGGTTTTCAACTACGTCCTCTCCTTCCTCCTCGTCGGTGTAGCATGGGGCTTTACAACACCATTTATCCGTCGCGCCGCCGCCGACTTTAACGCACGTCAAGAGAAGCAGTCGGAATCGCCGCGCGGACGATCACAATCACAATCGCAACATCAAGCCGCGGACGGTGAAGAAGAGCAGGAACTGCTACCGGCGGAACAGGAAGGTGTGAGAAGGAGGAGTGGGAGTTCGCAGCGCCAAGAAGAAGGCGATGAGCAGGATGGAAAAGAGGATGAGGACAATCTCCCGACGCCGGCGTGGAAGAGGAGGGAGAATGAATCTTGGATAAAGAAGAAGATTGTCGGTATTTTTTGGACGGTGGTGAATTTGCTGAAGACGCCAGCTTATTCGATTCCGCTGGTGGTGAATTTGACGGGGAGTATTTGGTTCTTTTTGCTGGTGGGAAAACACGGTATGTTTTCTTGCTTTTTTTCTCCCCTTCAGGGTTCTTTGAATTTGGGTATCGAGATGAGACTAGATGCTGATAGTGTTACAGAGCTCTCGTTGACGGTGCCGCTGGCCAATTCGAGCGCTTTCTTGTTCACGGTACTCGGAGAGTGGTATGTGGAGCGCAAGGTCATCGCAAAGGAAACGTGGCTAGGACTAATCTTGGTCTTGGGCGGCATCGCTGTATGCGTGCATTCAAAGAATCAAACTAGTTGATTCTTGACAGGGCTTGATCAGGAGCTGAATCCTAAGATAGAGCTACAAAAATCAGAATTGAAACAATTGTATAACTATCAAGTTCTGAGCGTCGTTTTGAAGCGTCGAAACCATCTATATCACTCTTGTCTATAGATACAGCAGTAATTTCACGCGCCATGCATCCATGCCCGAGAAGAAAAGGAAGAAGAAGGACAAGGAAAAGGGCATCATAAAAACAAGAAATCCCAAATGTATCAACATCGGACAAAAAATGCCGTTCAAGGTTCATCACACATAGTACACGAAGTCAAATTCCACGCCATGGATTTTTACCGGACCGGGCCCGCCGTGGTAATCAACTCAGTTTAATTCATCAGGGGATATATTGAAAACATCAAGAAAGCAAGATGGGTCGTTATGCCGGAGCAAAATGATGCAATCAAACGCCTCGGAACTATTGGGAAAGGAGTTAGCATATGAATCTTGATCGAGAAAGGCAGAATTACCATTCGAACCACCAAGTACCACATCGCACCGATAAACTTGAACATCGAAAGCCCAGCGACACTCCACAAGACAACCTCCATGTAAATGAGCGAGCGCTCGTTCTGTGTGAGATCTGTGGTCGAGCTAGTACTCGTGCTTGTCTTGTCGAAGGTTTCCAGACCAGCGGCTGACAGAACCACGGCACCGAGGGCAAAGTTACAAAATACCCAGGCCAACACGACTGCACTGCGGAAACCCTTGTAGTAGTCGGCCTGGCGATCCTCGTCCGAGATGATCTGGACCTCTTTCGGCGGCTTCATGGAGAACTTATGCAACTCGGCCTCGTACTGCGCGTTCAGATCGCCGTCGTCCTGAGGAATATTGACGTCGACCTTGCCGCCGGGCTTGAGGTGTGCGGACGGCAGTTTCTCAGCCTTGTCGTCGCCCTTGGTTCCCCACGTGATGTCGTGGGTGTTGCAAAAGGCGTAGATGTTGAGCACGTTGATGTAGGTCGGAGTCAGCAGAATATACTGGATGAACGAGGTGAACATATGCCAGGGGTCCAGGAAGATGAATGATGCGACAAACCACATGACGTAGGTCGAACCGAGTGAGACGATAATCGAGAAGAAGGTCTTGTTGGTGAACAGATCGCTAACAGTGAAACTATCCGCTTGGACTTCCGCTTCGATGGATTTCACTGTGACAAAGACTGCCGCGAAGGACAGGTATATCATAATCACGATCCAGAAGTATACCATAGTCATGTAGAACTTGTTCGATCCACCGGGTCGGTTACCGAGAGCAAGAACAAAACACGTTACCAAGGTTGCCAAATAGAGCCATTCGAAGACAATCCCCAAAACTTTACCCGCGGTGCCGAGGAGGTCGTCGTCACCAAGGTATGTCGTGAGAATGTGGAAGACCAAGAAGAAGTTACCAATACCGAACCACGCAAAGATCATCGCCACTGTTTGATAAATGAACTCGATCATGAACGCGAACTTGCGCAGAAAGCTGTGATCACTGCGAAAAATCTGGTAGAAGTGGGTGATGGCGTAGACAGCGGCGAAGAAACTACCGTTCAACCAACGACGGCGCTGGAGAATGAACTCGGCCATGCGGTCCGGTACATCGGTCTCACCTGTCGATGACTTGACATACTGAAGCAACCAACGGCACTTGCGCTTAGCCACAATCTCGAAACACAGAATGCGATCTTCAGCCAAATACATGTTGGCGGTGAAGATGCCGGCATTGGCACCGTGCATCTTCTCACCAAGGAAGTATCGCTCGAGCGGACCCTGACCGTTCTTGTCATTCTGCAGGGCGACAAATCGGTAAGCAGAGAAAGCGCCGGGCAACACGGAAATGAAACCGAATGCAGATTCCAAAGGCTTGTCGAGAATATTGCTAAGCTTGTACTCGAAGTTCTGGCCAGCAACCAGGGGATTAAAGAGCTTCTTTCCCTTTGAAGTCATGACCTTGATCTCACCACAAGCACCACCACACATGGGCTCGACGTCAAATGCCTTCCACAGGTGGTAGATAGAGTCACCACCGGGCTTGGTACCAGCGTCAAGAAGGACGCAAATGTTGGGATCCAAGACACGACCGAACGCCTGGAAGAACCAGCGGTGAGAATTAATCTTCTTTTGGTTCTTTTCCTTGAGACAGAATATCATCTGCACAGGCGCACCTGAGCGGGGCTTCAGATGAACCTGAGTACCCTTAACCTCCAAACCGATTTGGGTGGTATACTCGTAGATGTGGGCCGTCACGTCCTTGCCATTGACCTGTTGCTTGGCAATTCCGTCCTGATACACACCCAGAGCAGCCAGGACCGCACGGGTCCGCGGGTTAATTTTCGCACGACCGTCGCTAATAACGCAGACCACGATCTTCTTCCAAGCATCCTTGCCCCAGGTTTTACTGCTAGTGCGCGAACACATGTGATCAATGTTTTTGAAGACGCCGGACATCGTACGCGCGAACAGGAAGTCGTCCTCGTTGTACATAGTCACGACAATAAACAACTCAGTGTGGCGGGGCTTCGCAAAAAGCTTCTGGCGCAAGGTAAAACGCTCTTCGAAGAAATCCGCAGGGTCACAAGTCGCGGCGGAATAGCGCATGTGGGTGAACTCATCACGACCAGGGGCTTCAGCGTGCGGCACCTGGCTGAGCAACTTCGGCGCAATCGGACAATCCAACACAAGATTACCGTTGAACAATTGAACTTCCTTTACGGTCTTCCATCGTCGAATGGGAGCAGGGCTCGGGGTAGGGCGAGGCTCATCCTGGAAATCAGCGCTGTACGGGTCCGGTCCGAAGGGATTTTCACCCGTCTGTAACATGGGCGCATTGTCATCATAAGGGGTTTGGGTAGGCTCGGGGTATGAACCTAGGTCGTAGTCTTCGTGCGGAGTGAGCGCGGGCTGATAAGGTTGGGTATAGTAAGCGTCGTGGTGCGCCTCGGTGTCGATCGCATAATCATGGCTGTATCCATAGGGCTGGTGACCCTCGTAGGCTTCGTTGTGACCGTAAGAATTCTGAATATTCTCAACCGAGTACTAAAGACCGAAGGTCAGTGCTATGTTTGTGCGCGCGCGCAACGGAGTGACTCACGGTGGGTTGGTCGGCGAGACGATCGCTTGAGGGCATAGGCAGGTGCCCTGCAGGAGCGTAGGGGTTATCTTCAAGCTGGTAGGAGTTCAAGGGGTGTCCCGGAGACGGAGTGCGATTGGTATAGCTGGTGACATGAGAAGGGTTCATTATAGGCTCATGATGATGCTCGTCCCCAAAGGGATCTGGAGTACGCATTGTTAGTTTTTCTGTTCGACTGCGCTTCCAAAGCGCGAAGAATCCGTTCGTAAAATCAAGAGAGTAAGTCGCACGGCAACTATGCAATAAACAAAGACCAGGACAATTTTGAGATCCTCTGTGATGCGCGCGGAGGGCTCAAACACCAGAAAGGGAACAAGGAACTAACCAACTCGATTGTAGGCCATCTTCAGCCTCGGATTTGACTTGGGTAGAACTGAGCCCGTCCCTCAGACTTACTGCTAGTCTGTAGCAGGGGGACACGGACACGGCTGGAGATTGCGCCAGGAGCAGCGAGTGGGAAGCTTTCGTTCACTAGTCTAGACAGACAGGACCCCAAACTCTCGGCGTGGTTTCAGGATGAGGGGAAGGCCCAAGCAAAGATGAGAGGAGATGATATCTGAGGGAATGCGAGGGGAAGTTGTCTCACGTTGGCACAGGGTAACTGAGAAAGTGGCCAAGGACTCTGTTTACGACGCCCGGGCGATCGCAGATGAAGATGGAGTGTAAGTAGGCGAATAGGCGTTCAAGTCTCGGGCCCACTGTGGCCTGTGAATTAATCCCCGAGTTGCAGATAACGCGTAGTCCAAGGAAAAGAAGGTAGAAAGAAGATGGAAAAAAGACCAGAGGCACCAGGTACAAGGCACACAGAAACACACACCAGCAACCTTGAAATTGTCCAACAACGAATCTTGAAACATGGACGATCCACGGCGCAGTTCTGAAGAGATGACCCTGGAACTGTGGTTGTGGTGGATCCGATTCAGGTCACTGGGCCAACGGCAGGCACTTGGACCACTTTGGAACCACCTTTGGACCACACTGAGCCACTCGCCACGCCACGGCTCAGCCTTCAAGGGCTTTTGGCGAGGATTTTTTATTCTTTTTTTAGCTATGGTGTTGCCTGAAGAGTAAGACTAGGCCAACTATGAATAGAAAGAGACTTTTGATTTTTTTTTACCCCGGATTCATCGATGCATAGGTGAGACATTGGAGAACAGTAGCTTGATGACGTAGAGGCCGTATAGACTGGAAGGGCACAAATACACGGTGGAGCTTAGGGCCTATCGATAACGATGAACCCCCGCCGGATGCTGCGAACAGCGACACACACTTTGACACTCTTACAATTACAGCAAAGTCACCATGTCTCCCTCTGAACATGGCCCCGTCAGCGTGTTATTCGTCTGCCTAGGCAATATCTGTAAGCTATCCCCATCCGGTCTTGGCTTGCCTTGCCCTGCTCGGTCCCCTGTTAACACCCTGTAGGCCGGTCACCTATGGCCGAGGGTGTCTTCCGTAACGTCGCCGAGGGTAACCCCATCATCGGCGAGATCGACTCGGCCGGCACAGGCGCCTACCACACCGATGAACCCCCGGATTCCCGTACAATGTCGACTCTGCGCCGCCACGGCATAACCAACTACACCCACGCCGCCCGCAAGGTCAACCGAGATGACTTCCTCAAGTTTGACTACCTGATGGCCATGGATAAATATAACCTGCGGGATCTGCTAGATGAGAGAGACTACGTGATTTCGATGCTGCGAAAGAAGGCCGATGCCAAGTCTTCGGCGAAAAACACCCGCGCGGCCAAGGATGCTGAGATTAGTGCCCATGGCGAGGACGCAAAGGTCGCCGAGGTGCGCTTGTTCGGTGACTTTGGAAAAGGTGGCAAGCTGCATGATCGTGTGGGTGGGGGTGAAGTCGTCAAGGACCCTTACTATGGAGGAGCTAATGGGTTCGAAGAGGTTTACCAGCAAGTGGTCCGGTTTTCCCAGGGCTTCTTGGAGTACCTCGAGAAGAAGTAAAGCTCTCTAAGTACACTGCATATACGACCAGGTCCGGTCATGAACAGGGGTGGGACATTATAGACCTAGACGTGACGAGGCGTGGATACTTTCTTCAATGATACCCTTCTTATGAACAAATCAAAATCTCACCTTCTAGATGTCAATGTGTAGCTTGCTACTGATACTACGAGGAATAGGATTTTTACCATTCAATATTTTTGACAAGTGCGTCATTCGAAGAGCGTTGATGAGTTGCACATATGGTCTCATAAGATCCCATGTGTCCGTAGGAGGTGAGGTGATTTGTATTGGTGTACAGATAATTATACAGCACAGGACACATACTAGAAGACAAAAAGTGCCCGCGTGGATGTTGTTGGAGGGTGGAGAAAGGTAGAAGCCACAGGTCGCGAGTGTATTACCTGGAACATATGGATGAGCACTTGAGCCGGATGGAATCCCCCGAAGGCCAAGGCAATCATGCTGACATCCATCAAACCCGCTCGGTGATCTTAATGGCAGTCCTGCAGCCAAATCGAATGAAGTCAACCAAAGGATCATAGGGCTTGGCCTCCTTGGAATCATTAGCCACAGCATGATCCAAATGCTCGAGCTCCTCATCGCGAATCCTCCGGAAAATGGACAGCATTTCCTTCAACTCATCGTCCAACTCTTCCCCCCGCCTGGCAGCATCCGTTTCCCATGACAAAATCTCCCTCACTTGATCATTGTAGTGCGATCCGATCTCCGTCTCGACAGCCTCGGTGCATGCCATAGCCGCTTCACGGCCCAAAGCGGCTGTCGACCACCCGAGGAAACTCGCCGCCACATGCCATAGCGGATACATGGCCGTCGGACGAATCTGATGCTTCGCAATGAGTCCGTTAAATGTTTTCAGATGGCCGGCTTCCTGATCGTACATGTGCTTCATCAACGGCCTAAGGTGAGGGTGCGAGCGGACAATTTGGGGTGTTTGAGCGATGTAAATCAGCGTCGCGGCGACTTCTCCAGCTTGATTCACTCGCAAGGCGCTTTCAAGGTACTCTCTCTGCTTCTTGCTGAGAGTGTATCGAGGTTTGGTGCTGCCGGAAGTGCCGGTTGACGCATGTCGTCGCTGGGCGCGCACAGCTGTGGGTGCGAGGAAATCAAGATAAACTGGCGACAGTGGTCGAGACGATCGTCGACACTGAGCCAAGAAGCATCTTCGTAGCGTAGGAAGGGTCTCCATTGTTCGTATTGAAGTTCAAGCAAGAGAGCTGGTGGCGGAGTCGCTTGTGAAGGAAAGGCTTGGCGCAGGCGCGCGCTTGTGGTCTTGGCAGCCGAACGTCATGAATCGGCAAAGGCCAACTTGCGACAGACCTACACGCGTTCCCATCGACTCTCGAAGCCTCGCGCCGTTGCCACCTGTACAGTCGGTAATTTGCCTCCGAACCACCGGTAGCATCAACGTACGGGTTTTGGGGGGCTATTTCGGTTTGATCCTTTTGGAACCTGCAATCTTTGCGCCGCCTCGCCAGGAGTGTTCCGCCTCACAGCCTGCCCGGTTTTTGAAAAGGGCAGCTTACTAGGTGCACAATTCTATTGCGATTGCCTTTGGGGCGCAAAAAGGGCCTGAGGCCGAAAGAATATATTTATAATGGCGGACGATTTGGACGCTGAGCTGCTGGCTCTGGCCGGTGATTCCGAGGAGGAAAACTCTCCTCCCCCTCAGGAAAAGGATGAATCTCCAGAACCTTCTGGCTCTCCTCACTCTCTAGACGGTGACCGCTCCCCAGCCATGGGTCCCAGAGGAACTTCCAAACCGGCTCGCAGGCCGCGGAACGTGAAAGAGGAAGAGGATGGTGAAATGTGAGTTTCACTTCTCTTAGAGCCCACGAACTATTGACTGATACGCGGTATGCGCAACAGATCTGAAGCCGAGTCCCAACACTCTCTGCAGTCCGCAGCCATGTCCGAGTCTGACTCCGAAGCAGGAGATGCCAGCGATGAGGAAGACCGCCCCATCTTCCCTTATGACAAGCTGTACTACTCTGCAAAGGAAAAGCAAGAGATCTCGGCGATGCCCGAGATCCAGCGTGAGGAGTTGCTTTCTGAGCGTGCCCAGCAAGTTGATCGCCATAACCAGGATCTGGCTCTGCGTCGTCTCCTAGCCTCGCGAGAGCGTGAGGAACAGCGCAAAGCTAAGCGCAAGGCCGGTTCTGCTGGCTTGGACGAAAATCAGCGAAAGAGCTCGCGACAGAAGACGACTTTGGGTGGCCGCAAAGTAGGAGAAACCTCCGCTGCTATCGACGCCTACAAGCGTCAACGTGAACAAAAGGGCAAGCGAGATGAACTTCGCCGTCGCGATGCTCCTCAATCCCGCCGCCGCTCTCGTTCTGTTGGGTCCGACATGTCTGACGAGGATGCTGAGGCCGAAAGCGACCTCGAATTGGATAACCGCCGCTCGCCCTCCATTCCCAAAGATGACCCCCCTGCCGAGCTCCGCGATCTTCAACGTGCTCGTGTTGGGAGGAGCAACTTTGCTCAGGTCTGCTTCTATCCCGGATTCGAAGATGCAATCACCGGCTGCTACAGTCGTGTCAACATTGGACCCAACGCGGACACTGGCCTCAATGAGTATCGTATCTGCTTGATCACAGGTTTCACCACGGGAAAGCCGTACGCAATGGAGGCTACGAATGGTCGGCCTTTTGTTACTGACCAGTACGCCAAGATGGCTCATGGAAAGGCTGTTCGCGAATTCCCTTTCATCGCCTGTTCCGACTCTGCGTTCACTGAGGTGAGTCATTCTGTCCTTTTTGCCCTTTTATACCATTTCGCGCTCGTGACTGACTCACATTCAGGCTGAGTATAACCGCTACCGAAAGACACTGGCTGTTGAGGATGGCAAAATGGCCACGCAGACAAAATTGGCCTCCAAGGTCGCAGATATCAACCGGCTCATCAATCACCAGTTCACGGCTGCTGAACTGAACGAGAAGTTGCGCAAGCAGGGCGCCTTTGACTCTAAGAAGGACGTTCTTCGCCGCGTTGACCTAGAGCGTGAACTCAAGAATGCCAAGGCAAACGGCGATGAGGACGAAGTCGAGAAGCTGCAGAAGGAGCTAGACAAGATTCTCAACCCCAACCTCTCTTGGGGTACAACTCTTATTAAACCGGCTGCCGACAAGACACTCTCAGAGGCAGAGCGTGTCCACCTGATCAATCTTCGCAACCAGAAACTCAACCACGAGAACGTTCGTCGTGCTCAAATTGAGGAGCGCAAAGCCGCTCGCAAAGCCGCTGCCGCAGTTGCCCGGGGCGAAGCTTCCACTGATCCCTTCATGCGTGTCCGGACCATTGCTAAAACCCACCACGATCTCACTGATAAGCCAAAGGAAGAGATGGTGTCTGCCAATGGCACTCCCGCCGATACACCCAAGGAAGACTCCAAGGCTAGCACTCCTTCCGTGGCGACACCCAACTCCGGTCTGGCCCCGAAGAAGCCCAAGAGTGGCTTTATGATCAATTACCGCAAGAACGACGACGAGGCCATTGGAGATATGGACCTGGGCATCGACATCGACATCTAGAGCTCTGCCATCCGATCTATTCGGACTAGCAGGAACCCTAGTCAGTCGTGTTCACATTTAAAGAATCTAGTGGTGGAGGCAGACAGCTACTTGTCTTCTTACTATCGGGAATCGGCGCATGGACGCGGCGTCTTTTCAGAGAATCATTATGGGAAACTTTTTGTACTTTGAGCCAAATGGCTACGGAGCATGAGCAGCACAGTTTGCAAATTAAATCGACTTGTTAATAGACCAACGCCAGAGTGTTCCTACCATGTCATACCATACCAACCAGTGCGGACTAAATAGATGAGTGGGCGATAAGATAAGGTCACGTGATTTGCCTAGCAACGCGAAGCACGCGCATCGCGTTCAGTCTATGCGCCCTTCGGTTCTCCCACTTCAAATCTTCAATCGCTCCCCTCCTCTTCACAGTGGCTCCATTATGACCGGTTCACACTCAAAATAGTCCATCACTTACGAAATTCCTTCGATACCCTTCCTTTCATGCCAATAATGTCGTCCCCTTCTACGCCGCGGTCGACGCGCTCCGTGTCCGCAGCTAGCGAGTCACCCAACATTTTAACTCCCGGACAGAAGATCAAAGCCATGATGGCAGAATTTGACAGTGACTCGGAAATTGAGACTTACCCCACCACGACATCACGCCCTATTTCGAAGCTGGACTTCAGAACTAAAAGCATATCAGCTGCTCAGACGCGTCAACTAAACCATCTTGCCGACTCAGATGTTGACTCGGAGGACTCAGATGATATTGTCAGACCCAAAGGTCGCATGGCGGCTCGCATGCAAGGGAACAAAGATGCTTTTCCTAAGGAAAACGCGGCATTTTCTCGCTTGTCCGACGCCCTGCGGAAAGAACAAGTGCAAGCAAAGAGAAGTCCCACATCCGAACACTCTAGTGGAGATGAACTCCCCTTGGCGGCATCTGAAAGAAAGACCAAGGGCAAAGCACGATATTCCCCAGCTCGGAGCGATCAGTCTCGAGGTTCACACTCTCGTGCTCGCGCCACCTCTCCCATGTTCGTCTCTTCCCCAACATCGCCACGCGATGAACTCGCCAACTCTGAAGGTGCATACAGAGAGATGGACAGAAACCCGAAGTCTAATGCTAGGTTCCTTGCTCTCGTCACCCAAAAGCGCAAGGAGCGCGAAGAACGTGAAAGGATCGAGGCAGAGCAAAAGGCCGCCAAGCGTGCGCAAATGGAACAATTCAGCTCTGAGATGCTTTCTGGTGAGGATAGCGAAGCTGATGATCCCAGCTCTGCGAAAATGCTCAGCCAAAATGCTCGTCAACCACGGAAAGCCAGCAAGAAAGCGTTGGAGGAGATGAGCCGGGAGACCCAGCGGATGAGTCGAAATATGCAATTGGCACATCAAGCACAAACGAAGAAGAAGATCAGCAAGGAAAGCTTGTTTGCTCGGTTCAACTTCATGCAGCCCAATCTCTCAGCTGTTGAGGCTCCAACCCTGAATTCATCATCAACAGCTGGCTCGCAGCAATCATCTGACGGCGAGGTTGCTCAAAAGAGGAACGATACACCTCATACTTCCCCAATCCTTGGGCCTTCTGACACAGACAAGCCGATGACCGAAGTCTCTGAAGGAAATCTAATGGAGATCGACAGGGACGATAATCCTGCGGAGACCGCTGCATCTACTCGAGCCAAGGTCTTTGTCGAAGCCACTGATGCGCCTCAGGAACTCAGAAAACCATTTGGTACAGCTATCCTGGACTCTTCAGAGCTCAACTCAATCGCCACCAAGCCCAAGCGCGAGGCACGTAAGATGACACAGCCGTCGGTTCGTGTTCTCATGTCCAGACACGATGTAGCCCAGCACAACAAGGATGATTCCGATAGCGACGATCTCGAGGTGGTTACGTCGCCTGCTAAGGCTCGTCGTATTGCTGCTTTCGAGAATCTGCCCTCTAGGCAGATGCAGGAATCATCCTCGATGACCAGACTGAAGGCTTTGGCACACTTAACATCGCCAACACGCAAGTCTACTTCTATGACCTCCGCGGAACTCTCCGCAAGTTTGCTTTACAGAGCTCGACAGCAAGCTGCCAAAGAGAGGCGTGAGCGTATGGATGAGCTTAGGGCGAAGGGCGTCGTCATCGAAACAGCTGAAGAACGTGCTGCCATGGAAGATGACCTCGAGAACCTGGTGGAGAAGGCCCGACAAGAGGCCGATGATATTGCGCGTCATGAGCGAGCTGCCAGGAAGAAGGCGCAAGGTCTAGATGAAGATGATGAAGATGATGATGACTTCGTATTCTCAGGCTCTGACGACAATGGATCTGGCGAAGACGACGATAACGATGATAGAAAGAGTGTCAGCGGAAAATCAGACATTCTTGACCAGGAGGCCGATGGAGACGAAGATTCTGCGGAGGAGCAAAGCCAAAATGCACCATCTGATGTTGAAGATCAGGTCTCGCGTTCTCGGCGCAAGCGTCGAATGCGCGTGGTTAGCGACGACGAAGACGATGAGGAACCACAAGTACCATCAACCCCAGTCAGGCTACCATCCAAGGCTCCCCGGTCTGCCGAGCGACCTCAGTTCCCTGGCATGCAGTCTCCCAGCATGTCTATGGGGTTAACCCAAGCATTTGCCGGCACTCTGGCAGATGAAGAAAGCGTCCGACAAACCGGGGTGGAGGCTGCCCCGTTCTCTCTTCCCGAACCAGGCCGGCCTATCCCCAGACTTCAGGCCGAAGACTCCGAAATCCTTGTTCGAGACAGCCAGGAACAATCCAATGATCATGACTTCATGACCAATTACAATCAGAACAGGGCGAGTGTGTCCGTTTCGGAGTCCCCTGCCAACCACCGTTTCTCGCAGTATTCACAGCTTCCCGACCCGACTCAAGACCAAGGCTTTGTTTTCTCGCCGTTCGACCCTTCGAAGCGTTTCCGAGAAACACCACCAGTGTCGACTGTTGACACCGTCCTTGTGGGGCCAAGCCAATCGCCAGCCGCTGAAAGAAAACGCAAGCAGCTCAGAAGGGGGCGTGCAGCCGAGTTGTCTGCTGTTGAAGAAGAGGACAATGAAGGCGACTTTGAGATCAACTCCAGTGCCTTTGATGTCATGAAGAAACCTAATAAGAAATCAACTGTGGCCTTCGATAAGAAGAACAGCAAAGCCAGGGGGGTTGTTGATGAGGCTGCGGAAGAGTCCGAAGATGAGTATGCTGGTATTGGAGGTGCCAGTGATGACAGTGATGGTGAAGAAGATGCCTACGATCAGCAAATGATCAATGATCAGAGTGGCGAGGTTGTTGATGAGAAACAACTTGCTGCATTGAACGCGTATGTATCGCTTGCCAAGCTCTTTTGATTACCTACTGACACATATTCAGTGAGCACCAACGAAACCGGGACGAGAAAGATGTCAACAAGCTGATGAGAGATATCACGACCGGCGCTCTGCGCCGTCGCCGTAATGCCGACGATGACCTCGATCTTGACGACTCGGACGACGAACGACTAGCACGTCGACGCGAGAAGCAACGCGAGTTTGCCAAGATGCGCCGTGCTCTTCTTGCTGATGACAAGATCGGTGCGCTTGCCGAAAATCCAAAAAAGGCTGCATTCTTCAAGGCCATTGAGGATCGTGAGATGGATGATGATTTCGAATTGGACTTCCTGAACGAGAAGGAGAGTGGTTCTCAAAGCGAAACACAAAATTTGGCTTCTCAGGAACCAGCCGGGTCTGCACAAGACGGCAACAAGCGCAAAAGACCTCTCGAGCCAACTGCCGAAGATGCTACTAACCGACCTCCGCCCAACCTTCGCCGCACCCCTGCCAGCGCGCTGTCCAAGAAGCCCGCCACTCTGGCCGAGATACGCGAAACACTTTCCTTCCTGACGGAAACCCCCGAATACGACTCATTCCACGAGGACGCCTCTATCGAGGACGAAGAAGCCAACGAAGAAGGCGACTCAAATACTTCCGGCGCAGAAGAGGCATACTCAGATGACGGCAGCTCCCAATCTAAGGATGGCTTTGCCGTGCCCCGGCACCCACGCCGCACTCGCGGCCCAGTCGTCGACCGCCTCGCTCTCCTCCGTCAAGCATCGTCCAACTCCGCCTCGACATCAGGATCCTCCAACACCAAACAGGCCTTCCATAGCGGAAGCTCAGACAGCCCCATCGGGTTCCGTCCACCGCAGCTCCTCCGCCGCGTCACCGGCGGCTCAACCTCATCCACCTCCAGCTCTTCTTCTACGAACCGCGTCTCCAAACCTGGTGCCTCTGGTCCGAAGAAGGGGGGTGCTGTTAACTCGTACACTGCCGCCCGTGAACAAGAACGCGAGAGACAGCTACGTATGAAGCAGCGAAATGGTGGTACTAATATTGCCAAGCTGTTGAATAAGCATGCCGGTGGTGGTCTTGGTGCATTGGCTGGAAAGGGACAATGGGATTGAGGGGGATTGTTCGTGTTGTCACATTTATCTCTTGCTTTTACTCATGGCGTGGGATCTACATATGCTTTGGGACGGCGTTTTTGATATCCTGTAAGGGGGATTTGGATTCTGGATATTATCATGTACTGAGCGAGATGTAATCTGAATGAAGGACCATGTATCCTACTTGATCGCGAATCGTAGAGTCCCCAAAATGTATCGTGGTATCATGCCTTTCGATTGATGCCTCACCAGATGCTATTCAACAAATCTTGAGTTCATCAACCAAATCCACTAACGAGTCAACACTCTTCGCATGATGCTCTTGTCCGTCTCCCCGAAGCAGATAACTCTGCCAGCCTGCATTAATTGCAGCTCGATAATCTTTCTCATAATCGTCACCAACATGTACACAGACCCAATCGCCCGTCTCTTCCTCTCCAGCAACAGCAGAGCCAGGCCGCGCGTTGTTGGCTAACAAGGTCGCCTGCCGTCGCGCGACATCAAATATTAACCGATGAGGCTTCTCCTCACCAGCTTGATAGCTAGTAATCACCATATCCACATCAACATCTGGCCCGCCGCCCAAGTCTCCAGTATGCGCAATGCGTTGCTCAAACCCAGGTAACTGTATACTTGAAAAATCCTGATCAGCACGCAGATCACCGACTTCCAGCCCCAACGCCTTCAACACCGCAGGTACACGATCATCGGAATTCGAAATGACGCCGAGAATCACCCGATCAAAGTTTCTTGCCAGTGACGGTGACCTCCTCAGCTCTCGCATCCTCGCAAAAAACGGCACGACATCATCATATAATGTATATCCTCCTTTCCCAGCAAATCGATCAAGCAGAGCATCAACCATTCCATCTGGAAGCTCGAAGTCTTGTGAGACATGTTCTGGCCCAGACAGAACATGCGCGAAGCTACCCCGAATCACCTCCTCCCACCATTGTCTGGGGCCACCGTATTTCCCACGAAGCACATCCGCGCGTCCGTAGTTGGGATAGCGCTTAGCTTGTGCGCGGTATACGTCTTTGAAAGCGGTTGTGAGTTTGGGCGCTGTGACGGCGGAGAGGCCGAACTCGTGCGCGGTCGCGGTGTATTGTTCGGGGACCGGTGGGCGGGGATAGAATATTGTGCCGAAGGCGTCGAGGGTTAAGAGGAGGGTCCGCCGGATGGAGAGCGGAGGGGATCGTCCCTGGAGGGAGTTCATTTGTGAGGGTTGGGTGTTGGTGATGACGCGTTGCGGACGATAAAGATCCATGATCTTATCTTGTCGATCTTTGGCCGCGTTGGTGTTGATTTTTTAGATCGTCCTTGAAGTATGTATTTTCTGTATTATTTCATCATAATTGAAGTTAAATTGTATCAGATGCTATTGCTAGTTGAATATTAATGATCCCGCCAATTTTGGGAATAAACTTCCCGTGTCTTCTGGCTTGTGTATATACGGACGTGGAGATTGACACTCAACGTGGAGACAACCTACAAAAGGCCATTAAGGGCCATGGAAGCTGCAAACTAACCCTTCGTGTGTAATCTATCACTGTGCATGCAACGATACAACACAATTAGCCCCGAATGTTCGGCCTTAACTACGCAGAACGACTAGTGGATTACGCCTAACGCGATGACGCGGCTTAATGACCCGACTAGCCCTAAGCTTAATGGGGCTTTGATAGGATGACGACTCCGGCAATTTTCAAGCTTAAATTTGTTGATTCCCGGCTCATTTAAGTCAGGAAAAAGTTAGATACAAGTATCATTTCTTCAAAAATGCGTCCACTCTCCGCACTCGCGCTACACTGCCTGTTGGGCCTCTCGACAGCCTCAATAACATCCGACTCCGACCCGGTCGTCAAAAATGCCCACCACATCTTCAACGTGATACATGACTCTATGCGCCAATGGGGCTCTTCGCTGCATCATAACGGTGTTTCATTCTTCCTTGCCACCGTCCCGGCTGGTACGCAGTTATATCATGGTACATCCAAGTCGGACCCGGTGAACGGAACAGAATGGCTTGCTTTCGAGCCGGAACATGCTATGGTATTTGCTCGGCCGCGTGGTGGTCCTTATGGCCCCGGAGGCCCTGGTGGTCCTCATGGTCCTGGTGGGCCACCACAAGGTGAAGATGGTGATAATGAGGATGATGAGCACCGCAGCGAACGCGAAGAATTGCGTCGGAGACATCCTCATGGCTCAAACGAGAATAGCATTGGTCTCCCACCCTTTGAAGAGCGCGATGGGGAAACTTCAGAAGGATATCTACACACATACGCAGCAGTGCAGGACCTCCGCCTTTTGTACATCGACGGTATGTCCGCCGCTAAGACGCAGAAGGGTACCCTCGATTCGCAGGACGTACTTTTATTTAATGGCACTATCGACAAGTCAACGGGAAGAGGTCCCGTAGGAGAAGGTGATCGAGCCCGCAAAGCATGCGAGATGGCAGAGAATGACTGGGCTGGCCGTATTGACGGTGTCCTCCGTATGGAGGCTGGCTTTGAGATTATTTTGTGCAAGTTTGAGCGTGACCTCCTTCCGGTGCGCATTACACAAGTCAAAGCACGAGCTCAAGGTGGGCATGAAAAGGGCGAGGCTGACCGGGAAAAATATGAGCATCGCGAACTTATAGATGGGAAGAGACGAGGCCCCGGCGGACCTGGTGGTGGAGACGCAGCCGGGTGGATGCGGGCTGTGACTGCGCGATACGATGATATTGGCGCCAATAGAGTCTTCATTAACTATGAGAACTTTGTGACTGCGTTCGCACACGATGTGGACCTCTTCACCGAGGACACGAAGCTTCCTCGTCTCTCGCACTTGACATACTCGGAGCTGAAGCCAATCCAGAAGGGAATTGCAGCTCTTGCACTCACCCACGATGCTAGGGAATCTTCATGGAACTGGCGTGCCACGACAGATGCCGTCGTCATTCGGTATAGCCATGAACTGACCTACCTCGCCTCGGCCAAGATCTCAACAATCGACGCCCTGCACGAACACGTCGAGAAGCTTTTGTCTCCTTTCATTGACTACAGTGAGCGTGATTCTGTGCTCGAAGCTGATAGATGTGCGACGCAGTTCTTGCCTGTGCAGTTGCAGGGTGGAAAATCAATTGCTGCACGGGTTATTTACAACGTTGCTCATACTGTCTGCTCTACGCTTATGAGCGCCTGGGCTGAGCAGGAGCTTACCACTGCCCAGAATGCAATTCAAAACTTAATCGCAGATCTTGATTGGACTACATGGAAGGAATGCCGTGGTTGCGAAGATAACGAAATCTGTGTCGTTCCTATCTGGCCGATGGGAACTGTGGAGGATTACAACAATCCCCGATGCAAGCCGGCGTCAAATCCTTATGATGGAAAAGGGGAAAATTACTGGGGCGGAATGCATCCTTGATTCATGAAAAGTTCTGGTTTTGTCATGCAAATTTGAGCACGATACCAATGTCTAAGAGTGGGCAGGCGTGCTATTACTTCTTCTTAATACCCATTTTCATCAATTGATATTGATTTTACGGAATTTCAATACATTAGACATTCGGTTTTTGAACACAGCTGAATAGGATAATCATCATGATTAAGAGGTGTTCTTAAGTCGCCCAGCGTAGGCAATTTACCTCCGAAATCACAGTGGCCTCGGTCAATATTATCAACAACCCATCTTCCACCTCTGATCTATTCTAAAATTAGTACGAATGTCTCTTTGATCGAAATGAACGCTGCTCAAGGTCGAGACAGGCCGCAAGTCATTCTTTCTGTGATAGATCCTGTCTCGAGGACACATTTCAATGTGAACACCAACTCGTAAGCCTGAGTTTAACCCGCCTTCAGTAGCCCGATGAACCCTGTGTCTTATGCTTGCTAACAACTGGTGCCATCGGCTTTCATTTCTAGCTCAAGGCAACCCTTTGGGCGAACTGTTCATTCTCGAATCTTTGCAAAGACTCGCATTAGATATTATGACCAGGCACATTCCATTTTCGAGATTCAATGTCTTATTTTTTCACGTATAGAATAGGTACATAATAATAGAAGAATATTTAGGGTAATTCCTCGTGTCAACTTGTTTTGACGTGACATCTAGTCCCGCTAATGAAAAACAAAACCACAGAGGGCCCGTAGAAGCGAATGATCAAATCCCTTCAAGGGAAAGACTATTTAATTTAAAGTGGGGTAGAGGAAACGACACTGCCCACAGTTTGGCCCAGGCTGGAGAGGCCGAGGGTGGACAAGAGGCCGGTTGCGGTGCTCTCGACCTTGACGAGGAGAGCGGAGGAGCCGTCCTGGCTGAGGACAGCGATCAGCTGGGTGGGATCGGCGCCAAGGGAGGTAGCCTGCTGAACGAGGTTGCCGGCGATGGGGACCTCACCGACGACGGAACCGAGAGGGGAGGACTGGCTGGAGCCGCCGCCGAGGAGGGAGCCCAGGTTCAGCTCGCCTAGGAGACCAAGGACGGTGGGCTCAACCTGAACGAGGATACTATTGCCGTTCTCACCGGTGATGCTCATGATGTCGGAGACGGGGTCACGCTTCAGGTTGGCCAGGCTGCCGACTTCCTCAAGAGTACCGACGAGATCACCAACAACCTGGGTAACGCCGCCTAGAGCAGATAGAAGAGGAGAAAGAACAGTCTCAACTTCGGAGGTGAGCTGAACCAAGGCATACTTGCCCTCGGTCGTGGCGACGGTCAGACCACCGGAGGTCAGACCGTTGGTGTTAAGCTGGCTGGGGGAGCTGGCGATGTCCAAGACGGAACCGATGGTGTCGGTGACACTGCCGAGGTTCAGGCCGGTGAGCTTCTGGGCGAAGCCCTGCTCGAGCTCGACGAGCATCTTCTTGCCGCCGTGGGTCACAGAGAAAACGCTGTGAACAGCGTTGCCAGCACCGCTGCCGCTGGTGAAAGAGCTGAGGGCACTGGCACTAGGGGTAGGAATTGCAGTGGGCATGGCAGTAGGAGTCGAGGAGCAGTAGGGGATTTCAGGAACAAAGCCAGTGGGAGCGGCACCGGAAGGAATGCAGCTGAAGGTGCTGGTGCCAGTAGGCAGAGCAGCGACAGTGGACGCCAGAAAGGCGGCGATGGCGAAGGACTTCATTTTGACTTGAAGAAGTGACTGTTGTTGAGAGCAATAAAGAGTGGACGGTATTGAACCGGTAAGGAGTGACTGGAGTGAATCAAACAACGAAAAAAGGTTCTTGGGGTATTGGGGGAATTGAAAGTCAATTGACATGGACTGCTCTTTATAGATGTCACTCTCAGGGGAACTCGTAAACTTCTTCCTGCTCATTGACCTAGTCTCCTAATGTTGAGGAGACAGACAAGCTCCACATTCAGCCCGACGGACACGACAGGAAGCAGGGTAGATGCTAAACACCCCCGTGGATGGGCAACCTAATCCAATGACGATTAGGGGAGGGTACAGGTCATCCTCTCACGTCAAACGAGCATCTCCACTACGGTCATAAGCTTCCAACTGAGGTCCATGTTCATTGGCAACTCCGCAGATCTGCACCTCCACTCCAGGCTCGGATGTCCATAACAAAAGTATTCCCGTAGTAAGGTCCCATTAAGAGGGCTTAAGCTCGGCAGTGGTGTCGAACCGAGGGATTTACTCCTTCAGATAGTATGTCAGAGACCACGACCGTGTCGATGAAAGCTGTGTTCATGGTATGACAGCCCACGTCCGGAGGAGGAGTTTGCCACATGGTTCGCAGCAAGTGTCAGGGACATGTTAGGGTCCGAGAGTCAAGAAAAACACCTCAATCATCAAAGAGCCCGAGAGATCGACATTGGCACCCCCTTCAACCGCCACATCCTGAATGACAGGTGTGACACTGGGGCTCGGGACGTTGGAGATCGACATCACTGTGCCGCCCGGATACGATTCGCAGAGGTGGGGGGCCCATCAAACTGGAGCGTTGAATGCTGATTGCAATTTCAGAGTTGACCGCTGGCCTGGTAGCTTTGTGCTAAGGTTGAATAGTTCCACAGGTGGAACCCGTCCTCAAGCCTAGGGGATTGACGAGCGGTAAGAAAGCTGCGTCACACGGTCAATAGGTTCACGGCAAGGACCCCTGAAGAGTTCAGGGAATCATGAGAAGTTTCCTCGAGTTCCTTTTTCACTCCCTTAAATTCACGTTCAAACCGACGTCAACGAAGCAAGTCAAATTTCTGTGGAGTGTTGACCCCTGAAGATCTCACGGGAAACCGTTTTTCATTTGGGGAAATAGTGGACTCATCTGTCAAAGACGTCTCAATTGCATGAAAGCGTTCAAGCTAAACCTTGTTCACGCGGGGGAAAACTCAAAGAATTGAACTGGGTAAACCCATGTTCAATGATGGAGCTATGTAGTGTGATCGTCCCTTTGAATGCGATCACGACTCTTCGACATATTCAGGCTCTTGTAGGACTCCACCGCAGATTCTAGTCCTCATTTTCATCTATATTCGCCAATTTACTTTGCTTGCCTCCCTAATCAAGGAAGGAGCTTCTGCGCCTACGAGCAGGCACAGGCATCGGACGGACTGTTGCTCAACCAAATCGTTAATAGCAGATAAGCACAAACTTTAGGATCAATTCCGAGAAACTTGGCTTGACAGTCTTATTTAGATCTCCAGCAGGCCCTTCGCACGCCAAATATCGAGTATTCAGCTTTAAACTGAGTGCAGCAAATATTCCGAAATGCCGTCACGATTAGACTGACTCTCAAGAGCAATCCGACAGTTCTCAGCTGATTTCGCTATTTTCGAGTGGCGCGCAGACATTTTGCGAGCACACACGTCACAACCAATATCTACTTATGATAATCCCGTTGGACCTAAGAAATGGAGGGATCATTCATCGACATTGTTTGTAGGAATTCTCATTCAAAGAGCATGCCGACTTACCCAATTCAAATGTGGTCACTCACCCTTCTAAAAGGCAAGTTTCTTTTTTGCATTTGCCACTTAAAAATAGTGTGATAGCAGGTGGCCCAAAATGCACGTAGTACGCATCGAAGCCGGTATATTCTCAGATGCTCTATGTTCCCAAAAAGAAGACTACGCGTACCATACGTGCTATGGCTGTGATATCTTCCGCTGCAGCGCTAGATATTCTCCACATAAGTCTAGAGGACCTGGACAAGGCATGTATAAGCAAAAGTGTGGTACCAGGACGATGGCCAATGGTAAAGGACTATTTCCAAGGGACCTCATTGCGGGATAAGATAAAGTGATCGATGAGTGAAGGGGTGGCAATACCGGCAGTTTGGCCACCCCAAGAACGAGACTTTACACCGAGAGTCCAGAGTTGAATGTGGGGAACATCTGGGGTGGCGGGGCAATGATCCGCCTGGGCCGGACACTCCTCTATCTCATTTTGTCAAAGAAATGTTGATTGCAGGGGGGAATTCCGAACAGTAAATTAGAATCAATAAAGAAAATCTCCTTCAATGTGATCGCTGGTCTAAATGAAATGATATGCGCTGATTGGCGGGAGGCATAGATCTTGGGGTTCTACACTACGAGACAGACTACAATTTCCCAGTACAGGCAATAATTTCACCCTACCATTCTCTGAGTGGCCATGAGATGAACGGCGGGTAATTTCCCAACCGGCTCTGACGAAAAGTCCCCAGTGGTTGACAACCCCCAACTTTCCAGCGAGTCGGGCGTGTGGGGAGCGTGTGGGAGCGGATGAGATTTTTCCCGCCTGGGTCACTCTGTAGACTGGCGCGCCGAATGCGATGGCTCGAGGGCTCGGTGAGCTAGGGAAATTTAAAGAATGCCATTTTCCTGTTTAACAAATTTCCCTTTCTCAGATTCATTCCCTCAGATAGACCTTCACAATGACCAAGACTCCTCAAGATCTGCAGATTGCCATCCTGGGCGCTGGCATGGGTGGCCTCACTACCGCCCTTGCTTTGGCCCAGCGTGGTTTCAAGAACATCGATGTTTATGAGAACGCACATGATCTTGGCTTTGTTGGAGCTGGTATCCAGCTGGCCCCTAACATGGCCCGCGTGCTCGACAGACTCGGTGTCTGGAAGCCCATTGAAGCCGAGGCTGTCAACATCTCCGATACATCCGTGCGAGGTATTTCACTGTGAGAGCAAACTTGAGAGAAGCACGAGCTGACCACTTGAATAGTTGGCGCCACTGATGCTGAACTTGCTCACGTGGATCTGCGCTACATTGAGAAAACCTATGGCTACAAGCACATGGTGGGACACCGCGCGTCGCTGGCCGACGGTCTCTACCAGGGCTGCTTGAAGGAGAAGGCCATCAAGTTCCACTTTGCGACGACTGGAGAGAAGGTTGACGTTTCCGGCGAGCGTCCGTCGTTTACTGCTGTTCCCCGGGATGAAGGCAAGCCCTCGTACAAGGTGGAATGTGACATTCTGCTTGGTGCCGACGGCATCAAGTCTAACACCCGTGTCGAGATGCTCAAGAAATTGGACGTCAACGTGGGTGTCAAGGACACCAACCAGGCCGCTTACCGTATCATGATTCACAAGGATCAAATCAAAGACGATCCTGAGCTCCTGGCTCTGATCAACGACACCCGCGTTACCCGCTGGATCGGAGAGAAACGCCACATTATCGCCTACGCTGTCTCCAACAACACCATCTACAACCTCTCCACTACCCAGCCCGATACCAACTTCGCCGCGGCTACTAACGCCACCTATACCACCAAGGGTGACAAAAAAGCCATGTTGGAAGTTTTCTCCGACTTCTGCCCCATGGTCCAGCGCATGCTAAACTACGTCCCCGAGGGTGAGGTCTGCGAGTGGAAGTTGCGCGTTCATGACCCCCTCCCCACCTGGGTGTACGGGTCCGTGGCCCTGGTCGGCGACGCTTGCCACCCAACGCTGCCTCATCTGGCCCAAGGTGCTGCGCAAGCCATCGAGGACGGCGCCGTCCTCGGCGTTGCCCTCTCCCGCCTCCCTGATACTAGCCCTGAGTCCATCAACAAAGCTCTCCGCGTCTACGAGCGCGTCCGCAAGAGCCGCGCTGAGGCCCTGGTCAACATGGCCGCTGCCTCCGGCCGTGCCTTGCACTTGGGAGATGGTGCCGCCAAGGAGGAACGTGACCGTCAATTCGCAGCTCTCCGTGAGGGCAAGGGTCCTGTGCCTGACAAGTGGGCTGACGCTGACGTCCAGCGTGAAATCTACGGCTTTGATTGCACCAAAGTCACCGAGGAGAAGTTCGATGAGTACTTTAAGCAGATGTAAGCAGTCTGTCTTTGCATTGTTTGATTTGTACTTTTGGCGACTTCTTCTGGACTTTATATTTCTCACGTATATCGATGCCTTTCTTCCCCCAGAAATGAGACTCACGATGGTTTGAAGACTAAGAGCTATTTGCTAAATAACTCTTTTTGTGCATAGGGATGGCCCAACTCGTGATGCGAAATTGGCGTGATGATGGTCTGACATGTTGAATGACTCATTACGTCCGAGATGAATGAGTACTGGAGAAGAGAGCATCTTCCTACGTTTTAACTTCTTCTTGTTGTACATATTCCTAAATAAGAGATGTAAAAATGGCTGCATTGTCGCTTCGTATCAGGAAGAGGTTGAAGAAGAGACCTAACCGGCTCAAATTCATCGATCTTTGTCCTTATAGATCTTTTGATTTGATTCCTCAAAGAAGTATGTAGGAGTGTTCAGAAACTCTCTTGGCTTTTTGTCGACGTTAAAATGACTCTTGTCACGGCAATTGAGACCAAAGTTGCCTGGTACAGTGACATCCCGCGGCAACTCCATCTAGCAACTCCAGCGCTTCATCGTACATGAAGCGATACGCTTCGGGGCATGTCTTCCAAGCATCTTTATTGAGAGAAACATCTTCCTTGGTACCATAGCCGTGGCTCATTCATCACTTGCACCAGAAGCCTAGAGATCTTAGGTTAAGCTTCGCGGAGTTCGATATTGCTCGTGAAAACGTCACTGGAAATAGTCCAATTAGGAACTTTATCTGGGCAAGAATCGTGACAGAACTGTGGTGGTCGTAGACCTGGTACATAAGTGGTCGGATTTTCAGGATCAGTAGTTTGCACTATATTCGTAAGGCCAGTAATGATCTCATGGAACTATGTCTCTGGGTAATTGGGTAAGAGTCAATAAATTCCATAACTAGAATTGCTGTGATTCAAGACTTGGACATTCGGAAGACAATGCATTTCGCGGGATGGCCACCTTGAGGTCTTCCCGAATTTCCGGCCGTCTCCAACTTCGCTATCCAACTACGCGACTCTTACTCAACAAGCCACACGCCATGCGGCTCTGGCACAGTGAATGGACCTAAACCAATGCCTCTTGCAGGAGTCAGTCATCTTTCTGAATTTTTGAAACCTCAATATTGACCTAATCCTACAGACTTCTTCTCCATTCCGCGTATCCCGCCGCCAGCAATCGACGCGCCGTAGCGCCGGTCCGCAGTTCGCCAACTCCCCTCGCTTTGTGCTCTCACAGAGCACACCACAGCGGAATAAAGAACTCGATATTGAAGACGATGACGATCTTAATTTGACCGTCCGAGTTGGCACGCGCACCCCAGCCCCCTCCCGGAACGCCATCCCACCGCGTTGGCAAAGGGACGTAATTGAGGATTCAGATGATGGCGAGCCTTTCGGAGACATTGATCCCAAAGATGCCGAGGGAACGACGCTGACAGACGATGTCATTGACAGCTCTCTGTCAGAGCAGGCAGCGAGCCCCGCCGACCTGAGCATTGATTTCGAAGCGGTGTTTGCCCCCCTGCGAGACGGTCACAAACGGCGCCGACTCTCCGGAGGGCTTCACTCCCTGGAAGATAAATTGGACCAAGTAACCAAGACACTTTCAACATCACCTGTGCCTCAGAAAGCCACTTACGACCCGTTGAAGACGCCCGCTTCTCGAGTCGCGCCGAGACCGGTAGGTCTCGACAATGGTATACAGGCAACACCGGGCGTGCTAGCGAGACCAATGGGCCCGGTGCCATCAACGCCTAAGAACACGACAACTCCTTTCCGCAGTAAACCTCGCTTTGTTCTCTCCAACAAAAAGCCGCTTTCCAGTCAGACTCCCTTCAGAGCCGAGACGCCTTTCGCAACGCAGCCGACTCCACCACCTGAGAGACGAAAGCCAGCTTTTGTCCTTCCCCGTGAGCCTTCACCGGATGCCGCTGCTGAAGATATCCCGGCGCCGTTCTCTCCTTCTTCGCGCACCCTGCGCCGTCGCGGTCGAGGTCGTACAGGAGTACCAGTCTATACACCTGGCGGAATGGCAGCCGAAGTTCGAAGCTGGATTCTTGAGATGGGCTCCAAGCATGAAGGCATCGCCCCAAGTAGGCATTCTGAAACAAACGCTTCAAGCAAATATCTTGTTACCGCTCGCGCTATTCATGTTAGCCCGGGAACATTGAGCAGCTCCGGCCCAGTGACGCTCATCCGGGCCGAAGTATTAGAGTCATGCGAAGGATTAGAAAAAGAGCGCAAATTTCTAAATATCATGGCAATGGGACCGCCTCGCTCTCAACTCCCTACCAGTGATGGCTCGCACACTGGGCATTTCCATATCTCATCAGTGCAAGAGGGCGACTTAGTCGGCATATATCGAGGCCTGACATGGGAAATAGAACTGCATGATGGCCAAGCATTTGGTGCAACCAAGGACCTTGCACTTAACGGCGATCTCTTAAACGACACAAATCAGCGCTGGCTAGTTGTTATGAAATGGGATTTACTGTCTGAAGACCCATGAGAAGGGCACTTATATGATAATCATGACATTCATGTCCGAGATGAGTTATGTGCAAGTAACCTTTCATTTTTCGAGCCGCAATGCGAAACAATGCAACTTCCAACAATAATCCCATGGGTATATTCTACAAGACAAAATGCCTCCTTTATGCAAGCCTTAGTCCTTCACAGCCTTCAGGGCATCCACAGCAACATTGCAGCCCCAGCGCACTAACTTTTGCTCCTTGTCTGTGACGATATCACTCTTGGCGACAACCTTACGGACAAAGTAAATCAGACCCTTCGCAACATGGGGGGTTTCCTGCACACGCAAGAAAATCTGCATCAATGACTCCTCGTCCCAAGTAGACTCGCTGGAATCAGCCTTCTTCTTCGCCCTTTTAGTCTTCTGCGATTGCTGAATGATGCTAATGATCAGGATCTCAACAAAAGTCTTGGTCTTGGGTTGGAGATAGGCGAAGTTGAGGTTCTTGAGAATGCCCAGAGTCAAGGAGCCGTCCGCGATGAGCATACCGTACATCTTGGCCACGTTGACCACGGCCTTCATGCTGACTCCGTTTTCTTCATCATCAGGGTCAAAGTCGTCATCTTCGTCGAGATCGCTTTTCTCGCCCATTCGCTTGAATATGTTCCAAAGAGCGAACATGAAAGACATTTTGATGCGTCGGCCTAGTTCACCGCAGAGACGTCGGGCAATGAGAGTATAGTAAGGATTGTGTGCTTGTTCTTCCATTGCGCAATGCAAGAGAACACGAGGGATTTCGAACTCCTGGGCCCGCTTCAAGCGAAGCTTAAGAAGGCGGACATGTGCATCTTGGAAGTCGTTTGCAGACATGATCGCCACGAAAATAGACCGGCGGACGTCAGTGTTCATACGGTGAGCTTTGGCTAGGTCTCCCAGGTCGGGCTCGGCCTCGCTGTCATCTTCCTCGACTTGGGTCTTCTTGGTCTCTGCGCTAGCTAACTCTTTCCGAGCAGCAACTAAGGGATCATCCTTCCAGCTTGCACCGACCAACCACCATTTACCCTTCTTCGAGGAATCGTGGATGTCGGCGCGACTGATGCTGATAGGCTCAGAGGCACGAATGACACGAGAATTATTCAACGAGCCAAGTACCTTGCGCATCTTGGTGATGTGCTCTGAGGTTACACTGGCGCCAATAGCAGACTTAACCTTGTTGTTCTTGAGATCGGTGATCACTTCGATCATGAACTTAGTGCGAACTGAAAGGGCAGCCTCGCCAGCCTTGGCCACGGCAGGTTGAATGAGCAAGACAATGTCCTTGAGTGATGATGGGTCATCTTGTCGAAGTTGGGGACCACAGTCTATGCAGCTGTTAGACAAATCTCAATGACGACCTTGTAGAACCACTTACTTCGAATGACTTTGAGCAAAAGCTCCGTGTTGGTTTCGTTAATGTCCCCCAGGAAGAGACGGATGTAGTCGAAGATCAATGTACTGCCAATAACGTGGAAGTTGTACAGTTGCGACAGAAGGGAAACAAGGTTGACGACCTCCTTGCCCTCGAACTTGCCGCGTTCATCAGCACCCGCATCCAAGATCTCAACAACATGTTGGACAAGCTCGGCACCGAAGTCCATGCCCATGAGTTTGTACAGTGCTGCAATGAAACCTGCATGGAGAACCATGAAAGTGTCTTGTAGAACAGCTCTCTCACAAATCATACCCATCAGGAGATTGATCAAAGTGGAGGTCACATTCTGACGAGGATAATCACGATAGAGCTTCTCAAACTCGCCAACGATAGAAATCAAATTGGCTTCGGACAACTTGTTCAACTGTCCCTGGGCTTGGCGCCTTAGTCGAGTAAGTGACTCTGATTCGGGGTCTTGACGAGCTCGCATCGACGGAGGAATGTATTTCTGCGTAGTCTCAGCCTTCGCAACTGGAGCGACATAAGGATTTTCCTTTTTCTTGGGCAGCGGTTTCTCATCAAATCCTTCGAAATCGCTGTCCTCGCCTTCGTCTTCGTGGTCTTCATCACTTTCATCCCCGAAGATTTCGTCATCGAGATTGTCATCTTCGTCGCTGTCGAGCTCGTCATCGTCATCTTCATCTTCCTCATCTTCAGACGCCTTCGCTTGGAGAGCCTGTGCCTTTCGCCTCTTGCTCAACAACCACTCATCAGCCTCGCGCTTGCGCTTTCGGGTGTCGTCCTCCGACTCCTCGCCTAAGTCTCCCATCAAGTCCTCCAATCCATCCTCTGCAAATGCCTTCGGAAGCTTTTTGCCTTTCTTCAAGCCTAGCTTCTTCTCCAGCGCCGCAATTTCCGCATCGTCCTGGGCTAACTTAGACTTGACGCCGGCGGAAATATGGACGGTTGATTCTGGGGTATCCTCGTTCAAAGCATCATCATCTTCATCGCCCTGACTGTCGTCGCTGTCGCTATCGGAAGCAAGTTCAAGGTCCTTAGCTTTCTTCGATTTTGACGCGGCCTTCGGCTTTGCCTCGGGGGTAGGCTTTGATTTTTTCGTAGGTCTTGCATCGTCGCTGGAAATATCGTCGTCCTCGTCTAGATCGAAATCGTCCACAACCTCCTCTTCATCTTCGCTTTCCTCAATTCGTTGAAACTTTTTCTGTGCCGGAGCCACTGCCTTTCGCGATTTCTTATTGTCGCGCTCTGCCTTTCGTTTGTCTTTCCGCGTAGCGGGTCCTTTTTGTTTGCGTTTCTTTTCCCCGTAAGTATCCCTGATCCCAAGCTCAGAGCGCAGGCCCCGAGGCAAGGAGGTCGTATTATGCATTCGACGCGGCATGGTGACTTGGGTCTAAAAGCATTCAGAAGCAAAGAGCAATGGACGAAGCTCTGCGGGCGGTGACTGAACTTTTTTCCCAGGCCACTTTTCTCGCCGGCAGAACACACGGGCGGCAAGCCCGCCCACAGCGGAGTTTCGTTCCCCACGAGCCTCGCTGGTCATTGCTTTGTCTTCTTGCTCCAGATTGCATTAGTACGATTCCTGTGCGCATCGCACTCTCTCAATTCATTATGGCGCCTCACATGGGCACCGACGAGGTTTGTTCTGCCTACCTTCTCTATATGAGCATTCCGAACATTCGGCCACGAGACCACCTACGGTATCGCTAACAACCTCGTCACCGCAGTTCTTCTCAGCTCTCACCGAGCTCCTCTCCAAGACTTCCCAGAAAGCCCGAGGCTCCGTCTTCCTTTCTCAAAAGCCCCTGATCGACGGCGTCACCAATGGCCAACCCTCTATCCTTATCCGCGCTTCCAATGGCAACACCGACGCAAAGAAACCTATTGGCAAAGACGGCAAGATCGATAAGACCAAGGTTTCCAAGGCCTCAAAAGTCAAATTCTCCACTGTTGTTCCTGCGGATCAGCTTGAGGCGTTCTACACTCGGTATGCGGATGTGTGCAAGGCCGGTATGACGGGCCTGAAGAAGCGTGATCGCAGCAAGCGCAAGGCGAAAGGCAAGGGTGCATCCAAGGCCACCAAGGCGTGAGCGACATTTTGCTTCTATTGCGGTGTCAATGCCTTGGCATCGTTTATCTTGCATTTTACTGGCGTTTGATCGGTGGTCCTTTTGCAAAACTTCGTGTCAATGATTCCTTACGAGCTTATTCCCGGGTGTACATATTCTTATGCACTTGTGAATTACAAGCCGAGATATCCTTCTGATCTGATGATCTATCCAATTACTAACGGAAATTGCCCCTTGCCTTCCTCCACATGGAAGTCCCATTTGGCGTCTTGATATTCTCGCCTCCGCTTCACGTTGACTGGAAACGCACCCTTCACGGGGTTCATAATAGACACCAGGGAATGTAAGACCTTCTCTGGTTCCTCCCATATTCCGCTCACGGGCGATATATGATATCGCAGAATCATGGTAGCTACCATTCCTAGTATCTCCGAGCTGGCAAAATGGCGACCAGGACAGATGGTGGGCGAGACACCGAATGTCATGAATCCACCAAGACGGCGAGGCTCTCTTTCACCTGAACGGGTCGCTGAGGCCACTCCTTTCATGAATCTCCGAGCATCAAATTCATCTGCTGTTTCTCCCCAGACTTCGGGCTGTTTCCCCATCTCAATGGAAGGCATAGTAACAAGGCTACCGGCTTTGAGAAGATACTTCTCGGCAATCAGTGTATCCTGAGTCACATATCGCGTAGGGGATGACATTGTCCGCGTCCGTAGGATCTCCTGGAATGTAGATAACAGAAGCGGGCATCTTCCTCGGAGGGCACCAATATCTATAACGAGCGTGCCATCGGTCCGAACGGAGAGGGCATTTAGTTCGACCTCTTTGCGAAGATCGTTCAAAAGCTCTGGACGGGAATAGATATCATATAAAGACCAGAATGCTGCGGGGACGGTATTCGAAAGAAATCCTGTGGGCAGAGGCGTCTCTAGTAGCGCATATTCTTCTGGTGAAATCCCCGCCCCTAGAATCGAGGCGTGTCTCATTTTGACCAAGTCAGATGCTAGCTCAACCCCGCCGGCTTGGTGGTATTTCAAAATTGCCGCGGCAATCTTACTACGGGCCTTCAGGGGCTTACGTGCAATGAGCCAGGGTAACGCATTGGCCACGAGCGCGCCCAGATTCTTTTCATAGTCCCTGTCCGAGTTAGCCTTGTCAGACTTGATGGTGAGTTGAGTACCAACCAGAATGCATCGGATACTTCCTTATCCTTGAACGGGTTCATGGGCCCAAACATAGTATCATTACTGGCATCCGTGATCGCGTCCCGACACCATTGGTAAAGATCAACCGAGGGCTTTCCTCCCAACTCATCAATGAGGGGCGTCATGAAGCGAACCATCCGAATGTTCATTTGATCCAATGATTTTCCAATCATCGTGGGTGCCAATGCATGCATGAGCTTTTGAGCAAAGCCTTGGCCGCCAGAACTGGTGTCAAGCATGAGATCCAATGTCTGTTTCTTGGTAATGCCAGAGAATCTGAGCACGGCAAGATCCAAGAGGGGGTCTAAACTGAGAGCTTTGCTGCGCTGGACAGACTGCATGAGCTCTGGTGAAGTAATGATGTAGATTTTGGAGAACAGCAGATTAATTCCAAAGATTGAATAAGCCGCTTTCTGTTGTCTGCAAAGGCAATTAGCTAGATGTTTGCTTGCTCTGAAAGTGCTGAGCGACCCACGCCTGCATTGTCCAATATCCAACTCCATACCGCATCATACCAAGCAAGTGGCCGACAATGGGAATTCCGTTGCAAAGCATTGGTGGCTCACGCGGATCGCGACTGAATCTATGATACGTGATGTAGTAACCTGCTCCAGTGATGAGGCCCAAGAGCAGGATCTGGCTGAGGTCGAGCATATTTGTAATCGAGTGACAGGGATCGGCTAATCGGTGATCACAGTTAGGGGTAGGCACAAGCCGGCAGGCTCGCTGTTGAAATACTAGTGATACGTGCCTCGATGTGGATTTGGAGAGGGTGTCATGGGAGGCCAGTGCGAAAGGCGGGAAGGGCCCTAGCCCTGCGATGCATGAACAGTGCATGACTTCACTCGACTATTTTAGCGACAGCTTAAATACCGAGAAAATGAGAACTGTTCATGAAGATCATGTCAAGGATTCGTTTAATTGAAGAATTAAAATAGCTAACCTTGGAGCCACCGGCATAGTCCCGACACGGACCCAAGCCTCACCATGGTACATATGCACACGCTAGAATCCAAAAAAGAAAGGCATGGAAATCCACCACAGCCAATATGTCCACCCTAATTATTATGCAAATCAATGTCCGAATATTCGTTAACAGGAAATAAAATCGTGGTGTGACATGTGGAGAGGGTACACGGTACACATTAAAACAGGGGTAGTATAGCAAAAAAGAGAAAGGAGAAAATAAAAGAAACAGGGTGAAGTATCACAGGGTTGACGGCGTCGTCACTTAGTCGAGCTCCCAGGGGTCTAACTTCCTGGTTATCTCTGCGTCTTCGTATTCAGAAGAAGTTTCACGCTCCAAAGGGAAATCGAAATCATCATCTTTGGTGGTAGGCTCGTCATTGGCTGAACGTGAGCCTGACGTGGGCTCACCTGAGAAAGAACTAGCAGCGGGACTGATAACAATTCGCGCTGTGATATGCAACAAGATGATGAAAAGAGAAATCGGGGGGACAAGCACAAGGGCGAGCGTCTTTGAGAATATAGATTTGGCTTCTAAGCCTCTGTTTGGTTGATAGATCGCGGAAGAGGGAGGCATCGGGGAGACGTCGCGCTGTCTCGTTGCCTGTGCCCGGCGGCGGAACTCGGTGCTCATATGGCTGAGATCCATTGGGGGAGATGCCCCATTGGCAACAGGCGGCGAGTCCGTCTTGATACCCGGAGAAGTCGACCAAGAAGGCTTTCGGGGTATTTCTCGAGCTTCGTAATACACGAAATCCGTAGATGCAGTTGGAGAACCATTGCTCGCTAAAGTGTCTTGGGCTGGGAGGTCATCCAGCTTATACAGCGAGGAATTCTCAATTGACCCAGATAGGTAGGATCCTGCTTCGGATAGGTCACGATATTTTTCAGGTGTGGTATGGGTGGAGATTGAATCCGAGGGCGAGGTAGGATCCGCCGAGTGGAATGAATTAGGTGTAGACGAGAACGAATTGTCATGCTCGGTATCGATTTCGCGATCAGAGATCGAATGTGGCTTTAAAGTAGGAAGTTCCAAGTTCGGGACGTCCGAAGCACACTTCGTCCGAGGGATAGTGGCTTTGGCCGCGACAAGGGCCTCTGCAGTATCGGCATTTGTAACGGCACTTTGATTAGATGAGATTTCTTGCAGAACTCGAAGGTTCTTGGGGGCAACGCTTGAGCTGGACACGGGAGAGGCTTCTGAGAATATAGACTTTGTGATCAGGCTTTCACCTTGCGATGCAAGCTCTGTCGGTATGCTATCTTCCAGGACTAGATGGTCACCGGCCTGGGCGTCTGTTAATGGTTCTATGTCCATGCCAGGGTCCGAATCAAGACAAGGAGGAACCACTTCTGTCTCTTTGTGCACGGAAGGTATTCCATGTTGGGCTGAAGGCTCATCTGGAGGAATTGTATTGTCACGAGTCGAAGTCAGGGGCGGAGCATCATCCTGAGCAAGGATCTCTCCTTGAATTGGAACTTCGTCCAGACCAGGCGCAGTCTGCACCATCGGACTCGCCTTTAAAGCCAAAGCCTGAACAAGACCTGGAACAGGTAAATGCTCTGCAGATTCAATCTTTGCAGAAACTTGGGTTTCCTCTTGGGCTAAGCAGTCTCCTGGCACAGGACTCGAATCAAACTTTGCCCGAAGGCTAGTGAAGGTTTGCGGGTTTTCAGTCACTGAGCGCCCGGTGACTTTCAGTTGTATCGGAAGCTCAAATGTATTGGTGAACACGGGGGACTCATCGCCAGTTGGTGAAGGCTCAGGTGTTGTGCTCTTAGCGGCCTGAGGGCCCATGCTATCATCCGTGACGCATCCATCGGTGTCATCCCCTGTACTGGCGGAGTCGAGCCATTCTGACCTGCCTTCCGAAGGCGAGCTCTGGTTGCCTCCGGGAACTGAAAGAAGACAGTCTTTGCGGTCCTTTGGTCGCCAAGCCTTTTTGCGACGCGGTGCCATAGCATCTTCGGGGATTTCGACGGTGAAGGCACGCTTGAAAGGACATGGCGTGACTTCGTATCGCAGTACAGTTGGCAATGCGATTTTTAATTCCTCCACTGATTCTTTTTCTTCTTTCGAATCATACGGCAGCTCGATGCGATAATATGTGAGCGGACGAATGCGCAAAACAAACTTCGAAACGCCGTCAACACACCAACACTGAGAGTTCTTTAGGATCGCATGGACAACATTTCCGCATTTGAGGAAGACAGTCAGCCCGTGTACCTTTTCCAGCCTCAAGGGTGCGGTTGCGACAGTTCGTTCTGTGGCTGAGCGCCATGGGAGTGTCTCGATGGTGTCCACCGGGTAATCGAAATCGGTCGGCGCGGTACTTGACGGGATTGGTACGAGAGCCCTGGGAGCGAAGTGAACAATCTTTGCCGAGGCATGATAGTAAATGACGTTTTCTCCAATGTTTGGCGCGCTAGAACCACGTTGCGCCGGTAGGGTTAACTTCGTGGGGAGAGTGACCGAGCGACGAATAGATTGTATTGGACCCGAGGACTCACTCAGAGGCTCGGGCATCGTCGCGGAACAATATCAAGGGTGAAAGTGAGCGAAGGAGGCATCCAGAGCCAGTTTCACTGAGCGCGCATTGTGAGGAGCTGAGGGTTGCGGCTTATCTTCACCTCATGCCCGCGCGTGTTTGCGCGGAGACGGGATGGTGGCCTTAAGCCTTAGGCATAAGGTCATGTGACATGACGCAACAAAATGGATGCCTGGACTTTCTGTTGACGCTGCCTTTCCTTGTCTCATCCTTGACAAAAGTCAACCGACAAATTCTCGCCAAATTGCACGGAAAGGGCTTGATCATGTCGAACTTCGAGCCCAATGCCGTGATCCGCGGCTTCCAGCTGACTGTGGTAGGGAGTATGTTTCCCACTTGACCTGCTGCCTATTCGGGAAGTGAAGCTGTAATGCAAAATCCTGATCTCTACTACTTTCATACGCACTCTTTAATATCAGGATTTGCTCTTTTGTCTTTTTGGGGCCTTATGTGGACAAGATGCCTGTCCTAGGCAAAATCCCAGCAAGAAAATTTCTTTGATATGTTGCTAACCTTGATTTGTAGCTGTCCGGGCCTTGACAAACCCCGAGCTTTTTAAATATGAACACTTCCGCCAAGCAGCCCTAGCAGTCGCTGTGGGAATTGTCATCCAGTTGATCATTCAGATCCCGGTACGCTTCGGAAGTCTGATCTTGGATGTTACGTGGCTAACAGAAACCACAAGATTGTCGGCCTTAAGTTTACCTTGTACTTGCTGTCTTGGATTATCAATCTTGACCACGCCACTTGGGATGACAAGCTGCTCGATGGCTTGGACTTCTTGTCTAAGTCTGTCCTCCAGGTGCCCTTCCTACTGATGACATTCATGGGATACGTGACTCCCACTCTAGACGAGATGTAGGTGTCCTTTGTGAAGTCTCCATCTACCGCTGCTTACTAGCCTACTAGCTTCATGCAGTCCATCCAGTGGGTCGACATGACATATATCCAGAAGCACAAATCAGAGGATCCGAATCAACTCCGGGCAATGTACTATCCTCAATTGGCGATGTATGCAACCAAGGGCGGCCCCCATTCATCGAAGCCCAAGATGGAGGCCATTATGGCGTTCGGTAACCGATACGCCAAGAAAATGGGAATGCTTCTTGGAATTTACCTCCTCTCCTTGATTCCCGTCGTTGGTCGCTTTGTAATGCCCGCAGCAAGTTTCTACACGTTCCGGACCCATGTGGGAACCGCACCTGCCGCTGCCATCTTCGGTGCTGGCCTTATCTTGCCCAAGTCATACATTGTCAGGTTTCTCCACACTTACTTCGCATCCAGAAGTCTGATGCGAGAGCTGGTCAGTCATCTGTATTTTTTGACAAAAGGTTCAGAGCCTCACTAACAATTGTCTAGCTCGAACCATACTTCCGTCGTGTCAAGTTCACGTCTGAGCAGAAGAAGCGCTGGTTCCGCGATCGTGAGGGCGTTCTTTTCGGATTTGCCTTTGGATTCACTGTGATTTTGAAGGTCCCATTCATCGGTGTTCTTATGTACGGAGTCGCCGAGGCCTCCACTGCGTATCTAGTCACCAAAATCACCGATCCGCCGCCCGCCCCTGCGGAAAGCGAGGGCTTTGCAGAAAGCCAGGTGACGTGGAAAAACAAACACGATTTCCTCCAGCTTTCGTTGGATAAGATCGATCAGATCAACGTTGTCACCGATGAGAAGAATGCTCAGAATGCCAATTCTGAAAGCAAAAAATTCTCTTAAGCCATCGAGATATCTTGGACCTCGATGACAGTGTGCATATTATGTAGACAGCCGTCTAACGTTCACGAACGAAAAATCATCAAAAGGACCAGTGGTAGTTATACCATTGCTGTGTCCATCAATTTATTATTTCAGTCTCAATTTCAAGCCAACTTAAAAAATAGCAGAACGCGAACTTAATCAGAAATTCTCGAATACGCCACAGGTTACTTAGCGAGTGCTAAACATCTGACCCATGAGCATGGCGTCTTCTAGCGTGCAGATCCTCAACAGGTGCCTCGACCGCGTAGTCCATGACTTTCCTCAGGTCTCCCAAGAAGAAACATGCCAAGCATGCCAGAAGGCTGAAGGGGGCTGCAATAATGTAAATAACTCTCAGTGAATCTGCGTATGCCTGCTTCAGTGCAGCTATTCCGGCGGAAATTATTGTTGAGTTGACACCTGGAATCATCGATAGCGCAGCTGTGTCGTTAGATGCCAATGCTTTGATGAATGCTTCAACGGAAGTGCTGGGAAGTCCCGCCTTCAACGCAGCTTGGCCGACATCCGCTGGGAGATCCTTTCCGAGACGTGAATTAAATGCAGTTGCATAGATAGCCGTAAAGACAGACGCGGCTATGGCTCGAGAGCATGTCGTTGCTGCCGTTGCGGTCGCGATGAGGTGGTGCGGTGTCGAGAGTTGAACCGCCGCGATGAGAAGAATAATGGGGCCGCCAAATCCAATACCAGCTAAGGCAGAGAAGATCAATGCATTTAAACTGTCTCCTGGCTGAATAGTGGCCAGACCCACGATCCCTCCTGTGAGTAGCAGGAATCCAACGAATAATGGTTCCCGAATCATTCGAAATCTGGTACTCCAGTATCCGTAGAACACTGTGCTTATTCCGCCTGCAATCCAGAAAGGTTGTGACCTTACAGCCGATAATAAAGGATCACCAGTGAATAAAGCTTTTGTCCTAGTGCCTCTTTGTCAGTAATTTTCACGGAAGCTTGTCAGAGAGGTCGGGGTGTGTACAAAACAGGATAGAAAACCACGTAGCTGAATAGCAGAATGCCTTCAATGAAAATGAGGCCGACAGAGATAGCAAACGTTCTACCGCCATTTTTACCTCCCTGGAAGAGATCATGATGGAGAATTCCCGTCTTCGTAAATCTCCACTCGTAAACTCCGAACGCAACAAGGCAGAGCAGACCAGGGATTAAGGTCGCCAGTACTGGCGCAGAAGCCCATCGGTACAAGTCACCACCGGAGTTGAGTCCAGTCAAGAATAAGGTCAATCCAACGGAAAGTGTAATAAACCCGACTATATCCAGTCGACCTAGCTTTTGCCAAATGGACAGGTGATCGAGGTGATTGTGTCGCTTCGGTGGTTTATAACCGATGAAAAGACAGATGGCAGTCACTCCCCATAAAGCCATTTGAATCCACTATATTTTTCATGAGAGAGATAATGTCAGAATATGCGAGGAAGTCTTACATAGAAGTTCCGCCATCCTGTATGAGCATTGGCTTTGGTCAGAGCACCAATCACTAGAGGCGCGGAACAAGCACCACCTGCTGCCGCGACATTCATCGCAGCTTGTGCTACTGCAAAGAAATATTAATTAGTCTGCACACCTCATATGGTGAATATTGAAATTCTTCGTTCCACTTACTGGGTCTCCATCTCCGAGGCAAAATCTCACTTGGCACGCAATATGCCAACGGCACAGTAGCAAAACCAAATCCAATCAATACCTGGGCCGCGATGACTCGGTAAATGCTGGAAGAACCCGGCGCGATCGCACATCCAATCAACGAGATGATCGCAGGGCCCACGAGAAGAGCTTTCCGTGCCTGAAATACATCCGACGCCGAAGAGATGACAGGCGACAAAACAGCCTGGACGAGCGAAAGGGCATTGGGGATCCATGTACCGGCGACGGTGTTGTTAAGATCTTCTTGGATATAGGATAGCTGCGAACAAATGTTAGCCGGTCGTCGGTTGAGTCAATGGTATTTTTTCTGGGTTTGTATCCTAGATTTGCGTACCGCTGCTGGAGGACCCATCAAGCAGAAGACTTGGACGAAGTTGAGGCAAAGCATCGCCGCTAGAGCGAACCAAGTCTGCGCATGAAACTCCGGTTCTTCGTCTTCCTCATAGACAAGATTCAGCTCTGGCGACTGCGTGTTATCTTCCACATGTTCAGTCTCCGACGCCTCCCTTGCTTCGGCTGCGACAGCTTCTTGGGCCTTTTCTGTTGCGGCAGACATTGTTTGAATTAAAAAATATTATGAGTTTTGGAAATCGAAGAATAAAGTGAGATGACAACAAGCAATTTTTCCGACAGGGATGATCCTATTTCAATTACCTGGGTATACATCGGTTAGGTTATCCATCGCCCCGCAGACTCAAAACCCGGTAAGGTCCACCCTTTCCCCACAACCCCGGATTTTCAGTTTGGATGCTCCCGAACCAAAATTTGAAGATCATGCCAATATAGTTATTCATGTGCCCAAAACTGACATTTAAGAGCCATGCAAGGAGTCAATTCAAGGATAACACTGCGATAGAAACAAAAAGAAATTGAAGAGACATCTGAGGCTTCGATCATAGCATTTGACAATGGACTCACTGTCTTGGCCCGGCTACGAAAATCACAGAGTTTAGCTTATCGAAAACAATGGCTGATGTGGGTACTATTAAAAAGGTTGAATAGGCACCACTGAGCTCTGTTGATTGCTTCACTACTCGATTATTGGTCAGGACTGTGTTGACTCGAAACTCTAGAAGTGTATGACGCCTCGACGACTGGAAGCCAGTACTGGGATCAAATGACTTTTAAGAATTATGTTGTAATCTTTGGTGGAGAGCAATGTCTTGTTCCGGGGGCGTGTCGGTTACGATCCCATTGACCCGAAACCCAGTCCCGCAGATGGAGAAAACTCGGGCCCGCTGAGAAAACAAGTCCCGCTTCTCGACTGATCCTACCAATCTTAAAAATTAAAATAGATAGAGTACGGTCTGGAACCCCACAGGCTTCTCGGATATGTGGTTAGAGCACAGGAGTCTGGACTCCAAGTTACCTAGAGCTGCAGAGATTGCACGTCATAGACCTTGAATTTAATTAGTTCACTTAGAACCCTGCCGAAGCTTGAAATTATACTAGACCAGCAAATAAAGTGAAACACATTGCTCGATCCGCGAAGCTCCCCCTCATGGTCCAATCATGGACCTGGAACGTGACCCTCCTGCTGCCTGCAAAGACAACTCGATGCTGTGGCCATCTGAGCGCGGACCTAGCACTAATTGGAAGCGTTGCAAGCACCACAGTCCTGCAAAGTGCCAGCTCGGATACAGACATTTTCGCCCGGGATAAGATTTGAGCAGTCGCGTTGGACCTGTGGGTTCCAAACGTAGAATTCATTCAGAGTCAGGGTGTTCGGGTGCGAGTTGATGATGGATATGCATGTATCCGACTCGTTTACAGAATAATGGGCCAAACCTGTCATAATGTTCGAGTCAATACTGTCACGATGAAGGCCCTGGTGGGTTTGGACACACAGTTTCCCACAAAGTTCTGACTACCAGCCAACTTATTCGCTAGCATTTCAGAGCCGACAACTTGTCCAGGTACAGCAGACAGTGCGGTGGTCGCGAAGGCCACGACCAAAGCAATTTTGCAGATGGAGGAAGACATGTTTGTTCAGGAATCAGATTGAGGCTTTGATCTTGTCTTGAGAGCGTTGATGAGAAGGCAACGAGAACTGGTGGTAGGATATTTTCTGGAGCAGATTCAGCCTTGCATTTATAGGTGAGATCGAAGGTGGATACAGCAGGCTACTTTTCAGAGCTAAGAAGTCGATTTGGCGGGGCTGCTCGGATCTTGTGCATGGTGAAATTGCTGGATGTCGGCACCAACAGCGCAAAAATGAGATTCAGATCGTTGAATCAAGCATGTGAAATGGACATGCACTTGAAGAATGCCAATTGTTTGGTTTGTAATTGTTCTCGGCCTCAATATTGGACAGGTTTGAGCTCATGGTTACACCTCTCGATAATTAATCCAGTCAGTATAGAAACAGCATCTCCGAGGCCCTAGTCAGATTTGCATGGTATGACACTGAATTTATCTGGTCCCTACTTTGACCTCAAGACTATACAAACCTTTCTAACATACATGACTGTACATGAGAGAAGGTGCATGTGTGTACACTTTGTGTCCTTTGTCACCTTTTACTTATATATAACAACCGCAACAACTTTTGCATACGTGCTCAAGGTCTTAAGTAATCTTGGATTTATTGATAGACCCAAAATCGAATTTAGAGAGGAAGGCATAGGGCTCGTGATAGCAAAGACTGACATGAAGTCCTTTTGCTGGGATCGCTTCTACTGGCTCCTCGCTTAAGAACGGTTGCTTGAGATTCATGTCCTTGATGTATGACATATTCAAAATAAATAACATGGATACGTTGAGGACAGTAGAGTCGCTGGACCTCTCATTTTGCGTGTCCTTGAGAGAAAATATTTTCCATAGACTAGAGAATGGAGGTGACAAGGGGCGCTTGACGCTGTAATGATGGTATGTACTTAAATTATTACAAAGGCACACTTAAGAAGAAGCACAATCAATCAAGATACCGATGCAAAGTCTTTCGGACGGTAGATCATACCATGTCGAGAGGTGAAAGAACGGTTGTGCGTTCTCCAATTTTTTTGCAATGGGGAACAGGGGCCATAGAGCCGCATCGCAGAAGCTATTTAAGCAAGGCACAGCGATATCGCGATAAACCTTGGTCCTTTATCATGATCTATGCCGCGTAGACATCAGGCATGCATAATTGAGGTTATTCAAAAGTTTGACTCAAGATAAGACCTGATAGCTCGGTGCGGAGATGCGATAATGATGAAGTCAGACCAATGGCTGGAAGCGCACCAGGCATTGCCTCGGGCCCTTCAGCGGGGTAATTTGGTTCAATCGTCCACTGAAACCGGAGCAGGCTAGGAAGAAAGCCAATAGAGTCCCACGTCATCTCTTAACTCTGTCATGAGTGGAGTCTAGTAGGCGCGAAGGTTGGAGATAGATAAAGGTTATCGCGTGGGTGAGAACCTACCCCTCTGCGGAGAAGCATGCAACCTGCTCTTATCTCCTCCTCATTTGTCCTGCACCCGTTCAGTTCAATCTTCTCTTCTCTTCAAGAAACCATTTTTTACCAAAAGAAGTCACATAGCCCTCAGACAAAGCCACGATAAAGATGGGTATCAAGGGTATTCGCACAGCTCTGAAAGTCGACCTTGATAAGCATGCCCGGGAGCAGCCCGGACTGCATGTGAGTGGACACCACCCAGAACCATGAAAGCAGAGTAGAACTGACGTTGTGCAGAACCGATGGCACCCAGATAGTGCGTGAATACTTAAATGTACTCCAGAGTCAATCTCATGCTAAGAATATCAATAGTCCCCGCATGTGGGAAGATCGCCAACAATGAAGTCGTGAAGATCGAATGTCTGGACTGGACGGGCGGGCAGATCAAAAACAATGACTCGGCTGACGACGTCCGAGATGTTGACTTGACAGAAATTCACTATCTTTCAGGTCCATTTGAGATCGAAACCGCCGAGCCTGGCGATGTACTGCTTGTCGAGATCCAGGATGTCCAGCCGTTCCAAGAGCAGCCATGGGGCTTTACTGGAATTTTTGATCGCAATAACGGCGGCGGCTTCTTGGATGAGCACTATCCCAAAGCGTGCGCCAATTCCGTCTTCTCAAATGACTTGTCGCTAATAGTTCCATCACAGCGCGAAGGCAATCTGGGACTTTGAAGGCATCTTCTGTTCATCTCGGCACATTCCGCATGTCCGCTTCGCAGGGTTGATTCATCCCGGTATTCTGGGATGTGCTCCTTCGGCGGAGGTTCTGGCTGAATGGAACCACCGCGAGGGCGAGCTCATTGCTGCAAACACGGTCGCCGATCGCATCGTCGCGCAGCCACCAAATGTCACAAACGCTCACGCCGGTAGTTCTGCCGACGATGTGAAGGAGAGAGTAGCGAAGGAGGGAGCCAGAACAATTCCAGTGAGCAATCAAAGCAACCAAAGCAACCCAGACGCACCATACATATTCTAATGGCTTTTCAGGGTCGGCCCGAACATGGCGGCAACTGCGACATCAAAAACCTTTCGCGCGGCTCCAAAGTATATCTTCCCGTTCACGTCCCCGGTGCTAAGTTCTCTGTGGGAGACTTGCACTTCTCCCAAGGCGATGGCGAGATTTCATTCTGCGGTGCAATCGAAATGGCAGGTGTCATCACCCTTAAATTTACGGTAATCAAAGGTGGAATGGCGAAACTGAACATGAAATCACCTATCTTCCATGCCGGCCCAGTTGAGCCACAATTTGGACCCGGGCGCTATCTCACTTTCGAGGGATTTTCCGTCGACGAGAAGGGGAAGCAGCACTATTTGGATGCTACAGTGGCCTACAGACAGACATGCCTGCGGGTCATTGAGTACCTTCGACGCTACGGCTACTCGGATGAACAAATCTATCTCTTGTTGAGTTGTGCCCCTGTGCAGGGTCATATTGCTGGAATTGTTGATATTCCGAACGCGTGCACTACTCTCAGTGTACCTATGGATATTTTTGACTTTGATATTAGGCCCGAGGCTGAAGTGGCCAAGCTTGATATGGGTACCTGTGCCTTGACCAGCGAGTAGTGTCCCGCTTCCATTGCTTGTGAAAGCATGTCATGACCTCGAACACATATCTTGATTTTTGACTTATCAAATGCATTTGGCCTTTCACAACTTGCTCTCATCAGTCTCGTGTATCCGTGTCCACTCGTTTTCCTTGATATCTTGAAAGTCCATCACCCTATCGGGCCCTCCGAAGCGGTTCTGCGTAGAGTGCCAGTCGCGATCAACGGCCGTCTCGGGTCGCCAACGCACAACATGCTTCAGTTCCTTTTGTAGCTTTCCTTCCAAGGCATCCGAGATGAACCCACCAATCGTCGGCATCTGCATGGCTCCATTCCCGGATCCGCCCACTGCAATCAGAAGAGATGGATGCTCCGGATGACGATCAATCAAGAACGCACGGTCGGGGGTGTCAGCGTCCCAGCAAATTCGTGCAAATGAGAATGGTCGATCAGCCAAATGTGGCATTGTGTCACGTAGAAAGTCCCTTGCTCGAGCCTCCGCTTCAAGAGGGATTTGATGTTTTGCGAACGGAATGCTCCTCTTCTCCCCGGAATGGTTAGAGTCCGGGATGAAGTTACAATATCCTGGATGCTCATCACATATCTTGAGCTCATGATTATTCTCATCTGGCTCCATGAAAAACCCCTTGGCAACGTTGAATAACACTGGAAGGTTCCGATAGCGCTTGGCTTCTTCCGGGGTCATACGAATGTGGCTCAAGGTCCATGCAGTGGGACGTAGTTGTTTCTTGAAGTCCAGTAGACGGTCGCTGCCCGCGCCGGCAGCCAAAATGACATGATCTGCACCATGAACTGTGCCATCTGCGGTCTTTGCTCCGATCACATCGCCGTCTTGGTAGACCAGTTTCACAACATTACCTGTGGGATCACCAACGACAAAATTCACGCCCAGTCGCTTTGCTTCGCTGTATGCAGATAGCATGGCTTTTTGAGCGTGAATCCATCCCGCACCTTCCTTGCTGAACCATCCTTTCCAGCCAGGGAAATCGCCAGTCAACACACCTGGTGGCATGGTATTGCGGAAGTCTTGAGCTGTTTCCAGAGGGATGAAATCGCCTTCAGAGGAGTCTATCTCATCTTCTTTAATGTGTCGGATGAGGGCGGGTGTACTCCCCGATACCACGAATCCTGTTTCGTGGAAGAAAGGCATAAAGACGGGGTCATTCTTCCATCCGTTCAACGCCGCTCGAGTGCATGTAGCAAATGCTATGCTTCGGGCATCTGCATGTGAATCTAGTGTTCATCAGCTCATCATTCCTATCCAATTCTGAAAATTTGCCTCACCTACCTTTGAGCTCTTTGTGTTCCATGATCTTATTAATATCGTTCCCAGCAGCAATGGGTGAAGGAACACCGTAGGGATCCAAAACTTTAACATTTCTGTATCCTCGCCGGGCCAGATGAAGAGCTGTTGAACATCCCCAAGTTCCAGCTCCAATGATCAGAATTGAAGAAGTCCGATTGAGAGGCGGCGGTGACATTTTGGAAGGTGAAGCGTCGAGTGGGGGAAAAGAACGTGAGAAGTCAGAGGGAAAGTGCAGCCCTGATATCACAGAACAGCTTCCGGCGGCTGGAATACTCGCGTGTATTCCTTTTATGCACTAGTTTGGTCGAGTTCGGCCATTCCGGATGGGTACAAGGCTTATCGAACTGTGAATTATCGCGTGGACCTTCCCGCCCCTTTAACCGGGGTAAGCTTCTCCGCTCGGCCGTTATTAGCGATACGTCTGCCATTCGGAAACTATGAGACGCCAATCGTCGAGAATCGCAATGGCGTCGCTTGCTATGTCGCTTAGAGCTTCCATATCACTTGACCCCGCATTGATATTCCTATCTTTTCCATTAGGATGACGATCACGACTCATCGGCTGATTCCGACCAATCGGGCCATCATTGAGGAGTCGTATTTTTGTCGTAGGATCAGGACTCACATAGTTCTCCGCTGGACGCTCCGATATCATAGTCTCTGATCGAGTCAACATAAAAGGTGCTGTGATCCCCCGAAGTAGGCAACCACCGTTTCAATCCATGATAAAAATGGCACACGACGATGATATCCTGACTGATGTCCCGGGCACGATCTACTTGGTAGATGGTAAACTTCAACAACATATCTTAAAATGCAATCTTGCTGATGTCATTTAGCTACTCACTCCCTCCAAAATGCTGCCCATGCTGGAGCCCAGGACATTCTTCTCCTTCCACAGCCTACCAACTCTCCAGCAGATCCACTCGTAAGTCTTCTGGACAATGTTTGCACGCAATCATCATATTTTAACACAAAGTAGAACTGGTCACGCGCGAAGAAGCTGTGGTCTCTCTTCTTGATATCGTTCTACGCCTGCGTGTTCTCATTCGGTGAGAATAATTGGGGCGCAAGCTGGACTTTGATATCAGTAAGTACTGGTGTCAGCCTGACCAATATGAATGGCGGTAGCGCTCTGAATTACCTATTACTGGGATTCTTTAACATTATATGGATTCCCACGGCAATGAAATTGGGCCGTAAAATTGTCTATATCCTCAGTCTGGTCTGTCTCCTTGGGGGCAGTGTCTGGGGAGGCTTCTACACTGGCACGGGCCAGTACTATATCATGTTGGCAATTCAAGGTATTGGAACTGCGGCATATCAGGCTTTAATTCAACTTACGGTAAGTCTTTTCTTTATTTTTGTGCCCGTTGAGCCTGGGTTTTAACTATCAGCAGATCTTTGACATGTTTTTCACGCACGAGCGTGGTCGCATGGTCGCAATCTACATTTTCTTCCAACAGTTGGGGTCTATTCTAGGCTTGATCCTGGGTGGCTATATCTCCGATGGAATTGGCTGGCGTTGGAGCTCCCCTATTGTGGCGATTGCGTGTGTAAGTGGTCAATGCTGATACACTCATGGATCAACTGACCCTTGAAGGGTGTCTTGATTCTCCTTTTCGTCTTCACATTCGACGATACAATGTTCCCCCGATATCGGTTCAACGCTCGACTTGATCCATCTCATCCTGGCGCAAAGGCCGACAATCAAGAGGAGCCCGAAAAAAATGGCCAGTTGGGACCTCCAATTTTGGAGATGACGAGTAACGGTCTTGGTGAAGATATCACCCCACGAACGTACCGGCAAAAGATCGCATTGATTCATTACTATTCCGACGACGAGACTACGTGGTTCCAGTACTTCCGTCGTCCATTTTATCTCTTTGCGTTCCCAAATATCGTACTCGCCGGCATCCAGTTTGCCTTTGGCTGCACTGCAGGAATAGTTTCGTTCAACACAATCTCGGAGATCATGACCGACGCTCCGTACAACTGGAGCGCTGGATCAACAGGATTGTTATTTCTTGCTGCTCTTGTTGGCAACTTTATCGGGTAAGTCCTCAAATGCCGCCTTTCTAGGAAGAGAAACTTTCCATTCATTTTGCTAAATTTCATCAGAATGGGGGTCGGGTCTTTATCCGATTGGGTTGTGCTCACTCTGGCTCGTCGTAATAAGGGTTACAAGGAGCCGGAAATGAGACTTTGGACATACATATTTCCATTGATATTTGGCGCTGTTGGATACTTTCTTTATGGATGGGCTGCCACAAATGGCGACCATTGGATGGCCATCGCGGTCGCTCTGTGCTGTCTAATTGCTCAACAGGTATCTATCACAAGTTTGGCAACGGCATATGCGATGGAATGTTTTGATGGGGTAAGAATATACACTCCATTGCATTCTTTTAGCTTCTCTTTCGGATCAAAGTACTTATCTGTATCCAGCTATCGGGTGAACTTGTTGTCGTCCTCGCCATTTGCTCTTCTCTCATCAACTTCGCCATTTCGTACTCGGTACAGCCATTAATCGATGCAACATCTTATGGCTGGGCATTCACCTTCTTTGGGATTTTGGTGGTTTTATCTGTCTGTATGGGTGGTCCAATGATAATTTGGGGAAAGAGATGGCGACGAAACTGCAAGCCTCGATATGAGCAATTCTTGGCTGAGACAAGGCGGGAAAATGCTCCCATTCATTAAGGTATTAGGTTTTGAAAGCGGCTTAAAGGTCAGGATAAGGCGCCTTCGTGCTTACATTCGTTTTAATGGCTATTGTCAAATCAGTTTCATGCATCATTTAATTTTATTCATCCAGGCTATCATGGGCATGACTGAGATTCTCTGGAAGCTCGAACCACGAGGAAAGAAGTAATTCGAAGACAAATTCACCTATCGAGCAAGCTCATTCGGGTGGCATTATGAGTCGGTGGAGGAACCGCTCCTTCGCTTTTTGAGTTGGGAGACTCGGCCCTTCTTCTTTCCAGCGTAAAGAATTTTGGATTCGAGCACAGAAACCACCTACTCAGGTCTGCATAGCATTTTTGTTCGTATAGCTGGTCTGTCTTGGCTCTTAGGTCCGATAGTATGGAATATATGGATGTTTCGTACTACCAGAACAGGAAAAATCAAAGCCTCTCGAGAGGCTTCGCAAAATGCGAGGAAATGGTGTACTTGCTTAGTATGATATAAGCGTCATAGATCAAGGATCTCTATGATGACACGCAAGATAATAATCATAGGCAATTAATTTTAGCATCTCTCAAAAAGCCGCCGAAGGAACTCGGGCGATGGGTTATTGGACTACTTACTGAAGTAAACACGATCGCGGTCTATGTCTTCCTTTTGACAAAATTTGTATGGTACACTCCATCATGAACAGTAAAATGCAGTCATAGAGTTGAAATACTGGCAAGTAATTTTGAAGCATCAGAATTGTTTACAGAAATACGTTGATAATCGATGCCGCAAGCATCACAATGATATATCGAGTCAGCCCTATGACCTCATGTTCCTCGCGCAAATCCAGAATCGTCAAAAAAATGGGAGCGAAAATTGCTACTGTTGAAGATGTATTGGTGGAAAATAGCGTCCATAGGGTACGAGTCAAGCAAAAGAGAAGAAGGTGTAGAAGGTGAGGTCGTAGGAGGTAGAGAAGAACAAAGGTATTCAGAATAGCTTGTATATGAGCATGAGAATGAGAGGATATGCTAGTGAGATATTGCCAAATACAAGAAGAGCAGAGTCAAGATATAGACCTTTGGTTATTCGCCAGTGTTGTCAAGATATGCAACTAAAGATAGGCACACGTATACAAAAAAGTACTAGTATAGCGAAGCATATGTGCTAAGTAAATTGTGACACTCTCGAGAACCACAACCTTCATAACTTCACTTCGTCCACCATTCAACATCAACATCTGTCTGATCACGAACGATCAGCTGAACTCTCCCGTGACAATCCATCTTTATAGACTCGAGTATCTGATCAGCTGAAGGCGGCAATGATCCAATGTATATTCTCTTGCGATCTTTCGTCATTCCTCCCTGTATTGTTTTATGATAAGCACGTATATATGGACGAATTTCTAGCGTCTTCCAGACGGGGAAGTGTTTCTGATGAACTTTGAGCATGCCAGCAACGTTTGTCTGCAAAATACGCCATGACCCAGCCTTGATCTTTGCAAGACACAAATACTCCAAAGATGGCGGTAAAACATCCAAAAGGGTCAACTTGGGCCCTTGTGGATTATCAAAGTCCAGTAAATCAAGGAACGGTAGCTGGATTTCCCGCAATGAGGTGAAGTCTCGTAAGGATCCGAGCCATTTCTCTTGTCTTGCAAATCCCTCATATAGATCATCGGATATCAACTCCGGCTGATTTCTAGAGATGAGACTTATGCTTCCGTGATCATTCATTCGCAGAACCCGAAGACTGTGTTTTTGGGTCACCAGAGCCTCGTATATCGGTTGCGCATGGTAAGGCCCAAACCACCAGTCCAGTGAAGATTCGTCTCGACGGGACTGTTGATATTCGAAGACCTCTAGATTCGTGCAACATTTAACGAATGATGCAAATCCCTTCACATTGTAGCAGCCTCGTTGAAAGTGTAGTTCCTTGACTTGAGTGCTTATCGGAAGTGATATCATGCGGAGTGGTTCATGCCCAGTGTTGGTTTCGTCGTATAAATCCCGCGCGCGGAATACCCGCAAGTTCGGTAGATGGAAAAGTGGGAAGAAGCATTTTGAAGAGAAGTGGGACTCATTCGTGCTCAATGGTGTTATTGTAAATTCTCGCAAGAACCGCAGCGGTCGATCTGATACCCCTTCCGGGTATTCCTTTTCCGTTGCAATTCTAGAAATGGCCGTGAGGAAATGATTCCCACATATCGCGGAATTGATATTAAGACTTTTGATATTCGCGAGGTAGGGAATGAGCATAGCAAGCCATGCATCACTAGTCCCCTGTCTGAGTTGTTTCTCGAGCTCACCAGTCATGGTCGCGTCGTAGAAATCCTTAGCGAGCCATTCCACGGTTTTCGGAAACTGTCTTGGAAGAAACTCCTGGACTCTCACTGGGCTATTGCATATCTTTTCAAACGATAAGAATTGAATCAGACTACCGAAATATGGGTTTTGGTAGACTTGACGCGTGAAATCGTGTAATTCACGATCGCTTTTTAATGAAACCTTTGTCAGGACTACTGAGAGGAGACGATGTCTAAGTTCTCTATTCACTAGGCACAGGCTCAACCTGTCCTCGAGAATTAAGTCCCTGGTGACGAGACAAAGGATCTCATTTGCCAGGTCAGCTAATGTTAACCTATTCAAGCCAAGCTATTAGAGGATCCACCATGAGAACTTGAGAGAGAGAAAGAGAGATGAGAGCTTGGCTTACATTGAGCGAGAAGATGCCATACTCTTTACGTTATTGTTTTGAGAAGTATTATTCATGCCATCGAGGTCTGGAGAGAGATGAAAATGAAATTCTCTCTATGTAGAAGTGCGATTGAGGACAAGAAATAAGGCCAGTTGGTGGTGAAATGAGCGACCACATTATGAGTCCGACAACTATGTGTTGTAGACCCCAACGGGTCAAGTTGAATTTTAATTCTCAAGGATGATATGAGGTCTAGGTACTACTAGAATAGGAAGGACCCCAAACAGTCAGAATGAGACGTACCAATAAAACAAGAGAAGACGGGGGCGATGTTGGCCAGAATTCCACTCCCACTTGACAGTACGGCAACGCCCGTTTCTCTCCTCGCGCCGACGGAGCACTCACCGATTCTTTGTTCTCCCTTACTTATTGCCGCTAAACAGCGAATTTATGATCTGACATGCAATCACTGACTCGTAATCGCGAGATAGCCAATGCTGTTCCGCGAAGCAGATGAGTAACTTGACCAAGCGCTTTGCGCTTCCGAGTCTAGACCAAGCTAGTGGCAACATCCGGCTATAGGCATATGCAACTACGGAGCCGCCTATCACCACCGGGACCAACAGTTCTTGTCCTTCCTCCAATCGGGTAGTGATGATCACGATCGAGCACCAAAAGAAAATAAGTCAGGGTTGGCCGATGGGAGGCTTGACCGGCTCAGTTCGTCGGCTTCATGATTCAGACCCCGCAGCACTGAGCACTATAGTATTAGCAAACAATTCTCCTATCCATTTTCTCTTTCAACGACATGAGAAGCATAGAAAGCGCCACTTGGTTTGTTCTTGATCGTCTCCAGACGTGCGATTACTCACGCGTGATAGTTTGATGGCGGGGGGATCAGTCAGCATCAGTCGACACTAGAGGCGCTACAATGACTCGAGGGTAGACAGGCGCCTACCTGGATTGAGATTTCGCAAATTACGAACGTCGGACTTTGAGTCAGAAAGTGAAAATGCATCCTACGAGTATTAAGCGAAGAGCAAGTGACAGGGCATAGAGCTTTAGTAATTCTTTCTAAGCGTTCCTAAGAAGGATGTGTTTATCATACACCATGCATCGTGTAGCAGAAGAAGGTCGACAAATCGTGAATCGTAGTGCAGTGAACAGGTATTAACACAAAAGGCTTCACGAGAAGAACTTCTGAGCAGCAGCTCGGTCCTTGGCCTCGCGAGCCTTGACGGTGGCCTTGACCTTGGCGATCTCGTTGGTGATACCGGCATCACTAGGAGCCAGCTTCTGAGCCTCAAGAAGATCCTTGAGCGCGGAATCCTCCTCCTTGAGACCCTCCTGCGCCTGCGCGCGACGGAAATAGGCCTTGGCCTTATCGGCATCCTTGGCCTTGGCGGCATCGGCGACTTGGAGAGCGTAGCCGGCCCAGGTCTTGGCATCGCGGAACTGCTTGAGCTTGTTGGCCAAGAGCGAAGAATTTGAGTGCAACGTAAACCGGAGAGACTTCATCTGCTCAGCCAGCTCCTTGGGGTCGTTCTCGCCGGGCTCGGGGAACTCATTCAGATAGCGGAGACCCTTCTGATACTTCTCCAGACCGAGGTTGAAGTCACCGCTCTTGAAAGCAGCATTTCCGAATCCCTTGAGATCGGAAGCAATCTTGAAGGCGAGGGGAGCGGTCAGCTCCTCACCCTGGTGGTCCTCCGGGAAGTCCTCATAGGGGTCTCCGGTCGCATCCTGCACGCGCTTGTTGGCGTTCTCGTAGTCGCTACCGGTCAGCTCACCACAGTCAACCACGGTCACATCGACCTCGGGCTTGTCAGAGTTGGTCTTCATATTCTCGATCTTGCGGATAATGCTCTTTCCGTTGATGACTTCACCGAAGACGACGTGCTTGCCATCCAGGTGGGGAGTGGGAACAGTGGTCACGAAGAACTGACTGCCGTTGGTGCCAGGACCAGAGTTGGCCATGGAGAGCAGGAAGGGTCGGTCATGCTTGAGGTCGAAGTTCTCGTCGGCGAACTTCTCGCCGTAGATCGACTCGCCGCCGGTACCGTTGAATGCCGTGAAATCACCACCCTGGATCATGAACTGCTTGATCACACGATGGAAAATTGAGCCTGATCCGAGCTGTTTAGCACATGTCTTGACTCGATCTAGAGAGGAGAGACGTACCCTTGTAGGACAATGGCTTGCCCTGGATTCCAGTGCCCTTCTCGCCAGTACACAGAGCTCGGAAGTTATCTGCGGTCTTGGGAACGACTGTTGTTCGGTTAGGTGCGGATCAAATGAGCGAAGGGTGGCATGTCGTACCATCGTTGAACTGCGCCACGTTAGTTTCCGAGCTTCCAAATTCATGCGCATTCGCTGAACACGAAGAATACTGACCAGTTCAAAAACAACACGGCCAGCCTTGCTGTCACCGATCTGGATGTCAAAAAAGACGCGGGAGCGCTCTGTGAGGGGGAGGTCAGCAAGCCGTCAATTTCTTTGCAAGGCAGATCGGACCCCGCACTGAAGCGATGCGAAGCACATACTGGTTTCAGCCATGACGAAGTCTTGAGAGATAGCTGAGGAAACAAGTGGAGAATCAAAGATTGAGGAAAGAGAGGGAAGGCTTTTAAAGAGTATTGAGCAAGGAGCAGAGAGGCATGAGTACGGAGGGGAAAGAACAAATACTGTGGGGGTGAATTCTAACTGCGGTTCTTCAAGAAGCTTCCACGCCGCCCCAAAAAAAGAGACGCCTTCCATGCAATGGGTATATATCCACAAATGCTCTATCTAGGCCAGCAATTCTGGCGGTATCGTAAACTCAATCGTTTGATTTCCCTCTTTTCCTTCCTTATCTTTGTCCTTTCCATTGCTTGTGTTGGGCTTGGGCTCTTTGGGTTCCTTCTTCGGAAGTTTGGTATTGATCTCAATTGTGACCTATGAAACGAACAAGTCAGTACGGATCCCGCTGCGGCGCAAGAAAAAAAGCCAGGAAGGCAAAATGTACCGCCGCATCTTCACTGCGGTAGTCGACACCCACCGGCCCGTCGTTCTTCAGTTCGACCTCCATCATTGCTTGGAAGACACCATTTTTGACCTTGTCCGGGACATATGAACTGCTCATTTTCTTGTAGAAATAGTCGTAGAGGTTGCGCGCAGTATCGGGATCGGCCGCATCGTGAAAATCGGGCTTGTTTCCTTTCATCTTGCCGTAGAGGGTAAATTGGGAGACTATTCGGCGATCAGCAAGCGTATAAGCGTCGCCATTGGCAAGGATACAAACTGCAGAGAATCTCTCCCTCAATGTCTTGGACATTCTTCTTCCACTGCATATTGTCACCAGTCAATACTGAGGCTGGGTCCACGCCGCGAAACTCTTACCTGACCCCCCTGCTCATCAGGCCAAAACTTGGCCTTGAGCACCTTATTCACCACCTGGTCTGCTTCCTTCTGAGTATCTTCTTTGCCGACACCTGCGAAGACTAGCAAGCCCTTGCCGATTGTGGAGATCAGTTCCGAGTCGACACTGACCGAGGCCGACTTGACTCGTTGAATGACGACTATTTAGTGATAAGCTGGACGTATCGCGACTGATTTGGAGAAAAGCCGAACCTTTCATCGTGTTGGCGAGGAATATCTGCAGAGTGTTAGCCATTTTTGCACACCCCGCATGTGCTTTGGCGCATACTCACATATTGGGTTGGAAGAGTCACAAAAACCTTCACACAGGACTTGGCGTCATTGGCGGATCCTTTAAAAGTGATCCCTGAGATTTTTGATGAAAGATTAAGCGCAGACAAGGTCAAAAAGCGCGTGTTCCCACGAGACGCACTCTCCGCGATTCTGCGCCTCCCCGGCTTTGAACTTGACTGCTACCGCCTTCCTGATACGGCAAACACGAAGCTTTCCATTCGCAGCAGAGATGAACCATTCCACTGTTCTCCACCTGTCCTCTTGATCTTTCAACGGGGCGACACCACTCTTCTCTACCCAACTCACCCTTCCCGATTGACTGCGCAGCATCGACCCTGCTGGCCGAGCGTGCACCGCGAATCCCCCCCCCCACCGACTCGAAGTCACGCCAGTGGACGGCACAGTCCACACCCAATTCAGACCACCATGACGTCTCGAAAAACACAACAAGAGATCGAGAAGACTTTCAAGAAGGTCTCCGAAGGGATCCAGGTCTTTGAGAGCATCTACAGCAAGGTCAAGCAAGCTACGAATCCGACCCAACGCGATAAGCTCGAAGAGAACCTCAAGCGCGAAATTAAGAAGCTTCAAAGATCCCGTGACCAAATCAAATCATGGGCGTCTGGTAACGAAGTGAAGGACAAGGGCCCGCTGCTTGAGCAGCGAAAGGCAATTGAGACAGTGCGCTCCCCTTAACTGCCACGGGAACCGACGGAGGGCTAATGAGATTACAGTGTATGGAACAATTCAAGGCTGTGGAGAAGGAGATGAAAACGAAAGCCTACTCTAAGGAAGGTCTATCTGCCGCGTCGAGACTCGATCCGAAAGAAAAGGAAAAAGTGGAAGCCAGCGACTTCTTGTCAAATATGGTGGACGAATTGCAACAACGCATCGAGGCCATGGAAGCCGAGGAGGAAGTATTACAGGCACAATTGAAGAAGGGCAAGAAGGACATGAAGAAGGCAGAACGCATGGCCGATATTGCACACTTGACGGAGCGCCATAAGTGGCATGTCAACAAGCTCGAGTTTCTCAATCGATCATTGCAAAACGGCAATTTGGAGGTTGGCGCTGTACAAGATTTGAAGGAGAGCATCAAGTACTACGTCGATGAAGGACATAATGTGGACTATTCCGGAGAGGATGAGACCCTCTATGATGACTTGAATATTGGTGAAGACGTCGAGGCCCAATTCGGCATCGGTGCGGACAACGATCAAGGGTCTTCGCAGGACGCTCAGTCTGTTCAAGATGATGAACCAGAACCCAAGCCCAAGCCGAAGACAGATCCCACAACGACACGACGCCCGTCAACACAAATGAAATCCCCGCTCCCTGTTCTTGCTACTCTTCATCCATCCGTGTCCGCTAGTGCGACGCCGAGCATGAAGCCTGCGCCGCTTCCCACCCGACTACCCGGTGAAACACTCAAGTATGCCTCGGCCGCGGCCGCTGCGGCCGCAAGCGACAAGAGTGGAGTTGGTATCTTACCTTTGCCCCCGCCTCCTGGTACTAGTCCGGCCTTGTCGGCCGCTCTTCCTGACTCCAGGGCTTCCTCAACCGCTTCGCCTATTGTGTCTTCCGTAAATCCTGTTGCCAAGAGCGCCACGGCTGCGGCTGCGGCTGCATCATCTGACGAGATTGTTTTGGGGCGATCGAAGACCCCAGCCGGTCTGGTTTCCGGGACAGCGTCGCCTGCGCCCTCCAAGGCAGAGGTTGCCAAAGAGACCCCGACGACAAATGGCAAGGCATCAAGAGATGGCGACAGTGAAGAGGCGATTTTCCATCTGCCTCCGGGTTTGCAAGACCTGATCCAATCATTCGATGTGACGAAAGAACGGGCTGGGACGAATCCCTCACCAGCCACTCAGCGTCTTCTTGCCAGCTCGCTCACGACATGTCCGGAACCTGGTGATGCTGAGAAGCCCCGTCATTACAAGCCCCAGAACCCTTTCAACACACCCCTCTACTATCCCCAAGAGCCCTTATCCATCTTCGACGACCCCCGGCTGTACGATACTGGCCGAATTGACACGGACACGCTGTTTTACCTGTTCTATTACCGTCAAGGGTCATATCAGCAATATCTGGCCGCGAAGGCTCTGAAGAATCAAAGTTGGCGCTTCCACAAGCAGTACCAAACATGGTTCCAGCGACACGAGGAGCCGAAGAACATTACGGAGGAGTTTGAACAAGGCACTTATCGGTTCTTCGACTACGAAAGCACATGGTTAGTCGAAAACCTCTATCATGCCCCCCCCCCCCAAATCAATTGACCACGCGCTAACGATTGCCCCAGGATGAACCGGCGCAAGGCTGATTTCAAGTTTGTGTACAAATACCTCGAGGACGAGTTATAATGCGTTCATTCCAACATGAGGCTCCAGGGCGTTTGCCGTCTTTTCGATTCCCGCGCTTTGACAGCATGGGTGGATTAGTGGATTTGTGTCATGGGGGACCTCGGGGAGTTTAGTTTCTGTTTTCTATTCTTGCAGGTACCCGGATCGGGCAACGAGTACAATGAATTGGGTCTCAGGGACACAGGAGTTCTGTGCTATTTTACTTAATTCCTGTGCAATGAACCATCCTCAAGACATCCTTGGAGAATCACCAAAAAAAAAATCCCCCACTATCGAAGGGTATAATTGTATGGTATGTGTAGCTCATGGGGGTGTCTATGAATGTAGCACGAGCGTACCGGGCGGACTTCCTCCTTTGCCCTGCTCTTTACGTGTCTCATCGGGAGTTGCCTCCTCTCAAGTTCTTGGTCTGGACAATAACAGAAGTACCGGTACCTCGCCCGTGCTTGCATCACGAGTCAAGCTAGCAACCGAGAACTCTCTTGACCGGGCCCACCTGCACCTGGGATTGATTCGTCTGGAACAAGCCCCGGGGGCAGTGACGAAGCCTCACTGTAGGAACCGGCTGCATGATGCATCAACAGTCGCACTAGCAATTCAGCCAGCTTGGCGCTGCCCAGTGCGGGATTTATCTTTCTAGAAGGGATGGTGAACAAGGGGCTGTGCGTACTAAGCGGTTCGCGGTTAGCGTCCCTCCCGGGGTGCAGGCGGCTCACCTATTATATCATCACGTCGATCAAAGGACGACCAGCGTTGACCCCAGATACGGGAACTGCTAAGGTGTGCGCTTGGCGATCCAGTTATCGTCATTTCGCAAGGCTAGCGATCGTGGGTCGATGACGCTTCGGCACGTTGTTACCGATTCGAACTCGGGTCAAGACAATCTGAGACGACCACTTTACCGTCCCACCGCTAAAAAACCTAGATAATTGGGTATTTTCAAAGGGGTGTGTGTGGAGGTTATTTTGGCTGTGTTCTTTTTTTTTTTGTTTTTTTACCGATCGTTGTGCCCACGTACGAAGATACCTAGAGGCCACGCCACGCAGCAACTTGAAACGGGGGGCCGCAAAGCCCAAAAAAAAGGGAAGGGGGGGCTAGAAGATGTTTCCTCCCCCGTCAGCGCTGTTCTTGAGGACGCTAGAAGGTTTCTGGAAGCCGCACTAGGGCCGAAAATAGCCAGGATCGCTCGGGTTGGTCGAGATGTGTGATTTGAGGGGGTTCGATGCGAGGTTCGAGCGTACCCGTCTGACCGCAACATTCGATCGTGCAGCCTCGTCGACCTCTGGATTGGCTCCCTTGGCCTGTTCTCGTCTATCACTGGTTCTCACTGGCTGACACCGCTTACTAGCTGCATCTCGAATGGATCATCGCGGACCGGGGACTCACGACGTCACCAATCATCAATTTCCGAGTATCTCGGAGGCTTAGAGCCTGACGCTAGAAGGATAATGGAACGTCCATGGAATGGCACTAGAGCCAGCACGCTTGCACGCTACTGCATGGTCGAGGATCCGCGAATATTTGCAGAAATTCCCGCAGGCGATCCCCTAATGATGTAGCGCCGGGGCTGTGTGATGGGCTCTTTTCCGACCAGTAGGTCGCTCGATCGTGACGGGGTGAAGCCATACAGAACCCATCGGGGCTTTGGATCCGGTGATGGGGGACCCCTCGTATCTTGGACTCGATACCATAAAGCGTTGAACTGGGATAGTATAAATGAGCCAGGTGCCACAAAAACAGGGAAAAAACAAAAGGACCTGTATCTAGCCCCCATCTTCCTATCAAAGCCCTTCAGCCGGATCCATACCGGCGTCTCACGATGGTAGGTTTCCCCTCTCCCCCACTTTTAGACACCTTCTGCCGCTCTTCTAGAAGTCTGACCCAATTCCCTTTTAAACTAGACTTCGTTGCCACTCTCCTTCTCCTCTCCCATCGACATCCACATCATGCAGTCTTCCCACTTCAGTTACGCAGACTCCTACTCCTCCTCTCCGGGGGGCATGGACTTCTTCTTCTATGGTCCGCCGCCTCCTGTCTATGACAACCTGTGCGACCTCGATGCCACCAATCCCTTCACTGTGTCAGAGGGTGTGCCCGATGTCTCGTCGTTCCCCAACTCTTTCACTAGTTCCCCGTACATGGTGCCCACCATGCATGACTACGGGCATGTCTATGAACCTGCCGCCATGGCCACCAGCGTGCCTAGTTCCGCAAGCAGTAGCTGCGGAAGTAACTACGGAAGCTGGACCCAGGCGGAAGAGGTCCCCTTGCCTAACATCCAAATGTCATCATTTGATGACTCCTGCTCCGACTCCTCCCAATCCAAGTAAGCAACCCTTTGACGTGCGCGGGGAGGTGTTCTTCCTCCGACGCAACCCCAGGGCGGTGTTGAGGAATCAATTCAGCTAACATTTCTCTCTCTGCTAGACCTGCCAAGCCCTTTGGTTGCGACAGCTGCGGCAAGTCCTTCACTCGCTTCGCAGACTTGAAGCGTCATCAGTCAAGCGTGCACTTCCCTGTCTTTCGCAATTGCCCTGTCGAGAACTGCTCGCGCAAAGGCAGCAATGGCTTCCCTCGTCAGGACCACCTGGTTGAACACCTGCGTTCCTACCACCACATGGATGTGCCGAAGCGGCGAGCGCTGAAGCGGTCCTCCAAGGATGCATGAGCACCGCCGTCGGACCCTAGCCATCACAACTCATGATTTAACGACCCTCTGTTTATTTGCATTCGCTATTTATCGCGGCTACGGCGCGTTCAACACAGTCGCTCTCACGAATAATTTTACTTCGCATGTTTTGATAGAATGCATTGTTTGGGTCATGTTCTGTATAGAAGGAGACTGTTCTTTTCTTAGTTTGGGTCTGATTGGCAGTGATGTCATAGGATAGACGGTTTCTTATTACCCGTTTAGGTTACTTCCGCGGGACGAATTCAATGGGCGACGATCATGAGGAAATATAGCAATTCGCGTTTCGCCTCAAAGCTTCATCCCCAGCATTTCCTTGGTTTTCAGATTCATCAAGAGTCTAGCGAATCGACAGAATCAATTCCAATTAAATCATACCTTGAAAGCACTAGACTTCCAGTAAACAAGGACAAAGAACAGGGGTCTTGGAACTTCTTGCACCTTAACCCGCACCACGTAAACACGCTAGTCCACACCGAAGTCGACCGAATCCCCACCTAGACTTACCCAATTAATCTTCACACAGCTGTAGCCAAGTAATCATACGGTCAAAATCAGCACTTGTTTTCCTTTCACCCCCTCCCCCTTCCCCTCTCATACCGTAGATTCGCCAATTATCCCCTGCCCACTAGCGCACCTTGAATCCTTCCTCAATCGAACCCACACCCGCTACGACATCATGATAAGCCGAACCCGCTAGACTCAGGGATCGCCTACCTAGAGTTCATCAAAGTCCGAGCCTGCTCTGGCACATGACTCGTAGATCGCGCAACCTGCGCACTCGATTTCCCGAAGCATTACCCCGTTGCTCGTGTGACACCTTGCACCCCCGCATCCCGTCTCTAGAATCAATTCATTGACACATGCCGCATCCCGGCTCAGGCGGTTTGTCTCTCAGTTTGAGGTAAACTCGCTTCAATCACGTTGAGACGGAGTTCAAATATCGTTCTCCTGCTCACTGAATGATGCGACGAATCTGTGATTGTTTGATCGACTTCAAGCCATATTTATCCGGTGACTCCAGTATTTGGTGTAGTGATCGTGTAGAACGTTCTGATGTCGATGTCTACTACCTCTGTCGAGTTTCTGGAGGACAATTTGGTTGATGATCGCACGTGGTGTGAGTCTGGGGAAATTACAAAATCAATCGCTATTCTTGCATCAGGGGGCGGTCCAGGAACTCATCTGCTCTTGAGATGGGGTCACTTATGGTATGCTAGTCGGACTGAAATCTTGCCTGAAGGGTGCGTGTGCAATTGGATGTTCCCAATGAGGCCGGTGGAGACGTGTTGCACATATATACTAAATGCGCTGGAAGGTTAGCAAGTACACTTAACACCTTACGCAACGAGAAACTTAAGAGGACATCTCTAATGCCTTCAAATTGTTATAGCTCCCAAGACTCATCAAATGCCATTGCAAGACGTGATATAATCCTCACTTAGCCCCCAAATCCTTAAATTCCTTAAAACAGACCCCCGTCACCTTCCCCTCCCTGTCAAAAAGCACACCCTCCTGTGTCAGCCTCGTCCTCTTCTCATCACCAAAAGACCCATCCGCGATATGCTTGCTAACCTTCCACTCACCCTTATACCCACCCAACGACCGATCCGCCGCCAGCACACGATGGCACGGGACTTCCGGCGCGAAGGGATTAGTGCGCATCGCATTGCCCACCGCCCGCGCACTCGAATTCAAGTACGCTGCCAGTGCAGAGTATGTGGTCCAACGACCCTCTGGTACGGAGAGGAGGACACGGTAAACGCGGCGACGGTAGGGCGTTAGTGTTGGGTGGAGCGAGATGCGGCGAAGGGATTTTTGGAGTGTGGCGTTTGAACTTGATTTTATGCCATTTGATGTCAATTTCTCTTGATCTGGACAGGGCTCTGCCGAGAGAATGATGGTGTCTGCCATGATGCTGTCGTTTGGTGCGAGTGTTTTGTTGGTGATTGGGCAGGATGAGTGCTTGGATTTATCAGCCCGCTTATCGCGAGATCCGGGGTTGACGGGGCGCGTTCAGACGCGTTAGGCGCGACGATCTTTTTGAATCAACTCGAATCGACTGAATGTTTTTCTCCCTGTATGAGAGGTTTTGTGGACGTTAAAATGAACAGAAATATTACGAAGTGACGGGGTTGTGAAGGAGATTAAATGGCGTTCAGCTGTTGCGAAGGAACTTGTTCTCAAAGTGGCCAATTAGATCGCCTGGTTTCCCGCCATGTACGTAGACTTTTATTGTTCACTTTCATGAGAAGACATCATGGGATTGTCAGACTAATAACATTTCCCGAACATTCGTGCTCTCAATCGATTTGATCATTATAATTTTGTTGAATCTTCCGCAGGTTCACCAAGCCCCCAGTGCCGACACCGTATAAGCACACCGCATGTAATTGAGAGATTCCAAATTGAAACGAATCGTGTATTTGGGCGTTTATCCGGAAGGTAAAATTGCACTTCTCTGGCTTGGGAACTTGTATTGCAACATCGTTGAGTCTTTCATCACAAATATTTTAGGCTGACCATTGCACACCGCTAAATTGATATGGTGCCACTACCCTTTTCGCCTTCCTGAGCTTTTGCGATATTCCTCGATTCCAGCTCTCCCATTCGTGGATTTCTTCTTCTGCCCGCCTCAGGCATCGTGCATGATTTTTAACTTTCTGCTCCAATCTTTTGATATTCATTCGGAGGTGATCAATCTGGCCTTCGAAAGACGTACCATGCATTGATATCCGCCGGCCTAGTTTGTAAGACACGTCTATCATAAAGTCACCTCCTTCTGCTATGAGTGAATTGAGGTCGTCATCTGACAGGACGGTGTACTTTAGTGCCACATACTGAGACAGCAGTCCCCGAGCAGGATCCTTCGGTTCCGATTTAGGCGTTGAGCCATAGACAAGGCGGATTGCATCTGCAAGGTGCATAAAAAACGGGCTGTTCGGTATCTCGCACACTTGAAGAAGCTGCGTTAGACGCTGCAGAGCCAGACCCTCGAGCTTGGAGATTAAATACAGATGCGCGAAGCAGTAAACTTTGGCGTGAATGAGAGCCATATCACCCATGCGCTCATCACAATCATGTAATTCGTTGGTGAATGCTGCCGGGGCTGTTTGCATAGTCTCTACTGGCAAGTCGACTTGCGGACGCCGACTCAAAGGGGCCAGTAGCCGTTTTGCCGGCGCTTCGTCGAACATGGTGGACTTAGAAACCGAGGAGACTTCTCCTTGAAATGGCCAGTTCTGGCAGTCTAGACACATTAGTCAAAAACCATATAAATGAATGAAAATACCATGGGCTCTACCGATTCGGTCTTTATCGTTCTCTTCTTCTTTTTGTTCACCAATATTGTCCGGGCCACACACGCCATAATCTTCAACATATAGATAGCTCATCGCGCACTCAATGGTGTCCTCATCGAATTCCGTCCAGTCGATTGCCTTGTTAGCGCCATTTGTCTTCCATGGTCCATCTATACGAGCCTTCAAAACCGGTGAGCCGCACGATGACAGGATTCCAGGGTGAATGTAGTAAGGTGTTTTTTCAGGACCGACAATGACCTGGACTGGGCATTCCCTGAATATGCTATGTAGGTATCAGCGCTAGAAAGTGCAAGTCATCGGGCGTACCCACCTGGGGAATTGGTGGAAGTTATTACGAGATGTCATGGTTCGTAGATATCTCAATATGTGGACGCTGCAAAGAAAGGATATTGGATCGACGGGTCACAAGGGGAGAGTAATTTCAAGCGAAAGAAACCTACAGGGAAGCGAAATGTTCACAGGTATAAGCCGAACATGAGGCTAACAGCACAGCAAGATCAGTCAAATGGTGCAGTAAGAATGACTCTGTCATGCTTGTTTGTTCAATAAATATGACTAAGCATTTGCATACACCTAATATGATACGCGATTGACGTAGAATACTTGACTTTACCTCCCACCTTGAAGACCTCCTTTACCTTCTCGAGCTCAACTACTAAGGGGTTAGCGCGTAGCGCAGTAAGTTGTCTATGACGTTCTTTATAATGATCATGACTCAATATTGACTAGTATATAGTAATGAAGTCATCATTATAATTGGAAATGAGCGTGATATGGGCGCATCATCACCCACCTTAGCGCAGATTGGGTTGAAATTTAGGCTGACACCAGCCAAATGAGACCTAAATCTCCTCTCAACTATCTCTGCCTTTCCAAGCCAGTATTTCTACTTATCCAGGCCGGAGTGTTCATTTACCTTGCCGTCCCTCCTCCACTTGTTCTCAAGCAGCTTCTTGATCCCATCACCATCTGGTCACTCTACCCGGCTCAGTCTATTGAGTATCACCCGCGATGAAGATCTTCCCGGAAGCCGACGTTATCTGGTGGAACGCGACAAACTACTATATCAGATGCCCATATTGCGAAGGAGTTCATCGCCACGGCATAAATTGGGGGACACAAAACCTGAGATATTCACATTGCGAGAAGATGGAAATTTATCGGTGCTGCTTCCCTATGAATGATCGAGGTGAGGTTGCGTATGAAATAGACAAAAGACGAGGACGATACACGAATATCTGTGTACCGCATGATGGTGACAGAGACGAGGACGATGATGTTGATCGTCTAGCGACCGAGTTAGCTCAAAAGGCTACGGTCGCGGCACAGAGAGAAGAAGAACACAGGAGCATCCACGAAGAATCGAAGGAGGTCGTCACTATCGATCCAGGACACGGCATCGAGCCATTTGAGCAGAAAAGAATCCTTCAAGCAATCAGCGACTGTGCCATCGGGGATGTAAAGGCGGTGCAGGAATACTTGGACACTTCTAGTGAAGCCCAGCTGTTTCTTCGAGGGCGATCTGCGGATGGTAAAACAACTCTTATGATTGCGGCAGATGAGCAGAGTTCGGCAATGGTATCGCTGCTCATTAAACACGGTGCTGACGTGGATGCTGTTGACAATGATCAGAGGACCGCTCTTATGGAGGCAGCGCTCTTTGGTCGGGTTGACAATGTGAAGATTCTCCTCGAAAATGATGCAGACAAAAACATTCGAGATAGCGAAAACCGACTAGCCATTGATTTTGCTCGGGACCATTACAATAACCGTCAAGAGAGATACCGCTGTGCCGGAGGCTCCTTCACATCTTCAAATCGACGGCTTGGTTATATCGAAGACACATTTGAAAGAGATATCGACCGTCAAGCAATTATACGCCTCCTCAGTGGCGAGAATCGGAAGTCAAGAATTGTTTTTGGGAGGCCTCCCACGTTATTGCTATTGAAGTCCTATTCTTTCAAACCCTCGCAGATGCAGGACTCGCTTGTATTATACGGACCGATCCAAGAATATCCGATCATCAGCAAATGGAAGACAGTGGCACGACTAGAACGAGGCGGAAAATTCCCCTCCGTTGGCGCTATGAGTGGATGGTCACATTGTTCGGTTCAGTCCCTTCGGGTAAATGGTCGACAGTGGACGGATGATGTCTTCTATATTTCGAAAATAGCGGGCCATATATTACCTTCCGACAGCAAAGATCGGGGTAAAGACGGTCAGTACCATGCATGTCATGCAGAAAAGCAGTTGATCGCATACTTTATTGATCGACACGTTTTCCTTCCACGCGATGGCCTCCCGAACTCGGAACTAGAGGACACGATTGATCTGAGACAAAATGAGCTTCAGGAACTCTTATCAGGCACTGAGATAGGTCGCCAAATGATATCTCTCAGAATCAAAGTGAAGCAGCTGAAACATGAATTGTTTGATGGGGAAGAAAAACTCGTCGGGAAACATGATGAGATTAGAGCATTGGAGGTGGAGCTTAAGTCTGTTGAAAAGGCCCTGAATCAGCTGGTTGCTAGCCCTGCGTCAAGGCCATTATTGGAGTTAGAAGGCCGACTGGAGGTTCTGGATGAACGACTACACCAACATAGTGATCTGATCGATATGGCTAATACGCCACCGCCAGCTTCATTGACCGAGGCTGTCATACTGATTAGTTCGCCTCCTTGTCCGAACTGCATCATGTTCAAGAACAAAGTCAATGAGGTCTTTGGCTTGTCTATACAATTGTTTGCGGCAATTTAACCTAAGTCAGAGCTAATGGCTTGCAAACTTTGGAGCGGATATATTCGAAGATTTCTCATGAATTATGAATAACTGAGATTCCATCGCTGGCTCATCAGGCATAAAGTACATGGTCCCCATGGGATTCCCTTCATCTCAATCCTCTTCAGGTGTGATCCACATGCTCAGCAGCGGCAGTCCCAGACTTGGCAGTGTCCACTGAAATCTTACCAGTCTCGGGATCCATCACACTCCCCCTTCCGACTGAGGCTCTGAACCATCCCCGGATTCTCAGCCTTCAGGCGAGCGAAGTTTTTCTCTGCATCCCAGGTCCAAGGGGTAGGCGCCGCAAACAACAGGTCCATGTCCTCCAGAGTGCGTTGATTACTCTCCGGGTAAAGAGCCCAGACCATAGGAATCGTGATCACATTGCTCGCCGCAAACACATAGAGAGTCTTCTCGCCAATTGCGTTGAACATCACGGGGCACAAAAGAGTCAGCCATCCGTTACCGATACTCCAGCCAACCACACCCCAAGCATTGCCACGGGCGCGGACGGCTAGTGGGAAGATCTCAGCAGGGTATACCCAAGGCACTGTCAGCCAGGTGGCACCAAAAGTCGAGGTGAAGATGAAGATCATGGAGGCGGCGGCAGCACCATACGAAGATGCTGAAGTCATGTTGCCAGCTGCCTTGGCGTTGATGGCGAGACGCGAGAAGCCGCCGGCAAGGAACATGGCAATGCCTTGAACAACTGAGCCCCAGTACAGGGTCCATCGGCGACCGATGCGATCTAAAGTGAAGACACAAACGAGCGTGGCAAACTGGGAACTATCAGCTGGCGGCTCGCGTCTAGGGTCAATCGAACATAACATACCATGTAGAACACATTGTTTAAGCCGCTAATCCACTGGCTCTTGGTTGAATCAAAACCAGCAATACTGAAAATGGTCGGCGCATAGACCGTCACACCTGCGATGCCAACCCATTCTTGCATGATTTGCAACCAGATGACGAGTTGCACGCGACGGCCAATGTGCAAGTCTCCAGACTTGTAACCGAACAACATTGACAGATACGAATCACCGTGGACAACCGTCTTCTCCATCTCAGCGATACTCAGGATATCCTGGAACTCAGCCTCTGCCCGCACACGATCCTCGGCGCTGCTACCGCGCAGACGCTGCAAAATATAGCGCGCCTCTTCCTCGCGACCAACCTTCACCAACCAACGAGGAGATTCGGGGAAGAACCAAACAGCGGCGAAAAGCACCAAAAGGAAGATGATCTGGAAGGCGATGGGGAATCTCCAGCGGAAGGCGGACTTTCCACCATCGATGAACGACAAGCCGAACTCAAGCCAGTAGGCCAAGACGACACCGAAGATATTCAACGTGAACTCGATCGCGATGAACTGTCCACGCGAAGTATGCTCAGCAGTCTCGGTGGCCCATACTGGAACAATCGCATTCAAAATACCAGTTCCGATACCATTGACGAACCGAGCACAAATCATCCAGTCATGATTCTGCGCAGAGCACTGCAGAGCCGCACCGACGATAGCCCAAGCCGCGCCAACCGCAATAGACTTGATTCTTCCCATGCGATCCCCCAGCCAACCACCAAAGAGACCACCGACGAGGGTGCCCAGATAATAGACGGCCACAATGCCACCCTGCAGCAGCGAATTCGTGACGACAGGAGTCGGCTCGCCGTCGACGTCCTTTGTATACCCGAATTTCATCAAGCTGATATAGTCACTGGCGTTGTTGACGCCGGACATCATTCCCTGGTCATAACCGAAGAAGAGAATTGAAAGCGCTGCGACACAATTAATGGCGATGAGCAGGCTCCGCTTCTCCAGCTTGTGGACGACATTCCACGAAGGGATCTTGTCGCTCATGATGGCGGGTAAGGGCGAGATTAAGTAACACGTTAAATAGGCAAAGAGTAAAGCAAAAATCACCAGTAGATAATGCCGTCAAAGCAAAGACCCTGCCCCGCGGATGGAATCCTCGAAAGCAAGGGCAAAACACGTCCAGGAGCTGCGCGACATCATGGGCCCGCCGTGCCCTTTTAAAGAGAGTCCCAGCGGCGTGACTCCGAGTTGCCTGGACCAATACCGGAAATTTCCCCCACGAAGATCGGCCAAGTCTCACCCCACGAACAGCAGGGGCGGCAGATGCTCGGATCTTGTTACATTCCGATGGCACACGAGTGAGGTCCGGGTCATGGAAAAACTCCAGATCTCTCCACACGAGAAAACCCGGGTCTTAGACATGCAGATGTCGGCGCTGCGTTCCTATACAACGTGGAACAGTGGGGCGTCCAGTTGGGCTTTTAGCCGGTGCTGGAATCGGCAATCCACAAGGAACAAGACATATTGGATCTGCTGCCTCTGGAACTTAGGAGACCTAGAGGGAGAGGGAATGGAAGCGTTTCTTAGGATCTCATGTTTACGTCGAATCCGTGAAAACCTTGCATGGCTGTGGCTTGATGCTATCATTCCTAGTCTCGGTTACATTGAAGTATTGCAGCCAAGCCGGGGAGAAAGCAACAGTCTTCTCCCCAATTTGTGCGCCGATGAGCCAATAGCTAATGAGCTCGGGTCTCCACAGGCACAGGAACCGGAGAAGCGAAGTCAATCTCCCTACATGGTACGCGGAGAACTCCAGATTTTTGACCCCTTCGCTCGGCAAGCCGCCCCATCTCGGATAATTAATGGTTCCCTTCCACCCCTCCCCTCTTTATATGATTCAAGTCATGGCTCATCCTAGTGACACATTAGAACTTTGACCCAAGTGCGAAGTATTGGGACCTTGAACTGTAATCTACGCGTCAAGCCGTTTGTTCTTGTCAACTGGAGTCCAATATTTGGGTTTGCTGAAGGTAGCAGTCGATCTGCAGCCGGTCGGAGGTTCGCCGATCCAAGCCGCTACTCCAAGCCATTTCCAAGCCTTACCCAGCGCCACGCCAGCGACGTCATTTGAGTGGACCACGCATGGCGTAGTAACGTGATGATGGGGGTTCCACGCCGAGAGGAGCATCTAGTAAGATCTTCCTATTAAAATTTTGCATATGAATTGTATTGTCTTGTATCTTCTCTGGCATTCGGATTGAAGAAGGGATCGAGAAACAAGATAGTAGATTTCTTCAGCAATGTTCACCTTTGAGATCTCGCCTGACTGGCCAGGCAATTTACTCCGATTGTCCCCTCCCGCTTCCTCAAGGCACAATTGAATGCTAAATCACGTCTCCCGACGTCTATTTCCTCTCGTGGGCTACCTGATCGAGGCTTGTCTCTCCTTTCTTTCTGAACCGTTCTCAATTGCATGACGAATGCCAGGAACATCGGCATGAACATCGAAAAAAAGACCACAGTTAGATACCACTTTCACCTGTTCAATGATCTGTCAATCCTTGTCCAATCATTTGGTGCATCAAAGTTACCATTTCACACGGTGTCGCCGTCTGGCACCAATTCTACTGTCTCGTCACACTCAAATTGTGCCCAGCAGAATTTAAAAAACAGCGACGCAGTCGCAACTTTAAACATACCAGAATAAGAAATCTTCCTCGTCTAGCGTAGCATCAACGGCTTTCGCGCCATCACTCTTGCAACTACCAGATCGCATACACTCCTCATCAAGCATAAGACAGAAACTCATGTGAAGAACCGGCTCAAGGTGTTTTGCGGCCCATCGCCCTCCTCGGGCTCTACGCAAATCCGTTACATCCGTCCATTTCCTTCGAGCGGCGTGTTTCCCATCGCCTTATCAGACACTTGCTTGAGGTATATCTTGTCCGGAATCCGCGATAATCTAGAATTCGCGGGAGCAGGGTTGATAGCTGCATCCGTGATTAGTTTTTGTGGGTCTTAAAAGTTGTCTCACTCCGCCTCGTCATTGAAGTAGGTGCGGAGTCATTGAAGTAGGTGCGGAAGATGAGGAACTCGATACAAGGCCTTTTTCCTCTTCGAGTAGCTCCTCTACGGCTTTGAGTCTTGCTATGTAGGACTCTTTGTCGACTTGATTAGAATTTCAATACCGAGACAGGGAAGGGGGGGCCCTTTAGTGAGTCTTGTGTGCGGGAGGTTTGTGAAGGTCTTTTCGGTCCGATTCAGGAAGATCTACTGGTTCTGTCTTTGTTCAAATGTGTGAGACGCAGCCGGACTTCATAGATTTCAAGAACAATGTGGGAGGGCCTACAAAAACCATCTACAATGATTTGCGCAAAAGAGATCAAGTTCCTATTAATTCCGAGCATATTCTTTCCTCTGTATTTGGCCATTTCTCCTCGAGCGATTTGACAGGAGCCGAGTCCTCTCAGAGTACTATCTGTACACTTTACTGTAGCCACATCGCTCTGCTCGAAATCTTTAATCTGAAGTTCTACACTGCAAGAAATCCCCTGGTTAAAGATTGGTATAGCTTCTCGAACAGCTCCGTTGACAATCTAGCTATAGCGACCTCTCGAACCATATTTCATTGATCCCGAAGACTACAATACGGGTAGCCTGATCATTGAAAGGGCCGTGGTATGAATGGTAGCCCCAGAGATGAGCTTTTCCTTGCTAGCATTGGCAATTGTGGATTCGTTCGTTGGAGCGAATATGTAGCGTCGGCCCTTATGTTTTCCTTTGAGTGTGATTTCTCGTTGATTTGAAGAAACTGAATGAGGCCATGCTATCATGAGATGAAATGACCTGGTTAAGCTACTGTATTTTCGCTGCTTATCCCGTGCTTAAGGTCGAAGCCGGTCAAGGTGGTAAAGTTGGCGAAAGTCACCGGCCTTTTTATCGCCAACCCAACATCAGTCATCGCGAGGTGGCAGGAAGCCCGAGCTGAAAGTGCCGACTGGAGAAAGAGATCTCACAATTTTTGTAGTCATGGCCAGAAAGGCTGGATGCGGGGCAATTCCGCTTCTCGTCGGCATAGCAGAGCTACCTAGGGTGAATGGTGAAGATGTAACAAGGCGAAAGAAACCAGACCTAAGAATGGTCATCTATGCTTGCTAACACTTGCCTTATCCCGAGGTCGCGGATTTATTCGAGTGATACCCTATCCTGGAAAGGATAAGTCAGTTCCCCTCGGCTGCAACAACAGCCAGCCTTTCAACCTTTCTAAGATCCCGGTTAACTATCATGGAGGATATGTAAGATGGTGCCCCAAATGCATTTTAACTGGATACTCTCGCACGGACAGTGTTAAAGACTGGTGGGAAAGACGGCAGAAACGATAACATCGACCCCAACAGATCTCATCGGGGGCGGGACCCTCCCGTTACGGTAAGGTTCGGAGGAACATAAACTCGGGACATCAAGACCTTCGTGAGCCACTCTGTTGAGAAGCCATAAAGGATACTGGACAGATGTGGTGCTACAATAACCAGAGATTCCTTTCGAATCGTGCGCCTGAGATAAGGCTAAGCTGATGTCAACTGGGTCCGAGTATAACCGTGAGGGGTGGGCGGAGGTCCGGCAAACCTAGCCACTGCTGCAAAACCCGCGGGCACTGAGAAGTATCTGGGGAATGCCTTCGGTGAGCTAACTTTAAAGAGCCACTGTAATAAAGGTTTCTCCGGGGTCGATGTGGCCGGGCGGGTGGACGGCGGAAAAGGTCTGAAGGTTCCCCGGACCATGACGCACCCCTTAGGTACAATATAGTCGTTCGAATTGATCAAAATATTCCGCGCAACATACTTACCGATCCGATAATTGCTCTGTTTGATCCCTAGAGCTGTTAAGGCCAAAAATCGGCATCGTTGTCCGGGAAAAGCGTAGCCTTACCGAGTCGACCCGATCGGCTTACATAACCGGCGGCGGCGGCGAATCTCAAAATACCGCAGAAAGCTCAGTCCTCTCTTTCCCGGTCAACCTTGAAAACACCTCAATTGCGCAACCCTCTCCCCTCCTCCGGACTTCTTGGAGGATTGTCTTTTATTATAATTCATTCTTTCTGATACCTTTTCTCTCGTCATGTTCCGCGCCGTCCTTCCCCGTGCTACACCGCGGGCTGCGCTCCGCGCTGGCTCCAAGGCCTCCAACTTCGCTATTCCCACTTCGCTCTTCATTGGCGTCTCAAAACGCGGCTATGCTGCTGAGGCTGGTAAGTATATGCTGAAATTGCATCCCCGTCGTTTTGCAGGCTTTTCCGAGCAGATTTGCTGACATCCGGTCTGCCGGTCATTAGGGGATCACGACCTCATCATCATCGGTGGTGGTGTCGCTGGTTACGTTGCTGCCATCAAGGCTGGTCAAGAGGGTCTGAAGGTGCGATTAACCCATAATTCAAGCTGGCTGACTTATAACGACCTGGAACTGACCGAAAAATTGGCAGACCGTCTGTATCGAAAAGCGCGGAAAGCTCGGCGGCACTTGCTTGAACGTCGGCTGTATTCCCTCAAAGTCCCTGCTCAACAACTCCCACCTCTACCACCAGATTCTCCACGACACCAAGAAGCGCGGTATCGAGGTTGGCGATGTCAAGCTGAACCTGCAGCAGATGTTGAAGGCCAAGGACACCTCCGTTGACGCTCTCACCAAGGGTGTTGAGTTCCTGCTCAAGAAGAACGGCGTCGACTACATCAAGGGTGCCGGCTCCTTCGTTGATGCCAACACCGTTAAGGTTGACCTGATCGACGGTGGTGAGCAGACTGTCCGCGGCAAGAACATTCTCATCGCCACCGGCTCCGAGTCCACTCCCTTCCCCGGCCTCAACATTGATGAGAAGCGCATCATCACTAGCACAGGTGCTCTTGCCCTCGAGGAGGTGCCCAAGAAGATGGTTGTTATTGGCGGTGGTATCATTGGTCTCGAGATGGTGGGTCCCACAATTATTGATCTGAAGGCTATAAACTGACCACGATTGACATATAGGCCTCTGTTTGGTCCCGTCTCGGTGCTGAGGTTACTGTCGTTGAGTTCCTCGGCCAGATCGGCGGCCCCGGTATGGATGCCGAGATCGCCAAGCAGGCACAGAAGATCCTTGCCAAGCAGGGCATCAAGTTCAAGACCAACACTAAGGTCACCAAGGGTGATGACAGCGGTGCTACCGTGTCCCTGAGCGTTGAGTCCGCCAAGGGTGGCAAGGAGGAGACCCTCGATGCCGATGTTGTTCTGGTCGCCATTGGCCGCCGCCCCTACACCGAGGGTCTCAACATTGAGAGCGTCGGCATTGACAAGGACGAGCGTGGCCGTCTCGTCATCGACCAGGAGTACCGCACCAAGGTTCCTCACATCCGTGTCGTCGGTGACGTGACCTTCGGTCCCATGCTTGCCCACAAGGCTGAGGAGGAGGCTGTTGCCGTCGTCGAGTACATCAAGACCGGCCACGGCCACGTCAACTATGCTTGCATTCCCTCCGTCATGTACACCCACCCCGAGGTTGCGTGGGTCGGTCAGAACGAGGCTGAGGTCAAGGCCTCCGGTGTCAAGTACAACGTTGGCTCCTTCCCCTTCAGCGCCAACTCCCGTGCCAAGACCAACCTTGACACTGAGGGTGTTGTCAAGTTCATTGCCGATGCCGAGACTGATCGTATCCTCGGTGTCCACATCATCGGCCCCGGTGCCGGTGAGATGATCGCCGAGGCTACCCTCGCCATTGAGTACGGTGCTTCCAGCGAGGACGTCGCTCGTACATGCCATGCCCACCCCACTCTCTCTGAGGCTTTCAAGGAGGCTGCTATGGCCACCTACTCCAAGCCCATCCACTTCTAGACTTGTTGCCGATATCCTCTTACACCCTGTACTACTTTTTTTTGGAATTTAGTCTAGCTAAGCTAGCAAACTACATGTAGCATTTCATGTTTTTTCCTTGGTTCCGCCACGAATATAGACGTCCCAAAAGCTGTTCCCTACACGTAGGTCCTCTTACCTGTAGGTAAACCCACTACTTTTAAAGCAATCCGGAGGCCACGGCGATTGAGATAGGACCGCTAATAAGAATCAATGGCAACAGAAGAGACGTGCATTGAAAAAATAAATTAAAAGATGGAGACGTCATTGATGCGACCTGTTTTCAGGAAAGAACATCTTGCCGACAATTACAAGCTCTAAATGAGCAGGACTCGTCGAGAAAAAAAAGAAGAACTCCGATAGGGGGAATCGAACCCCCGGCTGCCGTGTGAGAGACGGCGATGTTAGCCACTACACCATATCGGACTGTTATGTGGAAATGTTCACTAAATATGGTTAACAACATTCTGCGCAGTGCCGTCGGTCCTTGTGCGTGTCCCGTGCGGGGTTGTGTATAGACCCTGGCCGTATGTATCCGTGGCTCGGTGGCCCAAGTTATGGATCATCTATTTCATCTATGCCGTCCGAGGGCTTAGCCTCCCTAGATGAAGGCTCTCACTATTTAGAAGGCACCTTTGAACACTACTATGAATTTCAGCGGCAATGACTGCTCATGACGGCCAGTTGATGGGTCCTAAGTCATTCGATCTACCAGAGGCCATGCATGAAAGGTCTCGATGCACATGGGAATCGATATGTTCAAGTGCCACATCGAGAATCAGCCAAAAAATGGTGAGGATATGTCAATGGCAATAAGTCGAAAAATCTGAATGATTTCCCTCTCTTCTGAGTTATCGAGCCGCTCGGTATCGACTTCTACCTCTTGTTGATAACGGGACCGCGTCCGACTTTGCCACTTCTTACTTCCTTACTCGGGTACCCTTTCCTAGCTGCCGTGATTTGAGAGCAAACGGGAGCTGATGGGCCCAACAAGGTTGAAGGGCGCAATAATTCGCCAAAGAAAGAATTGAGGTCCATAGGTAGATTCCATTTTCTCGATGGATCTTTCCCAACGTGCTTAATATAAACACACACTTCTTACGCTGTTGAGCGTGACAAAGATCTTTTCGACCGCATTAGGTGCAAAAGGTAAGTCAATACCTCTAATTATCCCTCAATCGCTGTATCATAGTTCATCAATCAACGATTAACGATTCCAAAGAGAAGCGTTATGGCTTGCTGGTAGAAGAGAAAGTGGTTTAGCTACACACTTTGAATTGAAATGAGATCAAAGGCTAATAGTTCCTGACCAGACTTCCGCGGAGGGAACCACACAAGAAGGCACTATCATTCTTTTGTTCGCGGAGTAAGATTCAGGGCGGGTAAACACGGCCTTTAAAGAGGATGTTGAGAGTTATGAAAATCAAATTACACCCAAGGTAAATACTACTAAAAAGCCAGCGATGTTCTTCTGTCTCCACAGCCTTCGAGTAGCCTTCGAGTCATGGTATGAACGATATCGAAGTTGTACATAGCCATGAAAAGCTACCTTCAATCAGTGAATTGGTCGCAGTTATCGATGAGATCCTAGATTCAATGAGGCACAAAGAAAGGGACTACGCGTCATGGCTCATGGAGAGAGCCCGACGACGTTCAACCATATATTACCAGTTTGAAGCTTCACATTCATCCTGCAAATGAAATTACTTAACTTTAAGATCCAGAGACTCGTCCAGCTGTGGGATTTTGAAGGGCATTGGCGCTTTACTCCATCCTTATTGTGATGTAAATAGGCTGAAGGTCCACTTTACCGAGATTGTGGATTTCGTATCATTTGCAGTGGAGCCGCCGCCTGAGACAGACTATCTTGACTTTATCAATTCCTCTCACTATTATGACACGCTTGATAAAAAGTTGCAAAGGGCGTGGCCGATTGTACAAGGGGATACTGGGAAAGAGGGCCTGATAGTGTAAGGCGACAAATTTCAACTGAGTGTCAAGCCCAATGAAAGCTCGATTATATTTTGTCCATGCTTGACAATCTCAAGCCAGCTAACATGGCTTTTATTATGTATCACTCTGTGGCCTCCATGGCAGTTTAAAAGTGTTGGTCCTGCTTTGATCTTTTCCGGCAGCCCTCCGATGTTCTGAAAAAATACATGCTGAGGGCTACCTGCAAAGATTCACAGCAGAGCAACCGATCTCTCGTGTCAGGCTTAGGATTTAATTTGCCCGGGTCCTAGCTAGGTTTAGCAGTTGACGGGGACGCAGGATTAGTCATGATTCTTCTGGGTCCTCGATGACTTTTTCCGGGTCCCACTCAGGTACGACCCAATCAATAACGACTTCCCGCGATGAAGAATCCTCGGAGAGATCTTGATGAGAATATTGAGCATCACTATCACGCATGACTTCCGATCGCCCCCTCCCTATCTCCGGGGCGTGGGAGCACCCTGATGCCTACATCGAGGCCCTCCTTGGCTTTTCTACTTCATCGGTGCTCTTCATGAATCTGTGCGGTGGTGTGCATATGGTTGACTTTCTGACCCGGGAACCCGATCTCTATACAACACTCCTACCAAATGACTGGATATCTTTCTTTGAACACCATGATGTTCAAGATATCATTCATCTACTCCTGCGGGAGGACGTTGAGCAGTTACGAAGCGATTGCGAGCCTTCCAAAGATCAATGCAGCCGTACTTGGAAAGAAGGAACCTTCCCTCCCCAGAGTCTCTTAGAGTACATTTCCAACATCCGTGAACTTACACTCCAACGAGAGATGTGCATCTCGAGTTCGGAGAGGATCGAATTACCAAAGCAAGTTGCCATGCATATGAACCGGAAGAAAGTGCACGAGGTTCAATGCTTTTCTCAACATGTCGCATCTCTATCAGATACTGTCCATAAGTGCCGAGGTGAGCCAGTCACTCACATTGTGGACTTTGGGTCTGGACAAAACTATCTTGGACGGACGCTGGCCAGCTCGCCTTACTACAAGCATATCATCGCAATTGAGCGCAAGCATCAGTACATCAGCGGTGCCAAAAGCATGGATGTTCGAGCCAAGTTGGCAAAGAACCCGAATGCTCAACATTCTAATAAGGCGAATAATTCAAGCGATGGCTTCAACCGAGCCCCGGAACTGACCTTTTCTGAAACGACGGATACCCCCCCATCTGCAGTAGACAGCTCGCAGGTCTCAGATATCCCTTTTGTCGAGATGCTGGGCGAGATAAGCCTTCGCCCCGACGAGCTACTTGGATCTACCAGTAGAAGACCATTGTCAGAAAAGTCGCTGAAGCCTGAGATCCATACCCGTGGTACTCTTAGCTATATTGAGCATGAAATCCAAGATGGGTACTTGGAGCCCATTATCGACCACATCATCCGTCCATCGCCCGCTGGAGCTTCTGATGGGATAGAAAAAGAAGAGCACGATGCTAAATTAATGGTTATTTCCCTTCACTCTTGCGGAAACCTAGTTCACCATGGTCTACGATCCCTGATTCTAAACCCTTCGATTGTGGCTGTCGCTATGATCGGCTGTTGCTACAATCTGTTAACAGAACGACTGGGTCCAACCACAAATGATCTCCCCATTCTTCAATCCCTCCACCCTCGACTCAAAGAGACCGGAACATCATATGATCCACATGGGTTCCCTATGTCAAAATACTACGAGGATTACCGAAGTCCTGGCGCGACGACGGGCGTGAAGCTTAACATCACAGCTCGTGCATTGGCCGTGCAAGCTCCATACAATTGGGGCTCCAAAGACAGTGAAGTCTCATTCACCCGCCACTTTTTCCGTGCTCTTCTCCAGCGTATTCTCGTTGATCGAAAAATTCTTCCTAAGCCATCTGTGCCGGAAGACACCTCTTTTGATGAAATTTACCCAGAAGCTAGAGCAAACTCAATTATCATCGGAGCATTGCCTAAAGCTGCTTTCAAGTCTTTTACTGCCTATGTTCGTGCTGCAACCATCAAGATGAGCCGAGACCCGACATATGGTTACCAGGTGCAGGAGCATATTGCAACCCTGACTGACGAGGAGATTCACTGCTACGAAGTTCAGTACTTCCACACAAAGAAATATTTAAGTGTTATGTGGAGCTTAATGGCGTTCAGTGCTCAGCTCGTCGAGGCTATCATTGTTGTGGATCGGTGGCAATTTCTTCGTGAACAGGACTCGGTTAAAGACTGCTGGGTTCAGCCGGTGTTTGATTACAGTGAAAGTCCGCGTAACTTGGCGGTCATTGGACTTAGAAAATAATATATCGTGAAAAGAAGAATATTTGCCGCGCCCCGAATTGAAATGATTATAGGTACAAATATGAATGAGTAGGCGTAGTTGATTTCCCCTGCCAGGTCGCGCTTTCCTGTTCCAAACATCGCCGCTCTCATGAAGACGCTCGAACCTAGGCTTACGAGCTAAATTCCAGTCTGGGCTTAGACTCACCAAGTCACTTCATGTCACGGCCTCATAGCCACTGACAATCTGCGGGCCGTAATTATGGATAGGCCACTGATGTCCAAGATAAGTGTTATTGTCAGTAATTCTCACTTATCCAATCATTTGGGGTTCAGTCAAAGATCTGAGCAGGTCTCCTTGTACCACCAGACCGCCGGTTAAATCCTCTAAATTCAAGACTTTCTGAACCAGAGGAACATATCTACAACAATGCTATGTCGGAATTAGCCCTAATATCATGAAGGATAATACCATTGGGACGAATTTGAGCCTAAGCCTCAGTTCCGTTATATAACCGACCCTGCTAATCAAAGGTCGTGTATCTCTGGGGCTGTGGAGTATGCATCGTTAATGGTCGCGGCCCATAATTTAGAGCCGTGGTGATGGATATGTTCCTCAGGCCATGACAATCCTCGGCTGGGCTCCAGGCTCACCCGGATATACAAGAAGTGCATACACTATTCAGGACACCTCGCATACAGCTTTTCTGCGCGGGGCCCAGGTAAGAAATATTACTCACGTATGTGAGTGGGTCTTGGCAAGAGAAAACGATAAGAAACCCGCCTGATGCGGAAGTGTATGCGATTGCACCAATCATCTTGACAATGGTGGGGTACCATTGATGAAATCTATCGCAGATGAAGAAAAAAAGGTGACTGATCAGTGGCAATAGAGAGATGAGAGTTTGATATATTTCCGCCTTGCTCCTGGAACTCGAGCCAACCTTTAGCCCCTGACAATCTTTTCACACTACGAGCAACATGGTCAGAATCGCCGAATTTGCCGTCGAGCGCGTAAGTTGCTCCGAGAATTAAATTGGTGGATACCCACTGACTAGTCAATAGTGGATGGATGACTATGAGAACGATGCGAAATTCAATCTTGCAGAGACTTGTTGCGCTTCAATTTCATTGAAAGACCTCCTTGACTTCTCGGAGAAGCCAAGGGATCTTGTTGACTTTTCTAGGAAACAAGTCTACGGAGCCATCCGTGGCTCGGAGGCCTTGAGATCGAACATTGCAAAGCTGTATAGCTCAGAATCGGCGTCACTTTCAGCAAATCAAGTCTTGGTGACGAATGGTGCGATTCAAGCCAATTTCCTGGCTCTTTACTCAACCGTCAATCCAGGGGATCATGTTATTTGTCATTATCCCACGTACCAGCAACTTTATGCGGTCCCAGAGTCGCTCGGTGCTGAGGTCAGCCTCTGGATATCTAAGGAAGAGGACAATTGGCGTTTGGATTTGGATGAGTTGAGATCGATGATCCGACCGAGCACCAAGCTCATCATTATCAAGTAAGCCGGAAAGATAGGGCCCTTGCCCTGTTTGCATGGAAAACTGGAAGTTCGAAAACTAATCTACATAGTAACCCTCAAAACCCAACTGGCGCCATAATTCCGAGCGAAACTCTTCAGGCAGTTGTGGACATAGCCCGCCAGCACGGGATTACCATTCACAGCGACGAGGTGTACCGTCCTATCTTCCATTCTCTTGGTGCCGATAAAGCACCTCCTTCAATTCTGTCATTTGGATATGAGAATGTCATTGCCACCGGCTCCATGTCAAAGGCTTTCAGTTTGGCTGGGATTCGCCTTGGCTGGATAGCGTCGAACAGCTCCAAGATCATGAATGCATGCGCCAGTACAAGAGACTACACAACAATCTCCGTTAGTCAAATTGACGATGAGATTGCTACCTTTGCTCTCAGCGACCCGGTCATCCACGGCATACTGCAACGCAATATTGACCTTGCGAACAGCAATCTTCAGCTACTGGACAAGTTCATCCAAGACTTTGCATGGGCTGCTAAATGGGTGCGCCCAAAAGCAGGCACAACAGCCTTTGTGAAGTTCTTCGGGAAAAACAAACAGCCTCTGGATGCTGTAGAGTTCTGTCAGCGTTTGCAAAGTAGTACTGGCGCTATGCTCGTACCCGGAAGTCAGTGTTTTGGAGGGGGCGTTGACTTTAAAGGATTTGTTCGATTTGGTTTTGTACCTGAGCGTCAGGTCATGGTGGACGGACTCGAGGCTTTACGGAGGTTCATGCTTGACGGGTATGACAGCGTGCCGACCGTGTAGTGGTTTGAAGTTTCCCACGCTGCACTTGACTTCAAACCGCTATTTCTTCTCGAATGGGTAACAATCAACTCATTCTATATAGGGGATAGAGAACGGTGTTTCTGCATTGGAATAGGCATTGGTAGACCGTCGACCAATGAGCAGAGATCGGTACAATACAAGGCCGTACGTTCAGCCTTGGCATCATGTTATTTCATGAGTAGCATCATGCATGGTCTCTTCTGAACTATCAATGGTCCCTGTAATCTCAACCTCCATCATTTCTGATGATCGAGTATACGTAGGACAGTAGCTGTAGACATGTCAATAGCTTTGCATGATTCAGAGTGAATTGGCCGTGTTTATCAAATTTTCTCTTTCTGCACACGTAAATCAGTATAATATCACTTCCAGATTAGCGAAGATCTGGATCTGGGCTCATACGACTTCTACTTGTTTTGAAGTTCGATCTGATCCGAGGTCACTAGTCAGAAGCAAATGACGTTTGATGTTACTGCTCGCTTCTTTGTCTCGGTGCTTATAGCCAACTGAAATTTGTGACAGAGTCTGACATAGATAACTAGAAACAAATTTGTTAGTAATCGTTTCGATTTTGTGCTTAAATTTAGCCATTCATGGACTTGCTGCAACGATCCGGATGACTCAATAACTCAGCCTTAAAAACTGCAGACGCATCTAGACAAGGCAATTTTGGCGAATAAAGTACCCCATCTCCTAAGAATGAGGCAACCTCCCACAAGCATTGTTTGCAGGGCACAAGAGCTGCATTCTCGTTGGGAACAGACTCACGTGAGCCGCATGGATCTTCTCTGTCATGTTAAGACAAAGTCTACTATACCATACCCTACAGCATGAGTGGAGCACCGAGGATTCGCACGAAATAAATGATCGACCTATTGGGGTGATCTGACTCTCCTTGGCTTGAAAGTTAATTTACTTAGTTAAGTGAACGTAATCGACCTTCGAGTGCCAATCTCTCGCTAAAAGCACGCTCCAGATTGTGGATTTGTTACTGGTCGCAGTTGAGGCATGGATCTATCTCGATCCAACCAAACTTAATTTGCGTCCAAACGGCTAGTCTTAAACTGGTTCATCATGCGACGTGCCCAATGGTTGCAGGAATTGTTATCGGGCTGAGACACGCTTATATTGTCTAATGATTAAGGTTTTAGGTCCGAATAAGTATATTTAAAGCAAATGCCCGGATGAAGACCCATCTACCAAGCTCTCCGAAGTCCCCTTTATGAAAGTCTTACACGGCAAAATGAAATACGAACGAATGCCTATTGAGATTGAATCTCCAGAAGAGTATGGCTATGACAAGATCAAGTACAATCTGTCCGAAAGCTCTGTCGCTGATCAATCGCTGGAATCCCTTGGATTGAACATCCCGAATCTTACTCTTCTTTACAACGAGCACCAAGGTGACTCTCGGCTCCGAGAAATTATTGCGTCTGACGCAGGATTAAGCAAGGATGATGTCCTCATCACCGGTGGTGCCGCGGGAGCTCTTTTATCATTGCGACTTCGCAATTGGCACCCGAGGATCACATCGTGGTTGTGCGACCCAACTATGCGACCAATCTGGAGACCCCACGGGCCATTGGTTGCGATATCAGCTTTGTTGACCTCGAGTTTGAGTCTGGCTTCCAGCCGAATGTGGCCTTCATTGAATCTTGCATCACCCCTAAGACTAAAATGGTCTCCATCACTTGTCCACACAACCCGACTGGTACCCTCATTACCAGGGAGGCTTTGGACGAGCTTGTCGCGCTTACTAAAAGGAAGAATTGTCTCCTACTTGTGGACGAGACGTACCGTGATGTGCACTATGGCACACAGCTTCCCATTGCAGCATCTCTTGGAGATCATGTTCTCAGCGTTAGCTCCCTGTCCAAGTCTTTCGGTGTGCCAGGTATTCGACTAGGATGGGTCACAACACAGAACAAAACGCTCCAGGAGATTTTCCTAGCTGCAAAAGAGCAGATCAGTATTAGTGGAAGCGTGATCAATGAGTGGGTTGCAACGCAGCTCTTGTCGAACAGGCACAATATTCTGGCGATGACGAACGAAGAGATGGGAAAAAGGCTTGATATGGTAAAATCCTGGATTGAAAGGGAAGAACTTTTGGAGTGGATTGAACCAGCAGGTGGAGTGGTGTGCTTCCCTCGGATGAAGAAGGAACCAGCTGGCGGCACAGCCGCGTTCTATGAAAGACTGCTGAAGAAGTATCAGACGTACGTCGGACCAGGTCATTGGTTTGGAATGCCTGATACATACTTCCGTCTTGGCTTCGGTTGGCCAACCAGGGAGGAGCTTGCTGCAGGTATGGGAGCTATCACCAAGGCTTTGAGGGACGACTGTGAGTAAAGAATCTTGTCTATCATGGAGGATGCTCGGCATGGTTTTTATAGTCTCTTTGACTCAAATCTCCAATGAACATGTTATCATACGTATGATAAATGTCATATTTTACGTCAATGTATTAAAATTCAAAATTTGTCTTTTCTCAAATTCAATGATGTACTAGAGGTGGAGGCAACTTGGAACAGACTTTGATTGCAACCAAGGCGAGGTCATGTGATATGCGCGGGGCGCCAAAAGATCACAGATCGATGATTGGTCACATCGGAAGCATACCTCAATTCGGACTAGGGCCTAGATCCACCTTAATTTAAAATTTGGTAGTGTGAGTAGCGTCATAACCCATTGATTTGCGCAAGTTACCTTACGTTCATGGAATACCATGCGCCTCAACATAGTGTCGTTGCGTTTGCTTCAAATCAAATTGGCAATTTGTCTTCTTGATCGCGTGTCATCCGTGACCCTCTACGATGGCCGTCTCAACTAGTCGTCAAACGCAGAGGAGACGTGATGGTTGTACTGAATGTCGCAGAAAAAAAGTGAAGGTAAGCATCGTTGTGCTTCTGTAATCATGCCTTCCTGTTGTATTGATTCCTTAGTGTGACTTGCGTATTCCCACATGTTCTCGCTGCGGTCGATATCCCAAAGGTTGCATATATGAGCTGGGCTTTATTAGCTTGACAGCAAAATGTGCCCGGCCAAATCTTCAGAAAAATACTGAATATCTCAGAAGCGAGGCTGCCCGACTCGGAAATGCCTGCATTGTCCCTATCAAACGTTCTTTAATCCAACCTGACAATCTGGTCCACCAGCCGCTTCTTTACTTCTCCCCCCGTTGTCATCAAAAGAAGCTCGATTTTTCATGCATGTATTTTGCACCGAGACTGCGCTCAGGCTGTTTCCAGCAGCTCCGCCTTTATTTCTTCAAACAATGATTAGTGCAGCCTCAGAAACACCCCACCTATTATATGCGCTGCTAGCTGCGGCCTGCAGCCACCACGGTCGTCTTGTTCCACAAGAACCTAGCCAGAGGACAAAACTTGCCTGCTTAAAATTCACGAATCTTGCTATTTCCAATTTGCGTCTTGCACTCTTGGATGCTGACCAGCTGCTGAAACCAGAAATCATTACCACGGCAATGGCGCTGTGTACAAATGATGTCTGCAATGGCAATATGCATACGTGGGGTGTCCATTTTAATGGGGTCATGCGACTACTCAATATATTCGTGGAGCAAAATCAAGACTTCTTCAACGAAGATCTCTATGCTAAGTGTTTGGTGAAATGGTTCGCAACGATGGATATCTTGGCAAGTTTGTCGGGACTTCACACGGCTCAAAGCGAACTATTGGATACAGTTTCAATCCAATCTCCTGGACAGATTGATGAAATTTGTGGTTTTTCCATGGAGCTGGTTCCGCTTCTCGTGCAAATATCATCGCTGGCACATCATCAGGTTTCATCCTCCCCTATCAAAACAACGTCTTATGACGCGGATTCGCAAGCTGAGAGACTTGAGACGAAGCTAGGTTATCTGGTGGGTGCTGCTGTCTCCGATGCAACAATATGCAGTAGAGGCCATCTTGCTACAGAGCTACTCTATACTCACCTTGCTTTTGTACACTCCGCTTTACTGCATTTGCATCGACATATCCAGCAACTTCCAAAAGATCACGTCAAAGTCAGAAATGATGTCAGGCATATCATTGACGCTATCCAACACATTGAGCCGTTTTCTTCTGCAAACATCCTCATTCTGTGGCCGGTGTTCAGCGCGGGTTGTGAGACCGACATCATCGGTGAACGTGACTTTATACAAAACCGGATGAGAAATATGCAGAGCCTCGGATTGGGCAATTTCACAAGAGCTCTGGAATTCTTGCATCTTTTTTGGACATCTGGCACCTCCTTGTCCTGGAAACTCTACTCTTTAGAGACTGGAAAAAATCTGGTCTTATTCTGATCCCGTTTAAGTGGGCTTTTGAAATTCAGATACTGACAACACTCAGTTTAAAGCTTTTACCTCTTGAAGTTCAACGTTTATAGCTCTGCATTTCGGGTTTCCTACTATCTCCACAAGGGTTCCCACTTCATCGCTTTATAAACTTGGATATCGCGCACATGATTGTTCCTGCACCAGGTCAAGTCTCCAACACTTTTATTGAGTTTATTTGGCCTACAATTATATAATAAATGAAACCTTACCTTGGTATCTGAGATATTATTGCTTCCGCGCTGGGACTTTCTTGCCAACACTGTTTCCCGAATGAGTCGCATTTACCGACTTAGTTTGTCGCAGTTTCGCGAATGTCAAGGCGCTGAAAGGTGATCCAGCAGGTAAGAGTTCATGTTACAAGAATATAAAGTCAATTGAGAAGAATCAAATATCGTTAACGAGGAAGCCCTTCCGTTCATGCTAAGGAGCTTCCATCCACTTAACTCCTAGATGGTTGTGGCGTCATTACTCTTTCCAAAATGGGTGACATATAATACCCATGTGAAGTCGCCACATTTTAGGTTTCAGATCACGCCGTATCGTGTTATTCTACTGTCAAGTCCAAAACAAATGCTATCGGTCGGTCGATCGTCACTAGATACACGCACATATCTTCAGCCCATGTGCCTTCGCCGACAAGCTAACGCCTTCACTTACACGGCGTGTGTAGGGTCTTGTTTACCGGTCGATGCCGCAAAAGAGAGAATAAGATCAGCTAAGCCACGAGTTGAAGATTTGACTGTTCCGTCGAAACGAATTACAAGAGGGCGTTCCCACTCGCCGTCCTGCCCTTACAGCTGCGTTTGAAAAAAGAAAATTAGTTCGTACTGATGAGATTTCATCCTTCGTTGGACTATGATAGCCTATGCTGAAATTATGTGATTGGCTTTTGTGCAACCAGTACGATGTCTTAATTTTTGTGGGAGAGAGCGCGCCGGAAGAACCGCCGCGCCGAGGCCTAATCAGCTCTAGCGCGGAAATTCTCAATAAATAAGTCTGGCCCGCCACGGCCATCCCTTTTCTTTTCTCTTTTCTCTCCATCTACAGTTTACATTGCGATGTAAATCCACTGGGGCTCCACACTGTGGCTTGCTGAAGGTTACTCGATGGCTTCGGCTCTCATGGGTTTCTTTCCGTTCCCGGTCCTGGAGAGTAAAGACGCGTCTCTTCCCTAGACACTCTCTATGCTAGTGCTTCCCTGCGGGAAGCATTAGGGTGTTGAATGGGGAGAGGGCGTCACATTTCTTTAACTAATATTCTCTCAGATATACATGTAGACAAATGAATCTTGTCAAGAGCTTGGAAAAGATAATTGAAATCAAGTCTACTCCAAAACCCCATCTGGCATCTGACGCCGTCCTAAAGTTTTAAAGAAGAAGACTTGCACATTGTTAGATATCGATTGCTCGCTGCCTAGGCCCAGTACGATGAGTCATCGTCCCCAAGGGCTTCAACTTCCAGGGTCCAATTGTTCAGATCGCGAAAACGAGAGCTGCTAAACATTCATCTCCGGGGCGATGTTAAATCGCGTATCTGACTGGTCTTGGTAGAAAGATTGTTATGGCAGCTCCGGCCATTAGGCTCATGACATTCGCCTTTACGGGTCGCTGATATTCCACGGTGGTGCCCGCATAGAGGGAATTGGATGCGATGTCGGACTTTATCAATTAATATTGACTGGAAGAGGTCTGATGATTTTGGATATTTGCCCTTTTTCTTCTTGTAGTGGCCGAAACCGGTTTCATGGAAGACAGTCTTGCTGTCCACGGAAACGAGTCCGTGGCATAAGGATCTGGCTGTACCAAAGCCAGCAGTGAGACGCATGAGAGGAGTAATCAACCCACTCAGGAAAGCTGCCCCGAGGAAGATGAGCATCATTGAGAGAGAATGGGTGCGCAGCTCTTTAAACGATCTGTGATGATGGAATTGAACGACTGCGGGCGAACTTAGAGAAAGTCAACATTAGGTAGCCAGAGGATCCAAATTTACTTTCAGAAGAAGCAAAACTCGGGCATCTGAAAGAAGTTGTGACCTATCCTGGTATACAGAACATCGGTAGGGGTCTTGAGTATTACGCCAGTCGTCGGAATAGTATGTTTATTTTGACAAATGATGGTTAGTTGGATACTCCATATTGAGTTCACTGTTCTGAAAATGCTTTTTCTCACTATCTTGCATGTTAATCTGCACAAAGCGCCCCAAGAATCAAATGCCTCTGGTTTGTGCTTGTATGAGGAAACATCAATCATGTAATCCATTCATTCCACGGATGTCTGCAAGAAAGACTGCATAGACACCAGGGATTCACTAGCTTTTGGAGTTGGAATTGGTATCATCGCCATGTCGTTGGTCCAAGTCCTCTTCAGTTTGTGACTGTCGTGCTTTAGATAAGATGCCATCTTCCACTCTTTCACTCGTGCTTCCATGGAGCCCCGATCCTTCATCCGGTTCCAAATTTTGTTGGATTCCACGAACGCGCTATCAACTATATCCCGACGAAGTGCTTCATATGTATCAAACACGTTGTATAATGGCTCGAATCGATAGCATGCCAATACACGGGCGAAGAGTATGGCATCATCAAGAGCGTAGGATGCTGAGGAGTAGATCGGGGGCATCTATACATACTGTCAGGTGTAAGGTCAGACGAATAGTAGAATGAAAGGAGGCTTACCGCGTGAGCTGCGTCACCAAGCAAGACCACACGGTTCATGCACCAGCGACCCCCCGGACGAATCTGGTAAACGGGATATAAGATCCATTCTTGATCGCTGTGGACGATTTCCTTGACACATGGCTCTGCACTTTTCTCGAAGCGACACTGCAGTTGTTCTCGTAGACTCAGCTTAATGCGATTGCGAGTAGCCCAGTCCTGGCCCGGCTTTAGACGGTAAAGGTCTACTTCTTTCTCAGCAAATTGCACAATAGCGGCAGCGAAAATTCTCTCCCGATCACGATCACAGTATGTGGTAAGCAAGGAGCCGAAACGTGAAAGATGAAGAGCGGAGTCGTAAGGGAGAGGCGATGAGAGTTCGTTGGTGTCGACAGTAGTCTGCAAAAATGACATCCCAGAGTACTCGGACGGGCAGTCGGGATCAACCCAGGTGGTGCGCGTTGCGGAATGGACACCATCGCAGCCGACGACAAGATCCGCGTGAGTACAAGTGCCATCATCGAAATGTATGACGGCCTTATCATTGATTTCTTTTCCACCGATGATTTTCTTGCCGAAGACAAATTTCACATTGGCGCGCTCGGCCACGCTAATCATCGCTGTCAAAAGCACCACACGCATCACTCGACGACCTTTGAATCCACAGTAGCTTTTGCTAGCTCGGTCTCTGAAATCGACGGATGCAATGGGACGGGCAGAATTCATCGAGAAGACCTCGACGGCATGGATATCTGCGCCACCATATGTGCCCATTCGGTTCAATTCCTCCATAACCCCAAGCTTGGCAACGTGCCGCTGGGCCACAGGTGTCAAGTTAACTGCTCCTCCCGAGGTGGAGGGATAATCACTTCGCTCGTATACTCGGATCTTGAGATTAGGAACAAAAGGTCTTAGCTCTTGGGAAACGGCAATGGCGCAAGCCACTCCCGCGAACCCGGCGCCCACGATGGCGATGTCTTGAGGTGGCTGAACATGATGCATGGTCACAAAGAAGAATAAAATGGTGCGAAATTGGCCAATGCAAGGTCAGAGAGCGAATGACATCTAAGCCATTAGCTTTTGGTGATATACTTTGACCAAGAGGCTTCTCTACCTTTAAGTAATTACATTTCGACAACTTCGCCTTTCGTACGCTTTACTGGTTGTTTTCCGCCGAGTCGGGTGCGGTCGCGGGATTGATTCGGCCGCCTTTAATCTCCCGGCCGGACCCACGGTTCGATCCTAGAATTGGCCGATTATTAACTAATATCAATGGATTACTGAAGAAATTGACTTGCGGGCCCAGGCAGTGTTGATGTCATGAACCTTTCGGATATCCCGAGCGGCGGCGGACTTATCTTGCACAATAATAGCCATTGTAGGCTCGAACTAATTAAAAGATGAGAGAGCCAGTCAATGACGAAACTAAAGAAGTTTTAACCAATCGATTGCAATGTTCCGCTGCTTAATCTTGAGCTTGTTACGACAATCACATATTGTGATTGAGCTTCCCTTTTCGAACCAAATAATTTTCAGGAATCAAGTTTACTTCCACCAGAATTTTCCAATTCGATTATCAAATTATCGCCAACCAGGTTCCATAATCATGGAATGCACCAGCCTAAAAAACTCAAATTTACTCCACTCGTAAATAGAACATTGGAATCAAGGGAGCACTACCGAGTTCTGAAGTTTCTCGTCTGAAGGGCGTGAGAAGCCGCTGTTGGGTCATGTTAATTCGCAATGCTCTTTAAAAGAGCTTTGTTGCTATCTCCGTAGTCAGCGATAAAATCCTGGAACATGCTCACATATTTTACGCATATTGTAGTGGGAGAAGCGGTGACATAATGGCATATTTGGTTTCGTTCAGTCTGTATTGCCAGACAGTCATCGAGCCGTCCCCATTCCAGTATATAATATACCTATCATTCCCTTCTCTGGCTAAGACTACTAGAATTGATTCACAAACACAGTATACAATTTTGATAGAACTTCCTATCGCTCCAGCTATTATTTAGCCTGAATAAACCCTGGCCCTATAGAGCCCCTTTGGGAATCGGGTACAGATCTAGGATCGGTAGCTTTGAGGCGGGAATAAACCTAGCGTGCAAGATAAGGGTAATAGGGGATTTAGTTCTCGAAGATGTCGTAAACAGTTCTGGGTTCGAGCATTCGTGCTCCAGTCCGTGGACGATTTTCATCGTTAAGGAGGACTGGGAGGGTTTCTGTGCATACGCAAGTATGGTCTCATCTCAAGCTCATGTGTCAGTCTCTTACAGCAATATACTTGTGGCTCTGCAAAGATTCCCGCACCAGTTCGGGCTACCGTTGGTCAAAGCGGAGTCTAAATCTAGGTCTTATAGGTCTCAGATTCTCTTCTACTTCGTATATAGCTTTTTACGCGAACACCATATACGCCATTGATATGAATCCTTTAATTTTCGCCATTTATCGCGCAGAGCATGAATGTTGATTCCATCTTTCGTACTCCTGTTGTTTCTGGGGTTGATGCAGGGGTTTAAGACGTTGAGTACTACTTCCTCGTGTCTCTTAACAATCAATGGCTTCTCGGCACTGCAGAGGTATCTTATATGATGCGGGTCGGGCTCATAGTTAAGCGTCGAAATACAGAGTACGTAGTAAATGTGGCCAATCAGCGGCATTCAGAAAACTGCATCACTTTATCCCTGAATCTGGCAATTTGTAGGGAGGTCTGATTACATAGACAATTCAACCATTCGGAGAGACAGATTTTCCGGTTTCGTGCTGTATTCGCCCCGGCACGCCGAACAACAGGTTACAATTTAGCACCAAGGCAAGCAGCATATTGCAAAATTGAAGTCATCACTTGATACTCTTCACTCATTTCTGACGCCACTTGTTGGTTGCTTACTTCAATTGCCCTTTTTGGACGTAAATTGCTGGATCGGCTTCAAAACGAGACCGGACACCTCAATCGGTGGAGGAAGGACAAACTTTGTGGTGGGCGGAGGTTGATACGGTGGGGCGTCAAGGAGGAAATCTGGGATGTTCCTCGGCTCTCCCACTGCGCTCGCTCTATATCATGTAAGGCTTAGCATCTTTCTTTCGGCAAGGTCAACAGCATGGGAAGAGGCCTGCGTCATATAGGTATGCACGGTGTCTGTCAACTTACCCGTTAAACGCCAAATTCGTCAGTAAATCTCCCATGGCGCTAAACATGACCTGATTGCACAGGTACTCTCCTGCGCCGGGCAGGATCAACTTGTGCTGACCGCTCAGTGCGGACTGAAACTCCTTTTCGTAAGAGTGGAGAGAGTTGCTGAAGGTCGACGAGATTTGCCTTTGCACCTCTCCTCCAAAAACATCCCACGGCGTCGTCCAGTCCACGTTGTCCGTGTGGTCGTATTCAACGTTACTGGGCGTGATCTGCACGCCCTTGCCCGTGGGGAGGATCTGCAGGCCACCGGAATCGACGCGTGTGACAGCATAGTCGAGACTAAATCCCATGTCGAAATTCATGCTTGCGTGGAGGTCACGATGTCAGATCCACACTGTGCATTGTAAGATGGAGATCTGTTTCAAGCTACTCACTGCGATGCGGAATTCCATCCTCCTCCATCCGAATTACACGATACGTGGACACTATTATGCCCGGTGATGTTGAAGCTTTGACCGCCGCCGAGGAAGGTTACCGTCGTCCCCGCCATGGCTTGTCGCAACCGTCGTTAGCAAAATGGTGAAGACTCACACACACACAGCGCTTTCCTCTGTCAGAACCACCTACCTGTCTGCGTCATGGTCCATGTTGTGCCCCCGTTAGTAAGCGAATTCTGGGATGACAACAATGAGGTATCCGCATTCCATGTCCAACTTTTTCCGTCCCCCGCCGGGACAAATTTATAATAAGCATCTGGGAAATCGGGATGTGCGAGGCATGTCCCCGGTTTGAACGAGGGTGCTACCTCACAACCCTGCGACTGATACGGCTGCAGGTATGGTGGCACCGCCTGGACTTGCGTGGCCAAGTTAATGACCTGTAGGAGGGGCAATAGCCACTCTTTCCAGAATTGCGCACGATTAATGCACATAATGGCCCCTCGATTGGGGTCCGACGGCTGCGTCGTGACCCAGGTGCCGGTATGGTCGATCTTTGCTGGCACGGGGGTGAGTGATTGGCGGTGGTGATCAGGTAACAGAGGGCGTTTGCATCAGAGTCATTGGACACTGGGAGCGGGTTGACAGGGTCAATCCATGGGTACACAGAGTGGTCAATTTGCTTGGGTGGGAATGTTGGCGCATCTGCATTAACTGCGCGGAAAGAAAGAATCAGTCGATCTCGCTTCGATGAGAAGAGTAAAGGACACACTTGTCTCGGGATGGTCTGTCTGAAGTACGACCCCGACATCTGTCTGGCCGTTCTGTTTCATTTGAGTCATCCAGAGGTATAAGAGGGTGGTCAGATTCGCCTGCGTGGCAGGCAACTCCTTCGACCAGTCTTCACCTCGGAAGTTGGATCCTTGTGGGTAGTAGGTTGGATTTTCTGGGAGGTACATTCATTCCTTTAGCAACACGGCTTGTTTTTCCTGCTATAAATTAATGCTGGCACACTATTGGAGACAATACCTTCAAGCTGCATAAATAATTTCGTTATGGAGTATACTCCAGTGCCTCCCTGGCTCAGCGGTAGCGGAACACCCATCTGTTTCGCATAGGCTTTGATCAGATCATCGCTCGTGACCTCCTGTGGAGCTAAAATTGGGCGTTGGTCTTCGCTCTAATACATAACACAAGGTATCAGTCATTTCTTACCAATACCGCTCCCGAAGGCGTACACCCAGTTCGCCACATCGAACGTTTTCGTCGCGGGATCGTTGGGATCGTCACTGGTGTAGAGAGTCATCTGGCCTTGATCAAAATTCCACTGCAAGTACGCCATGAAGGCGTTGTTATCGGCTACATTGATGAGAACGGTGGGGGCTTTTAGTGTTGCGGTGACCCTGTTGCCCGCTCGATCCCGCACGTTGAGGCTCCGGATAGGGGAGGATGGATCGGCCAGCTCCCACATGTTAAGGAAAGCTCGGTTGATCGTCTTCTGGCTAAGGAAAATGGCTTGCTGGTAGGGATCAGGAGCCGTCTTATTGACTAGGCTATTTACGAAAGGGTCTGGGTCAGCCATTCTGAATTGTGAGGCAATTATTTTTGGTCTTCGTGAAGAAGAGAAAGGAGTTGGGGTAATTAAGTCGAAATAAGATGGCTCGACGGTGAATTATACTTCTTTTAAGTTAGAAGAAGCAAACTGAAGTGAAGATTCTGTGGGGAGATACTCAGCAACCGGAGATTTCCATGGTACGCGAGCCGCGGCTGAAATAAACTTACCCCTAAAAGGGTACTACGTCAGCTTGAGTCGCTCATGCTCGGAAGCTGAACCATCAGCCAGCCATAACGCAAGAATGGTTAGTGTTGCTCTGCCGCGTCAAGTCCACCATCCTGTCAAATCATATTGGACGTAGCAGATCGGGACTCGGTTGCCCTCGCGTTCGCGACCCTAAAATGACATTTGTTCCGCGCGACCTAACTGGTATCGTATGGCGTTTCCCACCGATGGAGAGTAAGAGTCGTCGACATTTCGCCTTTTAGCCGAAAGAACCATGGAATCGACCGTACTGAAGTGCAGCCTGTGATCTGACTGTATATGGACTTTGAAGCTTGTATGGTAATAATAATAATCCACCACCCAGTTTCAGCTGTTCGTGGGCCTAGCCCACAGGCTATCTGACGGTAACAAAAGTCAGGGCTCTACTATCTAGGCTTGTCTTTATCTAATATGATGATAGAATGACAGGGCCTTGACTAAATTGACATAATTCTAGAGGTAAGTCCTAGTTCGCAATTACGAGCAGCTGATTGATGACCTATATCAATATTTTGGATAACATATACCCCTCAAAGTAGCCTCAAAACTTTAATATATCCAAGACAGCTGGGTTTTGGTTACGAGTCCGTAATCTTCGAGGTCATGTGCTCCACTACTTGGTTTCAGCTATTCATAGACCTTGGCCTGGAACTTTCTGACGGAACAAGGTCAGAATACGCTTGGTTCTATATTCCAGGCTTTTCTTTGTCCATAGTGATAATGAAGGGATATTGATGATGAATGGATTCTAGTCCCTCTAGTTATGAACACACTGCCTCGAGTGCCAGATGTGATGAGCTCAAGAGCTAAAAGACAAAGCTATACCAGAAACAGACCTTGCCATTTCTGAATCGAACCTAGTATCAAAGCCATTGACACAACCATATTAGAAGTGTCTATGAAGATCTAGAACTTGGTATACAAGTCTAGAACGTAACACACAAATGTGATATAGCTGCATGCAGCAGTCATGTCATGCTAGGTGACTGTCTAAATGCATCAAATTTTGATTATCAATGTAGCCAATATCCCTTTGTATCTTACGCAAAAATGTTGCAATTTACTTGTGGATGATGCAATATGAATCATACATGTATCTATTTACCAAATTCCTGTCTTATTCTTCTTAGGGGTTGAATTTGTCTATAAATACGCGTTTGAAACACCTTAATGATCTTACCTGCCTCAGAGCACGCTTTTCAGCATCTATATTTTTTCTTGATTATCTAAGAAAGAATATATTCCACTTTTGACTCAATCAACGGATTCTTTTTCAGATTATATTCCAATTCCCAGCCTCACACGCGTGGGCGAGGCCATTGCTCCTTTTGAAGTACAGCATAAATGGGCATAAGTTGGCTTAGTTTACCAAACGTAAAGTTCCATCTTGTGTGAACGTCGATCCTACCAAACCCTCTGCTCTTGACAGAATCAACGTGGTCGACGGAATCATTACCATGATCCAGATCACTCAAGACTCGGAGTTCATGACGAATTTGCTGGCCGCCAACCCCGTCCCGGCCGGCAAACACTTCGCTGTGATACAGGATCAAAACAGCAATCCCGCCGTCTTCTCCCTCGGCGAAGACTCCAAACTGAATCTCATCATCAATCAAAATGGGGCCCCGACTTTGGTCGACTACGGAGCATTATGCCAAATCACGAAAGACGTGCAGGCTTTTAGTGTTCAGCAGAGCTCCGTAGATCAGAGTATCTTTATCACCGTAGTGGCGGACGCCGGTCAGAATCAAAGCGCCATGTACATTCTTGTTAATATGACACCCCAAAATTTGCTGTCACCGTCTCCGTCCAACATCATAGCGGTGGGCAACTTGTTCCCGCAGGTATATGATGTCTTTTTGGTAATACCACCCTGAAAACATTTGTTAGTTGACGCAGAGGGCAGCTGACACGGTCCGTAGAGTGACTTTTCTACCTCGGTTGGCAATATGAAATTTCCACTTATGTGTCTGTCTATGGCGCCTGCTGGAGCCATCACCAAGATGAGCCAACTTGGCCAGCTGGACGTGAGCCAGAACCCCGATGGTAGCCTCTCGTTCTCTCTTGATACAAGTTGGAGGCTACCAACAGATCCCATCGAGATTATGTGCCTCTCGTTCGGGCAGTGCCCGGTCGGTGCGGGCGTCTTTATCCTGTATACGGCAAGTGATGGGACTCACATACAATTCCGCACGCTGGGAGACGATCCTTTCGCCTCCGATTCTCTGGCGCCGGCTGGTAAGCGAGGCTGCACAATCCTATATTGGCGGCTTTTGATTTAGCTGATCACTCTGTAGGAGCCTTGTGTATCGACAGTTACGTTAATCCAACGACCACCTTTTCTGAACTCGCTGTCGGCGGGGATGTCATCACCAATTTTGATTATCATCAATATTGTGTCCCGAACAGTCCCGGCACCCCGGTTGTCACTGGTGATTCGTCCTTGGGTATGACTGATATTCACGTAGCGCAGGCCGACAACAACATTACGTTCTGGTACACGACGGCCGCAAATGGAGTGCACTATTACTCCGCACCTCTCTCAGCTTTGAACACCGGACAGCTGATCCAGCTTCTCGACGACGGAGAAGGCGGGCGGATCTCTACGATGATGGCGGCGCAGGAAGCCGGTGGCAGCCTTCTCGTGGACACACTGGTCTCAGCGGATCAGACTGGCATGTTGACGCTCTTGCAGTGCGCATCGGACACCGGAATGTGGCAAGCCGTCCCGTTCTTTGCTCCGTCTGCCACAAACAACATTGAAGTCCCGAGTTTTACTCTCCGGTTTACAGCCGCTACGGACGACTCAACCCAGCCGGTTCAGAATTGTCAATTGCACATCGTTGCATCGGGAGCGGTCGCTGCAATCTCGAATGGAGCCCGAACTACAATCGATCAGGAGGGAAGATGGTACCAAGCTGACACAGTCGGTGCCGTCAGCATCATCGTCTCGTCCTCTGACATGGCTTCCTTCACCTTCCAGGTGGATCAATTCCAAGCGCAAGGCCAGCCAGCTGTCTCATTGCAAAGTCTAGTACTCAACCCAAATGCAAAGATGAATGCCAAGCTAGCCACCATCACCTCAGGCAACGACCTCTTGAAAGCAAAGACACAATCGGGGCAGCTGCTAATTGATACCGGCACGGTTTCTCAGGACGATGCGAACACAGCTGCACAGGTTCTTACCGAATTAAACAAGTCGCAGATATTGCTTGGAGCGCCGTCATATACTTTGCGAAAATTGACATCGGAACGTAAATTCTACAACCCGCAAGGTATCACACCCGTCATCCTGTGCGGACGCTTGCCAGACACTGCGGAGGCAACAGCACATCTCATAAAGTCACTGAGTGTCAGCTCGTGGTATGACCCTTGGGGCGTGTGGAGCTGGATCAAGGACAAAGCTAAACAAGCAACGAGCTACATTGTGACGGTAGTCGGTTTGTGATCCATCCGCAAAACTTTCCTTGGCCGTTTATTGGTGCTGACACTCGGTTAGGGAAAGCTGTAAGCTTCGCTGTCACCTTAGCCGGGCAGGTCTACAAATTTGTCCTGGACTCAGTCGAAGCTGTCGGCAAAGCGATAACATGGGTGTTCGACAAGATCAAGGTAGGCCTGGAGAAGCTGATCGACTTCCTGGGGTTCATCTTCAACTGGGGAGACATTCTCACCACGGCCGATAGCATCGTGGCTGTCGTCAATGCCGCGCTAGACTATGGCACTGATCAGATCCCGGCGTTGAAGGCCCTAGAAAGCAGTTGGTTGGATTCGTTACGAAATGCGATGGGACAGCAGACGGCGCCGGTCCCAACGGCAGCCGGAAGCGAGATGAAGGATCCGGAAGAGACGTCAACGATGGACCAGACTAAGAACAGCGTCTCCCTCAACTGGACCGCGTACCAAGCCTCTTATGGAGGACTGGCAACCAATAGCTCTGTTGGTTTGACTGCGACATCAGCTCCCGCCGCAGCGGCATCTTCGTTGGGTAGCGTCGCCGCACCGCAAGATGTCACCTTACACGACTTGTGGAACGACATGAATCAAATCTTCTCAACAGTCGAGCATGACTTCGTCGACCTCGGTCAGGACGTGGCCAATCTGTTCAACCCCAACACAAAGTCCACCGACGTATACAACCAAATTAGCAATCAGATCCTCACGACAGCGATCGATACCGTGCAAAACGTGACTGACTTAGCGCTGGACGCTCTATCCCTGGCATTGACACAGTTGCGCGCGCACGGCAACAAGCCCATCCAAATTCCTATCTTCTCCTTTCTGTGGAAACAGATCTCTGGCGGCCGAGACTTTACCGTCTTCAATGCGTTCGCGCTGCTTCTGGCGGCGCCAACGACCGTCATCTACAAGCTCGTCGTAGGCAGAGCGCCTCCAGACCTGCGATCGATCGACAAGGCCACTTTCGCCGCGTACGTGAACGGCACGCTGGGAGATGACGAGAAGAGTCTGGCGATCACCCGGACTCAGATCCTGGAACTCCTAGGGTGGGGATCTCTTTTCGCCTTGCAACTGGAGATGTACTTCCAAGCCCTCAGTACCCTGGCCAAAGCGAAAGATGAGACAATTGATTCAATGGTAATGTGTTTCAGCATGGTCGTCGTCATCAAAGGGTGGCCGGTGGCAGGACAGAAAGACATGTCATATCGTCGGATGGTGAGTATATTAGTGACCTTTCCAATACCCCAATGACATTGACAAGAATTCAATTAACTGACACAAACACTTTTTCGCTTAGGTATGGTTCCTAGACCTCGGAAATCTCGTCGTCTTCTCCACGAGCAATCTCGTGGGCTGGAAATTCGGCATCCCTCGTACAAGCCGGGCGCCCATCGTCTCCGTCTGCGCAGGCCTGACCGCCGTACCCTCTTTCATCCTTAAAATACTCTACAACACCGATGCAGAAAGCGGAGGCGTGCTGGCGCGCCATATCACCGAAGATGCCTTGGGCATGATCCGGGCATGGTTAAGCGCGATCAAGGAATGCGCGACGGATCCACGGATAATGCAGACCGCGCAGAAGGCGAGCTATGTTTGCATGGGGCTCCAATTCGTCCTTATGTTTGTGGATCTTTATCTGGAGGCTCCAATTAATGTTCTTGGGAGTGGGGATGGGAGCATGAAACTGAGGCTCTCGGCAGCAACAACGCGCATGCCCCCAGCTAATATGAGACACATGCTAAAGAGAGAGTGAGCTTGATTTTGCTTACTACCGTGATAAGAGACGGAGCGTCGGTCGGGTGCTTTACACTTGATGCCTTGTGCCCTCGCTAATATACGCGATGAAATCCGAACCTCAACCTCCCACATAACGCCCACGCGCAACAGGTACCTTACCAGGCAGCCAGAACAATGGCGGCGGCCGATCATCACTTATGGTTCTACCACCTCTCGGAGCTTCGCATGGCAATCTGCAAAGCCTGCCATTATGCCGTCTATCCTGATTAAGCAACCATCTGCTGCAGTACCACCCTCGACTCCTGCTCTCTGAAAAGTTAGCCATTGTTGCCAGCTTGGAACTGCGTTTCTATCCTCACTCGGTCAATGGATTTATCATTCATGTAATCTCTTACTGATGCGCCCGAAAGCGCCATCCATGTCTAACAGCCATACTTGTTTTCTGTTGAAGTTCGCGTCGGTAACCCCGATCAAACAGGCTTTGGTGTGTCATAGCCGATGAGCTAGCAATTTCCTAGAGTCGACTTCTTGGTAATATTGAATTCCATTTACGACGTTTTTCTACTCGGGGGCTATTAAGAGGCAGAGTATCTCCGTTCGATGTTGACACAACAGTGAATAGAGTACTTATACCTTGGTAAGTATGACTTAGAATCTGGATAAAGTGATAAACACAATAGGCAACAAAGCTTTTTGTGACGACCGGCCCTTCATCACACCTTGTATCTTCCTCTCTATTGAACTGGAGCTTCTCATCTTGTCCATTTACGGTCCCCGAAAACTGCTTACTAAGTGGTGATTGCCACAGTATCCAATGGGATCTCAGGACGCTACAAATACGCTGACATCCTTGCTCGACGTCCCATTGTGTGTTCACTTCAAAAATCTCCCCATCTTCATATGATACTTGCTCGAGTCATCCAAGCCCAAGGTCTTCCTGTACGTATGCAAACTGTTCGAGTTCCATGCAGCCGTTGGTTGAACGCGTGTTAATGTTCGAGTGTCTTTTGTTTGAAGAAGCATCGGAGTTCTTGTCTCCGCTGAATACAAAACACCACTGCTTGTGTACAAACAGCATGTCCACTGCTACACTCATCACAATTCGACCAACAGAGCCAAAGGATGCCCCAAGTCTACCAGCCGTGGAGCGCTCAGCAGCGCAAGCATTCAGACAATTCTCAGATCTTGCATGGATTGCCAACGGAGATGTCCAGTCTACAGAGAAGCATCTCGAACTAATCGAGGGTGGTGCATCATGGGTAGCTGTCGATTCTAATGACATACCAGTGGGATTTCTGAATGGCATTTACACAGATCAAGACCTCTATATCTGTGAGGTTTCCGTTCAATCAGATTATCAGGGCAAGGGAATTGGTCGGCGGCTGATGGAAGCGGCGAGACAATGGGCAGTCTCTTGTGGCTGTACATCCATTACTCTTACCACGTTTCAACAGATCCCATGGAATGAAGGTTTCTACAAGTCTTTGGGATTCAACACATTGCATGCAAATGAGTTGACGCCGGCGTTGTATGATATCATGGATCAAGAGATTGAAGCCGGCCTGCCGATTGAGAAGAGGTGTGCGATGCGTTTGCTTTTAGTGTGATCACGATGTTTGAAGGAAGCGAACCCTTTTCTATTAGCTGAGCGCTAGCTCAACATGTCCACAGAAGTCTTGGGATGTCTATCCAGAATGCGGCTCGAGATCATGTACATACAGAGGTCCAGAACTTGAGCTTTTCAAGGGTGATACACATTGAATAATCAGTGCGATGCTACGATGAAATGATAAGCATTCGCCCCTCAATCTGTGAATCCCATAAGGCGGGGCCTTAACCCCAAACTTCTTGAAATATGGGCAACATAGCTTCCACCCCATAAAATAAGAACAATGTGAGCTAGTAGGCCCCTTTCTCATCTCGACTAGCTGCCAATTCAATCAATGGGCAAAAGCCAGGCCAGCGTGGTGTGATGTCATTCAGGGTACGCCAAGTGACTTTTGTTTCGCTCGGAGGATTGTCATTTATTTGGTTTCAAACGATCACTTAGATTGCGAGCAGATTCGTGTCGCATTGGAAGCGAGGTCGGACTGCTTCCATATTCATGGGTCTTCAAGATAGGAAATTTCCAGGGCTGAAGCTCCCATAATACAAGGAGATAGAACCAGTCGTCGAACTAGCAAAAGGAGGGAACTCATCAAAATCAAGATATAGTGCTAAGAGACAATAATTGTGGCTGAAGATGGTCAGAAACATGAGCGTGGTAATTTAGTAGAAACATGCTGATCGCCCGTATCTCGCATCCCTTGCGCCTCCAATGGCAGCATTCAAATGGTCATAAAATGCTATTGAGAGCTTCTTCAATGTAGTCGTCTTTGAAGGGATGTGTCTACTGTGTGGAAAGAAAGTCCAGACTAAAGACATATATTATCTACTTGCCAGCGAGGATGGGGCTCCCTCCGCAAGAATCATACTTTCATCATCCAGACCTATTTAACAAGCCACAAAAGAAAGTGAGAGCAGGCATGACAGCAAAAGTACTAATTGTGGGGTTTCTTCCCCCCTAGAAACATGCCTCATCAACTGCGCTTATACTTTGGGGCATGCATCGGCCGAGCCAGAACGAACCCAGGCAAAGGCGGTCCCCAAATCCATCTCGTGTTTTGTTGAAGCGCTTTATGGTCTTGATCTTTCTCATCGGACGTTCCATATTTCTTGCAACAATTGTCATGCGTGGCCTGAAGTCCCGATTGCGAGGTTCTAGGCCGGGGCTGGGTTGAGTTGGCGGCCCGATTGTGGTCATAGTAGCATCTTTTACTCCTCTTATGGTCATGATTCACCGTTGGGTGATTGTCGTGATGACAGCGACGACAACAATGATGGTTGTGGTATTGGTGAGCATGTGGGCATGTATGACAATGGTGTCTAGCAGGGGATTCTTGGTCTTGGGTCGGCTTGTCCTCGGGGGCAGCTTGGCGGTCATCACAAGCTGGCTGCTCCTTCATATATTGTATGTGGGGATAGAGAACTAGAGGAACTTCAACGCATGCTCTCATCTGAAGCTTTTGGTGTCGATTTTGGGGGTCCGAGTGAGCTTTGCCTTCATGATGACATGCGGCTAGATTGTATCTTTTTGGCCGATTTCCCGCTTCTGTCTGGGCAGATTGAGCTCTAGGAGGATGCGCCATTCTCATTTCATATATCTGAGTAGATTGTGCTTGAGTCCTGGTTCAACGAAGACCTATCTCAGTATCGAGGCTTCGCTATATAGCACGCCACCGGTTCAAGTCAAGAACCAAGTTCAAGACTATCTTGTCACCCGGTGGGTGAAACGTGACATGCGGTTTGCCTGGAACTCTCATATTGCGCTAGTCCGTTTGAGATTTGTAGATTTGTTCAAAGAACAAACGGCTGACTGTTGTATTTGAGCCGGGACCTTGCAGCTTCTAGTTACACCAAAGTGAAGCGTTTGCTCGACTTTTTATTATGAGACTGTTCAGAGACTATTCAGACAGGCTACTTGGAAATTCAAATGTCAATTGTTGACCTGGATTCCGTGCAGCTTCCTCCCTTTTGCCAGCCCGGGGCTTTCTCAGATAGAAAGACAGCCTGTGAGTGGTGTGAAATCACAGGCACAAACAGTGAGTCTCACTCCACATTGAAAATATGACCTGACGAGGTAGGAAGCTGCGCGTTATGTGTCATGGACGGGGTGTACCGCTGGACCCATTCTTTGAGGATGATGGAGAACGTTTCGCAGACCGCCTGGACGGCATGATCGCGAGAAGCTCCACAACTTTCAATGTAGACTGCAAGGCGTTAGCACTTCGTCAGACTTGACTAGGTAGTTGGAACTTACATTTGACCTTGGGCTCTGTACCCGAGCCCCGAAGAGTGAAGCGCACTCCGCCTTCTAGCCACAAGGTCAGCATTTGGCTGGTTGGGTCATCAGGCAAATCAGGTTTATTGTCGGGCGAAGCAGAGTCATAACCTTCCGTCAGGTCTCGCCAGCGCAGAATTTTAAATTTACCAAACTGTTTGTCAGCAAGGAATTGGCCGCTCCTGATCCCACGGAACAGCGCAGTACTGAGCTGGGGATTTGGAGATCGGAAGTAGTTGTTCAGCGTCTCGTGGTGGCCAAACTCGATGAAAAGTTGTTGGAGTTTGGCGTGAACTGTCAGGCCTTGAGCCCTCCATTTGGCCTCTGCAGCAAGGAAAACTGAGGCAGCTGTAATGCCATCTTTATCGTAGCATACAGAAGGGAACATATAGCCCAGCGCCTCCTCGTAAGCAAATGGCACGGTCTGACCAGTCTTCTCCAGGTCCCGAGCAACGTTTGCCATCCACTTGAAGCCAGTCAAGGTTTCTTTGAATTGGATGCCCTTGGCCTTAGCCATCTTGTCGAGCATACCACTGGAGACAGTGGTAGTCAAAACAGTAAATTTTGACAGGTCATCCGCACTACTTAGCGAATCGAATATATGGGATGCGAGAAGGACTCCGACATGGTTGCCTGTGAACAGAACCCATTTCCCACTAGTGAAAGGTCAATAGTCTGTTATGATAGCTATCAGGTAATACTTACTTGACCTTTTCTGCGGCGGCGAACCGATCCGCATCTGGATCATTAGCAATAATCAGGGTTTTCCCTTCTCTATCGGCGCTCTCAATCGAGAGATCCAAAGCCCCGGCCTCTTCTGGATTCGGGAACTTGACCGTAGAAAAATCGGGATCCGGTTTTTCTTGGGCAGGAACAGTCGTGCAGTTGTCAATACCTAGCGATCCACAAAGAGTGGGAAAAACCAAGCCTCCTACGCCATGAAGAGGTGTATAGACAGTCGGTCTTGGAGACTGCCACTTCGTGATCGTTGATTTCTGATAGGTATTAGTTTTTTTTTCTCCGACGGGCTCTATACGGATGACTGACCGCGTAGGCTTCAACGCTGCTAATGTAATGAGGAAGTAACTTCTGATAAGAGTCCTCGTGCAGGAGGTCGCTGGGTTGCAAGTCCTTCCACGCTGTTGGCCAAGGCTCCAGGTTTTCACGGATTGACCGGGCTATCTCGCCATCCTCGGGTCGATTTATTTGAGCGCCATTGGTTGAGTAACTGAGAAGGAAATGGGTTAGTCAATTCAAGAAAAGCACAATGAGGCTTGAGATAGTGCATCATACACCTTGTACCCTAGATCAATGTGCAATGTTAGCAACGCATTATGTCTGATGAAGATAGATAGAACAGACATACCATTGTCTTGTGGCGGATTCTGCAGATCTCCTCGTCAGAACACGTCTACTTCATTGGTGAAGGTACTAGCTTACATGACTCGCCGTCACCATGATACCGGCAGCAGCTTCAAAGAAATTTACGCCGAATGGAACCATCGGTGTCGGCCCAGCCTGATCGAAGAACCAGACTGGGATCCCCAGAGCAATGAACGCATTGGCCGCAAGCACGGCAAACCGATCGGAATTATGGCGTGCATCATGTCCAATGACTACGCCCTTGGGGGCAATTTCCGGACGTCCTTGGATGTATTTGGCAAGTCCCTGTGATGCCTGGATCACCGTCAAGGAGTTCATGCAAGAGAACCCAGCTGCCATACGGCCGCGTAGGCCTGCCGTTCCGAACTCGATACCTAAATGCTCAATCAGGGACGCTATCCAAAGCCACGGAATGGTTACTTACGATTCCGTAGGCGCAGCTCCAGCTCATCGGTAGAGCCAGCATCGCGCAACTGCTCTATTTCCGCGCGAGTCTTGGGATCCTATGTCCGAAACGATGAGATCATGCCACCAGGAACGAGGAAAAGGGCGGGTACCTGGTCCCACCGGAGCCATGTCTGAACCAACGAGGAGATCGAAACCTATTCGAGTTAGTGCTCACTCAAGAGAGAAATGCAGTTGGTAATACTTGAGCCATCATGCAATGTTGAAATGTGGAAGTGTTCAATCACGGGCGACCGCGGCCGATCAGTCCCCGCTTGTTGATCCACCTCCGCCCCTGCGACGTTTCATGTTTCTGCCTTGACTCTTCCCTTCATCTTACTCCTGTCTGGCACGATTGAATGCTTCATACCAGCCTCAGAGCCATGTTCTCTTAGATCCCAGACTGCCATATACCCGACGTTCACAAACCAAACCCTCCCCTCATTCTTTCACCGCATCTTTCACTATGGAGAAGCCTGCGCTCCGCTCGTCCCGGAAGGACACCATATTGAGTCGCCGGTATATCGAAGGCCTGATTGCGGAGGGCAAGCATATTATCATCTATGACGGTCGTGTCCTCAAGGTGGATGCCTGGATCAAGTATCACCCTGGTGGAGACAAGGCGATCAAGCACATGGTCGGCAGGGATGCAACAGACGAGATCAATGCGTACGTCGCCCACAAGAGTTGTCTCAGCTCCTGCTAATGCTTCATGCAGATTGCATTCTCACGAAGCTACTGAACGTATGCCCTCCTACCAGATCGGACGAATCGACGGCCTCTGGTCCAACTTCCTTCCCCCGATTCAAGGCGGCAAGTTCCGCCTGTACACAGACGACGTGTGCTCAAGTGAGGATGACCTGAGTAGTCGTGACAATTCTAGCCAGGATGGATCCGTACCGCCCTCTCCAATCTTTGATGCGATTGATTCGAAGCCCGTTCGCCGCAGAAACGCTTCGCAAGGAACCGACAGCTCCAGTGCCACTCTTGCAACTCAAGACTCCCAGTTGAAGCCGGCCTTTCTGGACGCTCGAACACAACAAGAAATCGATTTCGACATTGCCAAATACCCTTCGCTGGATACTGCAAATCAGGAAAGCATTAGGCAGAAATACCGCGCTCTGCATGCCCATTTCCAAGCCGAGGGCCTGTTCCAATGCAACTACTTTTCCTACTTCATCGAACTTTGTCGCTATACCCTCCTTGCAGGCCTGTCATACTTCTTCCTTCAAATCGGCTGGTGGGCCACCTCAGGATTTTTCCTCGGATGCTTCTGGCATCAACTTGTCTTCACAGCCCATGATGCCGGCCATATGGGTATCACACACAATTTCCATGTCGACACTACAATCGGCATCATCATCGCCGATTGGATCGGAGGGTTGAGTCTAGGATGGTGGAAGCGGAGCCACAATGTGCATCATATCGTCACCAATGAGCCCGAGCACGATCCGGACATCGAGCATATGCCTTTCTTTGCTATTTCTCACCGCTTCTTCACCAGCCTCCAGAGTACATACTACGACCGTCAAATGACCTTCGATGCCCCGTCCAGATGGATGCTCAAAATCCAGAATTACTCATACTACCCAATTATGGCGCTGGCCCGCTTCAATCTGTACCGCCTCAGCTGGGAATACCTGTTGAAGGGTCAGGCCCCGAAGAAAGGACCTGCCTGGTGGCACCTTTACTTCGAAATTGCCGGTCAGATATTCTTCTGGTACTGGTATGTCTACCTCGTGCTGTACAAGTCGATCCCGGACGCCAGCAGCCGTTTCATCTTCCTCATGGTGTCCCACATCGTGTCCTCGCCCTTGCATGTGCAGATCACATTGTCCCACTTCGCCATGTCCACCGCCGATCTGGGTGTCCACGAGTCCTTCCCTCAGAAGATGCTTCGCACCACTATGGACGTAGACTGCCCTACCTGGCTGGATTTCTTCCACGGTGGGCTCCAATTTCAAGCGATTCACCATCTCTATCCTCGCATGCCACGCCATAACCTCCGACGCGCTCAGAAGCATATTCTCGAATTTTGCAAAGACACAGGTATCCCATATGCCATTTTTACCTTCTATGATGGGAACAAGGAAGTCATCGGCCGGCTGGGTGACGTGGCAAAGCAGCTCCGTCTGATGGAGGAGTGTCGCAAGTCAATCGCGCAGGAGGGCGTCTTTTCGCATCCCTGATAGACCCATATCCTTCTCATGCAGCTTATCAACGAGTCTCCTAATGTCATGAAGCATGATTCAAATACAGCCTTTAGTGCGTACTCCGGGGATATGAATGAATCAATGTCGTTTCTCTATGTCACGTATAAATCGGTAGATAAGTAGCACGTCTAATCGCCTTGCTATGCGAACGCAAAACAAATCACCTAGTTCACCCCGGTAGACCACCTCCACGCGCAATCTTCTTGGCCCTCTGCTGTCGACGGTTATGATTCGCCCGACTCGCCTTATTTTGCTCCTTTCTCTGATGCGCCGCCGCACTATCAGGCTCCTGAGGCCGACCTCCTCGCCCTCGACCACCACGACCTCTACCCCGGCCCCGGCCACCACCCCTTCCACGACTCCCTCCATGCCCAGTCTCCCCATCATCCCCGGAATCATCATCTCCCTGCGGTCTCCTGTACGATGTCGAAGGCAATGAAGGCTGATTCAGCGCACCAGCACCAGCACCGCCTGCATCAACAGCTAACCTATCCTCCAACTTCGTAAGTCTCTTCGGATCCCGCGTCAACATAACAGCCCATCCCTCAATAGCCTCATCCGTCATATTAGTATCCCGCTTCAGCGTAGCCCGAGGTTGCGAGCGGCGCGTTGCGGAGTCCCGAGCAAATAGCGCCGCATTGCCCTTGTAGGCGCGGAAGAGTGTCATATCAAGATCAGCGGCACGCCGGGTCTGAGCTTCGGCATCCGCTTCGGCGTCTGTGCCTGCTGTGGCCGCGTCGACGGTGCCTCCTACATCGGCGACGTCGTATGTGTCATCGCGCTCATCGTCATCGGAATCGAAGCTTGCCAGTGCGGACAAAATTGCAGCTTTGTTGACGGCGTGTTGGCTGCGGTCTGCTAAGACGGTGTCGGCGGTTTGGTCTGCGTCTGCGCGTCCGAAGTGGAGTTTGCCTTCTGCATCGCCTGTGCGGCTTAGTTCGGCAATGTCGACGTCTTCATCGAAGACGTTACGACGGGTTGGGACAGCAGCTTGCTGGGGGGAGACTGGTGGTGTTGGTCGCGGGGCCAGATGGTCGACTGGTTTAGCTTGGGGTGGGAGCTGTTCAGATCGGTCGAGGGATTGTAATTCTTGGGGGAGGGAGTCGTCTAGTAGATGGGAGATGATTGTTTCGGGATTGTCGTTGTAGAAGTCCAGGAGACGCACGACAAATGCGGATCCGAGATCTGGGAAAAGATCTTGCACTTGGGAGACAAGTGACATCTTGTGTGCGTGGAGCTCGTCGGGAATAAGAGATCCTGATGAGACTCCCTTGCCCTTGTCCATTTTTTTTCGTCTTTGATACCGGTGGTGAAGGGCTTTCGTTTCCATTTGATAAGCTCGCAAGCTGGCGAGAAGGTCCTCTCCTCGTTTCTGAGGGTGGCTTGTGAGATATTTCTCGAGGCGTTGCAGTAGGTCTGAGCTGCAAACAAGATCGGACAAAAGGGTGGCCTCCTTCTTCATCCTGGGTGTGCCGACTCCGGCGCCTGCTTTGAGGCCGAACAGTTGGTCAAGAAGCAGAGACAGGTTGGTCGATGGCTCCTTCAATAATGAGACAAGGCCAACATAAACGTTGGCAACAATAATCTTTCGGAGTTGTTCCCGTGGCTGCGCCTCATATGTCTCAACGAGGGTATCCAAAAAGTCCGATCCTGCCATGAGAAGCTGACCACAAGGCGGCAATACCGAGGCCAAGATTGTGAGACTTCGAATGTTTGATATGATTTTTGAATCTGCTGATTTCCCACCAAGTAATAACTGGCTGGTGACCATAGACTTTGCTTTTTCTAAGCTTGACGAGATCTGTTCATGGTGCATATCCCAGGCAGTCGATAATGACGTCTTCAATGCATTGCTTGATGGATAACAGCAACATAGATTCCCCAGGAACTGCCAATTTAGAAGACCTTCTGGAGGTTTAGAGAGCCCAAGAATATAACGTCTCGTAGCAAGAAAGCAGAGCTTTCGTAATTGTCGAGCTTTAGGTCCAGCTTGTAGACCAGGATCCCCGACTGCGGCATATTGGTAGAACGAGTCCAGGAATGAGACCACTGGGAGGTCCTCGCAGCCGGCAGTTTTGAATTGTTCTTCAGAAGCATTTAGGCGAATACCAAGAAGCATCATCCATGCATCCAGGCAGGCTTCCCAGTCATCAGATAGAATTGACCTCCGCACTGCGGGGGAGGGCACCGGGGCCAATGGCGGAAACTCCGCCATTGCAATGAACAGTTGCAAGATTGAGAACAAAGGATTAATTGGTCAAGAAAGGATAGAAGAAATATCGGCAACAATCAAAAAGAGCAACATCATAGCCATGACCACTTCCCTAAACAAGGCAGGCTACGACCTGTCTGCATTTGGTCCCCGAGATGGTGCTGACTCATCGTTATCCCGAATCAGCCTAGCGTCAGATAACCGAAGTGCCAAGACTTTCGCACGAAAAAAAGATTCGCGATTCACGATCCACCCACAAACTCCAACCCGGCCATCATCAGTTTACCGAGCCCTGCAGTTCAGCTCTTGATTGGCAATTCCGCCTTAACAACAACACAAATCTCAAGATGTCTTTCCAGAAGCCCGAGAAGGATTTCGGCGAGGGCCCTGTACGTGCACGCCCAAGTATTGTGACAGCCACAGGATCATGTTCGCCGCAATGGCGGGGAACGTCGCTGTCGCTGTCGCAAGAAAATCCTCAATGGCTTTTCAAGTCAATACACTCTGGACAATGCTAACAATCTCTGCAGAAGGTCCACAAGATCCGCATCACCTTGACCTCCCGCAAGGTCGCCTCCCTCGAGAAGGTCTGCCAGGAGCTCATTGACCGTGCTCGCTCCAAGTCCCTCCAGGTCAAGGGCCCCGTCCGTCTGCCCACCAAGACCCTGAACATCTCCACCCGTAAGACCCCCAACGGTGAGGGTTCCAAGACTTGGGACAAGTACGAGATGCGCATCCACAAGCGTCTCATCGAGTGAGTTATCCGAGCATGTGTGTTATCGGAACATGTCACTAAATCATTTCCAGCCTTCTCGCCCCCACCGAGACTGTCAAGCAGATCATCATCAACATCGAGGCCGGTGTTGAGGTTGAGGTCACCATTGCTGCTTAAATTAGTTAGCTGGCTTTGGATCAGGGAGGGTCGTGGACCGTATACCTCTGGTGTCGTGCTTGCGCCGTTATCATCGTGTAGGTCGTTTACTATGGACCTAATGCCGGGACTGGTAGATACCCGCTTGTACCTGGGTGACAAAAAAATCGGAAACATCTTGAGAAATCATTGATTTTCTTGTCTCGTAGTCTTCTGCATAACGTAGATACATTTCGTGGTGACCTAGAGGAAACAATAGGTATTGACCGATTTATTCAATTCCATTACGCCTTTTTCATCAATCCAAGATGAAGGCTGATGACCTTGGGGGAAAGTGGCAAATAGTGCGCGCCCGAAAGACTAGATCAAAAGTCGAAGCTAATCCATTCACGCTTTGGCGGCACTGCTGGAATAATACCGTCCTTGAAGTACCCGTTGTCAAGATAGAATTGGTACATCTGTTCTATCTCGGGGGTGTAATCCTCCGGCTTTCCCTGGGAGTCACGTAGTGCGGCCTCCTCAGGCGGTCCGTCGGGGAAATTGATGCGGACAAACGTCCGGTTATCCTGCGGGTGAAGATAGCAAGGCTTGTCGTTAATGTACTTCACAGGACGACCTTTCCACATCGTCAGCTGCCGGGTACTTGGGTTACGCATTGTTTGACCCTGCAAGTCCGGTAGGGGGTTCAATTCGTCCGGCTTTTCGACCTTGATGGATGCTCGTGGACCAGTGCTGGTTCCTTGGACAGGCACGCCCTGTGGAGCCCCGGCCTGACTGAAGGGTGACGGAGCTGGAGCTTGCTGAGCCGGAGCTCCAAATGGGTTTGCAGCAGGTTGGGGCTGACCAAACGGTTGCTGAGGCTGCTGAGGCTGGCCAAATGGTGAAGCGGTCTGCGAAGGTTGTCCAAACCCGCCGCCGCCAGACGGTTGCCCGAAGCCTGATGTTGCTGGTTGTTGTGCGGGGGCTCCAAATGGATTTGCAGGGGCAGGTTGGCCAAATGGAGCAGATGGCTGTTGTGGTTGCTGTTGAATTTGGCTGAAAGGTGACGCAGCGGCTGGTGCACCAAAGGGTGCAGCTCCTCCTATGGCTGGCTGGGAGGGACTCCCAAAGCCAGTATTGCCAAAGGGCGATTGGTTAGCTGCTTGGCCGAAGCCAGACTGACCAAATGTTGGCTGACCAAGCCCACCTTGGGTTCCAAGGCCAGATGCTTGGCTGAAAGCACTTCCGGTAAAAGCAGTTCCCGTCCCAAGAGTAGAGGGTTTCCCAAAGGCAGATGAAGCTCCCAGGGCAGATGGCTGCCCGAACGGCGTTGGGTTCCCAGGCGCCGCAGGCTGTCCAAATGGCGAAGGTTGTGCAGGCTGTCCAAACGTAGGCTTGCCAAAGGCCGAAGGAGCAGAGGGAGTAGGATTACCAAAGCCCCCAGTAGGCGCAGCAGGTGCTGAAGGCTGGCCAAACGGTGAACTTTGATTTGTCTGGGGGCCAGTCTGACCCTGGCAGATATCGATACGATTTGGGTGCTCATTTGCCCCCTCAACAATGTACTTGACTGCACCGTTGAGATCGCCTAGAGCGACATCCATTTGCTTAACAGACTCTTGCCACAAAGCCTGGGCTTCCTGAATGGCCTGGTCCATATTCCCAGCTGCTGTTGCCTCATAGTGACGGAGACGCAGCTCCTCCATACTCAGCTCACGCTGGGGGCCGCCAAAGAGTTGCCGTGGGACTTTGTTGTTCGGTGCATAGGCAGAGAAGACCCATTCTGGCCGACCTTTACCTGCAGTCAGATCAAGCTTGATATCGCTTGCGGTCACCCCGTAACTTGGGACGAGTCAGTTTGGTATTGGGTTTGACAGCGCTTGTGGCACTCACTCTGTTGTCTGTTGGCCCTGTGCCGATGCTTGACCTGGAGAGAGAGATTGATTAACTTTCAAAGTCGAAAATCGCGACAACGCCATATAGATTCGTGTAGTGAAATTCGACAAAGACCAAAAAGAGGTAGATTCTGATGGGAATTATAGGGGGTTGAGAAACGACCGGGGACAAAAGACGAGATGCTAGCGACTGTACTGGCAGGGCCATGTTCACTACTTTACTCTTCTCGCACAATTTGCAAAACTATCAATGAAAGCACATCGTTCGCACTTACCTCCGAATCCGCCGGAAAGAGCTCCAAACCGGTTGCCTGATGAGCCTGAAGTGGCTCGTCCAGGATGTTCAAACTTGCAGCGGTCTACGCGGCAGTCAGCAGCAACTCCTTAGGCTGATTTAGGATATACAAACCTCCAAACTTGCAGCGACCCTGCTGGAAGAAAGTACACACCACCATCTTGGCGCCCTCACCTCATGAATTCGGTTTTGTCGAAGTTCTAGGGATACGACGCCCCTGTGGGCCAGTTTCGGATTTTATATGGCCAATGTTTGAATTCCTCAAAGACAGTGAGTATCAGAATAGGCTGACAAAGGTTAGGGAAGAGGGACAGTGACAAAGAGAGGGACTTGGTTGAGAGTTGTAACGCGTGAAGTGAAGTGAAGCTGTTTTTCCGACTCGCGGTTCCGTTATCCTTATCGGCCCTTTATCGGGAGAGAAGTCCATCCTCGAGCACCTCAACTGGAGTGACAAATCGCTACATACTTGAGCTCAAATCCAGTATTCGGGAAATTCATGCGCAGAGCAGGGCGATTTTCTCTAGATTGTGGCAATGAGGTGTCAAGTCTGCCCGACCTGATTCACCTGTCCTCCACGGGGACATTACAAGCCGATATATATATTTAAGGTGCTGCGACAAAGCCCCACTCCACATAGTATGAAACCTCCCCTCTTACAAATGTGTCAAAGAAATCTGATAGAACATGATCAAAGAATTCCGGAACTCCATTATCTATCCAAAACTCAAATGCAACGAATTACTCCGGGTATATGGTCTGCGTGTGTCGCATGCTTTCCCTTAGATCGTCCCAGTTTAACCCGTCCACCTTCTTGCCTCCCAAAGACTCCAATTCGGTCCCGAGACCGTCCATCCGCCCAATTGCCAGTCGTCGCATCATTACAGTGTCCTTTGCCCCCGGTAGTGAACTCGCGTTTCCTCGCAATAAGGCCTCCTCAAACCAGGCCTCTTCGTCCTCGTCCAGCGGGAGCCCAACCAGTTCCATAGCACGCTTGCTCCGAGTCTGACCGGGAGTAGTCTTGTGGACAAACTCGGTCAACTGCTCGAACAAGCTGCGACGATTGTGTTCATCGTATTTACGGGTGAAATAGAATGCCTCGGTGACATTGGACCGGCACATGACTTCGAAAAATGCCCGCTGCACTTTCTCAGTGGCCAGTGGCGGCGCAGCAGTGAGATAATACGCAATGGCTAGACTGTCGTCATGCTTCGGAAGTTGAGAAAGAGTCAGAGCATAGAGGATCTCGTCGGGAAATGTGGGAATGAGGGACGGGTCGGCGAGATAATCGAGCGCACGCTGTTAACGAGCCGTTAGAATACAATCGGATGATGGGGACTTGGGTAGATGACGAACTCGGAATTCGAGACGGTCCATGTTCCAGAGACCATCAATGAAGAGCTGATACTTCTGCGGTAAATGACATGTCTGCGCAAATTGGTCTGCAGCATCTGGCGCACTGCGACAATCTTTGAGGATGTAATAGATCAACGCTTGCTTGTGATGGACGTCGAGCTCGGACGAGATGATATGATTGAAAAGTGATCGGAGGTCGGCATTCGTTCTCGGCGGGTAGACCTTGGTCACTGCTCGGAAGTCAGCTCATGGCTCGAGACAGTCTGCGACTTTCAAAGCATACCTCCTTTGATGCCGAGCAGGCCCAGAAGCCGATCGGCGAAAAGTCGGTTCTCTAGCGCCTTTCGGTTGTTGACAATCTGATCGATGACCTTTGCATCGTAGTGGTACTTCTTGTTGAAGCTAAAGATGTGATCAAAATCCTCCCACAGCGCCATTATGCCGGAGGTGCTTGTCGAGCTGAAGAATCGCAGGCGCAGGAAGCTCCGCGGAGGGGTATTCAGCGGGTAAATTACGTGTAATTTACAATAGCGGTGGAAGCACTGTTGTGGCAGAATTGTGACGCTAGTCTTGTTCGGGCGTGAGGTAAACAACCCACTTTCCGCCGCCAAACAACTCCATTATTATCTCTTTAAGCATCACCCCTCGCGCCTATGAAGCAGGCGCCACCCCTCCGTTGCGCATAATGGCTTCACTCACCCAAGGTCGGCGATCGCGCCGTGCCGCTCCCCGCCGGAGCTACGTTGTTGAAGAGACTTCCGAGTCGGAGGACCCCGGCAATGTGACGCCAACTGCCTCTACTCAAGATGACGACGATGAGACTGGAGAGGAGGAAGATTATACCCCTGTCCCAAGAAAAACGAAGCGCGCCTCCCAAGCAAAGCGCATGACACTAGAGCCCACGACCCCGTCCACAGCGAAACCCGCGCGCAAACGACAATCGACCGTCGCGACCGAGGATTCGGACGCCTCACAGATTGAGGAGGATGAAGAAGAGGAACAGACCGATGAGAATGACGAGAATGACGAAAGCATGGCATCCATGGTCGCTGACCCCGAGTCCCCCTCCAACCATGCGGCGCTGAAGAGAAAGAGCTTGGAGCCTGCAGAGGCGGATCCTGATTCTCCTTCCAATAAGGCGGCGTTGAAAAGACACAGTATGGCCTCCCGCAAGAGTCGTGGCTCAATCACGCCCAAAATGGGAAAGGGCTCACTCCCTACTCCAGAGCCGTCCGCATCGCCAGAAGCGACACCGCGCGCAAACCGTGAAAGCGTGCCTCCCCTCGCCGATATTACCCACACGCCGGCTGTCAACCAACCGACACCCTCCAAAGAAACCCCGAAGACCATCTCGTACATCAACCCGAACTCGACAGTGCTAGAGAAGCCTATGGATATTGTGATGAAGTCTAGGAACGTGGCAGGACCGACTATTCCCGAAGAGCCCGCGGAAGCTAAGCCTCGCATGATCATCCAGAACCTAATTTTGGTGAACTTCAAGAGTTACGCGGGCAAGCAGGTCGTCGGCCCATTCCACGCTTCTTTCTCGTCTGTGGTTGGGCCCAATGGATCGGGCAAGTCCAATGTTATTGATTCTTTGCTCTTCGTGTTTGGCTTCCGTGCTAGCAAAATGAGACAGGGCAAGATTTCGGCGCTCATCCATAATTCCGCCCAACATCCCGATCTCCCCTTCTGTGAAGTGGAGGTGCACTTCGAGCAAGTCCTCGATCTACCCGAGGGTGGCCACGAAGTTGTCAAAGATTCCCAACTGATCGTTTCGCGTCGCGCGTTTAAGAACAATACCAGCAAGTACTATATGAACAAGAAGGAAACCAATTTCACTGCCGTGACAACATTCCTTCGCGAACGTGGCATCGATCTCGACCACAAACGATTCCTGATCTTGCAGGGTGAGGTTGAATCAATCGCCCAGATGAAAGCGAAAGCCGCCAATGAGCACGATGAAGGACTTCTTGAGTATCTGGAGGATATTATCGGAACTTCCAAATACAAGACTCCCATCGACGAAGCCGCAACCGAGCTTGAATCCCTGAACGAGGTCTGCGCTGAGAAGAACAACCGTGTTCAGCATGTTGAAAAGGAGAAGTCTGCCTTGGAGGACAAGAAGAACAAAGCGCTCGCCTATATACGCGACGAAAACGAATTATCCCAGAAGCAATCAGCTCTCTACCAAATTTACATCGACGAGTGCGCTGATAATGTCCGTGTCACCGAAGAGGCCATCCTCCAGATGCAAGAGCTCCTGAACATGGAGCTTGAGAAGCACGAAGGCAACGAATCGGGTATCAAGGAACTCGAAAAGCTATACAAGCGTGGTGTCCGTGAATGGGAGACTATGGATAAAGAAGCGCAGAGCTTAATGAAGGAAATGGCCAAGTACGACAAAGAGAACGTCAAATTCGAAGAAAAGAAGAAGTTCTTGCTTGGCAAGCAGAAGAAGCTCGAGAAGTCCATGCAAACGACCCGCCTCGCAGCTTCTGAGTGTCAGAGCTTGGTAGAGAAGTACTCCGATGATATTGAGAAGAAAACGAAGGAGACGATTCAGCTGGAGCAGGAGATGCAGCAGGAGGAGAAGGAGTTAAATTCCATCCGAGAAAGCCTCAAGGGCAAGACTCAGGGTCTCTCCGATCAGATTGCAAGCAAGCAAAGATCTCTGGAGCCCTGGAACGAGAAGATCAACAAGAAGCAATCTGCTGTTGCCGTCGCGCAGAGTGAGCTTGATATTCTTCGTGAGCGGAGTAATGCCGGCGCCGTTTTACTGAGGGAGGCCCAGAGCAAGATTGGTACGATTGAGGAAGTCCTGCAAGCTAAACAGAACGATCTCGAGGAGCGCCAAGCCCAGAAAGAGACTTTGGAGGCTGAAGTGGAGAAGCTGAAGAGCGATCTGAAGAAATACGTTGCCCGCGAGCCTGAAGTCCGTGCACATGTTTCTAGCGCTCGCCAAAAGGCTGACGAGGCTCGAGGCAGCCTTGCAAGCACCCAGAACCGCGGCAGTGTCTTGACAGGATTGATGCGTCTCAAGGAGTCCGGTCGTATCGATGGCTTCCACGGCCGTCTGGGTAACCTGGGAACCATCGACGAGAGGTATGATGTTGCGATTTCCACAGCATGCCCGGCTCTTGATAACATGGTCGTGGAGACGGTGGAGGTTGGTCAACAATGCATTGACTACCTGCGCAAGAACAACCTTGGTCGAGCTAATTTTATTCTGCTCGACCGCCTGCCGCGCCGTGACATGTCAACGATCTACACTCCCGAGAGTGTTCCTCGTCTCTTTGATCTGGTCAAGCCCAAGGACGAAAAGTTCGCGCCAGCCTTCTACAGCGTCATGCAAAACACGCTGGTTGCTAAGGACCTCGAGCAAGCAAACCGCATTGCTTACGGTGCCCGCCGGTGGCGTGTGGTGACTTTGGACGGTCAGCTGATTGATGTGTCAGGAACCATGAGTGGTGGTGGTACCCGTGTTGCACGAGGTGGGATGTCTTCCAAGCAAGTCGCCGACACCACCAAGGAGCAAGTCACTCGTCTAGAGGCAGATCTGGAGGAGCTAGAGCGAAAGTTCCAGCACTTCCAAGAGAAACAGCGAAATGTCGAATCCCAAATGCGGGACAAGACAGAGGAGATCCCGCGTGTCGAGACGAAAATTCAGAAAATCATGATCGAAATCGACAGTGCCAAGCGCAGTCTTGCCGATAGCCAGCGACGTGTGAAGGAGCTGAGTGCGGCGCACAAACCTTCCAAAAATGATGAAGCTCAGGCAACTGCTCTCGAGGAGCAGATCGCTTCCATGAACGAAGAGATCGAAGACCTTAACAGCCAAAAGAGTGGCATTGAGGAGGAGATCCAAGAGCTTCAAAGCAAGATTATGGAAGTCGGTGGTGTTCGTCTACGCGGACAGAAGGCCAAGGTCGACGGTCTCAAGGAGCAGATCAGCTTGCTGGCCGAGGAGATCTCCAACGCTGAAGTCCAAAAGTCCAAGAACGAGAAGCTTATCAACAAGCACACCAAGGCGCGTGATGGATCTGAAAAGGAGATCCGTCAGGTCACCGAAGACTTGGAGAAGCTTGAAGCCGATGTGGAGAGTCAGACCAATGACGCCTCTGGCTGGCGACAGAAGGCCGACGAGGCCCAAGAGGTAAGGATCATCGAATCGTTCTGTTTTGAGCCCAACTAATTTCATGACAGGCTCTTGAGACAAAGAAGGGCGAGCTGAAGGCTCTCAAGCAGGAGCTTGACGACAAGGTAGCCGAGCTCAACGAGACCCGTGCCACGGAGATTGAGATGCGCAACAAGTTGGAAGAGAACCAGAAGGCCCTCAGCGAAAACCAGAAGCGCAGCCGTTATTGGGAAGAGAAGCACTCCAAGCTATCCGTGCAGAATGTCAACGACCTGGGCGAAGAACAAGACCCCATCGAGCTGCAAGTATTTACCAAGGACGAGCTGGACGCGATGAACAAGGAGTCTCTGAAGGCTATCATTGCTGCTTTGGAGGAGAAGGTCCAGAACGCTTCTGTTGACTTGTCAGTCCTTGAGGAATATCGCCGCCGAACTGCGGAGCACGAAGCTAGGTCTGCCGACCTGGCCGCTGCTCTGACATCCCGCGACAGCGCAAAGGCCCGCTTGGACGGCCTCCGATCATCTCGATTAAACGGATTCATGGAGGGTTTTGGCATCATCTCTCTCCGTCTGAAGGAGATGTACCAAATGATCACTATGGGTGGTAACGCCGAGCTTGAACTGGTCGACTCCTTGGATCCCTTCTCTGAGGGTATCCTCTTCTCGGTTATGCCCCCAAAGAAGAGTTGGAAGAATATTAGCAACCTGTCAGGTGGTGAGAAGACACTGTCGAGTTTAGCGCTGGTGTTCGCCCTCCACCACTACAAGCCGACCCCACTCTATGTCATGGACGAGATTGACGCTGCTTTGGATTTCCGTAACGTGAGTTATGTCCGCTTATTTTGACCTGTCGCGCGACTAACAAAACCCAGGTCTCTATTGTGGCCTCCTACATTAAGGAACGGACGAAGAATGCCCAATTCATCGTCATCTCCTTGCGAAACAACATGGTAAGTCTTGACGGCCATTAGTCACAATTGCGTATACTAAATTATCAATAGTTCGAACTGGCTTCTCGTCTTGTGGGCGTCTACAAGGTCAACCACATGACTAAGAGTGTTACGATCGAGAACAGGGACTATATTGAGGGTCGGTAATGAGTAGAATTGGCGTCTGCATATTCGTGTTTATTTGCCTGCATCCAACGGATAGGAACCTGGCTGGATAGGGTTGCCTGCTCTTTTTGATGATATCATGGGTCGGGAGTATTGGATTTGAATGAATATCTTTCGCATGCCTTTTATCTACGACTCCGTGGCATGTAGACTTCGTGTGCTGAATTATGACATTGGCCGCGGGCCGCTCTACTACGGCGTCTTTAGAGTATCGCAACCCTACGCCGAGTGGATTCCCTTTTGTTTGGAAAACTTTAGCCACCTGCGCTCAAACAGGCACTCGGCCCTTCCTACCCCGAACCCAATGTAGGCATGTTCCTTTACCCAGTTCCTCCGCACAGAGCACCGACCAAGCTTTAAGTACACCAAACCCGCATATTGACCTTCCAACCTCCGTGACTTCAGATGTTACATCTGTTCCAAAGCTAGACCCTTTGCCCGCCGATCAACGATGTCATGGCGCTCGCGAGACCCTGAACTTCCTAAAAACCCCAACTCCGACACCGTGCTTGGACCAGGCATGCGGGGTAGGAGCTCCAACACAGTAACCATGTCTACCCTGGATCGACAATTGATAGCCGGGAGCTCGGTGTCTTCGCCGACGTCGAAGCTCAGGGTTACACCTCACACCGCATAAGGGAAGGATCGGGGTCCGGTATGGAATGTATAAAGGCGGGCAGACGCGACTTAGACACCTCGAATTACCCTTTCCCACAGATCTTCATTAGCTAGCTGTATCTATCTTGCCAAGGTCCTGTTTCTGAGCCTTGCAGATCCCAGTATGATAAGGCCCGTTCTGCGTTCTCAGCTTTCTCCCTTAGGGGTATTTTTCTTCCTCGCCGTTACCGTCGCAGGTTCGCCGGACCTGTCGCAGTATGTCAACGCGTTCATTGGCTCTGAAGGACCAGAAGCTGGAACGGGGTTTGGCGGTGGTGACATCTTCGTTGGCGGGACGCGTCCATTTGGTGTTGCCAAGGTCGGAATCGACACGACTGCGGTGGATTGGAATACGGCTGTTTTGAATGGTGGATGGACGCCCGATGGCAATGTCACGGGTGTCAGTATGATGCATGAGAGTGGTACGGGTGGTGCGCCGAAGTATGGATTGATTTCGCAGATGCCGTTGACTACAGTTGACGCACCGGTTAATGTGCTTGATAATTTGACTTATAGTCAGCCGAGAGTCAGTTACTGAGTCAAATCTTTCACGTCAAGGGCGATGCTGACTGGTCTTAGGTTGGCAAAGATACGGCAACAGTGGGATACTTCCAGACTCAGTTGAAGAGTGGTGTCACCATTGAATTGTCGGCTTCACGCCATGCTGGCATCATGGAATATTCGTTTCCGGAGGGCGAAAAACATATCCTCGTTGATGTCTCTCATTATCTTCCTGGATCTCCAGGTGATCCAAATGGTCAGTTTTTCACTGGTGGCGAGATTCAGATTGAAGAAGATGGGAAGGTATATTCTGGACATGGAACGTATATTGGGGGATTTAACAATGGTGAGAGTCTCTCATCAAACCCTAGGAACTTTATCTGACTAGAATGGTTCAGGTGCACCTTTCACTGTTTACTTCTGGGGAGAATTCTCCGAGAAACCAGAAACTGCCCAGGCATTCTCCGGAGATAACACATCTCCCATGCCACGTTACCACAACCATGATAATGGCGGTATTGCACAAGCAAAGTTCAATCAAGCGCAAAGGATCACATCGGGTCCCATGAATGACCGCATCGGTCTCCTCCTTAGCTGGAAAGATGGCGCTGCTGCGCATATCGTCTCGCGCGTTGGAATTTCTTCCATCTCAGCTGCCAAGGCTCGCTCCTATATCCAGAAGGAGATACCGTCGTGGAAGCTGAATGACACCGTCACCGACTCCGTGAAGGAGTGGAACGAGGATGTGTTCAACAAAGTTCAAGTTTCGCTAGATGATACGGCAAATCTGACCCATGTTCGCCTGCTGTACAGCTCGCTGTACTTTATTCACATGATGCCTTCCGACCGCACAGGGGAGAATCCTCTTTGGGACTCAGAAGAGCCGTACTGGGATGACTTCTATACCATGTGTAAGCCTTGGCCTTTCGGGTTTGGTTGCGCTCATCCTAACCTCGATCAGGGGATATTTTCCGTTGCACCGTGAGCTTTTATCATATTTTCCAGCCCGAGTACTACGAGTCTATGATTCGTGGTGTTATCGATATCTACAAGTAAGGAGACCAGATCTCTCAATCTGACCTGATCCTAACAAAAGCAGACATGAAGGTTACATGCCCGATGGCCGCTCCGGCAACTGGAACGGTCTCACCCAAGGTGGCTCCGACGCCGACAATGTCCTCGCCGACGCGTATGTCAAAGGTCTTCGTGGTGGAATCAATTGGACCGAAGGATACCTGGCCATGAGGAAAGATGCAGAAGTCACTCCGTATAACACCTTCGACCCTACAGACTTGACGGCTAGTACGAAAGAAGGCCGCGGTGCCCTGGATGACTGGAAAGAACTGGGATATGTTTCGCAAGACCGCAACACCCGTTGTATCTCGCGAACCGTTGAGTACGCCCTCAATGACTTTGCTGTTAGCCAGGTCGCTAAGGGTGAGATGCCTGGTGATGTCGAGACGTATCTAAATCGGTCGGCGAATTGGCAGAATATCTGGGATCCCAGTGTCGCAAGTTTGAATTTCACCGGGTTTTTGGCGCCAAGGTTTTCAAATGGCAAGTTCAATACCACTGACTATAATCCGCTGCTTTGTGATGGATGTGAGTGGCAGTCCATCACTTATGAGGGGATTCCGTGGGGTAAGTTGTGGGATAATCTGGCGTTGAAGAGCAAGATAACTGACTCCGAGGGTAGAATACTCTTTTGTCATTCCTCACGATGTGCAGACACTTGTCAAGGTGATGGGTGGTCCCGATACGTTCGAGAATCGCCTGGACTTGATGGTGAGTGAGATGGAGTGAATTTTTGCAATGGAGATTGACAGCTCTTTAGTTTGAACCGAATATGTCTGTTCAAAATCTCGGTGCCAATGGTGCAGGTATTACGACGTTGATCAACATCGGGTATGCATTGAAAATGAATAGGCAATGGGAGGATTCAAGCTGACTATGCGCATGCAGAAACGAACCTGACTTTGCTACACCCTACTTATACAACTACATCAATAAGCAGTCCAAGAGTGTGGAGCAATCCCGCAGCCTGGCTACTCAGTAGTAAGCTGACCCTCGCAGTACAAGAGATCACATACTAAAAACCACCCAGCTTCAAAGACGCTGCTTACGGCGTCCCTGGTAACAGTGATGCGGGCGCCATGAACTCCTGGCTGTTGTGGCAGATGCTCGGAATTTACCCGATCGTCACACAGCCCACCTACCTGCTTGCCTCACCCTGGTTCCCCGACCTCAATATGACCATCAACGGGAACCGCACTCTGCGCATCTCCGCCACGGGTTTGGACGAGGGCTACTACGTGCAAAGCGTGAAGATCAACGACCAGCCGTGGACGAAGAATTGGTTCGAGCACGAGGATGTCATGACGCAGGGCGGACACATCGAGTTCGCACTCGGCAAGGATGCAAAGGCCTGGGAAACCGGCGAGGTGCCCCCATCTCCCGGACATTTGGATCGGAACTAGGGTATACCAAGAGCCGCGGCTCCTTTCGTAGCACAGCATAAATCCAAGCATGTGGACATCACCTTTTTCAAGGAACCTGCCAAGCGAGATCGTTCCACGGCCCCGCAATGTGACAGCCGTGCGACATGCATGCCTCGCAGATTGCAGGATTCGCACGTAGCCGGGACAGGCCGAACGCCCTTCCAAGCAACAGTGCAGATAAAGCACGTAAATCAGGTTCGACCATACCCAATAGGCGAGTCGAATGCGCACGTTCCCGGGTTTCAGGATTTCCACGATTCGAGGATCGCTGCTAGTCACGGCTGCCAAGGCCGACGCTCGATTGACGTCAGACGCGGGATGAGGAGGTTGGGGGAAACTTTACAGATCCTTCTTTCACTGGTTCTTTTATAACCCCCGCGAGATCTAGTTTTGGACCCGTGTCTTTTTTTCTCCTCTTTTCTTTCTTGTGCCTGGGCCGTGAACTCATTCGGGGTCCAAATGCATTGACGCGATCGAGGATTATCATTGCAGACCCACATTTCAATAGTGCGAGATCGATCCCAACACAGCAATAAAAAAAAGAGCCCAAAAACAAACCGATATTAATCGAAGACAACGTTGGAAGAAGGATCTACTCAACCCCACTTCAATCGATGGTAAGTGCAGTCTACATTCCACGGCGCGAATCCATATTCCCGAGCGGGCCGACAGAGAACCACGGCTCCCGAATGCCGAGTTGCATCTAACACCAGAACAGGCTCCTCTCAATTCTCCCCTCGTGGCTCGTGCCCCAGACGGATGCCCCAGCACAATTTCCGGCGGTGGGATCGCTGGTATCGTCCTCGGCTCGATAGCAGGGACCCTGCTCATCCTGTGGCTGTGGCGGGTTTGCAGCTTACCCGGCGCCTGGAGTGGCGGAAAGGAGCCAGATCTGGGCTACCGTCCTCCGGTGACTCGTACCTCCAGCAGTCGCAGAAGACGACGCAGTCGTGGCCCATACGTGGACTATGTTGAAAAGTCACCGTCGCGCCGGTATCGTGATGATGTGCGGCGGCCACAGAGGGTGTATATTGCTGAATGAGGGAATTCGCCTTCGGGATTTTGGAAATATGAAGTTCAATGAGTAATGAGTAATGTGACAGCTTGAATTGTATTTAATGTGAATCATGCATGGAATGTGAATATGACAGACTGGTCCGGGATAATGTTGAAGTTGTGCCTGGTCTTTGAGAAGCCTTTGGTCAAAGGATTTGGAGCTTGGAACTGTAGCGATATGATTAATTACCTAGGAACCAATGTCTCTACACCAGTAGTCGTGCTGGATATGACCTATAGAAGCATCAGTTACTGGGCTATCGCTAGCTGCAGGATAGCAGGTCGTGTAGAATGAAGATCATTCCTTCCGCAGAAGAGAAAAAGCAGAAGACTTCGTGGGGTCGAGAATCACAAATAAATACGGTCTCTTTGTGTAAACATTGGAGCATTTGAAAATGGCTTGGTCCTCCCTATTATTGCGTCGAGGAGTTTAGTGTGAGTGCCTCCGCATAGCCCCCTCTATTGGAGATGTCTTACTGATGAAAGATAGAGTTGACAAGCAATATGAGATCCTGAATAATTTAGATGACTTCCTTCTAGGCCTCAGTAAGGATATTTTGTCATCTACTACCTCCGCGACCAAGTCAAGTCTGGTATCTCAACTCTTATCGAAATTGAACATGATGTGACCCTAGACTGGCCCAAGCTAGTCCGCAGGATGACCGATGTTGGTACATTCGAAACTGAAGCAGAGAAGATTTTGAAACGGTCAGCTCGTACATACGCAAGTGCGGCTTCATATTCTTTAATGCCATTGCCATACGCAGACTCTCGTCTGGGGAGTGCCAGTGCGGATCTGGGCATTGGAGGGCACACGGAAGAAATTGAAGTCATCTCAGCCATGTACGGACCCAACTTGTCACTTATATTGTCAGACACATTATCAATGTGCACGGAGGCCTTAAGATGACCGAAGTGGTTTCCTCGGCCATGAAAGTGATATTGGGTAAGGTTCCTTGGCTGAACAGCATCAAGACATTCTCAATGGTGTGGCGTGAAGTGATTCGACAAAGTGATTCGACTCGATTACGGAAACCTTCAGCCCCTCAGAAACGTTTCGTCAAGGAATATTGACTGCTCACCATCGATCTCTTGGTCCCGTTCTCCTGCCAAGAGACTTTGGAGCCAAGATGAACGAGGCTCAATTCTATATCTTGAACGCAAGCTGGCATCATGTCGACATCCAATCATGGCATTGAATCCCGAGTTCTTCGCGACAGATCCGTGCCTTGGATACGAAAAGATCATGTCTGTGACGTGAGCATACTCGAACACTGCAGCGACATTCTCAGATTGTGAGGCGCAGACTGTAATTGAGCATTGCTCGACGGATATCCCGCCGTTCCTGGATAATTTTTGCGCTAATTGGAGCGAATTGGAGATCATGAATCGTGTTCGAGCCAGAATAACACCTCAGCAGAAAGCACACTCCTAGACAAGGAATGTTTGCGCTTTTGCATCTCCAGATCTGCTACCTGGATGGCAAAAAACAATCTCAATCTTGTATCGCTATGGGTCTGTGGAGGCGATGCAAGTACTTGTTACGGGGGAAGACTCTGGCGACACTATGATCGAGTCGGGGGCTTGTATGAGAAGAAAGTTCTTGTTTCTACGTACTGTAGAAGTCGCATCGGACATCGAAGTAGTGGCTGCTGTGTGGGGTTTGCACCCTGTTTCTGAGAAAGTATTTGGCAGGGCGCTGAAAACTGCAACTGAAATACCTTGTAGCAATGACTTCTTTGGGGAGAGAAAGATGGGGTGGGAGACGAAAGACCCTCCAAATTTTCTTTGCAGAATGAAATTACAGGGGACTGTTTTTGTGTCAATGCTAAGGAAGAGAACATGCCTTGGTTACCAACTGTATGGCCGGAACATGAGATATCTTCATACCGAGAAGCAAGAATTTTTGTCTTCATTACTGCATTCTGTAAAAGGTTACAGTATGTGTTGAGCTATACACTGAAACGACAGCTAGAATCGGCGACCCATCACAATAATCGTGGATATTATGTGGTTCAACATATATTCTCTAGGAACCAACAATATCGCACATTGGCCCGATTACTTGATACATAGAACATCAACCCTTCGGCCAAACTTTCACGGAGCGCGCGCGGTACAAGCCCGATGATAAAAGTCCGGGTCAACCGTGAACAACAATTTAACGCTCGGCAGAGGCTGTGCAAAATTTGATGCGGGCTCATTTGAGACACGGCACTTGGCACACAACAGCCGACGCCGCAAAGCTTAGTAGCTGTCAAAGGTACACGGTCGCAATGAATGGCAAGATGCACTGGCCTTAGAGCAGCTAGCAGCTAGTCCACGCAAAAGCTGTTCGAACGGTTGCCGAACAGTGGGAAGAAAGCGGGAAAAGCACGAAACCTGGAAAGTGAGGGGGTTCCACAGGGTCTTAGCTTGAAGGTGGGTACAGTGGATTCACGGTGCCACAAGTGCGAAAAGTGGGAGAAAACTAGGGGGGTTTTTTTTTGCCCTGTCCAGGGTCTTGAAATAGAACCAAGGGAGAGCACTAGAACCACCGCTATCTCGAGATGATTTCATCATTTGATTATGATATGCAAGTGGCCCTTTGTTTTTTTTTTGTGCCAAGGTCGCCCGAACAGAGAGAGCAAGTCCAGACCGGGTCATCTTTCGGAGCTAACCAAAACCCAAAGGTCACTAAGTACTTGGCTAACTTGGCTGACTTGGCCTCGGTGCCTTTTGTCTTTAGGGGATCAGCCCGACACGAGGAAAATACGATTCACAGATAAGACGATTCGAGTGATCCATGGACTCGTCCTCCTGACGTTCGAATGGTTGTTCCCAAGCCATGGATCTGACTCTTATCGACCAATAACCAGCCCAGCAAGACCTGTGCTGACTCGGGCCAAATCCAATGTGGTTTAGATCCAGGCACGGGGCCGCCACAGTTCCCGATTAGGCCCAGGGGATGTACGGGCTGCAGACCTTCTCTAACTCGACCGGGGTTAGTACCGCTCAATTCATAATAATCCGCTGCCAGCTTTTTCCCCTTACTGCGGCCCTGAGGGTCTTGAGGGGCCCTGACTGATCCTGAGTCCCTGGAGCTAAACCCCAATCGAGCACTAGTCGCCATGTCGTGAACCCACTTGGTCTCGAGTGGCGTTGTTTCCCCCCCCAAACTTCCCTTTTCCTTATGTTCTTCTTCTCATAACTCTCCCACGAACCTGTGCTGCTGGTGGCTTTCCACCTTCCGATCCTTAATCTGTGCGTCTCTTTCGCACATCCATTCCTTTTTCAACTATATCTCGAGGTTCCACCTCGTAGCCGTTCTTTGTGCACTCTCGGATCGCCCACGCAGTATAGGGGAGCGTGAGCAAAATCGAAACACCATGCAGACCTTCTTCAACCTCGCCGTGCTGGCGACTTTGGCCAGCAATGCCTTCGCTCAAACATCCACCCTCTGTAATCCGACCAAGGAGTCTTGTCCGGCCGATCCAGCGCTGGGTACGACGCATGAATGGTATTTCAACAGCACCCTCGACACCACGGTTTGGAACATGACAACCGGCGGCTATACTACCACCGATGAGGGAGCCGAGTTCACCATCAGCAAGGAAGGAGAATCGACCTTGCTCCAGTCAAACTTTTATATCTTCTTCGGTGTGGTCGAATCGTGGGTCAAGATGGCTGTGGGCGGTGGTGTGATCAGCAGTGTGGTGCTGGAGTCGGATGACCTGGACGAAATCGATTGGGAATGGGTCGGATATAACACCAGCCAGGTGCAAAGCAACTTCTTCGGCAAGGGCAACGATACTACTTTCAACCGTGGCGGTTTCCACCCCGTCGCGAACGCTGATACCGAGTTCCACAACTATACGACCTACTGGAACTCGGACAGGCTCGAGTGGTGGATTGATGGCGAGCTGGTTCGAACTGTTCCTTACTCGACGGATAGCACCCTGCAGGGCAAGAACTATCCGCAGACACCTTGTCAGGTCAAATTTAGTGTCTGGCCCGCTGGTCTGAAGAGTGCGGCCCCGGGAACTATTGAGTGGGCTGGTGGCTTGGTCGATTATAGCAAAGGTCCTTTTACTATGACGGTGCAGAAGATCCGTGTCCAGGATTTCCACACCGGCAAGGAGTACAGCTACGGAGACCAGTCCGGAGACTGGGAGAGCATCAAAGTTGCGGAGTAAGTTCCTTCGCACGCGTATCCTGCAGCCACCACTAACCACTCCCACAGAGGAAACTCGACTATTCTCGACCATATCAACAACCCTCCTAAATCTCTCGCTGAGAAGTGGGACGACCTAGGGACAGGCGCCCACGTCGGCGTCTACGTTGGAGCCGCCGCCGCCGCCGGCCTCGTTATCGTCGCATTGGGATTGTACTGTTTGCGCAAGCGTCGACAGGGCCGCCTCGAGCATGCTCTCGGCAACGACCAGTACGACAACGAGCGTAACGAGATGCAAAACTACCAGAACGACTGGAAGGCCAGCGAGTGGCGAACCAGCGGCTATCATCAGGTCAAGTAAATCTCGCACGATACCTTTCTTCTCATGAATGGTTCTGCGAACCTTACCCGTCTCGGTCTCTCAGACGCCAGTGGCCTAAGACTTGATGCGACCACTGCCCTTCTCTTGGGGAGAGTGTCTAAGGATCCTGGGACCGCCCTAATGACCTTTCTCTCAAATTATTTTTGTCCCGCCGTCTCGCTAGGTGGCTTTTGCTGATATCCATTCCTCGGTCTTTCTTTTTCCCCGGTCAAAACCGTCGGCGTTCCAGGCTGTTAGGCTGCCATAGTCCCTACACATCGGGAGCATTCGTTCGCAAATGCATGATCTGTACATATTTTTCGTCAACTCTGGCTGTTCATTGTTTTTTCTATCCACCCAACCTCTTAAGAAAAAAAAAAACGTAAGAATCGAGAACTCACTTTCTTGAGTCCATTTTGCAGATGGTGCACTGAATTGGGGGTCCACTCTATAATTAGGCACAGCTATCAGCCCGAAGCCACCGCCGCCACGGGCGCTCTATGGTGAGGTCATTGACTGGGGAGCTTTAGGCATCCACAATGGACTGGTTGCACACATTGTACAACACAAACGATTATGCAACACGATCGGAATTGGTGCTTGTCCTGCCGTTGAATGAATAAGAAAAACCCATGAATAGATTGGGTACGGAGCAGCAGCTTATAATAGAAAACCGACGACAAATTGCCAAGTAAATCGCTTTAGCTCGTGAAAGAACCGAGGTTAGTGGAGTGCGCAACTTCACTGATTTGTCGTGAGGAATGTATTGAAACATTTGACGTCTGACAACACGAGGCGGCTTTGGAGGGGCAGTTGTCCTTATGCATAAAGTCGATTATAATTCATATATTCTCCGGCTCGACCTCGGGCGCAACTGACTATTCAGCCTTACACCTAACTTCAAAGTCAGGGACCGGCGGTTGAACTTCCCGATTGCGACAACACCGAGTCGGAGTTGGTGAATCCCTATTCCGCTCTGATCTTCGATCCGTGATCTCATAAACTTCTGTTCCTCTACTCTTTCTGTTTTCTCAGTCCATTACATTCGACCGTCGCAATGAGTGCAGAGGTCCCTATCCCCGCACCTAGAGGGGTCCCTATTATCGGCAACCTCCTAGAAATCGAGGCCGACGTGCCTCTCAACAGCTTCGAGCGACTCGCCGAGACCTATGGTACGGCATGCGCTTTGCAGATCAAAACACCACTAATTTAGCTGCAGGCCCGATTTTCCGATTTACTACCTTTGGCCAGACACGCGTATTCCTCAGTTCACATGAGCTTGTCGACGAGGTCTGCGACGAGGAGCGATTCACCAAATATGTTGTCGCTGGTTTGAAAGAAATTCGCAATGGAACAAACGATGGTTTGTTCACCGCAAATTACCCGGGTGAGGAGAATTGGGCGATCGCGCATCGAGTCCTTGTCCCCGCGTTTGGGCCGTTGATGATTCGCGGCATGTTCGATGGTGAGTTCGATCACAGAGAACATGTTGACACCTCTAATGTTTACCTAGATATGTACGATATTGCCAGTCAGCTCGTCATGAAATGGGCGCGCAATGGGCCAACTGTACCCATCACCGTCACCGAGGATTTTACTCGGTTGACCCTTGATACTATCGCACTTTGCTCCATGGGCACGCGCTTCAACTCATTCTATCATGATGAAATGCATCCCTTCATTGAGGCGATGACTGGTCTTCTTTCCGGATCTGGTAACCGGGCTCGCCGTCCAGCTCTCCTCAATAGTCTTCCTACCAGTGAAAACGCCAAGTACTGGAATGATATCAATTATCTCCGCAACTTGTCTCAAGAGCTCATTGATGCTCGGAAGAACAACCCAATCGACAAGAAAGATCTACTCAATGCTCTCATCCTCGGTCGCGATCCTCAGACGGGCCAAGGAATGACCGATTCTTCGATCATTGACAACATGATCACCTTCCTCATTGCCGGTAGGTGTCGGGCGCGATAGCGACTTTATTACGTGCTAACCGTTTCAGGTCATGAAACTACTTCGGGCATGCTATCGTTCATGTTCTACTACCTACTCAAAACTCCCAGTGCGTACCAGAAGCTCCAAGAAGAGGTCGACCGAGTCCTTGGGCGACGCAAGGTCACCGTTGATGACCTGTCAAAATTCCCTTATCTCACGGCTGTCATGCGAGAAACACTTCGCTTGAAACCGACAGCCCCAATGATCGGGATGCACGCGCACCCGGAGAAGAACAAGGAAGATCCAGTCACATTGGGCGGTGGCAAGTACGTGCTGCACGAGAACGAACCAATCGTCTTGATTTTGGGCAAGATGCAGCGGGATCCTAAGGTGTACGGCGAAGATGCGGATGAATTCCGCCCGGAGCGAATGCTCGACGAGAATTTCAACAAGCTGCCCAAAAATGCCTGGAAACCATTCGGTAACGGCATGCGCGGCTGTATCGGTCGTCCGTTCGCCTGGCAAGAGGTGTTGATTCTCGTCGCAATGCTGATGCAAAACTTCAACTTCCAGATGGATGACCCAAGCTATGATCTCCGACTTAAGCAAACGCTTACTATCAAGCCCGAAGGCTTTTACATGCGGGCCACCCTTCGCCATAACATGGACCCGACTAATCTGAGTCTGATTTTGGGTGGTACCCCGGATCTGCACAAGGAGGTTGAGGCTACTGGCAGTGAAAGGAAGCCTAAGACTGTCCCTGCCGGCGCCAACCTGAAGCCTATGCACATCTTCTACGGAAGTAACACGGGAACCTGCGAGGCATTCGCACGCCGATTGGCGGACGATGCTGTCGAATATGGATATTCAGCTGAAACTAGTCCCTTGGATTCAGCGAGGGAGAACATTCCAAAGAATGGCCCCGTTGTCTTCATCACGGCGTCTTATGAGGGACAGCCGCCAGATAATGCTGCCCACTTCTTTGAGTGGCTGAGTGGACTGAAAGGCCGTGAACTAGATGGTGTGAATTATGCAGTCTTCGGCTGTGGTCACCGTGAGTATCACCCTAATTTTAATTTTGAAGTATCTTTACTAAATCACTCCAGACGATTGGGCCACAACCTTCCACCGCATTCCCAAGGCCGTTAATGAGCTTGCTGAGAAGAACGGCGCTTCCAGGCTTTGTGACATCGGCCTTGCAGATGCAGCTAACTCCGATATGTTCACTGCATTTGACAATTGGGGTGAAACATACTTCTGGCCCGCCGTCGCCGAAAAGCTTGGTGGGGTCCAGAAAACTGAAAAGCCCAAGTCGTCGCTACAAGTTGATGTGAGCTCGGGCGTGCGCGCATCGACTCTTGGCCTCAAGCTTCAAGAAGGCTATGTGATCGAGAACAAGCTCCTCACACCGCCAGGCGTGCCTGCTAAGCGACACTTGAAATTCAAATTGCCATCAGACACAACCTACCAGTGCGGTGACTACCTGGCCGTACTCCCAGTCAACCCAAGCTCCGTCGTGCGTCGCGCGATTCGTCGCTTCGACCTTCCTTGGGACGCAGTCTTGCGCATCCAAAAACCAGAGACAAGTGCAGGTCCACGCTCAATCCCGATCGATACTCCTATTTCTGCCTTCGAGCTCCTTTCCACCTATGTCGAGCTCTCTCAACCCGCTTCCAAGCGCGACATGAATCTTCTCGCTGATGCAGCCACGGAAGACGCCGAAACTCAAGCTGAGCTCCGCTACCTCGCCTCTAGCCCAACCCACTTCACCGATGAGATCGTCCGCAAAAGAATTAGCCCCTTGGATCTCCTCATGCGCTACCCAGCAATCAAGCTTCCTATTGGCGATTTCCTCGCCATGCTCCCACCAATGCGCGTGCGCCAATACTCCATCTCCTCATCACCTCTCTCCGATCCCTCAGAATGCTCAATCACATTCTCCGTCCTGAAGGACCCCGCCCTCTCAGGCCTCGTTGATGGCGAAACATCAGATTATCTAGGCGTCGCCTCAAACTATCTCTCCGAACTCCAAGCCGGCGAACGCGCACACATCTCCGTTTGCCCCTCACACTACGGTTTTAAACCCCCATCTGATCTTCAAACCCCCATGATCATGGCTTGTGCAGGCAGCGGCCTCGCTCCATTCCGCGGCTTTGTCCAGGAACGCGCAGAGAAGATCCGCGGCCGCTCATCATCCGCTGGATTCGACCAACCTGCCAAGGCTATCCTGTACGTCGGCTGCCGCACAAAGGGCCAAGATGATATCCACGCCGACGAGCTAGCCGAATGGGCCGCACAAGGCGCTGTTGACGTCCGTTGGGCATACAGCCGACCCGACGAAGGAAAGGGTCAACACGTCCAGGACCGCATGCTAGAGGACCGAGAGGAGTTGACGGAGCTCTTTGATCAGGGTGCTCGGATTTATGTCTGTGGTAGTACTGGTGTTGGGAATGGTGTACGAGATGTCTGCAAGAAGGTGTTCCTTGAGCGGAGAGCAGAGACTATCCGTAAAGCGAAAGAGGCGGGTCAGGATCCTGAGCTTGAGTATAGTGAGGTTGGAATGGATGAGGAGACTGCCGTTGAGAAATTCTTCGAAGCTTTGAGGACGAAAGAGCGGTTTGCTACTGATGTGTTTACTTAAGTAGATCTCGGATTAGCATTTAGGGTGTTTCCATTACCAGATTGCAATAATTTCATTAAGTTTTTTTGGATAGGCTACTCCTAATCTCGATTGCATTCATAAGACCTTGAGCGTCCGTTTTCTAGAACTTGTTGGTCTGATGCTGAAGCTGCAAATTGTGGGCACATAGAATTTTTCCTTTGCATAATACTCACAAATTATTTGCCACAATTCATTTGCCATAGGAGAATATGTGACAAATTCGAGAAAAGAAACACATGGATGCTTGATGCGTGCGATTCACATTCTACAACAAAACTCTCATGCATTCTCCATCCAGACAACATTTCTGTCATATCGGAACATGATCACTGACAATGACACAGGGCATACAGACAGCCGAAAGCCCTGGAGGTAGGCACAATGAAGATTAACATTAGACATTATAATCTTTTCAGCCGGACAGCCGCTCATCAAAACATCTTACTGTCATGATTCATCGATGTTGTGGGACACAAAGACTAGACTTCAAGTCAAGGATCAGAACCATTCTTCACATCAATCCACCATCTTGCAGCCCCAGTTTATGGCGTGTGGGGCCTGCCCCATGAATGAATTTAACGAGTCGCGATGACAGGTCGAAATCCGGGGAACGTGTGGAGCAATGCGGGGAAGAGCAGCTCTGGTGGTTTAGCCCCATCGCCAAGAAGCCTACTCGAAATGAAAAGGACCATGATCGCCTCTGCATTTCAATTGTTCTTCCATGCCATAGCTCCTGCAGCTAACTCTCTTTCGGCAAGCAAAAATCTTGAAACCAGGTTGTGAGTAGATCTACCTCCATTGGTCTTTGGTCATGCAGAGCAAGAGAACCACGGCCAAAAGGCCACATCTTGTGCACAGGTAAGATACTCTGGCAATTCCACTGGTGCCGAGCTTTAACCATAATCAATAGTCACGCTCATGATGGCGACATCCCCGGAACGGTGGATCTGAGTGCGGTTGAGGGCGATGATACGGCGTACGGCCAAGCGCTGTACCCTGTACCGGCCGAGGATCCCAACGACCCTCTTCAAGTATGCGGTACCCGTCAACTGCTGATTCCAGACACATGTGCTGATGCCAGGTTGATCCACAGTGGCCCATCTGGAAGAAAAATACTATCCTCCTCATTGTCGCATTTTACTCTTTTCTTGGGAACAGTTCCTTGACCGGACCGGCCGTCTACATTAGCTTATACAGCAAAGAATTTGGCATTTCGCCGGCTCAAGCCTCTGGACTGATCTCTTATCCAAATTTGGCATTTGGCTTTGGTATGATTGAGCACTGAGAAAAGTCCAGCGTTGCTGATGGCTTTTAGGGTCGCTCCTCCTTGTACCCCTTTACTTGAAGATCGGACGACGCCCGGTGACGCTGTTGTCTATGTCTGTGGTATGTGAATCCTGTTTTCATCAATCTTGAGCTCGTCTTAAGTTTATCAGTTTGTGGCCGGCTTGATCGGTGCCTCGAGGGCTACGAGCTACACCGGCCTCATGGTTGCCCGTGTCTTTCACGGATTCGGCAGGTTAGTCGCACTTGAACATACACAGTGAGTCTCTAATCAATGTTACATAGCGGCGTCTGCGAGAGCCTACCTGTGCAGCTTGTCAACGACATATTCTTCATCCACGAGCGCGGAAAGAAGTTGGGCTACTATACTTGTTAGTCGAAAGAATCTGTGCCGGTCAATTTTGATTTCTTACAAGATACAGTGTGTTTGTGTTTGGGATCGACAGGCCCTCTATACGCTGGTTACATGCTGGCAGGAGGTTATTCGTGGCGACTCTTCTTCTACGTCGAAGCAGCCTTTGCTGCCGGTCTTCTACTGGCGGCTTTTTTCTTTGTCGAGGAATCGACTTATCACCGCCCCGGACAATCGCCGATTACGGATTCATCGTCACATTCACTCAGTGTAGATCGTTCTGAAAAGATTGAAAAAGACGCGACTGAGCTTGAGGATGTCTCGTCCATATCGGTACCTCGAAGAAAGAGTTTCTTGTCTACTCTTAAGCCTTGGAGCGCCATTGACCCCGAGCCTGATTTCTTCATGACAATCGCCCGGTCATTCACGTATTTCTTGGTTCCTGCTGTATTTTGGGTTATTACTACCTACGGTATGAGATCCATCAAGATACCGAGGCAAGCTTATGTACTGATTCTTCGTCCAGGACTATACATTGGTCTTGGTGCCCTAGCATTCAACTACACATTCCCGATAAAAATCACCGCGCCCCCCTATAGCTGGAGTGAGGTACGGACACTCACCTTTTGTCCCAGGGAGTGGAAAGTACTAATGAACAACAGACAAATTCCGGTCTCATCGCAGTCGCCTCCTTCATCGGCTACCTCCTCGCCCTCCCCTTCACGTCAACCTCCGACCGCTTAGCTGCATACCGCACAAAACGCAACCATGGGATTCGCGAAGCCGAAATGCGTCTCCCAGCCCTCTTTCCCGCACTTCTCCTCGCCCCCGCCGGACTGGTAGTCTACGGCTTCACGGCACAGCGCGATCTCCACTGGATTGGGTATTTCGCTGGGGTCGTTATGGATCAGTTCGGGTCATACTTCTACTTTACCTTTACACTTGCGTACGCAGTGGACTCATACTACGCCAATACGTCCGAGATGCTGATTGCCATGAATTTGGGCAAGCAGGCTATCTCATTTGGCATGGGCTCATATCTCTTGGATTGGATCTTGACGAGGGGATATGCGGTTGTGATCGCGGGAATATTTGGAGGTGTCCTGCTCGCTAACAATCTTGCGGTCGTCGTGTTTGTTCTTTTTGGTAAGAGGATTCGAAGATTTACGGCGAGATCTTGGCTGGGGAGGCTTCATCAGAGGACTGCTACCCGGGATATGACGCACTAAGCGTAATTACTGGGCAAATTGCAGTTCATTGATGTCTTGATAGGGCCAGATTCCCTGGAGCCATGCGAGGGTAGATGGATCAATGTATGACTCAGAAAAATCCACATTGGTGGAGTTTTGAACTGGCGTTGCAATTCGAGTCCATGACTCTGTGATCATTTCTTCATCAGCAAGTGGAGGCGCCCCAACCAGGTTTACCATCTCTTTTCCATTTTGGTCCTTCAATTTATCTTCTCGTAGAATATCAGCCCGCTGAATGAGTTCAAGCAAAGGCTTCTCAGGCACACCTCCCACGGTCCCAGGACCCTGCATCCAGAGGGAAGTTGTCTTGGTCACTATTTCCCAAGCACGATCTGTCTCGGGACCATTCGGACGAGTACTTAATTCGTCAAGAATATAGGCAATGGCCTCCTTTTGCTTATAACTTCTGCAGAGCCAGCCCCAATGCCTAGTGATACCATTAGTCTGCAAGAAATATGCAAATTCAACAAGCTCAATAGCAGTTCGAAGGACCGAGCCTCTATACTCTGATTCCGTTTCCTGCTCCGTTTCCTGCGGATCCGAGGACGAGAGTTGCTTATGCACTGATACCCAAACTTTGGACAAATGGAGGCGAGCGATTGTGGCGAATACCCAATGAATTGGAATCCTCAGATCGAAATGATTCAGATATCGCTCATGGAGAGTTGCACCCACAGATTTGATCCAATCTTCTCTGCTTTGCACTGATGCGACTGTGCTCAGAGGATGTGTCGATAATTCCACCTCATTAATCATGAAACAGGTCACAAGGCAAAGCGTGATGTCGGTAAAGCCCTGCTTCTCAGGCGGAAGCTCAGCCATATGTGGCTCAAGGTCGACTCCGTCAACATTGAAAGGGTACTGGGTATCAAACGTTCCGGGTCTGATCTGCATATCTACCCCCTGGTCCTCTGAGCACACCATGTCCAAAATGCAGATATACCACCAAAGACGTCGCCGAATCTCAGTCTCGAATGGTGAAAGCCCGATTTTCTTCCCATCGCGGTGAATATTTTGCGACTGTGCAAGACGGATCACCACAGCAGACTGGGCCCATACAAGTCTGGTATCCCCATCAACGCGTGCGCAGAGCAGATATAGTACCGCGGCCTGAAGGGTGAAGATCTCTGGTGATTTGACAAAATCAGCCTGATCCAGTGCCTGATTCACTGCCATTCCATAGAATTTTATCGCCGCTTGGTATTCTAGTCCTAATGCCGACTGTGATTGTTGTGGTTCCATACTGACCACGGCAGCGAAGCAAATCGAGAGCATGAGAGCTTCCCTGGCGGGATCAATGCTCAAGCCTTTTGTGGCATCCTCAATCATCCTCGCTGTGGTAGGTAGGTGAAAAACAGCAATCAAAGGCATGACGTTTTTCTGATATATACGCCAAAGTGTTTGGATCTGCAATGGTTGAAGGTATTGTTCTCGCATTGAATCCTGGGACCAGTGACGATTGCTTTTGCCATGCCATTCTCCCTGTGGCAGACCACAAAAACCATGGTAGAACTCCGGTGAAAGAATATGTTGGTCTCTATTAAAATTGGAGTATTTGCTGGAACGCTGTGAATGGGTTTCCAATTCAAGATCCCTCGAGGATCTCAGCTGTTCAACTTCTGTCTCCAGCTCTGTCAAGCGAGCAAGTAGCTCGCCAACTGGAGGCCGATTAAGGGTCCGTGGTGCCCGCTTAGGGTCCGGGAAAGCACACAGATTCCCAAACTTAACGCATGCACCACAAGGGTTATTCCGATCACACCGGACTTTTCTCTCATTGCATCGTTTGCAACTCCGACTGTTGCGGGGAGCCACAGATGGCCGCGAGCTACTGCGTGACATCACAGGAGCATTCTTCAATTCTCGGCAACCTGAAAGAATAGAACAAAGTACCACATGAACTTGCTATCGGAAGGCCAAGATGCGAGGAACGTGAGATTAGGTCACCCTTTCAGCAGTTCAACGTGCTCGTCCAATCACTGCCTTAATGTGGGGTTCGGGATTGAGATCAGCGCCGAAGCTCAACCATGATCGCATCGATGAATATCTTTAGATTTTATCTCAGTTCTTGAGTCTATCCCTTATTCCATCAATAGCCACCGCATCAAACATCACATTGAGATGACTGAAATCCTCAAAGCCAAGACCGGCAAGCCGGTTCCGACAACCGCTGGGTCCGTGGGGCAAGGGCTCGGTGGCTATGATGGAGGTTTTCGCCTACATCTTCAATTGTTTCTATTAGGTCGGCGATGGTGCTGGAGTTCGAGAGCTTGGAAGTATCCTCTCCTGAGCTAAAGGATCATGGGACTTGGCTAGAGGTAAGCGGTTTCGATGGGAGGGAAATCCATAGACTTTACACTTTCTGTTGAATCAATCGCTGTTAACGAGTTTGGTTGATAGCAGAGAGGCAACATAATTACTGACCCTTCAGCTAGGGTATGCGTTCTCATCTTCTGTCGGGTCCCTGAAGTAGCGTGAACCGTTGTCAAACTCGAGCTCATTCAAGGGGGAGTGATTCCTAGGCCCGCAAGAGACCACGGATTTTCCCTGTCAGAGCTCAATGCCTTGTCACTCATCGGACTGGCAAACTCAACCAGAAAGCGTACCATCCACCTGTCCATACGGAAACTAGTATCTGCAGAATTCCTGCATGCCTCATGAAAAGCCATCAAACGATCCATGCAAAAATCCAAAGTTGGCCATAGGTCCCGAAGACGAGTTAAGAAAATGAAGTTCTTCTGCAACCGCATCTTCGCGAGTGCGACATTGGAATCATCAGGATCGAACAGCAAAGTATGAATCTGCACGGTGGAAGAAACGACAAGAACGTGTCCGATCATGTTATACTTGACATCGCACCCTGGTCTCTCATCAGAAGCATAGACTATGTCACATAACTTGCTGGCATGCTGCCTGCATTTGTCTGCAAAGTATCGCGTTTGCGTGATGTATCCTTTTGAGTCATCATGCAAGAATCGGTAGAACAACATCTGACCATAGTGATAGTATCCAAGGTAGATGGCCGCGAAGATGCGCCCAAGGCCTTGGGTGGCGTACCGCTCCATATTCTTCCGCGTATCTCGCATGTGATCCGGAAGTTCCTGAAGCCACACGTCCAGCTGATTCGAAAGATCTTCAATGTTGCTGATGATCGCCTCGGTATCTAACTCTTCTTCGGATGCGCGGATGTTCAAATCATTGATCTGTAATAGGATGCGATTCAAACGGACCATTTCAGCAAGTAGTGATGATCTCCGGTCCATGTGAATGGCGACATCAAATCCTTGACCCCGCTCCATCCCAAGAAATGCACGTTCGTCCATGGGTAGAGGCACATCTTCTCTCGGTGTTAGAAGCCTGGGAAGCCGAACACCCGATGAAGACCACACGTCGATCATATTAAGAGCCCACCACACTAGAGCTTGTCAGCTTCGAGGCCACTCAATTAGAACACTAGTACTTACTGCGAATGTTGACTTCTTGCTCGACCCTACTCGTCGCTTGGCAATTCGGAAGATTGAGCAGCTGGGCCATCCGACACGCAACAGCGTAGTAGATATTTTCAAGAGCAGGTTTGCCATTGGTGATAGCGATGGCGCCAAGCAAGACACAGGCTTGGATGGTGGTCAATGAAACGTCATTCCAGTCTAGTAATTTTTCACATTCCTTTGCATAACCCTGCCCTCTCTCCCTTGGATCTATCCCGGCAAAGTGTGCATTTTTTGAGAATCTAATACAAGCTTATTATAAGCATCCGTTCGTGTCAGTCCGCGAGAAAATGACAGCTTACCGTGCCGAAAGCGCCATCATCCCCCATGTTAGAATGCGAGGGGCTTGCCCTCGATTCAGGTCCTCCACAAAACTTGGTGGGTGAAATAAAGTATGAAATTGATCATGAATATAGTCGAAATAGAGCTGCACGAGCTCTGCACACAGCAACTGGGTGGGCAATGCGCAATTGTCTACTTGATGTGGAGAGAAGGAGTTGGCAAACTTGGGCTGATCGTGACCGTGTGCGCCTTTACCCGGCTCACCCTTCGAACATGGCAAGCCTCGAGCAACACAGAAAATGCAAGGCCGACCCGGTGCACGACTCTCACATTTCCGTCGCCGCTCACTAATATCGTCAGTCAATAGCCCGTGTCTGACCGGGGAGTTGCGCCTACCGACACGCAGCACAGGCCTTAGCCCTTCTCATTCCGGATCTTCTGCACAACGGGTGGCTGGAAAAATAGCAAGTTCCAGGAGATGCCGTACGCCGATCTCCACAGCGGGGGTTCAGCAACCAGGGGCTCTCTCTAGACTCCTTTTAGTCCACTTGTGCCTTGGCAGTCGTGGAGAGGCGGAATTCATCGTCTGCAAGCCAATAAGACACGCTCAAAACCGCCGCTATCGACAAGTCACTCCACTCCGATGAGCTCGACCTCATCGGGGTTCCTCCGCTTCATGGCGCTGCTCCCCGCACCGTGTAAAAGGGTCGTGAGAACCGGGGAAATACTACATCATTTACTAGAGTCCGACCATGCGACTTGTTCTTGATTGGCTTGCTTTTCCGTCTTCGGGATGATGGATCGGTACATTCCTGAACTCTTGCGAAATTATAAAAGGGTATGTGACCGCGTTTCAAGGTTCTCAACTTTCGAAATTACATCCTATAGCAAGGAAGGACGGCTAAGATGGTCCGTTTCGCAAACAGTTTGGCGCCTGCTGCAGGGCTGGTGGCGCTTATCAGTTGCCCAACCGTGGCCCAAGCTGCCTCAAGTAATGGTAAGCTATATGGACATCATCTCATCCTCGACTCATCTGCAACCAAATTCTGATCATGTGTCAACCAGTTGTTGTGGACGGTACAAGCTTCGCCCTTAATGGCGAAAATGTTTCCTATCGCTTCCACGTAGACAATAGTACAGGCGACTTGATCTCCGATCACTTCGGAGGCACCGTCACCGGGGACATCCCCACTGATATCGTCACTTCGGTGACTGGCTGGGTTGGCAATATAGGCCGAATCCGTCGTGAATTCCCCGACCAAGGACGTGGTGACTTCCGTACCCCTGCTATTCGCGTTCGGCAAACCGAGGGTTATACGGTGTCAGACTTGCAGTACCGATCTCATACGTTGGTGCAGGGAAAACCCGAATTACCGGGCCTGCCGGCTACATTCGGCACTGAAGAAGATGTAACAACCTTGATTGTTCATCTGTATGACAACTATAGCTCTGTGGCTGCCGACCTCTCTTACTCTATCTTTCCCAAGTACGACGCCGTTGTCCGAAGTGTCAATGTCACCAATATGGGCAAGGGGAACATCACCGTCGAGGCGCTGGCCAGTATGAGTGTGGACTTTCCGTTCGAGGATCTTGATATGATCACCTTAAGCGGTGACTGGGCACGAGAGGCCCATCCTCAGCGAAGAAAGGTTCAGTATGGCACACAGGGGTACGTTCATCTTCCTGTCGCTCTGTTCAATCGAGGACCGTGTACTCATTCCTCATAATTTCTAGTGTCGGAAGTAGCACAGGTTACTCTTCGCATCTCCATAATCCTTTCTTGGCACTGGTGGACCCAGCAACTACGGAAAATAGTGGTGAAGCATGGGGCTTTTCGCTCGTCTACACTGGTTCCTTCTCCGTCGACGTCGAGAAAGGTTCTCAAGGCTTTACCCGTGCTCTCCTTGGCCTGAATCCAGATCAGCTCTCCTGGCCGCTTAGGCCTGGCGAGTCCCTGACCTCTCCTGAGTGCGTCTCTGTATACTCTAGTAATGGAATCGGCGGCATGTCCCGTATGTTCCATCGTCTCTATCGCAACCATCTTATCAAGAGCAAGTTCGCCACCTCGGATCGGCCGCCTCTGCTCAACAGCTGGGAAGGCTTGGGCTTCGACTACAATGCGAGCACAATTGTCAATCTTGCTCAGGAATCAGCAGACCTGGGCATCAAATTGTTTGTTCTGGACGATGGCTGGTTTGGTGTCAAGTACCCTCGCGACCAAGATAATGCCGGTCTCGGCGACTGGACTCCTAATCCCGCCAAGTTCCCCCAGGGTCTCGCTTCTCCCATAAGCCAAATCACAGGCCTCCAGGCTGCGAATACTTCGACTCGTCTGCGGTTTGGAATCTGGGTTGAACCAGAGATGGTCAATCCCAACTCTACCCTGTATCACGAGCACCCAGACTGGGCCATGCACGCTGGGTCATATCCTCGCACATTGCAACGCAACCAACTCGTACTTGACTTGGCTCTGCCTGAGGTACAAGATTTCATTATCGATTTCATGACGAAACTCCTCAACAGCGCGGACATCTCCTACATCAAGTGGGACAATAATCGTGGAATTCATGAGATGCCCTCCGCAACCACTGACCATAAGTACATGCTTGGAATGTACCGCGTTTTCGATACCCTGACTACCCGATTCCCCGATGTTCTTTGGGAAGGCTGCGCCTCTGGTGGTGGCCGCTTCGACGCCGGTGTTTTACAGTACTTCCCTCAGATCTGGACCTCAGACGACACCGACGCCATGGAGCGCATCACCATCCAGCTCGGAACGTCTCTCGTCTACCCACCCAGTGCCATGGGAGCCCACCTCTCTGCAGTCCCCAACCAGCAAACTGGACGCACCCTGCCTGTCTCATTCCGCGGCCACGTGGCTATGATGGGTGGTTCATTCGGATTGGAACTCAATCCAGCCGACATGCCCGCAGAAGACAAAGCTGCTCTACCGGGTCTCATTAAGCTTGCTGAGAAGGTCAACCCGCTTATTCTAAAGGGAGACATGTACCGTCTTAGTCTACCAGAAGACTCAAATTGGCCGGCTGTTCTGTTCATCTCCGAGGACGGGTCGCAAGCGGTGCTTTTCTACTTCCAGACTGCTCCTCGTATCAATAACTCTATTCCCCGGGTTAGATTCCAGGGTCTGGATTCGGCGGCTATGTATCGCGTTGAAGGAAAGGGTGTTTACTCTGGTGCGACTTTGATGAATATGGGGCTGCAATTCCCCTTTGATACGGAGGTGGGAAGTATAGTCGTATTCTTGGAGAAAGAGTGAGGATTTCGGATGGATACTCGGAGGAAAGGGAGAGAAGTCAACCAATTTCCGGTCTATTCGTTAAAAAAATTAGAAAGGGTTTGAGCTATTAATGAGTCGCGTAGATACTGATGGTCTAAATTCTGCTACGCCTTCAAGGCCTACCCTTGCCGAGAATCATATTTGACGCCGATAATATCATTTCTTTTGAAAGAATTAAAGCAAGAATGAAAGTTCATCATTGTATAAGAACCACATGACATCCTCTCATTGAGAGTACACTTGTCTACAAGACTCATCTAGAGTGGATGCCCGCAAGCAGTCTAATGGTAGCTTAGACCATGCTTTCTAAACGCCTCAGAAGACCATCAGGTTCGGCGATACCCATGCGGATGATGGCGTCGGTACGCTCCCGGCTACTGGAGACTGCATAGATACGAAGCTCATCCGCATTGCCAGACGGACGGATGTGAGCGACATCGCCACCGGCAAAAATCATGCGCACTCCGTCCGTGAAGTTTATCCGAGAGATTGCAGAGAATCCAAATTTGGCCGAGAATATACTGCATAGTTCTCGACGCACCAGGGCAAGTTGCTGAGCATGTGGCTCTGTTACTCGAAGGGTAGCGTGACTGGGATCAAAAGCGACGATTTTATCATTGTCGAATGAGACTTCTTGTATGATAGCCTCAGGGGGTGAGTAGCGCTTCATGATCTTAAGGCTCGTTGGCCGAGGGAAATTGCGAATCAATGCAGCGCGGCTGAAACGATCGGGAAGCGCCGTAAACAGTTCCGGTAGTGTGCATTGCTTGTTGCGCGCCGCGAACAGAGCACAGAGCAGAGGTAGCACCGCATCGCGCGTAGGAAGTGCGCTCAGTATCCTTCCGTTTTTGTTGATATCGGATCCAGTGAGAAAACCTCCATTAGCCTCCCACCCGCAAACGCTATGGCGTCCTTTCGAGACAGCGGTCTGCATACCAGAGATCACATAAGGACTGCCAATCTTGGTCTTGGGCTCTGTGATACTGGCTAAAGGACCGCGGTCGATGCCATCATTAGTGCTGATCGGCACGACGACGGCATCGGCGCGCAGGTAGTCGGCAACAATCATGCCCAACAGATCGCCGCTAAAGAAGCGGAGTTTGTCTCCTTCTGGAGCGAGAAGAAGCGGACGATCGCTGTCACCATCGGTGGACACTATTGCGTCAAATTTCTGTCCAGTTTCAGTACAGATTTTCTGCACGGTGTTGAGCTGGGCTTCGTCAATAGCTTCAGTATCGATCGGCACGAAAGTTTCGCTCCGACCCGCAGGAGTCACATCGGCGCCGAACATCTGGAGAATTTCAACCAAGAGATCCCGACCAACGGCAGAATGCTGGTAGACAAGGAGTTTCATACCGTCGAGCCGAAGCCCCTCGAAGAAATCCCAGTAGCGCTGGATGTAGGCTGTTTTCCCTTCCGACACGGCAGGCACAAGGTCGGGTAACACGTCGCGAAACATACCCTGATCGTCAAATGGAGATTTAGCGTAAGGCTGGCTGAGAAGCTCTTCACGAGTAATTGCCACAGCATTATTAATGGGCTCTTCGTGCTTTTTCAATAACTCTCCTTTGGATGTATTAAGCTTGTAGCCGTTGCGGTCGAAAGGAATATGACTGCCCGTAACCATGATGCTGCCCTTGCCGTTCTTGAGGGCAAAATAAGTGAGTGCAGGCGTAGATATCGCGCCTAGATTAATCGGATGCATGCCCGCATCCTCTAGAGCCTTCCTGACCGCTTGGCAGAGACCGCCGCGACCATTCTCAACCCGAATGGAGCTGGGACGGAGATCGTGCGCATAGTAGAAGTCGTCGTCAGCGCGAATGCCGCCCTCAGAAGGCTGAAGAGATTGCAAGTAGCGCACTTCTGCGAGCACGTTCGTGTAGATCTCGAGTTGAGTCAAGTGGACCACCAAGCCACGGCGGCCGCTTGTCCCAAAATTGAGAGCCTCGGGTTGGTAGGTCAGGTGTGAGCGAAGATCGTCTGTAATAGGACCGGGCATCTTTGTTTGTGATAGTGGAGGCTGTTATTCAGGGCGCCCCTTTTTCTAGCTTCGGGGTTGTGGTTATAAGAAATCAAAATGAGCTTGAAAAGGCTACCTACATCTGCGGCAACTTTACCGCGTGCGGAAAACAAAGAAAATGCACCAACGTGTTCAGATCCAACGACAAACGCTGATTGGTTGACCGTGTACTGATTATCATTGGCTGTATTGGATCTTGATCTATGTCTGTCTCTACTCGGGAGCCGATGGACTATGTCAGTATGGCCGTTGGATAATGTCGTGGATAGCATCTTTGGTGTGATGATGGCTTCGCCGACAACAACCTATGGTGCCCTGATTCACAACTTGCTACCTGCCTTATTTTGATCACTTTCTCATGACATATCTTCTGAGCTTGAACCGCGCAATGAGAATGCACCGGATGTATGAAACTACCAATTGACAGGTGGCGGTTCCTGTTGCGACCCACCCAAGTGCCTGTCCAATAAAATGCATGGATTCGGCGCCAGGAACCCACGCACTGAGATTTGCAGACCAGAAGCCGAGTTTCGGCTTTTGAAAACCCAGGGCATTGGGAAGAAGATATTTCCACAAAAATTAACATTTACATTGACATTTAGCGTCAAACACCTGAAACATCTGCATCATAGATCCCAGCTCGAATCTTGGGTAAGCTTTAACTCCATTGGTTGGCGTCATCTGCACTTGCGCAAGAGCAGCCCGAATGGCGTGACCAATTCTAACGATGCATTCCCAGATAAGGCATTTCCCCAAGATCGGCTGAGAGAGCTCGACTGTCACAGACAAGAGGTCGAGCAACGAATTTGTTTGAACGCTGTGCCCAAAGAGTCGCGTTTACAGTGTGTATAAGTACTCTAAAACATGGCGAAAAGCGTGGCCGTGATAGGTGCTGGGCCTTCGGGTGCCATTGTCGTCGATGCATTGATGCAGGAGAAGGTATTCAACGTCCGTGTCTTTGAAAGACAGGAGAAGGCGGGTGGATGCTGGTAGGTTTCTACTAGTCCGATCGATGTATAACATCTAACGGCTGCAGGGTCTCAAGAGATGATGCGCCACCGCAAAAGTTCGACCTTGATGGTCTAGCAGCGCGCACAGCAGATGCACCATTGAAGATCCCTGAGCAGCTGCCATGCCGTACACCGGTGGTGAGCCAGGATCGTTTTACTGATTCACCGGTCTATCCTGGACTGGAGACGAACGTGGACGCAGGTGCCATGGAGTTCTCGCAGGAGAAGATTCCCTCAGTTCGGTCACAGTGGTCAATTGAGCGTCACGGCGAGGATACGCCATTTCGGCATCATTCCGTCATTAGACAGTATATTGAGGACTTGTTCACGAAAAAGGGTAACGCCCATCTTGTGCAGTATAATACTACTGTCGAACGGGCGATCAAAGACCAGGCTAGCCAAAAGTGGATCCTCACTCTTCGACGTACAGAAGGCTCAGTTGGGAATCAATTTGACTATTGGTGGTCCGAAAGTTTCGATGCACTCGTGGTTGCTTCTGGTCACTATGCAGTACCTTATATCCCGGCCATCCCGGGGCTGAAAGAGTTTGCAGAGCAGTACCCGGGCAGCGTCGAACACACCAAACACTACCGTGGACCGGCAAAATATCGTGGCAAGGTATGTCTGTTTTCATCAAGCTCATAGTCGATATCACATTAACTTGAGACAGAAAGTCGTGACAGTCGGCGCGTCAGTATCGGCTGCGGACACGGCAGTCAGTCTGGTTGGTACCGCCAAATCACCTATTCACTGCGTGACCCGCGGTCGGTATAACGTGTATTTTGGCAATGATGCATTCCAGCACCCCATGATTCAAGAGAGGGCGCCAATCTCGCATATCAGCGTGGAGGACCGAACGATTCACTTTGACGATGGTTCCTCCGAGACTGGCGTGGATAACATTCTCTTCGGAACCGGATTCACCTGGACTCTTCCCTTCCTGCCCACAGTGCAAACGCGCAACAATCGTGTTCCAGATCTGTATCAGCATACCTTCTACCGCCACGATCCCACCCTGGTGTTTGTTGGAGCTGTACGTCATAACTCACAAAGTCCCAGCAGAAATCAACGCTAACGTATTCCACAGGTCGGAGCGGGTCTCACATTCAAAGTCTTCGAGTGGCAAGCTGTGGCCGCTGCGCGCGTACTAGCAGGCAAAGCCACTCTCCCCAGTCTCGCCGAGCAAGAGAAGTGGGAGACTGATCGTATCGCAGAGAGAGGCGACGGGCCTGCGTTCACGGTTATCAACCCGGAGTTCAAGGCTTATTTCGAGGCTATGCGCCAACTCGCCGGTGAACCACAGAATGGCATCGGACGCCCACTCCCTCCGTTTGAAGAGAAGTGGGTCGACGACTTCAACGCAGGCCACGAACGACGCAAGAAGATGTGGAGACGGAACAATGCGGTGGGGAAGCTATAGTAGCATAGCTCATGATGGAGCTTCGTATTTAGCGTTTTAGAAATCGTCTAGATCGTATCACTGGCGCTTCTTCATCAGCCTCGGCCATCTGTATCGGAGAAGATCCCAGCCCTCTCGGTGCTTTGTAGTCTGTTACGTGACGGTGTGATCGGAGACAGAATCGTACTTGGGAAGTTACGCATCTCGATCGCCCCTAGTATTGACTAGCTGATGATATTGTGGCTGAAGCCACCGTCAGCTAGATTCTGTGAGTTAGCCCTATTAGGAAAATATTGCTTTCATAGCGCCTTGGCGGAGCCTCAAGGTTTGAGGGGGCCGAGGGTATTTAAATAGTGAGCACGAGTACCTTGTCCGCGCTTTTGAAACTTAAGAGAGATCAGATCATCCCACCCTTGAGATTGCCTTGTTCTTTCTTCCTTTGCGCTCAGGGGTACAGCGCGCCGTCTGCACGATAATTTATCTTCATACAATCCCTCTTTCACGCCCAATACCCTTGAAATGGACGTGAGCAACAGCACAAACTTCACTCAGCCTGCTGAATGCTACTACTCCCGCGATGCCTTTCCATCAATGGGCAACCTGAAGGATTACACCGCTGTCCCGCTCTACCAAACGGCAAACCATTATAAAGATCTGTACTCGATCCTGGACGGCTGTTGTACCGGTGGTCGAATGTGGACATACTCGGATCCGGAGCCGTGTACAGCTGTTTGCAATTCCACATCCACAAAGCAAGCCCAGCAGGTGCAGTATTGTTTGAATGCGGAGCATGTTGAGTATGGCGGTGATGCTAGTGGGGCGGGACGGGAAGTAGTCGAGAAGAGGACTTGGCTGTTGTTACTGAGTGGACTTGTGCTCAGTGGCCTTTGGGTGTCAATGGTTTGATGTCTGTTGTTGTTGGGTCCGTTTCGAATTGTTTCATTTCTGGTTTCCGGTTCCTGGTTCTGTTCGTGTTTGATACCCTTGGTGTTTCAAGCTTTGAAATTTTAGATTAGCGGTATAGCGGCACATCGGAGCTAAAGATTGTTTTGATCATGCGTGTGACAGACCATGAGAGGCAATGTAGGATGTTCTTTGAATTCTTATTATGTCGCGGCATAGTCGCATGTATTGGGCTTCGCGAGTGCCCGACGTAAGCTTACTCATTACCTAGAGCAGATTGACGTTCGGGCCAAGTTGGGGCCAAGTGCCCCGCCTGCGGGGGCTGTTCCTTAACTGCGGATGCAGGAACGGGGCTTGGGGTAAGGTCCATGTCAATGTCCAGGATAATTAGACGTTCTGAATGAAAGTTTTGTTTCGTGACTGGTAAGCCGGAAGAGATGCTTTGAAGTAGGAAAGGTCTGTTCAATATCTATACTTGCTAGAAAAGGTCCCCATTCTGATGATTAACTCGTTTTACAAGGGATTATAAATCGCGACCTTTCTTCCCGTCTCGCTCCATTTTAGCCTCTCAGTCTGGTACCCCCATGACATCCCCCAAGAATCTAGGAGATCTGTCCAGCTTGAAGATGATCAAATTCAGACAAGTTTTATTTCCTGCACTTAGGAATGAATTATGCGATATACAATAAGACTTTTGAGACCTTCAGTGTACTCCGCATGTGAAAAGAAAATTACCCCCACGAAATCGGAGCAACCCCGCAGGAGCAACTGGTGACTGCGTCGCAGTCGCTCCACAATCGCATACAACAACACACGTCACAGGCAAGGCTCTAACGGAGACCCCGCGAATGCGCATCTGGCTCACTCTTCCCACTTCCATCTATACCCATACAGCGACATCAACAATGGAATCCTTCAAAGACAAAGTCTACGTTGTAACAGGCCTTGGCGGCATCGGCTTAGCCGTTGCAAAGCAGCTTCACGCCTACGGCGCACGTCTCTCCCTAGCTGACATATCCGAAACCACACTCAATAATGCCGTGCGCACCATCACCAATTCCGACACACATCCTTCCATTCTCTCGACAGTCGTAGATATCGGCTCGTCATCCGCCGTCAACGCCTGGATCAAGACTACAGTCTCGCATTTTGGCAAACTCGATGGTGCAGCAAATATGGCTGGCGCGATTGGGAAGAACCACGGTGTGGGCAAGTTCATCGACCTGGAAGACGATGAGTGGGACATGCTGGTACGGGTTAATTTATCCGGCATGATGTATTGTCTTCGTGCCGAAGTGAAGGCAATCATGGCATCTGCACCTGGGGGAAAAGGCAGTATTGTGACTGCATCGAGCATTCAGGGCTTGCGTGGGTTCCCGCTGCATACGGCGTATTCGACGACAAAGCATGGGGTCATTGGGTTGACGCGATCTGTGGCGAAGGAAGTCGGGCCACATATTCGGGTCAACTCAGTTGCGCCGTGAGCTTTACTCCCAGAAACTTGAGATCGAAGAAGGAATAGCTGATTTGATGTATAGTGGTTCGATTCAGACCCCGTTGCTTGATCAGGCGGCGATTATCCAAGGCGGGCCTACCGTTCCCGATACCGTCATTCCGCGCGTCGGCACACCTGATGAGGTGGCGCACACAGTGGTGTTTTTGCTGAGTGATGCCGCGTCGTATACGACTGGGCAGGTGTATAGTGTCGATGGTGGATGGGATCCATAGGGGTCAGCTCATGATCAGCCTATTCGGTAAATAAGCTTGTGCAGTCTTGTTTTACCATCTGATTTGAAATCAGGTTTAACTCCACATCCTTCCAACTTGATTCCTGCAGTCTGTTTCTTTCTTTTTCCCATCGTCATTTTCTTCATCGATCTCTTGCGTCAAACTTGTACTGCTGCTAGAGGGCACTTCAAGTCGAAGGCTAAAATGGCTCTAAATCCCGATTCATTTTTCTGATTCATGCGCAGCTAATAAGCCAATTCTCGCCTTTTTGTTGCCACTCTCAGTTATTATTGCCTCGAAATTTGAGCTTGACCTTGCCTAGCCATCCCCGCACGAACCAATAAGCATGTGGCTAGGTTCAAAAGGACTGCAGAATGGAATATCCAATCCTGATCCGGAGAAACTCCGGGGAAATGAATGGTCGGAGATAAGTCCCGGTAGCTTGAAAGGGCATCTTATGTGGGTTTTCAGCAAAGCTGATTAGCCCGAGGCAATGGCCAAAGCGCTGCCATGGACCTGATTCTTAGGGCAGGAGGTCGTTCCCGTCACATCGGTGGACAGAATATGATCGCTTTTTTGCCGCGGTCTCAATCATAAAACTCGATTTTTTGTAGATTTTTTGCTCTGCCAAAGGGACTCTAGTTAATCGCCCTAACTCAGATCCAGGTTCATCTTTCAGGAAATGGACTCAAAGTCATTACAGCAATTGGCTCCGAATCCATCGGGACCCAGCCGAAATCCAGATGTGAAGCTGCCGAAGAGAGAAAATATATCACTTGCTTGTTCTGCATGCAGAGCCCGCAAGTCAAAGGTATGCTATAAATACCAACCTCTCACCCCTTTGCACAGATTCTAAGCATTAGCGATTTAGTGCGATGGCGTCCAACCTTGCGAATCCTGCACCAAAAGACGCACAGAATGTGTCTTTGATGAAAATTCAGATAAAAGGCGCCGAATTATTATGAAGCGCAAAATAGAAAGCCTCGAGGATGACCGCGAGTTGCTATTGCAACTTGTCAGTAACGTTCGCGGTTCCAGCAACCGTCAAGTAATCCAATTACTCAATCTCATTCGCAGTAACGCACCACTAGGTGAGATCAAAGATTACATGGACAAAAGTATGTCCGATGAACTTGAAAAGACTCCTGAATTGATTGATCTAGCTCGAATCATGAGGGATTCTACAGCTCAACCACGGCGCAGTGTCATGGATGTAAGAAAACTCTCTGATGATCCGCTATGGAAAGTTCCAGCTAAACCATGGACCAGGGTGTCGGATGACGATGAATTCGTGTCCCACCTAGTCTCGCTCTGGTTCACATGGTATCACCCATATTTCAACTTCATGGATCGCGATCGTTTCATCAGAGACATGCAGTCCGGGGATACGGAGAGTGCTCTGTATTGTTCGCCTTTTCTTGTCAATGCCATCTTGGCAGATGCTTGTGTATGTTCCTGCCGCGATTGAAGGAAAGAGTTCGGGCTAATTTATTCAGGCCTATTCAGATTATCCTGAGGCTTTCGCTAATCTGGGAGATTTGCCCTCAAAAGGCCAGCATTTCTATACCGAAGCGAAAGATCTTTATGAGAAAGAGGATGGCCAAGTGACTTTGACCACAATCCATGGGCTATGTATCCTCTTTTCATCGTGCGCAACTCTCCTCGCTATGACAAAGCTTTGGCTAATGTCTTGCAGTGCTTGTATGAATGGCAAGGACCGACGCGGGTGGCTGTATCAGGGCCAATTGGCCTTTGTGGTGGACGATCTGATTGAGCAACACGATTTGGGGAAAGAGTCAATATATGCGCCAGAGGTTGTAAATCTTACGGTCTGGGGCCTCTACAGCATCACAGCGTTAGTCTTCTGCTGGCAGTATGCTATTGATGTTTGCTGACCATACGAGTGCAGCGCGACATCTCTCATATTCCACAAACGACCTTTGATCCGAGCTCCGAAAATACCTTATGGAATGCACCCGAGTCCACGAAGCGACTCCAGTGACATCTGGATTCCATATCCATCTCTAGTAGGCGGTGTCCCTGCCCATACAGCCTCAATGGTGAAGGCTCTTGCGGATCTCAATATCGCTACTTTCGAGTCATCATCTTCGCTTTTCAAAGGTCCCATTCATTTAGAGAAAATGTCCTTTTTAGAAGTGCGAGACGCTGTGGGTGAATTACATGCTCGTCTGGAGGCATGGAAAATAAACCTTCAGGACTGCATGAGAGAGAAAAACAATAAAACCCCTCATGCGCTGGGTCTACAGTATGTTATAATCCCTCTCACAATCCAATCTCGTGCTTATACCATATGTAGCATGTACTGGAACCAGATTATCATGAGTATCAATGGATATGTTGAGAAAAAGGGGTTTCAAGAAGATTTGGATCCGAGAGAGTATCAATCTGTGAGAAATGTAAGGCTTGCAGCGGCTAGAAAAATCGCAAGCCTGGCAGAGGTACATCGGGCCGCATGGGGATACGACCGAGTAACGGCTGGAGATATACAATCTTTCTCAATGGCAGAGAGCACTCTCCTTGAGGATCTCGATAATCCCGAGAGCCAGAAGGCGTTTGTCAATCTCTGTATCGCGTCCAAGGCAGCGGCGCGACGCTGGCCTATAGGTAAGGCGATGTTGCGTGCTATCCAGATGGCGGCGAAAGAGTTAGGTGTCACGCTTCCCTCGGAGACGGACGCCTTGTTCTCTGACCTTGAGGGCAAATGGACCTCTAGGAAAGCAGAAGATATTAGCAGCCTGTATCCTAATTTTGCGATCTATCTCAGGTCGAAGAAAAATGATGAAGCGGAGCTTGACAGGTTCTTAGAGAAGTGGGATGCGTTGCACATCGCTGAATAGGCCCCATAGCTAAGCCTTAGACTTCGGTATTTTTTGGGTATACTATAAGTTCTATATGTTTGAGCTGGTCATTAATTTCAGGAATCGTCTCGGTGCTATTTACTGCAGACATTCTGGTTCCAGAAATCAAAGGTGTGGAGGACGTGTGCTCAGGTATAGAAGGGCAAAGAAATGCAGTAAAATACAATGCTCTACATTGAGCGATCATTGTGGACTTCAAAACACTCTGTCTATAGGCAGAAAATAGCTTTAAGCTAATTTCTTATTTTCTTGATCGTCATTCTGGGTCTAGACTTGGGAGAACAGCTCGACTCGGCCGAGAGGTGGGGTTGCAATCTGCTTTCCAAGCTTGCCAACTCTGACAAGTGAGGAACGAACACGGCCGAGAGGAATGAGGATCTGTGCAAAGCGATTGAGATTATGTACACCGTTATTGGTCACCGTATCACAAGAGAGGCCAATGGTCCCCGACACGTCTGCCAGATGATGGCAGCAGCCCCCACCATGACCGTACTCGCGATCAACACTGGAGCAATGCTCTGAGCAGGCTTCCCGGCAACTGCGTTAAGTTCGATATCCCGAGCGGGCAATGGAAGATATTCTAACCAAGGGCCACCTTTCGAGAAACTGGCGTACAAGTTTGCCTTGATTCTGTCACTTATCCAAGGAACAATGTGACGAGCTGCGAATTTGAGAACCCATGTGTCTTGGGCTTCATAACGCGTAATTGAACCGGAAAGGTCAACAACTGTTTTGGCGCGATGAGAATGCTCGATAAAATACTGGTTGAAAACCTGGGTCAATTGCTCAAGAGAAGGGTTTGGGTTCTTCTTCAACAAAGGTATGAGACCATTGGTCAAACGAGCAATACCTTCATAGGCTGTGTTTCCACCCAACCCAGGATTGATAGTAGCCTGTAGCGATAAAGAGTGTTAGTTATTTCTTCCTAGTCTATCAGCGTGTTGATTCCACGAAGGGTCTCCTACTTTATGAACGGAATCGCCCACCAAAACCACCCTGTTGTGGCACCATTGTGGGATGACACCTTCTTCCAGAGGTACCAATGAGGCCTTGACTCGAGATTCCCAGAGGTCCTCCACGGTATACCCAGGGCCTACCAGAGAGCTTCCATACTTCTGGATGTATGCATTTGCGTCCGCATCGGTAAATCGTGGACAGTGGGGCGTTCTCTTGAGTTTTGAATCTTTGACAAAAAGGAACCAAAACACAAGTCCAGGCACACCGGCCGCCGCAACTGCGGAGTAGTCATTGTAGTATACGTTGTGAATCATGCCACCAGGTAGGAACTGCTTGTTCTGAGAGATCGCAAAAATGCAGTTGTACTCGCTAGTGAAAGCTAGATTTCATTCAATTGATCAAGCTTTGAATTTGTTTGACTTAGATTAGACACACCTTCATTGATATTTTGCGCGAGAGATTGATTCATCACAGCAATCTTGTTTGCCATTAGCTTCCGGACCTTGCTATGAATTCCATCGGCCCCAATGAGAATGTGACCATGGTGCTGGGCGCCAGTTTCAGTGGTCAAAACGATTCCCTCCGCAGTTTCTTCATATTCAGCGACTGCTGTTTGAGGATGCAGCTTTGACTTGTCTTTCACATGACTATGCAGGACTTCTAGAGCCTTACATCGTTCCATGAAAACGATAGGACGTTGAAGACTATTGAATCATACCGAAAGGGTTTCAAAATTAGCAAATTTGTCTCTTGTATTGCCACAATACTGGTTGTGGACGCCCCGCCGGATTCTTCGATCAGTATAGACTCACATTTGCTCGATATCGACTAACACATGTGAGTCCTCGAAGCAGTTCCCGTTTCCGTCAAAATGCATTCGATGCTTCAATGGTATGACCTGCTTCTCTATATCCGGCCACACACCCAACTGCTCTAGAATTCTTATGGTATGCGGGTGGAGTCCAATAGAGGCCCCCAGCTGTGGTGCGAAATCCCCCTTCTCGAATAGCTCATAATCAATTCCAGCGCGCTCGAAAGCTAGGGCGAGGCCGAGACCCACGAGACTGCCACCAGCTATGAGGACCTTGAAATGACCCGTCTCTTGATTGAACGGAGACATCGAGTTGGATGAGTATGATGAGCACGAGGTGTCAGAGGTAAAATGTGACCCGTAGTGGACACGTGAAGAGAAATCGATAGCTTCGATCGCTTGGTCGGAAAAAGACACTGGTAATATTACTCCCCATGGCCCCTTTCCCCCTCTCTCGCCCCTAATCTCCCGCACAGGGCCCGACAAATCGGACCTCCCATTCAGCCTCACCTATCAGATATAGATGGCCGTGGTCAATCTTTTAAAACTTGAAGAAAGGGATCGCAGCATGGTGATGTTATTACTTCACATATCATGGCTCAGCTGGTAAATCAATGAGCGGCCCTTGACATTGAGGGGTTATTTTACAAAAGTACCTCTTAAAGAGGATCATCATTTCAATCCTCAGAGGGGGAAATTGCACGGCAATACCGTATGAGTTCTGATTCAGCCGGTAAATGTGTTATTCCACTACTTGCTTTTTCTTGTAGCCTTGTATCTTCTAGCAAAATGATCATTAAGGCTTGATGCACCATCCTACCACAGACGGGCCGAAGACTCTGAGGATTCTCGACACTTAAATTAGCCCTTGTTTCTCGTGCTCATTTCTGGTGCATGATATCTTTACCATCCTGTAAACATGTCGTGACTCCCAAGAACCCAAAAATTCAAATTTGACAGCGCTGATCATTCCTTTTTCTTATCCTCGTCACCACAACCGCCACTCGATAGCTCAAAAAAAAAGGCGGGACGGCTTGACATGCAGCTACTGCAGTAGTTCAATCCATCCGTTGTCCAGACCCTTCCAACGGTTTCGCAGAGTCGAGCGCTCCTTGAATCCTTCCCACTAGCCAATAGGGATTGGAAAGTTGGGGGCGAAGTCCCGTCCGGTGGCATTTGGTGCGATGGAATCCCATTTCCAATCACCAAGATGTCTGCTATGCTTCAACTGGAAAGTAACACTTGCCTAATTTCCAGCCGTGTGTTTCCCCAGACTCGGAATTTACTTAATTGACCTATGTACTGGCGATGATAGTAGACTGTCAAGGGTCTGGACCGTGTTCACGACACAGTGCGTTGATCTGTATATGTGATCGCGCTAAAAACACAAAAGTACTTGAAGATTTCGGAGATACCAACTTACCATGTCTTTCTTTTTCCTCCCCGTATTCCCCACTGAGTAATCACTCTGCGTCTTGTTTACAAATTAAAAGCCTGCATCTCGCGTTTTCTACGCCCACAGCGCGATCACTATGCAGAGAAGCTTCCGACTTTCCTAAAAGCTATGTCTAATTCAGCGGCCGAGCCTAGTCTGACAGCAGATGAGCGTTATCTCAAATCCCTCACTTATGGGTTAATTATTAGCACGGCACTTCTGTCCCTGATTGTCGTCAGCTTGAGGGTGAGACCCGGCCTCGAGAGCGTGTCAATATCAATTTGCATAGTCAATCTAACTCACATTCAGCTTTACACAAGAGCAGTCATCGTCAAACTATTTGGACTTGATGATATTGCCGTTTGCATTGCGCTGGTATGTCCCAGTTCCGAGTTCCATTGCACCCATAAGAATAATAATTTCACAGGAATGGCTAACGGAGATCACTAGGTCGTGACACAATGTTTCAACGGGCTCGGAGTTGCCGTTGTCTATTATGGAGAAGGCCGGCACTTCGAGACCGTGTCCGCCCAAGATCGAGCAATCTGGCTCAAGGTATTATCTAAACAGCCCCTCTATGACAAATTGCCAGAACACATTACTGAGCTGGAACTCTCGAATAGTTATACTATGCAGCGATGTGCATCTATCTCTACGCCTCACTCTCGGTGAAGATTAGCTTGCTGTTATTTATTCGACGGATCTTTGTCAAAGGTATATTCCTTATCAATTCCACCAGATTCTGAGTCTCAGAGTATAACCCACGCTGACCACATCATCCTGCCATCAGCCTGGATGCAATGGCTTACTGCGGGTTTGATGATCTTTCAAGTGCTATTCTCGATATCTGGATCTTTGGTTCTGGCTTTCCAATGTGATCCTCCAAGGTACATGCTCAATGACGAGCAGTGTCTACCACGTCTATTAACTAGGCTTATTACAGGGCTGCGTTTGACTTGACAATCACGAATGCAACTTGTTATTCTCAGTTCAAGTTGTTCCAAATCGTTTTATACCAAGCGGTGCTGATATTTGTCGCGGATATCATTATGCTAATTGCACCCATGTCAATTCTGTGCGGATTGCAAATGCCCGCGAGAAAAATCGCTGCGTTGATGGCAATATTCGGAACAGGTCAGTGCAGACGGCGCAACACGCTTCAATACTTATTTGAAATTTAGGTATAATCGCCTGCATCGCCCCTGTCGTCCGGTTTAGCACGTTGGATTATTTGCGTAAAGGGACTACGGATTTAACGTGTACGAAAGCTCACCTCAAATACCTGTTTTAAGAATGCTAATAATCGAGTATAGACGACTCAGCGTCATCTTTATACTGGATGGTTATCGAGTTCAACCTAGGTCTTGTCGCCGGCTCTCTCTCGTCGTTGAAACCTTTGCCATTATTCCGCCGTTTCGGATCAAGTGCAAACTCGAAATATACCCAGTCCACCGGCAATGAACCACATGAGCTCGCGAAATTCCGTGCTGGCGAATTCAAAAATAACAGGAGGAAAGGTGGTCTAGGAATGGGGACGACTTTGCTGGAGGAGAGTGTCAACGAGAGCCAGGAGCGCATAATTCTTTCAAAGCCCATGTAACGGAAGCATATCATACCTCTCAGGGCTACAAACTATAAATCTTTGGTTTTGGATTTCTTCTGCATCTTTCCATCAGCGACGGAATTATTTGTACTCTTACACGCATTTCTGGTGTCCAGTCAAGTGACTTCCATATTACATCGCCGCATATAATGAAGAATTGCACGCCAACCCTGTTTTTCCTTTCCTGTCCACCAAAAAGCGGGAATAAATCCAAAATAACTAAGCCTTCCAATGTCAAATCGGCAGATTTCTTCCACGGTTCACTCTCCTCTTCTCTTCATCGGTGAATTTGTATAGCTGAGTGCAATCAAAATTGCCACTATGTCATCCACAGCTTCATCGCCCTCCAACGACCCTTCCAAGAAGTAAAATCGCCTGAACTCACACTATCTACCCTCGGGGGCTCGGACTGAACCACTTCGAACCTAACCAGATCGCCTTGCCCTGCCAGAAACCCGCAATTCCCCATAGCTTGTTCGGGAATCATCTTGCCCATCAGGAAGACCCCCATGTGATCGACGACTACTACAAGCCGTATGACAACCGCGCGCGTTCAAATACATTCTCAATGAAATGATCTTGAATGGCCATGTAACCCGGAATGGCTACGATAGCTTTAGCACAAATCCCAGTCGAGGGTCTCGCCATGTCTTCATCTTCTTGCATTGGTTTCTTTTCTATTTCTAAGTCCGCTTCTCATGCCAATCGACAAATCACGCCAATGAAAGCCCCATTTCAGACAATGAATTTTTCAATGTGATGCCATTTAGTCAATATAATAAAAGACGCTAATTCGTTGATTGAACGTAGCATCTTTGTCTATTGTAGATATAGATGCGAAGTTCAGAAGTCGCCACACAAGATGGAACATGATGCTTGCCAAGAAATTCGCACGCTCAAGAAATCATCAGGTATTCAAAAAAGCAAAACGCCACCTCTATGAGCTTTATGGTGCAATCGCTAAAAGGGATAGGGGGGTATCGAGGGTGATGCCATGCCAGGGCATTCCGCTATGACCATACGTATAGCCATGAAACTAGGCCAGTTAGCAGAGATCTTCAATATTTCAGGAATCCCAACATACTCATCACAATGGTCAGATAGAAGCAATTTGGAAGATATCCCACGGCCCCTGAATGAGAAGTCATTAGGATTCCATCAACAACAAATGGCCACCCATCCGAGTAATTGAGCATGTTCCAGCCCAGATGAGTTTCCTGCAATGGAAGTCAGCACATCGAGATCCAAACAATCTGAACAGACAATACGAACACTATCCAGGAATCCAATCGAGGTATTCAAATAGTGATAATAAATGATATCCGGGGTCGTCTCATTCCCACCCAGAACACCAACCCCACCAGGCGCATACACCTTCCCATGATTCGACGCATAAACAATCGACCCACCACCATCAAGCAACATCTGACCTTCCTTATCAACAAAAGGCCCTCGCACATTCTTCGACCTTCCAACTCGAATACTATACTCCGTCCCGCGCGCAGGGAATCCCCCCTGGAAGTTACAACACTTCCCGTGGCTAAACCAAACATAATAATATCCATCCCTATAACTCATCCACGATCCTTCCTGGGGCTTGATGCGCTCATGCGGAATAAAAGTCAACTGCATCGCATCCGTCTCCCGAGGATCCTCAATTGACAGCAAGTCATCAGATAGCGGAAGCTGCCAGATATCATGCCAGAAACTCCCGTAATTCAGATACGACTTCCCCGTTGAATTGTCCGTAATGAATGAGGCATCAATCGCATTGGTGATCGTAAACGGCCACACGTTCGAATTCTCCCCATCGCCCGTGTGGATCATAGCTCCGTGGTCGGTCCACGGGCTCCCGTCTAGCGTGGTCGTGGTGGCGACTCCGATGGCACTTTTACGCGAGCCGTGCGTGCTTAGCGTGTAATAGCAGTAAAATGTGCCGTCGCGCTCGACAGTGGTAGGTGCCCATGGTCGCGACCGATTGCCGGTGTGAATGATACTGTCGGCGTCGAGAACAGTGCCGATTTGAGACCAGGGACCGGTCATATTGGTCGCTTTGAATATAGGTATATGGTGGCCACCTTTGAAGAGGTAGTAGCTGCCATTGTGCTGGATGATGTTTGGATCGTGGACTTGGATGTGGCCTTGGTTTGGAAGTGGGATTTTATCAGTTGTGTCGTACACTCGTGATACTTTAGGACCCCATTCTGATGCTGGATTCGCCCCCGCGAAGGTGATCAATGCGAGAATAAAGAGTCGGAAATAAGCTAGACCCCCGAATGAGTACATTGCGATGCGGCTAATCTTCTGTTGTTGTAGATATGTACAGGTGCAACCCGCGCTGCGGGTTCACCGGTTAGGGGAGAGGTTGTCAATTGCCGCCTAAGAGGTCATCGAGGTGAGCAATTGGGCCGTTTATCGAAACGGTCAGCGCATGGTGAGTTGGCGAAGGACAACAGATCGGGAGAGTAAAAGGAGGGGGAACCAGGAATTAATCTGGAACATATGCGCACATGGCACGCTACATAAGTAGCCTAAGATTTTAGTAACAAAAGATAATCGAAAAATAAAAAAACCAGGCGGTAAAAAGGGACCAACCCAGCAATGAAAATCCGCACAGTCCGGACGTTGATCGAACTAAACCAAAGCCAATTGTTTTAGGCTGCCATTTTTGGATTGACTTTGTGGTACCTGTGGGCACGTAGTGGAACAGGCAGAAGAATAAGTCATTGTAAGTCGCTGTTCCCCACTGCACAGCCTGTCACAGCGCGAGTTCCCCTCACGTTATCCACGGTCTATTGGCGCGATGGATCGACCCAGTTTGATTTGCTGGGTCTAGTCCCTCGTTAATCTCTGCTCTTCTGGTCTTTTCCCCTTTCTCTCCAATGGCTTCACTTGATCTCCATACCGTGAAAATGCACTAGCGATATATTTGAAGAACTTCGCACGCAATTGAGCCACCTAGGCCCTGTCCTAGACTTAGACCTAGACTACATTTCATGCCTGTATACCCGACCTTTATGACGGCTCCACAATCACCGGGAGCCTTGTAATCTCGATTCAGTCGCACGGCTCGTATGGATCAACTCGCAATGATCTTTCGTACTGTATCTCTGGAGCTAGTGATCCATAGCCTATTGAAATAGTTCCGGTCCTGCGACCGCGGCTAATAATATCCGATCGACATGCCCTTGCAGTCGCGACCGATCGTCACTCTGCCCATGATCTCACTGTGGACCCGGCCAAGCTCCTGAGCTCCCCTGGCCAACATTTGGGACCTGATTCCGAATATTGATGTACGATGTACTGTAACCCAGTGATGCAATCATGATATCTATTACAAATTTCCAAATCGAAGATAATCATCTTGATCCACTGCGCCTATAATACTGTACATATCCGGGTATATCAATTGCCGAGAGCAATTCCTGTCAGATCCTCCCAGTCAAATACATCTAAAAAGGGGTCAAACTCTCCGGTTGGCTGCAGGACTGTCAGAAAAGCACGAAGGGTCGCCAGAAGGGATAGAAGCCTTACTGTTATGTCTTGATTGGGTGGTGGGAGGATGCCGTCGAAGTCGGATGGAAGGACGGCTGCCATTCCGGGGGTTGCAATGAAGGCAGCCACCTATGTGGGTCAGAAGGTACTTCAATTGGTGTGATAGGTGAGGCAAACCTGGTTATTCTTGAAACTGCCCATACCTGGGGTTCCCAAGTGCTCGCAGGTCGCGTGACGCGAAAACATGGTTTGCGCGAAGGACAGTACCCGCTCCACCACTTGCTGTTTGTAAATGAGCGCCTGGGCAGGCCAGAGCTTGGCCTTGACCAGTGCGACAATGGTTGACAGGAAAAAATAGTCCTTAGCACCCTTGACGACCAGTAAGAACCGACCTTCGAGAAAGATAAGGGCCGCCTCCACCAAGGATAACAGGGAATCCGGCAAACCTGGCAGAGTGTGCATCGTGAAGATAGAAGATGATGGATGTGACAGAAGAGCTAAGGAATGGTCAGTTGATAAGTAGAAGCTCCGATGCTGGACAACGTACAATTTTGATGGTCCATGGTATGCAAATGTTGGCAAATGGAGACGAATGCCTGAAGTATCCACTCTCCAAGGGTGCAAAGTGACAGCGCCAGCGATGTCGCATGCAGCTGGCGCTGGGTGGAAAGTATCATAATTGCGGCATCCAGGCGGGATCTAGCCGAGGGGGCGAAAAGAGCTTCCTCACGGGCTTCAATCGCAAATGGAGTGTGAATCGAGAGCAGAGCCTGCGCGATTTTTAACTCTATCGTGGCCCTTCGTAAACTGACTTTGTGCTGGGTAACTATGTCGCTGGCATCGGACGCACGCCAGGTAGGAATTCGCGAGAGCTGACGACTTAAATCCAAGTCAAGACGCTGGATTTCCTCGTATCGACAGCTAATGCGAGGAGAGTGCATCAGCTGGCAGGCTTTAAGGCGAAGAGGCAGAGACCGCGTGAGGGCAACCTGGAACGAACAGTCGGTGATATCAGTCAGAGGCCGATCCTCCGGTACTTCGGTAGAAGCCTCATTGATCTCTTCGTCGTCGATATTCAAAGGGGGCAAGGTGTCGTAGTCGGAGCTTTGCACTGACGGTGGCATGGCTCGATCAAAGGAAACCTGCAGATTCAACTCCACAATCGTGGTCCAGATACGCCGTCGCATTTCCTTGTTAAACGGGGAAATACGCGCATATTTGCTTGGATCGCGATGGTACCCCGACAGCATGGCATTTTGGACTAGCGAGCCAGTAGTGACCCAGGCCTTGCTGCGTTTCATGCCATGGGCATTCAGAGCCGTGACCAAAAGAATGTAGAGCCGTAAAGCACTGATCTCAAAGCGTTTGATGTGCGCATTTTCGATCCACCTTTCTGCGTGCAAAACCCACTCCACCGCCGTGTAGCATTTGAGTGAAACAGAGCTTTTCTCTTGCAAACTGCTGGCATCTGCAAGATTCCAAGCACAGGAAATCACCAGCAGAAGCTGCACCACAAATGCCGTTGAGATCATGTTCGGGTCATCGGCCATGGTGAAGAAGTCATCTACCTCCTTCAGAAAAGTAGGGATATGAAAGATGCGGTGTGTGGATTCGATATAAGTCAGGTACAGGCCGATGAGTTCGTCGACGACCTGGCGCTGCGGCAGTAAAGCAATCAATGACAGCGTTGTAGGTTCGGGAAATGGCGTATTTAGCGGCTTGATCTTCCATAGGCCACGCTTGACTCTCTCCAGGTCAGGTCGGACCCTTGAAAGAATCGGATTTGATATTCTGATTTCCTCTGCGAAGGATCGGATATCGGGGAACTGAAGGCTGATCAGAGTCATGGAAGGTAGGGAATGAACTGCAAGAAAGGTACCTGGGCCACGAGATTTGCATATATCCCTGAGCCACTAAAACGAGTCTTAGTTTCACGGCCTCTCATCATAATCCGAGGCGACAGATCCAGCTGCTGCGTCGGCGAAAGTTCGCTCTCCGAATTCTCATCATCAATACCTTCGCCGTCGACCTGCGAGGCAAAACGTGTTCTTGGCTCAGGCAAAGCACGTTTTGGTCGCTGCAGAAGGCCCGTATTTATATATGGTTCTTGGTTGACAGCGGCTTTGGGGGCACCCAGGACAGTCTCGAGAAAGCCACGTTCACGACCGTGGTGTCCTTTTGCCCTGCCATTGTGGTAATGATGAGGGCTTTCAAATTGGGTTGGCGCGGAGCCAGCACCACCTGTCGAATGAAGGGCATCTGATTGAATGGAGGCCGTTTCCAAACCCGAGTTTGGGGTTCTCTGATTAGGGGTCTGCTCATTCGGGGCCATTGAGACAGTGGAGCCCCGGTCTGCAGCGAAACCTGTAGCAGGCACAGTGGCGGGCTGCTGCCATAAGAAACCATCTTCATAGGTACATTTTGTGGGTGTTCTGCTCTTAGTACAACGGCCACAAGTCGGATACTCACGATCGCAACGCAATTTGCGGCTGCGGCACTGGGTGCAGGCCATGGTGCGGCGCCGCCTTTTGCGCGGCCGCTCGGCCTGCGAGTTCCCGAACACCTGGACGTCTGCCATAGAATGACAAGTTTATATAGTCTAGGACACGAAGCATACAAAGTGTTATCGTTAGATCCGAGATGTTGGGTTAGGGAGCTTCGGCTTACGTGGAATGGCCCGCTCTGCACTCCCCAATACGGAAAGTGTGTCCGATAAACCCCCACTATCGATTTTGTCTGCCTCACTGCCGTCGAAGGCTATGAAAGTACACTTCAATTCTTCGTCGAAGTCTAATACTTTTCTTAACCTTTCTGACCGCAGACTAGGGACTGTGGACCTATTACTGTTGCCACCTGCTCTGTCTGACTCTTATAAATTGGCTGTTGAGAGTTGAAAATAAGGTTTTTAGTCAGAACCCGTCATTAAAATACTGCGCGTTGCTCGATGCGCGTTCCTCTACCAAAAGCATCCAATCAACTAAGCATTTGATCTATGCGAGTACCTTGGCGGGCTTGCCTCAGTGTGTCTCCGGAGCTTTACTCGGCAAGTTGAAGTACAGAAAGGGAGAGCGGGGGTCAGGTTAGCAAGGCTGCACGCTCCTTCACCCTGTCTTTACTCAGATATTGGTTGTCATCTTTTCATAATTCTATCTGGTTCAGTACAAAGCGCAATGGCCCCAATGTGACTCTTTGGCTTTGGTTAATTGTTCCTGTGAGGGTCAATAAGTAGGCATGGAGTGGACAAACACATCCAGACAGGGTCTCTCAGAGCAGAGACTTCACGCCGATTGCCTTTGTAGATACTCTCTTTGTACTAATTATCGGGGTTACCGTGCAACATACATTTTACGATACAGTTGATTGGGCTAGGTCGATCAACTCAGCGCTCTCAAAGCGGAAGAAAGTGTTCATGAGTATTGCAAGGCAAGCAAGTAAATCGTGGACGATCAAGATGAATTGAATGCATCAGATATGAGGGGGGTCGAGAGATGAACTACTAGTCAGCGGAAGGTTCCAACCTCCGACGTCAATTTCCAAAAGACGGAAAAGTTGATCGGGCCTGCCTCGGCGTTAACCCATTCGGAGCTTCAGCTCGGAGATACTGGAGTATATCTACTCCAGGCACCGACAAAGTCAAACCGATATGCGTCAACTTTCGTTGAAGCAGCTTTCATCCCTCACTTTTAAATTTTGCTTTGACTTGTGGCAATTCACATCGCATCGTGGTATCGTGGTCATGCTACGTTCATTGTTGTCCCTGGGTCGGACCCCCGACTATCTCTTCCCCAAGGTGGAGCCCTTGCAGGACGGTCCCGACTGCCTCAAAGACTGTGCCGACTGCACAACGCATTTCCCAGACAAAGTGAAAATTGAGACTTCAAGACCCTTATATGGCCAAATCAAAGAATTCCACTCCCATGTCCTGGTCGCTACGGGGCGGTCCGATTGGAAGGAGAAAGTCGAACAGGAAAAAGGGAGTTTGATGGAGGCATTCGATGAATCGTCAGCAAAATCCAAGCTTGGCGTGCGTATTAATTGTCTCCATTGTCGCTTCTCTACTAACCATCCCGCAGCGCATCATGGTCTCGGCCTCGAATATTCAACCTCCTAACCACTCAGGCGACAACTCAACCTCTACAACGGTCCTCATTCTCCCATCATTCACATTCGTCGACTCTGTGTCACAAACAGACGTCCCAGACTTGGTCAATCGCTACATAGACAATCAAGACGAGAAGATTGACAGCGCTATTGTTACACCAGATGCAGGTATGAAGGCACGCCCTTGCGAATTGGACTACGTGGTTCTCTTATGTTCGCACCGACGGCGAGATGCGCGCTGTGGAATAACAGCGCCTCTTATCAAGCGCGAGCTCGAGCGGCATCTTCGTCCACTGGGTCTTGATCGTGATGCTGATGATTCACGGGCTGGCGGCGTGGGCATTTTTTTTGTTTCGCATGTTGGTGGGCACAAGTTTTCTGCAAATGTGCTTGTGTACCGGAAGAAGGATCAACAAATGATTTGGCTTGCGCGTGTGAAGCCGGAACATTGCGAGGGTCTGGTCAAGTATACGATCCTGCAAGGGAAGGTTGTACATCCGGAGTCACAGTTGAGGGGTGGGTTTGACAGGGTGCGAGGGCTGACGAGCTGGTGATGCGCTCTGAATTTCAAATTCCCAATGGGTATTTACTACTTTGCGTCAAGGACGCCCGACAGCTTCTCATTTTCAAATATTGCAAGACCACTTAGAATACTTAAATGCGCTCAATTCATTGCTCAGTAGTATCAGGCTTCGCAACGCTCAAACCAAATCTTCTCGCCCTTCAAACTTGGCTCCAGATCCATTCCAACCTTCGACACACTCCCAGTGGAGTCGATCCTGAACTCCACGACAAAAGGCTCAATCACAAGATTGAAGGATTTCATCCTACCGACAAAGAACTCCCCACTAGCATGCGTCAGACTCAAGACACCAGGAATAGCACCTTGGGTCTTCTCGGTAACTAATTCTCCGCCTTCAAACTTGATAGTAACAGATGCATTGGCCGGATGCGTATACGTTCCGGCATATTCCTCCAGATCAAGAGAATGAGGAATAGGAGGATCAGGAAGTCTAGGAAATAGTCGCTTCTTGATATCCGCTGTTCCACGCTGCAAATCCTTCATCATATTCTCGCGCTCCTCAATCTGTCTCTTGAAGCAAGCAGTCATCCGCTCATTGAGAAGAGGGTCATTGGAGGGTCCAAGCAATTGATCGATAAGATGAACAGCCAGTCTCAAGGTCCCACTCCTGGCCGAGGCCGAGTTCCCCATCATGACGAATCCGAATTGTTTATCGGGGAGGAAGCCCACGAGACTACCATACCCGGGCCAACTACCAGTGTGATGATATAAGTTCTGGCCGCGGTAGTGATCCACGAACCAGCCTAGAGCATACGCATGGTATGGTGAGGGAAGGTTCACATCACCTTCTTCGAAATGGAAGGTTCGCGGCTTGATCAGAGAGTCGTGGCCTTTCAGAGGTCCAGATTTCTCAATCAGCTCCCTGATCCATTTGGAGTAATCAATTACACTGCTGACTATCGCTCCAGCGCCGGTATTGGCTCTCCAGCTTGGTCGGCCTTCTTGGAAATAAGAGCCACCCTCGGTATTGGGTGTCCAAGTATATCCTTCTGCGATTTTTCTTGCAGTTGATGGGTTTGATTGGGCCTCGGGGACTCCTAAAAAGGTTTCATTCATGTTAAGTGGTTCCCAGATCCGCTGCTTCAGGAACTTTCCCAATGGAATGTCTGTTTTCTCTTGCAGGGCATGTGTCACTGCGACGAACATGTTGTTGGTGTACTGGAAATGAGTCCGCGGAGGAAATGAGACTGGTAGGTGCCGCAATGAGCGAACGAGGTCCTGAGGAGTTGCATCATCTGGCGTATAGCTAAGCATCCAGTTGTGGCCTGGCTGCCCTGTTCGATGGGAGAGCGCATCCTCTAACGTGGTATGCGTGGTGAGATAGTCATTCGCCAGGACGAAGTCATCTGGGATCAGGGAAGAGATCGGGGTGTCCCAATCAATTGGAGACTCAGTGTCTTTGCTATCTTTGATGACCATTGACGTGGCTGCACTGGTGAAAGCTTTTGTGGTACTAGCAGCCGGAAATAATGCATCGGTTGTCATCTTCTTGTCGGGGAACTCGGACAGTCCATAAGCCTAGAGTTAATTAGCGTTGACAGCCACTCGCACTCAAGCACTTCCCTACCTTGGAGTGAGTGTGAGCGCCATGTACAACAGCAATAGACAAGCCTGGAATTTTCCAGGTTTCGAGGATGTCAGTGACCAGTTGATCGAACTCAGCATCTAATGGAGACTTTTCGCCAGTAGCAGGCATTTTGAGAGAGCGAATAGTCATACTAGACATTTATCGGGGGGCAGCATTATCGGCTCTTGCCTAGCGGGACCAGCCATTATATAGTCCTGGGCCTGGGTCCGGGTCATGATGCGGGGGGTGCAAGTACCATTTGCATTCTCTGCTCGGGCAGGTCACCATGGCGGGGAAGTACAGTTCGACCGAAAGGATAATCTCAGTGGACCACCTGCCTATGGATCACTATGAAAAAATTCTGAACTTCTTTAAGCATCTTCTTCAAATGAAATTGAGTACGTCTGAAGGCGTAGATCACATTTGCACGTATCTAGTGATTTGTCATTCATCGACCAGCTGCAATGTATAATGCTGCAGCCTGGTGAGCGCACACATTCTGGTAGCGCTGCGAACCGAACGGTCATTTGTCGTAGTAGAAACACCTGGAACTCATCAAGAACGCGGAGCTTGTTATGCAACAAGAGTCAGGTACGATCTTTACTCATGGTAAATGGAGTTTAGGCGGAAGTACCATGGACCCGAGACTTGACGCGGGCCGACGCGACGTCACCGCGTTAATGGGATTCTGGTCGCGTCTCCTTTCACAATCGCAATGCAACAATGACTGACCACGCCCTCACTTCTCGGGCTGAGATCGCAGACCAGGCGACTGCAGTTCGTGCCACATTGAAGGTCTGGGAAAAAGAGTTCGCATCAACGCACGGTGGAAGAAAGGCTGGTCGAGACGACATCAAACAGAATCCCGAAATTGGTAAGAGTGGTCGACGAGCTTGGGTCAACAAGCTTGGAATTCCGCTTCTCAATGCAATTTAAGCTCACTTTTAGTTATAGCCGCCAAATACAAAGAGTATACCCGACTCAAAAACCTCGAGGCCTCTCTGGCCCGACGCGAGAATCGTCGACAAGAGCATCCGGAAAGTCATTCTAAGAAACGAAAATATGCGTCACCTACCGGTCCAACTGGATCGCAAATCGAAAATACTCCGCGGAAATCATCCAAAGGACTCTTCGCGACTCCCTCCAACAACCGCACCAAAGAGATTCATCCCTCGCAGCTAGACCCCTACGACTCGCCCTCAACCTTCCGCAGATTGTTCAGTCCCAGCACACACCGGCAGAGTCTCCCCGCGCCGTCTCCTCTGAAAGCGGCCATCGGCCCTACGCCCCAGCGTGATGGTAAAACCCTGGGTCTATTTGACATGCTGTCCGAGTCAGGCGGGAGTCATGCAACACCCTCCGCAAAGAAGCAAAAGGACATGATGGGAGCAGGGTTTCAAACTCCCTCCAAACGCAAGACATTCGAACCTATCACGGAAGCCCCGGATGAGGAGGAGGAAAGCTCCAGACTGTCGCGCACCCCGGCATCTTCAACAAAGCAATTCTACCTAGCCAACCTATTCGCAACCCCAACCACGATGCGCTATGCCGCCATGGTAGAGGCAGAAGACGAGAAAGCAGAACAGCGAAATTCATCACAGCCATCTGCAAACGCAGCGTCACCGGAGCCAAATCCTTCAGAAACCCCATCTTTCCTCCGCCGCTCTAACTTCAACCGCCTCCCTCCGCCCACACTTAACAACAGCAACAACGCTGGTCTTAGTCCCATCGCGTCGAGGAAACCAGTCCAATACGCCGGAAGAGGCCTCTCGCACATCGTCCAAGGTCTCCGCGCAATGGAAGAAGAACGGAATGACGACGAATGGGACATGCTCCGAGAGATCGAAGCGGAACAAGAAGCCGTCGACATGGCCCCAGAAGACCATTTCCCAGAACAAAAGGGCAAACCATATAAAAAGAAAGGCCAGAAGCGCACGACTCGCCGGGTCATCATGCGCCCGGTTGCGCCTCGTCCCAAACCAAAACCAGAGGCCGCACCACTAGCCGACAGCGATGATGAATTGGCAGCTGTTCCTGAGACACAGCTTGTAGATGCCAAGGGCGAGGAGCCAGAGCTCGAGATCCCCGATGATGTTGCTTCTTTGCATAGCATTGAAGCTGAATCGAATTATGGAACTGAGCCTGACATGGACTCTGATGATGACCCTGAATTTGATGAGCGGCCTCAGCCGTTGACGAAGGCGAAGAGTTTCTCGGAGCGCATTAAGGAGGCAGTAGGGCTTATGCCGAAGACTCAGAAGGTACCGGTCAAGGCTCCAGAGCCTAATATAGAGGATAAGGAGGAGAAGACGAAGCCTCCTAAGAAAGTTAATCCCCAGGCTCATGCAAATTACCGCTCATTGAAGATTCACCGAGGCCGGGGGAGAGGCGGAGGACGTTTCCGAAGGAGATAGGTTACAAGATGCAGCTTTCCTTATATTCATGATATCACGATTGCATATGTTTTGGCAGAGATAGATTTAGTATTCATCGGAGGCGACTAATTTTACATTTTGTGTTATCTGATATTGACTCTATCGTTGAAATGGACTGAGCTTCCTTGGAAGATGAACAGAAATATGCCAAAGGGGTCGTTTCCGTCATGACGTCGTCCTATTGTATAATTTCCTTGTATTTTATGGACTTTTCAGTCAGTTATATATCGGTCTAGACGGTCTCGGTTCCGCGGTGGCCTTGGGCGGCGGTCTGAACGGGCTCTGGAAAGATGTGAAGGATTGTCGTCTCCCGGTCTCGAAATCCGATCGAAGAGACTTCGATCATGTTCACGGACTGGGGATGCACTACGACGGCGGGCTATTCCCGGGTCTTGAGCTGGCGAACGAGCAGAACGTTCTGACCTTGACCTGTCTCCACCAGCACCTGTTTCGAAAGAACGCTGCGCAGGACTTTGGCGTTGCGCAGGCCTTGGATACTGCACGTGGCGATCCCAATCCTGTAGAGACGTGTAAGGACTCCTTAACCAAGCTAGCAATTCGTGTAAGAACAAGCGCGCATTTTCACGGCCGACAAAGTCTCGAAGTAGCTCCTCCGCTTGCCCCGCGCTACCCTTGATATCGACGGTGCGCAGAATCGCAATCACATACTCGAGAAGGAACTCGGCATTATTGGCTCTACGTTCTTCCAGCCTCTGGGGTCCAGGACGAGCTGGGCCGGATGGCTGATCTTCCGTATCCGGATTCAGGAAAGCAAAGACCTGTAGCTCGCGGCGGATCCATTTTCGAGCGCGTGAAACGAGCGCTTCGTCGCGGTTGAACTGCTCCGGTGTCACTTCCGTGTATTGTGAAAGCCGATTTGACCCGACTCGAAGGGAGTATAGTTGGTTGCGATAGACGTTTCGTCGCACGGCGAGAGGATCATCCGTGGGAGCTAAAGGCTGGCGCGGAGGAGGTCTATGTCGTCGTCTTCGTACATTATCTATTAAGAGTCCGCCTGCAAGAGCTCGCGAACGAATTCCGGAGGTCTGAAGAGTCTCTTTCGACGGTTGCGTGAGAGCAACATTGTATGTTTTGGCGCCCCGCGGGTCATTTAGATCATATTGCACCTTCGCGAGTTGAACCTTACCTATTCTTTCATCAGTCAAAATTCGTTAATCGCACTTCCGCGTATAACAAAGGTCCATACATAGTGGACAGTTCGGCTGCTGTTCTAGCCAGCTCAAGAGACATAGGTAATCGAAGTTGGAGTGTTTGCATGGAATCGCAACACAGGGCTCAGTGATGGTCTCCAGGCAAATTACACAAGGATCGCCTTCAGCTTCTTCATCTTCCACTTCTTTGAGTGTCCGTTGGAGAATCTTCCGCTGCAAGTCCCCCTCCATGGGCGAAAGGAAGGAAGAGCCGTGGCGGATGTAGACAGGAAGCTACCGCACCGGCACCGCCCACGGCAGAAAAAGATGGCGCCTGCGTCGGGGTTGCGACTGCCATCTCCAAGTCTCACACTATGCTTTGCCACTGACAGTCCTCTACCTGCCGAGAGCCCGGTTTAAAATACTCTGATGCGTTCTGCAAAGGCCGTCATATCTGAGAGACTAGCCCAGCTGGGCAACACAACATCCAGCATGACCGCAAATGCGCCGCGTGCATACACCACGACCTCGCTGAAGCGCTGGTCTGTCTTGAACAAAGAGCTTCCGTGTTTGTTTGCACTTTTTGGAGCAAGCAAGAATGTCCATTGACTTTATCCAGCTGTCTCCCAAATTCGAGCAATCCATGTATATGACTTCGACAACACTCGTGAGGCCCCGCGTGTCCGAACATACAAGTCAAGAAAACTGACGCTGACACCTTATCTGTCTAGTTTTCCTGAGCCCACTCCCCAACCCGCAATTATGGAATGGAAGTACGATTGGATTCCTTCAGGCATATGAGAGCTTCGCAAATGGCGGCTGGTGGCACGATCCTACTATTCTGGCTGCAACAGGAGATGGAACCGAGATCGAGGAGCCTCGGGGATGGCAAGGATGTTGGAATGAGCAGATTGTATGCACTCGTCTTTCACTTGCAATGCGCTCATGACTGACGAATACAAGATCCGCTTGGTGAGACTTAGTATGGAACAGAAAGATGCCTTGACTGTGCTTTTGACGGGCCGGGGCGAAGCCAACTTTGGCGAGCCCATTAAACGTATGGTTGCAAGTCAGAAGCTTGACTTTGATTTGGTGGGGTTAAAGCCCGAGGTTGGGCCTCATGGCCAGCGCTTCAGTTCGACCATGAATTTCAAACAGAACTTCCTGCAGGACCTCATTTTCACTTACAGACAGGCTGAAGAAATTCGGGTTTACGAGGACCGTGTCAAGCAGTGAGTCTGGTCCAGCACTCAACGGTATCACATGTGCTAATGTTGCTTTAGTGTGTCCGGTTTCAGGGATTTCTTCGAGGATGTGAACAGAAAATTACAAAATGAATCTGATGCTCCTCGAACGCCCATGACTGCTGAAGTGATCCAGGTCTCAGAAGATACCAGATATCTTGACCCGGCCACCGAAGTTGCAGAGGTGCAGCGAATGATCAATTCGCACAACCTTGCAGTGCGCGATTCCTCTGGACCAAAAAACCGGATGCGTATTAAGCGGACAGTCTTTTACACTGGGTATTTGCTTTCTGCACAAGACTCAAACAAGATGGTTGAGAGTTTGCTCGTACCGCTTTTGCCTCCAGGAATGTCCGAAGCAAATAACCTGAAATACATGGCTAACAGCATCCTCATCGCCCCTCGTCCTGCTCCAAAGTCTATCTTGGAGAAAATTGGAGGCATGGGCAAAAAGCTAAGGTGGCAGGTCACTGGAACTGGTTGTTATGAGAACAGGGTCTGGGCGGCTCGCGTGAAGCCCATTCCGGCTACAGAACCGATCTACACTGAAAACTCCACCCCTCTGATTGTTCTAGCTGTTCGCAAAGGGTCACGCCCGATTGATGCAGGCAAGATTCAGAATTGGCACCCCGTACCCGCTGAATCGGCCATGACCTTTGAAGCTATCATCGGTGAAAAAGAGGTTCTCCGCGTGGAGGCAGAGAACCCACAGGAAGGCGAGTGGGAGAGCCAATTCATGAACAAGGGTCACAAGAGGCGCTTCCAAGACCGAAATGAGGAGATCCTTTACCCCCAGTCTGGCCAGACCAACGGGTACGAAGGCTACGCGCAAGCGCAAGGCCAATCCCATGGCTACCATCCTTACCAGAATAATCGCAATAACTACGAAGAAGGTTCCCGCAAGAGCTCTGGTCGTGGTCGTGGCCGTGGAAATGGACGCGGACGAGGTGCTCGGGGGGGTCGTGGTCGAGGTCGTGGCGGGTCGAACCCCTACTACAAGTCCCTGGACGATCAAACTGGATACGAGCCAGGGAATGAGTCCAAGGGCGGCAATGCAGGTGGTGGGTACTCAATGGACTACTGAACTTGATTTGAGCATCAAGTTAATATGCTTCATTTCTTATGGAGTTTCCATTATGTTTGGTATTGTTTTCAACTTGCATCTGGTTACGGCGCATCATAGATGGCTCGGGCGTCTCGGAGAGGTCATTTCTTACTCCAGGTCTCTTACTTTGTGAATTTTACTTTTTTTTTTCTATTTCTTTCCTAAGACCTTGATAAATGTAGCACATCTGATATCTATAGCGAGTCGAGACTTGAGACATACTGCAGCAAATCAAGGGTTGCCGATGCCTGGATGGCCTTGATGGCTGCCGCGAAGTAGGGGATTTCATGCCCGTTATAGTCGCAGCTGTGACCCTTAATATCGAGGGTGACTTCACCGAGCTCTCCACTGCCCAAAATAGCCTCATGAACCAGCATTGAGGTGTTGATATTTCCTAAAACAATGGTGCTGGAGATATCCTGCTGAAGCATCAAGTTGGGGAGATCAACGTAGCCCAAGTCGGAGCCCCCCATGCTGAGGTTGAATGTGACATGACCCTATCCTGGTTAGCTAGCTGCAGCTTTTAAACACAATCACACGTACCATTTCCACAATGAATGGCGTGGGATTACGGAGACTGATGGTAGCATTCACATTGAATCCATCAACAGGCGTATCCAACAGATCCACGGTCGTGACATTGAAAGCATCATTTGCGTTCACGAATTCTGCAACGTGTCAGCCAAGCAACATCAAACCTATCCCCACCAAACTCACCCGTGACATTATACCCATTCATATTCATCATCTTATGAATATCCAAGTGAGCAGTTGGTAGCGCCCCAAAAGTCAAATCCGGCGTCCCAGTGACCAGGACTCCAAAGCTCTGATTTGTTGCCGCCTCAACCGCCAACTGCGCCAAACAATCAACACACGTCACTTCTAGATCCTGGTCAATATCCAAAGTCGCGCCATTGCTGAACTCGATTGTCGGCAGGGGGAAGATCGCGAATTGTTCTCCGGTTGAAGGGATCTTGCAGCTAGCGTTGAACGCAGATAAGTGGCCGCTGCCGCTGAATCCGCCGCCCATGCTGAGTTTCTTGGATTGGCGGACGTGGAATGAAGTTGGGCGGGGATTTGTGATTGAGAGGCCTTCATAGTCATATTTGTAGTTGTTTATGTAGGAGTTGGCAAAGTGCGGGATGCCCACGTAGACGCTGAACGGAGGTAAGTGGATTGATTCTTATAGTTGCGAAGTTGACTAACAGTGGTAAGACGACTACAAGGACGACGACACCGAGTCCGATCAAGTAACACCACCACCAATTCTTCATGTGTGTTCTGAAACGCTGCCATACTGTTGGTCTGACCGATTTAGCCACGGCATTCGTATCTGAATCCGAGATATTCTCGATATCGGATTTGGACATGGTTGATAAGTATGATTTGACAGTTCAATCATTCGTTCTTCTTACCCTCCTTTGGGACGTAATAGAAATGAAAGGCCAAGGTCAGAGGTCTCAAATAGCGACAACAACACAGCTTGACATCTTATAACCTGAGAACGAGTGGCGGTGGTCGGACATTCACGATCGACAGTGATTTTGGCGAAGGGACGTTGGTGATGATCGATAGGTTTTATTCGGGGCCAGACAGGTTAGACCCTCTTTGGCTATACCCCATGGGGGCTTCCTTTGGGGCCGATCGCCGGTCCACTTCACATGGTAGAAGCAGCACTCGCTTAGTGTTTGCCTATTCGGCGTCCGAATACGACATCGCTAATATGATCGGCGTCAACTTGTTCCCGATACAGTTATTTGGCCGCCGAGGTTGCCAAGCCTGTGATACCCCCTAAGTCTTTGCCTTTGGAGCAACCCTGGAGTATTGACTTATCTAGTACGAAGAATTATTGCGAATAATATTTTCTAATAATTCAACCCAGTCTATTCAGTTCTTGAAATACATAGGCTTGGGAAATGCGAGGAAGTTTTAGAATACTAGGACAACAACTCGACCCCTGTATCATATGTCGTGGCGGGCATATTGGCTCGCCATGCGAATTTTTCTCCCTCGCCACAATAAAATAAACGGAAACGGCACAAAGCACAAAGTCAGACACCCAAGCAATGTGCAAGCCCAACCGACACCCAAATTATGGAACATAGCCGACGCGAACAGTGGAAAGCCAGCACCAAACGAGGACCTCATGAAATCATTCCCAGCCAACACCGAAGCCGCATATCTCGGATATGCATGCGCAAGATAACAGAAAATACAATTGAAGATCAAACAACCCCCAAAAGAGAAGAGCATCGACGCGATGATTGGCACGATCCAATGCACACTCTCAAAGTTCCCCGTCCACCCAAACCAGAAGAGAGAGATGGGGAGTGCAAAGGCGCCGACACAAGCAGGCGGCATCTGATATTCGGGCGCTATGTTTCCGTCTTTATCGAAATGACGGGACTGGTAGTAGTATTTCCAGTAGAAGTAGCCTGGGATAGTGATGCAGCACGTTGAGACCAGGATGCCCATGAAAGCAAGGCCGCTTTCGCCGGGGTTGAAGCCGTGGATTTCCTCGAAAACAATTGGGAAAGCTTCGAACCAGACGTAAAGGATACCATAGATGAGGGAGATATAGAGATTCAGGAGGAAGACAATGGGTTCGAGGAAGCAGAGTTGGAAGGGGCGGACGAGGGCTTCGAAGAGCACGTCCTGAGGAATCGTGAGCTACTTTCGACGGTTGGAGGAGCAGGGAGAAATTACCACTGGTTTGATCTCTCTGATCTCAATTTCGGACTCAGACATGTATCGGGAGTTGCCCGTAATGCGACGTACCCGACGAGCCCGACGGGCGAGGATATTCGGTGTAAAGGTCTCCGGGAGGAAGAAAAACAACAGAACGAGTGTGAATCCCGAGACCCAAAGAAGCTGCCAAATTGTCCATGTCCAGCCTTTAGCGGATGCTGCAAAACCACCGAGCATCGGGCCCAGAACGGGTGCTGAAATGGCGAACATGCCCCAGATACCGATCATATAGTCCCGGACCTTGGGACTCCAAATATCACCCATTGACGCAGCACCGGTAGCTAGCGCCGGGGATCCGACAAAGCCCGTTAAAAAGCGGAAGGCTAGCAGCATGCCGAAGTTATTGGCGTATATAACGCCGAACTGGAAGAAGACGAATATGACAAGCGTCAAGACGTATGTTGGACTTCGCCCAATCATAGGAATCTCGGAAAGAGGAGACCAGACCATTGGGCCTGAAGTAAATTAGCCATCTGATCTTGAACGAAGTGCAAAGTAACGCACCGAGTCCATATCCAAGCACAAAAAGAGTCAGACCCAGTACAGCCGCGACACTGCTTACGTCGAACTGCTGAGTGACACCTGGAATGCCGGGAGTGTAAATTGAAGAGCCAATATAGATGGCAAAAGTAAGCAACCAGATCAAACCACTGACGAAGGCCTTCTTGGTGGTGCTCCAATTCTGCGGATTCTACATACAATCAGCGGAAAGCTCATTGATCTAGTTCACAGTTCAACATGACTTACCTCCGAGTCATCGGGACCTCGCCAGCTAATCACTAGAGATTTTTCACTTGCTCGATTTTGATGGTCATCTTGTACAGTGGATGCACAGGACATCCGCCGTGACCGAGACGATATTTGCGACCTGACTGTATAGAGACCGAACGCCTCCAGATCCTCGGGATTCTCGCCCTCGGTCAGTGTCGTAGAAGGCTCCAATTTCGACTCCGTAGTCTCGGTTTTCAGGTATTCTGTCCAAACCGATGCGTCCTGCTCTTCAGGATATTGCATACATCGGTAACGTGTGCAAAGTCGTACTAATTTGCCGAATGCTGTGTCTCGCAGAGTCTCCATTGTGGTCTTTTTTCAAAGTGATCGCTGAGGTATCGCCCAGGCCAATTGAGGCGAGCCCTAGGGTATTTAAAATAAATTTCAACATGCTTTTTTTTTAATCGGGTAGTTAGTAGCCACAGATCATAGTCGATGACTCAAGATCCGAATTACGCTGGAAATAAGGTTGTCACGTCGGATGTAATCCCGAGCCCGTATCTCCGTAAACCCGGAGGGAAAGGCAACGGACGTCATTCTAGAAGAACACAGTCATTAACGTCCCGCTTCAAAAGAATTAATCAGCCATACTTACAAGAAGCCAATTCGATATGAAAACTTCGAATTGATCTAATCGTGTTCCCCGTAGCTTGATGACCTTTGTTGTTCAGGCCACTTGACGTCCTAAGTAAGCATCGCTCTCGGATGTTCATTGGTACGCGTACAGATTGTTTGTGATGGAAAGATGATGCATTCACTAAGCTATGGGCTGGTAATTAAACTAGAGAAGGCGGTTAGCTAGCTTGACGGTGAGCTTAGTGACATTTATACTAGGATCTCCTGCTGTGGGTTAGCTGACTGTGGATCTAAACGGGCTCTGGGCTGAGAAGATACTATGGCGACCGAGGATGGTGCCATTTTCTCATGAATCTGGGAAAACTTTCAGCTGAACTGATTTACCATTCTGGTTGAGAACTATCTAATACTATGCAATTTGGCACAACATATCTATGCAGGAAACACGATATAGTAAATCAACCCAGCATCGCCAGAGATACATTGATACTTCAAAAGACGTGTTTTGTACATGAGGAAAAGAACGCCTCGCAAAAAAAAGAGAAACAAGTGCCATGAACACCGGCCATCAGGCTGTACAATAAAGAGATACGACAACATTCATTTTGTGTCATCAGTAAATTCAACAGAAATCAAGAAAATAGACAGTGCAGCTCTGATCTTGGTTTCCAAATACTTGGCAGTTTTAAGAAGCGGCGACAATGCCGATCCTCAGGGTATGTTCGTATGATCCCAATTGTCCAAACCCATTTCCCATAGGAACTCATATTCCTGGTCCGTGTTCCATATTCCATAAAATTTCATTTCCATATGTGAGCCATTTCCGTGTGCTCATAAATATTATTCATTTCCCATTCGTGTCGTCGGATATCAGAGGTAGTAGTGGCGAGAAGAAAGATGCGCGGTAATAAATCAACAAAAGAAAAATTTCCGGTGGTTACCCAGTTGGATCACTATTCATCGGACAACTGCCTGATTAGACTGATGCTGAGAATCATGAAGAGTAGACCGATGGTTACGACGACTAGTAGGACGAATCCGAACCAGCCGAGCACCATTGCCGAAGTACCCACGCCGCTCTTAACGCTGCCGTTACCCATGTCTTGCGCGATTGTACTCGCGGCCACAGATGCCGTGTGCTGCCATAGTACAGAGACGAGTACGAACACAGAGGAGACGAAGATCAAGGCAAGAGCTGCCTGGGAGACGGGTCGTGACGGGAAAGGCTTAACCTCGACGTCGGAGCCGGACTCATCGCGCTCCTCGTGCCAGCCGGGGAAAGTTGCGAGAAGAATGAAGCAGAAGAAGGCGAGAATTACGGCCACAATCCTATCAATCTGTTAGCACGGCTCAACGACAAGCTGGAAATAGATGGTTGACTTACAAGAGGTATGGGAATACTACCGCATCCTTAAAAGTCGAGGCAACCCAGATCAAGTTGAGTGGGTCCTGGTCCACAGTAACAATCTCGGCCAGGGCCGTAGCATTTGCATTGCAGATGAATGAGCCATGGTCGGGCTGAACACAGATACCAAAGTATCCGACTCGAACTTCCAGCTCAGCCGCACCGACGATATTCGACATGGCCGTTACCACGCCAGGGTCGACTTGCGACTTGTCGAAGACAGGCGAGTACTTTTCATAGTACATCGAGATCAAGAAAATATCGGGAATTTGTGGAGAAGATGAAGAGCATCCGGCCAACAGGAGAGCTGCACAAGGTTAGACACATTCCAGCGGCACACGTGGAAGTCATCCGCAGCATGTCCAACTTACATAGCAAGATAATAGCAACAGCGATAATAATCATCAACACATGATGATACCCGATCATAGGAATGAATCCTGTATGTATTGTCAGCTGTTTTTGTTTCGATTTGTTGTTTTGATAATCACTTACGGGCCCATCCCTCTGCAAAACGCATAGCCATGATGACTCGCGAAGGCCAGCAACTAGCCTGCCTCTTTCTCGGGACGTCTATCTACTCACTTCTCGGCTCTCCGAGAAGGAGTGTCTGGTTGCGAAGGCAGAGTCAAAGCTCCGTGGTACGCCTTCAGGCGGTCTGGGTTGTGCTCAGCGAGAGGAAGATGGCCGTGGATCGGCCAGGACGTCAGGCTGGAATGGAATGCGGAAGAGGAATGTGGGTGGTAAGATGCAAAGATCGAAGATGGAGTTGAATCTGGTGATAACGAGGTCGAGGTCGATCGCACACCAGAGGACAGGCGTTTCTTCGTGTCGCACCTAGTAAACCTCAAGGGTCAGAATGTCTTGCTTAGAGCAAGTGGTGACAAGGAGAGGAATGTGTGGAAGGAATGGAAGGGGAAGGGAGAAAAGATCGTAGCTGCAATTCAGAACAAGCCGATATTTCCCAAGTAGCATTGGAGGCTGGGGATGGAGACCAAGTATGGGAATCTGGGAGGCTGGGCCAACCGCCTTTGTTTACTTTCTCGCTCCCTGGGAAACCAGATCTGACCGCCTGCCCGATATGACGGAATCCTGGTCCCTGGCGCCCACGCTAACCCCGATACAGACTAGTGTTGATCATCATCGCTGCTTAGATTTGGCGCCCCACGCGGGTCGACGCCTCCGCCTCCCCCAGCCCCCGGTTCATGGGGCTACGTTCATCTACATTCGTATGGCACATACCCAGCATCAAACACGGGACCTCGATACTTTGAAACAGTTTAATCGTCAAGTTGATTGTAAACTAAAGGCTACACCTAATTGACAGCTACGGAAAGATATGCCTTTCCACGCCTAAAACTGGTTAAATACAGACCGGAAAAAAAATGTGCCCTTTCCAATTGGGTTTGTTCCAAGACGCCTGCCCAATCCCGAAATATGCATAGTACCTAATTCGCCGCAAATGAGAAACGCTTGAGGTCAAGCGGTGTGCGCTGAGACGTGTACGGCTCGTCTTCTTCCTCATCTTCGCTGTCCGGTATGATGTGGTCCTCACTTCCATGGGCAACATGCTTCGGTGTGAAGGGTGATGTCGATGGGTCTTGCGAACTATCTGCTTCAGTGGATAGAGAGTCGGCTCTTCGAAGCGTGGTGGGAAAATTGATAGTATTCGACCGCGTGAGAGCGGCTTGTCCCATACGCTGCAATGGAGTCATACGCTGCCGTTGAGGAACCTTGCTTGGGATAGCCGTGCAAGGAGTCCAAGGAGAAGACGTTGGCATTGGCCTGCTCCCAGATAGAGTCACGGGAATTCTCGTTTGTGGTGAGCGAAGTGTCGACTCGGGCCGGGAGCCAGAGTTGAACATGAACTTTGACAAGACCGTTGAATTTTGCCGTGAAACAGGATGTTCGAGAGCACAATGAGACCTGTTCGTTTCAGGAGTGGACTCGGTTTGTTCGACCTGACCCTCGGTGGAAGGTCCACTTTGTGCAATCTGGGGATCGGATGGGGCCTCAGCTCCACTTTGTTCAGTCTCCGCTTGGTTCTCCACGCCCTCGCCCTGAGAAGCCGGGTCAGGGATACTAGAAAAAATATCCTCTGCAATTTCATCGGAAAAAACATCAAGTGTCGATTTCCGTTGCTTCTTGGACCGTGAATGTTTCAGACCGCTGGGGCTTGCCTGTTCTGTGTGGGAGGCAAAAAATCGGCTGCGATTGTCAGGACGGGCTGGGAGCTGGTCGTCCTCGGTCTCCGAACACAGTCTTTGCCGCTTGGTAGGTTGCAAAGTTGACGCGCGTGCGGCTTTAGCCAGAAAAGAATTGCGCTCAACGCTGCGAATCATAGGGCTGAGACCCTGGTCTGACAATGCGCGAAGTGGAGTAGACCTCACTGTGTTAGAGCGCAAGGGAGCGGAGTTGGCTTGCCAGGAATTGTTCGCGTTCCGCTCCAAAAGGCGCTGCTGGCTTGGCGATGGGGTGAGGCTGTTCGGGTCCAGCTCGGCCAACGGGGTTCGCTTCGGGGTGAAGAAAGAATTGATGGACTTGCTGGGTTTCAGCTCTGAACCCAGTGTCTGACGACGACTGATTCCCATGGGTAATTTACCTGCAACAACCGGTCTCAATACAATCGGCTCCTTGGTCATCGGATCCAAATCTCCGCATGCCACGCCAGCCGCGATCTCAGCTTCCACATCTCCTCCGATGAAGGGAAGCTCGTCAAGGTTGATACCTTCCTCTGGAACTGTGAGGGTCACGAGCTTCTTGGCGTTGGGACAAAACACACGCTGGTAGAGGAAGGTGAGCTCAGCTTGCTTGAAATTTGCAAGATAGTCAGCGGGAACTTGAAAGTTGCCGTCGAATTGAGCCATGCGCAGCGCCTTCTCAATCGTCCGGTGTTTGCGAATGCTGCGGTAAGCAGTCTTCAATCCCATCTTGGGGATATTCGCCAAATAATCACAACCGCTCAGGATACACATTTGACGAAAGTTTTCATCACTCCATCCAACGAGGCTAACCTCGCGACATGCAGTAAAATCGGCCCGATTGATCTCAATGCAATCACCATGTTGATCCAACTTTGACAACAATCTCTTGGCTCCGAACACAAGCAAGTCGGAGTCCTCTGATATAATCCCGTGGATCAACCCTTGCTGTTCCAAGTACACCATCTGTGCATCAGCCTCGTAAGGCGCCACCACGAACTGGACTTTCATCTGCTTCAATTCCTCAATTAATTGACGGGCCATATAGGGCGTGACATCCACAGCCTTCTGAAACTCCTGATAGGCCTCGGGTAACCGTCCCTTCTTTTGTAGTTCCAAACCCAAAGCTTTGCTTTCCTGACGTTTGCGATGCCGATCTTGTTCCGTGCCTGCTTTGCTAGGGAGGTTGTCGCCATCGAACACGAGATAGGGTGTGACACCGAAGTACAGGAGCATGCGCACACGATGAAGGACAAAATCGATATGCCTTTAACAAGGATGAGCCTTTGTTCTCAAATATGAGTTTGGATCATGATCACTTACTTCCTGGTCGGTCTGTCCAGGACCAGGTCAACGGAACAGGCCACCGTACCGCGGTGAAGCCAGCCATAGGCATCGACTGCAAGGGTCTGTCCACTGAACTTCTTGATATGACATGGCTTTTGAATGGATTTCAAGAGACCATGAAGTCCTGGACCTGGTTAGTCCGGCCCCCTTTGCTCCCAGCCCAATTAAACATACCTTTGATACCCATGACGGGCACCGTTCAGGGCGGGTCCTCGGGGCCTCGTGTTTACTCAAGAAGCATAAACATTCGGGTTCAATTTCATAAGAACAATGCGTCACAAGGATCATGAGGAGAGGATGAAGCAAAAGAGCAAAAGATCACCAAGGAAATACCGCCATCGCTGGGGAATGTTTGTTCACGTTTGTTGCCCTCGACGCGCAGACGCGATTTGGGCAGAATCGGGAAGGCGGTACTCACATTTTCACCGCCGAATTCTGCAGGCCCTTTGAAAATAATTATTGCGCTGCGATGAATCTCACAGTGACAATAAGCTTACACCCATGCCTCAACGCAATCTCCAGAAGGTGCAGAAGCACATTACGAAGAAGCGTGGGGCCGTTGGCTCCATGCACGAGAACAGCCGCGACGCCCACCGGTTACGTCGTGCTGGTGCCCGTGATGAGCGTTTAATCAAGCATGGGCAAAATGTTGACAAAGGCCGTCGGCCTTACCGTAAGCAGTTTTCTCGATGCTGGTTTGCGCCCTTATTGACTTATCTTAGTGGACCGAATCTGGTACTTCTACGAAGCTGCTCAATCGCTCGAAAATCCCCTCTCCGAGACCGAATTGTCTGAGATGGTCATCAAGTATGTGGGATTCCGCACCCCATTTGAAATTATGGCTTACACACCGCAGGTACATCAATCGCGACGAGGAAGAGCTCACACAGCTTCAGCAAGAGCGACGCAAGGGCCGGCCGCCGATCCGACGTGAGGAAGCCTTGACCCAGCGGGTCGAGACCGAGCAGAAGGAATTCAAGACTGGGTTCTGGATGCCGGACATGAGTGATCTCGATGTTCTCCTTGGTCTTAAGAACTGGAACCGACAGTGGTCGGGTCTGAGCCAATTGAAGTTCGTTCGCTTGACCCAAGCCGGAGACAAGCAGTCCTCAAGTTTCCCGCCAAAGAGCATCTCATGATTACGGATATCCTCTAGATCTTGCGTTTTTACATTTCCTTCCATTTCCCTCGTCTGACTGGAAGATTGGCGTACCTGGGTGGCATCTATGGGTATATAAAAGTCCTGCAAATAGTTTCAATCCATTCAAATGATGAAGTGTTTTCCGTGTCCTCAATAGAAAGTAGAAGGCGGCAGATCCTCTGGGCGGTGCCAAAGAAGGGCCGGGCTTGGCGTGGCATCATCGGAGCTTCTTTTTCTCCTCGGAAGCTTCCCCCATCTCTTCACATTATCATCTCCATCCACAATGTTGTCTCTTCGTGCTTTCACCCGCTCCGTCCCGCGCTTCTCGCGCTCAGTCGCCCGTACTTCGCTGCGCCCGGCTGTTCTCTCCAAGCCCGCTTTCGTGCAGCCCTGGAAGCAGGCCACTAAGCCCGCCTACGCTGCCTTTTCCACTTCCAGTGCTTTCCGTGAGCCCGCTGGTGAGGGTATGTAAATAAAATTTATCGCAAATCCATCGTTTTTGATCTCAAGATCGTATTTGGAAGGGAACTTTGCTAATCATTGAATGGCTCTTTTTTCTAGGTGACGCGGAGCTTATCGCCAAGCTTGAGGAGGAAGTCAAGCACGAGAAGGCTTCCGGTGTCGAGGATGCGCGTGAGCAGCAGGCCAGCATTGACTACACTCTGCAGAATGGCGAGTGGACCGCCAAGGACGTCGAGGGCGAGCAGGAAGTTGTCCTGACCAAGAAGTTCGGCAACGAGACGTATGTTTTCCCACTTACAACGCTCTGTCCCTTATGTGATACTGAATTTACGTTTTCCATCTAGTATCCGAGTAACTTTCACCGTCGCCGACATTAACAACCTTTCCGAAGACCCGATGGATGATCTCCACGACGACGCTCTCGGCGATGAGGGCGAATTCTCAAGCCAGCAGAACAAGGCTGAGAACGAGGACGAGATCCTGCCCCCTACCTTCCCCGCTCGTGTCAATGTCACCATTGAGAAGCCCGCGAACGGTGCCCTCCTGATCCAGGCCGTCATCCAGGACGGTGACCTCCAAATCGAGGAGATCTCCCATTTCGCCAACGCGGAGGTCGCCAACGCCAGCACTGCCGAGAAGGACTGGGCCCGCCAGAGCCTCTACGCCGGTCCTCCCGCCGAAAACCTCGACCCTGAGCTGCTCGCTTTCTGGGGCCGTTACCTCGAGGAGCGTGGTCTTAACCTCGAGTTCCAGAACATGGTCACCGACTACATTGCTTTCAAGGAGCAGAAGGAGTACGTTCGATGGTTGGACAGTAAGTTTTCCTCTCTCTGTGGACATCACTGGTTCATCGCTTACATTATGTTCTAGACGTCCGCAAGTTCATTTCTGCTTAAGTGACGATTTCGATCTCTACCCCTTAAATCAACCGTCCTAGGAATCGCCACGAACAGGAACATTCATGGTCGATATTCCCCACCTCTCACCTCTCTCTTTTCTTGTGTTGTAATACTCCAAGCCAATCGATTGAGAATGGTGTTCCCATCCAAATCAAATATGTACCAATATCCCAAAATATACAAACAGACTTTGCTCTTAGTTCTTTCCCCTTATTACGCAGTAGCTTTCGCAAATCTTTCCCTTGGACTCTTCCCGGAGCTAGAATTAGAAGATGTGCTACAGACTTCGAGATGTCGATCATAGAACTGAGCAGTAGGTTTCCACCAAATGATCAATGTCGTTTTACGAATTTTAATGTTGTATCAGGACTAGCAATTGTTTCACTGAAACCTGAGTTTCGAGGGTTAAACTGAGAGAATTATAGTACAGATGTAGGCTCATGAACACCAAAGAGAACGCCCGAATGAAATCTACCCGAGACAAACCAGGAAGATATGGAAATGAAAATGCATAAGGTCGTAAGTCAACAAGACCGACTCTGAAAGAGATCAAAATTCCATCGGATCAGCCTTCACAGTCGGCCCGGTCTCTTCACGTTCCCGCTTAGCTACCCGCTCTTCCTTGAGCAAACCAGCAATGAAAGAACGGAAGTGATCGATGTATGGCTTCAAACTGGTCTTCTCGTAATCCTGCAGCTTGCGAGTACTCTTGGCATCTGAGTTCATCGCGCTTCCCTCCACATCGGGCATCTCGACCTCCTGTGTGCCCGGAGGATGTTTCGCGTCATAAGCATCAATCTCCGCGAGAAGTTCCATCACAGTAGGCACGGCGAGGGGGTCGAACTCGTCGGCCTTTTTCGGGTCGATGGGTACACAGACTCGGCCAGTGCCGGGGTGAATAACGAACGGACTTTTCAACAAGTGAATCATCTTCTTGCTGACCTCGGCATCCAGGCGGGGGTAGGTATACTCGAGAACAATGTCTTGCTTCGCGTCTCGGAGAGTTGCGGGCTTCAGAGTACTACTCTTTCCAGTCTTGGCCAAGGCATCGATATCTGCCCACTTGCTAGTACTGGGGCGGTCTGGTGATGATTCCCATTTCTTCCGCAAGGCCTCGTTCAGAGACTTGTCTGGGAGTAATGAGAGGAGTCGTTCGACCTGCTCAGTACTGGCAAAAGTATTTTGGTCGATCAAGGTAGTCTGAGCGAAATGGTTCTTGAGTTGGTCGAGACTCCGCGTAACATGTGGGTGGAGCGGCCGCTTCAAGTTCACTTTTTTTCCGCTTGACGAGCCCCCGCGGAGAATTTCAAGGTATCCCGCGATCGCCCTGCGGCGATCATCAGGCAGGTTTCGCGCACGCGGGTCACAAACCCAGGCGTGAGCGCCACGTCGACCGGAGTACACCCAAAGAATATGTTCGAATCCGAAGTCCTCACGTAGAGAGGTATCAATGATCTTGATTGCCATTGTGACAAACGCCCAACATTTATGGCAAATGTTCGCCTTCTGACAGCATGTCCGAATGTCGTCGTAATCCGTCATATCAATATCGAAGACCAGTTCTTTGGACACTGGCTTCATCTGGCCGCCTCGGAGTGTTTTG